>JANUYF010000002.1:71722003-72972003 GCA_026167975.1 Phrynosoma blainvillii
ACAAAAATGCAGAACTATTTACCAATAACTACCAAAAAGGTTGGAACAATATCAGAAATGACCTAAGAAAATGGAATAAATTAGGATATCATTATTAGGAAGGGTGAAAATGATAAAAAATGATGATTCTACCCAAAATGTTATATTATTTTCAAAATATCTCAATAATAACAAATAAAAAACCTTTTAGAGATTGGAACAAAGAACAATCAAAATTCATTTGGGCAGAAAGGAAACCCAGAATAAAATGGAAAGTCTTATTTGACTCTAATGAAAGCAGTAGACTAGGGCTCCCTAATTTGAAATTATATTTTCAAACAAACTGCCTAAACTGGATTCTGGAGTGGATTAAATTACAACATGAATAATTATTAAATTTGGAAGGTTTTAATGCCGATTTGGATTCCATGCATACCTATGGTATGTCAAAGCCAAAATACATAAAGAATTTATGGACCACTATATAAGAAAGTCTCTCTTATCAACTTGGCTAAAATATAAAAATAACTTATTTCAAAGAATACCACTTTGGGTGTCAACACATGAAGCATTTATAAAGAGAGAAACAATAGGAAAGAAAGGCTGGCTAATATACAAATAAAAAGGTAAAGATATTCCCCATTGACAAGGTTGTTAAGTTGTTTCCAACCATAGGGGGCGGTGCTCATCTCCACTACTAAACCAAAGAGCCAGCATTGTCAGAGACTACTCTGTGATCATGTGGCCAGCATGATTTCACAGAATGCTGTTTACCTTCTCACCAAAGTGGTACCTATTTATCTATTTGCATTTGCATGCTTTTAAACTGCTAGGTTGGCAGAAGCTGGGACTAGTGACAGGAGCCTACCCCATCATGCAGCACCCAGGCCTCATGCAATCAACAGAGTCAGTGTCTTAACCACTTGAGCTATTTAATTGAAAATAATAATGGACAGTGGAGAATAAGATCAAGAGAGGAACTTTAGGTAAATGGAATAGCATGTAATTGGTTCTCACATAGCAGCTTCATTTTTTCATTTATATACCGCTTCATACTGCACTATGGGGTGTCTAAGTGGTTTACAACTGTAAGCTCATTGCCCCCCCCCCAACACCTGGGTACTCATTTTAGTGACCTCAGAAGGATGCAGGCCTGAGTCTAGCGTGAGCCCTGGTTAGTATTGAACTTGCAACCTTGTGGTCTATGAATTAATGGAAAGATTTTTAAAAAGTTAGTTGGCTTTGAAATATCTGAAGGAGAATTTGATGAAATTCTACAACCAAAAAAAAAAAAAAGGCAAGACTGCATCTGATTTTGCTGAAACTAGATATGGGACAAGAAGTAATTAAATCTCATGTGGTAAAATGGGCCCAAGACATAGGCAACACAATCTTACTAGAAGACTGGGAAAGAGTTTGGACAAAATATCTAAATTTTTCAAAAAGTGATATATTAATGGATATTATAAACCATGGTGAGCCATGAAAAGAGGAAGGGACAAAATCTATCTAAGATGGTACCTAACTTTTGAAAGGACAGCCAAAATAACTAAGAACATGAGTAAAAAAATGCTGCAAAACAAAAAAATGGGGGAAATACATAATCTAATAACTCAAACACTAAATATTATCTACCCCATGAAACCTGAAATATATTTACTAAATATTCTCAACAATTTGGATAAACAAACTAAGAACAAAAATTGGAAAATATTATACATGATTACAGCAGCAAGATCGGTAATAGCTAAAAATTGGAAATCAAGAGAAGGATGAGAAACAAATGATTGGATGCTAAAATTATATGAAATGCATGAAATGGACATGTTAACTCAGATAACCAACAGAAAATTGATAACAGAACATGAGAATGATTGGAAAATAATAAACCCACTATGGAGAAACAAATGGGGAAACAAAGCCAAATGATGAAAGAAAGCTAAAGTTAAAATAGATTATGAAATTATGTAACTATACAGATGTGTGCATATATGTGTATACACACATACACAAACACACAAACATAGATAATGGAGAACTAGAAATGAATGAAGGGAAACCCATATCGGAAATGTTCAAAAAGGTCACAAAGGAGATTTAAGAATTTAATATAAATACTTCCATATTATGGTGAATTGCTTAATTTGTTAAGTATTATTTAGACTATTCTGCTGATTATTCTGTTAAGAATAGATTTATGATAAGTAAAAGTGATGAATCAAAACTGAAATCATCTATTGAATGAAGAAATATTTATTGTCTGACTGTAAAAACAAATTATTTATTGATCTGTTTACTGATGCACACATATGGACTATGAAATGAATGTTGTTTTTTATTATAATTTGTATGCTAAAAAAAACTTAATAAAAATATATTTTTGAAAATTGTTTGTCTAAGTTCCAGGTTTTTCTTTGGTTCATGTCTTCAGTTAACTTAGTTTGATCTAAGTTTGTTAGAATATCTTGTTTTACAATTTGGATGTGCATAACCTTAGGTACAGGCAGAATGTCCTGAATACAATTATTAATTCCAACAAGTATTTATTAAGCAGTTATCAAATTGCATTGATTTAATGGGCCCATTCAAATTGGAATTAACAGTTGAATTTGGGCCACTGATGGCATTTTTTTCTTTTAAAAAGTAAAATATTTACCAGACTCATGAAAGGAAATAGGAGTGGAGAACTATTGATCTAGTTTCAATGATATGAAGTTTCCAATTTTAGCAAGAAAGTCACATCTGCATGCTAAAGGTGTGAAAAACCAGATCATATTTCAAATATTTGACCTAGGAATTTAAATATACAGTACCCGATATGCAAAAAAATATGGGATGAGAAAATTGCTGCTTATACTTCGAGCACTTATGGTAAACTTCTCCATAACACAAGGCAGTAGAATACACAAAACTGGCTAATACATTCATGAGTTATCATCTAGAAGACTGAGAGATATAAAGTGTGACTCTCCAGATGTTGTAGGATTTCAGATCCCATCATATATAAAGAATGGCCTATGGCTGGTGGGTATTATAGTTGGATAACACAAGTTCCTTATTCCTTAATAAACAGTAGTCTGTATTCTTTGAGTTACACTGTGTCATTAGAGTCCTGAAAATAAAGGACAATTTGCACCAGCCTTCCTGAGATCTTGTGTCATCTAGATTTGTTAAACTTCAGTTCCTCTCATTCATCCAGTGCTGAGCAGCAGAAGTTGTAATCCAATAATTGAGAGACAGAAGTTGTAATCCAGTGCCACCTTGGAGAAGACTAGTTTACCATAATAGGAGAAAATAATAATGGTGATGTCTACACTGTGTTTTCCTACTCTTGTCACATCAACAAATACCAGGTCTTCTTTTCCATTGAGCATTGTGATTGTGACTGATGATTAGTATTACTTCCTTCATTTTTCATAACTTGGTACTCTCAGTTTCTGCTTCTACATAATGAGAGAGTGTGCTAGTGGCCCACTTGTACCCTTTCTTCAAGAGAACAGAAAGTATATTACTTTCATTTATAAGGCTTTTTCATTTTGAAAACCTAGAAGACAGACAGGTTTCTAATGCACACAGTACGATAAATTTGCTTGTCTGGTTGCTTTATTATTAATAATCTTAGCAGTTCAGGTTCTTCTATTTCTTTTAATGCTCATTTCATTTTCATAGCCATTAATTTGTGAATTCAAATGTAGAGTTCCTCATGAAAAGGATTCCATTTAACATTTTATGTTGTGTACTGATTTGATTTATGAGACCAAGGAGCATGAATATTGTTCTCTAACCTTTACTTCTATTGAAAGCACTCTGTATTTAATTTTCTTTGTGCAATTTAAGCATAGCTATATAGGATGGCTTTAAGTACATCTCTACAATTATTTTAGAATATAACATATTGAATAAAAAGGAGGAACATCTTGATGTGGTTGATTAGTATATATTGCTTCTTTTTTTAGAGTTGAAACAACTGGAAAAATACAGCAAACATTTGCCTTCTGCAGACTAACTGTGTGTAATATGCTACTCGACAATACACCAATGTTTTCTGAATAATCTATTATATCTCTATGAATTATATTTTTTAAATCTTATCTTCCAATCTGTATCATCCAGATTTCAGAAATATTTGAATTTGTACTGACAATTGTATGGACATGACTCTCAGATATCCTGACATTTTCTTGTTCACTGAAGTAATCAAGGGACAATGAGAACAGCATGACTTCATTGACAGAAGTTCAATACAGATGCTAGATATAGAGTAACTTCGGGGGGTTGCAGACTGCCAGAAATAGTGTGAATTCAGTCCACTTTTAGGGTTAGGGTTAGAGTTAGGGAACCATGGGAACTGTATTTTATTGTGGCATCAGAGTTGTCTGACAGAGAAGGCTCAATGTCTCAGAAAAATAACAGTTCCCATGATTCCCTAGCACTAACCCTAACCCTAAAAGTGGACTGAATTCACACTATTTCTGGCAGTCTGCAACCCCCCTTCCTTTCCTAGATAGTCAAGAATTTCATTTCAGTTCATTTTTATAAGAATCTGATGGAAAAGAGCATTGATGGAATTTTATAGAACAGAGATTTTAAAAAATTGAATGTGGGAAAAACTGAAATTGACAGATTTATCCAATCACAATTGAGGGTTTGCCACCCAAACCCAGAAATAATGATACAGGACACAAGATTGGGATAAAACAGGACCATTTATTAATTGACCTATTTATTAAATTCTTAATGGAACTGCGACTAATCAAAGAACCAAGTGTGGGAGAAGCTGTAGTGATGTCTTTCTCCGGACCATCTCTGCAGCTTATTTGGATGATAATACCTGAACCTTCAAAGATAACCCAATTGCTGGGCTATTCGTTGGCCAGCCTGCATTAGGAAGTCTGACCAGAAAGTCCCTCTCCCAATCTGCAAAGACTGAAGAGGGGGTTTATCTTTAAATCCAGACTTAAGGGCAATTTCTTTCGGCCACCACCCAGGTCACATGGCCTAAAGAGATGTTTCCAGAAACGTCCCTTCCACCCAAACAATGTCCAAGGTGCTCACTGAAAAATAATTCAATTATTTATGCCAAATTCAATTATTTATGTCAAATCCAATTATTCAAGCCAATTCAATTATTAATGCAACCAAAACGTAATTGCATCATTTATACCAAATTGATTCCTATTTAGACTTCACCCAAGCCAATTTCCCATATGCCGACTGGACATAGTATGGGGTAGGCAGCAAACCCATGGAAAAGGGAATAAAAATTCCCACCCGGCCCCTCGGCCTCCAATAAAAACTTCACACTACACTAGTAGCGGGTAAGGTGGGTCAACTTTAATGTCAGAGTAAAATGCACTCTGAAGAGAAAATGTCATAGATGTGACTGGGGCAAAGAAACTGGGACAAAGGTGAGAGGGTTACCTTAGTAGAGTTGGGAGCCATGACGACTCAGCATTTCAACAGTCCTGAGTCACAGGGGGCTGATGTAATACTAGGCAGAGGCTTGAGTCAGAAACAGTCAATTCTGCAGAGTCACATCAGTCAGGTGACATCCCAGGTGACTGAAAACTGGGTGACATCCCAGGAGTGAACTGGACTAGTATCCCAGAAGGGGATACTGTATATAAGTGGGTGTGTTGGATACTCATTTGTGGGTGATTGTATATAGAGAAACTGGCGGAGCACTTTGTTAGTTTGTAATGGAAGTAATCAAGAGACAATGAGAACACAAATATGGGACATTGTCAAGGGGCAATGAGAACACAAATGCCACAAATATGGGGCAAGTGTCTGCTTAGCCACTATTTCCCACCTCGGCATTGAGCACCTCCTTAAAACCTTATTGCAGGTCCATTAAGAATATGGCATTACCAGTTTCAGAAAGATGAAACCCTGTAGCACTCTGTAGCGCTCTGGCCTCTGAAATATAACCTGGGGGTTGGGGCAGATAATGGCCTAGCCCAGCCTCAAGGGCATTATAAATTTCCCTATTAGCCCACCTTCAGGCCATATCAATGGCAATAGGGTCACCACTGCATTTCCACTTCCGACGTGGGAGCATAGGCGACCAAACAATTTGAACAAGTGGCCATGACTGTTTAATAAGGCGGAAATCATGCAGCACCTGCAAAATAAGTGCCTTTCCCTTTCACAACCCCAGATCGTTGTCCCCAAGGTGAACCACCAAAACGTGAAGGGGAGGCCCTTGGTGCGCCTTAAACAATAATGGCAAGAGGCCATGCCAACAAAGACCCCTCTTGCCAAACCAATGAAAACAGACATCACCAAGGCCCAAATGACTACCAAAGATCTTGCTTGCCGGGCAGCCCAGTAGATCATGCCGTGACCACAAAGTAGTACTCAAACTTTTGACAGCCAAGGACAGGGATCTGGAAAACAAAGAAACCAGTTAATAATGCAATTTCCTAACATACCTGTGATATGCAGAAGACTTCCAGTGACCAATTTGCTTGATGGCATCAGGTTGAAAGCCCATGGATGCAGCGGTTGAAGCAGCCCCAATCTGAAACAAATGGGTTGCAAAGCAAACATTAGTGAACCCCATAGTAGATAAGGCCCTAGAAGTAACAGCCAAAAACTGGTGTTTGGTCAGAGAAGAAAGGTCTTGGTGAACAAACAGAGGCCCTGGACTGGATCCTCTGGCATGAATGTATTCACTCAAGGCCTGAATTGGACAGATAGATGTATCTGAGCAAGGCTGTAGAGAGAGCTGTGTATCTTTCACAAGCTGGTCAGTTTTAGATGACCTAATGACTAGTATAACCATATGTCTAGTAAACTTAACATCACCAAAGCACAACATCCTGCCAGACTTGTCATGTTTAGTGGCCAAAACCACTAAATTATCAGCGTACTGAAAAACGCAGTCAGTGCTGCAGCATGGAATAATCGCTTCATATGGCAATACGCAAATACCAGCCCATACAGATCTCAAGCCTTTCAAAATGTCAGGAGACCAAGGCACTCTAGTATCCTTAATCTGATCTCTGTCTAGACCAGCCTTCCAAAACCTTTTTGATCCTGAAATCAACAATGGTATCACAAACCCCTTGAATCTTCTGCCAAAAAGCAATGGCAGACAGGTGGCCACAAATGGATTGAGGGGCCAATCTCCTATTGTGGAGAAAAACACCATACCTTAGGAGCTGAGGAACTGGAGCTGGTAGCATCTCTCCCAATTGGTGCTGCAATTGGAACTTGATGAACTCCTAAACTGCTCTAAGATAACTCCTCTTTGTACTGATTGTGACCAAGAGACTCAAGGCCTGTGCCATCTCATGCTGCCAAGGTTCCAAAGATGTTCGGGCATCAGTTTTGCTGGCTGAGCTGTCCTGGGGGTCAAGTTCCAGAAGCTATCCATCTGTTTACAGAAAAGAGCATCTAAGATGGAATTATCAATTCCCACAACATGCAAGGCCATAAACAAGATATTAAATTGTAAGCATTGCAATGTAAATGCCCAGACAAGATGCATGACCCTTGGGGATTTCGGCATCAAGGAGTTGATGACATGTATGGCAACCAAGTTATTGCACCAAAAGTGCACAGAAGAATTAGAAAACTCTTTAGCCCAAAAGGCGGTGGCTACCACAATGGGAAAAAATTCTAGAAAAGTCAGATCAGAAGTCAAGCCAGCCTGGATCCACTCCTGTGGCCAGGAATGGGTGCATCACCAACCATTAAAATAAATTCCAAAACCCACTGAATCTGCTGCATCAGATGACACCTGGAGCACATCATGGATCTTGAGTTCATTGCACCAGAATGAAATCCCATTAAAGTCTGTCAGAAATTGAGACCAGACTAATAGATCTTCCTTTATGGCTGAAGTGACTGATCCTAAGGTGTGGCTTAACAAGTCTGCAGATAGATAGCATCACAAAGAACCTCAAAAAGGCTTGCCCCAGAGCAACCACTCTACAGGCAAAATTCAGATGTCCAATGAGCTCTTGAAATTCATGAAGCGTAGCCTTGGACCATGACAGGAATTGTTGTACCCCTGTCATGCAAACTGGCAACCTTGTCCTCTGGGAGTTGAGATAACTGACTGACAATGTCAATAGATATTCCCAAAAATTCCAATCTTGTAGCAGGTCCTTCTGTTTTCTCAGGTGCCAAAGGAACACCCAGCTTGTCTGCTAATGCCTGGAATTTGCTGAGCAAAATTGTACACACCCCTGAACCAGACATCCCAATAAACAAGAAATCATCCAAATAGTGGACAACTCCTTTGAGATCGGTCCTTTTCCTGAGGGCCCATTCAAGAAAGGTGCTGAATGCCTCAAAGGCCACAAAAGAAACAGAGCAATCCATTGAGAGTATGAAGTCCATGTAGAACTGTCCATCAGATCTGAAACCTAACAATTTGAGATCTAAGGGATTAACTGGTAACAAGTGAAATGCAGACTTAATGTTGCATTTGGCTAACTCGGCCCCGACACCAAAGCTTCAAACACGATTCACAACAGTATCAAAAGAAGTGTAACAAACCGTACATAACTCATGAGGGGTGGCATCATTAACCGATTGACCATGAGGATAAGATAAATAGTAGATGATAGGAATTTGGCCACCACTTTCTTAGAAACAACACCCAATGGGGAAACCTTCAAATGTGGGGTGAGGTGCTCAAAAGAGGCCCAACACACAACCCCCCACCACCTCTTTATCAATTTTTTAGTCTCACAATATGTTCCATCCTTCTAACAGACTTTAAATTGTTAGGTAAAAATGGATGTTGGGTGCCCTGAAAAGGAATTCAAAAACCCTCACTGAAACCATCAAGCAGATAATGTGCCATCCTAGAATCTGGATAGGATGACAGGAACCTCCTCAAGTTTGATTGAACTGGTGCCCTTGTGAAAATGAGGGAGCTCCACCTGGTTTCCTATTGACTTGGCCATCTTTGCTGGGGCCCAGTTGTGCCCTGCCCTTGGTGCAATTTCAAAAGGAATGAAGACCTTTGCATACTGAACACTCATGACTGTATTTGCACACCTTATGGTTGCAAACACCCTGAAAACAAAACTCCCAACAGAGGAGCATCTGAGATTGAACAGAAGAATTCTGCAGCCAAGAAAGAGAAGGGTCACCCGACATCTGCATCAGATGACCACTGTGGGTGCATCATCAGTTGCATCCACAACTGGGAATGTAACATTTCCCAATGCATTGTGGGATATAAAGCCGCCCGCATGTGAAAGGCCTCATCATACAGCAGCCATGCAGGGCCAGCAGAATCAACGTAAGTCCTGTGAATAATGTCCATATATTGGATCAGGACCACAGCCCAAATAGGCTGGGCTTCAGCTATAACCCCAGCATAAATGTGGAAACCATTAAGCCAATTCAAAAAATTATGCTCAACCTGCCTCTTACACAATTTTTCTCATCGTCTAGCTCCTGCTTCTCCTTCTTTTCCAGTTTGCAATATAGTAAAGTGAAGACATCTATATATTGACCCCAGTCGATTGTAATAGATAATCACCCAGAAGAAGAGATATATTGCCAAATGGAATGGCAGAAGGGACACGCCAGTGTAACCAGAATGACATTGAGGCCTGCCCTAGCACTGCTCAACAGCTGGCCATAAAGGTGGGATCAACTGAAATGGGGGTCCTGACCACTGTCCCCAAGCGGGTTGGGGCATAAGCCAACCAAATGGCATCATAGGCCCAACTACACTTGCTCCTCCCTTATTGTCAACCATATCACCACCCATCAGAGCTGCATATTGGTGATGTTAGCATGGAAATCCCCAGGGCCAAGAATAGCCCAGAGGTGGGTCGCTATACTGAGGCAGAGACTCATCTGTAGAGGACGATGGTATCACTTGGACAGCCTCCTCAGGATCGACCATAACCATGAATTCCTGACTCAGAGGGGAGTGGATCACCTGTACAGAGGATGCTCCTCAATCTGACCACTCCTGTTCCAAGGCAAGAATATGAGCTTTCATTGCTTTATAAATCACAACTCATCTAGAATGCTTGGCAAATCTCCTTTCCGCTCTGGGGAGCCAACCATCATGGGAAGCAGCCGAGAAGGCCCATCCCAAGCCTCCTCAAGAGCCCTAATCCTTGAAAACATTTCATCCATCAGGAAATCTTTGGCTTCATCAATAGAAAAAGAGGGTTGGACCATTGAAAGTTTAGCCAGTCATGCAGGCCCTTTCCCCTTTGGACCTCCTTTACCTTTCTTTGGAGCCATGCTGGTTGACAGCAAACCAAGGCAAGCAGACAAACCACAACAAGGAAGGATATACATATCCAAGAACAAAATTGGCAACTATGCTAACAACAATAACAATAACAAGTCCTGAGAGGTTTCCTCTGAAATATAGCCCTCACAAAATAACCAAGCTAAATGACTTGTGTTGTGGTATGCAATGGCCAAGTGATAACAGCACCTTGCTCACAAACACCTCATAAGCCTAATTATCAGGAGTGTTCAAAATTCCCCTACCAGCAGTCCCACACTCAAACCCTACTCCCAGGGGGAGCCAAGCACGTATAACACTAAATTATAAGTGACCCTGGGCCAAAAACCTAAAAGGAAGGGCAGGGGACAAGGATGAGTAGGAGGACGTGTCCACCAACTACAGTTCCAAACCAGAAAAGCCCCAGGGAGGGGCCACACCACTCCCAATTACACACCGCCACCCCCACCCCCTCCATGGGAATAAGCATTGGGTGGGCCAAAGAGCCCTCAGCCCAACTCTGCTGGGTGGTCTAGGCTGACCCAGGCTGCTTGCCAGCCAGGAGTGCCACCCCTAGCTAAGACAAAGGGTAATCCAGGGCCAAAGGGGCCAATCACCCTGGAGAGAACTATGAGGGCTGGGAAACAAGCCCCAGCTGGGCAGGAGAGCCCGCAGCCAAGACAAAGGGTGATCCAGGCCCTGGAAAGAAAGCCCACCACATGGAAGAAGTCTTCCGCTGCCACTGGGCTCACTCACTCACTCAACCTCCCATGGCAAGGGCTGATAGAGCCCCTAGGGCCAGGGAACAGGCCCTAGCCAGGTGAGAGAGCCCTCCGCCTAGACAAAGGGTGATTGAGGCCCAGAGGAGCAAAGAGGGAAGAACAGGCCCTAGCTATATGAAGAGCCTGTGATCTGAGCAAAGGGGCGGCCCAGCCCTATCAGGGCCACTCACTCCCAAAGGAAGAGGGCCAGGAATGGGCCATGCCAGTCAAAGGACCCCAAAAAGGGGTAAGTTGCTGGATGAAGAGTGAGTGGAGGGGGACAAAGGCCACCTTTCCCTCTCTAAACCTACCCTCAGCAGCCATCTGTTGTCCTTGGTTTGACTTTAAGGCAGCTCTGAAGCCCTGGGGGTGGCTGTGTATTGTATTAACTCTGGCTCCAACCCCAAGGTCTCATGCCATGACATAACTGCTGTGGCATAATTTAATTGAACCTGTCTCATATCAGGGGAGGGCAGCAAACAGCCCATCCCCATTCCTACTCTTCCCTCCTGATTGTAATCCCTTTTGTTTTCAGCTATGGTAATCTTGAATTAGGAATGCCATCCACATCTTTATGATATCTATAACATTCAAATACATTGTGGTCCTCTTCATAATGTAAATAGCTGTACATATTGTATTTGGTCAGTGCAAATGTATTTCACTTCAGT
The DNA here is from genome assembly GCA_026167975.1 of Phrynosoma blainvillii. Lineage (NCBI taxonomy): Eukaryota > Metazoa > Chordata > Lepidosauria > Squamata > Phrynosomatidae > Phrynosoma > Phrynosoma blainvillii. The sequence continues at coordinate 71,733,634 of JANUYF010000002.1, forward strand.
TTATATTCGCAAATTTACCTATGCCTAAGTTTGAACATTTCTTTATATTGTGGGTAGAAAGAAGGTTTCATAAAGTAAATACAGGAGAAAATGCATTCCTGAAGAAAAATGTTATGAGGTTTCAAACACTGAATGCAAGAGAAAGAGAAATTTTAGATTTTACTATCTCTCTTCTGGGATAGAATTTAGGGTACTGCTGCGGTGATGAGTCACCATGATATGATAGTATGGGTGTGCAAATGTTTCAGATTAACATTCTATCATGTCACAAATTAAGTACTGTGGTTGCATTTCATCACTACTCCAAGTTTCTTTTACATGTAGGGTTATCTAGGCTAAGAACATTTGTTAACACTATGAAGTGTTATATATAACCATATATACTTGACAGGTTTTGGGGCCAAAATTATGGATTTTGCTATGATCAGTGAATAAGCTGAAGGCAAAACTTAGAGGCATGTAACAAAGGATGCAAAGGTCAAGCAAAGGAAAATGATGCCAAAGAACTTATACAATTCTGGCAGGCATAAATGATGGTGCTCACACTGAAGGCTGGATGGATGAGGAGGGAACTATGATAAATTATGGTTGTACAATGTGCAGGGGAGGCAACCATGTGTGGGCAGGGCTAAGAAAATGCACACATGTCAAAAAGGATGAAAAGGCCAAACAAAGAAAATGGCAACTATGGTAGCAGTGATTATAGCCTTTAAATTTAATGTGATAACATTGCCTGATTTTAACCCAGCTATATTGACAAATATACATAAATGTCTTATTCAAATCCTTAAAAGCCCAATTCCTCTTAAAGATCCTATGCAGAGAAGTGCCACAACAACAATGGTTTTCCTACCTAGGCATTAAAAAAAAAGTCAGAAACAGCACCACAGCAGAGAAAGTAGAGTGGGCTAGTGCTTCTTTTAGGTTTTCCAGAGTGGGATGGAGTAAGCTCTCACATTTCACCACTCTACTCAGAGAAGACTCCTTCACTCATGCTTTCTTGACCTAGGCTAAAAGGAAACCTGGCTCGTTTTCACTGTGGTTAAATTTGAAGACAGAATTAACTGCTAAGGCTGTCTGCAAAAACCATGCTTGCTGGTGGTAATCTTAGAAGTGCCTTTTGTTCCATTGAAGTGGGTTTGTTTTGTTTTTGTTTTTTGTTTTCATTTTTAAAATCTCTCTCCTTGAAATTCAGTTATTCTCATGTGGTAAGCTAATATTCTACCTAGTAACCCATTTTTCAGATTCCCATTTGTAACAACAATTTTTGGATATGACTCAAAGCCATTACCATCTGAGTGGCAAAAGAAAAGTTGATGATCCTTTTTCAATGAAGACATTTGTGGATTTTAGTAATTACTTATTTACAAATGAACTCTACAAACTTCTTATCCACCTGCATTCTTTGAATCCAAATGGTAAATCTGTTGTTAGCAGAAAGAAGCATAATATATCTACCTGCCATGCAGCTGTTCAAGATTTCAGCACCACAAACATGGGTGAACACACAGAATTAGAAACCCAAACTATGAGAGGGTATCATAAAGTTTTAATTATCACCTTTTAAAAAATTGACAGAAAGTTTGTTTTGATTTGTAGTTATTAACTTATCTCTACGTAGTCATCAACCAGATTTACACATTTTCCCAGTGTTTCTTGACCCTCCGAATACCTGATATTGTAGAAGTCTTCAGATTGCATCTTACAAGGGGGTATCATTAAGTAATAATTATCATCTGGAAGTTATTATGGTATATCGTTGAAATTTTGTCAGTGTTATCATTGTTCCCTAAGTGCATGATGTTAAGAAAATCAACTCATTGTGTCCTTTATTTTTGTGACAGGTTGTGCCAGAAGTGACTAAAGTGTAAAATCCTCGTAAGGTTCAATCTATAAACTTCTACAATAACAATATTCAGATGGTCAAGAAACTCTGGGGAAAATGTGCAAATCTGGATGGTGACTATGTAGAGATAAGTTAACTACAAATCAAAACAAATTTTCTGTCAATTTTTTTAAAATGTGATAATTAAAACTTTACGATACCCCCTCATATTAAGAGGTAAGTACTCAGAGCCCTTTGGCTGAATAAATAAATCTATCCATTCTAGTGCCTCCCACATTTGAATCCTTTCAGCTTGCCTCATTCCATTTATATCCCTCCTCCCAATTTTCCTAAATTCTTATTACAGTTGTCCCTCCATTTTCGCAAGGGATCTTTTCTGGATTCCCCTATGAAAATGAAAATTTGCATATATTCAAAGCCCATTGATTATAATGGTGCATGATCACGTGTGTGGCTGTGCACACATACCATTTTAATTCCTCCCCACCTTGCCGCCATGAAAAGCAAGACTGCAGACTCCAGGTCTGCAAATTAAATGGGACAACTGTAAAAACAAATAAAATCCATAATCTTGGCTTCTGCCACACTGTAGAATTAATGCAGTTTGGCATCACTTTAACTCTCATAGCTCCATCCTATGGAATCCTGGGATTTCTAGTTTGTTCTGGCACCTGAGCTCTCTGACTGAGGCTAAATATCTCACAAAACTACAAATCCCAGAATTCCATAGGATGGAGCTATGACAGTTAAAACAGTGTCAAACTGCATTAATTCTGCAGTGTAGATACAGCCTTCAAGTTCGTAAATTATGATTTCACACTAATAAAACTCAGTAAATTCACACAATTACTCCTGTGGTGGTCTCAGTTTTTGCTATTGAATATGGGTTTGTAATAATATTCAGAACTTCCAAAGAATGGCAAATTGCTATATTTATGTTTCTTCCAGTGGTGCCTATTTTTTTCTCTCAGACAACATCCTTGTTTCAGCTTCTGTGGACTTGTCAGAGTATATTCACTTATTCACCGTCATCAAGAGTTCATTATGCATACAAGTAAACAAATCCAGATGAATTCATTTGAAATCAAAATGTTATTTCATTACATTCCTTATGGCAGGATGGATAGCAGACAAATGCCAAAAGGACAGCTGAAGCTAGGCAGTTCCATTTCAAAGACAATCACTGTTTTAGCAGAGAGACAATCATTCTCTGTGAGTGCTTCATTCTCTGGTAACAACAAATGACTTCTAATTTTTTGATACCTCAGCTTTCTTGCACATATATCAAAATAGTAATGACCACAGTGGCTGGTATTCTATACATTGCGTTTACAGACTCATAACCTAGAGTTATGGATCCATAATTGCTCCATATTTAGCCATGCTCCATATTTACAATTGTGGCATTATTCCCACAATCACAAATGACACCCCAAACCTACCTTAACAGCCAGCAGTCCTCTTGAATGATGGAGGTCTATTCTGCTGGTGATCAGGGTGCACAAGGATGACATTTCCAACACCCTCCAGTAATCTGTGGTACAATAATCAGGAAAATAATACTAATACTAATACTAATATTAAATATTTTGTTGCAGCTTCTCATCACTCTGAAGATCATAGTGGGAGGAGCTGTAAACTTCATCTCACTGCACTCTGATCACCTGCAGAAGAGTTCTCTGTATTTGATGCAGAGTTGGGTTTGGAGAGTTGGGTTGGAAGGAGGCAGGAAAGTCAGTCAGCTGTAGCCTGATCAACAGAATGGACCCTATTGTTTGCAACAGGAGCTGTCTGGTAAGTACAGATGGGGGGGGGGGGCTTTCACATTCCCTATGTATTCCCTCCATTATTAAATATGTAGGGATCATGAATATGAACTAGTCACAAATGTGTAACTTTAGGCTAGAATTCAAGTCCTATAATTGCTGGCTGTTTTCCAAGTTGGTAGGGAGTTCTGGGATCTGAACTCCAAAACAAATGGAGAACCAAAGATTGGGAAGCACTGACATATGCAAACAAGAAACTCAATTCTTTGAGTGTACATGATACAAATTCCAGCATTAAAGAAAGAACTAACAATAGACTTAGAGGGGCCCCAAGCACACTATAGCTACTGGCTCGAGTGTTGGGAGGGGGCAGTGAATGAACTCTGGTTTTATTCTGGACTTTAAAGGAGCTAGCCAAGGTACTGAAGCATCTTTGAATCAATTTGAAGTAGATGAGTACACAACAGATCGGGCAGTGTTTTTTTCTTGTCTCCATGTGGTTTGAGCAAGGAGAGGACTGAATGAGGTGGCTGGCTAGTGGACTTCCATTAGAGCTGCTCAATCTGGCTGTGAGAATTTAGGCAAAGATGGTATTTGGAGGGACAGTTTTTTAGTGGGGAGCTTGCTAACACCTCATTTTGCCCCCTCTTTCGACCTTGTTGGGCCCAGTTCAGCTTTCCTGCAGCCCTGCAGGCCCAGCTTGCAATCCGAATCTTGATAGGCCCACTAGGCCCTGTTAATTTTCAGGCCTGCTAGGCCCTGTGTGGTGAGAATTAGTAGGCCCCTAGAAGGTCCAGTAGTTCTTTCTGGGCTATTTGTTAAATTTGGGACCCATTCATTTTGCACTGAGGCTGCTTCTACAGCTTTTGCCATGGGTCTGGGTTTGTGATCAATCCAGCATTTTTGGTGCTGGAGATCCTTGGTTTGTAAGATATATCTGACCCCTCAAGTTTTGAACTATATTGTTCTGTTTACTAATGTTGTTGTCTTTTCCAGATTCTAAGTTTTATCTCGAGAAGTGGCAGGTCCTGATTTGCCACCATAGTATGGTTTACTGGGCAGCACACAAGGCCCAGAACTGCCATTTTGGTGCTCAACTGTGGTTGAGCAACCAGGCCAGTGACTTGAGAAAAGTTTGGGGAGCACATATTTTGGTGATATGCCTGGGAGGGAATGATGTGGGTTAATTTTAAAGGGCAAGGCCCTTTAGGCTCTGCATGACATCTGATTTATACAGAATAGATGGCCAGGAATAATATTGATGTATTCAGCCACTTTGCCTCAGCAGATTTGGTGGGGTGAGGATGATCCCCCAATGTGTTGATGCGGCCTGTAGAAGATTTGAAATTCCATAAATAGGGGGTTGGGTCACTATCTTCTATGGGGCAAAACAGATGGGTATGAAGGAGTAGCTTCTGGCCACTCTGCCCATGATTGAGCCCCAATCAGCTTGGGGCCATGGCAACCAGATGACCTGTTCTAAAAGTGGGCCACTGCCATGGTCCCAAACAGGCTGTCAGCAAGGAGTAGACCTTTGCCATTCCTTTGCTGGTGGCTTCCGGCCACATCAGGGGTGTACAGCCGGAAGTCACTCCTTTTGGCCCATCTGTTTTGGGCCTACATCCCACTATAGGTTTTCAGCAGCCTGAGCTGATGGTGTCCTTTTATTGGAGAAAGGTAATATGTTGTCCCTGGGATATTTGCAACAGAGTGTGAAGGCCCTATTGGCCAGCCTGGTGGGGGAAAGGGACTAAACTGACCGTGTCCCATAACCATGGTAGGTAGTGGGGAAAGAAAATAATAGTTATGGTGAACACTTTGGCACCCTTTTGGTGAAGGGGAGGACTCTGGAAATGTCCCTTTAGGTTCTGGGACCTGGCAAGTGAGGAAAGAAACTACCCTTAGAGCTGGCCTGGGGGCTTTCCCCTTATTTAGGTCCTATGATGAGGAGTGGTGTTCCTTTGGTCTGCCTTCCAGTAGATGGCCAGATGGGTAGCAGCACAGTTATTTAGTTGTTGTTGGGGTTCAGGTGGTTTGCCCAGGGGAAGCTGGGAAAAATTCAAAGAGTAATACCTGTATAAGCTTATCAAGCACTAGGTTGATCTCCCATCTTGTTCCTTTCCAGGTTCAATGCAGTTTAAATAGGTTGTAGGTTAAGTAAAGTGGTTTTTATTCAACCCAGTTCTCTGTCTCTGGTCTTGTTATTTCACTGTTGGTCAGCAAAAGAAATTGAGCCTTTCAGACATGCAGTCCCAGACTCTTCCTTTTCCTTCCCCACTTCTGGGAATTTTCACAGCAAATGAAATCTAAAAGACACTTTCCCTGCTTCTAACCTTTCTAAAGTCCAAATTGTTATTTAGGAGTTGTCTGGGGCCCAGTTTCAGTTATGGAAATTTTAGAGGAAAGTCCACTTCACCTTGAGAAGAACTAAACCCAGACATAAAAGGAGCAATTCAGCTCTGACTTCAGCATTATCTGATGCACATCCCTAGTAAATGATATTAATAATTTGTGGCAATAGTAGAATGTTGTATCAATAGTTTTTACATTTATTACATATAAATAGAACTTGTTAGTTTTGCCTTTAATGACATCTGGATTTAAAGAGACATTTTGTACTCTGAGTGATTAGGGCAGTCCCCACGGTGATATTAGTAGGGTGTTACATCTTGTGACAAAATTATTTCATTTATAGAATTTTTACCTCAGTTGTTATCTGAAAGAGGCACCAGGAGTAGCTCACAAATTTCAATAACAAGACATGTATTTCAAACATGTTGGCAATAGAATTCATTGGCTGACACTTTGACAGGAAGGAGACATGCAAAATGGAAAGATAGTATAAACTTTTAAGGAAAATTATAAATGTATCTTCACTCCTTCCTCAGTTCAGGTCATTCATGTAAGTCCTGAATTAAATACAGCACTGCAGGCAATTTATAGAGTTCATTTTAGTTGTTTTGTCAGATTTAAGTTAGTAAAGAAATGCCATCTGAAAAATATAATCCCTACAGATGACTATTTTTTCCTCAAACAGATATATCCTCAGAGCAGAAAATGCTATAATGACATCCATAAATGTAGCTTTGGATCTTTTGATATATTTTTTAAAATCATTTTCCATTAAAATATTTTTCCTTGTGACTGCACCTCTCTCCTTTTACAAACCTCCCTTCTCCTCATCCCAGCTCCTCTCTAAATTATAATTCTGTTACATATCAATTGCATTTGCTTTTTATCATCATCCTAAAGAATAAGAAGAAGCTTATATCTTCGGAGGTTGATGTTTTGCTTGGGCTAGGGCTTTACAGATTCTAAAGTTAGGTGTAATAATAATAATAATAATAATAATAATAATAATAATAATAGAAAAAGAAAGGGACAGGAAAGCTAATAGAATATGTTTAGAGGCAATGTTCCAAACAAAGAGTTTCAACTACCTCATTTCCATTTTTAAAGGTATTTTCATTAGTAAGGCTTAAAGTAGATTGGGACAGGACAGAGACATCAGAAATGAAACACGGTATACATGGAGGCAAAATACCTAGATGAAAATAGTTAACATATCAGTAGGATACTTCAAGATATGGTGCTTTTTAAAAATTCCTGAATGGAAACAGGAGCTTATAATTTTTTTTTAAAAAAAACCACCCCACAGCTGCCAATGTATATGTGATACACAAAACTGGTAGTTCAGCGAACAAGCCTCTTTATGGTGCTAATTGACTTAAATTAAATTTAATGCTGCAGTTATAAATTCTGCCACTAAAGCAGTAGGAATTTTTCTTTCCTTCAGCACATACAGTTTCCCCCACAGTGAGTAACAAAATGAGAACAGTCTTGAGATATGTTGAAGGCAGAAGCAGAAGGATAGCTACACAGCTTAGTATTTCTATATGCAAAAAATTAAATCATGGTCTCCCAGCTCTAGTAAAAAATGGTGGTCTAATCTAGAAGCCTGTGTAATATAATAATAACAATAGCCTTTATTCCAGCCAATAGGCCATTAGGCAGAAAAGGAAACCAATATAAAAAACTTAAAAGCATTTGTACATAAACTCAATAAATAAATAGATTTAAAAAATAGTTCACAGTAAGATTTACAAAATAAGCTGATATAAATTTACAAAATAAGTGCTCAAAACAGGAAGAGAGATTAGGCTAATCAGTTAGATTGAATCATAACTTTGCGTGTTTTAACTGCAGAAAAGAGAAACTTAGGGGGGTTGCAGACTGCCAGAAATAGTGTGAATTCAGTCCACTTTTAGGGTTAGGGTTAGTGCTAGGGAATCATGGGAACTGTTATTTTTCTGAGACATTGAGCCTTCTCTGTCAGACAACTCTGATGCCACAATAAAATACAGTTCCCATGGTTCCCTAACTCTAACCCTAACCCTAAAAGTGGACTGAATTCACACTATTTCTGGCAGTCTGCAACCCCCCTTAGCCACTGATTCTGTTTTACTTTTTAGAGAATCATTTAACAAATGCTCCACATACCAGCTGTTTGGCCTACCGGGGAACTTGGACAAAAGAGGAGAGATTAATTTTAACCTCTCATCTTTATAGAAATTGCAAGTAAGCAGAACATGTTCTAGAGACTCGACAGAGCCGTCACCACAAGGACAAGCCCGGTCGTGGTATGGAATTCCCTTATAGCGGCCTTCTAGAACAGCTGAAGGGATTACATTGAATCTGGCTCTGGAAAACACAGATCGATATTTTGAAATGGTCAGGTTTTGTAAGTAGAAAGCTTCCCTTTCAAAATTAAATTTTAGCCCTAAGGAAATAGGAGAACAGGAAGTGTGGGCCAGAGACATAGAATATTGATTATCAATATCTTTGATGCGACGTGTTAGAATCTGCTGGGCACTCGGCAAATCTTGCGTGGAAAGAAAATTACTAGAGAGACCTAATCTCAACAATTTCTCCTGAATACAATTAGACCAAAGTGTTGTACAACAGTCTTCCTTGATTAAATGCAGAAAACCAGAATCAGTGCCTGCATAAAAGATTTTTAACCAATACTTTAAGGTCCATTTCCAGGCAATACATTCAACTGAATGACAACCCGCCTCAAGGCGTAAAACAGCTGTTGGAACACAATTGGGTACACCAAATAATTTTCGAAGGTACACAGAGAGAACCTGTTCTAATTCTAGCGAAAAACCTTGGATCCAAATAGGAATTCCATATAACAGATGTGGTATGATCTTAACCTGAAACACCTTTAGGGCAGCTGGAAAAAATTGCCCACCTTTAGTAAAGAAAAAACGAATCAGAGCTTTCACATTATTATTTGCCGACTGGGAGGCAGTTGACCTCTGTAATTTCCAACTACGAGAAGATTGAAAAGTTACCCCTAGGTACTTAAAGGAGTTAACTTGCTCGATGATATGACCATTAAGGGTCCACTTGGATCGCCTCTTATTTTTTGAGAAAACCATAATTTTAGTTTTACAATAATTAATTGTTAGAGTGTTTATATTACAATAATTTCCAAAGGCTCTTAGGATTTGTTTCAGGCCTATTTTTGAGAAAGAAAGAAGAACTGCATCATCTGCATATAATAGTAGGGGTATGCTAACTGAAGCCAATTTGGGAGAGTGGTGTGCTTCTAGGGAAATAAAGTCTGAAAGATCATTAAGATAAAGGTTAAATAATAGAGGTGCCAGGATACATCCTTGGCGTACACCTTTTTGGACAGCAAGAGGTTTTGTTAAATTCCCTTGGGTACCACACCTTACTTGTATAGTTGTATTACTGTAGAGATGCATAATTAGCCATAACAGCCTTCTATCAATAGAGGAGGCGAAGAGTTTTATCCATAGCTTTTCTCTGGGAATTGAATCAAAAGCTGATTTCAAGTCGATAAAGGCCGCATATAGGCCATTACCTTGAGAGACAGTATACTTTTCAGCTAGATGATTCAAAACTAAACAGTGGTCATAAGTTGTTTTACCTTTTCTGAAGCCAATTTGTTCACTACCTATGATATTCTCATTATCTGTCCATTCCTCGAGATGGTTATTAAAAAAACGGCCATAGAGTTTGCCAACTACTGAGAGTAAACTTATCGGACGATAATTAGATGGATCATTCCTGGGACCCTTCTTATAGATGGGAATTATGGTCGCGCTTAGCCAGCTAGAGGGGAGTTCAGCTGTTTGATTAATTAAAGTAAACAGGGAAGCAAGTAATGGGGCCCACCAAGAAATATTAGATTTCAGAAGCTCTGGCAAAATTAAGTCAGGTCCTGGGGCTTTGCCCGATTTAGTTTGGGAAATTAGAGATTTAATTTCCGTAATGGAGACAGGGGGCCACTGGGGAATTTCTGCAGAATTTGGAAAAAGTTGATTTAACAAATTAGAGACACCTGTAGATTGTTCCTCATTGTCCCTATATAGTGAGGAAAAATAGTCCTCCCAAACATTGACGGGAATGTTACAAAGGGGAGAACCATTAGTGTTTCCTAGCATCCCAGTTACCGTGGCCCAGAACAGTGTGGTGTTTTTTTGTAAAGAAAAGTTAATTAATAATGTCCACTGTTTATGTATTGCTTCTTTCTTTTTTTTAGCTAATAATGATTTATACTTTCTTCTTGTAATGTAGTACAATTGTGGCAATGACTGGCAATTATCTCTCCTGTACTGAGTATACATTTTCCTTAGTTGGATTCTAGCTTCAACACAGGTCTTATCAAACCAATGATGCATTCTTCTACATTTAAGATTATTAGGTTTCTTCTCTGTGCTAGTCAATGAAGGTGTTAAGGTCCTGAGAAGGAGGGAATAATTCTCTAAAGCTGAATGAACATCCTGAGCCTCCATAATTTGATTTTTAAGATGAAGGCACGATGATGAATTTAGAAGTATGGAAATTTCCTCATGAAGATTATCAGTCCACCTAAGTCTTTTCTGTTTAACAATCATAACTGAGTCAGAAAGATGCATGTGTGACTGAGAATGTATATTCGAGGGAATCCTAAATGAAAAAGTTAGAGGAAGGTGGTCTCCGTCAAGTCTAGTATCGACAGAGAAACTATCTACATGTTCAACAAAGTTCTCAGAAACTAATACATAAACGATGGTTGTGCTGCCATTAGCTGAAATATATGTGTACTCCCCCCAGGAATCAAAGGGGGGGATTCCATTTAGCATTCTCAGAGCTAAGCGCTCCACCATCTGAATGAAGTATATACCTGCCCGATTTATGCCTTGGTCTTTAAAGTGTCTTTCTGAGTTCAAAAAACAACCCTCAGCCACATCTAAACCCCAGATAGGGGAGGAAAAAAGGGCCTCATTGTTCTGGCCAATTTGGGCATTGAAATCTCCCATCACTACCAGAACTGCGGAAGGAAATTGACCCTCCAAGTTTACTATATAGTCCTCTAATAATTCCCATACTTTTCCACTACGGTCTTTGTGAAACTTAGGGGGGATATAGACATTTATCAGCAACAGACAAAGGGTGCCAAAGTCTAATAGGCAAGCCATCGCAATTGTCTCACAGTGTGGTAAGCGTTTAACAGTAACTTTAAGCACCGTGGAGATCAAAATTGCAAGGCCTGCACTGGGTCTCCCTTTGCCAAGTGAAGGAATGGCTGGCAAATCGAAAGTGGTGTAACCATTGTGATCGATTCCATTTGTACACCAAGTCTCTTGAAGGAAAATCACGTTGAATCCATTGACGTAATCTATAAAATCTGGATCTCTGATCTTAGAGATCCACCCAGCAACATTCCATGATACACACTTAAGTAGAGATATTTGGGAAGAGGAAACTTCCAAATTGTTGGATGCAGGAAACAGAACGTTATCCGGTGGGTGCAGGACTTTGAGAGATTCTGGCCATCCCATCATATTCCTTGGACTAGAAGAAGCTGAGATCTTCTTTGGCGATTGTCAGGAGTATTGATTATGAGAGATGAAGGAGATATCGACATTTTGCTGGATAAGGGGATCGAAGGCGGCCTGCCAAGATTCCAATAAAGGGTGGCACATTGTGTGTGAACACTGAGATTGAGAGTCTTTCAAAATGGTAGAATTTCTGTCCAAGCATTGGTTTACTTCAGAAAGCAAAATAGAGGATTTGGACTTTTCTTTTGTTTGTGCACCCTGAGAGTCATTTATTCCATTCAGTCCAGAGCAACAGGTTGTTGGGAAGTATTTATCATCAATCAAGATATTCTTATTACAATTACTATTAGAAACTATTGATGATGATAAGAGATCAATGAGGGGTTCTGCTGTCACCATCGTGGTCTTTAAGGTTTTCTTAAGATTTTCTAACCTATGCAAGATATCCATTTGTTCATTCTTGGGTCGCACACTAAAGGCTGTGATGATCTCATCATCATCAAAGTCATTCTTGTTATCTATTAGAGGATGGAGTTTAGTTCCTCTATTAAGTTTTTGAGAGGTTTTACACGGAGAAGGGTGTTTAGTAGGTTGAATTGAATCTTCAACAGGTGTACTATTTGAAGTTATAGAAGGACTGAATAACGGTTTCATTGAATCCACCTGAAACACTCTAGATGGAAAAATTTGGAAAGAAGCCAAATATGGTCTTATCCTCAATAACATATCTGGAATGGTGGATTCTTTGAATGATAGTACAAGACGTTTGTGATTTTGAACTGTAGGGAGCCACTCTATGGCAACTAAGTCTAGCCATTTTTGATGGCAATGAAGCAATTGTTCTAAGGAGAGCTTTACTACTCTCAGGGAGTTCCAGCGACCTAAGTTAAACCTGTTTGAATAAATCGCTAAAGAGATCTTCTGTGTTTCTAGAATACAAGACTGTTTAATAATAGGTTTTTCCCCTGTTTTATTATTAAGTTCAGTGCTTAAATTAACTCTTCGTGTGTTATCAATAGATTTAAGCCTGTTAGGGTTGTTAGCTTTGGAATAATGCCCGTTTTTTAAGTTCACATTACTGCTATTGTATTGCCTCTTATCTGGGCTATGATTAAAGTCTTTTCGTTGCATGCGTGCACCGCCCTTTGATTGATAGAGGCGGTAGGTTGTTTGAGAATTAAAGATTCAAGATCTTTTTTTTAACAAATCTAGATTAAGCTTAATATCAGATAATTGATCAAATAAAGCAATAACTGTTTGGGCAGTTAATAGACATTGCCTAGCCATAAATTCTGTTGAATTTTCCCAAGGAAGTTTTTTAAAATTCTTTTTCTGTATTTCACTATAGAACTTATTGTGTTTGGGGTCAGGGGAACTAGCTAGCTGGATCGGAACTCCTAGGTGGGAATCATCAGTATCTTCAGTTCGGTTTCCTCTTAGGGCATCCCTAAAAGTGTGGAATGGTGAAGACGGATTTGACATCTGATGCTTTTCAAGCTCAATTTGAGAGTTCCAATCAATCAGATCTGTCAAATTCGACGTTGGTGGAGGAGTGGTGGCAAAAGATTTCATAGTGTTAACTGTTCTCCAGTGTATCTTTTTAAAGAAATCCTCCATTTTGGGTTGTTTTGCTGCTTTCAGCATAGAAGAGGAAGGAGAACCTGGGCTACTACCACTGCAGTTCTTCCTTTTACTCATGATATATTCTGTGTTTCTTTCACACACTCTGCCTTCTCCCAGGGACCCTGGCTGCCCTTTATACTTGCGAGGGGGGTGGGTGGGACTGCTTCCTCGCTTGCCTCCGTGTCGCTGGGCTGGCTTGGCCTCTCGGGGCCTGGATATCCCCAGCAGGCTCACTCTGGGAAAGGGAGGGAGGGAGGGGCCGATCTCACCTCGCTGCCTCCTCTCCTGGGTCCTCCGGTGCTCCGCGTCTTCACAGGGGCCCTGGCTGCCCTTTATACTTGCGAGGGGGGTGGGTGGGACTGCTTCCTCGCTTGCCTCCACGTCACTGGGCTGGCTTGGCCTCTCGGGGCCTGGATATCCCCAGCAGGCTCACTCTGGGAAAGGGAAGGAGGGAGGGGCCACTCTCACCTCGCTGCCTCCTCTCCTGGGTCCTCCGGTGCTCCACGTCTTCACAGGGGCCCTGACTGCCCTTTATACTTGCGAGGGGGGTGGGTGGGACTGCTTCCTCGCTTGCCTCCGCGTCGCTGGGCTGGCTTGGCCTCTCGGGGCCTGGATATCCCCAGCAGGCTCACTCTGGGAAAGGGAGGGAGGGAGGGGCCGCTCTCACCTCACTGCCTCCTCTCCTGGGTCCTCTGGTGCTCCGCGTCTTCACAGGGGCCCTGGCTGCCCTTTATACTTGCGAGGGGGGTGGGTGGGACTGCTTCCTCGCTTGCCTCCGTGTCATTGGGCTGGCTTGGCCTCTCGGGGCCTGGATATCCCCAGCAGGCTCACTCTGGGAAAGGGAGGGAGGGAGGGGCCGCTCTCACCTCGCTGCCTCCTCTCCTGAGTCCTCCGGTGCTCCGCCCTGTGTAATATGTAATAAGCAATGTTCCTAAAGAGACTGTAATAAGAACATTGGTGAGTGTGACAACAACAAAGAGTCTGAAAGACTAGCACGTTTTATTTGGCATAATGGTTGTAGATTGCAGTCCATTTCATCAGATACACAGAGTGTTACCTCAGTTGGCAGATTATTATACATATGCTTGGATGATGTGTATGGAGATGTGAAGGAACTGAAATTTAAAATGTACAAACTCAGACTATTACTTTTGTACTTACCATTAACAAACAGGATTTTGGTGGTAACAAAGGCATCCTGCCACAGATGCATTAATTAACACATGTATTATGATGAAAAGTTTTTGTCCCATTGAAGCCACAAGAAATTTGTAGGAGACGATTTCAGTCAGTGGGTCAGAGAATAGAAAAATTAAAACAATAATACAGATAACCATAATGAAACAAGTCAACCTACAGTATTTGGATGGTAATCAAATACCCCTGCATTGATGAGTTGATTAACACATGTGGTAGGATTTGACAAAGTGGTTAAATGCTGGTCCTGCAGCCACAACATTGTAAATTCAATCCTGGAGGGCTCAAAGATCGACTCAGCCTTCCATCTTTTCATAAATCAGTAAAATGAGTACCCAGCTTGTTGGGGTCAATTGGCTTACACATTGTAAACTGCTTCAAGAGTGCTAGGTCACTGATAAGCAGCATAGGAATGTATGTGCTATTGCTATAAAAAGCTTTTATTCCTATTCAAGTATCAAAACAGTATTAAACCATGTGATGAATTCTTGTTCAGCTGTTTCCACTGGAACCTGACTTTGTTTTCTTGTTAAAGGATGGCCACTTTGATGGAATGCCCTGGAGACTGAAGTGTCCTTCAACAATATTTTGTAATTTCTGTTGTGAATTTATGTCCATTTATTCTTTTGCAGACTGGTCTGTCTTGACATGCAAGAGGCAATTCAGGCATATGATAGCATATACTACGTAAGAAGGTATATGAACACCAGATGTTAGAGATAATATTATTAGGACCTGAAACTGTGTCGTCATTGGCTGTGCCACAGGATCTGGTTTCAATAGTTAGGTTTTTGTAAATCAGTTCTATGTAAATCAATTCTTATTTAGTCTTATTTCATAATCCAGACAGTGTTTTCCATTTCAGAATGTCGTTACTCTAATTTTATTCTTATTTTACTATAACAGAATATATTCCTATGTTATTCCTATTGTAGTTTGAACAGCATCTGCTTAGAGTCAAACCCTGAAGACTGGATAAAAGCAGCATGTATTAACACTTTTGACAGGACATTCCATTCAGACTTGTAAAATTAAATTTGTTATTTCCAAACACAAAGGGAGAGGAGGTCAGTAGAATGGGGGCCAATGCAGCTTTAATACTATCTTCCTCTTTCTAATTGTACACCTGAGAATAATTCTCAAAGAACAGAAAGGAGCCACACACCCTTTGTATCTGCAATAGAAAGGAGCAACACTATAGCCAAAATATCAAATGGTACAGAGAAGACACATCAGAATATAGTTTATTGATCTGGTAACGCCTCTTGACCTTCAGAGTGAGACATTTTATTATAACATTCAGATAACATTTAACTGTAGAATACTGGGTGTCACAGAACTGAAAAGAAAATGGCAGTAGCTTTCAGTAAGATACAACAAGGGGACAATGTACAGGGATCAGGTTGGTGACATACACTCACCAATCAAATAGTTCTGGGAATGAAGCCCATTGTGAATATCAAATGCCATCTGACAAAAGCACTGGATGGATATTAGTATTGAGGAATAAAATCCTAATCACATTGAATTAGGCCATAAATCATGTTCTTGTGAACATTAGCTATGCTTAGCTCATCATAGGTCATAAGGCAATGGAAGCCAGTTCTGTAGCCCTACGAATCTGAGTACCCCTCCAACTCTCCCCCCATCTAAAAATCCTTATACTTTGTTCTTTCACATCACATTTTAAAATGTAATTTAATTAGTTTATTTATTGGCAAAACTGAAATTGTAGTTCTCATCAGCAGTCTAGTCCAAGATATACTGTTCAAAATCCCTCACATCACTCCATCACATTGTTTCTCAGAAAATAATGGTTTAATTTCAGTTTCCCCCTCCCCCCCCCAACTCTTCCCCCATCTAAAAATCCTTATACTGTGTTCTTTCACTTTACTATCTCACTTTGGGGTTCTTATGTTATCCCTGTGATGTGGGATATTCACAGCTCAACAATTCTTTTCCACATTGCCATATAATTTGAGAAGTTATACTGTAATGCAATATAACTAACACACAACAGTTCCTCCCTAAGCTATTTAACTAATTAGCTGAAGGAACCTTCAAAACATTTTGAGTCTTCCTTAGATTTAGTGTTTGTCTACCTGTGTGTTATTTATATGTATACTGTGGCTCCTTGGTATCAGCTGGGGTTTGGTTTCAGAATCCCTCATGGATACCAACATCCATGGATGCTCGAGTCCCATTAAATACAATGGTGTAGTAAAATGATGTCCTTTATAGATATAATGGCAAAATTAGGCCTGATTTTTGGAATTTTTTAAAAAATATTTTCAAGTCATGTATGGTTGAATCTGTGGGTGCAGTATCCATGGATTCAGATGAGCAACTGTATGAAGAATATTTTTTTAGAAACAAGTCATCACTAGTGATGACACAAGCATTCAAATAGGGAGTGCTCAGAAAAACATGGCAGGGAGGAAGAACATTGTAGCAGTTCTCATACTACCAGGATGATGAGAAGCAGTGGCATCATTAGGTGGTGTGGGGGGTATGGACTGCACTAGGTGACACCCTAAGGGGGGGGTGACACCACTGCTTCTCAAACATCTGTATTTTGGCAGAAACAGGCTGTTAAAATGCTAAAGAGATGGGATGAGTGGGGTGAGGGTCAGTGGGAGGAGAAAGAGAGGCCCTAGTTAAAAAAATACATTTTAATTTTTTTAAAAAAAAATCTTTAAAAACAAAAATTGACTAATATTTTTTTACCAATTCACATTAATCACATGAAACTATGTATATGTAAACATATTTGTTCTGTGCATATGACATTGTAATTTAAAGATCATTTTAATTTTGCCAGTTGCTTATGTCACAACTATTACCATTAGATTCAGTGATATATCAAAATTACAATTTATAAGTGAATTAGTACAGAAAACATTACTAAGGATTCTGTATGGGAGGAGGTCAATGGGTGTGTGTGTGTGAAACCATGAGTTACCGCACCAGAGGACACCAACCCTAGTGATGTCACTGATGACAAACCTGGGTCCTGGTCATTACATATAAGATTCTATCACTCTCTGTTCCTAATCATTTCTTTCCCTGATATACTTCAGGCTGTCACTAATCCATATACTTCCAGCACTACTTTTCACTTGTATTCTCTTGTTCCTTTTTCACATTTATCACTTTGTTGTTTTGCTAATCTCTCCTAGGCTTACATATCAGTTTCCTAGGCCTGTCAGGCTATTCACTATCAGGTATCTCTATTTTGTATTATTAACAACCTGCTGACCCTTCTCCTTATCTCCGTTCTGTTCTAAGTTTGTCAACTACTTTTGGGTTCATATAATCGCCTGTAGGTCCAGTACTATTACATGATGCCAGTGTGCAAATATCAGAAACCATGCAACTGGTGATTCCTGGGGAGGACCTATTGTTTTCTGAGCCTCTTACTCTTCTGCAAATGCAGAATGGTCCACTATTCTGCATCTGCAACTGTGACTGCCATCTTTAGTACCCCAGAAGCTCTATTTCCAGGAAAATATAGCTGCTGCCATAAAATATGAACATGATGTTTTACCCCCTTTTTGCAATGCACCCTTTCAAATGTTCAAGCAGAAGCAGGTGGAGGACTGCACTCTACTCTACTGTTTCAGGAACCAGAAACAGTAAAACTGGCCACAATTTCATATTCCATAGTTGTTTAATGAATATAAAATGGTCACAAGATGAGGAAAAATATTCTTGTCCAAGCAGAAAAAATACCTTCTTTGAAATCTTACATGTGTATACCTGGATGCCACACCACATGTAGAATGGAGCATAAACAGTATGACATTTTCATTACTCATGTACTGAGACAACCAGGGCCTTGATGTGCAAGCAAACATCAGGTTTCTCCAGCACAATTGCTGCATGCCCAACTGCAAACAGTGGCAAACAGTGAAGTTTTTTCAGTCTGTCATAATTCATTAGAATCTGCCCATTATATATCTCAGTAAGAGATAATCTTTCCTATACACTTTTGCAATGCAAAAATTTTCATGTCTTCAGTGATATCCTTATTTTTTTCAGTCTATTGACCAGCAAGCAAAACAAACAGAACACTGCCTCTCAAACCTTGCTAGAAAGACTGCTTGACTTATTAAAAGGATGACTAAATTCATTGTCTTGCTTCTCGTGGCAATATTATTATCATCATGGCTTTATTATCTCTAAAACAGTACTGGGGAAACCTTGGGCTGGTAGAATCTGTTCTTGTCTGTTTATACAGTTTGTGAGAGTCCCAGAATCCACCAGAAAGTCACAAAATGTCAGTAAAGGTTAGAAACTGATGGTAAAGGGCAAATCCCAAGAGGTACATGTAGGCCTCAATTCAATCTCCTTGGCATAGCATAAATATTTGCATGTGAACTTTATGTTACACCAACCCATATACCATCCCCAATTTACTTTAAAGCCCCTTACAGCCATTCTGTACTTCAGAGAGAGCAGACAGAATTGGAGAAATGTCTGGCTACATCTCGCAGAACCAGACACACAATGGCCTCGTTCCCACTATGATTTAAAGCAAATTGCTGATTGGGTTATATGACTGTCGTTCCCACTTGAAACCAGTTCTGATCCTACTGTGCATGGTTTCAATCATGATGAAGCGAGGTAAAGACAAAAAACCCAGTTTCCTGACACTAGTTTTTTGGCAGTTCTTTTGAAAAGAATCAATTCTGAAGCATGTTCAAAAAGTGGGAACAATGGATCAGAATTGCATCATTTTGGAGGGGAGGGACTAATGGCAGAGGGGTGTTTATCATCCTGCCTCAGTTTTTGGAAAATCAGTCATTTCCCTCCCCCCCTCCCCAGCACTTCCTTTGTGCTTGTGGTTTATAAAACATTGACAGAATATGTGATCCATTGTATTTGCAACTACTTGAAAGTATGGGCAGACTGCAGCTCAGTAAAGAGATATATTATGGGTGGACTGCAGCTCAATAAAGAGGAATACTTATGTGAGTAGATGTCCCTGCCTGAATTTTGGCCATACTCTATTCGTAAGGTGTGTAGTGCTGAAAAAATCCACTTCTCTAAGTAGTACTATTTACATACATGTTGAAGGCCACCACAGGTTGATTTAATCTAATCCAGACCACAACTGTGTCACAAGCAAGAACTGCATGCAGAGCAGATAAAGCAAGCAGAGGATTCCAACCAAAGTGTTTCTCATCTCAAAAATAATAACACTGGCATGTGACCTGGCCACCTGACACACTGTTGTCTGTGTGTAATGCACATGCTTTTATTTTATTTTATTTTATTTTATTTTATTTTATTTTTATCCTGCTTTTCTCCCAAAGTGGGACCTGTGGCACAATATGGGAGCACTCTGTTACATCCTTCTCTATATACAAATGACTGAAACAAGAAATAGAAATATACAAACACCTTCTATTGCACACAATGACTGAGAGCAAGCTCACTGAAATGCATGTTTTCAGATGGCATGTTTTGCATAAACAACTGCAGAGGACACAGGCCCTAATCCTCACTATTCTACCATTCTCACCTTTGCTGGTTACACTGTTTACCTTCTTTCCTGTATTTTCTTTCAGAAAACAGGGAAAAAGTCAATGGAATTGGATGGATGGATTGGTCCCAGCCCAGCTGCTGCCTTCTCCATGTCCACCTATCTGGGCATCTTGCCCAGATGATCTAGAAGCTATGAGTCTTGCTGCTGTCAACAGACACTAGAATTCAAGACCCACAGGCTGAACTATGTACATTCAAGATGGACTGCTGCTTTCTCACACTCCATCTTTCACAGTGGGTATGAATGATGGGCATTGGCACTAAGCATGCCAGTCAAGCTCACTTATGTTTTGCCTCTGCTTGTCATCATGTCTATAAGACAAGAGAAAGATATAGTAGGTCATATCAGTGGCCATTGTAAAAACTGGTGGGCTATGGAGCAGGAAAAGTTACTTGATCAAACCTATCATCATCATTGCCATCATTTGTTTATTCAAATCCCATCTTCTTCCCAGTATGGGACTCAAGGCAGCTTACAATAGTTAAAACATAGTTAAAATTCATTCCATACAAAAATTAAAAAGCAATTAAATAATCAAAATAGATTAAAACTAGTTAAAAAGGTAAACCATTAACCCAAAACACAACCATTTTGCCTAGAATTTGTTTAGTGCAGAAGCCAAATTTACACACCTGTGGAAACAGGTGTGTCAATACTTAGGGTTCTATCCAGATTTAGGTGCACACAACTAGGCTGGTTGATTCAAATTTTCATGTCTACTCCCAATGGCAGGACTTCCAGCCTCCCTCTGTCAATCTCAAGTGGTACACACAGGACTGGGGGATTCTACTGAATGGGGTAGACTGTGACATAGGGAAATGGGGGGGGGGAGCCTTAAAAATGAAGTAGCACAAACTTTGTGAACAGAATCCTTAATCCACAAGAGGTACAACTCTTAGTCCAACTGGATCCAATTACCACTACTATTTCCTCCCTTCCTTCTCCCCTTCCTCCTTTCCCTCTTGTTCTCTCTGGCCCAGAGCACCATAGTAATTATGTATACAGATCTAAACTAGCTGAGTCATATATCACCTTGCCTAGATTTACTGTACAGCCTCTGAAGTCCATCCTCACACCCATTCCATGCCTCGTGTGTGGCCATGATCACAAAAGCATCTGGCTATGTCCCTGTAGCCAGATATGAAACAATTGCATCCTCTGGAGGTCTCAGCCCTAATTGTTTCACATCTGACTATGGGGACACAACCTGATGCTTCTATGATCCTGCCCACTTTCAAGACAGAATTGTCATGACAGGTGGGTGGGTCTTCCAGGAAGTAATTCCAGGAGATTGTACACAGCAAAGAGAAGAAAGGAATGTCAAATTTGGACTTGTCTACACTAGTGAAAAATGACACACTAATCTCGAAGCTGGAGTTGACAGTGCTCATTATGTACAGCTACTTCTAGGGAGGATCCATGGTAGGTTTTGGTTTTTGGTTTTTCCCTTTTCCCAACTTTGTCCCAAACTAAACAAAGTTGAGGAAAACTCTGGAGTTTCCCAAAAACTGTGGAATGATCTCAGGGAAAAGGGACAGCCTGTTATTGGAGCCACTACTGTTACTTCCTCACAGGTATGAGCTCTGTGTAAAGTCTGCCTGGCACACCACCACTTCTGTTGAGGTCAGAATGGGGCACCCATGTGATAAATGAGGAGTGGGCAGAGCAATCCCCTCCTTGTTGATCACCTGGTGGGATACACTGTTCTGACCTCAGCAAAAATGATGGAAATGTCCAGTCTCTTGCAGACAGCTGCTTGGTATGTAAGTCTGCAGCAGTGGCAATGGCACTGTTTCCCAGTTTGCATTTCATTTGGATTACAACTCTCCCTTTCAATTCCTCTTCATTTTTCTATATCACTATTTCATTATCCTTTTATTTCCCCATGTCAAAATATCTCTATATCACCATATCCCCTCATATTTCCTGACAGATCCACTGCTAGAACTGACATTTTGCCACCTCTGAGACTAAATTCCCACACTTAATTAACCCCCCCCCCCCAGTTTATCTGGATAAAGTTCATGGAACAGACAAATTAAGTCTGGAGCATCCACATGTCTGGCATACACCCATTCATTATGAGAGGCTGGGAAATGTTTCCAATTAACCAGGTACTGCAATTTGCCCTGGTGCCACCTCAAGTCCAAAATCCTGGCCACTTCAAAGTACTGTTCCCCCTCAACTACCAAAGGAGGGGGAGACCCCAGGTCCAGCCACAAAGAGTCTGCATCCAAAGCTGGTTTGAGCAGGCTGAAATGAACACTGGATGTAAATGTCTGTAAGTCTTAGGCAAGTCCAGTTCAGCAGTTACTTCACTGATGAATCCCTTTACCACAAAAAAGGTAAAGGTAAAGGTATTCCCTGTTGACAGGGTTGTCAAGTCATGTCCGACCATAGGGGGTGGTGTTCATCTCTGTTACTGAGCCAAAGAGCCAGCATTGTAAGAGACTACTCTGTGATCATGTGACCAGCATGATTGCACAGAATACAAATGGTCCCACAAATTTTGGCCCCAGCTTCCTGGAAGTTTGCTAGGTTTTCAAATGCTTAGTGGACAAATAAACATTACTCCCTGGTCCCACCTCCCACTCCTTGCCCCTCTTGCAGTCCACAAATCTTTTGTAGTCCTTCTCTGCTTTGTCCAGCATGGTTACAATTTGAGGCCAGGCATCTTTAATTTTTGTAATCCACTGAGAGAGTGTGATAGGGTCTGTGGGTTCCATAGATACCACAGGAAAAGTCTTGGGTTTGTATCCATAGACTATTTCAAATAGCAAGTGTCCTGTGTTTTGGTTGATGGCCCCACTGAAGGCAACTTCGGCATGGGGCAACAAATCAAACCAATCATACTGCAGATAATTGCCATAGCAGCGGATGTACTGCTCCAGAGAGCAGTTCATTTGCTCTGATTGTTCATCCAATTGTGGGTGATGAGAGGTGCTCAATGCCTGTTCAATCCCCAACATTTTTGCAGAGCCTTCCAGAATTGCAAAATGAATTGATATCCGCTATTGGAGACAATCTTATCTGGAAGTCTGTGTAATTTGTACATATGTCCAATGAATAAATTGGCCAGTTTGGCTGTGTTAGGCATGCCTTTGCACCCCACGAAGTGTGCCCGCTTTGAGAACAAGTCAGCGACCACCCATATGGTGTTCCAGCCCCTACTATTGGGAAGATCTGATATAAAGTCCATGGCAATGTGCCTCCAGGGGGCACCATGTGTGGGCAACATCTGCAGCACCCCCCAGGCTTCCCTGCCACTGGTTTAGATTGGGCACATATTGGGCAGCCTCTACATCCCACCTAATTCCATCCCACCAATATTGTTTCCTTATCAAATGCCAGGTTCTCAGAAATCCCCAATGCACTGCTGCCTTTGTATCATGGCATAACTGTAAGACCTTGATTCTCAGATCCTCTGGGATGTACACTTGGGACCCTTTGAACCACAGTCCATCTTTTAACTCCAGAGTGTCCAGGTGTTCCTTAAGCCACTGGTCCTTCCCCACTGCTTCCCAAAAGCTTTGGAACAGAAGATCCAAAGGAGTGCCTTGGTCCATGTCCTCCCTCACTTCGTGTGCTTGTCTCCAAATGGTCATTGCCAACCCCAACTGTTCTAGGGTCAGAATGGTTTCCTCTGGAGTGTCTCTCCTGCTTTCATGCTGCGGCAATCTGGATAAGGCCTCAGCAAGGGCATTTTGCTTTCCTGGGAAGGCTTTTAATTTGAACCTGAAGCAATTTGAACCTATTGCTATTTTAACTATGAATCATTTAATACTGTTTTAAGGGGGTGGGTCGGTTTCTTTTTAAAAAAAAATATGTTATACGGGTTTTATTGTAAGCCGCTTGGATTGTTTGCCAATAAGCGGGATATAAATAAATTTTATTTATTATTATTATTATTATTATTATTATTATTATTATTATTATTATAGAATTCCTTAGCCCATCAGCTCTGCTTAGGGTTCAACTTTCTTGGAGTTTGTAATGCTTCCAAATTACAACGATCTGTCCAAACCTTGTAGGGGTGGAGGGCACCCTCCAGAAATCCCCAATGCACTGAGGATCCCAGAGGATCTGAGAATCAAGGTCTTACAGTTATGCCATGATACAAAGGCAGCAGTGCATTGGGGATTTCTGAGAGGAAATTGATGCCAGGTCTGCAGCACTCACTTGATTGCAAAAGCTTCCTTTTCCCAGATGGGCCAGTCCAATGGAACTTTTTGGACAAATAAGCACATGGTCTTAACTCTGAGTCTCTCTGCATTAATACTGCTCCTATGGCAACATCACTGGCATCCATCTGTATGACAAAGGGTTGTTCCAGGGCAGGATGCCTTAGAATGGGTTCTGTGCTAAACAATCCTTTCAATTTTTCAAAGCCCTCTGACACTCTGGAGTCCACTTGATCTTGGGGATGGCTTGGGTTTTCCATTGGGGCCCTCCAAGGAACTTTGGGATTTTACCAAGTCCATGATGGGCAAAGCTATCTGGGCAAAGTCTGGAATAAACTGTCTATAAAAGTTAGTGTCCAGGAAAGCCACCAAAAGTGCTGATAGCAGCTTCTTGTGAGGGCTGAAGGGAAACAAATGTCTTTTGCTATTGCAAAGCAAGAAAACAATGGTCTGTATTACCAATCCAAAGGTCAGCCAGAGAATGGTCGAGCAGTCTGAAGAGCTAGGATTCCAGAGAGGCAGAGTGTCAAGGCGGTCCAAAGATCAAGGGTTCCAGAAATTCAAGATAAATCGGCAATCCAAGAGTCAAGGTTTCAGGTCAAAGAACAAGGAGAGCCAGAGCCAGAGACTTTCACTAGGAAGCTCAGATGATCTCTGGCACTGAGGCAGACCTTCTGCACCTGCTTAAATCACCAAGTGGCAGGAGATCAGCTGACACTGCTGGTGTTCTGCATCACCACGTCAGCCTCGCACTGTATTTGAGGTCCAGAACCATCCACCCATCCATCCTCCTCTTCACTCAGTGAGTTCTCAGGGGCTTCCTCTCACTGCCCGTCTGATATTTCTTCATCCCCTTCATTGTCTGCAAACCAGTTTCCCCAGTCCTCATAGTATGTGGACCAATCTTTTCTGCGTCTCTATGCAGTTTCCTCCCAAAACCACCTGCTGCTCCCCATGCCTCCCCAGCTCCACAGGGTCTTCTCATACTGGCTACGTGGCCAGAGTCAGCTCACTCCTCCCAGGCTTGGGCCACATGGCCACCACTCCACTTGCCCTGGGAAGGCTCCTCCAGTTCAGTTTTGCTTCAGGCTGAATGTGGCTGCATCGTACAAGACATTGGGAGGAGATCTGATATGGTGTCAAGATTAGCGGATCCAAACTTCAAAAACCAGAACAGCATGATAGTGATAGAAATACTACAGCTTTATTCTGGATTCTTTAGACAGAGATGTGCCATAGACTTGGTAATATCAGATTTGAGTTTTACCAAAATGATTCACTCTTTAAAGATTTTCCCCTCCAACCCCTTTTTCCCCAACTTTGGAGCACATCAAAAGGCTCTTTAAACTCTCTGCTTTTCTCCATCACCCATATCAATCTATCTAACGCAGGGCAAAAAACAAAACTCCAGGAAGAGTTAATATACCAATAAAACTGTTGAAATTCACACTGACAGAGTCAACTCTAGTGCTAACCAACATATGCCAACAGATATGGAAAACAAAATGATGGCCAACAGATTGGAAGCAATCAATATACATCCTCATCCACAAAAAAAGGAGACACAAGAGACAGCAACAACTATAGGACCATAGCATTAACCTCCCATGCAAGCAAAATTATGCTCAAAATACTGCAACATAGAATCCAGCCACACATGGAGAGAGAAATCCCAGAGGTCCAAGCAAGGTTCAGGAAAGGAAGAGGCACCAGGGATCACATTGAAAATATATGATGGCTAATGGAGCGTAGGAGGGAGTTCCAAAAGAAAATCAGCATGTGCTTTAAAGACTATAGCAAAGCCTTTGACAGCATAGATCATGAAAGGCTATGGAATGCCCTTAAAGACATGGAAGTGCCAACACATCTAATAGTCCTAATGAGGAATCTGTACTCAGGAGAAAAGGCTACTGTCAGAACAGAACACGGAGAAACAGAATGGTTCCCAATTGGCAAAGGAGTCAGACAAGGCTGCATCCTATCACCCTATCTATTCAACGTATATGTAGAGCATATTGTAAAGAAATCAGGCTTAGACATAGAAGAGGAGGAGTAAAAATAGGAAGAAGAAATATCAACAATCTGAGATATGCTGACGACACCATAATATTAGCAGAAAACCTCACAGACCTGGAACAACTACTAAGGAAGATCAAAGAAGAAGCAAAGGCAGACTTACTGTTGAACATAAAGACAACAAAAATAATGACCACAGAGAATTTACACACATTCAAACTAGACAATGAGGAAACAGAAATAGTAAAAGAGTTCTCATATCTGAAATCAAACATTGATTGAAATGGGGACTGCAGCCAGGAAATTAGGAGAAAATTAAGAATGGGGAGGGCAGCTATGAAAGAACGAGAAAAGATCCTAAAATTCAAAGACATACAACTCAGCACAAAAGTCAGAATCATGCAAGCCATCATATTCCCTATTACCATGTATGGATGTGAGAGCTGGACAGTCAAGAAAGAAGATAGGAGGAAAATCAATGCATTTGAGATGTGGTGCTGGAGAAGAGTGCTGAGGATCCCATGGACAGGCAAAAGGACAAATAAATGGGTCCTAGAACAGATCAAGTCAGAGATATCCCTAGAAGCCAAGATGACAAGACATAGACTGTCTGACACATCATGAGAAGGCATGAATCATTGGAAAAGACAATGGCGTTAGGAAAGATGGAGGGAAGTAGAAAGAGAGGAAGACCACATGCTAGATGGATGACTTTTATTAAAGATACCATGAACATGAGTTTGCAGGAGCTGGGCAGAGCAGCAGAGGGCAGGGAGACCTGAAGATTTCTCATCCATAGGGTCATCATGGGTCGAGACCAATGCAAAGACAGTTAACAACAACAACAACCCAGGAAGGAAGGTGTCACCCATTTGGTCATCAAAGTCTTGTCCTAAGAAGTAACCAGGGTCATAAAGTTACCAGTTGCCCTGGCTATAGCCCCATCTGTTCCTCGGTTTGCATTTCATTCAGATTACAACCCTTCCTTTCAATTCCTCTTCATTTCTCTATATCACTATTGCATTCTCCTTTTATCTTTCCATGTCAAAGTATCTCTATAGCACCATATCCGCTCATATTTCCTGACAGATCCACTTCTGGAGCTTACAGATGCAGTGTCAGTGCAGTTGGCCTGTGTGCACACTGACATATTGAATTAGGTCCAGTGCATGTGGTCATCACCATGTCTATCTGGGGCCAGTCTGAGGCATAATGCTTTGGACTGGCTCCAGATTAAATGGTTGGTATAGATGGACCCCTTGACAGTATCCCCAAAAGGGCATACACAGGCGTAAGGGAAGTGTATGTGTGTGTGTGTATATGTGTGTGTGTGCATGTGTCTGTGTCACTAATAGCATACCAGTCAGAATCTGATGTCAGCTGTCAGTAATGGCTGGATTTCCCCATTTCAGACCAGTCTGCAACATTCACTGACACTTTTGCCCACATGCACCCTCATCTGGTTTAAGGAGGCCTATGTGGAAGCATAATGTGCACTTATCCTTTTAATATTAAACTCAGGCCACCCAGGTGATGGTGATTAGGGCTCAGCCCAGTCACTCTGCAGCCCCAGACGCTGCTGCCGTGTGGCTCAGGTGGAGAGATGGTCCCTCGGGAGGGGTTTTTATATCCCCCGCCCAGTGGAGCGCCGGGTGGGGGATATAAAAACCCCTCCCGAGGGACCATCTCTCCACCCGAGCCACATGGTGGCAGCATCTGGGGCTGCAGAGGGACTGGGCTGAGCCCTAATCACCATCACCTGGGTGGCCTGAGTTATCAATAACGGTGCTTGGGCTGTAAAAGATTGTCTCTGACTTTGGCCCCCAGTCCTTAGTGAGCCATCTGAAACAGCCTGAGCCGGCATACTTTGTGAGGAAGCTGGGAGGAGCTTTGATGGGCATAAAATCCCATCCTAATACCATTCCTCCCCCAACAAGTACGCAACGGGCAGCGGCGGAAGGCTACAAAAGACTGGGAGGGACCAGTACCATCATCACCAGAACTGTTTGCTGTTAACATCTTAAACCCCTAAAATGCTATTAGGGGAGAAACTATTTGTTCTGGGAAGAAGCTATAGTCAGGAGAATCTTGCAGCCCCTCCTTTTTCTTGTTATTCACCTTGGATAGACGCTGCCATTCATCAGGGACAGAAATTAGCTGGATTACTCCCCTTCCCCTTTACATAATGTAGCCGGATACAGTCTGGGAGCAGCCATTGAGGTGGTGCGGGGGCAGGGAAGGTATGGCGGCAACAGAGTTAACAAATGTTACAAAAGAAGAAGGGACAGATGTTTGGTACCTGTCCCTTCTTCAGTTTACTCTGTTTCCCAGGATAACATGGAGAGTGCGCCCTTAATCTGCTCCTTTGCAATGCCAGGTTGGTCAAAAATAAGATCCATCTTATCCACGATCTCTTGGTGGATGAGATGGCTGACCTGGCATGTTTCACTGAGACCTGGCTGGGGGATGCTAGCGCTGCGACATGGGCACAAATCCTCCCAGCCGGGTACTCAGTCAGTGAGCAGATAAGGGAAAGTGGGCGGGGGGACGGTGTAGCCTTGGTCCATAGAAACACCCTAACCTTGATCAGGAAGCCTATCCGGAAAATGACCTACATCGAGTGTATATACCTCAGCCTGAAAACCAGGGATGGTTTGGGGATTCTGTTGGTATACCGACCACCCCGTTGCTTAACAGACTCCCTAACCGAGCTGACTGCGCTGGTTTCAGAGTTGCTGTTGGAGTCGTCCAGACTTCTGGTTCTGGGCGATTTCAACATCCCACTCGAAACCAGCTTACAAGATCTAACACCCGCAGCTTGGGAGTTCATGTATACCATGACTAACATGGGCCTATCCCAATTGGTTGATGGGCCCACACATTGTGCTGGTCATACCCTTGATGCGGTCTTTAGTACGGAGCAGGAATATCTGTGGGCGGAGGTCAAAAAGACCTCCGTTTTGTCATAGACGGATCATTTCCTGATCAAGACGGAACTAAGAGCTACTGTCTGCCCTCCCGGGGGTGGCGGACCCATTAGAATGGTCCGCCCTCGAAGGCTAATGGAACCAATTGGTTTCTAGAAAGCCTTAGAGGGTTTAATGTTTGGTAACACCGGTGATTCTGTTGAAGCCTTGGTGAACACGTGGAACAACGATCTCACCAGGGCTATCGACACAATCACTCCCAAGCGTCTTTTCTAACCTGTTCCAAATCATAGGCCCTGGTACACAGAGGAGCTTAGGAGGATGAAACAGGTCGGACAATGACTAGAGTGCAAATGGCAGAAAACTCGTCTCTCATCCGACAGAACTCGCCTTAGGAAGCATCTTGATTCCTATAGGGAGGCTTTACATACAGCACTGAAATCCTTCTGTTCTGCATGTATTGCGTCTGCAAAGTCTCGCCCGGCAGAGCTGTTTAGGGTGGTGGAGGACCTGACGAGGGTTTCACCTGCGCCAAATCCCCTGACTAACCCAATGACAGCCTGCTGTGAGGCATTTAATATCCACTTTGCAGATAAAATGTCTTGGATAAGAGCCGACTTGGACGCCAGTGTTTTGGCAGAATCCGTAGACGAGGTATCCAGCAATTCCGTTGAAGGTAATTTACTGGATCAACTACAATCTGTGAGTACCAATGACGTGGACAAGATACTTGGAAGGATAAGGAAGACGACTTGCCCCGTCGATCCATGTCCATCATGGCTGGTCGTTCGGGGGGGACGCATTGAGAGTGTTCCTTCGGGATATGATCAACGCATCTTTTAGGGATGGTCTGTTACCATCTTCTTTGAAGGAGGCGGCAGTTAGACCACTCCTGAAAAAACCTTCCCTAGACCCTCTGGACAGAAATAACTATAGACCAGTCTCCTTGCTACCTTTTATAAGCAAGGTGATTGAGAGGGCAGTTGCTTCCCAACTCCAAGCAGTCTTGGATGAAACCTATTATCTTGATTCATTTCAAACCAGCTTCAGGACAGGATATAATAATAATAATAATAATAATAATAATAATAATAATTTATTTATAACCCGCCCCTCTGCTAAGCAATCGGGGCAGCTTACAGCAAGTTAAAATACAGCAATTAAAACATTCCCAATTCCTACAACCCCCCACCCACAACCCACACCCCTTAAAATAGAATTAAACTAATTAAATTTTTAAAATCAACTTATAACTAAGTAAATTAACAACAATGAACAACTGCTTATAACAGAATAGCCACTCAGAGGGGGATGAGGGCAAAGTAAATCCACATATATTATCCCTGCGAGAAAGATTATTCTGGGAAGGCCTGCCGGAAGAGGTCCGTCTTGACTGCTTTCTTGTAAGCAGTCAGAGATGTACTAAGATGGATCTGCTCCGGCAGGCCATTCCACAGTTTAGGGGCAGTAACAGAAAATGCCCTCTGGGAAGTCTGCTTAAGATTTACCTTTGGCTGTTGAAGCAAATTCTTCCCCGTTGAATGGAGGGCACGGGGGGGATCATACGGGAAGAGGCAGTCCCTAAGATAAGATGGACCCAAGCCATGTAGGGCTTTATAGGTCAAAACCAACACCTTGTACTGCGCCCGGAAACTAATTGGCAGCCAGTGGAGGGATTTAAGCACTGGGGATATGTGCTCCCTCCTGGATGTTCTGGTAATTAATCTGGCTGCCATATTTTGCACTAATTGAAGTTTCCGGGTTAGGCACAGGGGTAGCCCCATGTAGAGTGCATTGCAGTAATCTAGGCGTGAGGTTACCAGCGCGTGCACAACAGTTTCCAGGTCTTTCCTTTCCAGGTATGGACGCAGCTGGCGTATCAGCCGAAGCTGATAACAGGCACTCCTGACTGTCGCGCTCACCTGATTAGTCATGTGAAGCGACGAGTCAAGGAGTACCCCCAAACTGCGCACATGGTCCTTGGAGGAGAGTGTGACTCCATCCAGGACTAGGGGCTGTAATCCCGAACCCGGATTCGGACCTGTAACCGTGAGCACCTCCATTTTGTCTGGATTCAACCTCAATTTGTTTTTCCTCATCCAATCCATTACCGCTCTAAGACAGTCATTGAGAGGAGAGATGCCATCAGAGGTCTGAGACGATGATTTGGTCAAGGAGAAATAAATCTGGGTGTCATCAGTGTACTGAAGACACCGTGCTCCATGCCTCTGAATGATCTCCCCCAGCGGCTTCATATAAATGTTAAATACCATCGGGGACAGGATGGCGCCCTGAGGGACGCCACAATTAAGCTCTATTTTGGAAGAGCAACTGTCCCCGAGCCTCACTCTCTGGGATCTGCCAGAGAGGAAGGAACGGAACCACTGCAAAGCAGTGCCTCCAATTCCTAACTCTCTCAGCCGATCCAAGAGAATGGCATGATCTATAGTATCAAAGGCCGCTGAGAGGTCCAAGAGCACCAGCAGGGTCACACTTCCCCTGTCGATGCTCAAGCGGAGGTCATCGGTCAGAGCAACCATGGCAGTCTCAACCCCAAATCCTGTCCTAAAGCCAGTTTGAAATGGATCGAGATAAACGGTTTCATCCAAGATAGCTTGGAGCTGGGAGGCAACTGCCCTCTCGATCACCTTGCTTAAAAATGGCAGCAAGGAGACTGGTCTATAGTTGTTTCTGTCCAGGGGGTCCAGGGAAGGCTTTTTTAAGAGTGGCCTAACTGCCGCCTCCTTCAAACAAGATGGTATACTGCCGTCCCTAAGGGACGCGTTGACTGTGTCCCGAAGGAACACCCTCAACGCGTCCCCACCCTGGATGACCAGCCATGATGGACAAGGATCGAGAGGGCAAGTCGTCTTCCTCATCCTTCCAAGCAACTTGTCCATGTCCTCGGTACTCACAAATCGAAATTGATCCAGTAAAGTGCCATCAACGGAGTTGCTGGACGCCTCATCTACAGATTCTGCCAAAATATTGGCGTCCAAGTCGGCTCTTATCCGAGAGATTTTGTCTGCAAAGTAGGTATTAAATGCCTCACAGCAGGCTGTCGTTGGGTTAAGTAGAGGATTCGGCGCAGGAGGTATCTGCGTCAGATCCCCCACCACCCTAAACAGCTCTGCCGGGCGAGACTCTGCAGACATGATACGTGCAGAACAGAAAGATTTCTGCGCTGCACGTAAAGCCTCCCTATAGGAATCAAGATGCTTCCTAAGGCGAGTTCTGTCGGATAAGAGACAAGTCTTTCGCCATTCGCACTCTAGTCGTTGTCCAACCCGCTTCATCCTTCTAAGCTCTTCTGTGAACCATGGCTTATGGTTCGGAGCGGGTTGGAAAGGACACTTGGGAGCGATTGTGTCGATAGCCTTGGTGAGATCGGTGTTCCATGTGTTAACCAAAGCTTCAACAGAGTCGCCGGCATTACTCACCATTAAACCCTCTAAGGCTTTCTGGAAACCAATTGGTTCCATTAGCCGTCGAGGGCGGACCATTCTAATAGGTCCACCACCCCCGGGAGGGCAAGCAGTAGCCTTTAGTTCCACCTTGATCAGAAAGTGATCCATCCATGACAATGCAGAGGTTTTTTTGACCTCCGCCCACGGATGTTCCTGCTCCGTACTAAAGACCGCATTGAGGGTATGACCAGCACAATGTGTGGGCCCATTGACCAGCTGGGATAGGCCCATGTTTGTCATGGTATCCATGAACTCCCGAGCCGCTCCAGTTAGATCCTGTAAACTGGTTTCGAGTGGAATGTTGAAGTCGCCCAGAACTAAAAGCCTGGGCGACTCCAACAGCAACTCAGAAACCAGGGCAGTCAGCTTGGTTAGGGAGTCTGTTAAGCAACGGGGTGGTCGGTATACCAACAGAATCCCCAAACTATCCCTAGTCTTCAGGCTAAGGTACATACACTCGATGTGCGCCGTTTTCCGGATAGGCTTCCTGATCAAGGTCAAGGTGTTCTTATGGACCAAGGCTATGCCGCCCCCCCGCCCACTATCTCTCACCTGCTCACAAACTGAGTACCCAGCCGGGAGAGCCTGCGCCCAAGTTGCAGAGCTGGCATCCCCCAGCCAGGTCTCGGTAAAACAAGCTAGGTCGGCCGTCTCATCCACTAACAGATCGTGGACGATATGGGTCTTATTCTTGACCGACCTGGCATTGCAGAGGAGCAGGTTGAGAGTCAGTGGAATGGTGAGCTTGCTCTCCAACTTATCATGGGAAACAGAATCAACTGAAAGAGGGATAGATAATAAACATTGATCCCTTCTTCTTTTGCAACATTTGTTGAGACTGTTGCCGCCGTATCTTCCCCGCCCCCATACCACCTGAATATGGAGTGGAGACGGCCATGGTCACTCTGACCGATGACCTCTGTTTGGGCATCGACAGGGGTAGTGTGACCCTGTTGGTGCTCTTGGATCTCTCAGCGGCCTTTGACACAATAGATCATGCCATCCTCTCGGATCGCCTGAGAGAGTTGGGAATTGGAGGCACTGCTTTGCAGTGGTTCCGTTCCTTCCTCTCGGGCAGATCCCAGAGGGTGAGGCTCAGGGACAGTTGCTCTTCCAAAATAGAGCTTAATTGCGGTGTCCCTCAGGGCGCCATCCTGTCCCCAATGTTATTTAACATTTATATGAAGCCGCTGGGTGAGATCATTCAGAGGCATGGAGCACGGTGTCTTCAGTATGCTGACGACACCCAGATATATCTCTCCATGACCAGATCATTGACTCGGACTTCAGATGGCGTCTCTCCTCTCAATGACTGTCTCAGAGTGGTAATGGATTGGATGAGGAAAAACAGATTGAAGTTGAATCCAGATAAAACGGAGGTACTCATGGTCACAGGCCTGAAACCAGATTTGGGAATACAGTCTCCAGTCCTAGATGGAGTCACACTCTCCTCTAAGGACTGTGTTCGCAGTTTGGGGGTGCTCCTTGATTTGTCGCTTCACATGACTAGTCAGGTGAATGTGGCGGTCAGGAGCGCCTGCTATCAGCTCCGGCTGATACGCCAACTGCGCCCTCATCTGGACATGAGGGACCTGGAAACTGTGGTACATGCTCTGGTAACCTCACGTCTGGATTACTGCAACACACTCTACATGGGGCTACCCTTGTGCCTTACCCAGAAACTGCAACTGGTACAGAACATGGCAGCCAGATTAATTTCGGGAACATCTAGGAGGGAGCACATAACACCAGTGCTTAAATCCCTCCACTGGCTGCCAGTTAGTTTCCGGGCACAGTACAAGGTGTTGGTTTTAACCTTTAAAACCCTACATGGCTTGGGTCCATCTTATCTTAGGGACCACCTCTCCCCGTATGATCCCCCCGCGCCCTCCGGTCCTCTGGGAGGAATCTGTTACAGCCAATAATAACTAGGCTGTCTCAGACCTCTCAGAGGGCCTTCTCTGTGACCGCTTCCAGACTGTGGGATGGCCTGCCAGACAAGATCCGTCTTATTACTACTCTTGCTGCTTTTAAAAAAGCAGTAAAGATGGATCTCTTCCAGCAGGCCTTCCCGGAATAACCCTCTGGCTTGAAGGGATGGTTCTACTTGTCCCTTCCCTGTGGCTATTATTGTTTTGTTGTGTTTTATTATATTGTATTATGTTTTAATTTTTCAATAGTTTAATCCAGTTTTAAGGGGTGGGAGGGTTGGATATGGGATAAGGAATGTTTTTAAATTTGTATGTTTTACAATGCTGTAGCCTGCCTCGATTGTTGTGCAGAGGGGTGGGCTATAAATAAAAATTTATTATTATTATATTATTAATAAAAATCCTTCTATCTTGGGACTAAGAAATAGTGTATTTTTAATAGTAGTAAATCTAATAATATTGTAGTCATAATGATCTAGTTGTAGGACAAATTTAGGGTCATTGTGTACACAGGCCCCCTGCCTCTGACACTCTGTATGTGCATGGGCGCAGTCTTCATATTGCTGCAAATCACTATAAAGATGAGCCATTAGCATTCTAATAAGCTTTAAGACAGGGAGCCATTACACTCAATAATTTTAAGTAGCTCTTCAATGGCCATCATACACCTAAGGTTATATATAGGACTAACCACTTCCTTCAAATTAAACCAGGGTGTTTGCAGACTTCCTTTACTTTCTAGTCCTTTCATTTAAGGTCTAAGAGTAAAGGATTTTGTTAGCTTTTACTGAGCTTTTAATACTTCTTGATGAGGTGTAAATACTGCTGAAGGACAACAGTTGGTCTGTGCAGACAAATGAATGACAGAAGGTAAGCAAGAGAAACAAAATAAGGCTATTTTAAAGAGAGTGAGTATTCCACTATGCCAAGCTATTTCATTGCAACAGAATAGAAATGCATTGTTAAGTAGATTGTTCTTTTATTTAGATTTCCATGTTCCCCTAGAATTTTTATTATCATCCTTCTAAACATCCATGAATATCATTGTATATCTGAGTTGTTTACTTATGTGTTTTTTTGGCAAAAGAAATGCCAGCATTGTTTATAATATGGCATAACATATGCAAGTTTCTGCTATTCAGTGCAGAAGGATTGTTTCTTTGGGGAGGAAAATGCACAAAAGAAAATGCCATAGTTCTAAGATGATAAATCTGCTTTATTCCCTGAACAAGAACAATACCTTCAAAAGAGTTCCAAGGGACACTGTTTTCCAGTCCAAATCCTCAAAGCTTTTCCATTATCCAATATATCCTCAAAATTCATTTTCCAGACTGAAAAATAGAAGCAAAAATGTAATAAATACATGCACTTCTATTGTACATGCTCTAATATTAGATTGAAACAGCCTTGTTTCAACATGCAGAATACTCACAGCTTCACAAAAGCTACTAATTTTAAACCCCAAATCCCCAAATTCATTGGTAAGTTTTGAAGTGTGAGCATTTATCATGATTTCCTTACCTTCAAGGAGCTTTGATGGGAGAAAGATGAGAAATATAATAATAATAATAATAATAATAATAATAATAATATATTTATATACCGCCCTGTGGCGAGCCAATCCGGGCGGTGCACAACAATAAAACACATACAGCTTAAAACAATATAATTCCCTCCTCCCCCCCTTAAAAAGTTATTAAATCAGACTCAATTAAAACAATTATGGTTAAAACACTAACAAATTAAGAATAAAAATACAAACCAACAGACCCCTGCAACTTCAAGTTCTAATAAGGGACTATGAAGCATTCCTAAAAGAGGGAGGTCCCAAGGTCCCGAGGCCGGGTATTTTTAATCTGGAAAGGCCTGCCGGAAGAGATCCATCTTGACAGCCTTTTTAAAGCTGTCCAAAGATGTTAATTGATGGAACTCATCCGGCAGGCCGTTCCAGACCCTGGGGGAGACAACAGAAAAAGCCCTCTGGGAGGTCGCCGCAAGCCTAGATTTTTGAGGCTGCAGCAGGTTCCTCCCAGAGGACCGGAGGGCGTGGGGAGGATTGTATGGGAAGAGGCGGTCCCTGAGATATAAGTGACTGACTGATTGAACATACCAGTTCTGTGTACAGCTCCACTCAGGACAGGTCTTTTTAAATGTTAATGGGCCTTAATTGCACATAAGCATTAAATAATGGATGGATAGCCTGGGAAATCAGGGATATGATCCAGTGCTGGACATCTTTGGCAGAACAGTGGGATCCAGTGGAAAATGGATTGGGTGATCTCCTTCTTCCACAGATGCCCTTCACATCCCCAAATGCTGCTGCAAGTGCTGGGAAACTAATTTTCAGGCATTTCCAAAAGCTGCAAGGGAAAAGGTGGAGAGGGGAAGGAAGTAAAATCCTATTGCAATTGAAGTGCCAGAGTGATGCTAGATTTTGCCCTGGATAATAGAACAATTGCCTTTTTAAAAAATTCAGTTCTGTTCCAATTTGGTATTGTAGAATATACCAGGAGTATGACCAGATTACAAAAATGTGTGTGCATGTTTTCTTATGTTTCTTCAAACATATATCTTTAAAATCTCGCTCATACGAACTGCAAACAAAGAATTGCCACCACACCAAAAAATAGCCAGACAGTGGGGGGGGGGGGGGGGGGAATGCAGTCTGAGTCTGGTCTCTCAGCTAGTCACACAGAGTGTAATTATGACCAGAACTTATTTTCTTAACAAATACAGAGATGTGGCATGATGATTTCTGTAGAGCAGAATTCATTTATTTACTTACTTAATTACTTTCCATCCAAGGTAGCACACAAAATTGTGTCATGATACATGCATTTCAATAAGATTGGTATTTCACAGCACGTGGGGAAGAGAGAGAGATCCATGGAAACTGTCAGGGAGCTGTAAGGAGGAAGAGGCATTTATTGTCATAACAGAGGACAGTTGCTAGGGTGCATGCATAGGGTTACAATGGTTAGGGTTAGGGTTCTAATATTCAAGTGCATCTGCACCAGTGCATCCACACCTGGAAGCATAGGGCACATGCTCTGGATCATCGAGTCAAATTTGTTTGCTGGTGCTGCCCCAGACTTCTTTGCCATTGGGAATATCTTCTCATTGTAAGACTGACGTTGCATCTACATTGTAGAAATAATCCACTTTGACACCATTTTAACTGCTATAGCTCCATCCTACACAATCCTGGGATTTGTAGTTTTCTGAAGCACTAGCATTCATTGACAGAGAAGGTCAAAAACTTTACAAAGTTAGAAATCCTAGGACTCCATAGGATGGAGCTACAGCAATTAAAGTGGTGTCAAACTGCATTATTTCTACAGTGTAGATGCACCCTAAGGCATCTGATTCAGATACTGCCAACCATCCAGCTCAGCTGTCTTGCCTGTTTGGCCATAAAAGTAGGACACCTTTGAAGAAGGATCATCACAAGTGGGGTAGCTGCTCAAAAAGATGACACCAAGGGTATGGCTCCTTTGGAGGAGCCACTTTGGTGATACACAAGATCAAGGGCCTGACCTTCTGCCAGAGCCACTGCAGACCGGCACAAAGGGCCAGCCTGGGGTAGAGTTGGGGTGGGGCAACTGCATGCCAACCATCTCCGTTAATTATTATTATTATTATTATTACGCCCCTCTGCATAGCGCAACCAGGGTGGCTTCCAACATTAAAATATACATTCGGTATCCCACAATCCCACCCCCTTAATATACTATTAAACAATTGACAGTTTAAAACACACTTAACATAATAACACAGATAAACAATAACTGCAGCAGAATCAGGGATAAACAGGTTGGGCTATCTTTTGGTGGCCAGAGTATCTATTCAGGAAAGGCCTGCTGGAAGAGATCTGTCTTA
This sequence comes from Phrynosoma blainvillii, assembly GCA_026167975.1. NCBI lineage: Eukaryota > Metazoa > Chordata > Lepidosauria > Squamata > Phrynosomatidae > Phrynosoma > Phrynosoma blainvillii. Next base: position 71,771,877 of record JANUYF010000002.1, read on the forward strand.
ACAGCCTTTTTAAAGCTGTTTAAGGTGGTAATATGATGGCTCTCATCTGGCAGGCCATTCTATAATCTGGAAGCACTTGCCGAAAAGGTCCTCTGAGTGGTTGCAGAGAGTCTAGTTTTTACAGGCTGCAGCAAATTCCTCTCAGAGGACCTGAGTGCGCGGGATGGATTATATGGAAGGAGGAGGTCCCAAAGATAGGTTGGACCCAAGCCATTTAGGGCTTTAAAGGTGATAACCAACACCTTGTACTGGGCCCGGAAACTAATGGGCAGCCAGTGAAGTGTTATGTGGTCTCTTCTCATTGTTCCTGATACCAGCCTGGCTGCCATATTCTGTACTAGTTGAAGTTTCCAGACCAAGTACGAGGGTAGTCCCATGTAGAGCTCATTACAGAAATCGAGACAAGAGGTTACCAGTGCATGCACCACAGTTTCATGGTCCCTAACTTCCAGGAAAGGGTGCAGCTGGCGTATCAGCTGAAGCTGATAACAGGCACTCCTGACCATCATATTTACGTGATTTATCCTCTGAAGCGACAAATCCAGGAGCACCCCCAGATTGCAAACACAGTCCTTAGGGGAGAGTGTGACCCCATCCAGGACTGGAGGTTGCATCCCAATACCTGAATTCGGGGCCACTACTGTAAGTACCTCCATTTTGTCTGGATTCAGTCTCAATCTGTTTTTCCTCATCCAGTCCATTACTGCTTTAAGACAATCATTCATAGGAGAGATGCCATCTGAAGTCAAAGCTGAAGACTGAGACATGGAGAAATATATCTGGGTGTCATCAGTGTACTTATAATACTCCATCCCATGTCTATGGATGATCTCTCCCAGTGGTTTCATATATATATTGAATAGCATCGGTGACAGGATGGCGCATTGTGGGATGCCATAATTAAGCTCTTTCCTTGTAAAGTGACTGTCCCTGAGCATTGCCCTTTGGAATCTGCCTGAGAGGAAGGAACGGAACCATTGCAGTGCAGTGCCTCCAATTCCTAACCTTGTCAGGCGATCCAAGAGAATGTCATGATCTATTGTATCAAAAGCCTCTGAGAGGTCCAGTAGCACCAACAGGGTCACACTACCCCTGTTGATGCCCAGACAAAGGTCATCAGCTAAGGCAACCATGGCAGTCTCAACTCCATATCCTGTCCTAAAGTCAATTTGAAATGGATCTAGATAATCGGTTTCCTCCAAGACAATTTGGAGTTGAAGAGCAACTGCCCTCTTGATCACTTTGCTCAGAAAAGGAAGTAGCGAAACTGGCCTATAGCTGTTCATGTCTAGAGGGTCCAGGGAAGATCTTTTCAGGAGCAGCCTAACTAAAGCTTCCTTCAAACTGGATGGAGCATGACCTTTCCAAAGGATGCATTGATGATGTCTCTAAAAAACATCCTCAAGGCATCTCCCCCCAGATGGCCAGCCATGAAGGGCAAGGATCAAGAGGGCAGGTTGTTTTCCTCACTCTACCAAGAAGCTTGTCCACATCATCAGTACTCACGGATTGAAACTGAACCAGTATAATTTCATCAACAGAGCTGCTGGATACCTCGTCAATTGATTCTGTTACAATACTGATGTCTAAGTTGGTTCTTATTTGAGAGATTTTATCTGCAAAGACGTTGATAAAGGCATCACAGCAGGCCATTATAGGGTTAAGTAAAGGGTTCTGTACAGGTGGAACTTATGTCAGTTCCATTACTACCCTAAACAGCTCTGCTGGATGAGACTCTGCGGACGCAATATGTGCAGAGGAGAAGAATTTCTGTGCTGCATGTATAGGAACAAAGAAATTTCCTATGAAAAGTCTTGTCAGAAAAAGTCGAGTTTTCTGCCAGATGCACTCTAATCATTGTCCAACCTGCTTCATCTTCCTAAGTTTTTCAGTATACCATGGTTTACCATTTGAAGCAGGTTGGAAAGGATGCTTGGGAGTGATCGTGTTGATAGCCTTGGCAAGATCGGTGTACCAGGTATTAACCAAAGCTTCAACAGAATCACTGGCATTACCAACCATTAGAACCTCTAAGGCTTTCTGGAATCAAATTGGTTCCATTAGCATTCAAGGGCAAACCATTTTAATGGGTCCACCACCCCCGATGGGGTGGACAGTGGTTCTTAGTTCAGCCTTGATCAAGAAATGATCTGTCCATGACAATGCAATGGTTTTAATAACCTCTGCCCACAGATATTCCTGTTCTGTACTGAAGACTGCATCGAGGATATGACCCACACAATGAGTGGGCCCGATGACCAATTGGGATAGGCCCATGTTTGTCATGGATTCCATGAACTCCCGAGCCACACCTGTTAGATTTGACAAAATGGTCTTGGGTGGAATGTTGACATTGCCCAAGACTAAAAGTCTGGGTGACTCCAACAGCAATTCTGAGACCAGTTGTGTCAGCATGGTTAGGGTCTGTTAGACGACGGGGTGGATGGTATACTAACAGAATCCCCAAACTATCCTTGGTCCTCAGGCGTAGGTACATGCACTCCCTTAATATAACAGCTCCACTGGCTATTGGTCTGTTTCCCAGCACAGTTGAAAGTGTTGATTATGACTTGTAAGTTTATGACTTAGGTCCAGGCCATTTGACAGACCATGGCCAACTTTCTGTTTATTACTCCCAACCAGAATAGACCCCTTCAATCAATTGTTGAATGCTGAAGCTAAGTGTAGGTAAATCCTATTGATGCAATGTGTCTGCTTTAGTCAGGACTAACAATTTAAGCCTCATCTCTCCATATGAACCCACCTAGATTCTGTGCTCCTCAGGCTGTTTTTTTCAGTTCAATTACCTTCACAGGCATTTAGGCAAGGGTGCATGATAGGACTTTTTCAGATTGCCACAGGCTCTGCAATTCCTGTTCTGGGAAATCTAGAATAGCCCTTCTTTGTTCTCCTTCTGTTGGCAGGACAAGGTTTTTCAGGAAAAGGCTTTTAAAAAGAAGATACTGTATTGTTTTGTTTTGATTTTTAAAAAAAAACACTTGTTTTTAAAACTTAAGAACTGACAAGTTTAAAATTGTTTTAGTATTGTTAAAGTTTTAATTCTATTTTAATGTTGGTCTTTTGTATTTTTAAACTATATTGTTCTTGTTTTAATTTGTATGCTGTACAAATTAATTTGTATGTAAACCAAACCCCAGTTTTGGGAGAGAGGCAGAGTATAAATAAAGATAATAAATATGGTGATGGTGATGATGATTGTTGGCATTTGCCTAGTGTGGCCACTGCTTTTTCACCTAAAACAACTGTTGAGAATGACAATGGGAATGATAATACCTGGTCGCATCTCAGTAAGCTCAAAGCTGTTATTAATCACACATTTCTGAAACAGCCAGATTTCTGTGATTCTTGCATCCTCTTCTAGCTTCCACACAGAAAAACAATACAAATTAACCTTCAAAGGAATTGTCCATGCTTGCAACAGTTACCAGAGTTCCAAATGCATCAACAAACACTCATCTCTCCAGGTAATTATGTGTGTGTTTTTGTAACCAATGCTGATTTCAGCCATTTGATATGTGACATGCCTATTGTTCAAAGTGAGATAAGGGATGGGTTTTCAAAGGAAGATATAAAGACCTTTTATTATTTTAATGAGATGTGTGCATATGGAAGTTCCAGAGCTCTGCTACAATATTTTCTCCTCTGTCACCAGATAGCTGGATTTTACAGAAGAGGTTCCAAAGATGTTTTTTTGAAATGTAGATATGATCCTGTCTGTTGTAGAACACCAGCAAGCATAACAATCACAGTTGCCTAACATATTTTTCTATGCACATCAGATAACAATTTTCTGATCATATTGCTTAAAGGACCTTTAGACCCCGATATGTACATTGAACTGTTTCTACCTTGACATCAGGACCCTCTCCCACCAAGCTGAACACAGCTCATCAACCATGTAAGAAAACCCACCAGGGCTCATGAAACCTTTTTTGTCCCCTGCCAAAGGATGATGGCAGGTTGCATTTTATGGCTTTATGCACAGGGTGGTGTCTTGTAGCTAATTTGGTAAGTTGTGCAGGCATGAGATACATATATGTGTACAGAGCTTGGAAAGATGTATTTTTAGACTATCAGAATCCTCCAGCTAACATGACCACTACACATTCTGGAAGCTTTACTCAAATGCTGTACAGTAATGCTTCACCACAATTGTGATGTTATCCAGGATACCATAAAACCCATTTGGTGACCATGAATAAGTCACATGCTGCCAGATTCAGGGGAAGGCAATGACAAACCTCCTCTGGACAAATCTTGCTAGGAAACTCTCATGATAGATTCACCTTAGGGTCACCATAAGTCGGAAACATCTTGAAGGTATATAACAGCAACAACAATAACAATGTAAATCCTAAACAATGGGCCATTGCAGACCGGCCCAAAGGGCCAGCCTAAGGGTGGAGTTGGGGTGGAGCAGCCGCACGCCGGCCACCCCAACTCCACCCCAACGCCGTCCTGATGCCGTGCGACCATACGCACAGCACATGGTGTCAGGACGCCCTCCCGGTGCCGCGTTTAAACACGATGTACTGAAAGGGTGCAGAAGAGCGGGAAAAGGGAAGATTGGGGTCATGGTGTGCAGTTGCCACGGCCCCAATCTGCCACTCCCCGGGGCAGATCTCTGCTGCCCCAAACAGCCAGTCTGCATCAGCCCAATGACAGTTAACTCTTGGAAATACAGGATGGTTCACAGAGAAGCTTTTACCATTCTGGGCCTCCATTTGCCCATTGAAATGGCAAGACATTACAACATGTGAAATAAAGTGGAAAATATTCCAGTTTAATTATGTTGCCATAATTACAGAATTTATTTGTGATAGAAGAAGTTAGAAAAAGCTATCTGTCAAAGAAACAAATAACACAGCTTCAATGAATAAAGGTAAAATAAGTGTATTCCTGTCAGAACAGATGGTATTTGTATCATATCTCACCCTCCAACTGAAGGAAAGTATTCAGAAGACTGATTGTGTACTGAAACTATTAGAGTTATAGCACAGTTACTTACATTTTCTGTGCTGAAACCTCCCCCTAATAACTTAGAAAGTCAATAAAATCTTAGGATCCCCATGATTTTCAAAACATTATCTTACCTTTTTGTTCTAGTTTTACTTGCAGTGTAGAAGTGAACTATTGGCCTCAAGATAAATGTTAGCAATGAAAGTAGGTTTGTGCATTTAAAAGGAATATAGCAGCAGATGTATTGCTAAACATGTTTTAGCATTGTGGCATGGGGCAGTCAATCCTCTTCATGCCAATTGGCTACAGCTGTTCATTTTTTCTTCTCCTTTCTTTTCCTTTTCCTTGGCTTCAGGAGTTGGGTTGATAGACAATTGTCCTTGTGGGCCTCTGTACAGCTGGATAACTAAAACAAAAATAATAGATTTGCTGATCTGATCATTTCTGCTTCTTACAAGATGTAAATTTGCTGATCTCACTGATTTGTTGAGTTGCCTGTGACCAAATTTGTTTGTTTGTTTTTACTAATTATCTGACACACAGCTGGACCTAATAATAAACTATTTTTCCCCAAGTGAATACTTATATTTATCTGTGGAGAGAATGTTGTTTTTCAATTGATATCAGCTTAAAATTTTGAAGAAGTAAAACTACTTCCATTATAATATAGACTTCACTTAAAATCCCTACAGAATCTGTCTTTTCAAAACACTTAACCACAAAAGTGTTGCTGTATTGAATACATGGCAGTCAATATTGTCTGCTTACATAATCAAAGGAGGAGTTATATTCTTTTAAAAATGATTATACTGAGTCAGAGTGGGGATCGTGTGTCCTTCATCTTTGATAAATTGCCAAAATTTCAATCCAAGGCAAAACACCTTCAGCCAGTGTTAAAGCTCTATCTAATTCTGGTGTAGATTTTTTGGGTCTGGATTCTTTTTTGAAAGATTTTAAAACTATTTGAATCTGTAACAATCTGTCGGGCCCTGGATCCCTTGGGAAAGGGCTGAGGCCATGGCCGAGAGGCAAAGCTGGCATGGACCCACGGCATCCCCCCACCACCAACTGGGCCAGCCTGGTAATTCAGCGGCCCCATTTGCAGGAGAGGGGTGGAGGTGCTGCAACAAAGACACACCTGGACACACAACTGGAACAAAAAGGCCAATTTTATTGAGTACAGCTGACAGGTAGGGTTGGCCCAAATGCATTGATCTGGATCTGGCATCAACCAAACCACCTGTTACTCGATAAACCACATTGCCTGGTCACAGCCATATCTTGGGATGACAGAAGAGGTAACCAACTGATCAGATGTTCACATCTTTGGCCCTTTCTCAATGGGGGACACTGAGCAGGAGCTGCCACCGCAATGGCAACACTTCATTGTTCCAAGCACCCCTGGGTCCCACTAGGACCCCTGATCCAGTGCTCCACAGCACTGGAAGCTACACCCACCAGATCCACTGCCCATGCTACTGCCCCTAGAAAGCTATGACAGCAAACCACAACCCATTGCAAAACCTAAAGGGTGGGAGGGTAAGAAGAACCAAGCTGGAATAGCATTGATCACCCCAGCCACATGGCTTTAAATAGGCTAAGCCACCAATAGAGGGGTGGGAAGAGTAGAGGGGAGTAGAGTAGAGGGGAAGCCAGAAATTCCACCTCCTCCCCAGCCTCCCAACCAATTGGTGAGCCTGCAGGCCATGTAATGGCTGGCACTGCCAACCACACAGCCTGTTAGGACAGGTAGTCCTGAGCGATACCCAGAAGTTTCACTTGCCAGAGGCCCGGCAAGCCCATCAGAGCCTTCCAAAACAGCCCCAGAACTCGCTGGTCGAGAGGCAAAGCTGGCACGGACCCGCTGCACACCCCCACCAACTGGGCCAGCCCAGTAAGTCGGCGGCCCCATTGCAGAGGGGGTAGAAGCGCCGCAAGAAAGAAACACCTGGATACACAACTGGAATGAAAAGGTGACAACTTTATTGAGTACAGCTGACAGGTAGGGTTGGCCCAAATGCATGTGTATGGATCTGGCATGAGCCAACCCACCCGTTGCTCAATGAACCACATTGCCTGGTCACAGCAGGGCCTTGGGATAACAGAAGAGGTAACCAACTGATCAGATGTTCACATCTTCACCCCTTTGTCACCGGGGAATAATTGTCCAGGAATGCTGCCAGCACACACACAAACACAGCTAATAAGAGTGGCTCAGCAACGCAAGGCCGAGCTGTCAGCAGGCAGTCTCCAAATAACAGACCAGTCCTCCATCTGAATAGAAGAAGCCACAAACCAAATAATCTCTGACAAGGGAACTCAGCATTTCCCACATGCCTTAAATCACAGAGCCACTCCCTTATCACAGCTGCTGAGTGATGGAACACCAAAGGCACGCCCTTTCAACTCTCCTCTGGCTGAAGGTAGGGATTCCCATGTACTGCTGCTCTATGTCTCCCAAGCCTGAGACCTCTGCTGAGGCAAGGCTGGGCTGCTGAGCCTCAGAGTCTCCTGAAAAAGACTCCACACAGCTAGGGCCATGCTGAGTCAACTCTGTAGGGGCTGAGAGAGCAGAGCTGGGACCTGGCAGGGCAGAATTGGGCCCTGTCATAGCGTCAAGATCCTCCTGCACCTGAGGAGCCAAGACCTCCTCATCATCCTCTGAGTCCTCCTCATGCCTGACCATGACAATAATGGTCAGGAGTTGCCCCCACAATGGCAACACCTCATTGCTCCCAACACCCCCGGGTTCCCCTGGGAGCTCCACAGCACTGGAAGCCATGCCCACCAGATCCACAGCCTGTGCTACTACCACAAAAGACCAGCCTTCCACCAACCTCCCTTAAAGCTGTACCCCTCCCCACAAGGAAACCCCACCCAGAGTTCTATAGATGCTTCAAGCAAGTGTCTAGACCTGGATGGACATATCCAGTGAATGCCCCAGATTTCCTACTGCCAATTCTTTTTTGGAATCCACAGGCAGGCCATATCCCACCATGGTTGTAGCAGCCCTTATGTGGAACCAGTGTCCCCCCAAAGTCCTCTGCTGGCAGCCCAGCTCACAGCAAGGCATGTTGAAGTACTGACACCAGTTGGAACCATGTGAATGGAGACTCATCCTTATGGATGAAGAAGGGGCCATTGGTCAGAGGGGTTGATGCCAGTACCTGTGTAAAATCTGAACAAGGCACAGCTGGCAGATGTGAAGCCTTTGCAAAGGGATGGTGCATCCTTTCCCCATTTGGTCACATTTGGACCTGCAGATGACTAAAAACCCAATGTTTCCCAGACAAGAGACATCCTCCCTCTGAATAGACCTCCATGTCCCATTTGACCTGGAGCATGGGACAAGTTCACCCACCTGCAATGCCCCAAAGAAGACAGTTACAAGGGCAGCTCAAACAAAAGCAAGTCTTGGCACTAGAGTGGTACACCCTTTTCAACTGATGGGAAAGCATGGAAAGGAAGTTGAAGCAAATGGGTCACCTCCCATCTACCTGTCTAGGTGATGTCCTCCTCCAACCCTCAATTAGCTTCCTTTCACAAAAGGATGCATAAGAGTCCTGGAATCCAGTGGCCTTGGAAAAAAAGGAAATATCAACCAGGTGTACTGGCATGGTGTGTGGTGCAATACCAGACTCCTGCAACCAGATGAGGAATTTGAGAATGGTGCAGAACCAGACCAGCCAGTGAGCTCAGAGGTCTGCTGCCCCACAGAAGGTAAAAAGCTTGGAAACAGCTCTCCTGTATGCTCTGAGTGTGGCTGGGGCCAGCGAAGACAGGATGTCCTGCATCACAGCATGTTTCCAACTTCCCACAACTCCTCATGGAAAGGTGTGGGTGAGGGATTTCCTTTGGGCATCAATTGCCAAAACCTGGCCTCCTGAAAATAAGTGAGAATCCACAATGTTATTCTCCAGGCCTGGCACAAAACGTGCTTTGAAGGTGATGTTATTGCAAAGGCACAGCAAAACAAAGTGGTGGACCAGGAGCATGACCTGCTTGGACTTGGAGAATTGGTGATTGAGAATTGTGGCCATAGCCTGGTTGTCACACCAAAAACAAAATGCCTTTTAGCAAAGGAATTCCCCCAGATGTGTACCACTACCAGGATAGGAAAAAACTCCAGAAATGTTAGGTCCTGGAGGATCCCTCCCTGTGCCCAATGGGCGGGCCAGTGTTGGGCACACCAGTGGCCCTGGAAAAAGACCCCACAGCCTAGGTTTCCCACAGCATCCAAGTGGACCTGGAGGAGCTGTCACTGAGAGACCTCATTAAAATCCCTGAGAAACTCCTCCCACAAGGCAAGGTCCTACTTAATGCTCTTTGTGAGATGGATGTGATGGTGCACCACCCTGATCCCTGCTGTGACCCTGGCCAGCCATGTGCAAAATGCCCTGCCCGGGAAAACCACCCTGCATGTGGTTTTCAAGTGCCCTAGTAGGGCCTGGATTTCTTTGAGGGTAACCTTGTGGGCTAGGAGGGTTAGCTGAATCAAGGAGAGGAGGGTGCAGAGTTTGTCGCTTGGCAGGCAAGAAACCCCCTGCCACTGAATCCAACTGAATTCCCAGATAAGTGAGGGAAGTGGTGGGGCCCTCAGTCTTGTCCACTGCAAGGGGGACCCCCAACTCAGCAGCCAGAGCTTGGAAAGTGGCCAAGAGTTCGGCACAACCCTCACCCCCAGCATTCCCAATGAGAGGGAAGTCATCCAAGTAGTGGGGACCAAAGGGGACTTGGCACAGCCTTTCACTTCCCACTCCAGGAAAGAACTGAATATTTTGAAAGCCGCGCAGCTGACGGAGCAGCCCATTGGCATGGTCTTGTGGAAGTACCACTGCCCTTCAAATTTGAAGCTGAGGAGACAAAAATCATTGGGGTGGGCAGTCTGCAGTCAGAATGCTGACTGAGTGTTACACTTGGCTAAAAGGGTTCCCCAATTACATGCCCAAACAAGCCAGACACTATAGTCGAAAGAGGCATAAAGTACTGAACACAGTTCCAGTGGGATGGCTTCATTGATAGATGATCCAGGGGAGTAATAAAGGTGGTGGATGAGGCAGAATTCATCCGGCATTTTTTTAGGCACCACACCAAGGGGGGAAACTCACAGGTTGGGCATGGGCAGGATGGAGAAGGGGACCACCACCCGACCAGCCTCATACTTCTTGATTTTTCCCATGAGAACCTGTGGCATGTCCCTAACTGATTTAAGGTTCTGGGCATCTGAAGCCATTTGGGGGGCTGAAGCAAGCATTCTGAAGCCATGAATGAAACCCTCTACCAAAAATGTGCCCACCTTCCTATCAGGGCACTTACTGAAGAGTGGAAGCAAGACCGAAGGTAGTACAGATATGAGGGTGAGGGCAGCCTCAGTGGACTCACTTTGGACCCCCCCCACCATCCAGTTCTGGAGCCAGAGGCTCCTTCCTTCTTGTCAGAAGCTGCTACCCTGGGGCATCCTGACCAAAAGGGCTTCTGGGCACTCTCACAAGCTTGGTGTGAGAGCCCCAGCAGAACTCACAGCAGTGCTCAAAATTAAAATGGGCCTGGACACATTTTCCCAGGTTGAACTCTCAGCACAAGAGCATGGAAGGGTCCTTTCCACCCGCTCATTTGGGGAGCCATGATGAGTCCCCCCTCCCTTTGATATGAGGACCCATCTCAACCAGCCAGAGCCTGTTATTGATGAGTCCCACCTAGTCTTGCTACTCTGGGATGCCCACTTGCAGAAAGTGGTATCATATGCTATGGCTGCAGCCTCCCCTATGATGGCCTGAGCCTTAAGGTCATTGGCCATGTGGTTGGAGAGGTGCCAATTTCACTCAGGATAGGCCATTTGGACCACCACCATGGAAATGAAATAATCCACCATCCAGTTGGAGAAGGACTGCTCAACTGGGTCTGCCTTAGCCTCCACTTTGCCTTCCTGCTGGACCTGGGAGGGAGCAACCCTCCACCCCATTGGGTTTGAGCAAGGTGAAAACATCTACATAGTACCCTTTGAGGATACAGTTCCTGATCTTCTTTGATAAGTGGATGCCAACTGGATGGTGGATTATTCCGTTTCCATGGAGTTGGTCATCATCAGTGAAGGTGGAGAAGGCTGTGGCCTGGAGATCCTCCCACACACCTCCCAGTCCCAGATGTTGGGTCATGCGCCTGGTGGCCCAGGAAGGCAAGCCCAGTACCAAAGCACCCCCTAACCAATAGTCATCCCTCCCAAATGCAAGATTGGAGGACTCACCATCCCTGGCCCTTCTTGCCCTGAGATTTTTTGTTCTTCTTGATGCCACATCTCCATTTTCGCTTCCCCCTCCTGTCCTTTGATGAGGCAGCTGCAGATGAAGAACTGCTGTCTGAACTGCAGCTGGATGAGCTGCTGCTGCTGCTGCTGCTGCTGCTGCTGCTGCTGCTGGCAGTGGACACCAAGCAATTTCTCCTTAGGTTCTCCACCTGGCTATGCTCCCAGTTCTCCCTCTGAGTTGAAAGGTTTTCCGCTTGCTCAGCAACTGCAGGAACTGCTGTTGAGCTCAGTCCAGTGATAGGTAGGGCTCAGATACAACCAGCATGTTCCACAAAGGCAGAGAGTGTGCATGTGAATCCCACTAGTGCCTCCTCACTCAAAGGTGGTGGCATAGTGGAAGCCTGCTGGGGGTGCAGTAGGCCACTTCTGCCTCCTTCTGGAGGCCAGGCCAGCCCAAGATTTCCTAGGCTGCCCAGCCTGGCACCTGGTAGTAGGCAGAGAAGCCCCTGTCTCCTTCTTGGTAGTTTTGGGGAACATGATAAAGGCTGCAATTACCCCTCGTAATGCTCTGAGCTGGAGAGGGATGAGCCACTGTGGAGGCAAACCTGCAGGTGGCCCAGTTCCCTGACAGCCAAAGCCCCTCAGGCATCCTGTAGTGGGCCAGTGGGCCCCAGTGTTGGCAGCAAGCAATTCTGCAATGCCACCAATGCCACTGGCCTAACCAGGCCTGCAGCATCTCAGGGCCAAGCAAGTAATGCTGCCTTGATGCCATAGCTATTGGCCCAACCAGGCCTGTTGCCTCTGAGGGCCTCCAAGCCTTTGCCTGCTCACAGGGCCTGGGTGGCTGCCTCCTGGGCCTCTATGCTGCTGCTGCTGCACCTGCCTGCCTGCTGAAGAACCGGGCTGGAATGGCTCCCAGGAACTGTGCTGGAATGGTGCCAATTGCCCCACCCACGTGGCCTTAAATAGGCCAAACTACCAATCTGGAGAGGGGAGGCTGGAAGTCCCACTTCATCCCCAGCCTCCCAACCAATTGCTAAGGCTGCCGGCTGGGCAATGGGTGGCACTTCTAGCTGCACAGCCTTTTGGGACATGTAGTCCTGAACGATACCTGGAGGTTCCACCCACCAGAGTCCCAGAAAGCCAAACAGGGCCTTTCAAAATGGCCCCAGAGCCCACTGGGAAAGGGTGGGGGTCATGGGTGATTGGTGAACCTGGTGCGGACCCACCTCATCCTCCCCACCAACTGGGCCAGCCTGATAAGTCAGGTGGCTCATTTGGTGTAATAAGGAAGAACTTAAAGAAAGTAAAAGGAAGGAAAATTTATTATTTGGTTCTTTATTCAAAACATTTATTTATTGTCTCTAGACCCACCAAGCCTCCTAAGGTGATGCACAATCAATTAAAAACATGTTAAATCATTAAATAAAAAAAGTATGACAAACTACCCTTTTAAAAAAGTTGTAAAACCAGAAATTATTTTAAAACATCCAGAGCATACACCCCTAATTTTAAGAGCCAAGGCCCATTTCTTGGGGATTTTGTTTTTATTACAAAAATCAGTAATCTCATCCAATTCCATTACAGATGAAAAGAAATTTTGTTAGACTAGACGGTCTCAACAAAAGTAGCATTTTATACCAGCTATTTATATGTTCATGTGGCATAGAGGGCATTTCTGAGAAATAAAGGTTACAATCCAACATGCCTTCAGCATAACATAAAGATCTGCATGCAGAGATACACTAACCCAGCACTATGTAGCCCCCATGCAAAATAGCAATATTGTACAACATATGTCAAAGACTGGGCACCATTGTGCAATGTGAAATGTGAAGCCCCAACTGCAATCATTTGTCAACCAAAATGTGCAATGAACAGCAGCAATGTTACTGCATGCTCCACACTGCTTCAGACACTGTCAGCAGAATACATCTGTTGCACTATGGTGAATCATTCACTCCACATCTCACAATGCAACACACACTTGCACATTTCAATAACAGGATGCCAGCCAAAGCTGAGACAGTTTTAAAATGTGAATGGCCAAAATATGCAGGGGGGGGGGAGGATTATTTAGTCAATGGGGAAACACCGTGTATATTACATACATTGCAGAAATAATAATAATAATAATAATAATAAGAAGAAGAAGAAGAAGAAGAAGAAGAAGTTTTATTTCTAAGCCGCCCCTCTGCTCAGCAATCGGGGCGGTGTACAGCATAATTTAAAAACAAAAGACAGTGTAAAATTCCTATATCCCACACCCTAATCCTCCCATCCCTTAAAACTAAATTAAACTATAATAGTAGAATTAAAACGATTCTTAAAAACATAATAAAAACAAAAAGAAAAACAAATAAAAATAAAGTAAACAATTTGGGCATGTCCATGTACTATGGGGGGTTAAGGGGCATAAGGTAACCTCCGCTAGAGCTGGGGGGTTATTCCGGGAAAGCCTACCAGAAGAGATCCGTTTTTACTGCTTTCTTGAAAGCAGCAAGGGTAGTAATAAGACAGATCTCATCTGGCAAGCCATTCCACAGTCTGGGAGCGGTCACAGAGAAGGCCCCCTGGGAGGTCTGTGCCAGCCTAGTCTTCATGGGCTTCAACAGATTCCTCCCAGAGGATCGAAGTGTGCGGGGGGGGGGGGGGGGGTCGTACAGGAAGAGGTGGTCCCTGAGATAAGATGGACCCAAGCCATGTAGGGCTTTAAAGGTTAAAACCAACACCTTGTACTGTGCCTGGAAACTAATTGGCAGCCAGTGGAGGGATTTAAGCACTGGTGTTATGTGCTCCCTCCTAGACGTTCACGTAATTAATCTGGCTGCCATGTTCTGTACCAGTTGCAGTTTCCGGGTTAGGCACAAGGGTAGCCCCATGTAGAGTGCACTGCAGTAATCCAGATGTGAGGTTACCAGAGCATGTACCCCAGTTTCCAGGTCCCTCATATCCAGATAAGGGCGCAGTTGGCGTATCAGCCGGAGCTGATAGCAGGCGCTCCTGACCGCCTCATTCACCTGACTAGTCATGTGAAGCGACGAATCAAAGAGCACCCCCAAGCTGCGAACACAGTCCTTGGAGGAGAGTGTGACTTCATCTAGGACTAGAGACTATTCCCAAATCTGGTTTCGGGCCTGTGACCATGAGTACCTCCATTTTATCTGGATTCAACTTCAATCTGTTTTTCCTCATCCAATCCATTATCGCTCTGAGACAGTCATTGAGAGGAGAGATGCCATCTGAAGTCTGAGTCGATGATCTGGTCATGGAGAGATATATCTGGGAGTCGTCAGCATACTGAAGACACCATGCTCCATGCCTCTGAATGATCTCACCCAGCGGCTTCATATAAATGTTAAGTAACATCGGGGACAGGATGGCACCCTGAGGGACACCATAATTAAGCTCTATTTTGGAAGAGCAACTGTTCCCAAGCCTCACCCTCTGGGATCTGCCCGAGAGGAAGGAACGGAACCACTGCAGAGCAGTGCCTCCAATTCCGAACTCTCTCAGGCGATCCAAGAGGATGGCATGATCTATTGTATCAAAGGCCACTGAGAGATCCAAGAGCACCAGCAAGGTCACACTACCCCTGTTGATGCCCAGGCGGAGGTCATCGGTCAGAGCAACCATGGCCATTTCCACTCCATATCCTGTCCTGAAGCTGGTTTGAAATGGATCAAGATAATTGGTTTCATCCAAGACTGCTTGGAGTTGGGAAGCAACTGCCCTCTTGATCACCTTGCTCAAAAAAGGGAGCAAGGAGGCTGGCCTGTAGTTGTTTCTATCCAGGGGGTCCAGGGAAGGTTTTTTCAGGAGTGACCTAACCACTGCCTCCTTCAAACAAGATGGTACAAAACCCTCCCTAAAGGACGCGTTGATTGCATCCTGGAGGAATACTCTCAATGCGTCCCCCCCCCCCGGGTGACCAGCCAAGATGGACATGGGTCAAGAGGATAAGTCATCTTCCTCACTCTTCCAAGGAGTTTGTCCACATCATTGGTACTCACAGATTGAAATTGATCCGGTAAATTACCATCCACGGAGTTGCTGGATACCTCATCTACAGATTCTGCCAAAACACTGGCATCCAAGTCGGCTCTTATCCAAGACATTTTATCTGCAAATTGGGTGCTAAACCCCTCACAGCATTCTGTTGTTGGGTTGAGTAGGGGTTTGGCGGAGGTGAAACCTTTGTCAGCTCCCCCACCACCCTAAACAGCTCTTCCGGCTGAGACTCTGCAGACACAATATGTGCAGCACAGAAAGATTTCTGCGCTGCACATAAAGCCTCCCAATAGGAATCAAGGTGTTTCCTAAGGTGAGTTCTTTCGGATAAGAGACGAGTTCTTCGCCATTCACACTCTAGTCATTGTCCAGCTCACTTCATCCTCCTAAGCTCCTCTGTATACCAGGGCTTATGATTAGAAGCAGGCTGGAAAGGACGCTTGGGAGCGATTGTGTCAATAGCCTTGGTGAGATCGATGTTCCAAGTGTCCACCAAGGCTTCAACAGAATCACCGATGATTCTCAAACCCTCTAAGGCTTTCTGGAAACCAATTGGTTCCATTAGCCTTCGAGGGCGGACCATTCTAATGGGTCCGCTACCCCCGTCAAGTTCCATCTTGACCAGGAAATTATCTGTCCATGACAATGCAGAGGTTTTTATGACCTCCGCCCACAGATATTCCTGTTCCGTACTAAAAGCTGCATCGAGGGTATGACCCACACAGTGTGTGGGCCCATCAAACAATTGGGATAGGCCCATGTTTGTCATAGTATCCATGAACTCCCGAGCCACACCAGTTAGATCTTGCAAGCTGGTCTCAAGTGGAATATTGAAATCGCCCAGAACCAAGAGTCTGGGTGACTCCAACAACAACTTGGAGACCAGGGTGGTCAGCTCAGTTAGGGAGTCTGTTAGACAACGGGGTGGCCGGTATAATAACAGAATCCCCAAACTATCCCTGGTTTTCAGGCTAAGGTACATACACTCAATGCAGGTTGTTTTCTGGATAGGCTTCCTGGTCAAGATGAGGTTGTTTCTGTGAACTAATGCCACGCCCCCCCCGCCCACTTTACCTTGTCTGCTCACTGACCATGTACCCGGCTGGGAGAGCCTGTGCCCAAATAGTGGCACTAGCATCTCCCAGCCAGGTCTCGGTAAAGCAAGCCAGGGTGGCCGCCTCATCCACTATAAGATCGTGGATGATGTGGGTCTTGTTTTTGATTGACCTGGCATTGCAAAGGAGCAGAGTAAGGGTCTGTGGTGTGGTTGGTACACTCTCCAAGTTATCCTGGGAAACAGAGTGAACTGAAGAAGGGATAGGTATTACGCATCAATCCCTTCTTCTTTTGTAACATTTCTTCACTCTGTTGCCACACACACAAAGCAGGAAAAATGTATTCATTTCAGCGTATGGGAAAATATTTCAATTAGCAATAATCACACCTCAGATTAACCTCATTAGCAAAGATATTGCCAGTCTATGAAGAAAGCATAAGTTCCTGAAGCTTTTCACACACACACACACACACACACACACACACACACAAAATGAGAAGACAATGCAGATGAGATTCAGAGAAATTCAAGAAGGCCAAGAGTTTATCACATCCCTAAATTCCTTGCAAGTGCAGCATCCAGAGCTAGTCTAAAGATTGAAAACATTGTGATCAGCTGCTGGGAAACATAGCAGAATATATCTGGTGTGACACCTCTCCTCCATTCTGAGCTCATTAGTATTGTGTGCCTTCAAGTCATTTGAGTGCTGCATGATGGGGTGAGCTCCCATCACTAATCCCAGCTTCTGCCAACCTAGCAGTTCGAAAGCATGCAAATGCAAGTAGATAAATAGGTACCGCTTTGGTGGGAAGGTTACAGCATTCGGTGCAATCATGCTGGCCACATGACCACTGGAGTCATCTTCGGACAACACTGGCTCTTCAGCATAGTAACGGATATGAGCACATCCCCTACAGTCAGTTACAACTAGACACTCATGCCAAGGGACTGCCTTTACCTTTACCTTTAAGGCAACCCTATTGTGGGATTTTCTTGGCAAGTTTCTTCAGAGGGGGTTTGCCATTGCCATCCCTTGAGGCTAAGACACCATGACTTGCCGAACGTCACTCAGTGGGTTTACATGGCCAAACTGGGATTTGAACCCTGGTCTCCAGAGTCATAATCCAATGCTCAAACCACTACAACATGCTGGCACCTGATCAGTGTTATTGCTAATTATTTATACTAGGGTTACATGCAGCCAGCCCCAATAGCTAGGTTGGATTAGAAATGTCAGATGCAGCACCTCCTTGCCCACATGCTTCTTACTGGCCTGGGGGACATATTTTTAAGATCCTAGTTTATTCATGTTCATATGCTTTCGTCTTAACAAGAAGCCAGAAATGTGACAAGCTGAGACATAGCTATCAGAAGTTGCCTCATACACAGTTGGGAACCCATCTACTTCCTCATGCTAACACATAAAATCCAATCAAGTAATGTTTTACACCTGCAGGGTGGTTTTGGAACATTTCCCATAAATGATTCCTATAAACTTGTAAAAATGTGCCACAGACTGTATTCTAAACTTTGAGTAGCTTGCATGTCTGATCTCATCCTATGAAAGATTTTCATATATACAAGCATACAAATCAAACAAACCTTTCCTGAGTATAGCTAAGTGCTTTTGCAAAAAACCCTCAATTAATACATTGCCAGTTGACAAACTCTAATATACAGTACATTAGTCAAATTAATTAAAATCAATCATGATAAAAGTCTATCTCTATCAAGCTTCTCAGTTACGATGATCAATTTAGTAAATTCTTTAACAGATTTTTTTTAAAAAAATGCTTGCTTTATCTTTGCAAACTATGATACTTTAAAATAATATAAAATGAGTTACCTGTGAATAATTTTCTCATAATATCTTAACAGTGTTTTACTCAGGCTGCATCCACACTGCAGACATAATGCAGTTTGACACTGCTTTAACTGCCATCACTTAGTTCTGGGAACTGTAGTTTATATGGGAAGGGAAAGCCGATGCAGAATGAATGACATGACACACAACTGGCAGTAAGAGGCCACAACTTTATTGAATACAGCTAATAGGTAGAGGTTGGCCCGAATGCATGGGCCTGGAACTGTCATCACCTAACCCATCTGTTGTTCGATGAACCCAAAGGCCTGGGCTTCGGAATGACAGAAGGGGTGACCAACTGGTCTCAAATACACCTCTCAGCCCCTTTGTCACCTGAGAACACTGTTCAGGAGTTGCCCCCACACTGGCGACACCTCTCCAATCCCAGCACCCCCAAGTTCCTTAGGGATTCCCAATCCTGTGCTCTGCAGCCCAGGAAACCATGCTCACCAGATCCCCAGCCCATGCTACCACCACAAAAGCCCCCCCCCCGAGGGGGGCTGCCTTTTGCCAACCCCCCTGAGAGCTGCATCCTCCCTTTCTAGCCCCCCTCAAGTCCTCATGGATGAGTTGAGCAATGATCCAAGCCTGTGTGGACATAATCTTCAAAGGCTCCAGACGTCCACCTCCCTATTCCCTTGATAGAGTCCACAGGCATGCTGCAAACCACTGCAGCCCCTATTCAGAATGAGTGTCCACCAAAATCTTCTGCAGGCAGCCTAGCCCATTGCAAGGCCAAATGGAGCACCGATACAAACTGAAACTGGGTTAGTGGAGCCCCGTCATCATGGGTGAACAAGGGGCTTGACGTGCATGGGTGGGATGCCAGGTATCTGTGTAAGGTCCAGACCAGGCACAGGTGGCAGCCATGGAGCCTCCTCAGAATGATGGTGGACCCGTTGCCCAGCTGGTCATACTTGAACCTGTGGAGAACTAAAAACACAGTGTTGCCCACCACAGAGACATCCTCCCCCTAAATTGAATGCTTGGACCCATCTACACTGGAGGATGGAACCAGCTCATCCATCCACACTGCCCCAAAGGCTGCCCTGAAGAGGTGAGCCTCAGCCCTCAAGTGGCAGATGTGGTTGAGCAGCAGGCAGAGCTTGCGGAGCAGACTGAAGCAGATGGGCTTCCTCCCATCTCCCCCCATGTGGCCTGTCCTCCTCCATTCCTCCAGGGCCCTCCTGACCAGAAGGGAAGCACAAGGATCCCTGAACCCTCCCACCTTGGAAAAGAAGGAAATCCCAGCTAAGGTGACTGACATGGTGTGGGGCATGATGCCAAATTCTTTCAGCCATACAAGGAATTGTAAGATGTTGTGGGACTGAACTGGCCAGTGTGGCTTGATACCTGATGACCCAAAAAAGGTGAAAAGCTTGGACACTGCCCTCTTGTAGACTCTTAGGGTAGCCAAGGCCAGTGAAGACAGAATGCACTGCATCACAGCAAGCTTCCAACCTCCCACAGTTCCTCTGGGAAAGGCATGGGCAAGGGGTCTGCTTCTGGTGCCAGCTACCAGAACCCAGCCTCCTGAAAATGAGAGAGAGAATCTGTAATTTCATTCTCCGGGCCTCGTATGAAGTGGGCCTTGAATGTGGTGTTGTGGAGATACAATAGGACAAACCGCCATACCAGAAGCATGACCCGATCTAAATTGGAGGTTTGGTGACTGAGCACGCTGACCACCTCTTGGCTGTCACACCAGAAGCTAACAGCCTCGTTGGCAAAAGCCTCCTTCCAAATGTGGACTACTACCAAGATGGGGAAGAACTCAAGGAAGGTGAGGTCCCTAAGAATACCCTTTACCTCCCATTGGGGAGGACAGCACTGGGTGCACAAGAGCCCCTAGAAAAAAAAAAACTCCAAACCCCAAACTCCCCACTGCATCAGAGTGGACCTGAAGACCTCGTCTTCAGTCCCAAGAATGCTGCCACAGTGACACATTGTTGAAGTCCCTGAGGAATTCTTCCTACAGCCTCAGGTCCTCCTTAATGCCCCTGGTGAGGTGAATGTGGTGGTGTGGGGCCTTGACCCCCACTGTCACCCTGGCAAGGCAAGCGCAGAAGGTCTTACCTGGGGAAACCACCCTACACACAAAATTGAGGTGTCCCAATAATGCCTGGACTTCCCAGTTTTAACGAAGCTTTTTTTGGAAGATGGACAGCCCTTCGAATTTGGTTAAAATATAAAGAGATACTGGAGAAGATTGGAAACCAATTGGAACTTAAAGCTATGTCTGAGATTCAACACTTAGATGATAAAATGCACTGGTTATTATATACCCAAATAAAGGAAAGATTTAAAATGGATATTAAGCTGCAAGGGGTGGAAGAAGAATTGAAAGACATAGATAAAATTTGGCTGGGGACAAGAGAGAAGAGAATAAGTAAATTATATAAAATATTAATGTGTCAGAGACAGGAAAAAGAAATAATATCAGACAATATGATCAAGTGGGCAACAGACATTGGTAGGACAATAATGGTAGATCATTGGGAGAAAGCAAGGAAAATGACAAGAAAATTTACTCGCTCTCAAGACATAAGAGAAAATCAATGGAAAATGGAACAAAGATGGTATCTCACCCCTGCTAGAATGGCAAAAATTTATAAACTACAAAAGAACGAATGTTGGAAATGTAAAAGCAATGTTGGATCTTGGTATCATGTTTGGTGGAGATGTCCCAAAATGAAAAGGTACTGGAAAAAAATACACATGACGATGGAAGACATACTTAAAAACGGTCTTGAATTATATCCAGAATTATATTTATTAAATATGACATACAAACTAGAAGCAGATATAACTAGAAAATATTGGAGACTAATACTTTACATGGTCTCGGCAGCAAGAATACTAATAGCCTCCAAATGGAAACAGGAGACAACTCCAACGGTAGATGAATGGCTATTGAAATTGTTAGAGATGAAGGAAATGGACAAATTGACAAGGTTATTGAATAATGAGAATGTGGAATTGGTTGAGGAAGAGTGGGCTCCAGTGGAAGAATATATAAATAGAAAATGGGAATAAAGCAGCAAAGTAGTTATTAAGATTGTGTAAATGAACTGGATCTGAGATGATGATAGAAGTAATAGATACAGAAATGATGTATGCAAAATGTGAAAAAAATGTACTTACTTTCAAAGAACTATTGAGAAGTCTGAACTATGGGTAAATGTACTGTAAAGATGACTAAGAATATATCTTAAGTGGATTTTTTATGTTTTTAAAAAAAAAAAAAAAAAAAAAAAAAAAAATGCCTGGACTTCCCTGAGGGTGGTCTTGTGGGCAGTGAGGGTGGCCCATACCATGGCAAGAAGGGAATGGAGTTTTTCATCAGGGAGCCAAAGAACCCCTGTGACAGAATCCAGTTGGATTCCAAGGGTCGTGAGGGAGATTGTGGGACCCTTGCTCTTTTCAGTTGCTAGAGGGATCCACAGCTCTGCTGCCAATGTCTGAAAAGTTGTGAGGAGCTTGGCACAGCCCTGGGTGCCGGCCTTGGTAATGAACAGGAAGTCGTCCAGGTAGTGTGTGACCAATGAGGACGTGGCACAGCCTTTCACTTTTCACTCAAGGAAGAAACTGAAGGACTCAAAAGCTGCACAGCTCATGAGCAGCCCATGGACATGGCCTTGCTGAAGTACCACTGGTCTTCAAACTTGAAACCCAATAGGCAGAAATCATCTGGGTGAACAGACAACAGTCAAAATGCTGACTTGATGTCACATTTGGCCAAGAGAGCCCCCTACCCACATGCCTGCATGAACCGGACAGCATGGTCAAAGGGGGCATAACGCACTGTGCACAGCTCTGGTGGAATGGCATCATTGATGGACAACCCCTGGGGGTAGGAAAGGTGGTGGATGAGGCGGAACTCCCTCAGTGCCTTCTTAGGCATGACACCCAGGGGAGACACCTACTGGTTGGGGAGGGGAGGTGAATTGAAGGGGCCAGCCACTCTGCCCACCTCACACTCCTTCCTGATTATGGCCCTGAGGACCTGTGGCATGTCCCTGGCAGATTTTAGGTTGAGTGTATTAGTGGCCACCCTAACGCCCACCACAGGGATCCTGAACTCCTGGGTGAAACCTGCAGCTAGGAAGGTGGTTATTTTCCTGTCTGGGTAGCATGTTAGGAGGGGCAGTAGGGCAGAAGGGCATACAGGGGTGGGTGCAAGTGCAAAGGGCACCTGGGCAGCCACAGTGGACTTATGTCAGACCCCTCCCCCCGCCCTCCGATTCTGGAGCCTGCTGCTCCTTCCTTCCTTTCAGAAGCTGCTGGGCTGAGGTGTCCTGGGAAAAAGGGCTGCTGCGCACCAGCACAGTGTTGGCAGGTGAGCTTGACGTGGGGGCTGCAACGCAGCTCTCAGCAGTGCTTGAACTTTCACTGTGCCCTCACACACTTACCCAGGTTAATGAGGATTCTGCTTTTGACCTGATGTGGGGCCCAACCTCAACAAGTCAGATGGGATTGTTGATGAGGTCCCACCTGGCATTGGTGCTTTGGGAAGTCCGCTTGCAGAAGGCGGTATTATATGCAATATCCACCACCACCTCAGCAATGTCCCATGACTTTAGGATATTGATCTTGTGATTGTTGAGGTGCCAGCCCCTTTCGGGGTAAGACATGGTTACCACCCCCATGTAAATAGAATATCCTATCATCCAGTTGGTGAAAGATCACTCTGCCAAGAACCTCTTGGCATCCCACCTACCCTTCTTGCTGAGCCCAGGGGAACAATCCTCCTCCGTCTTGGCTTCAGCAAGATGAAGACATTGACATAGTATTCCCAGAGGATCCACTTTCTGACCTTCTTGGGCAAGTGAAGGCCCAGGGGCTCTTCATTGTCCATGAAGATGGGAAAGGCAGCTGCCTAGGGGTCCTCACATATCCTCTCCAGCCCTGGGCACCTCCCATGGCACCTGGCAGCCCACAGGGTGAGCCCCGGGCCATCTAATTCTCGAGCCAGTAGTCGTCCCTGCTGGCCATCTCAGAGGACTCATAACCCTGGCCCTTTTGTTCTGAGACCTCTTGGCTTATAGACAGGGGTAAACTGTCTATACGTTTTAGAAGTCTTGCCAAAAATGCAGCTGGGGATTCATTTGGTTCTTGGATAACCTTGACTGGTTTGAACATATTCATTCCCTTAGACATTCCAGCTCACATGGCTTTAATTATTAGGGTACGATAAGCTTGTAGATGTCTCAGCCCTTCTGGATGGTTAGGGTCCCACTTTGGATCCTCTTCAGGGAAATGTTGTCTCATCCAATTTTTCTCTAATCCCTGCAGGTTTATCAGCTTTACTAAGATGCCTTTCTTGCCCCAAAATCCACTCTCTATTTTCTGGATCTTCAGGGTCTACAGGGATATTGACAGTAGGCATCTAACAGTCTCTCCAAAAACTAGCCTGGGGGTTCATTAGGTCCTTACAGGACATCTGCAGGTTTAGTCATATAGACTTGAGACCCCCCTTTAACAATAACTCTTGATACTGCTGCAGTTGTCAGTATCCGCCCTACTGATTATGATCCCAAATGGGATTCTGCTCTGGAAGGTGTTCCTTTTTCCAAATCTGAGCATTCACAACTTGGGGTTTCCCACACCCCTAAACATATCTGTCTAATGATTTCTTTGACTAAAATTCCCTCACGTGGCCATGCCTCCCCAAGAGGGGCATTCCACCTTGCACCGCATGTATGCACAATTTTCCTG
This sequence comes from Phrynosoma blainvillii, assembly GCA_026167975.1. Taxonomy (NCBI): domain Eukaryota; kingdom Metazoa; phylum Chordata; class Lepidosauria; order Squamata; family Phrynosomatidae; genus Phrynosoma; species Phrynosoma blainvillii. The sequence goes on from JANUYF010000002.1 coordinate 71,795,751, forward strand.
GGGTCATTTTTTTCCTCCATAATCCCCATTAAAACCTTTGTTAAATTTCTTTAACATACAATCCAGTGGAGTACATTTCCTTCCACTGCCACCCATTTTCCACCCTCTAAATGAGACAGATACACGAAGGGAAAGGGAGTGGCCAGTGAGTAAGGGGTCCCACTGGCCAACATAAAAGGTTAAAACATCAATCATTCACCACCACCCAGTTCACCCAGAGTTCCAATGGCATGAAACAGAATTCAAGCAGTCACTCAGACAGTTTCCATTCACTTCACACACATACCTATGCCCCCCTCCTTTTCCAATTTCCTAGAGTACAGCAGTTTCACCAGTGCTCCCCTGACTCTGGCTACTAGGACTGACTTGGGGGTTGATCAGCCCCCCCTTCCACTCTTATAGAGTGGGCCTATCCAATATCCCTTCATACTTGCCAGTTCCTGAAGGAGGGGGAGACTCAGTTTCCTGATGCAATCACAGAGTTCTCTTTGCACGCACTCCTGTTCAGAAAGCCATGACACAGGCTATACCAGTTCTCCTGATGAAAATAGTCAGTGGCGCCTGAGAATTTGGATGTGGGTGTTACAGCTTCTTTCCAGGGTGGTGGAAAAGGGCAGGGTAATGCCACCTCTGTTCTTGGCCAACGCACCAGAAATGTAGTGGGTAAACAGGAACAGAGACCATGGAATTTCAGGAAAGAAGAGTTTTATTGTTGACAGGCTCCCAGACAGGTTTGTCCTGTGACTGGGGAGAGCCCCTCCCCACCTAATCAACATACTTATATACCATCTTACACAGCTAGTTTATAATTATATTAACACATGCATAATTCAATATTTTCATTAGTTACAAGATATAATTCCAAATGCCTTCTTTTCCCAGTTATGTTACACTTTTCTTGCTATGCATGAACGAATCTGGCTTTCTTCCTTAAACTGTAAAACTGTCAGCCTTCAAGGTAAAATAAATAACATTCCTCTGTTATCAGTGAAGCAGAGCTGAAAGTCTTTTACAAATTGTCTTGTAAATGCACAGTTTTAAACATAGAAAATGAGACCCCAAAGGTCATCCAATCCAGCCCCAAATTAACCATGAGCTTTGTAGTTTCTTTCTTTCTTTTTTTCATCTCTAACAGCACCCTTGAGACTAAATGAAAGAAAGAAATTGGCAGTATGAGCTTTGTAGATTTCAATCTACTTTCTCAGATGCATTCCTCAGATGATCTGGAGTTAGCATTTTATAGTGAGATGGACAAGTGTGCCAATCACACTAAATTATTTTGGGTGGACTGAAAATTGAAAAGAGTTCTGGGAAGATATCTGCAACTTCGGAAACTCAGTAATAAAATAGCCCATGACAAATTGATAAAAATGTCACTTGTGTACAGCTGTGAATCATAGAATCATAGAATCATAGAGTTGGAAGAGATCACAAGGGCCATCCAGTCCAACCCCTTGCCATGCAGGAACTCAAAATCAAACCATCCCTGACAGATGGCCATCCAGCCTCTGTTTAAAGACCTCCAAAGAAGGAGACTCCACCACACTCTGAGGAAGTGTGTTCCACTGTTGAACAGCTCTCTCTGTCAAGAAGTTCCTCCTAATGTCGAGGTGGAATCTTTTTTCCAGTAGCTTGCATCCGTTGTTCCGAGTCTTATTCTCTGGAGCAGCAGAAAACAAGCTAGCACCCTCCTCAATATGACATCCCTTCAAATATTTAAAGAGGGGTAACATATCCCCTCTTAACTGTCTCTTCTCCAGGCTAAATATACCCAGTTCCCTAAATCGTTCCTCATAGGGCATTGTTTCCAAATCCTTTACCATTTTAGTTGCCCTCCTCTGGACACACTCCAGTTTTTCAACATCCTTTTTGAATTATATAATAAATAATATAAATAAATAAATAAATATTTATATTTCCCACCTCTCCAGTATTCCAGGTTGGGCCTAACCAATGCAGAATGCAGTGGCACTATTACTTCCCTTGATCTAGATACTCTACTTTTGTTAATGAAGCCTAAAATGGCATTGGCCTTTTTAGCTGCAGCATCACACTGTTGACTCATGTTCAACTTGTGGTCTACTAGGACTCCTAGATCCCTTTTACACGTAGTCTTGTTAAGCCAGGTGTCCCCCATTTTATATCCATGCATTTAATTTTTTTTTTGTCCTAAGTGCAGTACCTTACATTTCTCTGTGTTGAAATTCATTTTGTTAGCTTTGGCCCAGCTTTCTAATCTTTTAAGGTCATTTTGAATTTTCATCCTGTCTTGTGGGGTATTAGCTATTCCTCCTAATATGATGTGATCTGCAAATTTGAGAAGCATGCCCCATATTCCTTCATCCAAACCATTGATAAAGATGTTGAATAGCATTGGGCCCAAGACAGAACCCTGTGGCACCCCACTGGTCACTTCTCTCCAGGATGAAGAGGAGCCATTGTTGAACACCCTTTGGGTTCAGTCAGCCAACCAGTTACTAATCCACCTAACAGTTGTATTGTCTAGCCCACATTTTACTATCTTGTTTGCAAGAATATTGTGGGGGACCTTGTCAAAAGCCTTACTGAAATCAAGATATGCTATGTCTACTGCATTCCCTTCATCTAGCAAGCTGATAATTTTATCAAAAAAAGAGATCAGATTAGTCTGGCATGACTTGTTTTTGAGAATCCCATGTTGACTTTTAGTGATTATGGCATTCCCTTCTAAATGTTCACAGACTCTCTGTTTAATGTACTGTTCTAGAATTTTTTCCCAGTATTGATGTCAGACTAACTGGGCAATAGTTGTTGGGATCCTCTTTTTTCCCCTTTTTGAAGATGGGGACAATGTTTGCCCTCCTCCAGTCTGCTGGGACTTCTCCTGTTCTCCAGGAGTTCTCAAAGATTATCGCCAGTGGCTCTGAGATTACATTTGCCAGTTCTTTTAATATCCTTGGATGTAGTTCATCTGGTCCTGGAGACTTAAATTCATTTAGGTTGACCAGGTATTCCTGTACTTCCTCTTTACTTATTCTATGCTGCATTTCCCCTATTGTGTCCTCTGCTCCATTTTCCTCAGGTTGAGCACCCTTTTCCTTTTGTGAGAAGACTGAGGCAAAGAAGGTGTTGAGTAGTTCTGCCTTTTCTCTGTCCCTTGTTAGGATTTCTCCACCTTCTCTGTGCAGTGGCCCTACCATTTCCTTCTTCTTTCTTTTGCTGTGGTCATACCCAAAAAAGCCCTTTTTATTGCCCTTAACCCTCTAGCAAGCCTGAGCTCATACTGTGCTTTGGATTTCCTGACTTTACCCCTACATGTGCTAGCTATATGTTTGAATTCCTCTTTAGTGATTTAGCCCCTTTTTCATTTCTTATACATCTTCTGTTTAAAATTCAGTTCAGTTGAAAGTTCTTTTGTCATCCAACCTGGTTTCTTGAGACATCTCCCATTTTTCCTTATGCTTGGAACAGTTTGAGATTGTGCCTTCAGCATCTCCCGTTTGAGAAATTCCCATCCATCCTGAACTCTCTTCTCCTTTAGTATTCCTGACCATCGGATCACTCCCAGTGTTTTCCTAAGTTTGTTGAAATCAGCTCTCTTAAAGTCTAGAATGAGTGTTTGACTATGCCTAGCTTCTCCTTTCTACTGTGGCATATTTTCAATTTTAAAGTTTAAAGTTTAAAATTTAAAATAAAACTGCTAATAACACAGTCCTCTTATGACAGGAGTGAGGTCTCATGCAGTCCTTGAATTATAAGTCCAAACCCTGGAGCCCCTTACCAGTTCCCCAAAGGACCTTTCGCTTCTCTTTTTTTTTTAATGATTTTTCAAGCCCAAATTGCCCAAAAATGGCACCCAAAAGTGTCCATACATGGAATCACCCTCCCCAACCCCTCAAACTACTGCAAAACCTCCCAGCCTCTCTCAAATACCTTCCTTTCCTTTTATTTTTCCTTTAAAATGGTGACAGGAAATAATATAACATTGCATATTGTATGAACTGGAAAGCAAAGAAGGTATTTTGGCGCACTCAGGTAGGGAAGGTGGGGGGAGGTTGAGTAGAAAATTGGCCTCTGGTCCCCACTCAGTTGCCTAATGATGTAACCTTATACAAATCCATGGTGTGGCCACATCTAAACTGTGTACAATTCTGATCACCACACATATAGAGAGAGAGTATTATAGAATTGGATAACAGGCAGAAAGCATGCTAACAAGATGATAAGGGAAAAGTTATATTGTCTGAGGAGCCCCCACTATACAGCTTTCTGGAATGGAGCGTATATAACATCTAAAGACAAAGTTCCTCAGTTCTGGTTAGATCTTGCATAACAATCCTTTTAAAATACACATTGTCCTAATATTCTCTTTGTGGCCACTGTAAATTTCATTTTTAAAGCTGTTCTATTTCTCACCTTCAGATCTGCCTTTCTCCATAGATTATACAACCATAACACAGAGCACAAATAAACTTTTCGCCATGAATGATAAAACTCTCCCCACAAGGAGCTGTCAACTGCTAACAAACAGATTTTGGCATTCCTCTTATCTCTTTTTCTTTAGCCACCTTGCTTTTGTGTGATTTGGACAATACCAAGAGCAGCTACTCAACAGAAGGATCTTGCACTGAGGGAAAGGATTTTGTATTATCTGCAGCTAAGACTTTATTTCCTGAGGATATACCCATCCAAACCACTATATATTGCTATCCAATGTGACTTCTAGTGAATCACTCTCCTCACCATACACAAACTATCTAAAATGTCTCCAGCTTCAATAAAATAACATTTTCACAGTTTCTCTTTACTTCTATTTTTACATCTTCCATTGCCTAAGGATGGAAGAATTTCTAAATAACAAGTGGATAATATTTTGTAAAACATGAATTGTGTTAGGGGGTCAACCATTGGTTGGTTGTTTCCTAGCAGGCCCTAGAGAGAGTTATAAGTGCAACCTGAATCCATCTCAGATTGTAATGAAATTTAATTTGATTGATTGTATCATTCTCCAACTTTCCTTTTTAGATTAACTTAAATATCAGCTATTGTAGCTTGCCTTCTTCTTTTGTGCTTTATTTACCATCTTCTGATAGTGAGTCCTAGTAACTCAAGAGCATTGAGTTGTCCTAATAAAATTAGTGCCCTAATATAGATGTGTTTTTCCCCTTTGTGGCCAACATTGCTACCTTTACTTTTTACAAAACTGTAAAGTCAGAGTTTATTTTAGAAAAAGGTAAAGCAGAACTTAGCAGCATAAATACTAATATTCTTAGGAGGGAACCTATAAAAATATATGCCACCTGAATGCATGGGACAGGGAAAGGGATTAGACCCTGCAAGTCCAACAAACTGTCTCAAGCCTATTCATGACTGCCTTTTATATGAATGGAGACCCAGTATCTATACAGCTAGTACATGCTGATGTTCATTAGCATCTTCATTGAATTAATGCGGGTTGGAATCAAGTGCACTCTTGCTTCATGCTTTCCTTGTTCATAGTGAGTGTATTTTAACATGATTTATATTTCTTCCATGAAGAATGGCAATAAATCTGAATTTATTAAAACCAAAATTAGGGGTGTATATTGTATTGAAACTATAGCTGAAGTCTGAAACAATAAATGAATAAATTCTGCTACTTTCCAAGGCAAATCAGGCTTCCAATCAAAGCAACCAAGCCAAAGAGGGAACCTAAACTTCATGTGGTTTGGGATTTAGAAAGGGAAGGAGACTTTTAAAAGGGCCTCTTGCATGTTTTGTTTTTGTGCAAATGCCAGGTTTGGGTAAAGTGAGGAAGGAAAGAACTGACAGGTCCAAATGACAACTAAAAGATGTCCTCCTAATTCTGTGGCACAATTTACAAGAGGATCTTCAAGTATTGTGTTTGGACTGGAGCTATTGTGACTTTGATGAAACCCATTAATCTTGTTTCTTTTGCTTTCTTGGGTACAAAGAGACAATGAAGAGAAAGGGTGACCAAGGGCCTGTACAGACTGGCCAAAAGGGCCAGCCTGGGGGTGGAGTTGGGGTAGGGCGACTGCACGCCAGTCACCCTGGCTCCTCTCCAATGCTGCAGTCATGCCACACACCACACCGCATGATGGCGCATGGTGTCAGGGCACTCCCTTGGCACAGTGTTTAGATATGCTGTGCCAAAGGAGCACAGAAGAATCACGGTAGCAGTAAGGGTGGCTTTTTGCTGCTCCAAAAAGGAGCGGCATTTGCCAGCTCTTTTTAGAGCAGCAAACTGCCGGATTGGGGCCACAACGTGCAGTTGCTGTGGCTCCGATCTGACACTCCCAGGGGCAGCAAGGAGCTGCTCCTTAGGGGCCATCTGTACGACCCCGAAGACAACTTTTGTGTTAGAATTTAGGGTAGTTAAGAAGTTGCAGTCTGTTAATTTTATTTTGCTTTAAGTGATTTTGTATTTTTGAAGAAGATGGAGTAGACTAAGGATGGGAACATAAGATTTTATAAAGGTTCATGCTTTTCTGTGTGTATGTTTTCTGTCACATGTTGGGGAGGTTTTTTGTCTCATTGCAATTTATTATTCCATAGATGTATACATGCATGGATTGATAAATGCAAATTGTATCTGAGCCTGTGTTTGTTTTTGAGAACTATTGCAGATTGGTTTGAAGAAGTGTGAGTTCTCACAAAATGGCTCCTTGTTGGGTTCTACTGGTTGTTGTCATCTTGGTATCCACTTGGTCCATTCTTTTTTAAGGTGGTTTGTAGTGATTTCCTGGGATTGATACTGGGGTTTTTAAGTGGCTTTTAAAAACAACAACAACCAGGGGGTGGTTTACTGAGGTGGATTTGTGGTTTGCTGGACATCGTTTCTCCTCTTTGATTTTTATTCAATTTCTGTTTAAGATTTGATAATGCAAAAATATTGTTTCACTGATGTACTATAGCACTATAGCAATATAAATCTTTTTGAAAAATAAAATAAAAAGAGGAAAAGGGGGAGAAGTGCAAGATTTGTTTTGTTTTGTTTTGTTTTAATATGTCTCAAAATTAAAAAGAAAAGAGAATGGGAATAAAATATTACTGCTGTTAATGGGAATTGCTAGAAAATAGTCCAGGGCAACAGAGAGGTCATTTGGATTATTATTTTTTTAAACAAGAACTACAGCAACAAACAACATAATCGGCATGAACCACCTCCTAATATATCTTTCCCTTCTGGGGAAGCTCCAAGGGAGTGTATTAGGGAAAAACATTTAATGGAAAACTCAAGGTTCAGAAAGTTCAGAAAAGATAGAGTGGTGCATAGAATTTGTGCTGGGTTTGCTCTACTAGTGCATTATGGAGAAACTACATGTCAATTGTACAGGCAGAGGAAGAAACCAAAGCAGATGGGAAATATTTTGGCATTATGTGTAGTGTTTAAAGAAATAAGATTTCAGTTTTCAAAAATTACAAGGGTCACTTATTAGAATAGAATGGAACAATATGCCATGGGTACGTAATCTGTTTATGTCAATGCCTTTTCAAAGGGAAAGTATTAGCAGTGGAGAATCAGTAGATTTGTAATAGAGATTCCGATAAGAACAGGGAAAATACTAAAATCAAATGGTCATGTTTCTGTAATAGTGACTGCACAGAATGTAATTGATTTGTTGTTCATTTTCCAGTAGGCTATACTGTTCTCTCTATTAATGATTTCAGCTGCCATATATCAACAAGAGTGTAGGCAAAATGGGGCTCTTGAAAAACAAGACGGGGAATATTTTTTGTGGGGGGGGGGGTGAACCATGTTCTAGAAGAGTTTATTCCTGATGTTTCAGCAGCAGCTGTGGCTGACATCTTCAGAGAATGCTGGCATGGAAGAGAGTGGGGTATATATACTGTTGTTGAGAGGAACAGATTTACATATTACTCTGTGTATTGTTCTGTTGTTGAATGGCAAGACATCAGGGTCTCTATTTAATTAATGATCCATTGTCTGCTGGGAAACCCCCTTACCCTGGATGGCTTTCATTTACACTTGGTGGCTGCATCACCATTAAGGGCAATGGGACTTGAGCATCCATGGATTTTGGTATCCGTGGGGGTGGGTGGGTCTGGAACGGATCCCCTGCAGATACCACGGGCCCACTGTATAATCATCAAGATGTTTTCTCTAGTTTAACCAAAACCTGCTCTCTTCTAACTGAAACCTGCTGGAACTAGTCCTGCCATCTGGTACTAGAAGACAAGTCATAGCACTCTCCTGTTTGACAATCCTGCTTCTTCTAGAAAGGGACAAAAGTGAGAGCTAAATGAAAACTTTTCAATTAATCACAGCAGAGCACAGGGTGTTTTGTTTTGTTTTGTTTTTAAAAAAACATAACCTTCCTAGCTCATTAGCAACATCCACCATGTAATGTATTACATGTAACTCTTAAAGTAAAAAGTAACTCATCAACATTGTTAGTGAATCTCCTCTATGTTTTAGTTTAAAAATTGAAGAAGTATCCAAGGTGCTAAATGTATTTTGGTGATATGGTTCACCACCTTGGTTGCCTTCTTAAGGTTAACATTCAAACCTGGATTGTATTCATGAACTCACTGGCATGGAAGCCCCAAGCCACCACTGTAAGATCTGTTGACAGTATACTAAAAATCCTAAAAATCTCTTTTTTAAAAAACCATACTTCTTTTTCTTACTGCTGTGGCATAACATCTTTCTGAAAAGCCATGAATTAAGATGTTGTGTAACATTATTTATATGGGGCATTGTGAATTTTATATAAACAGTTCAGATATTGTCCTAGTTAGAATGTCAACACTGTTTTCTTTCAACACATTGATACTATTAATATCACACAGCTAACAGGCAAGTAACAAATCATCTACTCTCAAGTGTACTCACAGCTGTAGAAATAATGTGAAAAAGTTTTTTTTAACTATTGAAAAACATAGCCATGTTAGTCTGGAAAATAAGTATGCAAGGGGGTCTTTCACCACTTTTCAGACTAGGGCTATGCAGTTTGGCACTAAGCACTGGCCTCAGGGTGGAGTGGGGGGCATGGAAACTACATGCCACATGCCCCGCCGCTGGCATCACGTCACCTGACCAACCACATAGTGGACGGCATTTCTGCAGCACAGCATTTAGACGTGCTGCACTGCAAAAACTAAAACTAAAATAAAAAAAAAACACCGTTGTGGCAGCAAAGACACCTTTTGCCACTTTTAAAAGGAGAGGCATTTTGCCAGCCCTTTTTGGTCTGGCAAAGCACCTGATCAGAGCTGTGGCATGTGGTTGCCATGGCCCCAATCCGGCACTCCCAGGGGCAGCACAGAGCCACTCCTTTCAGGCGGTCTGTAGAGCCTCTAACTCTCCACTCCACCTCATGCATCTGAGGAAAGGTTGAAATCTATGAAAGCTCATGCTATCAGCTTCTTTCTTCCAGTTAGTCTCAAAAGTGCTTCAAGATCACTTTGCATACTTTTTTAAACTATAGCTCCCATAGCAATAGCAAGTACATTTCTATACTGCTTATCAGTGCACTTAAGCACTCCCTAAGTAGTTTAAAATGTGCAAACTAATTGCCTCCAACAAAGCTGGGTACTCATTTTAGTGACATACAGAAGGATACAAGGCTGACTGAACCTGGAGTCCTGCCTGGGATTGAACTCACAACCTTGTAGCTGTGAATGGCTGCAGTACCAGCATTTAACCACTGAACTACCAGGGCTCCCATAGCAGTGAGAGATTCTAGATAGATGAAAGGAAGTACTCTACACAATGCATAGTTACTGTGAAATCCACTGCCACAATATATATAGATGGTAACGAAACTGGAAGGCTTAAAAGGAGGATTAGATAAATTTAGAGAATATGAGACAATGCATGGCTATTAGTTAGGATGAGTATATATCACCTTCAGTATCAGAAGTGCCTCTCTATATTAGTTACTGGGAAATATGAGTAGCAGGATGTAATTTAATTAATATCCTGCTGATGGTTTCCTGTAGGATATTGCTTGGCTGTTATCTGAACAGGATGCTGGATCAACTGGAGTTTCTGTCAGGAGCTGCATCATGCATCTTGCCTGCCATGGCTTTTATACTAATGCAGATTTGTGAGATTAGCTGGGTTTGATACATGTTGGCATACTAAAAAATGTGATGGCTTATGGAGTGGGATGTTTATTGCAAGAGTTTGTTGATCACATTCCTTTGTGCTGAAATAACAGAGAAAAGAAAGTTATGCCTGACTCAAGACTGTTGTTGTTAACCACCCTTGAGTCAATCTCAACCCATGGTGATCCTGTGGATGAGACATCTCCAAGATGCCCTGTCGTCCACTACACTGCTCAGTTCCTGCAAACTCACACTTGTGACCTCCTTAATACTGTCCATCTATTTAGCATGCTGCCTCCCTCTCTTTCTACTTTCCTCCACCTTTCCTAGCACTATTGTTTTTTTTCCAATGAGTCATGCCTTCTCATGATGTATCTGAAGTACGACAGCCTAAGTTTTGTCATCTTGACTTCTAGGGAGATTTCTGGCTTGATCTGCTCTCTGACCCATTTGTTTGTCTTCTTGGCTATCCATAGAATCCTCAGCAATCTTCTCCAACACCACATCTCAAATGAATTGATTTTCTTCCTGTCTTCTTTCTTAATTGCCAAATTCTCACATCCATATATGGCAATAGGGAATACAATGGGTTGTATGGTTCTAATTTTTGTGCTATGTTGTATATCTTTGCATTTTAGATTCTTTTCTAGTTCTTTCATAGCCACCCTCCCAATTCTTAATCTTCTGATTTCCTAGCTGCAGGCACCATTTCTATCAATGTTTGATCTCAGATATGAGAACTCTTTTACTATTTCTATTTCCTCATTGTCTAGGCTGAATTTGTGTAGATTCTCCGTGGTCATTATTTTCATTTTCTTTATGTTCAACAGTAAGCCTGCCTTTGCCGTTTCTTGCTTGATCTTCCTTTGTAGTTGCTCCAGGTCTGTGAGTTTTCTGCTAGTATTATGGTATCATCTGCATATCTTAGATTGTTGAAATGAAATTCTTTATCACGGTCAAAGACCAGCATCAGTATAAAGTTTAGCGTAGAAAAGTAAATTAATACATATAAAGATTACTTGGGATAAAAATCTGCTAACTAGGAATATAAATAGTTCATTTCTGTTACATTTAAGATAGCTTTATTTAAAATAAAATAAAGTAATTAAAAATGAACCTTTATGGGTTTCCGCCCTTAAGATAGAAATAATGAAGATAAATTAGGAATATCAGATTTTTACCAGACATGCAGTACCAGACATGACACAATATTATGTGTTTAATTTTGATCAGTTATTCTTTTCCTACAAGTGATTGCTAGTGCAGAAAATTGTGCCACTTTAGAAGTTACATGCAAATTCCAGTCTGACAATAGGTAATTTAAATAAAAAGCTTCAGATCTCCCAGGTACGTTCAAAAGTATAGGAGTGATCAAATCTCTGTGAGCTTTCCCATAAAAAGGGCAGTGAAACAATATGTGTCCAGCATTTTCTATATCTCCTGAGTTACAGGGGCATGTTTGCTTATGAACAGGAGTCTTACTAAATTTACCCTCCAGTAATGCTGATGGAAGAACGTTTAATCTGACCAGTGCGAAAGCTATTCTATGTCTGGGGATCGATAGATTCGTGATGTAGTTTGGCACAGTAAGCAATCCTATACTGTCCCGACCCCTGATCTATATAATCAAAAGCTTTGCTATAGTCCACAAGGAATATGCTGATTTTCTTTTGTAATTCCCTTGTGTGCTGCATTAGCCATTACATGTTTGCAATGTGATCCCTGGTGGCTCGTCTTTTCCTGAACCCCACTTGGACCTTGGGATTTCTCTCTCCTTGTATGGTTGGTGTCTATGTTGCAGAATTTTGGGTGTTATTTTGCTTATGTGGGAGATTAGCACTATGGTCCTATAGTTGCTTCAATCTTTTGTGTCTCCTTTTTATGTGGATGACTGAATTCTTCTTTTATTATGTCCCTGGCTTCAGAACATAGTTCTTCTGCTTCTCGATGTATTGTGGATAATAGTGAAAATCTGTTCCTTATATTGTACATAAAATCTGTTGAGATATTGTTTAGATCAGGGGTAGGCAACCTGTCCCCTTTAAGGGCCGAGGGACTTCAGCTCCCAGAAGCCTCAGTCATGTTGGCCAATAGTCCCATGTTGGCCAATAGCTCCTGGGATTCTGGGAGCTGAAGTCCCTTGGCCCTTAAAGGGGACAGGTTGCCTACCCCTGGTTTAGATCATATTTTAGTATGATAATTAGTTTTGTTTTCTTCTTGAGCATTGCTCTCATTTTTGATATGGGTAATACATGATCTGTGCCACAGTCAGCATATGGTCTAATCTTGGCCAACAGTATGGAGCTCAAGTATGGATTCAGTATGTACTCAAGACTAACTAAGGCCAATTCCCTGAAAAAGCAGGCAGAAGTAAGAAGTGGGTGGTATGGGAACCAGGAGTAACAAGGGTCCTTTGCTTTTTAATGAATGAGAAAGTAGCCCACCAATGTTTTGAAATTGTGTGTGGTTTAATTATGCTTTGCTAACACTTGCAGTTTGGTTCTGACAGGAAACATGTTGGTAGTAGAACTATAGTAGATGAATAAAGGGTTTTTTGAGTTTTATTACTGAAACCTGGATTTCTGAACTAAGGAAGTCACTGGAATTGACACCTTAATCTGTTGCAACATTGCACTTCTTTTGGCTTTATGTTCTTAGGAATCATGGGAACTGTATTTTTTTCTGGGACATTGAGCCTTATCTTGAGCCTTATCTGTAAGAGAGCTCTTGTGCCACAATAAACTACAGTTTCCATGATTCCTTAGCACTGAGCCAGGACAGTTAAAGTGACCTCAATCAGCATTATTTCTGGCAGTCTGCAAAGGCCCTAAGAGACAGAGCTCCTGTTTCTTTAATGCAAGTGAGAATTTCAGCAAGCATTGCTTTTTATGCCAGCTACACCTGCTCAAATTCCCTCTTCTGACCCTTATTTCACCTTACAACCCTACCAGATGGCTAGTAGAGATTTTGGGATCCATAATCCAAATAAATAAATAAAAAATAACTTTTCCAAGATCTGCTAGAAATAGCCTTGAGACCTCCAGAAGGAGTTCTGAGTATGCCTATCTCCATGTGAATGAACGAGAAGCTAGGGGATGCCTCAGAGGAGGTAGACAATAGGTGGAGGAATACAGAAGATTGTTGTATGGCATAGCCACACTGCAGAATTTAAGCAGGTTGACACCTCTTTAACTTTTATGACAATAGCTTACAGAATCCTTGGATTTGTAGTCTGATGAGATATTCAGCCTGTTCTGTCAGAGAACTCTGGTGCTTCACCAAACTACAAATCCAAGGATTCTATAGGATAGCACCATGTCAGTTAAAATGGTATCAAACCGCTTTAATTCTGCAATGTGACGGACTTCCGGTTGGTATGGTGTCCAACTGAGTGGCTCTTCAGTGTGTCTGCTGAAGGCTACTCACCAGAAATGGCAGGAGAAGGCTTCTCTTGATAGAGAAAGCACTCCAAATTGCCTCCTTGGTATTGGGGACTCAGAGGTGTTCTACAAGGGTCCGATTCCCATCCAGGACAACAAGAAATATCAGCTGCTGTCTGGTGAGGAGTGGAGGGGACCAAAGAACAATACCGGCCACTTCTGTGCTGCCATTATTTGGCTGACGGATGCCACCATCTAAAGCTAAGAAACTGTAATTGGCTCTAATATTAAAAACCTTTTAGACTTAGGACAAAATACTTTCAACAGAACTGCACACCAACTTTAATATTATTCAAAGTAGATCTCAATTTGAGAGATTAGAGACCTGTAAAAGGTCTGTCAAGTTTAAAGCTAAATTTGAGAAGCACTGCCATATTGGATATAAACAGAGACCAGATAAAGAAGACATTAAATAAGAGGGGAGAGGCAAAATTAGGAGGGAGAGAACAGAATAAAGAAGGACTAACAGAGACTAATTATAAATTGGGAGATAAATGCTAAATAGAAAGACACCGGCACAGAATAAACATGGCAAAAAAGCAGAGGAGGGGAAATAATCCAAAAAGAGAAAGGTGGAATGACTGTAACAAACCCGCGGCCGTGCCCGGTAATGAGGAGGAGACTGGTGGGAAGAACGAAGTGGTGGAAGTAAGGAGAACTGGGTGGAGGAGACTGAACCCTTTTCTCTCTCTGAGACCAAACCACGATGGTAAGAAGAGACTGTGTCAGAGAGGAGATTGGAGGGGAAACAGTCACGGCGGAGGAAGGATCAGAGTGGAGGAGACAGAGGTCCAGAGGGGGAAGCAGAGTAGCGGCGCAGAGGGGACCAGAAGACAACCAAAGTGGGGAACTGCATGGCAGATTGGAGGAACCAGGAGGAGAACAAAGAGAGCTGGAGGTGTGGAGAAGATCAGAGTGGAGGAGTGGAACCTTGAAGTGGAGCAGAGTGGAGTGGAGACCAGAGTAGCAGAGGGAAATCAGAGACCAGTGCAGCAGTTTGGAGGCTGGGAGACCAGAGATTGGAGGAAATTGGAGGATCTGAGAGGATCAGAATTTGAGGAGTAAAGGGAGAGCAGGGACCAGAGCAGTAGTCTGGCAACGGGAAGATTAGATGAAACTGGAGGAGCGGAAAGGAGCGGATTTTGAGGACTGGAGGGACCCAGAGCAGTGCGAAGTTACAGCGAGGACGGTGTGGTATCGAGGAGATTAAAGTGGAGAGAAGACTAGTTCTGTAGTGGAGAGTGAAGTGAGAAAAGACAGTAAAGAGGAAAGAGCTGAAGTTTTGGGGGAGAGAGGAGAAGAGGAGAGAGGAGATTAGAGTTGTACGTAGGGCTTGTTAAGAATTAAAAGAGTAAAGTAAGCAGTGGGAATGGTAAAGATAGAGCAACGGAAGGGGTAGAGAGGACCTGATGGTGTAAGAGTGTAGTAAAAGAAAAAATCAATCAAAATAATCTGAAATTATTATTGCTGGGGTAATTTTTTATTTTTATTGACATTTATACTGAATAAAATAGAGGTGGGTGTTTCCAAAGCTACAATACATGAGGCAAAGTGGAAGTGACCAAACAGGAAAATCTGTGAGGTCATAAACCAAAGAGGTTGAACTGTACAGTTAAAAAGATCTGATCTTTATTATTAGAGATTTCTTCTATTCAAGAATAGAGACTCCTAGTGGTCAATTTAGGTAAAACTATAGTAAAAGAGTAAAAGCTAAATATAAGACAGACTGTGAACTATAGCAACAAAAATAAGTTAAACAATATTATCTAAAGGTTTTTTTTGTGACTCTTTGAGTGGTGTTTTGTTAAAATTATACACAGTTAGATAATACTGTATCTGCATCTGGGTATTGTGGAATAACTAAACAAGACAGAAATTAGTAATCTTATATCTATTTGAATAATTAAATTGAAAATATATTTCAAGGAAATATACATCTGATTAAATAATAATAGAATTTGATTGTATTATTAAGAAACTAAAATTTTGAATAATATTGTTAACAAAAGTTGAATCAATTAGATAATATTTTTTCTTACATATAATTTTTTAAAACTAATTGAGATCATGTCACTCATAATAAAACTGCAATCAACAAAGATGCAACAACAACAACAACAAACCCAAAGGAGATCTTCAATTGATCAAACTAAAAATCAAGAAGAATTAAGACAAATGAAGCAAGAGATGACAAAAAATAAAGATGAACTAAGACAAGATATGGAGAAAATAAAGGGAGAAATTAAGATGGAAATAAGATCTGACATGGTGGAAATAACTGAAGCAATGAAAGGAATGTCTAAAGATGTAAAGATTGTGAAGTATAAAGTAAAAGAACTAGAAAAGAAAAATCAAAATTTGGAAGAGAAATTGGATACAGAAATTCAGAAAAGAAAGGACATACAAGAAGAGAAATTAAATTGGGAATATAAGGCCAGAGAAAGATGCATTAAGATATGCGGTGTTCCAGAATCCAAAAATGAGAATTTGAATGAATTAATTACTACAACGTTAACTGAATTTATTGGACGTGATAAGGAAATAATGGAACTAGATATCAACAAATAATTTTGGGTGAATTCATGGGTAGCTAAACAAAGGAAGTTACCCCGGGACATTGTGATATATTTTGTCAGAACTCAAATAAAGATCAAATTCTCCAACAACATTTTGAAACTAGATTGACAGTTAAAGGTGTGGAAGTCCAACTTCTGAAGGATATTCCTGGTCAAATATTGAGGAAAAGGAAGGAATACAATTTTCTAACTAAAAAACTTAGAGAGGTGGATATAAATTACAGATGGGAAAACCCAGAGGGACTCTCTTTCAAATACAGACAGAAAAGAGTTAAGATCTGTTCAATTCAAGAGGCACAAGAATTTCTTGAAAATCTCCTAAAAGACCAGGAATAAGAAACAGAAGAAGGCCAAATACTGTCATTGACGGAGACACAGCCCACGGATACTAACCCAGAAGAAGAATTTGTTAAAGACCTAGATTAATTATCAAAGGTAAAGACAAACAGGTGATTTTTTTAAAAAAAAATACAAGACAATGATGAATAGAAAAATTAAATGTGTATCGTGGAATGTTAAAGGCTTAAATAGTCCCCAGAAAAGAAAAAATATATACCACTATCTTGGCAAATTGAAATATGACATTTATTGTCTGCAAGAGACACATATAAAAAGAGATGAAATGAAATTCTTACGTAATCGCAAACTAAGTATCGAATTCATCTCAGCAGGACCCAAAAGGGAAAAAGGGATTGTAATTTACATTAATGAAAGCATAAAAGCAAAATAATTATTTAATGATTCAAATGGCCAATAGCTAGGAGTGGAAGTGGATTGGAATAGCAGTAAAACATTACTGGTAGAGATTTATGCCCCAACGGAAAATAAAGAAAAATATTATAAAAAGATAACAAAAATCATGAGTCAGTATGATTATGAACATGTAATTATGCTGGGCGATTGGAATGATGTAATCGAACCAGAAACTGACAGGAAATCTGAAAAGAAGATCAGAAAGAAACAAGGGAAATTGCCCAGAAGCTTTTTTGAAATGAAAGATATCTTATCAGTGATAGATGCCTGGAGGATTATACACAGTAGTGCAAAGGACTACACATTTTATTCGGATAGACATGCCTCCTGGTCACGAATAGACATGTTCTTAATATCAGCTGATATAATCCCCAAAATAGACAAAATAGATATTTTACCAAAAACGCTCTCAGACCACAAGCCAATAATAATGGAGATAAAAGAGAAGACAAAAGAATTCAATTGGAGACTAAACGAATCACTATTAAAAGAAGAAGAAACTCTGAAATCTACAGAAAAAAAATTACAATTATATTTTCAAGAAAATCTAAATAAAGAAGTAAAACCGCAAACTGTATGGGATGCTTTGAAAGCTGTAATGCGTGGATTCTTTATCCAAAAGAATGCAGGGGGAAAAAGGAAAGAGAAAAAAATGGAACAAATCTTGCAGAAAATCAAAAATAAAGAAAGGCAGTTAAAAGAGGACTCAAAGAAGAAAGAACTAACAGAAGAAATTAAAGTCTTGCAAAAACAGATATCAATTTTAATGACAGAAGAAATGGAGAAAAAAATAGACTTACAAATCAAAAGCAGTTTGAATTCGCAAATAAATCAGGAAGATGGTTGGCTTGGAAACTAAAAAAGACTAGAGAAAAAAGCTATATGGCAGATAAAGGATGGGGAAAGAATTATCAATGAGCAAAAAGAAATAAAGAAAACATTCTATCAATATTTTAAGAATCTCTTTTCACAGAAAAAAGTCAATTTAGAAGAGATACAAAAATATCTAGAACAACAAAAAATTAAAAAATTTAATGACAAACAAAAAGAAGAATTAAATAAGAGAATATCAACAATGGAAGTGATACAGGCAATAGATAAATTAAAAACTGGCAAAGCTCCAGGCCCAGATGGTTTCTCCACATTATATTATTAAAAAAAAAAATATTAGCAAATCCATTACAGTTTGCTATCAATTCGATCCAAGATGGAAGAATTCCAGAATAATGGAAGACATCTTTCATTACCCTAATCCCCAAGGAAGATAAAGACATTCAAGAAACAAAAAACTTCAGGCCTATAACCTTACTAAATCTGGACTATAAAATCTTCACTTCAATATTAGAGGAAAGATTAAAGAAAATATTAAAAAACTGGATTAATACAGATCAAGTAGGACAGGGGTAGGCAACCTTTTCCCTTTAAGGGCTGAGGGACTTCAGCTCCCAGAAGCCTCAGCCATGTTGGCCAATAGTCCCATGTTGGCCAATAGCTCCTGGGATTCTGGGAGCTGAAGTCCCTCGGCCCTTAAAGGGGAAAGGTTGCCTACCCCTGAAGTAGGATTTCTGCCTAAAAGACTCATGAAGGAGAATATACAAGAAATTATTAATATTGTAGCATTTCATAGCAAAAGACCTGACAAACAAACGGCCTTAATCTTCCTCAATGCCGAGAAGGCATTTGATAATGTTAATTGGGATTTTTTAAAAGAAACATTGAAAGTAATGGATGTAGGGACAAATTTTCTGAATTGGACTGGAGCAATATACAGTGATCAGAACGCAAAAATTTTGATAAATGAGGAGAAAACAGAAAAATGCCCAATTCAAAAAGGAACTCACCAAGGCTGCCCATTATCACCTCTCCTGTTCATTACTGTTACAGAAATCCTCAACAATAAAATCAGAGAAAATGAGTTAATAAAAGGAATTAAAATAAAAAATTAAGAATACAAGATCAGGGCCCATGCGGACAATATGGTTATTATTTTAAATAATTCATTAGAAAGTGTCTCAATATTAAATGAAACAATTCAAGAATATGGAAAATTGCCTGGATTAAAAATAAATGAAAAAAGACAAATATATTACCTTTAAACATGTCAAAGAAGGATAAAGAAAATTTACAACAATTGTCAGGTTTTGAGATTCAGAATAAGGTAAAATACCTAGGTATTCAAATTACTGCAAAAAACTCAGAGCTATATAAAAATAACTGTGAAAAAACATGGCAGGAAATAAAAATAGAGCTACAAAGATGGTCCACATTAAACTTATCATGGATGGGCAGAATATCGGCAATAAAAATGAATGTGACTTGAAAAATGTTATTTTTATTCCAATCACTTCCAATAATTACAAATGACAAATCTTTCAGGAATTGGGAGAAAGATCTAACTGCATTCATATGGGATAAAAAGAAGCCAAGGATTAAAATGAAGATAATGCAGGATACTAAAGAAAGAGGTGGTCTTGGAATCCCCAATTTGAAACTATACTATCATGCCTGCTGTTTAGATTGGGTGAAAGACTGGATATAGCTTAAGAATGAAAAGCTCTTATATTTAGAAGGCAATGATCTCCCTTATGGATGGCATGCCTACCTGATCTATGACAAAGATAGAGTAAACACTGAATTCAATAATCATTATATAAGGAAATCATTATTAAGAGTTTGGAAAAAAATATATAAAGCAATGTTTGTACAAAAAATCCCTAGATGGACCTCAGCCAATGAAGCCTTCTACAGAAGAGAGCGGATGAAAGATGGAGGATGGATTTCATATAACGATTTACTGAAATTAGAAAATGTTGAATATAAAATGAAAACTATGGAACAATTACTAGCTGAAAATCTAAGATGTAATTGGTTTCTTTATGGGCAGGTGATGGAAAGGTTTAAAATGGACAATAAATTGTTTCAAATAGAGAAAGAAGAATCTCAGTTTGGAAAATTACTTATACAAGAGACACAAAACAGCATTTCAAAATTATATAAACTTTTATTAGAAAGATACATGGAAGTGGAAACAATCAAACAGTTTATGGTATCCTGGACACAAGATGTAAATAAACATATTATGTTGGAAGATTGGGGGGAAAATTGGAAAATAAGAACAAAACATACATTGAATCAGGAAATAAGAGAAAACTATTATAAAACCCAATATAAGTGGCACTTGACACTGGAAAAAATCTCAAAGATTTACAAAGCAAACAAGGACTTATGCTGAAACTGTAATAAAGGAAAGGGGACATTCTTTCAAATGTGGTGGGAATGTGAAAGAGCTAAAAAAAATGGACTCAAATGTATAATGAATTAACTAAAATCATAGAAGTAAGAATAAATTTCAACCCCACCACACTCTTACTGGGAATGCTAGAAGAACAAGTAGAAAAAAAAATATGGGAAGATTATTTTTTATATTTTATATGCAGCAAGAGTTGTATTTGCAAAAAAAATGGAATAGCCCAGAAGAACCAACAGTAAAGGAATGGCAAATTAAACTGTTAGATGTTATGGTACTAGATAAGCTTACCTGTGCTCTTAAAGATCAAACAAAGGACAAATTTGAAAAAGACTGGTTATCAGTTACAAAGAATGTATCAGAGAAATGGTTATAATAGAAATATGTAACAAAGATTAGATAAATTATTAATAGACAAAAGTCAATAATCTTGCTTAGACTAAATAAATCAAGGAGATTTAATGTGTAAAAATATAGGTGATTTAGAAGAAATATGTACAGAATACAATTTAAAGGAATAAGAATGAATGAGTTTAATGGAAAGTTGTTATATAAGAACAAAACACATGTAGATGATTATAATGAAAGTCTATAATGAAAGGAAGAATAACCAAGCTAAAGGAAGGGAAGATTCTTTTAATGTTAGTATATCTAATTGTTAAGTTATGTTTGGTTAATTTGTTTTTTGTTGTTAATCTGTGTATATGTTAAGTCGTAAGCTTTCATGGCCGGCATCCATAGTTTTTTTTGTGGGTTTTTTCGGGCTGTGTGGCCATGTTCTGAAAGAGTTTCTTTCTGACGTTTCGCCAGCATCTGTGGCTAGCATCTTCAGAGAAAACTGAAATGGAAAAGCCTGGTTGTATATATACTGTGAGACCCTGGGTAGGGAGGAGTGGTTCCCAGGTGAACTGTGTGTTGTTCTGTGTTGAATAGGTATTGTTCTGTGTTGATGGCATCGCTTCAGGCTATGCAATCCAGGATATGTCTGCTGTTCCCATGTAAACTGTGTATTGTTCTGTGTTGAATAGGTGTTGTTCTGGTGTTAATGGTATGGCTTCCAGGTGAGGAATGCAATCAAGGAGATTGTCTGCTGTTGTCTGCTGACCCTGGTTGGTCTTCCCTTTGCATTTGCTGAGTGCAGATTTTCTTATTTTGTAGGACTGGTAGCCATATCTTGTTTACTTTAAGAGTTTCTTCTTTCCTGTTGAAGTTGGCTAAGTGTTTATGGATTTCGATGGCTTCCCTGTGCATTCTGACCTGATAGTTGTTGGCATGGTCCAGAATTTCAGTGTTTTCAAACAGCATTTTATGCCCAGGATGGTTTATAATGTGTTCTGCTACTGCTGATTTTTCTGGCTGGCCCAGTCTGCAATGTCTCTCATGTTCCTTGATTCGTGTTTGGACACTGCGTTTGGTGGTCCCTATGTAGACTTGTCCGCAGCTGCATGGTATGCGGTAAACTCCTGCGGCTGTGAGAGGGTCTCTCCTGTCCTTCGCTGAGTGCAGCATTTGTTGGATTTTCTTGGTTGGTTTGTAAACAATTTGGAGGTTGTGTTTCCTCACTACTTTCCCAATTCTGTCTGTGACTCCTTTGATATATGGTAAAAATACCTTCCCTTTGGGTGGCTGCTTGTCTTCAGTCCTCTGGGTTTTTCTGGGTCTGGCAGCTCTTCTGATGTCTGAGCTGGAGTAACCATTTGCCTGTATAGCCCGGTCTAGGTGCTTCAATTCTTCTTCCAAGAAGTGGGGTTCACAGATGCGTTTTGCCCGGTCTACCAGTGTTTTTATTGTGCTTCTTTTTTGTCCTGGGTGATGGTTAGAGTTCTTGTGCAGGTATCTGTCTGTATGTGTGGGTTTTCTGTATACTGTGTGTCCCAGACATTGGTTAGGTTTGTGGATGACTAGGACATCTAGGAATGGCAGTGTTCCTTCCTTTTCTTTTTCCATAGTGAACTGAATGTTCAGGTGGATGTTGTTCAGGTGATTCAGGAATCCAACCAGATCTTCTTCTCCATGGCTCCAAATGATGAACGTGTCATCCACGTATCGGAACCAAGTTGTGGGCTTTTTCGGTGCTGTTTTCAGGGCTTGTTTTTCAAAGTAAACAAGATATGGCTACCAGTCCTACAAAATAAGAAAATCTGCACTCAGCAAATGCAAAGGGAAGACCAACCAGGGTCAGCAGACAACAGCAGACAATCTCCTTGATTGCATTCCTCACCTGGAAGCCATGCCATTAACACCAGAACAACACCTATTCAACACAGAACAATACACAGTTTACATGGGAACAGCAGACATATCCTGGATTGCATAGCCTGAAGTGATGCCATCAACACAGAACAATACCTATTCAACACAGAACAACACACAGTTCACCTGGGAACCACTCCTCCCTACCCAGGGTCTCACAGTATATATACAACCAGGCTTTTCCATTTCAGTTTTCTCTGAAGATGCTAGCCACAGATGCTGGCGAAACGTCAGAAAGAAACTCTTTCAGAACATGGCCACACAGCCCGAAAAAAACCCACAAAAAAACTGTGTATATGTTGTTAATTGATTTTTTTTATATAATAAAAACTTAATTAAAAAAAATTCTGCAGTGTGACCACACCCATGGAGCACTGTTAGGAATCATTTAAAGCAGATTATTTAAATTGTATGGTCTGGGAAATCTGGGGTGGAGGAGACCCTATTTCTGGCCAACTCTGGGGATTTTTAACATAGGAAAATTATTTACATCAGGCACATCAGTTAAAAAGAGTGATAGCTGACTTGAAAATTGTTACTATTTAATTTGGTTCAAGGCAGAAGTTGGACTCTGTTACAATATTACTCTTGGTCAAGTGGTTGAACTTTTCACTGGTTTGTATAAAGACATATCTGAGATCTCTACACATGCTTTACTCCGAGTTGTACAGAAGTCTGCAGTATTTCTGGAAAAACACATGAAGAACATGTCACCTTCCTGTCACCAGTCTGGACACTTGTTCCTTCCACAATCTCAGAGAGTTATGTTGGTGCAGAATAACAGATATAACAGGCATGTTCTCAGGTTTAATTCACTTCTACCTGCAAGAAAGTCCGATAAGACTCATTATGAGTATAGGATTGCATTGATATTTTTTTTCTTCATATAGGATTTTCTGTTATTTTCTTCCCCGCATCTTATAAAAATGGACTTGTCATACTGCAAAGTTCAATTGTGTTGTTGTGAAAATTCAGAGACAAGCAGGTGATTATAAATGTCTTCCAGTAATTACCTGTTTGCTCTGAAACATCTGGTTATATAAGAAGTAGCTGCTCCAAAAAAAGGGAGAAATGAGAACTGCTCAACAACAAAATTTTAAGAAGAAAATCAGAGGAAATCATGAAAGGGATGGGAGTTGTAAATTAACATTGATCACTTTCTGCAATACAAACAGTGAGATGGAAGGACGTATCTGTTTAATGTGTTGTCATGAATATACAAAAAAAGCTTTTAAGGAAATTATAGTTCTTCTATAAATCTCTATCTGGATAAAAGCACTAATACATATATCAAAGTGGTATCTGTACACACTAGAGAAAGTTTAATTTTCCACTTTGCTTAACAATTTTGCATACATTATTACTATACATTTCAACAACACAGGAAAAAAATCAATCCAGCTTCCAAATTACTAATGCTTGGTAGCTTCCCTCCACTCTCCACTACATCTGGGGTACTTATCACCATTTGGTGTTTGCAGTCCATAGTTCATTGTGAGAGGTACAACAGCTTTTTGTTCTCAAACTTGAAATAAAGCTACCATAAACTAACAAAATATATTGGTTTCTTTTCATTATGGATACAAAATGTAGCAACATTGGCTTTGGTTCATGTTTATCATCTGCTGGATTGAAGCTAAATCCAGACAAAACGGAGGTACTGACAGTCACGGGCCCGAAACCAGATTTGGGAGTACAGTGTCTAGTCCTGGATGGAGTCACACTCTCCTCTAAGGACTGTGTTCACAGTCTGGGGGTACTTCTAGATTTGTCACTTCACATGACTAGTTAGGTGAATGCGGCGGTCAGGAGTGCCTGTTATTAGCTTCGGCTGATATGCCAACTGCGCCCTTATCTGGATATGAGGGACCTGGAAACTGTGGTACACGCTCTGGTAACCTCACGTCTGGATTACTGTAATGCATTCTACATGGGGCTACCCTTGTTCCTAACCCAGAAACTTCAATTGGTACAAAACATGGCAGCCAGGTTAATTACTGGAACATCCAGGAGGGAGTATATAACACCGGTGCTTAAATCCCTCCACTGGCTGCCGATTAGTTTCCGGATACAGTACAAGGTGTTGGTGTTAACCTTTAAAGCCCTATATGGCTTGGGGCCATCTTATCTCAGGGACCGCCTCTCCCCATATGATCCCCCCCCCTGCGCATTTCGGTCCTCTGGGGGGAATCTGCTGCAGTCCATGAAGACCAGGCTCTCACAGACCTCCCAGAGGGCCTTTTCTGCGACCGCCCCCAGACTATGGAATGGTCTGCTGGACGAGATCCGTCTTATTACCACTTTTGCTGCCTTTAAAAAGGCAGTAAAGATGGATCTTTTCTGGCAGGCCTTCCCGGAATAATTTCCCTGCTCCATCCAGATGGTTTGACACTCATCCCTTGTAGCCTCCGCTTGCTCTTGTTTGCTTTTATGATCTGGTTGTATTTTATTATATTTTATTCTGCACAACCATTTTAATCTTGCATTAGTTTAATTCAGTTTTAAGGGGGGGGAGGGTTAGGGATTGGGGGATAGGATTGTTTTATATTGTATCTGTTTTAACCTTGTTGTACCCCACCCTGGTTGCTGAGCAGAGGGGCAGGTTAGAAATAAAACTGATGATGACGATGTTGATGATGATCTTGGTCAACACTCAAACTCATCTGAGAATGTTGGGACAAAGGGGATCCAGCAACATGACAATAGAAATAGTAGTGATACAAAATGGCAACAGATTTCAAATGATGCTAATGGGCTTTAGTCAGAATTTGGAAAAGTTGCTTTTGGACTCAAACTCCCATAATCCCTTAGCCAGCAGTTTATTGGATTCTGGGAGCTGTACTCTTAAAATTTATATTTCCCAAGTCTGGGGTTCTACAAGGCTTTCGCTGAACAAATCAGAACAAATCAGTGTGTTAAATGTTATGGGTGGAAAGAATTTTTTTATTTATTTCCTGACCAAAATAAATAGGAGAGAGGGGGAGGTTGCTAATGCTCAGGAAACCCAATTGAAAAGAACAATACAGTGGCAATTTTGCACAGGTTTTGCCCAGTATTAGAGTTTGCATATTAGATTCTCCATCTTTTCTCCCCACTGTGAGGAAAACGAATATATCTGTGGAGTTCTCATGTGGTATTCTTATATCCCAAAGTATTTCAGAAAATTATTCTGCATAGAAATACATGGAGAGGCTGGGGTGCATGAGAATCTTGCAGGGAAAAATCTTTCACACATGCACGCACGCATGTATGCACACACACACACACACAAATGTGTGCAAAAATAGCAAACTTGCAGCCATACAGTTTTGTGATGTGCAAAATTGCTCCACAAGATTTGTTTTGTTGTGCAAGATTTTTCATACATGGTTTTTGAGATGCAATTTTTTTTTTACATGATTGCAGTCTTTTTGCATAGGAAACAGAAATCCTCTGCAAAAATAACACACATGACTGCCTGGAAAAAAGTTTGTGCCAAAACAACACAATTCTCATGCAGAATAATTTCTTGAAACACTTTGGGTTGTGTGAATACCATGCAAGAACTGCACAGAAATATTGGTTTTCCAATATTTATTTGTTTTGGTAAGGTACTTATATAGATACTGCAGCCACTGAGGAAGACCATTGGTTGAAACATGTCTGGCTGAAAACTACACTGGATTGGAATCACAGAACATACAAGGAATTCATTCATCACTAAGAGCTGAAACGACTGGCTCAAAGGGATGTCATGATGCCACCCCTTTGAACACCGGGTCAGGGCCACAGCAATCACATGCTGCAGCACCACTCTGCTGTTTTACCAGTGCAAAAAGGAGGGGCAGAAAGCCACTCCTTTTTGCACTGGCAAAATGTTGCCTTTTCCGCTACCGCCATGGCTTTTTGGCACTCCTGTGGTGTGCGGTGTCTAAACGCCACACTGCCAGAGCACCAAAAAGCTGCCCCCTGTGTGGTCAGGTGGGTGGATTCCTGGTGGCTTGGGACATGCCCCTAAGCTGTCAGAAAGCCACTGCAAAGGGGCCATTTGTTTAGCCCCTTTGCCTCTCAACACAGGCTATTTCTTTCAAGGCTTTTTGTGATATTAGAGACTGATTATTGTTTTCTCAGAGAACTTAGGACCTGAGTTCTCATTTTATGCATTTTATGGACATTTCAACTCCAATACTATTTGGTTTGGTTTGAGAATTTTAAGCAATATATAAATACTTTGGATAATATTCATACAGATAATGCCAAATAGTGCCATTGAATTTTGGTGTTGTGTTGTGGCATTGATAATTAGGAAAAACCTTCATAAATTTCTTTTATGAACTAATAAGTTTACCCCATTTCTCCTTGATGCAAGAAAGTAATCAAAATGCACAATTGTCAAAGACTATTCACAGTTTGGAACTTACCCCGTCTACCCCAAGAAATATAGTTGTCTCGCCTCCAACTACCTCTAATTTTAGCTAATTTATTTCTTCTGCTTTTAATTAGTATTTTGTATTGCTGTTCATTTTATATTGTTATTGTTTTTAGTTTGCTTCTTTTTCTTTTTTATGATTGGGAGGGGGGTTGGGGTAGGGGATTATTTAGAAATCTGGTTTTAATTGTATATTGTATTTTATTGTTATTCCTATTTGCTGTAACTCGCCTTGATCTGCAGGGAGAGGTGGGCTATAAATAATTTATTATTATTATTATTATTATTATTATTATTATTACTATTATTATTATTAATCATTATGCACAAAAATGCACATGGTATTTTTGGAGAGAAATAAGATTTTGTGCACAGAAAACAAATTTCTAGTGCAGAAAGCAGCCTTTTCTGCACAGAACGCAACATTTCTGTTCAGCAAATTAATGCAGAATACAGATTGCAAAGATTTTTGCCCATATACGTTTGTCTTCATCAAGATTGTTATGATGACTCATGAAATCAGGGATTCTTTCTTGATCAGTTTTCAAATATTTTCAGATATTTTGTCTATCCCTAGTGCCAACAGCAAAAAGTTAGAATTTGCTTTGAATACAAGTAATCTTTTGTGGTGTTTTTCCAGTCAACACTTTCAGCTGTACAACAGAAGTTGAGCTGAGTATGCTTGTGGCACTGCCTAAAAAAGTGGCACATTGGTCATGCTGTCTGTGTGCCATATGTTGCCCACCTCAGTTCTACAGCCTATGGTTTGTTATGACCACCACATTCTGCCAGCAGAATCAGTAGCAAGGTGGACCAAGATATTTTGCTCCCTGAAGTGAAATACAAGATGTTGCCCTCTCTCCAGTCCACAAAAGCCCACTGAACTGACCATTGAAACTTATTTCAAGATTGATAGTAGAACAATGTTCCCACCATAATGAAGGGAGCAGATAAATTTCGAGTACCTAAGAATCCTAAGACAGATTGTGTAGCACACACCATTGTCCTCTCTAGAGAGGAATAGCTATGGATTTCAAAAGGATCCATCATAATGCTACTGTCTCCCCTAGCAACTTCTGTCTGAGCAGATCACTTCATTCTGTCAAGGAGTAGGGCGGGACCTGGTCACTGGTACTTCTGTTTTCTTGTCAAAAAAATGCCATATAGCCTCCTGTAATTGAAGTTATGTATCCTCCCATTGTAATTATGGACTACAAGAATCACGGAATATTGTACATCATATTCACACAGGAGTGTCTGAAGCGCTGTTGCTGCATCAAATGTCACAGACAATTTAACAACCAGACATGATTTTTTTTCATGTACACAAAGTCACAGATAAGAAATCTGAGGATGTTTTGGACTCTAGCACTCTCCTTTTTCTCAGCTCCCAAGCTGTGCTTTGTAAGTGCCTACTTTTGAAAATAGGCACTTATGCACAGCATGACAGCTGGCCAACAAGGGATTTAATAATTCAAATTGGCCCAACGTTCATCGAGATTGTATGCTTTGAATATTTGAAACAATTACTCTTTCTGTGTTAGACTTTTATCTGCAGATTGTACATTGCTAAAAACATCTCTACCGTATAGCTGAGCTGTTAATGAATGACCAATTTTCCTTCAATCAGGAGGCAAACAAGCAAGGATTTCTGAACAATTCTTTATCCATCTCTTGCTAGTTGTTTGTTTTCTCATTATCACAAGGTCAGCTTTATTGTATGTTGTTCCTCACAGTTCCACCAACTTTAGATATTTGTTTCCCTTCTCCTCTAGAAATCTGCATTGTATAGTGCATTTGTTAGCATATCTATAGTTCCCAAATACTTTGTATACATCATTCATTCATATATATTCCACCTTTCTTCTATCCTGGAGATTGAAATAGCATTCCACCAAAGTAGTCTTCTGCCAGACACTGACCACCTTCAGTTGTGTTTCAACAGAAACTTTGCATCTTGGAACCTTTGAGCTACATCCCAAGACCTTTCCCAGTAATCTTTACAACAGCTGTGTGAGGATAGTGCTATTAGGTCCATATTACAGATGGAAACTGAAACTGACACTATATTATGTCAGAATAGTTGCTAAATATTTATAGGAAACTGGTTATAAATATGAGCTTGAGAAATTAATCTTACCTGAGTTTTAAAATTCAAAATAAGGTTCCTGGCATTTTTTGAAAATTCTTTTGATGAAGCTTTCTAAAATGGATATTCATTATTCATATACTTCATCATCCATTATTCAGCCTCTTTTTAAAAAAATAATAATAATGTTATAGTTTATGACTGAGTGATTGATTGGTTGAAGCAGGTGATGAATGGGAATTGTTGATCTTCCACTTTATGCATACATTGCTGTTACATAGCAAACCACATAAACGTATTCATGCCATATGGCAGGTTTCCTCAAACCATATGAAGGCACAAATCATTCAGAACTCTGAAAGTTATTTTAAGAAGAATTATTATAGTGATGTGTGGAAGCCATGCATAACTGGGCAGTAATAGCATAAAAGATCTGGGACTTCAAATGGCGTCAGCATTTCATTATACTCATTTTTTTAAAAAAAGTAACTTTTCAAGCTCTGCTTTTGGTTATTTGTAACTAGTCCTTCCTTCTATCTCCCTCTCCTGCATTCTCTTTCAGCCAGTGATAAATAGCAAAGGAGCAGCAAGGGACCCTATGTTAACATTATGTTAGAGCTTGGGGAAATGGCATCATTTGTTGGTGATTTATAATTCTGTAGGTCCATTGCAACTCACTTTTTTTGCATAGATTGGAATTCTGTTCTGATCATGCAGTGACAAAAGCCTCCCCCAACCCACCTTGTAAGTCATGCAACAACACCCCCTCTGCAAACACAACTTTTTCTGGGTTGTCAGAGAGCAGTGGGATCAGCAGTGATGATGTACCCACTGACATTCTTTCAGTTGGATGTGCTACAGGATTGTACTCTGCAGGAACATTTTGAGGATTGTGAATGCCTTTTGCAGCCCATCCAGGTAAAGGAAAATAACTGGATTGATATTTACTGTCCTCCAACAACACAGAAATAGCCTTGTTAATGGGGCTGTATTACTCACATGGTGGATTTTGGGGTGGTAGATTCTGAGACATAGTACTGGGGGGACGTAATTTTGGAGATGTGACTTCTTGAGACATATATGCTTCCTAGTGCAAGATCATAGGCAGTATTTATAAAGAAATGTTTCCAGAATGTTGGCTTTCGTTCATGCTGGCTGTGTCATGACTTTGCTTTAGAGTCAGTGTCAGACTCTGAGCCTGAGGAGATGACAGATCTGGGGTTACCTGGAGGCTCTGTAGTCTCTTGACTACTCCTCCATTTACTTCTATGCAGTGCTGTCCTCAGAAGAGGTAAACAGGACAGGGTGGGAGATTTTGGAAGTTGCAATCCAAGAGAGGGGGAACTTCTCCAAGTGCTGGTATTTCTTATGAGATGAGCACCTAGTTTTGTACCTACAACTGTAGAAGGGCAATTGTCCATTGAGATTTGTGCTGAATTTATTTCAAATCTTAAAATGTTCAAATGTTAAATTATGTACTGTATAATGCAAACAGTACCCTGAAATTCAGAAAATGCCACATCGACCCAGTAGAAAAATGTATGATTGTACATTATTTGTTTTTTTAAAATTTTTGTACCTCTAGAGAGCCCTAAAATATAACTCTAAAATATATAGTATGCTCAAATATCTCTTGATTTATTTTTAGAGTTTACTTGGTCAACTCGTTTTTCCAATACAATAGTTTAATAGATTTTTATAGTTCTCTCTGTAATTAAGAGCACAGCCTGGGAAAATTACTTATTTGGACAACAACTGGCTATACTGGCTGGTGAATTCTGGAACTTGTAATCCAAAACGTAACTTTGTGCAGCACTAAGGAGCAAATAGCATGTGGAAGCTCAGTGTAGTTTATGTAGATGTAGAATTAATAATCAGATTTTGGCTTGCACCATAGATTACATCAAGTCATTCACCTAGAGCCCAGAACCTAGTACATGTGAGGGTTTTTTCTTCTTGCTGTTTGGAATTCTTCCTTGGGAATGCTGTGGCTCAAGTGGTTAAGACACTGACTCTGTTCATTGCAAGATTGGCAGTTTGGCAATTCGAGGCCTGGGTGCTACATGAGAGGGTGAGCTCCCATCACTAGTCCCAACTTCTGTCAACCTAGCAGTTCAAAAACATGCAAATGCAAGTAGATAAATAGGTACCACTTAGGTGGGAAGGTAAACAGCTTTCTGTGCAATCATGCTGGCCACATGATCACAGAGTAGTCTCTGACAAAGCTGGCCGTTTGGCTTAATAATGGAGATGAACACCGCCCCCTATAGTTGGACACAACTTGATAACCTTGCCAACAGGGAACATCTTTACATTTCCTGTTTGGCCTACATCATATTCTGAACAGGCCATATGGATTGTATAGTAACTCTATATGCAGTTTTGTTGAAGAGCCTGTGGCTATAATTTTTGCACCAAGTCTTCCAGGCCTGTCCCTGCACATTAGCTGAATGCATGATTAACTGAATGCATGGTAAACTATGTATTAGCACTAAATCAAGTATTTAAAATACAATGGCTCTTTCCCATCTACAGGGATTCGGTTCCACTCCTCTATGCATGGATGTGAAAAAACACAGACTCGCAAGCCCCATATTATTCAATGGGCAGTGATGTGTGTGTGCCTGCATCAATGCACCCATGGGCATGCACTACCATTGGATAATATTGGATGGTCCAATCCAGGGATCACTAGCCCTCTCATGCAGCAGGCCCACTGTACTTGTTTCTCTCATCAGATTGCTGATTATTTAGAACAGTGATTCCCAAACGTTGGCCCTCCAGATATTTTGGATACCTACTCCCAGAAGCCCCAGCCAGCTTGTCCAGCAGTCAAGAATTTTGGGAGGTTAAGTCCCAATCATCTGGACGACCAATATTTGGGAACCACTGATTTAGAATATGTAGCACTTTAAGTCAGGAAACATGCTATCTTTTTTAAAAAATTAATTCCTCTCTCACTCTTCCTTTTGCTATTTTAATTGTATTTTCAGAATTCTCAAACTTTCAATCCAGTTTCACACAGTCAAAGGTGATCCCCCCCCCCCCAACTGTTAATCACTTTATGGACAAGAACGGAGTCAGAGTATTTTGAAACAGAAATACACACACCATCACCCCCTAATACCAGATTATAGAAAAATATTATTAGCATAAGGAGGGGGTTGTTACATGTAGAAAAAAATAAATGTTTAAATAGAGGGGTAAGAGTTGCAAGGAGTAAGCTCACAGCCATGCTTTGCCTAATCCAACTGTGGTACTTGTATCTGGGCAAAGCTCTCATATCTGTTTCTTCTGCCTTCTTTCAAATATATCAGTTCAAAAAATGCAAATCAGCAAGCTGTTTCAGCCTTAGAAGTATATATATTCATTCACACCTTCCCCCTTCATTAGGAGAGTGAAGTCTATAAAGTTAAGCTATATATTATGCTAAGCCCATCATTGTCATTTATATTTTAATCAGTATTAGACATCTGTTTCTGCATATGCAGTTTGCTTTTCTAGTGTACTACATGGAATAAATGTGTGTAGTGCAAGTGAAATCTGGTGTGAAAATCATACCAGTACACTCCAGTCACAGTGTTTGGAGGATGGACCCATGACAATGAAATTATATAGTCAATTATCTCTTGCATTTGTCCATTCTATTGCTAGTGTTAGTTATTAGGAGCAGATTGTTGAAAGAGAGCTTGAACAGTGGATTGATATCTGCCTTGTCCCTCTGAGCCTTTTTCTGTTAATTTCTCAACCTAGTCAAATAGCCTATTTTAATCTTCATTTGCTTTTTTTGAGTTTTGTTATTTGGACGAGAAATCTGCTTATGTGCATGTTTAGGCAATGAAATTTATTATTCCTACACCCATTGCCCCTAATTGTTGTTTGGTGTCTGATTTCCTTTCTCACAGTAATTCATTTTTTCAAAATCATTGCTTTAATTCTTATGCTTGTTTCTCTGTGTGTGCAGTTTTGGTCTTCCAAAAAAACAAAACACATTTAATTCAAAACGCATATATTCCTATTACATTAGACATCTAGTTCATAGTGTGAAGGAATGGAAAACATGATTATTTAATTGTCCCTTTAGTTAAGCCAGCAATCCACAAAATCTAATTTCCATTAGATATTCCCATTACTTAAACTTATATGTTATTTATAGTAGCCAAAATCCTAGATCAGCTACTTAGATAAGGAAACATAACTAAGGGCCTTTACAGACTGCCAGAAATAGTGCAAATTGAGGCCACTTTAACTGTCCTTCCTGGCTCAGTGCTAGGGAATCATGGGAACTGTATTTTTTTCTGGGACATTGAACCTTCTCTGTCAAGGAGCTCTGGTGCCACAATAAACTACAGTTCCCATGATTCGTTAGCACTGAGCCAGGACAGTTAAAATGGCCTCAATTTGCACTATTTCTGTCAGTCTGTAAAGGCCGTAAGAAACATCTTCCAGCAACACTTCCCGGAGTCCACCTGAAGCACCAACCACCAGATAGGATGAAGGAGATCTGTTCTTCAGGCAATTGGAGTGCAAGG
This sequence comes from Phrynosoma blainvillii, assembly GCA_026167975.1. Classification (NCBI taxonomy): domain Eukaryota; kingdom Metazoa; phylum Chordata; class Lepidosauria; order Squamata; family Phrynosomatidae; genus Phrynosoma; species Phrynosoma blainvillii. The sequence goes on from JANUYF010000002.1 coordinate 71,829,105, forward strand.
AGGATGAATTTTCCACACCCTGCTGACAGTCAGCAAGGCTCCAGCAAATAACTGCAACAGGGCTCTTCCCTCTGATAATCACAGACTTACTTGCTAGTGAGAGGGCATGGAAACATTCTCCTCCTTGTGCCTCAGTCACCAACAGCCTTCCTTTGCCTGATCCAGCTGACACTTAAGGTGGGTGGTGACTATGCAGGATTAGTGAAGACAGAGCAGTTATGGGTCCATGTCTCTAGATTACAAATCTATAACTGTAATACTGAATATCAGCCATTATTTCTATTACATCTGATCATTAATTTAATTTTAATTCTTTTCAACTGATAATCACTTTATGGGCAAGAACAGAATCAGTGTATTTTAAAATACATACACCAAAAACACCACCCCTAATACCAGATTATAGAAAAGATTGTTAGCATAAGGAGGGGGTTATTACATGTAGAAGAATTTAAATTTGGAAACAGAGGGGTAAGAGCTGCAAGGAGACATCTCCACAGAAGAAATATATATCTATATTGTGCTCCTAGGACCAGTGAAAAGCAGATGTTGTCCTTTACCCTATGTAAAATTAGTAAGGGTCAGTAATTTTGGTGATAATGAAAACAAGGCCAGTGCCTCACCCCCTTAATTTAAAAGGTGATTGGGGCATTACACACAGGCATCCTGCTCAAGCAGCTTAAAAGGCAGCAGTGATATAGGGCCTCTGCAGACTGAAGTAATGGTGCCACTCTATTCTGCTTTGGTCCGGCCTCACCTGGAATACTGTGTCCAGTTCTGGGCACCACAATTCAAAAAGGATGTGGAGAAACTGGAGCGTGTCCAAAGGAGGGCAACTAAAATGCTGAAGGGTCTGGGAAGCAAGCCCTATGAGGAATGACTTAGGGAGCTGGGGATGTTTAGCCTGGAGAAGAGAAGGCTGAGAGGTGATATGATAGCTGTGTTTAAATATTTGAAGGGATGTCATATCGAGGAGGGAACAAGCTTGTTTTCTGCTGCTCCAGAGACTAGGACCCGAAACAATGGATGCAAGCTGCAAGAAAAGAGATTCCACCTCAACATTAGGAGGAACTTCCTGACAGTAAGGGCGGTTCGACAGTGGAACACACTCCCTCAGAGAGTAGTGGAGTCTCCTTCCTTGGAGGTCTTTAAGCAGAGGCTGGATGGCCATCTGTCGGGGATGCTTTGATTGGGAGTTCCTGCATGGCAGGGGGTTGGACTGGATGGCCCTTGTGGTCTCTTCCAACTCTATGATTCTATGATTCTATGATTCTATGATTCTATGACCCAAAGGGCTGGCCTGGAGGCAGAAATGGGGTGGGGCAGCCTCACGCTGGCTGCCCCAACCCCACACTGGCAGTGTCCTGACGCAGTGTGCCATTACGCATGGCACACGGTGTCAGGACATAGCGTTTTGATGCGCTGCACCAGAAAGGGTGCTAAAGAGCCACGTGCTGGCTCTTAGGGCGGCCTTTTGCCACCTCTGAAAGGAATGGCATTTTGCTGCTATTTCAGGGAAGGTAGAAGGGAGGACTGGGGCCATGGCATGCAGTTGCTGTGGCCCCAATCTGTGGCTAGCAAGGGCATCCCAGAGCCATACATCTGCATAGCCCCATAGACTCAACTTGATTGACTCAGACTTAAGTCAGACACAAGTCACTTCAATGACTCAACTTGGCAATAAAATGACATACTGACCTAACAAGACTTGTGACTTGCATATTTTAGCCACCAACCTGCTGATCTAACTTCAGAAATGTTACAGAATGGAAACTAGTTTTCCTCCTTTGGACAACACTGCTTTTTGCCTATTGCCCGCATGATGAAAGTGGTACTTTACATTTGTCATACAGGAAGCCTCAATTCCTATAGGTCCTCGTCTAAGCTCATTGTCTAATGTGTTTGCTGTTCCTCTCCAAGAACCATGCCCCACATTATGGGGCCAAATGTCAGAACCAACAGTTCAGGTTTCCAATGCTCGGTCAATCAAGCTTTGTATGTGAAAACAAAAGGCTTTTATTGCAGACATAGAAAAACAGCAACTGTCAGAACTGCTTCTTGGTCAGAAGTAAAGCTCAAAACCCTACACACAACATAATAGACAGTTGTAACAATAAACTCCACTGTCCTACTTCATCCCATTACCATGACAATCTTCTAACTGTCTCATACTGTATTGTGACAGTTAAACCATTTCAGTAAATAGTGTATTGACCAGTTTAACTCCTGAAATATCACCCCACCAAATACAAATCATTACATAGTCATACCTCAACACAAACAAACATAAACCTCAACACATTCAAAATATAAACACATGGCTCATTCTACCAATTCTGACATCCTGCCACCCCAAGATACATTCCCCCATTGTCAAAAAAATCTGTGGATGGCATATCATTATCCAAATTTCAGTTTATAAAACAACAAAGTAAAACAGTTTCCCATTCAAACACTGGTGGGTCATAACCAAATAAACTACATATCATATCAGTTGCCAATAATATTGTGAAACACTATCACACAACAGAGTGGCATTACATTCATAGTTCAAAATAAAATTTTAAACTAAGATCTCAGAATTTTATGAAGTATCTTAATTTAGGCACAGTCCTTGGCTTTGGTCTTTTTCTGCAACCCAAAGCATAGTAGGAGGTGACTCCAGTTCCACAGAGATTTAGCCTGGTCTCAATTTTAATAGCAGCCTGAGAGCAACAGTTCCTTTCTTTCTCCACAAGGTCTTGTTTGCTTCAACTCAATGCCATATAGCCTTGTCCATGTTGCCACAGGACTTTTCAGCAGTCTGGGTAGCAATACCATCCTCCAGACTTTTGTACCCTTCCACCCCCTGAGTGACCTTTTGCAATTTCCCCACTGGTATTTGTCTTTCATGACCCTTTCCCCAGCCAATCGATCCAACTAATCCCCTGCTCAGCTGTAACACCTCCCAACTGTCAGAGTGCCATTGACAAGACTGCCATCCTTTTCCCAAAAGGAGGACATGACTACATGGTTTCACTTGTTGCCAATTCTCAAAGTAGAGACTTTGGGGATTTTCCCCCTCTCCCCCAATAGGACTGGGCTATCAGCATCCTTTGCACTCTTTGATGAACCATCCTCTAAAGAAGTGGAAGATATTGCATACAGCATCTCCATGGATAGAATCCTTGGAGTTGGGATTCCCTCTCTAAGGCCTGAAGCACCACTTGTCTTAACTTCCCCACCATCAATTGTTATGCCACCCATGTCCTCCCAAAGCAAGGAGGTCAGTTATATAGTATATTTATTTCTCTGTTTAGTTTTATTTCTAATGGTGATTTCTCATTTCCATGTCCTTCCTCCTCTTCCATATTTAGAGCTTGGCCATCCAATTCCAATTCCTCCGATTTTGATTTGGAAGAAATTTTCATTTCTGGATTCAGCTTTTCTGTGCAGCTTTCCGATCCTCAATATTTTGAGCTTCTGTTTCCATAGCTACATCTTCAGAAACTGGTTCTTCATTATCTTCATTAACAGTCATAATAGGTTCTTGTTGCTCTTTACTAGCAATATCATAGGTCTTTGCATCATAGGATCCACTTCCTTGCTTAATGTACTCAAAAGCATCAGCTTCTCACATATTTGGTTCTGGCTGTTCTGAAGTCTGCTTCATTTCATTACTGGACTCTACAGTTGCTTGCAAACATGCTGATTGTGATTGCCTGCTGAGTGCTCAATGTCAGCTTGTCTGGGTTTTCTCTTGAAAACTGTATTTTTTCTGCTTTGTTCCTCAAAAGCTAGTCATGCCATTAGTTCAGATTCATGTCCTTCTGACTGATTTGCATTAGCAGTTCCAGTTCCATGCTCCTTTTTCACTTGGTCCTTCTCAGAAGCAGTTACAGCCAGTTCTACAGCAGGGTCAAACTGAAGTTTCTCTTCTCCTGCTTGTCCACATGTTTCACGATCCATTCTCTCAATAACATCAGTTAAATGATCATCTTAGCCAGGATTACTGACATCCTCAATTTCCTGAGTATTAAGGCCTTGATTGAAATCTGGAATGCCTTTTCCACTGTCTGCTTCAGGGAATTCTTTCTGATCTTCTGTTGAGGATTCCTCTTTTTCTTCATTGCCTGTATTTTCCTTAGGAATCTCTGTGTTTCCTTCATTCATTGTTTTTCCTTCCATTTTATCTTCTCCTTCACCTTTATCGTCAGAGGATTCCTTTTCAAGTTGCTCAGGATCCTGACCATCTTCACCCATATCTTCAGAATCCTTCTCCTTCCTCTCTTTTTCATCTACATTCATAGTCTTCTCATTAGTCTCAAAAGGATTCTCTCCCAGTTGGACCTCTCTGGACTCAGGTGGCAGAATGGACACCTCTGCAGCTGCATTCGCTGGCACTGGTCATGACACCTCCAATTTGAACTTAGGATTGTTGTGCTTCTGTGGCTTCTCCTCCTGCTGGCTTGGTTCCTCCAGGTCCCCAGGGACCCCCAATTTGAACTGTGGAGCACACTGTCCATCTGGTTCTTGTGTCAGCTGTCCTAGCCCTCTGCAACCATTGCAACCACCAACTGGCCAACCCCTGTGACAGGTACTAGGTCTCTTGGGCTAGGCAGTGGAGTCAGCACCTCCATACTCCTGATTTCAGACTGTGGCCCCTCTGGCACCACTTGATCAGGCAGCTGGTTCCTTGCAGCCTCTGCTGCCTTAGCCTCAGTCACACATCTCAGCTTCTGCTCTGCCTGCATCATTTCCAGCATTCTTCTCAATATCTGGGCAATTTCTTGTTCCATCCACTGGACTCACTCCTTCTGGTCTCTTGTGGCCATTGGGTAAATGCATGAACTTCCCTCTTGTCTGAAACTCCCATTAGGGCTGCAGGTGGTTGGACATAGCTTCCTCCTTCGAGAAGTCACTCCAGTCCTGTACCACTGTCCCATCCCAGTGTCCACTGGGTTGGGCCTTCCACTCAGGATCTCTTGATTATTCTCCACTTCACCCCTCCTGGTCATGGAGTCTTCCCTCTGAAGGTCACCAAGCTCCCAAGCCATACGCTCTAAGCCAGGGGTAGGCAACCTTTCCCCTTTAAGGGCCGAGGGACTTCAGCTCCCAGAAGCCTCAGCCATGTTGGCCAATAGTCCCATGTTGGCCAATAGCTCCTGGGATTCTGGGAGCTGAAGTCCCTCGGCCCTTAAAGGGGAAAGGTTGCCTACCCCTGCTCTAAGCACAGAATCAACTCCAGGTCCTTCTGCTCCCAAGTGACTCCCATTTGTTAAGTTGAGAATGTGGGATCTTGTGATGCAAAAATGTCCGCACAAACAAGACTTTGCTTTGGCTTACTTCTGACCAACTGTCAGAACCAACAGTTCATGTTTCCAATACTCAGTCAATCAAGCTTTGTATGTGAAAACAAAAGGCTTTTATTGCAGACATAAAAAACCAGCAACTGTCAGAACCACTTCTTGGTCAGAAATAAAGTTCCAACCCCACCCCACCCCCCCACACACAACATAATAAAGGCAGTTGGACCATTAAGCTCCACCCTCCTACTTTGGCCCATCGCCATGGCAACCTTCTAACAGTTCCCCATCTCATACCCATATTGTGACAGTTAAACTGTTTCAAATACAAATCATAACATAGTCATACTTCAACTTAAATGTAATGAATGAGTGGGTTCTGAGCTAACTGTATGGTCCCAAATCAGAGAACATGGCTGTGTGCAATGCATTGATGTGGGAAGGATTTGGATATTGAAAGCGAGAAAATAAAAGGAATGTTGAGTTGGCCGGAGCAGATGAAATTTGCAAAACAAGAAGGAATTTGTACAAACAAGGTGTGCTGGACACTCCAAGCTGCATCAACTGATAAGAACTTGGTGTTATGGTCCAGGATGTTTTAATATCAACAAGATAAGACAGTGTTATGTTTTGAAACTATGGAAACTAAGGAAAAACATGTTTTCATCAAAAGAAAGATAAACAAGGTATAAAAGAAGTGGTCTATCAGCCTCACTTTGTTGGCACCTATCTGGACAATGTGTCATCCCAACCTTCATGGATGCATGATCACATTCAGTGGAGGACCTTTGTGAGTATGTTGTATGAATGTGTGTGTGCCAGAGCTCTTGATACTTAAGTGATTGTCTTAATAAATGTTACATGCATAGTGTTTAAACCCAGATCTGGTTTCCTACATGTCTTTGTTGAAAATCCTATAGCCTAGGGTGGCTAAATTTCTCTCTGGATCAAAAGAACAACAGAGAATCTAGGTTCATGACACAAACATAAACCTCAACACATTCAAAATATAAAAACATGGCAGATTCTACAGATTCTGACACCAAGTCTTGCCTGCTGCTCCTGGGAAAAGCTTTAGAAGGCTCCTCCAATGTGTAACAGGGACAGGCTGCTGAGTAGACCTCATTTTTATACAATACAATCTTCATAAATTACTTATGATTATTTATTTATTTATTTATTTAACCTAACTTTGTGCACAGCTTCTTGATTTTCTAGTTATTGAAACTCCATCTCACACACACACTCACCATCACCACCTCTAAAAAAAAATTCTGTTAAAGACTTGAGATTCAACTTCTGACCTGACTTGAAAATATCTTGCAAGGACTTGAGAGATGACTTGAGATTTGAAGGTAGAGACTTGAGACTTCACTTGAGATTTGGAGTAAAAAACTTGAATATATCACTCAGAGGCAGCACTTAGCAGTCTTGCTCAGCATGAAGGCAGGCAAAAACACCCTTTCTTCAAATAAATTGCCATGTTGTTATCATTGGGTTATATTCGACACTACCTACTTGGTTAAGTAGCTTATCCTGGCATTTCCATCCCTCCCTCACCACTGGTCAAGGATGTGACAAGGAATTGCAACAGGGATCCCAAATCTGAATGTTACTGTCTCACTCACTGGTGGGATGTAAGTGGAAACATCCCACTCCTTCACCCTGATTACCATCTGAACAGGCCTACCTTTGCCAGTGCAGCTGCTACCTGGTACAGTAGGTTTGGGACTACATTTACAATTTTGCCAATAGCAGTATGATCTTGACCATGTGATGTTAGTGAATACAGAGCAGTTACAGATCTATAACTGCCATACAGAAAATTCCAGCCATTATCATTATCACTTATTATGATGCATAGCCCCAACCTCACTATTACGTAACTGTCTGTTCATGTCTGAGGCTTGAATATATTATTTCATTGACATTTCTAAGGAAGTGGACTATAATACACAAATGTTTTGTACTAGAATAAATTGGCTAGTCTTAAAGATACCACAAGCCTCCTTCCCCCCTTCCTCTCTTCCTTTCTTTTTATAATGAAACAGACTAACACTACTATTTTTATAAAGTTATCATTTTATAGTTAATCAGTGGTTAACTGATTTTAACTGATAATTTATTAGTTAAACCAATGGTTCTCAAACGTTTTACCCCCTTTGTAACTTCCTTTGCATCCACATTCAGAAATCCCTCCCTTTGATGTAGCATATGAAACAAAATGTTTTGTTTGTTAAGTGTGCTTATTTTAATTTGCACATTTATGTATATTTTAAAATTTTAAAGAAAATAAAATTGTTCAAATTAGAACATTTTATTTAAATAAATTCAGTATCTAAATTCATTGCCTCCCCTTCATCTCCTATCCTGAAAACGTTCTACAAACCTAGGATCTGGAGCTATCTCTGCAGTTTGACTGGTTTAACCTTTCCTTTGGGGGTCAACATAGTCTCTATAGTATATGCAGATAACCCCAGGAACAGTGATGGCCATTATAATTTGTAAATGCAGGAGGACTGAGAATTCAGATTTCAAGATCTCTGCTTGGTTCAGGGTTGTGGGTAGATCTGCATCAAATTGGTCCCAGATTCAAATTGGTAAACTGAGCTCTAAACCAAATGTTTAATTTATATCAGGAACCAATCTTGAAGTTTATAAACCTCCCCCAGAAAACAGCATGTTTTTCTTAAGGCCTTCTCTCCTCTAGCATGTTTAACTGTTAAAGTGCATAATCACTTGATAAATGGCTTGGTAACAAAGTGCAAGATATGTTAATTGCATCTGACAATAAACTGGGAGGAGTAGTTAATATCTTACAAATCAGAAATTTATAGGGATTCAAGATAATCTTGAAAGGATAGAATGCTAGGCTAAAATTAACCATATGTCAGTAGAGACATGAATGTAAACTTCTGCATCTAACTAAGCAAAATTAGATACACATATACAAAATGTGTGACATCTAGGTTGACAGCAGTGCAATGAAAAGTTTTCAGGTGCTTCAGTAGAGCGTGCAGCCACAAGATGCTGCAGTGAAAAAGGCTACTGCAATTCTAGGCTCCTTCACTTGAACTACATGATACAGAGCCTGAGAAATGATGACACTGTTTAATTCTATTTTAGTCAGAGAAAGCTTTATGTAGGGTATTGGATCAAATTCTGGGCAGTGCTATTAAAGAAGAACTCAAACTGGAGCAGAAGAGAGCAATCAAGATAGTGAGGAGGCTTGAGACTGAGGCTACATACACACTGCAGAAATAATCCAAATTGCCACCATTTTAGGTAATTGCAATGGCTCAATACTATGGAATTCTGGGAATTGTAGTTTGTTGCAGCACCAGATTTCTTGGACAGAGAAGGTTAAATAGATCAGAAATCTTTTTGTTGCCAGTGAACTATGACAGTTAAAGTGGTTCAACCTGGATTGTGTCTGCAGTGCGGATGCAGCCTAAGTCTTATGAAGAAAGGTTGCAAGGGTTGTGTACAAGCACAGAATTTATTCTCATATCATTAATAAGTCATATACTGGGAAAGAGAAATGAAGAAAACACTGATTTTAGCCACAGTGGGCAGCACCAAAAAACTTCCAGTGCCAGCATGGTAAAGCACTGGACTACAACTCTGAAGACAGAATTCAAATCCCCCTTCAGTCATGGAAACCCACTAGGCAATCTTGGGCAAGTCACACTCAGTCTCACTGGAAGACAAGATTGGAACAAATCTTTCCAAGAAAACCCTGTGATAGGGATGCCTTAGGGTTGCCATAAATTGGAAATGACTTGAAGGCACACAAGAACAACAAACAGTATCAACAACATTTCCAAAGGCCTAATGACAAGCCCCCATTGTTGCATCCTCTGTCAGCTTCATGAAGTCTTGCAATGTTAAAAATGGATGCATAATTGGTATAATTATTTATGAAATATGAGCAGTAGTGTGAAAGAATACCCTCTGGGCCTATAGCGGGGGCAAAGGGTTATATTCCATGGAAGCTGGAGCTGAACATTTAACCTTTTCTTGACATAGACACATGCAGAATCCCAACATTCCCAAAGGTCTACTACTATGATATTTATCATCATATTTGTCAAATCCCAGTACTACTGAGAAACCTACAAAATCTCAGGTTAGTAACTCACCTGTTAAGACCCATGTAAACTGTTTCCAAGTATCCCTGCTTTTAAAGTAAATTGTTCATTTGGTTCAGAGGTAATTACATTTTTTTATATCCAGTGCTGTCATTCTTAAACTTGAAAAACAAAAACAGAGCTTTAAAGATACCAGAAGGAGTCATATACACCCTGTTGTACTAACACAAGTAGGTCAATTGGCACAGGGGCAAAACAGACCGGTGTCTAACACCCGCCTTGGGACAGAGTGGGGGCGTGGTGTGGTGTCTGCATGCCACATGCCCCAACACTGTCCTGATGCCAGTGTCATGCTGCCCACCTCACCGTATGGCAGTGGTGAAAGGACATATCTTTGGTGCAGCATTTAGATGCACCAAAGAATCTCCCAAAAGCTGTGCCATGGCAGCAAAAGCTCCTTTTTGTTACTTTAAAAAGAAGCAACATTTTGCCAACCCTTTTTGGGCCAGCAAAGCACCAGATTGGGGCTGTGCAGTGCAGTTGCCATTGCCCCCACCTGGTACTCCCAGGAGCAGTGTGGAGCTGCTCTTTGGGGGTGGTCTGCTTCATCCCTTACTCAAGAAAAATATTCCTAGAAAATATAGGGATAGAATAATATTTTGGCATGGTATCAAAGTGATCACTAAATTATAGACAACCACCCAGTGAACACAGAAATCAATATGAACCATCCCATTTACAAAGAATAATATTGCCCCCTTCTGGTTGTGATATCCAAATATAAACACTTAAAATACATAACACATTTTTAAACATATTACTGTTGTTGTTGTTACTACTACTGCATTGTTATATGATTATTTCATGGTTATATTACACCACCACAAGATATGTTATATAAAGAAAATGCTGAATAGGTGATACAGATGATATAGAACTGTAGATATAGAAAATATGGAAGGACATATTCTCCTGGTAAATAAATGAAGAACCTTCCCCTGAATTGCAATCACTGCAAGGAGACAGGGAGAGGGAAGAAGAGCACAATCGTATCCACCCATCTGACTTCCTGAGAAATGGAACTGCAGCAGAAGGAAAGTATAGCATGAAGGGAGTAATGTTATGGTCAACCACAGCTGTTGAAGGGGCTCATTCCTACTTCAAAATGACCCAGTGTGGAAATTGGGTTATTTTGTGATTGAATCTCTCTGGGGCCATTTACTCCCCTTTTAATTCCCTTTGTCATTCACACTTGGGGAGGGAGGAAGAGGAGGAGATGAAAGAAAAGGCAAACTCCTTCTGAACAAACCTTGCTAAGTTGGAAATGACTTGAAGGCACACAACAATAACAAATAGAGGAGGGATGGTGGCATGGTGGGAAGGCTTGGGCCCCAGTGGCTCCTCCTCTACCTCCTCCAGATGGGCTGCCCTCTGGTGCATCCAAAGGCTGGCAAGGAAAGGGGGGGTGTTGTGTCCCCAAAGGTTGGTAAGAAAAGGAGGATTGTGTGTGTGTGTGTGTGTTGTGTCTCCAAAGGATGGTAAGAAAAGGAGGAGTGTGTGTGTGTGTGTGTTGTGTCTCCAAAGGCTAGTAAGAAAAGGAGGTGTGTGTGTTGTGTCTCCAAAGGCTGGTAAAGAAAGAGAAGCCAGAAGGAGCCGGCACAGCCCTTGGATGCAAATCTAACCCGTCATTCCCACTTTTTGAACACAGTTCAAATTTGGATCTTTTCAAAAGAACTGCCCAAAAGCTAGTGTCAGGAAAGAACAATTCTTTTGTGTTTGCCTCACTTCATCGTGATTTAAACTGAGCACTATAGGATTGGAACCGATTTCAAGTGGGAATGATGGTCATATAACCCGATCAGCAATTCAGGTTTAATCCTTGTGGGGACAAGGCCTAGATTGCCCCAAAAAATGACTCCACTTCTGTAGCACAATTTTTGCCTATGCATGTCACTAAAAGGATGCCAACCTATATGCTTTAGAATATGTAAGGCATCTATAGGTTAGAGATGGATATACAAGAATTTTCTACAGGTTTCTCAATGGAAAAGAACTGCATAAGCACAGCATGGAAATGTTACTTATTTGAGACAAGGCTGATGGCCATACTGGCTGGGGGATTATAGGACTTGTTGCCCAATATTTTTACCAAGCCCTGTATATAACACAGTCATTTCATACAATGTCTTTCAAGCACTAGATTGATAAGCTAAAGAATTTCAGCCCTGGCATGATACTTCTGATGCAACACAAGGAGCAGGATATGGGAGAAGTACTTTTCTGTAGCAAATAAGGAATTAGTCATTTGCTAAAAGCCTTGGGACAAATGGCTGTGTCTTAATGTTATCAAATATTCACCGACAGTTCCCACTGTAAAACACATAGCTGTTTTTCCACCTGGAAGAATGTGATAAGTATAATTTATTATTATAATTACCATTCCTAGTGATTGCAAAGCTTGTGGTTAAAAATTCTTGCTGTCATGTTAAGCCATAGAACCAGGCCATAGTACCACTTCCAAGTCGTCCAGTGTGATGAAACTTGTTAAGAGGTCTCTTCTATATAATAATAATAATAATAATAATAATAATAATTAATAATAATAATTTATATTTCCTGCCTCTCTCTGTGGATCAAGACAGGATCAAGAGCTCTTCTGGCAGGCCTTCCCAGAATAACTCTGTACAGGGATATGCACAGCTGAGCCACTTATCTGGTCTCTCCACCGAGAGTGGCATTTTGTTTTATCTTTATTATTTATTTTAGTTATATGTCCGTTTTAACTCTATTATGTTTAATACTGTTTTAAGGGGGGGAGGGTAGTGGGTGAAGGGCAAGAATGTGGATTTTAACCGTAATATTTTAATTGATGTACGCCGCCCCGATTGCCGAGCAGAGGGGCGGGTTACAAATAAAATTTATTATTATTATTATTACGTCAATAAAAGTGTACAACAATATACAAAATACAAAAGTACAAAAATACATAGTACCATCAATAAAATATCAACATTATAAAATTCAATATAAATTATGTTAGGCCATTTTGTGTCTGAGAAATCCTAGTTTGTATTTCTTATGGAAATATTTGGTAATTTGTGGTGTGATGTTTCTCTCACGTCAAGTCCAGTTACTGCAGTTACTCAGAATTTATATGCCATTGAAATTTTAATAGACTTGGAATCAAAGCCTATGCCACTGCTATGCTGGAAATGATTCTCATAACCAACAGCCTACATCTCCCTGACAGTCTCAATACAGTTCAAAGCAAAATAATATTCTGTGAGGAAGGGAAAAAAAATTGTAGCACTTCTGTTGGTAGTTCATCTGATCTTGGTGATTTGTTCTTGCCAATTGCTTTGAGTGCAACTTTCCAGAAGTTTAGGTTCATCTTTGTGTATTTCTTCTTCCCATGTGACATTTATCCTTTCATTTGTTTTTATATAGATCTTCTATGTATTGTTTCCATCATTTTAAAATCTCATCTTGGTCTTGTGTTATGTTTCCCTTCTGATTGTATCCCCATCTTGGTTTAAATTTCTCTTTGATTTCCCAAGTCTTGTGGAATAGATCTCTTGTTCTCCTTTTTGGTTTTCAGCTTCTATTTATGTGCATTGATTATTATAGATATTTTCTACAATTTTCCTTGTCCGTACACACCAGTCATTGGACAGTAATATTCATGGTTTTGATTTTGTTCCTGTCTCTCTTTGTTTTTGTTTCTCATATTTGCTTGATTGGTTGAAGCATTTCATCCATCATCCATTGTTTCTTCTCCTTCTTTTTGGCCACAGTTATAATCATTTAGAAGGATTTTATTGTATTTATAGCCAATGGACTTTACAATACATAAAAATAAAATATATAGAAACAGAATGAAATATACACAAGATTAAAATAATAGTTTTAAGAATGTTATACATAACTTTAAAACTATTTTAACAAAACCCTACGCAACCAGCAAATCAAGTGTTGATTCATATCTACATTATTGTATGTTCCTTAATAAATTGAGCACACAGTTTCCTGGCAGCCTGTGCAAATTGGACTACTAAGCATGTAACAAATAGCTGAGTATCAGCTAACAGCTCCACAACTATTTTCTGAGGTGTGCAGTCTGTATATAACTGAATAATGGGTGACACAAATCTTTGTCTGGGTGAGGAGTAAAGAGGGAAGAATATCAAATAATTGATTACAACATCTGATTAACAACAGAATACACATTTTTTGTCTATAACTGGGGTGCCTTTATATCTCCCTTCAAGAGAAGCAGAGGGTGTCTGCTGAAATCGTAGTTCTGTGAAAGCCTTTTAGAGCTGGAGAAAGGTCAAGGTTTCAAAGTATTGTGGCTTGGCATGGTTGATTTATATCCAGGGGTAGGCAACCTTTCCACTTTAAGGGCCGAGGGACTTCAGTTCCCAGAATCCCAGGAGCTATTGGCCAACTTGGGACTATTGGCCAACATGGCTGAGGCTTCTGGGAGCTGAAGTCCCTCAGCCCTTAAAGGGGAAAGGTTGCCTACCCCTGATTTATATCTGTGGGAACCAGATAGAAAATGGTGCCCCAACTATGGTTGTTCTATCTTAGTTAGATCAAATACTCAGTTCTTAAGGTCACAAGGACTAAGCCTGAGATACTTTTTATGTTGAGGTTAAAAACATTTAACTTTTCCTGGCACAATTATGCCCATCCACCAACCCTAAGTTTTTCCAACCAACAGAGATTGCTGAGGGAATGGTCCTTAAGTATATTTAGCTGCCTAGCTCTATATAACTCCCCTCAGAGGCTTTCCAGGCCACTCCCTGCCAGGAAGAAGAAGGAAAGCAGTTTCTGGGCAGCCATTTTGAGTGGTTGAGTGTTCAATTTAAAAAAAAAACTTGGGACAGTGTGTTTGTTGCTAAGGGGGTGGGACTTCTGTGAGTCACATCTGCCACCTAGCTCTATATAACTCTTCCCAGAGTTGCACACCTCACATTGAGCACATTTTTCACAAGACAAGTGAAAGCACAGCACAGGTGGAAGGAGGCCTGGGAACTTTGTTTTAGAGGTTCTCCTTAAAAATTAAAAAAAATTAAAGGGCTTTGGGGTTTTTGGCTCAAAGGAAGAGAGTCAGAGACTTGCCTACAGAATAAGGTAGCATCCAGGAACTCTCTATAGAGTTAAAAACCCAGTTGATTGAGCTTGCTGGCAGAGCCTGGTGAAAAGGCCCATTATGTGGGTCCATACTGGGGGACAGTCCCACAGTCCTGTTTCAGTGCTTACTTAAGATTTCTCTATATGGAAACTAAGGGAGCTGCTGCAGTCACCTGCAATGCTTGTGGGATTTTTGTCTTCTTGCCTAGAGAGGTGGGGAATTTCACTGCACCAAGGGCAAGTTGGTAGCTCTCCTGGAAAAGAAAGTCCAGCAGCTGGAGGCCCAAGTAGCTACACTTCAGCATATTAAGGAGCAAGAGGTTTTCCTGGACAGAATGGAATGAATGGTCTTGGATAGGGACCACACAGAAGAAGTTATTGGGGAGGAGGTCACTTCACATGCACAGGAGTTAGACAGCTGGAGGAATGTCACACACAGAAGTAGGGAAACCAGGGATCATTCTAGGAGCTTGCAGCTACAGAATCGATTTGAAGCTCTCTCGATTTGAAGAGGAAGAGCAGCAGGGACAGTCCTCAGGGAGAGTACAGGGGACCCTGAGTACCACCACAGGGAACAGCCACTGCTAAGCCTCAGAGGAGACAAGTAGTGGTGGTGGGAACTCCTTGTTGAGGGGTACAGAAGCAGTGATTTGTGGCCCTAACAAGATGTCCCAGGAGGTGTGTTGCCTCCCTGGGGCAAAAATCCATGATGTGAGAGTCAGGCTGAAAAGGCCTGCCAATCCTACTGACCATTACCCCTTCCTTTTGGTCCACATGGGAACCAATGATACTACAAGGCATAGCCTTCAGAATATCAGAAGGGATTATGAGGCTTTGGGTAGGAAGCTGAAAGAGCTGATTGCACAGGTTTTTATCTCATCTCTTCTCAAAGTTGAAGGGAATGGTCCAGGAAGGGAGAGGAAAATAGGAGATGTGAATAACTGGCTCTGTAGTTGGTGCCACTAAGAATGATTTGCATTCTTGGATCATGGGCTGCGGTTCTATGAGGGTGGACTTCTAGCAAGAGATGGGCTGCATCTCACACCAGTTGGCAGAAACATTTTTGCCAATAGTCTTAAACATTTAATCAGGAGGGCTTTAAGCTAAGTCATGTGGGAGGGAGAGACAGTATCTTGGAAGGTATCTTGGAAGGCAGGAGTACATCATAGGCTGAAGATAATAGTCAAAGTGTTAAAGAGGGAACAAGGCAAAAGATGCAAGGGCCCAACAGTGGGAGGCAAAAAACTTCACACAAGGTGCAAGTGCGGAGGATCCATGTTCTTAGATGTCTCTACACTAATGCACAGAGCATGGGAAATAAACAAGATGAACTTGAACTCCTAGCACAACAAAGCAAATATGATATAATAGGCATCACTGAAACCTGGTGGGATGAGTCTCATGATTGGAATGTAGGAATAGAGGGGTATAACCTTTTTAAGAGAAATTGGCCAAACAGGAAAGGAGGAGGAATAGCATTATATGTCAGGGATGTTTACATCTGTGAAGAGATCCATGATTTAAATCCTGGAAATCAGGTGAAGAGCATCTGGATAAAAATAAAAGGGGAAGGAAACAACAGGGATGTTATAGTAGGAGTCTACTACAGACACCCAAGTCAGACTGAGGAATTGGATTATGCCTTTCTAGAACAGATGACCATGCACTAAGAAAGGAGATATGTAGTAGTGATGGGTGTCTTCAACTATCCTGATATTTGCTGGAAGTCAAACTCAGCCAATACTCCAAGGTCTAGCAAATTTCTCACTTGCCTCAAAGACAATTTCTTTGTCCAAAAGGTGGAAGAGCTAACAAGGGGATCAGCTATATTAGATCTGATCCTAACCAATAGGGATGACCTGGTAAATGGGGTGCAAGTGGTGGAATCCTTAGATGGGAGTGATCATGGGCCTTTGTAGACTGCTAGAAATAATGCAAATTGAGTCCACTTGAAAGGGATAGGGTTAGGGTTAGAGTTAGGGAATCATGGGAACTGTATTTTATTGTGGCACCAGAGCTCTCTGACAGAGAAGGCTCAATGTCTCTGAAAAAAAAAAAAACAATTCCCATGATTCCCTAGCACTAACCCTAACCCTTAAAGTGGACTCAATTTGCACTATTTCTGGCAGTCTGCAAAGGCCCCATGTTCTCCTGTAGTTTCTTATACAGTGGAAAGGAGAAGCCAAGCATAGTCAGACACATAGGAGAGCTGATTTCAATAAACTTAGGGCAGGGGTAGGCAACCTTTCCCCTTTAAGGGCCGAGGGACTTCAGCTCCCAGAAGCCTCAGCCATGTTGGCCAGTAGTCCCATGTTGGCCAATAGCTCCTGGGATTCTGGGAGCTGAAGTCCCTCGGCCCTTAAAGGGGAAAGGTTGCCTACCTCTGACTTAGGGAAACACTGGGAGTGATCATGTGGTCAGGAATGCTAAAGGAGAAGGGAGTTCAGGAAGGATGGGAGTTTCTCAAAAGGGAGATACTGAAGGCACAATCGCAAACTGTTTCAATCATAAGGAAAAATGAGAGATGTCTCAAGAAACTAGGTTGGATGACAAAAGAACTTTCAACTGAACTAAGTTTTAAATGGGAGATGTATAAGAAAGGGAAAAGGGGCAAAATCACTAAAGAGGAATTCAAACAAATGGCTAGCACATGTAGGGGTAAAGTCAGGAAAGCCAAAGCACAGAATGAGCTCAGGCTTGCTAGAGGGGTTGAGAACAATAAAAAGGGCTTCTTTGGGTATGTCCACAGCAAAAGAAAAAGAATGAAATGGTAGGGCCACTGCACAGAGAAGATGGAGAAATTGTAACAGAGGACAGAGAAAAGGCAGAACTACTCAACACCTTCTTTGCCTAAGTATTCTCGCAAAAGGAAAAGGGTGCTCAACCTGAGGATAATGGAGCAGAGGACAGAATAGGAGAATTTCAGCACAGAATAAGTAAAGAGATAGTGCAGGAATACCTGGTTAATCTAAATGAATATAAGTCTCCAGGACCAAATGAATTACATCCAAGGGTATTAAAAGAAATGGCAAATGTAATATCGGAACCATTGGCAATAATCATTGAGAACTCCTGGAAAACAAGAGAAGTCTCAGCGGACTGGAGGAGGGCAAACGTTGTCCCCATCTACAAAAAAGGAAAAAAAGAGAATCCCAACAACTATTCCCCAGTTAGTCTGACATCAATACAGGAAGGATTCTAGAACAGTTCATTAAACAGAGAGTCTGTGAACATTTAGAAGGGAATGCCACAATCACTAAAAGTCAACATGGGTTTCTCAAAAACAAGTCATGCCAGATTAATCTGATCTCTTTATATATATATAAGATTACCAGCTTGGTAGATGAAGGGAATGTGGTAGACATAGCATATCTTGATTTCAGTAAAGCTTTTGACAAAGTCCCCCACAATATTCTTGCGAACAAGATAGTAAAATGTGGGCTAGATAATACAACTGTTAGGTGGATTAGTAACTGGTTGGCTGACTGAACCCAAAGGGTGTTCAGCAATGACTCCTCTTCATCCTGGAGAGAAGTGACCAGTGGGGTGCCACAGGGTTCTGTCCTGGGCCCAGTGCTCTTCAACATCTTTGTCAATGATTTGGATGAAGGAATAGGGGGCATGCTTCTCAAATTTGCAGGTGACACCAAAATAGGAGAAATACCCCATAAGACAGGATCAAAATTCAAAATTACCTTAATAGATTAGAAAGCTGGGCCAAAGTTAAAAAAAATAATGAATTTCAACATGGAAAAATGTAAGGTACTGCACTTAGGGCAAAAAAAGAAAGAAAGATGAAATGCATAGATATAAGACGGGGGACACATGGCTTAATGAGACTACATGTAAAAGGGATCTAGGAGTAGACCACAAGTTGAACATGAGTCAACAATGTGATGCTGCAGCTAAAAAGGCCAATGCAATTTTAGGCTGCATTAGTAGAAATATAGTATCTAGATCAAAGGAAGTAATAGTGCCACTGTATTCTGCTTTGGTCAGGCCCCACCTGGAATACTTTATCTAGTTCTGGGCACCACAATTAAAAAAGGATGTTGAAAAACTGGAGCGTGTCCAGAGGAGGGCAACTAAAATGATGAAGGGTCTGGAAACCATGACATACGAGGAACGACTTAGGGAACTGGGTATGTTTAGCCTGGAGAAGAGACAGTTAAGAGGAGATATGATAGCCCTCTTTAAATATTTGAAGGGATATCATATTGAGGAGGTTGGATGCAAGCTGCAGGAAAAGAGATTCCACCTCAGTATTAGGAGGAACTTCCTGACAGTAAGAGCTGTTCGACAGTGGAACACACTCCCTCGGATTGTGGTGGAGTCTCCTTCTTTGGAGGTCTTTAAACAGAGGCTGGATGGCCCTCTGTTGGGGATGCTTTGATTTTGAGTTCCTGCATGACAGGGGGTGGACTGGATAGCCCTTGTAGTCTCTTCCAACTCTATGATTATATTATTCTAATTCTAGCTGTTATTGAGGGAAGGGCCAACACAGCCCCAAGTTGAGCCACTGTAATCCCTGTAGGATGTCCCAAAATCTGTTGCATATATTTGTTTTGCAAAATTTGGATTTGGCATTTTCATCCCAGATTTATACCCCATACAGCATTTGCACAATAATTTTACCTGCAAAAGCCATTAGGGCAAGATTTATTAACTGTCCCCCTCCCCAAAGTAGATTTTTTTTAAGTAGCCCAATAGATCTAACACTTGAGTTTTTAGTGGCTTCCAGATGTTGCTTCCATGAAAGTTTTTCATCAAACTACAGCCCCAGGTATTTAAATGAATGCACCTGTTCTAAATGATGTCCATCTAGTATCCATGTGCTCTTAGGGCTTCTCCATCCAAAAATCATGATCTTGGTTTTAGAATAGTTAACAACTACTTGTTCCTCTTACAAAGCCTCCCAAATTTGGCTAGCATCCTTTTAAGGCCAATTTTGTTTAAAGAAAGCAAACCAAGCAAAATTGAAATCTTATGGTTGCTAATAGCTGGAGGAAAGAAAGAGGGAGAGGCCATTTCTGGGATCAAATTGTTGATATAGAGATTGAGTAGAAAAGGTGCCAGAATGCAGCCTTGTTTCACTCCCCATTCAATAGGAATAGATTGTGTTAAAGCACTATTTGAACCCGTTCTGACTTGCAGAGAATTAGCTTAATGTAACAGCTGTATAAACCACAACAGTCTTTTATCAATGTTTGTTTTGGTCAATTTGTGCCATAGACACTGCCTGTCTATCTAATCCAATGCAGATGAAAAAATCTACAAATGTTGTATAAATAAACTTATTTGGACCACTGAAAAAATTACGTATAAGATGTTGCAAAATAAAGGCTTGATCCAGACTGCTTCTGTCTCTCATCCTGCTTGCTCCTCATGGATGATAGATTGTTTACTATCCCATTCCAGAAGTTTATTTGAAAGATAGTAGGTATAAAGTTTAGAAGCTACATCTAAAAGACTGATGGGCCTGTAGTTAAAGGGTCTGTTATGTCCCCTTTCCTGTAGATTGGTACAACAATACTGAATTGCCACCCACGGGGGAAATTGCCAGTTAATGTACACAAATAGTTTGGCAGGAATAGGTGACCATCACTTGATATCTACTTTGAACACTTCAGAGGAATCATACCTTCTCCAGGAGTCTTACCACACTGAAGCGTGGAGATCAGGTTTCTAATTTCAGCATGAGAGATAGGTGGCCGTTCAGGAAATTTATCAGAACTCTGGATCATGATGTGCTGTCCAGTTAAATTGCTGTTAAAGATATGACTAAAATGGGAGACCCAGACCTCAGGTACAATTGAGGCAGCAGACTGAAAGGACATCTGGGAGAACCCTCCCTGCAGCAGACTCCAAAACCTGATCTCATCTCCTTTAATTGCCAGTTTAATTGCCAGGCCCAAAGATCTCCAGTTGTTATCGTAATATGCCTTCTTCTTTTCCCTGAACAAGGTCTTATATTCTCTCCTTTGTTGTTTTAAATGGGTGATGGCATCTACAGTTCTTATGTATTTTACCTGCCGTGCAAGTATTTTCAATTCCTTTTTTTTTTTTTTTTGGTCCTACACTCTCTGTTAAACCAAGACTGAGGGACCACAGACATTTTACCCGAAATGGTAGTGATCACATAAGGTCTAAGTGCATTGATTATTTCCTGATAGATCTCTCTAATATTGTGATGCCCCACCAGAGCAAATTGTCATAAACCTTGTCACTTTCCAGTTCTTAGTATCTGTCTGATGTTAGAGAGACTACACTGGCCCCTCTGTCAGTTAAGAATGTAAAGCACCCTTTTGAATGGTCTAGAAAGGTACCATTAAGGCCAACAAGATTAAATTTACATATCAGGGAAATAAGGGCTTGATCATTCTTATTAATTATCTTATCTTGTGAGGATCAAGGCACAATTAAGGCTTCCCTTAAATCAAACCCTAATACTTTTTCCATTGAGGAGTAGTCATTACCCATTCTAGCACTGAAATTACTTCAAATTAAGACAAGGTGATTTGGGTAGTCTGTTAGCAAGCTTCTTCCAATTTGGCCCAAGTTTCTGCTCCAGTGCTAGCAGATCTTGGTGGTAAATAGACATTAACATATATCAGGGGACTTGGTTTACAACCTTGGATATTTAAAGCCTGGCAATAGTTTGAAATAGTTTGAAACCATCTCAGCTACTACTATTTCATCCACCTCTATAGTAGAAGAAACCTAAAAAGCCAAACATCTACTGGCATGGCCTCCCTTAGAAGATTTCTGTGCAAGCTGTTCCCAGGATCTAAAACCCTGTAGTCTCAAGGAATTATTCTCCGAAAGCCAGGTCTCCTGGAGGCAAAATGTGTCAAAAGTTTGTAGGTACTGAATAAAGGGGGGTTGCAGACTGCCAGAAATAGTGCAAATTGAGTCCACTTTTAGGGTTAGGGTTAGTGCTAGGGAATCATAGGGACTGTAGTTTATTGTGGCACTGGAGCTCTCTGACAGAGAAGGCTCAATGTCCCAGAAAAGAAACAATTCCCATGATTCCCTAGCACTAACCCTAACCCTAAAAGTGGACTCAATTTGCACTATTTCTGGCAGTCTGCAACCCCCTAAAGTCTGTGTCAACTAATTTATTTCTCCAACCTGTAATGTTCCACAACATGAAATTTATAGGTCGAAATATCTTCTTTCCATCTAGTAGTCAATTCTGAGGTGAGTTAATCAAGGGAGCATATCTGTTACCCAAGCACCTATCAAAATCTGATACAAAAAGTTACCTGATGGTTTGTGTTTGATCAGGTAAATGGCCCTTCTCTGTAAATATTTGCTGAGTACTATAGATCCTGGAGGGCATGTCATCAGATGGATATGACCTATTCATTCTAGTCTGCATACTCAGGAAATTAGGTTCACTATATTGCTTAAGATTGGAGTATTTGTATGGATTTGGTTATCATGCTGTGCACTAATTTCTAAAGGGACACAATAGTCAAGGATTGACTTTTGGTTCGATCTCCTGGCATTTTCATTTGCCTGTACACATGCTTTCTGGGCCCAAATTGTCTGGGCTTGAGTACTAACCATAATTGATTATTATCAGGTTTTGCCAGATCCTGTTATTTCAGCACCAGTAACCAACTGACATTAAGCAATCGGTAAATGTCACAACCAAGGTCACTGTACAGGCTGGGAAGTCCCTAATTGCAGTAAATAACTGCTTTCTCCCAGAAATGCCAGAGCACAAACTTAACTGTGTGATGAGAAGCACAGAGAAACTGGATGTAACTCTAATATTGCTCCTCTGGTTAAAAAACAAAAACAAAACCTCTTCTTCTCACTTGCAGAACTACAGCTTTTCTGTTTTGAGGTTTACACTCCACAGATGGTTTCCTGATTCCAGTAATTACTCCTGGACTTTCTCCAGCTTGGTCTCCTTGGAATTACTTTGTTTCAGGCACCTCCATGTTTATAAATTGTTTTATCTTCAGGTTTTAACAAATAGAGGTTCTAGAATCCTTTATGCAGAGAATAGGATAAGAATAGAAACTTCAATGTTTGTTAGATTCACAGGTTGATGGTGTAAGAGCATTCCACATTCATTAACCAAGTCAGCAGCCTTATTGGATGACTCCCAGTAAATTGTGAATTAAAACATCACTTTAAAAGTCCTTCAGAGCCTTATTAGTCAAGAATGGAGAAACAAAGGCTTTCTGAATTTCGTAGCCAAAGAGTAGGCTGATTTAAAAGACAAATGAAAACAAAAAACTTATAGGTAACTGAGTTCGTGCCAAAACGCTTCATGTGCTGCCATCTTTCTCCCCTTGTAGTTGTCATTACAATCTTTTTGCATTCTTCTTTGATTGTGAACCTAACTTCTGTCCATAGTTCTTCTGGGTCCTGATCAACTAAACTTAATACAGCGCGCCTGCATCATATGTGGACTTACCATATGCAGACTCATGGTCACATGGATGGCGACCCCCAGCTCTTTCAATGGCATGCACACCCGAGGTGCACATGCAGCAGGGTACACAGGAGTGCACCACCATTAAAATCAATTAGACTTGAGGTCCTGTGGTATTTCACTTACGTAGGGGGAGGGGGGACAGAATGGATCCCTGCATATAACAAGGGTCCACTGTAGTGCAAATCTTTTCCATGCTTTCTTTGAATTCTGTTGAAATGTTTCTCATATCATATTTTGGTGTGGTTATTGATTTGGTATTCTTTTTCAGCTTTATTCTTATTTTGGAAACTGATAGTTCATAGTCTATGCCACAGTCTGCACCTGGTCTTGTTTTTGCTGCAAGAATAAAGCTTCTCCATCTTTTGTTCCTTATTACAATCTATTTGGTTTTTGTGTAGACCATCCAGTGATGTCTATGTGTACACATAGGTTTCCTCTCCAGTTGTATGCAGACGGTATTTGCTATGAATAGATTGTTGGACTTGCAGAACTCTATCAGTGACATTCCTGCTTCATTTCTTAAACCTAGTCCAAATCTCCGTACTGTCTTTGATTCTTCCATGCTTCCTACTTTGGCATTCCAGTCTCCTATGATTATCAAACAGTCATGTTTAGTCACTAAGCCATCTCCTTTGCTGATGCAGCAGAGGTCTTCTTGTGAGGAGGCCTCCACTGCCATGGCAAGCCAGGTGCAGTGCATCAGGAGGAGGACCTGACTAGTGTCACCCCTCTTCAAGGGTATCACCCTGTGTGGACCACATAATCCAAACTGACACCACTGACCTTCCCCAATTTTTTCTTTCCACTTTCAAACTGATAAATTACAATGGTGTTCAATCCTTTGCTCTTCATTCATTGTTTTTATTGGTAACCTTTGTATATATCTTCTCTCTCTTCTTTATTCATATTTTTTCCGTAAATAAATCTTTAAAATATTTATGAAACAATTTTTTTAGTTGTGTCTGTTCAGTGCATAATTCTTCACCTTCCTTTATCTTCCAAATTATTTTCTTTTCTTGATTTTTCTTTAATTTCCATGCCAACCATTTCCCAGGTTTATTAGCAAATTCAAAATATTTTTGCTTGGTAAATTTAATTTTTTCTCTCTACTTCTTCTACCATCATCATTGAAATTTGTTTTTGTAATATTTGAATTTCTGATCTCAGTGTTTTGTTTTTTCTTCCGGATTTTTCTTTAATAATTTTTCTTTATTTTTAATTTCTTGCAATATTTGATCCATTTTTACTCCCCTCTTTTCCCTCTTTTCTGCACCTTTCTGAATGAAGAAGCCTCTCATTACAGCTTTTGAGGTGTCCCATACAGTTTGTATTTTCACCCCCTTGTCTAGATTTTCTTGAAAGAATTGATTCAAATTTCTCTCTGTGTGTTTTATAATTTCTTCATCTTTTAAGAGTGATTCATTCAATTTCCAATCAAATTCTTTTTTACTAATTTTAATTTCAATTGTTATGGGGTTATGATCCAAAGAGATTTTTGGTAATATATCCATTTTGAGAATTTTAGGTACCAAAGATGTCAATATTAAAAACATGTCAATCTGCAACCATGAATTGTGTCTCTCCGAGTAGAAGGTGTAATCCCTTGTGTTTCCATATTTCACTCTCCAAATGTCCATCAAAGATAGCATTTCTTCCATCTCGAAAAAGGACTTCAGTAGTTTACCTTGTCTTTTCTTTATTTGTCTCTCCGATTTCCTATCAGTTGTTGGGTCTTTAGCCCCGTTCCAGTCTCCTAGTAATATTATGTTTTCATAATCATACTCACGTAAAAATTTTGTTAATTTTTCAAAAAAAATTGTCCTTTTGTTCTGTGGGAGTATAAACCCCTACTACTAATGCTTTTTCTATTTTCCAATTAACTTCTATTCTAATATAATGTTCATTCAAATAGTTAAACAGTTCTTGTGCTTCTAATTTTCCGTTAACATAGATTACTACTCCCTTTTCCTTCTATAATTTATTTCATTTTCTCTGAGTACCCTTGTTAAGAAACTGTATTCCTTTCTTTTTTTAATATCAATCCTGGTATGTCCTTCATCAACTGTACTTCTACTCCTGCAATTCGTAACTTCCATCTCACCAAGGAAAATATATTCACTGAAATGAATATTTTTTAAATACTAGTCCTCCACTAGATGTCACTTTTCCTAAGTTTCAACTTTTGAACTTGAAGTCCTTCTTCGTTCTTTAAGAGGAAGGAGGTAGAACAAAAAGTAATTAGTTCTTCTCCTTTATTTCTTCTTCTGGGCCCGCTTCCTCCCCCCGAGTGCTCATAAATTTGTAAACATCAATTACCAAAATAGTAAAGAAAATAATAAGTACGGGCACAGTAGCAGAATAAATATGCCCAAGGTTGGCCAGTGAGAGACAAAGAAAAGACACCTTTGAGTCTCTCTGGGTCTCTCTCCCACTCTTTCTAGGCTGTCTTCCTTCAGTCTTCCTCCTCTCTCTGCTCCATCTCTCTGTGGGCATTGAATCTCCCTTCATCCTCCTCCTTCACCTTCCTCCACCTCAAAGTCTTCCTGGATCTCTCTCTCGCTCTCTCTGGGCTGTCTTCCTTTGATTTTCTTCCTCTCTCTGCCTCCGTCACTCCACTGCCACTCAATCTCCCTTCAGCCTCCTCCTTCACCTTCCTCCGTCTCTAGATTTTCCTGGATCTCTCTGGCTCTCTCAGGGCTATCTTCCTTTGGTCTTCCTCCTCTTTCTACCTCCGTCTCTCTGCTGCCACTTGATCTCCCTTCAGCTTCCTCCTTCAGCTTCCTCCACCTCTGGGTCTTCCTAGGTCTCTCTCCCGCTCTCTCTGGGCTGTCTTCCTTAAATCTTCCTCCTCTCTCTGCCTCCGTCTCTCCACTGCCACTCAATCTCCCTTCGGCCTCCTCCTTCACCTTCCTCCGTCTCTAGATTTTACATTGTATTAGCATATCTTTATGTAAATTTTAATGTTGCAAGCCGCCCCGATTGCTCTGCAGAGGGGCGGGATATAAATTATTATTATTATTATTATTATTATTATTATTAGATTTTCCTGGATCTCTCTCTTGATCTCTCAGGGCTATTTTCCTTTGGTCTTCCTCCTCTCTCTACCTCCGTCTCTCCGCTGCCACTTGATCTCCTTTCAGCTTCCTCCTTCACCTTCCTCCGCCTCTGGGTCTTCTGGGTCTCTCTCCCGCTCTCTCTGGGCTGTCTTCCTCTGGTCTTCCTCCTCTCTCTGCCTCCATCTTTCCACTGCCACTCGGTCTCCCTTTGGCTTCCTCCTTTACCTTCCTCCATCTCTGGGTCTTCCTGGGTCTCTCTCTCCCTCTCTCTGGACTGTCTTCCTTCAGTCTTCCTCCTCATTCCATCTGCCTCTGTCTCTCCGCTGCTGCTCAATCTCCCTTCAGTCTTTAGTTCTCTCACTTTCTCTTTAGGCTCTTTCTCCTCCGTTGTTCACCTCTCTTCCTCCGTCACCCTCCACCTCTAAATCTTCTCTCTTTTTCTTTATATCTTCCTTCCAACTTTTTCACCTCTTACAAGCTCTTTCCTGATCTTAGCACAGGATTTTTCATCTATTAAACATTCCACTGCATTAACTTTATTTGTCCCCCTTTCTGTCTGACTTTCCAATCCAGTTTCTTTTGCCTCTTTCCCATTTGCTCCAATCCTTTTATTCAGTCCAGGTTTATTTATATTTAATCTAATCAGTGTTCAGTCTTTTTCTTTTCTTTTTTTTTCTAATTACATTAGCTGATGTGTTATAGTTGCAGAAAATATTTAGTTAAGTATCCAAGTAAAGGTTTCTATTATTTTTGCTTATTTTTGTCTCAGTTATTTTTAGTTGGTGGTGTCTGTGAGCCATCCTTGATGGCGGCACAGATGTGGCCATGTGTAGTTCTTTGACCCCCTCTGCTCCTTACCAGACAATAAATATAGATGTTCTTTTCATTATCCTGGGTGGGATCTGGGCCTCAGTAGAACAACATCCAAGTCCCTTATAATTAAGGGATAGTTTGGGGCCATTTTCTTACTGAAAAAGGCACCTCTGCCACATCTGGTGATTGAAATTTCAGGAGTCATCCCAAACTTTCACTCAAGCCGATGCCATACCTAACCGAAAGAATTGAACTCAATAATTGAAAAGATAGCATTAATAGAAAAAAAACAAGCAACACAGAAATTAAAGATGGGGAAAACGCCAGGCCCAAATGTTTTCTCAGCATTATATTACAGAACGTTTGTCAACCAACTAGCCAATCCACTACAAAGGACAATGAATTCTATACTGGAAGGAGAAATCCCAAAGACATGGAGAATATCACATATAACATTCATTCTGAAAGAAGAAAAAGAAATTCAAGACATGAGGAATTTTAGACCAATTGCATTGCTCAACAATGATTACAAAATATTTACATCGATATTGGCTGAAAGATTTAGAAAGATTCTGAACAATTGGATAAATAAAGATCAATCAGGCTTCTTACCAAACAGACACATAAAAGAGAATATAAGGAACATAATTAACATAATAGAATTTCATGAAAAAAGACCAGATAGAAAAGTGGCATTGATATTTTTAGATGCTGAAAAGGCATTTGACAATGTCTGTTGGGATTTTTTATTGGAAGTGTTGAAGAAAATGAACATTGGAAACAGCCTGCTAAGATGTATTAAAGAAATATATAAGAAACAGGAAACTAGAATAATCGTAAATGGAGAAAAGACTGCAATCTGTCAAATAGAAAAAGGAATGAGACAAGGATGTCTGCTCTCCCCCTTACTGTTTATAGTGACTTTGGAAATACTTTTGGAGAGTATTAGATGAAATGAATCAATAAAAGGAGTAAAGACTGGTAAACATAAACATAAAGTGAGGGCATATGCAAGATGACATGGTGATAACATTGTCAGACTCACTACAAAGTATGCATCCATGAATACAGACAATTAAAAAATATGGAAGGCATGCAGGATTTAAAATAAATGAAAGAAAAATGAACATGCTGATGATGAATATGGATAAGACAGAGATTGATCAAATACAACAAGCAGCTAGATTTGAAGTAAAGAAAAAAATAAAATATTTAGGAATTCATCTTACCAAAAAAAAATCAGATTTATTCAAGAATAATTATGAAAAGACTTGGCAGGAAATAAAGAAAGAATTACAAAGATGGTCTAAAATGAACTTAACATGGACAGGAAGAATTTCCACAATCAAAATGAATGTGACCTCGAAAATGATGTATCTGTTCCAAACACTTCCAATAATAACTAATGATAAACCATTTTAAGAATGGGAAAAGGATATGGCAGCATTTATTTGGAGTAAGAAAAAGGAGGGTAAAGATGAAGATATTACAGGATAATAAAGATAGAGGAGGTATGGATTTGCCAAACTTTAAACTATATCATCATGCAGCTTGTCTTCAATGGATTAAGGAATGGGTAAATATCAAAGATGATAGAACACTACAATTAGAAGGCCCAGACCTACCCTTCGGCTTGCATGTGTATTTGATTTATGATAAAGACAAAGTCAATAGAGAATTCAGCAATCACATAATAAGAAAATCAATATTAAGAGTCTGGAAAAAATACAGAAATATATTCATTAGGAAAATACCGAAATGGATGTCAGTGAATGAAGCATTTTATAGGAGACAAAAGATGAAAGAGGAAGATTGGATGAGATATGAAGACTTATTAATATGGGAAGCGGATAAACCAAGAATTAAAACAATGGAAGAATTATTAAAGGAAGGATATAAATGTAATTGGTTTTTATATAGACAAATTAATGAAAGGTTCAAAATGGATCAAGAAACAATACAAATACAAAAAGAGGAATCAGAATTTGAAAAACTCCTGATAGAAGAAACTCAACATACGATTGCAAAGTTATATAAATTATTATTGAAAGCTGAGATGGAGGAAGAAACTGTCAAACAATATATGATAAAATGGGTTCAAGACATAGGAAGACCAATAATGATGGATGAATGGGAAAAGAACTGGAAGAAAAGATTAAAGTACTCACTAAGTTATGAAGTAAAGGAAAACTATCTAGAGACATAATACAGATGGTACTTAACACCAGAAAAATTATCCAAGATCTACAAAATAATGATGGAAACTGCTAGAATTGTCCAAAATCTCAAGGCACCTATATGCATATGTGGTGAGAATGTAAAAGATCAGAAAAATATTGGACACAAATACATTCAGAAATAGAAAAAAATAAATAAATATCAAGTTGAGTAAACAACCCTCCACCTTTTTATTAGGTTTAATAGATGAAGAAACAGAAAAGAAATATGAAAAAAATTGTTTTATATGTTTTATACGGCAATAACTGTACTCGCAAAGAAATGGAAAAGTAAAGAAGAACTCAACCTGCAGGAAAAGCAATACAAGTTGTATGATACCATGGAAATGGATAAATTGACAACTTTTATAAAGAGACAAACTAGGAATAAATTTGAAAGAGAATGGTCCCCGATCACAAATTATTTTAGAGAATTATGGGGGGAGAATGCTGTGATTGCTCTGAATGAAGGATGAAAAGAATACAACAATTAGGTCGGAGTATATAAGAAACATATTTGATGTAAAGCTGAATGATCGGGTCTTGGTAATTAAAGCAGTTGTCCAGAACAACATGTATGGTGTGTTACAGATAATGAGGAATGTAGTAAAATATACATTTGAGAAAATGATACAATTTAATATTAATATAGAGCAGATTATAAGTTTAAATGGAAATATATGAAAGTTGATTTTATTAAACATGATATATTCTTAGTAAAGGAAGGGAAGTCTTTTTATGTTTTATGTTTTGTAAATGGTATGTCCTAGATGTATGCATAGTGTGTTGTGTGTAATTTTTAAGATATGGAAAATAATAATAAAAAAAGAATTACAATGGTGTAAGTCAGATTTATGTTATCATAACTTTTTATTTCTGTAGTTGCAGAGTTTGGAATTCTCTAATCACTGCACAATGACCAAAATCTCCCCAAACCCATCTTTTCTTAGTTGTGGTCCTCTAAACTTGGTCATTGCCACTTGGCAGGATGATGAGAAATGATTCAGAGTTAACTGAATGATTGCTCTGGCTGGAGATCTAATTCTTGGCAATCTACGTGGGTGAGTGGATTTCTGATAGGGAGAAATAAAAATAGCAGCAAGACAGGCAACTTCGAGGCTGCTAGGGTAACCCTGAATTTCTACTATTCTCCTTTCCAGTCCATTATACAACTCATCTACCAGACCAGCATGTCCCTTTGAGAGTCAGAGCTCTGAAAGTCAGTCAGTCAGGGTGTTTTCCAGTCAGGATCTTTGTGACAGGAGAATTCACCACTACTACCAGCACCCCTATGCATGGTAACTACACAAGACATCCACTGATGGGGCATTAAATATGATAATAGGTTCCCTGTATTGTGAGGCACAAAACCAAGCAAGATTAACTAGGCCTTTTAAACACAACTGTAGTTTATTGCAACAAAACAAGTCTGAGATAAATATCAATAAGCCACTGCAGCAAGAACATTTATCAGAACCTTTTAGTTCCAAAATGCATCAGTTTCAAATGGCATTTACCTTTGATGTGTATAACATTTCCATCTTCTCTACAAATGAATATCCCTATGTGCTCAGGCTAGAATGGGAAGGGGTGGAGATGGCTTTGTTGTTTGTTTGTTTGTTTGTTTGTTTGTTTTACAATATTAGAACATAGTAGAAAGAATGACTTATTAATTCCTAAATGTTTTGGACTTTCCATTTCAGATACCCTATATCCCATCATAATGTTCCAGACTGCCAGGCAATTATCTTCCACATGCTAAGTCCTTACCATAAGGATATGTAGAACAATTACTTGAGTGTATACCTCATTTATTGTTGTTGTTAGCTGCCCTCGAGTCGGTTCCAACTCATGGCGACTCTGTGGATGAGACATCTCCAAGAATCACTATCTTCCACTGCCTTGCCCAGATCCTGCAAGCCCTTGCCCATAACCCCTCTGATTGAGTTTATCCATCTGGTTTGTGGTCTTCCTCTCTTTCTTCTATCCTTTACCTTCTTCTGGTGTTTTTTTCTAATTGTTTTTTTTTCCTAGTGATCTGTGCTTTCTCATTATGTGGCCAAAGTACAATAGTCTCATCTTTGCTTCCAACGAGACCCCTGGTCTGATCTGTTCAAGAACCCATTTGCTTGTCTTCTTGGCTATCCATGGTATCTTAAGTACTCTTCTCCAGCACCACATTTCAAATTAGTTGATTTTCTTTCTGTCTGCTTCCTTCACTGGCCAGTTCTTGCATCCATACATGATAACTGGGAATGCAATGGCCTGAACGATTCTGACTTTAGTGCTCAGTTGTATGTCTTTGCTCTTCAGTATCTTTTCCAATTCTTTCATAGCTGCCCTTCCCATTCCTAGTCTTCTTATCTCTTGACTACAATCTCCATTCTGGTCAATGTTTGATCCTAGATAGGGGAATTCTTTAGCTATTTCAATTTCCTCATTGTCTAGATTGAAATTGTGTATTGCTTCTGTACATGCTACTTTATTTTCTCAGAGATGTCACAAGGCCTTAGCATGGCCACAGTATATGGACCTTATCCCACGGGGCCAAAAGCAGCAAGAATCTACTAAGAATCAGGCGCTATAGCACTATATCTTCCCGAGTGATTACACGACGTCGCTCAGAATCCGCTAAGAATCAGGCGCTATAGCGCTATAGTTTTCCGTGTGATTACACAACGTCGCTCAGAATCAGCCAAGAATCAGGCGCTATAGCACTATAGTTTTCTGTGTGATTACACGATGTCGCTCAGAATCCAGCAAGAAACCGCTCAGAATGCAACATCATTCGCATTCTTTTGAATGTCGGTTTCAGCGGGCATTGCAATAGCGCGAGTTTATTCATAGCGCTATTATAGCGCTAGCGCCATATTTATACTAGCGCTATAGTACTGCAATGATGCTCATATCGCTTTCTTGCCACTTTTGAGAGCAGCGTGGGATAAGGTCCTATGACTTTGTTTAAGCTCATGTTTGGAAAGTAATGAAAGAAAGAGTCAGAATGAATCTGTTTTTATGTGTAGTCATTTGTATCTTAATTGGATATGGCATGTTAGTTTCATTATGTTTTCATATCACTAACTTCCTCAAGTCTTAATGATTAAGAGAATAAGGAGTTCTAAATATTTAAAAGTTAGATTCTTTCTAAAGAGATAGCTACATGTTTCTGGTTCTCTAAACAGTGGTATTGTAAATGGAAATCCTATCCCATATGAGTGAGGTTTTGTTTGAAAAGCCAGAGTCCATGTATATATTAGAAGATCTAACCAGCTAACAAGAGATACATTATTTCTGGCAGCTATATCATCATCTGGGAAAGAGGACAACTCTTGAAAATCATGACTTGAGACAATTCTGGAAAAGTAACAGATTTGCTGTAGCAGCAGAGATCATCCCAGATTTCTTTGGTTTCTCTTACACAACACACACACATCAAAGAGATGGCATTTGTCCAAAAGCAGGTTAGCAAATGAAACTCGGCCCATCCCTCAGCAATGGAGGGATGTTGGCATCCTCCCAAATAGTCAATTTAGCCTGCAGACCTCTCTGTGATAGCTTTTGCAAAAAAAGAAAAAAGAGTTCTAATATACAATAAATTAACTAGGAGGATGAGAGGCAGCCAGTGAAGGGAAGGCTGCCACTGTTCATGGTGTCAAAATAGAAAGGGAGGGTTTCTATGATGTGACAGTTTCAGCCACAGAGAGATGAACTGGCTGTCATAGTGCCCAGCAGGAAATGACAGCAGAGTGCTACTGATACTATGTGGCTGGCAATCAAATGGTTAGTAGCCAAGAGAATGTTACAGGCAGGATGACCCCATTACACCATACAATTGAAATTCTGTAGAGGGTGTTTTTTTTCCCCCCAGAACACAGAACTGTCATGGCATCAGGAAAATAAACATTACATATGTTTCCATTGCCTCTGCTATTGAGCTGTTTTAGCTTTACTATGTTTTCATATTCAGACAGAGCTCACTTGAAGCAGTCCCTTCAGTGCTGGGCAGCACAGTTCACAAAAGATGCTGACAAAATGTATGCAAAATCAACAGACAGCTACTTGATAAGGAAAGCCCTGAGAGAGAGAGAAACTATATGATGAAATTAGAAATCCCGAAGAAGAGGGTGAGCAAGACCTAACCAAAAACTCTGAAAATATCACTTTTCCAGACATTTTGGAGGTTGGAATTTGGGGCAGTGACATAAAACCACCTCCATCTCACCTGTATTGTTGCTGCTACCACATGTTTTGTGGTCTTGTCAGCAGTGGGCAATTATGTTGTTTCAAGAAATCCAAGATCCCATTTTGGCCACTCAAGACAAAAATCACATGGGTTGTTGGCTGGGATTCACAATTACAATTACAAATGTGTAACTCAGAGTTAGACATATGCAACTGATTTGTATTCATGATCCCTATATATCCCATAGAATAGGGAATTCATTTGTTGTTTCTGACTTATGGCAACTCTAAGGTGAACCTATCATAGAGTTTTCCTGGTAAGATTTGTCCAGTGTTGGGGTTGTCTTTGCCTTCTCAGCCCTGGTAGCACAGTGGTTAAATGCCAGTACTGCCAGCACAATATTGTGAGTTCGATTTCAGGGCTCCAAGGTTGAATAAGCCTTCCATCCTTTCGTAGGTCAGTAAAATGAGTACCCAGCTTGCTGGGGGCAATTGGCTTATAGTTTTCAAACTACTTGGAGAGTGCTGAGTTCACTATGAAGCAGTATAGAATTGTAAATGCTGTTGCTATTGCTATTGAGGCTGAGAGGGCAAAGACAACCCCTCCCTCAAACAAATCTTGCCAAGAAGATGTCAGGGTCTCGAGATCCATATATTGTTGTTATGTACAATGTTAGAATCTCAAGACCCCACCAAGTATTGTTGTTATGTATGTCTGATATGGCTGCGGAAAGGGTATGGGGCATGCAGTATACATGGGTCATTGTGTAGTGGTCTTTTGCAAGGGGTGGCTATGTAGTGAGAGTAGGAGGTGATGTACCAGTTAAACTGTTAGAGCATGGAAGACTAAAACCAGTCTGAGGAATGTGAAGGGGGGGTCATCCTGACCAAGCCTCGGCTTATCACTAGGTTGGCAGTGTGAAAAAGAAACAGGCTGGAGATTCAGAGGAAAGGTGGGGGGGTGTGATGGGTCTCTGTCCTGGGAACAAATGATGAAAGGGCACCAAACTGGTGGAATGGAGTCAACAACTTCAAATGTCTTTATTATGCTTTGATATATTCTGGTACTCTCAGTTCTAACTGAAAAAGCCTACCATGAACTTCTGTCTCTGTTGGCTGCAGCAACAAAGGTCTTTCATTAAGCAGCTGAAGACTGCTTGTCTGTGTCTTGAAATAAGTGTTTCTGGTTCTGACAGAAGCCTGAAGCTGTGATAGTGAGAAATGCCCAAGGTCACCAATGGGTCTCCATTGCTGAGGGGGGATTCAAACCCTGGTCTCTAGAAACATAGGACGTTTTCAAACTACCCTCCCTAAAGCCAGGTGGAGCCATTCCGGAACGGGCCATGCCGCTGATTCCAGAATGGCTCCGGCGGCGGCAGGCTAATTCCTTTTGACACCCGGAATTACCTTTCCGCCACTGAAGCCGGAGTTGCAGGTCTTTCGGCCGGAGTGAGGCCGGACTTACGGCTCCGTGCGTTTGAACACACGGAGCAAGGAGCCGGACAGACGGACGCAGGGATGGCACCGGAAGGGGCGGGGTTTGCCACCGCACATGTGTGAACGAGCTGGAAATGGAGCCAGAGTGGGGCCGGACGGAGGTAGGATTGAGTCCTCCTAAAGCCCCATGTGAAAACGTCCATAGTCTAGAGACCATAGCTCAAACCATCACATCATACTGACTGGAATTCATAGGGACTATAAAAGTTCTCCAATCCTGACTCACTGGTCATTAGAGACATAGAGTGACTGGGCTCTGCTTTCCTGTCAATCTAGATAAAGTGGACTGACATTTCCAACCCATCTCCCACTAGCTAACTCTAGGGCAACATTCAGAAAGAGGATCCCTGTTGCAATTCCTCCTTGCACTGGATATCATTGGTTGGAGAGTGGTGGAATTGTCAGTCTGTTGTGTCTCAATCAAAAACCAGCTGGAGGGAGCTGGTTTCAGGTTGGATTGAAGACCTCACCCTTGTTACTTCATGAATATAGAAAGCAGCTCCCTGGACCAGGGAGTCTTTCAGTTCCTGAGCTTCTTCCCATAATCCCTTGGTTCTGGGCTTCATGTTGTTTGTAATGTCAATAAATGCATCGCTAGTGCATCTCAAAATTTGATTCTGTCAACGTTTTGATAATTTTGGCATGATGACAAGTCCAGTTTGTGGGAGACAGGACTTGTGTGCCCATCTGACCCAGTGTAGGGATTGCCTTGAGGAATCTCAGGGGTGTAGAAAATGAAGATTACACCAGCTCAGAGGAGACTGGCCTTTCCTCACTCCCAGGTGGCAAAGGAACCACATGCATGCTCCCTGACTAAAGAAGATTTGGCTAGGATGTGCCATTACATGGAGAGGAGATCTTCTATTATCCCATTTTACCTCCTCACCCGTGGGATAGTATAGTTGGACAAAATATTCAAAGATTTCATTGGGTAAAGACAGGGACTTCTCAAGTGTCAAGAAAGCCAGAGAAGGAGGAGACTTCTCAAACAATTTTCTAATTACCCCTCACTGGCAACAAAGAGACCCAGGAAATTACTCCCATGCCAGTCTCCAACCTTTTTATGGCCATATAGGGGCTGGCAGGAGGGCAGGGGCAAAAAAGTGAGGACAGTTGCCACCAGCATGACCCCCATACCAGAATGACGTCGTCCAGGGCCTCTGGAGAATCCTGGGATGTTCTGAAGGAAGCCTGCATCAGTGTGAGCTGGCTACAATGGGCAATCTTTCTATCTTGGTTACTTCTCCTTTCCCATCCCACCTGCCTGATGATGCAGGTAGGAAGGGGACAGTGGACAGTAGATATCTGAGGCACATCCATCACCAGCTAGAAAGTGATAGATGAACCTCCTTCCTTGGCTGCCCCTCCCTCTCACCAGACATGCGGTTTTGTGGGTGAGAGAGCAAGGGAAGAGCTGAACAAGGTTGATTACTTATCTTCAGCTAAGATAGCTAGCAACAAGTGGGCCTCCTTGTTTAAGTGCTGCATTTGCACTCTTCCTACTAGCCATAGAGAGGGACAAGAAAGAGGCGAGTTGGGTGGAGATTTTCTCCCCCCAGCAAGACAATTTTGAAAATTACAGCTTTCAAAGATGCTCATGCAATAAATAGAAAGATATTTAAATTATTTTTTCTCCTTTGTGAGAAAAAATAATTTATATAAGGACATCCCTACTTCAGGAACTTTGCTCAGTTGGTTTCCAACTGTATGGAGAGTCTACACCCATTAGACTTACATGTATGCAGATTTCCTCTTTGAGATGAATTTGTCAACACTGGAGACAGGTCCAATGAATGTACTCACTTTGAGCAGGGTCAAAAAATAAGTTCTTGCTCCAGCTTTTGCACACAGGAGTATGCAGAAGATAGCTTCCTTTCCTTACACAGGAAAAACACTGAAAATGCAACCCCAACATTGGCTCTCAGGAGTGTTCTTTTTAATTTAAGTATGTAAATAAAATAGAGCAGAGAAACACATTTGTTTTAAGCTACTAAACTCAGCTTGATTTGTGAATGGTTAAAAAGGAAACAAACTTCTGTTGTCTGAGATTTTCCATCTGGTTTTGAGAGGAATATTATAGCAATCAACGGTGACTTCAAGGCAATCTTAGTGCATTGGTGCTGACTTTCATTTCATTTAACAGCCTTGGCAGGAAACTCACATTTTATTAGATGGGTGAAAAAAGGATGAGGAAGAAAAGGGTAGTTAGAGACCTATATTGCAAGAAGAGAGATGGAAGTGTAATCAGTACATATTGGGAGGAAGCATGGGAATTCATTCACGCCCATGGGACTTGACAGGCATGAATGAGTTTAGAAAGAGAAGAGAGGTCTTTTCACATTTTCATTTCAGTTTTGGATTATTGTGCTTCAGTTAAAAAAGAATGCACATAAAATCCGAAATAGCCATCTTGTTAGATATTTTGTAAGTCATTTCATGCTGGATTAATTTGTTTCATCTTAGTTCAACATTTTTAGATTAAATGTTATGAATCTAACTATGCTTACTAGGATGCTAAGGATCTACTGGTTATTTACAGTTAGACTATTAGTATGCTCAGATGCTAAGCTTGGCATAGGATGAACATGGACAATGTTGTTGAAATGGAAAAGACTGCAGCTTGATTTCTTAGGCCTGAAACAGACTGGCAAATGGGGATAGCTTCCAGCCACTCTGGGGCATGGTGTTTATATAACACATACTCCCAGGGCACCTGGAAGCCACTCTGGGGCCATGCCAGGGCCTACGGCAGCCCAAAACCAGCCCCAGAAGCAGTGGATCTTTTCCACTCCTTTTGAGACCACAACAGGAGGCATCCTCAGGGCTGCAGTGTGTGTTTGCTGTGGCCCCAGGGCTGCTTCTTCCTGCCTATCTGCTTCTCCCCTTTCTTGGCCTGGCATGGGTCCAGATCCAAATATCAGCTCCAGTTGAGTTGCATAGGGAGTAAGGAGTTAAGTAGAGCAAGGAGGCTTACGTTATCTTTGATCACTGATCAGAAATTATATACAAAAAAAAAGTTAGACAATAAACGTTGTCTTATAATCACTTTTATTCCTTTGTAAACCTCATGCACTCTCTCCTATTTTCTTTCTCCTGTCTTTTCCCCCCTTCCACATATTTAGTCTAGGAAGAATGTATAAGAAATGCCATTCAGTCTAACAGCTCTTTATACGTTTTTTACGTTAATTAATGCCCTTAGGTTAATTTGTGTGATTCATGTAAATGGAAATTTAGATATACAATTGTAATACTCCTCTTAAGTTAAACAACTGGGAACTCCTTCTGAGAAGTAATGAATTCATTATGTTGTGTTTCTTTTTAACATTGTATAAAAAATTAAATTAAATTAAATATTTTTTTAAAAAGAAATTATATAAAGAGTGGGAACCATGGTCGAAGTATTTACAACAGAATGGTAATGAGTATAGAAGTATTGCATTGACAGAATAGATCTTATTTAGAAGACTACAGAATAACCAGAGGAATACCGTAGATGGGAGAAATTGTAATAATATAATATAAATCGTAATCTACAAAAACAGAATTGATTGATGTTCCAGTAACATATAATGATAATGACGGACTACATATATATATATATATTACATATATATATGTAAAATATATATTTTACATACATATATACATACATATATATATGTAGTCCGTTTATATATATATATATATATATATATATATATATAATCAATTTCTTATATATATATATATATATATATATATATATATATATAAGAAATTGATTTGGTGATTGTATTTTTAAATACTTTTGTGTGTGTCTTCTAACAATAAGTATTAGAAAGTTAAATAATATAAAAAATGACCCCAGGTTGACAATTTTAGTTTAGTTGATAAATGTTCATGATGTTGGAATGTCTTTGTAAAAGAGTTATAGGTAGTATTTTAGATTTTAAAGAATCGAGTGTACAGCTCAGGAAGTTATGTTTATTTCTATTGTTAAGTAGTAAGGTTATGTAGTATTGTAGTATGTTTTGTGTGGTTTTTATCTTTATTTTTATTTTGGGTTTTTTATTTTTATTTTTTCTTTCCATGTGTAGTATGTATTGTTTTGTGTTGTTTGTTTGCATGTAATTTCATTTTTGTATTATTATTTTTCTTTTCTTTTATATTTCTTCAATAAAAATTAATTATAAAAAAATAAATAAAAAAAATTACCACAAGATCACTTCATGTGCATTTCCAGTCAAGAAGAAGAGTGCACACGGTGAATCTAATCACTGATTCTAAAATGGGGGAAAGGGATGAGTGTGTCAGATAGAGAATCTCTATGATCCAAATTAGTCATTCTGGAAGAAGCAGTTTCTTTCTCCTAAACTATCTATGTAGCATAATTCCCTTAAGCTATGGATATATGGAGTATGAGAACAATTTCAGATGTCATCCTCAATGTTCTAATATTAGAATCATAGAATCATAGAGGTGGAAGAGACCACAAGGGCCATCCAGTCCAACCCCCTGCCATGCAGGAACTCAAAATCAAAAAGTGGGGGAAGAATCAGTAGGACACATGACTAGCTTGGTATTCCATCCATGTTGTTCTTTGTTGATTACAGAATGGTCATACATGCACACTCCATATGTATAGTTGGTAAAGCTCATTAAAGATGGATCATACATTGCTTATATCATGACCAGTACTCATGGTCATCTCATTTCATGGCAATCACAGATTATGTTGAATCCCCAATGGGCTATTCCAGGAATGATATACCTCCTGCATCCTCTTGTATCCTTTTTAGAACAGTCTTATACACAGCCATTCCTATCAGTCTAGATACAGAACTAAATCAAAGCAGGTCCCATAACTTTATAGATGTATTTACTTGATGTGAAATTGCCCCTCCCTTTGAATTTTTGAGGAGATTTCAGTTGGGCAAAATAGATGCATTCTGCAAGACAAAGGAAACGCGTTC
Organism: Phrynosoma blainvillii; assembly: GCA_026167975.1. Classification (NCBI taxonomy): domain Eukaryota; kingdom Metazoa; phylum Chordata; class Lepidosauria; order Squamata; family Phrynosomatidae; genus Phrynosoma; species Phrynosoma blainvillii. Next base: position 71,868,788 of record JANUYF010000002.1, read on the forward strand.
TACATTGCCCAGGACACATGAAGACAGGCAATTGTTGACCACATTGCTCATGCTTTACCCTTGTGAATCATGATAGCAAAGCACAGGACATTCCACTCAGTTGCAACAAAATAGCACAGAATACCAGAGAGGTGGATAGTATATCTGTCTCAATCATATCTAATACTTTTATTGTCCATTCATCTATATGTACAGTTTTCCTTATTTTCCAGTACTTTGCATATACAAGTCTAGCAGCAGTTAACATATAAAAGATGGTCTTACCATGAGTTTTTTTCTGTTTTATCCTGCAATATGTTTAGTAACAACACCTCAGGTTTGAACTGTAATTCTATACCCAATATTTATCTTATATTATCCTTTATTTTCTGCCAAAAACAGATATACTATCCAGAAAATTAAATGAAGAAGAGAAGAGACAAGAGAAAGAGAAAAACAATGGAAATGGAAAGAAGTGATAACACATATGAAAAGAAAATGGCTGAATTTCCTGATTGAAGAATCTATTACAATGGTATGAAGACTATGGAAAAAAGATCAACAATACCAATATTTATTATATCTGATATATAAAGGCTCTATTAAGCTGGATAAGATTGATATGTATAATACAGTCATAAAAAGCATAAATAAAAAGTTAGATGGTAAAACCTGGTAATTATATATAATGATATATATATACATAAGACATAGTATAAGAATATAATAAGATAGACAGAATCGGATGAAAGATCAAGACATAGATAATGTGGTATTTGGATATAATACATAAAGCTAGATTTGTAATAATCTGCCAGGGATACAATGACAAACAATTCATGAATTGAGTATTAGATAAACGATAAGCAATGGAAGAAGGATAATGGCTGAAAAGTGAAACAGGAAGTTTTTCTTTTTATGTGGATTGCATGTTGTATTGTTATATTATTAGTGTATTGTTTTGTCTTTTTAATATAATAGTATAGTGTGAGATTGAATGTAAGTGTATGTATATAATGTATTTATTTATGTAAAAAAGCAATTAAAAAAAGAATACCAGAGAGGTGGATCAGAACAGCATTTTATTATTAAGATGGAGGACAAGATATTGCTCATACCCACCCATTCTAGGTATAGAAAAAGCTTACTTTGCCATTGGAGACGGAATGATGCATTCCATCACTTATTAGGGCAGCAGGGCAACTTACAGGAAACTGATTTAGCTATCTGGTACCCATAGCTCAGTCCTCCTAAATTTCACTGTCCCACCCCAGTGGGTCATCGTGGCTATAAGCTGTCAATGAAGAAGTAGCAAAAAGAAGTGTATTGTGGGTACTTTGTGATAGCAATCAGAAGAATATTAGAAAATATTCCAAAAATGGTTGAAAACATGGTTCTCAAGTATTGGGATGAGGAGAATCTTCATAGTTCAGAAAGTATACTGCACAAAATTCACATATGGCCTTTTCGCACAGAAAACAACCTTTTGCCACTGGAAACAGCATTTTTATCTGTGCACAACACTGAGCCTGAACTGTGGTTTATTGTGTCATCAGAGCTCTCTGACAGAGAAGGTTCAATGTCTTAGAAAAGACTACAATTCCCTAGCATTGAGCCAGGACAGTTAAAGTGACCTCAAGCTGATTATTTCTGGCAGTCTGTTCAAACCCACTGTTTGCTCAACAGAACTTGCTGATTTTTTGGCAAAAAAGTATACATTTTTGTGAAGAATATGCTTCAACAGAAAACAACATTTCCACAGAAAATGCTGTTTTTCTGGGCAAAATTACCACATATGAATTTTACACAGAGTAAGTCCTGAAACTCGACTGCATATATAGTGGAAAGGAGAAGCCAGGCATAGTCAGACACACATTCTAGATTTTAGGAAAGCTGATTTTACTAAACTTAGAGAAATACTGGGGGTGATCCCATGGACAGGAATAATAAAAGAGAAGGGAGTTCAAGACGGATAAGAGTTTCTCAAAAGGAAGAAACTGAAGGCACAATTTCAAACCGTTCCAACGAGGAGGAAAAAATGGGAGGTGTCTCAAGAAACCAGGATGGATGACTTGCAACTGAACTAAGTTTTAAACGGAACATGTATAAGAAATGGAAAAATTGGGAAATCACCAAAGAGGAATTCAAACAAATAGCGAGCACGTGTAGGGGTAAAGTCAGAAAAGCTAAAGCACAGAATGAACTCAGGCTTGCTAGAGAGGTTAAGAACAATAAAAAGGGCTTTTGGGGGTATGTCAGCAGCAAAAGGAAGAAGAAGGAAATGGTAGGGCCACTGTGTGGAGAAGATGGCAAAAAGTTAACAGGGGACAGAGAAAAGGCAGAATTACTCAACACCTTCTTTGTTTCAGTCTTCTCAGAAAAGGTAAAGGGTGCTCAACCTGAGGATAATGGAGCAGAGGACAGAATAGGAGAATTTCAGCACAGAATAAGTAAAGAGATAGTGCAGGAATACCTGGTTAATCTAAATGAATATAAGTCTCCAGGACCAAATGAATTACATCCAAGGGTATTAAAAGAACACAAATGTAATATCGGAACCATTGGCAATAATCATTGAGAACTCCTGGAAAACAAGAGAAGTCCCAGCGGACTGGAGGATGGCAAATGTTGTCCCCATCTGCAAAAAGGGGAAAAAAGAGCATCCCAACAATTATCGCCCAGTTAGTCTGACATCAATACCAGGAAAGATTCTGGAGCAGATCATTAAACAGAGAGTCTGTGAACATCTGGAAGGTAATTTCACAATCACAAAAAGTCAACATGGGTTTCAGAGAAACAGGTCATGCCAGACAAATCTGATCTCTTTTTTGATAAAATTACCAGCTTAGTAGATGAAGGGAATGCTGTGGATATAGTATATCTTGATTTCAGTAAGGCCTTTGACAAGGTTCCCCATGACATTCTTGCAAACAAGCTGGTAAAATGTGAGCTAGACAAAGTAACTGTTACATGGATTTATAATTGGTTGACTGGCCGAACCCAAAGGGTGCTCAACAATGGCTCCATTTCAACCTGGAAAGAAGTGACCAGTGGGGTGCCACAGGGCTCTGTCCTGGGCCCAGTGCTATTCAATATCTTTATTAATGACTTGGATGACAGTATTGGGGGCATAGTTATCAAATTTGCAGATGACACCAAATTAGGAGGAGTAGCTAATACCCCAGAGGACAGGATCAAAATTCAAAATGACTTGAACATACTAGAAAGCTGGGCCAAAGCTAACAGAATGAAATTCAACACGGAGAAATGTAAGGTACTGCACTTAGGGCAGAAAAATGAAAAGCACAGATATACGATGGGGGACACCTGGCTGAATAAGACTACCTGTGAAAGGGATCTAGGAATCCAGGTGGACCACAAGTTAGGCTGCATCAGTAGAAGTATAGCGTCTAGATCAAGAGAAGTAATAGTGCCACTCTATTCTGCTTTGGTCAGGCCTCACCTGGAATACTGTGTCCAGTTCTGGACACCACAATTCAAAAAAGATGTGGAGAAACTGGAGCGTGTCCAAAGGAGGGCAACTAAAATGGTGAAGGGTCTGGAAACCAAGCCCTATGAGGAACGACTTAGGGAGCTGGGGATGTTTAGCCTGGAGAAGAGAAGGCTGAGAGGTGATATGATAGCCGTGTTTAAATATTTGAAGGGATGTCATATCGAGGAGGGAACAAGCTTGTTTGCTGCTGCTCCAGAGGCTAGGACCCGAAACAATGGATGCAAGCTGCAAGAAAAGAGATTCCACCTCAACATTAGGAGGAACTTCCTGACAGTGAGGGCGGTTCGACAGTGGAACACACTCCCTCGGAGAGTAGTGGACTCTCCTTCCTTGGAGGTCTTTAAGCAGAGGCTGGATGGCCATCTGTCAGGGATGCTTTGATTGAGAGTCCCTGCATGGCAGGGGGTTGGACTGGATGGCCCTTATGGTCTCTTCCAACTCTATGATTCTATGATTCTATGAACATGAGTCAACAGTGCGATGCAGCAGCTAAAAAGGCCAATGCAATTTTAGGCTGCATCAGTAGAAGTATAGTGTCTAGATCAAGAGAAGTAATAGTGCCACTCTATTCTGCTTTGGTCAGGCCTCACCTGGAATACTGTGTCCAGTTCTGGGTACCACAATTAAAAAAGGATGTGGAGAAACGAGCATGTCCAAAGGAGGGCCACTAAAATGGTGAAGGGTCTGGAAACCAAGCCCTATGAGGAACGACTTAGGGAGCTGGGGATGTTTAGCCTGGAGAAAAGAAGGTTGAGAGGTGATATGATAGCTGTGTTTAAATATTTGAAGGGGTGTCATATTGAGGAGGGAACAAGCTTATTTTCTGCTGCTCCAGAGACTAGGACCTGAAACAATGGATGTAAGCTCCAGGAAAAGGGATTCCACCTCAACATTAGGGGGAACTTCCTGACAGTAAGGATGGTTTGACAGTGGAACACACTCTCCTTCCTTGGAGGTCTTTAAGCAGAGGCTGGATGGCCATTGTCGGGGATGCTTTGATTGGGAGTTCCTGCATGGCAGGGGGTTGGACTGGAAGGACCTTGTGGTCTCTTCCAACTCTATGATTCTATGATTCTAAATGCAAATAATCTTCAAAAACTGCAGATGCTGAAGACTTTCTCACAGCAGAAAGAAAACTGCTAGAAATATTCATTGCTTTCTTCAATAACGAAATTAATGAAGAATTACAACCCTATTTTCTGCTACATGGTTATGACCTTTAAAGCCCTACATGGCTTGGGTCCAACTTATCTCCGGGACCGTCTCCTTCCATATGACCCTCCCCACACACTTCAGTCCTCTGTGAGGAATCTACTACAGCCAATGAAATCTAGGATGTCAGCGACCTCCCAGAGGGCCTTTTCTGCCATCGCTCTCAGATTATGGAATGGCCTGCCAGATGAGATCCACCTGATTACCACACTAGACAGATTTTAAAAAGCTGTCCAGATGAATCTCTTCCAGCAGTCCTTCCCTGTCTATCTTTCCCAGCCCTAGGATTCGGCCACCAGCCCTTGGAGTTGTCATTGCTGTGTTCTTCCTTTGTATGATTTGGTTTTATTCTATCCTCTATTTTAAAATTGACTAATTTAATACTTTTTTAAGGGGTGGGTGGGTTAGGGAATTGTTGTACTTGGATGTTTTTTAATCTGTAAGCCACCCTGATTGCATTGCAGAGGAGCGGGATAAAAATTATTATTATTATTATTATTATTATTATTATTATTACATGCCATCCCATTTTTGCCCTAATGTATTTTCCCAATTGGACACATAATTCGGCATTGGTGTGAAATAATGCTTCCCCTCAGTGAAGGTTGTGACAAATCACACACACACACACCAGCTCACCCTATCTGCAAGCGTTCCTGGAGAAATAAATGAAACTAAGCATTAATTAAAAGGCAACACTAAATGATAACGTATACTGTTTCAACATGTATGTGGCATTTATGTATGCAGTCAGAATCTAACTTCGGAACAAAAAAAATCATTTCACTCAGTACAGTTTTACTATTAGTTCCCAATGTTAAAACTTTGAAAAGTACATCAATCATTCCAGAAGGATATTGATTGTGGTAGAAAAACTCACAATAGTAGAAAATGAATATTACAAATAATATCACCATTTTAATGGATGAGAGGAGATAACTGAGCCATAAGATTTGTTCGTTGGGGGAGTGGCAGATTTGGATCATGCCCAGCTGAACGATACCAATTGTGTTTTAGGAAGTCACTTTGAACATTCCCTTGGAAATAACAATGTATATTCTTTCACTGATATCATTGCTGGAGGGACACTATCCATGGAGCAGAAGCAAAAGAAAGAAAGAAATGTTTATGGATTGCAACTAAATGGTGGCCAGCCAAGTTCCAATATTGTTACTATTCAGTTTTTTAAAGCACTTTCCCACCTATGGCACCCATGTGTTCAATCAACAAGTATTTTTGGGGCTAGCCCCATCCTCTTATACATACATTATTAATATCTTGCAGGAGGAAACTGCACATGCAGCTGCCTGTACAATAGCCTCCCAAAAATCTAGAATCTTGCATGACAAGAGCTCCCAATGACATAAGAACTTTTATATGTGTATCTGTTTGCACAAAAGTATCTCTGCTTGAAGACACTGATGTCTGAATTTGACTAGATCAAGAGAGTAGATCTAGTCAAGATTTTGTTATTATTATTATTATTATTATTATTATTATTATTTTCATATACCCTGCCTTTCTCCCAATATAAGGACTCAAAGCTGTGTGATGTATGAATTAAACATAATCTGTCCGATGTGCATTTCAACAGGTCAGACACTTTCGTCCTTTCCATTTCCATTTTTGTCCTTTCCATCATTAACAAAGTGCTCTTTCTCTGTTTCTTTTCTTCACACTAGTGGATTATGAGTAGAAATCCATACACACAATAATGCACATTTTTCCTACAAGGCATACCAAAAATATGTGCTCCATCTCTCTTTTTCATTTGCACCTTTTTCATTGCCATCTATCTCTTTCAAGAGTAATGAAATATTTTTCCACAGGTGCATGCACACACATGCACACACATACATATCCATCAATTTTGAGATCAGTGGATCCTTCCTTCATGGCCATAGATTTTGGGAAGACAAGGAAGCCCAGCATCATAGGCACCTTTAATCAACACAGACCTTTTGACATTGATTGGATATGTGTACAACAGGGCTGTAGATTTGATTGATTTATTGATTGTCAGACTGATTGTTACTAAATCTTAACTGATGTTCCTTAGATGATGAGGCACTGATAAGTTAGTACCCATCATCACCTTTCCATACATACTATAAAAGACCTGACAGGATGTGGGTAAGCCCAGATTTAGAACAAGAGATTTTGGCTGAAATCCTCTCTGCACTCGGCTCATTGACTTTCAGTAGGATCTGAACAGCTTAACTGTTTCCTCTTCAACTGGTTTAAGCAAGCTTGTGTGCTATTTTGTGGCCTTTGGCTTTAAAGACCCTCAGGCTAACTACATAGCTAGGAGTTATAACAATGAGAAGATAAACCCTAAAAAGATCATGTGAGGATTCATTTAATGCTGAATAAAACTTTAAAGCTAATGTTTTACTCTTTGTAGAGACTCATTGCCATTCTTCTCATACATGCTAGGAGAGAAGGAGAAGCAGAGCATTAGAAGATGAAAGAACATGTTCTAAAGAGAATGATTCATCTCCCTCTGTCTATGTGTTGGCATCTTTGGTCTATACCCATCTCCTTCAAATGACAAGGGAACCCTAGAGAAAACATTATAGAGGAATGCTCTATTGGGATGGAAATTAATCTCTTCCTGAATAAATTAAAAAGGGGCCATCAATTTTAAAAGCTGCAAATTAATATTGGGAAAACAGAAAGAGCAGCTTCTCAGGGGTTTCAGTTTTCAGTATCAAATAATAGAGAATAATAAAGAATTACTGAGTTGGAATCAATCATTTGACCCAACAAGATCCCCCCTTCACCTCCATTTCTACATCTCCTTCACCAGTGACATATTAAAAAATAAATTGTTTTGACAAATACTATAGAGATCCTATTTTAAAAAAAAGAGTGTCAGGGAGCAGATTAATAAATTGCAATAATGGCACTACCTAATAATTCAAAGACTAGTGCAAATACTCTGCACAGCAAGAAAAGAAAAATCTTGTTTGTTGTGATAAATATGATAAATTCCATTGCCTTTTGTTCAACTCATACATTATTTTTTTCACAAAGTGCTTACAAAAGTAGGAGAGAACATAGACAATGGAAACATATAACTTGTATATTGTAAGTAGCACCACAGGAACATCGCTAATGTACACATTTACTCTAAATTTATAAAGAGAAGCTATTTTCCTTGATACCTACCTTTTGGGGTAACTAGAGTTGATGATTTGTTTCATTTTTCCCTCTGCTAAGCCTCCCACAAAATGCCAACTGGTACTAATTCTGTAGAGTGTAACCCTATCCAGATTTACTCACAGCCAAACTACACATTAACTACACAACATGCCCAGCAGTTACAATTTCTTTTCTTTTCTTTTCTTCACAGTGGGAAGTCTAGTACTAATTAGGACCTCCTAGGGGAGAAAGGTTTAACAGCAACATACTGCATGTATTTAACACCTGGCGCAAATCATTTTTAACACTCCCTTCTTGTCTACAACAAAATTACTTTCAATAATAATTATGAAATGATACTATTAATAAAAATGGAAAGAAAAGAAATGCAGATAGTGAGGGGGAATAAAAACTGGGGAGAAGCTGTTGAGCCTGTATTGCAGAGCCCTGGTGGTGCAGTGGTTAAATGCCTGTACTGCAGCCACTCACTCATAGACCACAAGGTTGCGAGTTCAATACTAGCCAGGGCTCAGGCTAGACTCAGGCCTGCATCCTTCCGAGGTCACTAAAATGAGTACCCAACTGTTGGGGGGCAATGAGCTTAAAGTTGTAAACCGCTTGGACATCCCATAGCATGATATGAAGCGGTATATAAATGAAGCTGCTTTGCTCTGCTTTGATCTAGCTGGTTCCCTCAACTATTTTTAAAAGGCAAAACTTTATTTATTTACTTTATGTATATGCTGCCTTTCACCCAGGACAAGACCCAACTTTTATTTCTCTCTCTCTCATGCAGATGCACAATCACCAGTTTATACCAGCTTGCTCAGCCATCTTAATTTATAAGACTGGTCACTACCAAGAAGTATTTCCCAACTTTCTGTACATTCAAACTCTGACCTTTCCCCCAACATGCTAAAGTGAGAGGAGGCAGGTAAGGAGATGCAGGCAAGGAGATTTGTCTTACTTCTTAGCCATCCCACTCCTGCCTCTGCTATCTCCTAGCACAAAATGCCACCCCTATCCTTCATTTGGCCAAAAAGCACCAGTGTTTCCTACCCCATCTCCCCGCTCCCTCTATGCACATCAGACTTGCACAAGCTTCTTGGTTTGGAGCCATTTGGAACCTCCACTCAGAGTTTGTTTTTTCCCCAGGACAGAGAGGGAAGTATTCCCTTCCTATAGAAGATATGCTAATACTGAGCAATCTCAATTCTTCTGGATCACTGGTACCCCCATGTCTCCCACTTGCTGGTGGCAGTGCTACTTCTCAAGGGCTGGCGCAGTCCATGGGAGATGAGAAAAACCTCTGCCTGTGAGAGCTGCCACCACCACTGCCACCATCCTCTGTCAGAAAATGGGGCAACAAGAGGGTCCAAATTAGAGAGTTGGATGACCAGTGTTGGGGGTGTGGAGAGAGTAAAAATGAAATAAGCATCTCATTATTGATAATTATTGAAAATAATTTTGTTGTAGACAAATGGGGTATTAAACATGGGAAAGAAGGGGGTGCCTGGCACCCTCTGGCTCCTTTCTTCTTTCTCCCCCAGGAAAAGAAGCACTCTTGCCTGGCCTGACCTGCCTAAATTCATTTTGCTTCTCTGCAATTACCAGGAGTTCACTGAACCAGGAAGCAAAGCTAAGAGTAAATGGTCCTAGAAAGGCCAGGCATCACCACTGCTGTCCAACTGCTGTAATCTCACTTTCATGGACCTCTGAAAGATAGCAAAGGAGGAAGACTGGTCTGACTACCAGTTCTGAAAATACCAAAATCAAGACCCAGCAGAATGCAAATGAAAACCATCCAGGATCAGGGTTTTTCCCAGCAGACAATGGGGGGAAGCAGATGGCTAAAAGGGCCATTTTGGGGGCAAGGAAGGGGCAGCCGCATGGTGGGTGCCTCAACCCCTTCCCGAAGGCATCATCGGAGCGCTGGCCCCTCCGCACGGCCGGGTCTCCGACGATGCCTTCCCGCCGCAGTGTTCGTACACGCTGCGGTGGAAGAGTCGCCGAAGGTGCGCCGCCAGCCTTTTGCGGTGCACCTTCAGCAACTTGTGGAAGGAGCGTTATTTTAGCGCTCCTTCCAGGGGCGGCGAAGCTGCGCCACGGGGCCGAAGTGTGCGGATACCTCGGCCCCGCGGCGCTACTTCCCAGGGCCGCCCATCTGCTTCCCCCCCATTGAATCATTAATAGGCACAAATCCTACTTGCATATCCTCTCACCCTGAGGCCATTCAACAATAGAACAACACACAGATTAATATGTAAATCACCCTCCCAATTTAGGGTCACACAGTATATATATATATATATATATATATATATATCCCACTCACCTCCATGCCAGCATTCTCTGAAGATACCAGGCACAGATGCTGATGAAATGTCAGGAATAAACTCTGCTAGAACATGGCCACAGAGCCTGAAAACCCCATAAAAACCATTGTGGAATTGTAGCTTTCTAAATGTTCAGTAGAAGTTGAATGAACATACAGGGTAGTCATCAAGACACACCTGTTTCACACAGATGTTTCTTTTATATCAACTTAATATCTTTAATGGACTCATGTCTCAAAGTTTAATAATCTCCACTGTGGAAGTGAGATTACAATGATTGAGGATTACAATAAGGATGTTCATTGACCACAAGATTTGGTTTGGCCTAGGGCATATCTAAATGGGACAAACAAACTGGTTTCCCCTCACCCTCTCCCTGTCTTCATAATACAGGGCCAAAGGCCTGATTCAACTGTGGATTGTCTTCACATGGGAAGGTCAGTTCCTCAGAAAATCCAGGCCATCCCTGCATTAAACCAAATTTTTATGGAGTCACAATTTTCTCCAGATCTTCACAGAAACTCCAACAACACCTGGTAACTGTTTGCAGTTCACAGCAGATAATACGAGGTAACTGTTTCTGCTATGCTGCTCACTCCCACTATTGCTGTCATGGGCCACTCCCTTTGAGGTCACAACAAGGTGCCCAGCCATTTGATTGACTGTAAAACTACAAATCCCAGGATTCCATAGGAGCTACAGCACTTAAGGTGGTGTCAAACTGCGTTATTTCTACAGTATATGTAGATGCACCCATCACTGCTTTTAATTGAAAGTATTGATTTCCCCCCTCCCTGAAAATTTGTTACCAGAATTGAATAAAATTTACAGGAATAATTGACTCTTGCCATTGTATCAAGTCAGCCAGGGTTCAAAGAAACAGATGTAGGAAGTTTCTGGGAAGACCAGCATTAGCAGTTGGGATGGGGTGGGGGTCTTTTTAAAAAAAGATGATTTTTTTTCTTCTAGGATTTTTATGGACAATTGTGCTGAATATGCAACATAAAAACAGCCTTTTTTAAGAATCATATCATTTCAGGAGAATATATGCAGAAGTATTTGTGGAAGGGAACTCTTCAAATACCCTTTCATGCTACACAATCATTACACTATATTTCATTTTAATTGCCATGGCTCCATCCTACGGAATTCTGGGATTTGCAGGGTAGAGAGGGATACTTAGAATACTCGGTCATGTAGCTCTAATGCCTCACCAAATTACAATTCCCAGGATTTCACTGGATACAACTATGGCTGTTAAAATGGAATAGCAATGCTGTAATTATGTGGAGTTAAAAGACTCCTCATTTGTAGGCAAATTGGGAGTGATCTGCCTTCCTATACTCTCCTCTCTGCAGTTTTTGTCAATTTGTATGAAAGTGGCATATGACACAGAAGAATCCCTAGGTACAAAATCTACAATATTTCAGATAGGTTTGGTTCTACAAATAACTCTGAATGTTTGTGTTTATTAGTTTTGTTTGACTTTATCTGAGGGGCAGGATTTTACAGCCAACTCATGTATGAAATGTTAAAACTACAATGTTTTTCTCTTCAAATAATCTTCCTCAAATGCTTAGGAAAACAAGAAATATATGTGTATTGGTATGATCGTACTGTAAAACCTCTCCCAAAAGCACAACATTGCTCTGCCAATTTTTATTCTGAAAGGACTTGTAGGAGTTCAGATTTATGTCAGGGAATTTCCCCACCTATAAAAGCCTGCAAGTAAAGAGCATTCACAAAATAAATATTAACAAAGGTCTCAGAAGACTGGATTTTAAAATACACCACACCATTACAGAGCACAGGATTGTGCTGATTGTACAGATGTATTTGATATATCCCTGCAAATGTCTTTTTGCCATAATATTAACTTTATAACCAAGCAATATCATTCAGATTTAAAATGGCAATGTTTGAATTTAATTCAGCAAGGATGACTTGTCCCAGGTTCTTTAAAGATGAAATGCACCTAGTGAGCAAAATAGGCTTTAAAAATCAATAAAATTATTATTTTCTCATGAAGTTTAATTTGTAGTTGCTTGCCTCCAGCTTGTGCTTGATTGTTGTCTTATGAGTAACAACCCATGAGGGGGAAAGGCAGCTTGGGGGTGACATACTGCTAGAGAATTGTGTGTGTGTGAGTGCAGTTTATGTATGCACAAATTCTATTTTGGATGGGGCACAAAGAATTATTCACTTGTTCTGTCCAAACCCCTTCCACTGCCTGTGTTGTTTACCATTGGAGGAGGGAGGATGGAAGGGGTGATTCAGACAATAAAGTTACTCTGAATTCCTGGGGAAGGAAAAAATAGGTGCATTCCATTTAAGAGTACATTGTCATTTCTCCCGCATGACTGAAGGCCTTTAACTTTTACTTTATCACATGAGGCAGTAAACCAGAATTAAAGCAAGATATTAGTGTATTTGGCCAGTATTTATTTATTTACTTAGTTATTTATTCCCCCTCCACCTTTCTCCTGATATAGGGGCTCAAAGTGGCCAACAAAATTTAAAACAGTACAAATTCAAAATAATACAAACCATTAAATGGTATATACAAAGTTTAAAAAACAATTAAACAATTTTACAAAGTTAAAAACATTACACATTAAAATGTATAATGTTTTTAAAACTTTATATAAAACTCTATACAAACCTTACAGAGCATTTAAAATTCAATCCTTGTCAGTTTGAAGGAACCTAGTGGCATAAGAATGTTTTATCTGCCGCCAAAAGGAGAGCAGAGATGGGGCCAACCTGGGCTCTCTAGAGAAAGAGTTCCAGAGCCTTGGAGCAGCCACTGCAAAGGCCCTTTTTCTTGTTCCCACCAAGTGAGCTGGAGATGGTGGTGGGACAGAGAGAAGGGCCTCTCCAGAAGATTGCAACATTCTAGTGGTCTCATAAAGGGAGATACAGCCCTTCAAATAATGAAGACCCAAGATTTATAAATCAAAACCAGCACTTTGAATTGTGCCTGGAAATGGACTAGCAGCCAGTGAAGCTGTTGTAACAGCCGAGTTGTGTGCTCCTTGTAGCTGCCTCCTATTAGCAACTTGGATGCAGCTCTTTGAGCCAACTGAAGTTTCTGAGCACTTTTCAAAGGCAGCCCCATGTAGGGCACATTACAGTAATCAAAATGGGATTATCACTCAATGTCATGTCTATTTAATTGCTGCTTTGAATTTCCTTTGTTTGTGTAGCACATATTTTCACTGATGGCAAAAAACCAACAATAGGCTCCTAATATTGCTCCTATTCCAGTAGTCCCCATGTGCGATAGGCTCCTTCTACAGTAATAATAATTGATGACAGTCACTTGGCATGAGGGGATCTTCCACCCTCCTTGCTGTTCTCAAGCATGCCCTGATTTTCATTTGGGGTGCAAGATGGAAAAATACATGTACACATACACTTATTATTTAAGGGTTATATCCCATATTACATAAAGAGACTGTCCTTTCCCTCTCAAAGTCCATAGGTGCACATGTTGTTGTTGTTGTTGTTGTGTGCCTTCAAGTTATTTCCAACTTGTGGCTCCCCAAAGCAAACCTATTGTGAGGTTTTCTTAGCAAGATTTGTTCAGAAGAGGTTTGCCATTGCCTTCCTCTGTGGCTGAGAGAGTGTGACTTCTCCAATGTCATCCAGTGTGTTTAATGGCAAGGAATAGCACATGTACATTGACGTGATTATTGCAAGCTTTCAAGTCATTTCTGACTTATGGTGACCCTAAGGTGAAACTATTACATGAGTTTCTTGGCAACATTTGTTCAGAGGGGGTGTGCCATTGCCTTCCTCTGAATCTGAAAGAATGTGACTTCTCCAGGGTCACCCAGTGGGTGACAGAGTGGTGATTCAAACCCTGATCTCTGAGAGTCCTAGTTCAACACTCAAACCACTATTCCATACTAGATCTCAGCAAACTGATGGCACTGTCTAAATAATAATGATTGCTATGTTTTGCACTGAGCTGTGGGTCCTGTTCATAAGTCATTGACTTTCAAGCTATTTAGGAAGAGTTACAAAACATTACTCTCAGAGACAATTGAACAAAAAGGTCAGAATCATCTCTCATCTACCTGCTAACCTCAGGCCATTTAAGGCAATAATATTTGTTCAGTGGAAGCACGTGATTAGGTCACAGTGTCCAGGAAATTCATTTACTTGTCTTCACAGATTCATGATGTCAGTGTGTATTTTTTTGAGGGGGGGGGGAATATTTTGTTCAAAAATTGATGGTAACAATCTATATGAAGAAAATTATGGATATTATTTAATCAACACATCATTCAAAAAAAATCTATACTAAATGTTAATATTAGGCATCTTCCTCAGCTTTCAAATGAGACAAGAATATGCAGCTATTCACTCTTATCCTGACTACACTCACTCATAGACCACAAGGTTGCGAGTTCAATACTACCCAGGGCTCAGGCTAGACTCAGGCCTGCATCCTTCCGAGGTCGCTAAAATGAGTACACAACTGTTGGGGGGCAATGAGCTTACAGTTGTAAACAGCTTAGACATCCCATAGCGCGATATGAGGCGGTATATAAATGAAGCTGCTTTTGTTGCCTAGAGGCCATAGCATTGCAAAACATTAACATAGATTTATCCTCACTCCCATAAACTTTAACTCTCTATTTCATAGCTAGAAGCTCTGTGGGAAGTTCTTGTGGAATATGCATAAAGCATCTGAGGTACGTTTTTAAATACCTCTCAAACTTTTGCATATTTCTCAGGCACAAACAATAATCAAACAATCAAAATTTTTATAGAGTACCCATGCATAAATGGTGCAGAGCACCATGACATTATATGTATAAATAAATGACAACAGGAATTCATTATGTTTTCCTATTTACCCTCGCTTGATGCCTATTGTTTCATTTAATCACAGTTTTCTTAGCTCCAACTCTGTCCATCAATCAAGCACAGATTAGAAAAGTTATTTTGGAGGGCCATACTGGATGATTAATTATTCTAAGAGCTGTGATTGCCAAAAAGTAAATTTTTCATGCTCTTCTATCAATGGCCAGAATCCCCTTGGTTGACTACACTAATGTAATCAGAGATAAAGCCAATGCAAATATGTATATCTTTTTAGACATTATCTGCTCTTTCCTTTTCATTGGACAATGTTAGTGGAGTAGACTTTGTGTGCAATTCATTCATTTTGAAGTATTAAGCCAGCCTATCTTGATTTAAAACTGTGCTTGCATTTACTATGAAAAAAATACATTCTATAAAATCGCAAGTGTACCCTACTGAATTACAGATCCCAGGAGCCACTCAAAATGGCATCAAACTGCTATAACAATGCAGTGTGAATGAACCCCAGAAAGAAAGAGACAATCTGAGAGCTGTTCATGTGGTCAATGAAAGACAGGGCTCTTTGAAGGAAGAGCAGGGGCCTTGAGATAATTTTCATCAATGGCATCTAGAGAACAGACAGAGCAAGTATACAAATCATCCGGTTTATAGTCTTTCACACTGTGGTAAACTGTGTGGTGTTTCAATCTTTTCATTGAAATTATTGTAGTTGTACATAGATTATAGTGGTTAGAGTACTGGAATATGACACAGGAAGCCTGGGTTTAAATAGTTGCCCTGGATCCTGCATAAGGAGAAAGATGGAATATATATATTAAAAAATACCCATCAAGCCATGGAATTTACTGTGTGACCATGGTCTAAGCACACTCTCGAGTTGACCAACCTCAGAGTGTCATTGTGAGTATAAAGTGGAAAAGGGGAGAGCTATCTATGCTTCCTTGAGCTTGTTTAAATGTAACAAATGAGAAATAAATAATTATGCCTATATTTGTATACATCAATTTAAATAAGCATAAATAAAATGCTATGCAGATAGTACCGGCGTATAAGACGACTGGGCGTATAAGACGACCCCCAACTTTTCCAGTTAAAATATAGAGTTTGGGATATACTCACCATATAAGACGACCCCTCTTCCAATGGGAGAAAATGAGAAAGTGTTGGGGGGAAAGGACTGCCAATATACTAGGTGATGCATTCTGGGGTATGTACAATTTGTGGCCAAGTAAGTGACCCTGGGCCTGTCACACACTCTCAGCCTCAGAGGATGGTAATGGCAAACCCCATTTGAAGAAACGTGCCAAGAAAATCCCATGATAAGATTGCCTTAGGGTTGCCATAAGTCGGAAAGGACTTGAAGACACACAAGAACAACAAAAAGTCTGCAATTGTTTCATAGGTAGTACATGGGAATAGGAGCCAGCATGGTGTAGTGGTTTGAGTGTTGGACTATCACTCTGGAGACCTGGGTTTGATTCCCCACTCTGCCATGAAACCCATTGGATGAACTTGGACAAGTCACACACTCTCAGCCTCAGGGGAAGGCAATGGCAAACCTCCTCTGAACCAGTCTTGCCAAGAAAACCCCAGGATAGGGGTTCACCTCTTATCCGCTGCTGCTTCCTCCTCCTGCCTCACACCACACTACGCCACCCCTTCCTCCCACCCCTCCTCCTCCTCTGACCCGGACTTCCTCTCTTCCTCCTCCTCCCACCTCCCACTGTGCCACACCTTCTTCCTCCTCCTTTGACACCCAGCCTATAAGACGACCCCCGACTTTGGAGAAGATTTTCCTGGGTTAAAAAGTAGTCTTATATGCCAGAAAATACTGTATCTTAGATTACCCTCCTTTTTGGTGATGCATAAGTGACCACATTAGTTCAATTTCACCATGACTGGCAAGCATGTGGACATGTGGGATTTTTAAATTTTACTGAAATTCAATTTTATAAAGTGTTTAAATTTTCATTTAAAACAAATCAGACTCCTTGTTTTATGTTTTGCTCCATCATTACCTTCCATTCCTCTATTAGCAAAATTTTGGGTTACAAGTTTCTGAATACAGTAGTAATCTCTAATGAAAATGATCAAACTTACCTATAAAATATGTTGTATAGTTGTGGAAAGTTTTCTCAACAGCTCTACTTATTAAGTAAATGCTTGTTATTTTGATGCAATCATATATCCACTTTCTCTTCCCTCATAAATTTAAACTTAATTGCACTTATATACATTTGCAAAAGAAATTTGGAACATAATGATCTTTCTTCTTGCTGTTATAGTTGCTTTTTAAAAAGTGAGTAGATATCAAATAATGCAGCACTTCAATTACTGTTTTCTGCCATTCACAACTAAGAAAGCCAACACAGTGTTTAATGGTTGATGAAACAGCATTGCATCAAGCATTATTTTTGTCTTTTCTGTGTACATTTGTTTTTCTAAACAAGTGGTGCATAATGATCCTTGTTCTTTTTAACATTTTGGTGACTTTCCTGCTATTTGGGTTTTTGTGTAGAAGTAACAATTATTGGACTCTTTGTTTGCACACAGCAGCTGTGTGTGTGTGTGTGTGTGTGTGTGTGTCCATTCCTCCTTTATAAATATAATTTTTCAGGCAGTTCACAAAATAGATAAATCTAGATTAAGCAATATCAATCAGCTTTAATATACACTCCCTAAAATGCACACAGACACCCTAACCATAAAACAAAAACAGACATTAAAATGAAAAGGACTGGTAATAATAAAAATTTCAAAACAGCAGCAGCAGCAAGTTTACTAATACTTAACAGTGTGGACACAGAAGGAATTGCATGGCTGGATAAAACGATCTTAGCCTGGTGCCGAAAATCCATCCAACTAGACACCAACCAAGCTGCCCTGGGGAGAACATTCCATAACTCAAATTATGTGGCCATGGCCAGAGGTTGGATTAAAGCTCAGTTTGAAATTGCTGGCTTTGTTCTCAAGCAATTAGAATCAACTCTGGCATAAACACTTAGCCTGGGGTGTCTCTTTTGTTCAAAGCAGATATGCTGGAGGATTTCATTTGGTCCTCACACATCTCAGACTAATATGCAGATTGGAACATAGTTAATCTTTGGCTTTCATGTTTCTCTGACAACCAATTCAAAAATAATAGCAAAAAAATCATTCACAATGATGGATTTGAGAATAAAGCACATACAAAAATGTGTATTTGTCTATTTAAATCAGGGGTAGGAAACCTAAGGCCTAGGGGCCGGATGCAGCCCCCCGAGGCCTTTGGACCGGCCCCAGGCCGGTCCTGCCGCTGCCGTCGCAGCTGCCGCCCGCCATGATGATATTGATTATTGTTGTTAGAACTTGTTGTTGGGGTTTTCTTGGCAAAATCTCCACAGGGGTTTTGCCATGGCTTTTCTGGGGCTGAGAGAGTGTGCATGAATATTTTTTTAATTTTTTTAAATATATATATATATATATATATATATATATATATATATATTTTTGGTGCTTCTGCCCCCCAATTGTCTGAGGGACAGCAACCTGGCCCCCGGCTCAAAAAGGTTGCCTACCCTTGATTTAAATGTATTTAATGCAGAAATCACTTTTAACATATGTATTAACACAGAAACCAATGGTAACATACCTACAAATGAACATATGCGAAACTCCCAGGGACCAGAATTAGTACCGACTCATCCATATCAGTTTCAACTAAAAGTTGTTATTCTGGTTAATTTACTTACAGCCTAATGCCCAAACATGGAAATATTAAAAAACAAAACAAAGCTGGACACTCATCTGATATTCTAGTGCATTGGTCCCTTCAGAATCAACATAGGAAATCAATGGAAGTTCTAATAGTTCCCATTAGAAATCCTTTGGTTTGTCCATTAGCAATACTGGAGCTCTTTCTGTTTATTATTGGGAATTCTTATGGCCATTTGAAAGAATAGTTTAATCTATTGGTATTCATAAAGATAACCCATGTCTATGGAAATCTCAAGAGAAGCAAATGAACAGTCAGTATGTAAGTGATCCAAGAATATTTGGGGATATCCTCTGTGTGTATTTGGAGAGTATGTCTTAAAACAACAAGTACCTCTGTTGAATAAATTCAAGTAGAAATCAAAAACATGGCCATGTAAGCCTGGAAAAATAGTATGTAAAGTGATCTAGTAGCACCTTTGGTGCTAACTGAAAGAAAAAAGCTGATAAGCATGAGCTTTTGTAGAACAGAGCCTACTTCCTCAGATGTATGGGGTTGAGTGGAAAGTCCAGAGACAGACCTATATAGCAGTCTGATATAGGAATGCAAAACTTTGTGAGTATAAACAAGTTCAGTTTTAACAATGGTCACTGGAAACAAGGCAGGAGGAATGATGTTGTCTAAAGTCTAGGTAAATAGATAACCATTGAGATGAAGCATGGGAACCAGAAAGAGGGTGTGATGAACTGGCTAAGGGCCCCTCATGATCCTGGGGGCTTAGCTAGTGTTAGAATGTGTGTAGTGTGTCTCTTCAACCCACTGCTGATGGACTGCAGTTTGTGTTTATTGTGACGTGCACTTTTTCTTTTCTTTTATTTGTGGCCACACCATGGACCCTTTTCGTCCCACAGCTGCCACCACCCTATGCAAAGAGCCACTCCTTCACCAACCTTCTCTTCTAAAACTATTTAGTATAACCTATCTTGTATAAAGTTTAGTAGCATGGATATTCATTCACACTGTAGACAAGTGTTTCATAAAGTAACAACAAAACTTTATTTACAATACAAGTAACAATGTTTCACTTGGTCTTGCTGCAATTGTTATAATTGGTTACAATTACAAATAATAATACTCTAAAACACTCCTTTCCTTGCCCCACAGGACACTCTTAGCCCTTCTTTGTGTACCTTTGCCACTATTTCTTAACCAGCCTCTCTTTATTCACTCCCTCACTTGGAGCTTAGTATGGGTATTAGGCCCCTCTATTCTGGACTTTAACCCTGTTCCACTCTGGAACCTTCATCACCAGATCCTCACCGTCTGGGATCCAAACCCTATCTGACTTCCAACTGTTCCTAATGGAATTTTCCCCTTACAGCCCATCATTCTATTGGCTGTCGCCAGCTCAGTCCTGATGGGTTGTCACCAGGGCTGGCTCTAAGCTGCTTTCTCTCCACATTATTCCAAATGTGCTTTCTCTTTCTAATCTTCCTTTGTAGTTCTTTTGATCCAGGACTGTTGTTCTGAGGTCCAAGATGGAATGCCCAGGATGATTGAAGTGTTCTGCAACCAGTTTTTGTGTATTCCCATTCTAATGTCTGATTTATATCCATTTATCCTCTGATGCAGGGACCAGCCTGTTTGCCCGATGTAACGTGCTGAAGGGCATTACTGACATAGCATGGCATAAATTACATTGGAAGATGAGCAAGTGAAAGTCCCTCTAATATCCTAAAGAGAGACTGATGCACTGGAATCTTGCTATCTGGGGCTTTTGCTTCCAAGGTAAAACACTTTTTTCTAACATTGGGGCTGATTGGCATGCTTTAACCCTAAATCTAAAGTTTTTCTGATGCAAAACATGAAAACTTCTTGAGAAATTCAGTGTTCTCTACCTGCATAGGAGCCTGAGGCTTCACAAAGGAAAGAGACATGCTGGATTCCAAGGAAACATCTTCTTTGGATTGCAAATGGACATTTCCTTGGCTTGCAAAATTTTCCAGTGACCGCATGGCCAAAGGGGGAAGAGCCAGCATGCAGATAGCCCTCCCCTAACATCTGAACTGATATCAGAAACAGAAAATGCAGATTAAGACTAACATCTTCAAATGTTTTTCCTGTTTGTCTGATGAAGAAGCCAGTGTGATTTCAAAAGCTTACAACATGTAATTGGTTTTTTTTAACAAATTTTATTGATTAGAAACACACATAACACATCTAACAAACAACATATAAAAATGACTCAGACTTACAAAACACAAACGTTAAAAAGACTTCCTTATTGGACAATGATAGCTAATCAGCCCGATTACATTGAAATTCATTTAACAGATTTTCTTAATGCTTCCATCTCACATTATAACTTCCTCAATCAAAATTTATACATCACTTAAAGTCTAACACTCATTACATTAACTAATATTTCTTCATCTATACAACCCAGCTCATAACTTATACCCTCTTAGTCCATATCTATTATAAAATATGAATCCGCCTCTGCTTTCCAATAGTCCCACAGTGGCTTCCACACCTTTTCATTCTCCCTTTTTAAAAAAATCATAGATGTTATTTTCTCAATTTCCATTATATCTAAAACCTTTAATCTCCAATCTCGTATATTTGGGATATCCTTAGTTTTCTATTTTGCTGCAAAAAAATCCTAGTTGCAGAGATTAAATAAAACATCAGTTTTCAGTACTGCTTTTCTAGCTTTTCATCTTTTGACATCCCTAGAAGATATAGCTGTGGATCCAGGTTAACTTTGGTCTGTAATATTTTTTCTATCTCATTATGTGTAAGTTGCCAATACTTTCTTACTATTTTGCATTTCCACCATAGGTGGTAAAAAAGTGCCAACCCTTTTCTCACATTTTCAACATTTGTCTGAATTATTTTTTCTCATTTTGGCCAATTTATAAGGGGTAAGGTACCAGCGGAACTGCATTTTATAATAATTTTCTTTAATATCCGAATTTAGAGTGTATTTTATTCTTATTTTCCAATTTTTCTCCCATTGTTCTAAAATTATACTGGAACCTACATCTTGTGACCATTTCACCAGTTGTGGCTTAATCAGGTCTCCCTCCATTTCTATTTTTAACAACATCTTGTATAATTTCGATATTTTGTGACTATCTTGTGCTTTTATTATATTTTCAAATTCTTCATCCATAATACCAATTGATTTTGTTTTTTATCAATCACAAAACGTTCCCTTAATTGTCTATATTCAAACCAGTTACAATTGTAACCTTCCACTTTAAGCTGGTCTTGGGATTTTATTTCTTGGACTTGGCCATCTTTTAATGAAAGGTCTCTGTATGTCAGCCAATTATTTTTACCTAATTTATTTTCTCTTAACGCAATTTCGTTTACTGCCGTCCATAAGGGGATTATGTCAGGCCATTTGGCTTTAACTTTTCTCCACACCCTCAGTAACAGCCTTCTTAAATAATGATCATTGAAATCGTAATGATAATTAATTTTGTCATATAATAAATAACCGTGCCAGCCATAAATCTTATCAAAACCCTCCAATTTTAAATTTTTCTCATTATCCAGATTTATCTAGTCAATTATCCAGTAAAGACAATATGCACGGTAATATATTTTCAGGTCTGGCATTCCCATTCCTCCTCTGTCTGTTGAATCCTGTAATAATTTCATCTTAATCCTTGGTTTCTTCCCCCCCCCCCCCCCCAGAAATTTAGATAAATCACTTTGCCATTTTAGGAAGGGTATATCATTAATCATATCAGAATATTTTTGAATACGAATAACATTTTAGGAAGCACATTCATTTTGATTGCAGCTATTTTGCCCAATAATGATGAATTCAGATTTTTCCATCTATTCAATTCAGTCTTAATCTCTTTCCATTTTTTTTCGTAATTGTTTTTAAACAAATCCAAATTCTTTACTGTAAAATTTATTCCCAAATACTTAACCATCTTACTTTCCTGGAATTTTGTTTTGTGACTTAATTCTTCTTTTTCTTCTTTAGATACATTCATCATTAACATTTTAGTTTTATCCTTATTAACTTTTAATCCTGTCAAGTTCTCATATTCATTCATTGTTTAAACTAATTTATCTATTCCTTCACTGGGGTTTGCTAATGAAATCATTCAATCGTCGGCGAAGGCCTTTACTTTAAATTCATTATCTCTAATTTTAACTCCCTGAATCACTTTATCTTCTCTTATCCTTACTAATAAGATTTCAAAACACATGATAAATAATAGTGGAGAGAGGGGACACCCTTGTCTCACCCCCTTATGGATCCTAACATTTTTAGTAGATTTACCGTTAACTAGTATTTTAGCTTCTTGGTTCTGATATATTATTTCTATCCAGTTTTGAAAATTCTATTCTACTATTTTGAGAAAGCCTTTGATAGTTTAAATTTGACATTTATTATTACTGTTTTGGAGAAATTAGATGTGGGCCTGAATTTTAAAAACTGCAACATGTAATTGGGCATTTTGGTTGGCCCAATAAAGGTATCATTGTTTGGATGTTATTGGATTCCCTCTAATATTGTGGGTGATGTCTTTAGGACCTATGATGACATTTCCTGTATAGATGTATGGGCAGATTTGGCATCTGGGTTTTTAGCAGAGTTTTGTATTCATGTCCACATCTGTGTTATGTGTCCTCCTGTAGGTAAGTAACTGTTTGAGATTTGGAGGCTGTCTGTAGGTGAGTAAAGGCCTACCCCAAGATTCCTTGACAGGGCAGCATTATTGTCCAAAACAGGTTGTAGTTCATTGATTATATGTTTGATTGGCCTCAATTGGGAGGTATATGTCACCATTAGTGGGGTTCTGTCATTTTCTGTCCTCAGTTTGTTCTATAATAGATTAGTCCTGGGTACATGTCTTGTTTATTTATTTCTTTGGTTGTTGTTTTTTTTTACTTCATGTGGTGGGTATTGTACCTTGTTTATTTGTTGTACCTTATTTATTTGGGGTTTTTTTTTACTTATGTGGTGGGTATTATAACAACTTCTTTTAAAATTATTTAATATGTTCCATTATCCAACCTATGTTCAATATGATCTCTAGTGCCTCTTCTTTTCCTGAACCTAGCAGACATCTGGAATTTCTTTTCCCATATATGGTAAATGTCTTTGTTGTAGAATTTCATCACTTTGGTGCATAGAAAATAAATGCAATAGCCTCTGGTTGCTACAATCCCTTTTGTTCCTTTCCTTTGAGATTGGAATGTATAGTGATTGTTTCCAGTTTGTGGGTCATTGTTTTGCTTTCCATATTTCTTGACAAATTTTAGTAAGAATTAAAGTACATTTCCAGTATAGGTTATAACCTATTCTATTTTTTTTTTCAAACAGGAAAAGAGGAAGTATTATATGTGAAGGATACGACATAAGAAACAGATTGCAAGTAAAAATTAAAGAGGAGAGAAACAACACTGACCACATTGTTGCCATTTACTGTAGGCCTCCCAGACATGCTGAAGATTTGGATAATGCCTTTCAAAAGTAAATGATGAAATATTCAAAAAAGAGTGTATAGTAGTAATGGGAGGCTTCAGCCACCCTGATATTTGTCTGAAATCACATTTTATCAAGAATGTAAGATCCAACAAATTCCTTACTTACCTTACAGACAATTGAATTGTACAAAAGATGAAAGAAACAAGGGAATCAGCTATCTTGGATTTGATCCTAACCAACAGAAATGAACTGGTCAGTGGGGTGGAAATAGTGGGGTCATTGGGTGGAAGTGACTATGCCCTCTTTGTTATACAAGGAAAGGGGAGGCCAAATGTAGTCAGGCAAACACTTCAGGAAAATTCATTTTAGAAAGCTTAGGGAAATACTGTGTATGATCTCATAGTCAGAAATGAGCAAAGGAAAGGGAGTTCAAGATGCATGGGAATTTCTTAAAGGTGAGATATCAGAAGCACAATTTCAAACAATTCAAATTCCAATAAAGAAAACAGGGTGGATGTACAAAGAATTTTCAGATGAGCTGAAATTTAAAACAAACTTGTATAAGAAATGAAATAAAAGAGGAACCAACAAAGAAGGGGAACCAACAAAGACAAATTCAAACAAATAGCTAATACCTGTAGGAAAAAAGTCAGAAACGAAAAGTTATGAAAGAGCTCAAGCTCAGTCAAAAAGTTAAAATAATTAAAAGGAAATTTGGGGGGCTAGCTTCAAAGCAAGTGAACGAACAAGGAAATGGAGATCCATAGAGAAGATGATGAAAAGCTAACAGAGGACATATATGCGTCTCCTTCCAAAAGGAAAACAGTGCCTTAATTTGTAAAAACAGAATAAATCATGCAGTAAGGAAAAGAGGTAGGAAAGGAATACTTACCATATATACTTGACTATAAGTCGACCTCATGTTTAAGTCGAGGGCAGGTTTGTGGGCCAAAATTATGGATTTTGATATGACCCTTAGATACGTTGAGGATAAAATTTAGGGGCCTATAGTAAAGGATCTAAAGGATGAAGCAAACCAAAACGGTGTCAACAAACTTATAAAATTCCAATAGACATAAATCTTTGTGCCCAGTATTAAGGCTGGATGGATGAGAGAATAGAGGGGGTTGGTGCTTCCAGGATAGATTAAACTCTTGCCTTTCACCAACTTATGGTTCCTTCTTTTAAATAAGAGTTAAAATACAGTACTTACATTGACCCGTGAATAAGTTGACTCAGTTTTTTTTTGGGGGGGGGGCAATTTTTTTACCTAAATTTCTAGACGTATACATGAGTATATACAGTAACTACTCTCAATGAATTCAAGTCTCAAGGGTCAGATGAGTGGCATTCAAGAGTACTAAAAGAATTTGCTGTTGTAATCTCAAAGTCAGTGTCAATAATCTTGGAGAAGTCTTGGAGGATAGAAGCATTCCCTATAGAGGAGGGCTAATGTTGTCCCCATCTTCAAAAAGTGCAAAAAAAAGGATCTGAGCAACTATTGACTGATCAGTTTAACATTGATATCAGGAAAGGTTTTAGAATGGATCATTAAATAGTCAATCAGGAATGCTATGATTACTATGGGCCTCGGCAGACGACCAATAGGGTCGTCTCTGAGGCAAGGAAGAGGAGAGGCAGCCGCACAAGCGGTGCCCCTTCCTCCTCCCGAGGTTGCCCTCAGAGCTGCCGGCCCTCCGCACGGCCGGCGCGTCGAGGGCAACCTCCTGCCGCAGCGTCCTCACACGCTGCGGCGGAAAAGCCAGGGAAAGTGCGCCCAACGCATTTAGGGCGCACTTTCCCTGTCTTCTGAAAGGAGCGCCAAATTGGCGCTCCTTTCAGGGACGCCACCGGTGCGCCACCGTGTGAGTGCCTCGCTCCAGCGGCGCACCATCCCAGGGCGTCCCCGGCGCCCTGGTCTGCATCCCCCCTATGAGACATCAAATGTTTCTTAAAAACCAGTCATCCCATCTCTTTTATATATCTATAGTTACAAACTTGGTAGATTAGTGAAATGCTGTGGATGTGTATATCTTTATTTCAGTAAAACTGACAAGGTCTCCCTTGATTTTCTGGCAGGAAGACTAGTGAACTGTGGGCTAGACATGGTTACTGTTAGGTGGATCTGGAACTGGTTGACAGACAGAATTTAGAAAGTACTCACTAATGGTTGCTTTTCATTTTGGAGAGATGAGATGAGTGGGTTGTCTCAGGGGTCTGTCCTTGAGCTGGTGTTATTTAATATCTTTATAAATGACATAAGGCCTGAACAGACTGCCAGAAATAATCCAGTTTGAGACCACTTTTGGGGGTTGCAGACTGCCAGAAATAGTGCAAATTGAGTTCACTTTTAGGGTTAGTGCTAGGGAATCATGGGAATTGTTTTGTTTTGTTTTCTGAGACATTGAGCCTTCTCTGTCAGAGAGCTCTGGTGCCACAATAAACTACAGTTCCCATGATTCCCTAACCCTAACCCTAAAAGTGGACTCAATTTGCACTATTTCTGGCAGTCTGCAACCCCCCTTTAACTGCCCTAGCTCAATGCTAGGGAATCATGGGAACTCCAGTTTATTGTGGCACCAGAGCTCTCTGACAGAGAAGGCTCAATGTCTCAGAAAAAACTACAATTCCCATGATTCCCTAGCACTGAGCCAAGGCAGTTAAAGTGGACTCAATTTGCACTATTTCTGGCAATCTGCAATGGCCCTTAGATGATGGAATAGAAGGCCTGTTTATCAAATTTGCAAATGACACCAAATTAAAGAGGGTAACAAACAGAGGGTAGGAACATAATTCAAAATGACTATGATAGATTGGAGAGTATGACAAAAACTAACAAAGGGCCTTTACAGACTGCCAGAAATAGTGCAAAATGAGGCCACTTTAACTGTCCTTACTCAGTGCTAGGGAATCATGGGAATTGTAATTTTTTTTTTCTGGGACATTGAGCCTTCTCTGCTAGAGAGCTCTGGTGCCACAATAAACTACAGTTCCCATGATTCCATAGCACTGTGCCAGGACAGTTAAAGTGGCCTCGATTTGCACTATTTCTGGCAGTCTGTAAAGGCCCAAAATGGATTTCAACTGGCTTAAATGTAAGTTATGGGATGCAATGACTCAAGTGGTCAAGACACTGACTCTGTTGATTGCAAGTCTGCCAGGTTGGCAGTTCAAGGCCTGGGTGCTGCATGAGGGGGTGAGTTCCTGTCACTAGTCCTAGCTTCTGCCAACCTAGCTGTTCGAAAGCATGCGTATGCAAGTAGATAAACAGGTACCACTTCGGTGGGAAGGCAAACAGCATTCTGTGCAATCATGCTGCCACATGATCACAGAGTAATCTGTTGACAACACTAGCTCTTCAGCTTATTAACAAAGGGGGGTTGCAGACTGCCAGAAATAGTGTGAATTCAGTCCACGTTTAGGGTTAGGGTTAGTGCTAGGGAATCATGGGAACTGTTATTTTTCTGAGACATTGAGCCTTCTCTGTCAGACAACTCTGATGCCACAATAAAATACAGTTCCCATGGTTCCCTAACTCTAACCCTAACCCTAAAAGTGGACTGAATTCACACTATTTCTGGCAGTCTGCAACCCCCCAAAGATGAGCACTGCCCCCCATGGTCAGACACAACTTGACAACCTTGTCAATGGGGAATACCTTTACTTTTTTAAAAATGTAAGGTACAAAATCTCTAGTAACTTTCTCGTGAAAAGAGAAGGTTAAGAAGAGCTAATATGACAGCTCTGTTTAAATATTTGAAAAGATGTCATACTGAAAATGAAGCAAGTTTGTTTTCTGCAGCTCTAGAGAAGAGGACCTGGAGCAATGGATACAAACTGCAGGAGGAGTTTCCACTTTAACATTAGGAAGAACTTCCTGACAATAAGAGCTGTTTGATAGTGGATATGTTGCTTTGGAGTGTAGTGGAATCTCTTTCTTTGGAGGTTTTTAAACCTGTCAGGGATGTTTTGATTGTGTATCCCTGCATGTCAGAGGATTGAACTTGATGGCCCTTGTAATGTCTTCCAACTCTATAATTCCAGTCAGGAAAAATGAAATGCCCAAATATAAGATGGCTCTCACACCTGTCTTTAAAGCAGCACATGTGAAAAGAATCTAGGTTTCTTAGTAAACCACAAGCTATGCATCAATCAACCATGTGATGCAGTGGGTGGCCAAAAAAGCCAATGAAATTCTGGGCTGCATCAACAGTTTTATAGTGTCCAGATCAAGGAAATTTGTAGTGCCAGCCTATTGTGCTTTGGTCAGATCTCACCTAGAATACTGTTTGTAGTTCTGAGCACCATGGTCCAAGAAGGATATTAACAAGCTGGAACAGGTCCAGAGAAGAACAACTAAGAGGAGATATGCAGAAGGGCGGCCATGGGCCACCCTTGGAAGCAGAGGATTGGGGCCGAGGCTGCCCCATGCCTCGGCCCCAATCCTCCCTTCTGCTGGCCCTGAAAGGAGCACTAAAATGCTGTTCCTTTCGGAACTGGCAGAAGGGATGCATCAAGAGCCACCACATGCTCTTCTGCATCTCTTCTGGCGCAGCACATCAAGATGCTGCGCTGGAAGGATGTCTTGTTGGCGCACACAGTGCATAATGGTGTGCGCCATCATGACGTCCTCGGGGAAGGGTTGGGGCACCCAGCGTGTGGCTGCCCCTCCCCTTTGCTGCTTCCAAGACAGCACAAAGCACCATCTGTAGAGGCCCCAAGATGATCAAAGGTCTGGAAACCAAATCTTATGAGGAATGACTTAGGGAGCTGTATATGTTTAGCCTGGAGAAGAGACAACTGAGATGTGACATGATAGTCATCTTTAAATATCTGAAGGGATGCCATGAAGAAGATGAAGCCAGCTTGTTTTATGCTGCTGCAGAATCCAGAACAAAAAACAATGGGTTCCAAGTACAAGAAAAGAAATTCCACCTAAACTTAGAAAGACCTTTTTAACTGTGAGAGTATTCTAAAGGTGGAATACACTGTCTGAGAGGGTGGTGGATTCTCAGCTTTGGAGGCCTTTAAAACAGAGGTTGGGTGGAGATGTTTTCCTGCATGGAAGGGTGTTGGATTAGATGGCCTTTGGGATGCCTTCCAAGTCTATGATTATATGATTCTATACTCCTTTTGCAGTGTTAACTGTAAGCTTTCTGTTAGCTTTAGAATTCAGGTGGCTTTGAAAGCAACTAAAAAATGCCTAGTAACGTTGAGAAAAAAGGAAGATAGTTTTGATTTTTAAAAATGTGACTATGGTCCACATTGCAGAAATAATCCAGTTTGATATCAATTTAACTTCCCTGGCTAAATGCTATGGAATTATGGGAATTGTAGCTTTGTGAGACATTTAGGGTCTTTACAGACTGCCAGAAATAATGCAGCTTGAGACCACTTTAACTGTCCTGGCTCAGTGCTAGGAAATCATGGGGATTGTAGTCTTTTTCTTCAAATTATTATTACCAGAATCCCATAGCATTGAGCTGTGGCAGATAAAGTGGTACCAGACTGGATAATTTCTCCTGTGCATAACTTTAACTCTTCTGCAGCCTATAACAATAACTAACTTTGGAGCCTTTCACAAATTAATTACTTTAAATGTAACTTTACAAGACCCAGTAAATCCCATTTTAAAATCATCCAAATCAAAACTTCTCTACTCTCCAAAATGCAAAATAGAATAGGCAGAACTGATTCTCTGAATTTGCACCCCTAACCCAAAGTCTGTGGTCCCCAATGTGGATAAGTGGAAACCAACACAATAATTGTGGTTCATTTTCCTATAGATGTAGTGAAACACAACTGTTACCCTACAAGCACTTGAAGCACTATCTTCTGGTACATTTGTCTCTTTTGTGCTCTGAGGATTTCAGAGGTATTTCAACTGCTATTTTTAAATCTTGTTAACTGGTAATTCTGATTTTAAAGAAAACTAAAAAAACTGTGTGATAATTGAATTTTAGTATGATTAGAGGATTAGAATTCTCCTGATACATCTGTAACTTTGAGAAGTTTATAGCAAGCACCTCATAAATTAAAGTATTGACTTTTTATATCAAATTAATGAAACTAACCTTCACAGAAGGGCTGCTCATATTTTAAAAGAATGTTCAAAACATATCTTTCAAGTGCAGTGGTAGATATGGATCCATTTCACTTTAGGAGTTAATTCACATCATATAATATTGATGCAATTTCAACTCTTTAATGTAATATTTATTCTCACTAGCATCCCACTGAGTTGAATCACTGGTAGCTTCTGCCCTCAGGAGAGGAAACTCAGCAATCTCTGTCTTTTGAAACTCTGCTCCAATGTCACCAGCCTTTTACAGTACAGACCACCTCTGCAGATTGCTTCTATGGGTGTAATTCAATACTGATCTTTTTTCAAAGAGGGGTTAGCAAGGCAGTACCAGTTCCTCACAAATACTTGCCATTGATCTTTGAAGCCAGCCTGGTTACATTGTCATTGCCTTTATCTCCAGAAATGTTGACAGCCTGTTGATGCTTCCTTCCCTCTTCTTATTTTTTCCATCACATTATCCATCTGGAGAGATGGACCTACCATAAAACATGAAGTTCATCTAGTCCTCGAGTTACCAATGCACCTCTGCTCACATATACTCACTGCTTTGTCTGGGCTCTGGATAAATGGATGGGTGACCTGTACCTCTTAGCAAGAGAATTAACTGAGCATCCAAAATTGGTGTAGACCAGGGGTCAGCATACCATTTTTTGGGGGGAGGGGGTGGCTCCACTATCCCCCAGATCATCAGTGGGCCGAAGGAAAAAAAATGGTGCTGGAGGTGCGCTCGGGCACACATGTGCACTACTTCTGGCATCATGCATATGCGGGCATGAGCGTGGGGTGTCATTTTGTGTTCCAAAATGGCACCCGCGTTCACGCATGCACGCACACGACGCAAGGAGTAGTGCACATGTGTGCGTGAGCACAGGCGCCATTTTGGAACACAAAATGGTGCCCCACGTTGTGCGTGCCGTCGGCAGCAGCAGCAGCGGCAGGACTGGCCACGGGCTGGTTGAAAGGCCTTGAGGGGCCTTTCATAGTTTGCTGACCCCTGGTGTAGATCATGTTTAGGTTGTTATTTCAAGTAGTCTGTGGCCTTGTGATTACATTCTGGCTAGTGGGATTTTGCTGGATCAACATGAATGTGTGGAATTATACATTCTGGTGCAACAACAAACTACAATTCTAAGAATTCCATAGCATTGAACCATGGCATTTAAAGTGGTATCAAACTGGATTATTTCTGCAGTGTAATGTCCAAGATCTGAACAGTCTATATGAAACACTCCACTGAGAGAAGAGGATGTGTGATGTCCAGCCTGGACTGTTTAAATTCTCCCCTGCATTTTCTCTCATTTTAGTTCAGTTCTTAGTATGTTTGAGCATAGGAATGTTCCATTGTATTAGTTTGTGGGAGGAGCTGTAGGAATCCCCTGCATTTTTCTAATTTTTGGTTTGCCTCTTCCCAGCAAGCTCTGCTTCAGCTTGAGATTTTTAGTTTTTCTTAGGCAGGCTTGGCTTTATCTGTTTGGTGGCAAACAGGCACAGACAGAAGGAAAAAGCATTTCTTACCCCATTAGCCAATTAAGGGGGGATGCAGACCAGGGCGTTTGGAGCGCCCTGGTCCGGAGCGCCGTGGGGCTATGGCAGCCACACCGCGGCGCTCCTGGAGCGACCCTTTCATAAGTCAGAAAAAGTGCGCCCTAAAAGCGGCGGGCGCACTTTCTCTGACTTATCCTCTGCAGCGCGTCCGGTCACTGCGGAGGGAGGTCGCTCTGAACGCGCCGGCCGTCCGGTGGCCCGGAAGCACTCAGGGCGACCTCAGGAAGAGGAAGGAGTGCCACGCGTGCGGTGGCTCCTCCTCTTCCGGGCCTCCAAGACAACTGTTTTAGTTGTCTGCTTAGGCCCTTAGTTACCATTTAGCCAGAGTAGTTACCAAAAGCAGTTAATTAAATTGAATATCAACAACAGGGGCAGGCAACCTAAGGCCTGGGGGCCGGATGCGCCCCCCCGAGGCATTTGGACTGGCCCCAGGCTGATCCTTCCACCCCCGCCCCCCCCGCCGCCCACCATGATTGTTGTTATTACTTGTTCTTTGGGTTTTCTTGGCAAAATCTCCACAGGGGTTTTGCCATGGATTTTCTGGGGCTGAGAGAGTCTGCATGCATATTTTCTAATTTATTTATTTATTTATTTTTGGTGCTTCGGCCCCCCAATTGTCTGAGGGACAGCAACCCAGCCCCCGGCTCAAAAAGGTTTATAGAATCATAGAGTTGGAAGAGACCACAAGGGCCATCCAGTCCAACCCCCTGCCATGCAGGAACTCCCAATCAAAACATCCCCGACAGATGGCCATCCAGCCTCTGCTTAAAGACCTCCAAGGAAGGAGATTCCACCACACTCCGAGGGACTGTGTTCCACAGTCGAACAGCCCTTACTGTCAGGAAGTTCCTCCTAATGTTGAGGTGGAATCTCTTTTCCTGGAGCTTGCACCCATTGTTCCGGGTCCTAGTTTCTGGGGCGGCAGAAAACAAACTTGTTCCCTCCTCAATATGACATCCCTTTAAATATTTAAACAAGACTATCATATCACCTCTTACCCTTCTCTTCTCCAGGCTAAACATCCCCAGTTCCCTAAGTCGTTCCTCATAGGGCTTGGTTTCCAGACCCTTCACCATTTTAGTTGCCCTCCTTTGGACACGCTCCAGTTTCTCCACATCCTTTTTGAATTGTGGTGCCCAGAACTGGACACAATATTCCAGGTGAGGCCTGACCAAAGCAGAATAGAGGGGCACTATTACTTCTCTTGATCTAGACACTATATTTCTATTGATGCAGCCTAAAATTGCATTGGCCTTGTTAGCTGCTGCATCACACTGCCTACCCCTGATCAACAACAAAGAAGTCAAGAGCACCAGAAGCTGAAAGACCCTACACCAGCTTCATTGAGTAGGAGTTCAAACCAAGATCAAACCCAGAGAGATGACAACCCTGAAGATTGCTGAAACCTAAACTGTAAAGTACCTTTTATTTTAAGCCTGTTAGAGCTGGGGAGGAGAAACCTTTTTCTTTTGTTCTTCAAAATAAATTTCCCCCTTTTGGACTTTACATTCAGCATTGGAGCCTTTTTGGGTAAAAGAATTTGATCTCACCAGGGTACTGGCGTTGCACACCCATATTTGCCACCACCTTTAGTTGGGTGTGTCTTCACAGGATGGAATAAGAGCAAGATGGTGGGGCTTTTTATAGAAGGGTTCAATTAATCTTATGCTTGATGAAGAAGGCTATAAAACCTCAAAAAGAAAGCATGATGCATTTTGCCCCTTTCTGTTTTCTCAAGAATATATCATCACAGGATGAAGTTTGTTTTTACAGTTCTGAAAGACATTCAGCATTTATTTTCACTTCTGTCATAGGAATATACAGTATATTATATACAATAGAAGTATAGTGTCTAGATCAGGGGCAGGCAACCATTTGAGCCGGGGGCTGGGTTGCTGTCCCTCAGACAATTGGGGGGCCGAAGCACCAAAAATAAATAAATAAATAAAAAGAAAAATTAAAAATTAAAAAAAATAAATTTAAAAAATATGCATGCACACTCTCTCAACCCCAGAAAAGCCATGGCAAAACCCCTGTGGAGATTTTGCCAAGAAAACCCCAAGCACAAGTAATAACAACAATAATATCATCATGGCGGGTGGCGGAGGGGGGCGGTGGCAGTGGCAGGACCGACCTGGGGCTAGTCCAAAGGCCTTGGGGGGGCCACATCCAGCCCCCGGGCCTTAGGTTGCCTACCCCTGGTCTAGATCAAGGGAAGTGATAATGCCACTATATTCTGCTTTGGTCAGGCATCACCTGGAATACTATGTCCAGTTCTGGGCATGACAATTCCAAAAGGATGTTGACAAGCTGAAGTGTGTCCAGATGAGGATGACCAAAATGGTGTGTCAGAGTAAAATGCACTCTGGAAAAAAAATGCCATAGATGTGAATGGGGCAAAGAACCTGGGACAAAGGTGAGAGGATTACCTTAGTACAGTTGGGAGCCATGATGACTCAACCTTTGAACAGTCCTGAGTCAAAGGGGGCTGATACAACACTAGGCAAAGGGTTGAGTCAGAAAACTTCAATTCTGCAGTGTCACATCAGTCAGGTGACTTGAAACTGGATGACATCATAGGAGTGGGCTGGACTAATATCCCAGAAGGGGATACTGTATATAAGTGGGTGAGTTGGATACTCATGTGTGGGTGATTATATATAGAGATACTGGCGGAGCACTTTGTTAGTCTGTACATAGGCTGTAACAGAAGAATAAAGAACCTCTTTATGAGACAAGAGAGAATTCAGCAGTTTTCTGTCTTGCAGACAGCTGCCTTTGTGGAAGATATTTTTCCTTGCAGTGTTTGCACCCCAGCATGGTGAAGGGTCTAGAAACCATGCCTTAGGGAACTGGATATGTTTAGCCTGAGGAAGAGATAGTTAGGAGGTGATATGATAGCCCTGTAAGTATTTGAAGGGGTGTTATATTGAGAATGGCGTAAGCTTGTTTTCTGCTGCTCCAGAGACTAGGACATGGAACAATGGATGCAAACTACAGGAAAAGAGATTCCACCTCAACATTAGGAGGAACTTCCTTATAGTAAGAGCTGTTTCTACAGTGGGATACATTCCCTTGGAATGTGGTGGAATCTCGTTCTTTGGAGGCCTTAAAACAGAGACTGGATGGTCATCTGTTGGTGTGCTTTGATAGTGAGTTCCTGCATGGCGGGAGGTTGGATTAGATGATCCTTGTGGTTTCTTCTAACTCTATGATTCTATGTTTCTATATCTCAAATTGGGAAATGAGAGAAAGATTATAACATATACAACACTAACTAAAGATCGTAAGACAAAGATGGTATTGGACTCTGTATCTTGTAGCTGCAAGTCATGTGACCACTGTGATAGTCACTGGGAAGATAGACATGATCACTGTCTGTCATATTTTGTTGAAACATTAACACCTACATGTATTTGTACAATGGAGGACTTTGAGAATACTTCAGATAAGCAGCCATTTCTGGTATAGCACCATTATACCAGGAAGACCTACACTAGCTGGGCAGTAGGAAAAAAACATATGGAACAGGACATGACCACCTTAAGAGAAAGTGACTGGATGAGAGAACTGAGTGACTGAATGGAACAGGATGAATAAGAATATCCTGTCCTTGGGGTACAGGAAGGATGGAACTAAACTCTCAGGGATGGAAAGGGTCCACTGTATAAAGCATTCCTGACAGGTGACCATTTCTCTTCAACAAAGAAGAGTACAGTGCCTTCTGAGTTGGTCCATTACACTGTCAAACAGCTCTTACCATTAGAAAGTTCTTCTTAATGACTATATAATTCTCACAGGAAAATGAAGCTGACATTAATACCTTTTAAATCATCAAATCACATTATACCATTGAGAACAATTACTTTTTATGAATCCCTGAAAAATCTTGACAATAGCGTGTTGATGCAAGCATTCTTTACACTATGGCTCAGTCGAATATCATCATTAACTATGGTATTTCATTCTGATAAAGACCCCACTATGCTAATTATCTACATTTCTCTTTGATATAGGAAGCTGCCTCCCTCCTGGATAGACAGCTTAGTTTAAAACTGTCAAATCAGATGGCAAATACATCCTGGGTAAATTAGCTAAATATCTTCCCAGACCTACACCCAATATACTTTTTACTTTCTAGGAATTACCCCAGATTTGATGCATGCAACACACATGTCATTGGTGCTTCATTCATAGAGATGTTGCAGGAATTCCTCCATGTCTAGTGTGGAACTGAAACCCCAGGTTTCACAGACTCACTTCAAAACGGGGGAATACATCTGTCATACATTATATTTTTCTGCTCAGATGAAAATCTAAGCCTTCAAGAGGAAATGGGTTAGTTTTGGAAGGAGATGGGAGAGTAGTCTATAGATGAAAACTTCAAACCCTTCAGATTTTGGAGAGACATTTTAAAGCTTTCACCATTTTCTGTCAGTAAATATATTTAAAATCCTCCCTTAATCCAGGGAGAACCTTGCTGGGTACACCTATTGCAACTCATTAATCCTGAGGTAAAAAACTAAGGTTTATAATACTGACAATTAAACAGCATATGTGGGCTAAGTGTGCTGTCAAATGCCTGCCTTATTTTTCTCTCTTTCTCATTCTGTATGAGTTGAGTTTACTCTGACCATAATAGATAGTGGCTTCTCATGTTGGTAGGTTTCAATCTGATTAACCAGCAGGGGAAAACATTCTATTTTTAAAATTAAAATCTGGCATACATCTGAGGAGAAGCTGATTAATGAAGCAGTTGGATACTAAGACCTCCTGCTACTATTAATCAGTTTGAGCTTCCGTAGCCATCCTTGTCCAAAAAGGCACACTGATCATAACTTGTCATCTTGCGAACACTTTAATATTAAACTCTTAGATTCATTAAAATTTTATGGAAATTTAGAACAGCCCTGAGTGGAGACCTTCTTCAATAATAAAGCAAGAAATGCAAGTGGACTTTGATTACTGCTAGATATTAGAGGCATGGTAGAGGAGGAAAGGGACAGATTAGTAATAACCAGGCAGTGCGCTCATATTTTAGGTTCTTTCAATAACAGCAACCCAATGAGTTCTTAAAACACAAAGTACAGGTTGTGTGATATCTGAGACAAAAGCAGGCAATTTACCAACTCATTAGCAACATTTATTTACATTTAATTTGCAATTCATTTTTTCTGCATTAGGCCCCATGGGTTCCATAAGAAGAGAATTATGGAATTAATTTTGACTCATTGCCAGTTGTCAATGTATCTGTACATCTGTAAATAAAAAAGCGCAATCATCTGCTCCTATCAGCTATCTCTTAAAATTGGCAATGAACCTCAATCACCATTCAAGGATCTCTGAATTTATTACCATCTTATTAGGGTCTCTTGTGAGGGTTGCCTGATGATAAACTGTAAATCAGAAAGCTCATAGGATGACAGAGGAGAAAGTGAGGGTAAAACAAATTAACATAATGCAACTGAGGCAAGCTCTTAGCTACACTGTCCTCAGGAGGCCCACAAAAATACAATAGGCTCATAAAATACCTGTAGGATATTTGAGGAATGTTAAGGAAACAGCAGAGAAACTTTAAAAGAAGACTTACATGTGGAGTTTTTAACATTAAAAGGCTCTTCTTTGTTGTCTCCATGGCAGATTTCACAGAAGGTCAAGCTACAAGTGACTTTAAAGGTGTAACTCACAACTACATTGTACTCATACTAAAAAGTAAGCACAGGGGAGTCGATTCAGATTAAAAACCCAGCAGAAGAGCTTTAATCCTTCCCTACTGCTTCCCAGTCTACTGTTCATTCCTGAAATTGACATGGGGGGGGGGATCCTTACCTTACCTGTAAATCACAAGTGCAGGGGAGCCAACTTGGATCAAGCAGCAACATGATGGTCAAATGATTTAAGTCCCGCACTCTTTCCTCTAGGGTTCTGACCCATATTAGTTCCCATAATTAACACTAACACATGAGCTTATTGCACAGATAATAAAATTGGTTTACCTGAGCCAGCTTAAAATTTAAAATGGGTGGCATCCTGATGTTATCAGAAGGATTTAGCTGCCGAAATTGCCGCCTGTGTCCATTTCTGCTCGCAAGTGCACTCAGTGCACCTCTTTTAGAAGCCAGGGGTTTTCTGGCTTAAGGAAATTGCTGCTGGAGTGGCCCTGGGAGTGGGGATGGACCCGATATAGACCTGGGCAGTGATTTCAGAGGCTAAATCCTTATGATAACATCAGGATGCTGCCCATTTTAAATTTTAAGCCAGCTCAGGTAAGCTGGTTTTATTATCTGTTCAATAAAGTCATAAGAGAGAAAAGATTTTCCTGACAGCTATGCCTTTGAAGGAATGCGTTATTTGAGCTGGTCCTAGAGGCTCATAGTTTGATTCTAAGGGCTGCATTGCTCCCAGGGACTGATGTACAAGTTTACAGAATGATGCTCTCTTCAAGACCCACCTCTGCCCTGATGTCACCCTTCCTGACATCCATGACTCTCAATGCATGGAGAAAGACACCCCCCGACTCGTCGGGAGAAGCTGCTTATTGCGACAGCCATTTTAGGACATGAGACGCCTGGTTCGCTAAGCACGCAGGAATTCCCACCTAATTCCTGCACGCTTGGCCAATTCAGGCATTGTATGAGTTATGTTAGGCATGCTGGGTAATCTCGTGGTGCTCATGTCATCGCGAGATTTCCTGTGGGAGTTTGGGCTATATAGCCCTGTGCTGCCACATGTCGGCAGCCATTTTAGAGCTGTAGCTGAGCGACCCAACCCACCCACCCTTATTTAAGATGTAAGGTTAGGTTACTCTTAGGCTCAGGCTGGTCGCCTTTGGGGCCCGGGAGGGAATTTTTCCCCAGGGCTGTTACCCTGGGTTTTTCGCCCTCCCTGAGATTAATGTGTATTAGATTATTAGGTATGGGTCATGGTACACATTTGTTATCTGTGGAACTTTTGGCTATTTTGTTACTGTTAGGTTTATCACAACTCGGGGGATCAGGGGTCTAATTCGGAGAATATGGTTGTAATTGTAGTGGGGCAGGTAATGACCCCCACCCCACAGGGAAATTAATTGGCTAATTAAATTTAATTTGGGTAAATTTGGCTAAAATAAATTAACGGAAGTGACGTAAGCAGTTAAGTGCATGACGTCATTAACTTAGTAACATCATATGATGTAATATGGCATCATTTCCGGTTGGGAGGGGTTAAAATTGTTTGTTGTTATTTATTTACATGCTTTGTCACATGATGTGAAGGACCTCCCACTTGGGTTGGTTACACCTTCACATACACATGTGACAAAGTATTGTGTGTTTAATTGTAAATATTTGTAAATAGACCCTGTACAACAAAAATAAAAGTTGTGGCCTGTTTAAACCCAAAAGAGGTGTCTCTTGTCCTTTGTGCTGATGCAAAGTCTTCTGACAACCCAGAGAATGGTGGGGCGCCTACAAACAGAATCTTCCTCACCCTATTTACTTTTCCGTTTTGGAAGACACAGGGACACTGATCAGTGATAACATCATGACTCCCATACATGCCTTTCCATTTGCAAATATGACTGCCATTTGGGGGGAATCTCCTCCACCCAGGGGGACTTTGGAAAGAAAGAAGCTTTATGGAGGAGCTTTTAGATTTCTAGGCTCCTGGTCCAGATTTCTCACTCCCTTGGTGCAGTTTGACCCTTCGCAATCGACAATTACTTCAAGGAACTAGTGTATCTCTGCTCACTATATCCTAAGAGAGTGTGTCAACAACTACAATAGATAGGCAACTTACATACCTTGGAAACCTACTTGACAGTGGATTTTTACTCTGTCTTTTACAATATGGTTCTAGCAGATATAGAATTCTGTATTTTGGAGACAAATGAAAAGCCAAACTGGTTTTAAAGTCATGTTGGTCAACACACACCAGCATTCCAACAAGACAGACAGACAAACAACAAAGAAACATTAATATAGGATTTTAAAAAGACTCACTTCCAGAGGGGAGGTGGAAGGAAGGAGAGAAGAAGGAGGAAGAAATGAGAAGAAGAGAAAGGTATAATTGAGGGGAAAAGATGTGTAAAACAGTAAGATGGTAAGATGGTAAGACTGTAAATTGGTATGTAATGTTAACTAGGTGGTTGAACTATTGATTGTAGATTATTTATTGATGTTTTATACAATAAAGTTTAAAAAAAATTAAAAAAAAGACTCACTTCCCCATCCCCCCCAAAAATGGTCTTAATGGGGGGGGGGGGGGTGCATGCACATTTGGATGCATTTTCATCTTGCCTGAAGTCTGAATGATTTCCATGAATTATTTTGTGCAGACTAAAGATAAAAATATATTTGAAAAGAACTCTTCCACAAACTGTATTGCTTGGATGAGAAATTCCATTACTCAAAGAAAGTATGCTTATTTGTCAGAAAGGGTAGCCTTTTAAAAAATACCCTTTTATGCTAACACTCTCCCCTTTAGAAAAGCAAAATGTATAAAATGAAAAAAAAACCACCACCCACACAAGAAAAGTGGTCATTGATTTGCTTTTAGCATTGAACATCTTCAATATCCTTTATCAACATTCTGGACTCCAGTAATTTAATAATCAAGTCAACACACTTTTCACTAGACATGCTAGGGGTTAACATGCTGCATTATACATGCAAGGGATGTATTCTACTGCTGTGCTGTGGTCCCTGCCCTTGACTAATTTCAACATACAATGCTGGGATTTATTTATTTTGCACGATATCTGCCTCCCAGGCATACATTAAGCCATCTTATTGAGTTACAAATAACCATTAACAGCTCCTGTTAGTTTTGTAAGAAACTAACAACTTCAGTAGTTTGTTGTTGTTTACCATTTATTTCACAGCCATTAGGCTTGGTTGCTCACTATCCATGTAATTGCTTATAGGAAAAGAAAGCAGGGAATTTCACAGTATGCTTGTTGCTTCTCTCCTCAGCACAGAAGAAAGAAATATGCTTACCAAGGGTTTTTATTTTTTTTTTTCTTTCCTTCTTTGTATTTCAGATGACACCTGGCAATGCATGGCACTACTATAAAGTGCAAGGTCTTGATCTTTTAAAAATTACGTTATAGTACATTCAAAGTGAGTCAAATGACTACCATGATAATTTAGTCATTTGTTGGAAAGGGTGGGGGGGATGCATATTTTGTCTAGCAATAAATATGCACTCCCTACCTATAACAATGCCAGAGCCTAGAAAAAATTTCTAGCAGGTTTTTGTTTGGTTTGTTGGTTTGTTTTTGCAGTTTCTGGTAACACCCACCAAGCATGGCAGCATTTATAAACTATCCTAGAGGAGAGTTTGGGCTGAATTCTAAGATTAGCAAAGAACTAAGAATGGTGGGATAAACCCATTAAGGAAAACTGAAGAACAAATCAGTACAGATAGTACAAACTTTGTACAATTATTTTTTTGCAACCCACATGTGTTTATGTACAGAATAATTTTCTGAAACACTGTGTGAAAGCAGGCAAACTACTAAATTCTAACCTCAATGATATATATTATTCCTAACCAGGCTTCCCAAGGAAACCCATTTTTCAACTGAGAGCTAAATAGCCAATATTCTTTTCATTCCTATGTCCATCCCACATATTCAGCCTGATGAAGAGTCCTCTAGGACTGAGAGTTTATATATTGCATAATATGTCAGTACTAAGGAAAAGCATTACGCATCTCTGGATTTAGATATGGCTCATGGACTACACACCTGTGTTTCCTTTTTCAGTCTGAACTTTTGTAAATGTCCAAGTTTGATGCATGTTTAGGTGCCTTCTACATCTCCTCTTCCTCCAATTTCTCCTATTTGTTACCTTGAGCTACTGTTAGAAAATGTTATTTATCTTACATTCTTATTCCATAAAAAATTCTAAGTTCCAGTCTGGTTAAATATAGAGATTGTAGCCCCACCTCTTTATCACTAGATATTAAGATGAGTCATAGGCATCTTTGGTGAGTCACAATGAAAGGCAAACATCTTGAAATGAAATGAGGGCCATCAAGTGAAG
This sequence comes from Phrynosoma blainvillii, assembly GCA_026167975.1. Lineage (NCBI taxonomy): Eukaryota > Metazoa > Chordata > Lepidosauria > Squamata > Phrynosomatidae > Phrynosoma > Phrynosoma blainvillii. The sequence continues at coordinate 71,910,622 of JANUYF010000002.1, forward strand.
AAAATGACACTTTCCAGAGGGCTATAGGTATTTGCGTAAGTGAGTGGTTACTAGGTATTCTAAAGAGCTGGTAGTTTTGAACATCTTTTTCATGAAGCTTTATGGGTCTTTTGGATGTTTGTGGAAGAGAAATATGTGAAATTTTCTAACAGCAGTTAAGCTGAAGGTGTCACACCATAAGTAGAGTTATTCATCAAACATTGATTGCAGAATTTGACTGCCACCATGTAGCAACTGCAATAGACAACAGTTGTTGGGGGTAGAGACAAGGAGAAAGGTTATCTGTCTGAATATGCACGTTTAGGGCAATTCTGAAAGCAATATGAAGTCTGTGTGCAGATTGCCTATCTTTATAAAATGTGAGTAGAGACAGGCTAATGTGAAGTACATCTTTCACTTTACAATATTATTACCCCTACGTGGCATTTTTGTTGTTAAAACAGGAGACATTTTTCTTTCTCTAAATCAACTAACTCTCAAGGATTTTTGAATCACCACCCTCCCACCCCTAGATACTGGCTTCTCTTACAGATGACTTATGTCATAATATAGCCATTTATTCTCTAAAACTGAGCCTGCTGTGATTGAAATGCTTGTGTGAAAATTGGTTTCATAGTAGAAAAATGCATAAATAATTTCGTCAATAAATTCTTAACTGAATACATTTAAGAGCAGGGTGTTTGTTTGTTTTAGGTTAGATTAATAATTAATCTGGATGCATAGTGCGTATTATCCACTACTTTTCTCTTCCCTTTGCTTAGATGAATTGCTCTCTGCCTCCTTTGATTTCCCCCCCCCCCCAATTCTCCTACTGTCCAAACAGAATGAGAGGATGAGAACAGCTCTGCCTGAAATGAACATGAATCCCAAGAATTCATTTGCAAACCTTCTTGTTGAAGAATAATATTTCTCAGGTAATGCTACACTCTTTCATCTTTATCTCTTCTAAGCAGTAACAGTGATATCCAATGGTCAAGTGTATTATCGGCCAGTGCATAAATTCTAATGTTTTCACTATAGCTATATGATAAATCAGATGCTTCTCTCAGCTCTAGACTTACTGCAGTGATCATTTACCAAACCCAAAACATTTACTAGATCTCTGGGACTAACCTATGTGGCGTATATGGGCCATTTATATTTCAGATGTACAACTTCTGAGGTTATAAAATTAAGACATCAAGTCAAAAAAAAATCTGTATTTCATAGTTCAATAGCACTAGCCTGCTTTATGTGCACATTTATTCCTTAGTCCACCTCCTGGGATTCTAAACACAAAGCCAAATGCATGGAGAATAAAAAATAAAATCAAGATGTCTACAATGAAAGATTTGAAAGGCTTCTCCCTACTACTACGAGGTGAGAACATCCAAAAAGCAGCAAACATTAGAAAGATTTTTTTTCCTCACATATTGATGACCATCATGAAATACTCTTAATTTATTAGTCACCCAAAGCAGGGACCTCTTTGAGGAGGAAAAGGGGGGTATAATATCTTCCAATGTGTTTGAGATTTTGTTTTTAGACTGTAATTGAGTACTCCTTGATTAATGCTTGCAATTGAGTTTGATTTGCTCCTCTTTTCATTCAAGTTTTTATCTGAGGAACCGTCTTGGAAGAAATGTGAACAGTCTGCAGAATTGATAAGTGAACTTGAATTTGCTGCCACGTAGACATTTGATGATCAGGCAACAGAGAGACATTAATATTCATGGAGACCACTTACAAACTCTACCAACTCATTTCTACTATTGTTGACCTAGATCCATAGACATACACTGAATAAACAAAAAGACACTTCCACTTCCAGAAAACAGCCTTACTGATTGCTTCCAATTGTCCAGCCTGCTGTAGCCACCTGTCCCCATGTCCAATCATGGATTATTCTAGAATAGCTGCTTTCAAATTTTGGTACTGCAGATCTTTTGTACTTCAGCTCCCAAAACCCATCTACCATAACAGAGGAGTTCTGGGAGCTGAAGTCCAAAACATCTGAGAACCTGAGAACCACTCTTCTAGAAAATGCTTCAGCTTTCAAGTGCAGTGTTGTTGTTTTGTGGAATCAGTTGACATTATGGTGGGAAGAGGCAAGAAAGTTTATTTGTATGCCTGGAGAGTTCTGCTCTCTCAATGAAATTTTCCTTTAGTTCTCAAATGTCTAGCATTATATCAACTAACATTTTTCATTGAATATTTACAAATACAGTTTAGGCATCCAAAGAAAAGGGGCATGCAAAGTTTTCAAAGAAAGGCAATTTGCAATCACAGAAAACAATATTTTAGACATCAAAAAATTTGAATGTATGTTTAGCTATCCTTGAGTTCAATCTGAACATTTTGTCTATTTCCAACAGACATAAATGTTCTTCTTTCTTCAAGAATTTCACAAGATTAGGAACAATGATAGCATAAAAGTCTTCTCCTTCCTGTTCAGGTTGACCTCTGATTTTAACACATTTTCCCCTTGCTTTCGTCTCCCATATTAATTGATTCTTCTCATACTGTTCTTGTTTCCATTTAATTCCTTCTATGTCTTCCTGAATATTTATCTGTTTATCTTCCAGATTCTCTACTTTTTTTTCATGTTTGAGACTTCTATAGATAATTTATCTACAATATGATTAATTATTTTTTTTAGATCATCTCGTAATTCTTTTTTAATTTCACCTTTGAAATTCTTCATTTCATTATTTAAATTGTCCATTTTTTGGCTAAGTTGTGATGTTATCTAATTTCCTCCAGACAAATTAAATTTTGGTCAGATATTATTTGTTGCTCCAGGGAAGGTCTTCTTTGATTTTGTAAAGTCCGTTTCACATTTTGTGTTTTCTTTCTAGTATCCATTTTTATTAGTTGGTTAAAGCAAGATAATTAGACATAGATCAAACAAAGTTATAGGCCACAACAAACAGAGTTAATTGCTTTGTGTAAGACCTTATAATAATTTATATAAGGTCAGATCAGTATAGGATCAAATTGAAATCTAAATAAATAAATCAAATTTGTTTTTATCAAGATATCCCAATCCAAACAATTTCTCCCCAAGTTGATTTGTCTCAGTTCAACCAAACTTATTTAGATCTAATGTAAAAAAAAAAAAAAATAGGTCTTTCTATATCCAAATCAATCAAATCAATCAAATCATATAAACTGATTATTTTCTCCTTATAAATTTTAATGGATTTGTATAGATTCAGTTCAATCACATTAATTACCCTTTGTTCAACATCCCTGCCTTTTTCAGTCCTGACCCCAAATTAATTGCTTAGTTATACAATTCAAAATAAAAATAATTCAAATCTGATCAATGTTGCTTAATTCTAATATCTATCTATCATTCGATTCAATTCCTTAATTAATTATTTTTTATATAAAGTCCACATCAGATCCTATAGAGTCAATTTTATTTATTTTATAATGCCTTTTACTTAGTCTAGATCATTTCAAAGCAATTGATTTTATTTCCCCCTTTTATTTCTTGTTTCTTCCTTTTCCTCTACTCTTTGTTTTCCTCTTTCTTCCTTCTTTCTCTTCACTTCTTCCTTTTCCTTTTTTCCTTCCTCTTTCTTTTCTTTCTTTCTTCTGTTACTTTCCCACTCTTTATTTTCTCTTCAGCTTTTCTCCTTTACATTGCTAATTGAGTACTTTCCTGTTCTTTTTCAGCCATCATGTATGTAATGTCCTCAAACTACAGGTTCCAGAGTCCTTTGCGTTTTTTACAGAGTTTCCTCTAATAACCATGCCCAACTCCACTGACTTTGGAGTAAGCCCTTTCAGCAGTACAGCGCAGCCATTTTTCTGTAAGAGCTGTTCTTTTCCTTTTTCATTTTTTCCCCTTCTCCTCTTTTATATTCTCTTAAGTGTTTCTTCTTAGATATAAAATGTAAGCAAAAAAGAATTACTCGCAGTTTGTTAGCTGCTCTGATGTTAGTTCTGTCTTTTTTGCTTACTGTATATCTTTGTTGTTTATTAAGTCGTGTTCTTTCCAAATTAATCAAAGTTATAAGCAGGGTTTATGATGGAATCAGTAACTTGACAGTCCAAAATTGGAAACCTCAATATCTGAGGGTCAGTTTCTTCCCCCACAAAAGATGTTTCTTCCACTTTTTCCCTTGTTAAAAGTTGGAGGCGTTTCTCTGTGAGAAAAACCCACTGCAATGGATGCGACTGTGGTTAGCTCATATCCCTTGTCCTCTACAGATTATACTTGTTACGAGGGCAAGATTTGGAAAGAATTGAACCCGTTCTGATATCTTCAATTCCCAAAGATCATTTCAGTTGTTTTCCTCTTTTATTTTCTTTTTTTAAACCGCGTCCTACCGACATTTTCACAAAGCTCTCATGAACACATCTTAGCGATCCTCCATTACCAACCGGAAATTGAAGTGGGAACCAACTTTCAAAGATGGATAGAAGCAATCTATCAAAAACAAATGGCAAAAAAATTGATTAATGGTGAAATGTCAAGAGAATTGTTTAGTTATAAGGGCATTAGACAAGGATTGTTTATTTTAGTGTTAGAAACATTAATGATTCATATTAAGAGGATAAAGAGATAAGTGGTATTAAAATTAAAGGAAGAGAGCATAAAGTCCTGTGTTTGCAGACAATATTCTAACAATACTTGCAAACCCGGTTGACAATGTTGAACAGATACTAAACAAATTGAAAGATTTTGCAGTAGCAATAGGCTTACACATAAATATAGATAAATCATCAATTATAGCAATAATTTAAATAAGGAAGAAAAAAAAGAGATTTGGAAAAAAATCAAGTATGCAAATAGCAAAATCAGTTCAATATTTGGGGATTATGATTACATCTAAAAATGTTGACCTTTTCAATAACAATTATGCTAGAATATGGGCAAAGATTTAAAAAGATGGAATAAGCTCCAAATTTCATGGTTGGGCATGATCTCTACTGTAAAGATGAGTATCCTGCCTAAATAAATGCTTTTGTTTCAAAATATTCCCATAATTACAAATGCCATCCTATTTAAAGCATGGCATAAAGATTTATCGAAATTTCTTTGAGGTGGGACAAAACTATGAGTTAAAATGAAAATACTGTTTGATAAGATCAAAAGAGGAGGTATAGCCCTCTCTAATTTGGAGTTATATTTTGATGCAGTTTGTTTTGATTGGATTTGGGAATGGATTACTTTAGAAAACCAAGATATCCTAGATGTAAAAGAGGCAGGAAACTATTATGGAAGGTATGTGTACCTTTTTTATGAAAAACTAAAGTGCAATAAAGATTTTTCCAATCATTTTATAAGAAAAGCCCTACTTAGGGTATGGCTTACGTATATATATATATATAGAGAGAGAGAGAGAGAGAGAGAGAGAATATGTCAAAGCATCCCTAGATGGGCCTCCCCAAATGAAGACTTCTTCAGAGAAACAAGATTTGCTGATAATAAATGGTTAACATGCTAAGAATTAACTAAAATAGATCTAAAAAAATTGAGATTTAAAACTCAACCAGAATTGGAGGAAGAAGGCTTGTATAGGTGTTGGTTTATCTATCATCAATTTAGGGAAAGATTTAATTATGACATACAAACTTTATGTATTAATGATACAGATTGAGATTTCAAAAATATAAAATCTAAAGACACTCATAAAATCTCAAAATTTTATTATCTCTTCTTGAAGTGGGATCAGGAGCAGGAGGTTGTTAAAGAAGCCATGGTTAAATGGCCTCAGGATCTGAAACAAAGCATTCCCTTGGAACAATGGGAGAAAACTTGGGATAATAGATTAAAACATACCCTAAGCTATGATCTTAGAGAGAATTGGTATAAGATGCTATATAGGTGGTATTTAACACCTGTTAAAATTACTAGAATAAATAAAGCGACTAATGATAACTGCTGGAAGTGTGGAAAAACTAGGGGTTCATTTATACATATATGGTGGGAATGTAAGGAAACAAAAAAAAAGGATAATGATTCATGGCTTAGTGAAAGAGTTTGGGCGCAAAGTTGAGTTTGGATTCAAAATTTTATTTATTAAGCATGGTGGTAAGTGATTCTTTAGAAAACAAATACAGTAAATTGTTATTCTAATATATCTACTGCAGCCTGTATACTTTTTGCTAAATACTGGAAGAAGGAAAGGTCTAAAGGTAAATAATGGCTAGACAAATTAATAGACTCTATGGAATTGGATAAACCTAACAGTTTGTTGAGAGGAAGAAAAAGTTGTCTGGGAGCTGCATTGGGAGGAAAAAAAAGTTGTCTGGGAGCTGCAGAAGAAAGAAGAAAGAAATCCTTAAGTTATATAAAATGACTTTAAGTTATACTAAGATTAAAGATTGCAATAAGAGAACATTATGTTAAAGAAAATAGGAATATATAATTTAAAAAAGAACTCACTTTATGTTATTTTGTCATGGGATTGAGGAAGTTAATTTGTTAGTATAATGTTCAATCAGGTTACGTAAGAAGTAACAAATAAGATCAGAACAAAATTCAGAAAGTCATGAGTTATAGTTTTGTAATAGTGTAGAATGAATATTGTAGTTTGTTTTCATATTGTTGTCTTGTATGTATTGTATTGGATTGTTGTCCTTATATTGTATTGCCTGTTTGTGTGCATGTGTTTGTTGTATATTTACATTATATATTTCAATAAAGATTATTAAAAAAACTTTTTCTACTAAATTGGGTTTTTTAAAATATAATCATAACTTAATGCCTGAGCAAGCAACTTTGTTGTCAGTCTCAGTTACCATTTTTACTCTTTTAATACCATGAAATCTGAAATAGAATCCCTGACCAAAAAGCAAATCTGTGTTTTTCTGCGTAGACAGGATACTCATTTATGAAAAACATGACCTAAGCTTGTCATTAAATATTTAATAGAAAATGAGGGGGGAAGTGATGAGAGGGAATGATTTCTGAATAACCATATTATGTCTTTACATTTTTTTTCTTAGCCAAAAGGCTGAAAAGTAAAATTGCTTTTCATTTATGGTTGTGTGCATTAAATGTAAACCTATACAGTGTACATTTACTCACAAGTAAGATCTGCTGTATTCAATGAGATTGTTATATACCGTACTATATTTAGGATATCAGTCTAAATGTATTCACTCTGGCTGAAATTCTTCTGGAGAATTACACAAATGTTATTCCTGGTTAGGTCAATGTTTTTTGTTTGTTTGTTTTTAAACACTTGCACAAGGAGGTATCCAATAGCCCCTTATGCAACACTTTCCCATTTGCCCACAGTACACACTCAGCCAGTTTAAAAGGCATAATTCCATGACCTTCTATGAGCCAAAACAGCTTTAGGTTAATGGATTGTTGCAGCTGCCTCAAAACAGCCTCCTTTGAATAAATGTGTGAGAACTGTCCACTCTGCTGACATTTAACATGATCTTTTAAAAAGAAATTAGAACCCTGCAAAAACCAACTCCAACGAAACCATCTTCTTTTGTAAATGAATAAATAAGAAAAGTGTTTCCTTGGCATGTAAACTCCTGTGTGGAAATCTCCACTAGTAGAAGACTACAAACTGAGACCGATGAATATTATTGCAGTAGAGCAGGAACTTGATATCATAGGAAGAAACACATTATTCCATTATTACTTCACTAACCACAAATGTTGTGCTATTTAAAAACAATTACCCTCTCATTCTGAATAATCTTTAGAATCTAAGCAGATTCCAGACAGAATAAATAGATTTAGAATGAATTTAGCAACAGGGCAAAATTTGACAATATGTCGTAACATTCCATGTGTTTATATTTTTTTTTTAAATCATGAGTTTTTTGACATTTTTAAATAGCAGAAGAATGATCAGGGCTGAAACAATGACATATGGCTACATCTGCACTGCAGAAATAATCCAGGTTGGCACCACTTTAACTGCCATGGCTCAATGCTATGGAATCCTGGGAACTGTAATTTATTGTGGCACCAGAGCTCTCTGACAGAGAAGGCTAAATGTCTCATAAAACTACAGTTCCCAGAATTCCATAGCATGGAGCCATAGCAGTTAAAGCGATGTCAACCTAGATTATTTCTGCAGTGCAGATGCAGTCGTATGAGGATGATAGTTAATCTCTTTTTTATGTCACAGTCCCAACAAAATTTTTCCCATCCCAGAAGATAGTATTTCCCTCAGGCAAAAAAAGTTATTAACACTTGGTCACATTTCACATTTCTTCAGGTTTTCACATCTGTGTGTGCATCCCATAAATCTATTTCTTCTTTCCACAATTTGGTAACAAACTGGAGATGTTAGGACAGGTTTCTTGCTCTCCTCCATCCACATTTATTTGCCCTAGTTAGCTAAGGGCTCATTTGGGACAGTGTCTTGAGAGATATTTATTTGTGGAACAAGGAAACGAGATATTCAACCTTACTTTCCAAGTGTACAGCAGAGGATGTGGAGATCATTGTGACCTAAGTTATTTTACTGAAAGATCAAGGAGTCCTTACTCTGAGCAGCAATCATATCTGTCTCACCACCACCACCCTGCATTTAGACATGGTGGAGGTTTCCACATGGAGACTTTGCTAATACAGAAAGTAATATATTCTGCAAAATCCATGTGACTTGCCACCTGAATATGATGAATAATGAATCTGTGATATTTTCTACAGCCATTACTCTGCAGAAGGAAAACATTGTGTGCATTTTCATATGCTAGGCTTAAAAGCACCTTTCAGCCCATCTACTGCTATTTGTGTCTGTCCCATATGAATTTTAATGGAGAACAGAATGGAAGAGAAAAGTCAAAGGTACATTGTGAATGGTACAAATTTTGCATTTGCATACCAAACTGATTTAAACGAGGGCTCATTTAGGTTTTGAAAGTGACCTTAGGTAGAATCAGACTTAAGCCATAAGAAAAGGACAGTTGGAAAAATTGTGTTAGAATATCTAGCATTGCCAACAGATGGATATATTTTCAGTTGATTAATTATCAAGCTTTTAAGCAATGTATTCATCCTATAGTTATAATCACTACACTACTGGAAGAACTTGGAAATTAGTAGCCAAGTTATGTTTATAAAGAATGGACATTGTACTATTTTTTTCATTTATTTACATCAGGGGTGGGGAATGGATGGCCTTCCAAATTTTGTTGGACTGGAACTCCTATAAACCCTAGGAAGCACAGCAAATAGTAAGGGATGGTTGCAGCTGCAATCTAACAACAACTGGAGGGTCATGTTTTCCCCATCCCTTCTTACAAAGGACTCAGTTAATGTGAAGTCGTAGGCTTTCATGGCTGGCATCCATAGTTTTTTGTGGGTTTTTCGGGCTGTGTGGCCATGTTCTAGAAGAGTTTCTTTCTGACGTTTTGCCAGCATCTGTGACTGGCATCTTCAGAGAATACTGGAATAGAAGAGAGTGGGTCTATAGGGAGGAGTGATTTCCATGTAAACTGTGTATTGTTCTGGTTGAATAGGTATTGTTCTGTTGTTAATGGCATGGCTTCAGGGTAGGAGGATATGCAATCAAGGATATTGTCTGCTATTCCCATGTAAACTGTGTATTGTTCTGTGTGAATAGGTATTGTTCTGTTGTTAATGGCAGGCTTCAGGGTAGAAAGGTATGTAATCAAGGAGATTGTCTGCTATTCCCATTTAAACTGTGTATTGTTCTGTGTTGAATAGGTATTGTTTTGTTGTTAATGGCATGGCTTCCAGGTAAGGATATGCAATCAAGGAGATTGTCTGCTATTGTCTGCTGGGAAAGCCCCTAACCCTGGTTGGTTTCCCATTTGCATTTGCTGAGTGCTGATTTTCTTATTTTGTAGGACTGGTAGCCAAATCTCATTTACTTTAAGGGTTTCTTCTTTCCTGTTGACGTTATCCAAGTGTTTGTGGATTTTGATGGCTTCCCTATGCATTCTGACCTGATAGTTGTTGGCATGGTCCAGAATTTCAGTGTTTTCAAACAGCATTTTATGCCCAGGATGGTTTATAATGTGTTCTGCTACTGCTGATTTTTCTGGCTGGCCCAATCTGCAGCGTCTCTCATGTTCCTTGATTCGTGTTTGTACACTGCGTTTGGTGGTCCCAATGTAGACTTGTCCGCAGCTGCATGGTATGCAGTAAACTCCTGCGGCTGTGAGAGGGTCTCTCCTGTCTTTCGCTGAGTGCAGCATTTGTTGGATTTTCTTGGTTGGTTTGTAAAACATTTGGAGGTTGTGTTTCCTCACTACTTTCCCTATTCTGACTGTGACTCCTTTGATATATGGTAAAAATACCTTCCCTTTGGGTGGCTGCTCATCTTCAGTCCTCTGGGTTTTCCTGGGTCTGGCAGCCCTTCTGATGTCTGAGCTGGAGTAACCATTTGCCTGTAGAGCCCGGTCTAGGTGCTTCAATTCCTCTTCCAAGAAGTGGGGTTCACAGGTGCATTTTGCCCGGTCTACCAGTGTTTTTATTGTGCTTCTTTTTTGTCCTGGGTGATGGTTAGAGTTCTTGTGCAGGTATCTGTATGTGTGGGTTTTCTGTATACTGTGTGTCCCAGATGTTGGTTTGGTTTGCGGATGACTAGAACATCCAGGAATGGCAGTGTTCCTTTATTTTCTTTTTCCATAGTGAATTGGATGTTAGGGTGGATGTTGTTCAGACTCAGTTAATGATCAGAGATCGAGTTCATATTCACCAGTTTGCTGGAAAAGGAAATCTCATAACGGTGTTTTCTTTACAATGCTCCCTCATTTTTCTTTCAACTTAACCACCTTACTCCCTCTCTGAGTGAAAACCAGGAATGCTTTTTCACATTTTACAGTATTCTGCATGCCATGGAGCTGGGGCCCTAGTTTGTAAAGTTGCCATGGATGTCAGATCTGATACAGGTAGAACAGTGACCACATGCTCTCTCTGTGTGTGTGCAAGCCTTCAACTTCCTGTTGAATTATTACAATCCCTTGAGTTATAGAGGGTTTTCTTAGGCAGGGGTTTTGCCAATTCCTTTTTCTGATGCCTATAGAAACTGTTATTCATTGGTGGTCTCCCATCCAAGTACTAACCAGAGCTGACCCTGCTTAATTTCTAAGATCAGATGAGATATGGTGCCTTTAGGGTAGTGGACCAAAAAGAGGCGGGGGGCACTCCAGGTATAAAACATAAGGGGGTGCAATGATAGCTGAATGTGAGCTGGTCAGGAGATCTTCACAACCTGCCTCAAGGCAAGCCTACCCCCTCCCCTCCCCTCCCCTTCCCTTCCCTCCCTCTCTGCCCCCTTTCTCTTGGAATTTCTTTGGATAAGGGGGGGGAAGGGAGAAGGTCAGGGGTACAGCTTCCTTGTGAAAATGCCACCATTCATCCTAAAAGAAGTAGCACTGCTCATCCATCACTGCAGCAGAATGGCGGGGGGGGGGGGGGAAGGAGGGGAGAAAGCAACCAATCTAGCACTCTCTTTGAGAATAACACATTTATATTTTAGCATGATCATTTTTGTATATCAAGTCATACCTCAAATACAATGAGTGAGGAAGTAGATTGATAGCCTCAAAAACCTATGCTAAAATATAAATCAGTCAGTCTCCAAGGCGTTGTAGATTCCTTACCCTCCCCCTCCCTTTTCTTTTTCATTCATCTTCAAATGTGATTTATAATTTTCTTTCTTCAGCATTTCCCCCCTGCAGAATGGTGAGTCCAGTGGAGGTTTTTAAATGTTTGTGGGGTGTTATTCAAGGGTTATATTGTAGGGTTCCCATATGACTGGATTAGCCAGATTAAAGCTAGGCATTCTACCCAGTATGCACTAGGACCCTTAGATGGCCTGGATTTTATGATTTAATTTTGTTGAAAAAGTAGGACCCCTAGCCCATCTGGAAGTGAACACAGACTGCAGAAAAGGAGGCCTTCTAGTCTTAGAGAAAAAGACCTTGCTTTTGCTATCCCAGAGTCCTGGGAGAAAGCTGACAAAAGTTGCCATTTGGACATTAATAGAGTGGAGAAACCTAGTTTCTGAAAAAAGCAGAAGTGTATTTTTATTTTATTTTTAACAGAACTATAAGCATACCAGCACACAGTGCAAAGACATGGCAATCATTACAGGGTTTCCAGAAACATGTAAGCTCTATTTTATTTTTCTCAGGCTTCTTCAGAGCTGACCTAGATGCTCCCAGATGGAAAGCAGATGATAGAAAGCCAGATATAGACAGACTGACAGACACTGTGGAAGGGTAGATATTTCGGTCTTAAATTTATTGTTGAGTAGTTTCAAATAAATTAAGTTCTTTGAAAAGGGCTAATATCAGATTTCCTTGCCTGTGGTGTACTGTATGGTCTTCTAAACCCTTTACTCAGACACATGAACCCCAAAACTAAGTTAAATATGAGTAATATGTTTGTATTTATCAGGATTCCATTCCAATAAATACAAACAGGATTCCACCAGGAGTCCTGGTCGTACAGTGGTTAATGTACTGCAGCCATTCACTCACAAACCACAAGGTTGTGACTTCAATACCAGCCGGGGTCTCAGGCTCGACTCAGGCTTCCATGCTTCCAAGGTCACTAAAACGAGGACCCAGCTTGTTGGGGGTAATTAGCTTACACATTGTAAACTACTTAGGAAGTGCTTAAATGCACTAATAAGTGACATATAAATGTTCTTGTTGTTGCTATTGCTATCCCTACTGTACTGCATAACCAGGAACCAATGAGTTGGAGTGACAGACTGGAGGAATTTATTCTTAAAAAGTGAAAAGAAAATATGGGAGAGTGGAGTTAATAGGGAAACATGTTTGCCACACTGGATTGCTACTTGCTCTAAATATGTGTGTGTGTGTGTGTGTGTGTTCTTATATAAAGGAAAATGAGAATTCTCAAGAACTTAGGGCCTTTGCAGACTGCTAGAAATAGTGCAAATTGAGTCCATTTTAACTTGCAGTGTGATGGCTGCTTGGGGGTGGAGTTGGGGCATGCGGCATGCAGCCACCACACCCTCACTCCACCCCAACGCCGGCCCTTGTAGCTGGTCTGTACAGCCCCTAAGTGCCCAAACAGCAATCCAAAACCCACCTATTTATCACAAAATGCCACATCCATCTGGCTTTCTAGTAACAAACTCTGTCAAACTCTGTGCTGGGGTGACAGCGCACATGCCAAAAGAGAGGGCTTTGAGTGCCCCCTCTGGCATGCATGCCACAGGTTGGCCACCACTGGTTTAGGTAAACTAGATGGGTGAAGATCAGCAGCAACACAATGATGAAGGCAACCATGTGGAGGGTTAAAAATGGAGACCCTCTGGAGAATCTATCTCTTCCTGTCTCTGCCTCTGTGTGTTTGGGCCTAAGCAGATGGCACAAAGCGCCATCTTCGAGGCCAGGAAGGGGAGGGGCAGCCTCACGCTGGGCACCCCAACCCCTTCCCCAAAACATCGTCGGAGCGGCCGGCCCTCCGCACAGCCGGCGCTCCGACGACACTCTTCCGCTGCAGCGTCCACACACGCACCTTTGGCATCTTGCGGAAGGAGCGCTATTTTAGCGCTCCTTCCTGGAACAGGGACGCTGCACCGCGGGGCCAAGAAATGCAGAGCTCTGTATTTGTTTCCCCATATTAGGGATTCCAGTTGGCTCTGATTGCCTGACATATTCTGTACATTTAGCATACAGACAGCAGAGCCCATGGGAGTTCAACCTCCATGTGTTTCCCTATACTGGTTGCCTGCAAATTAACCATCAACTCTGCCTTGCTTTTTTCTTTTCACACCTGTTCTTGTCCCTAAAGCTTGACTCAATGCTGATTTCTGGGTTTTGCTTTCCCTCCCTATAGGATTTAATTTTGTTCCAGCTTGCAACAATCTCAACATATGCATTCTCAACAGGCTTTATAAGTGTTCTTCTTCTGTTCCTTAGCTCTTTCACATTGGTAGGATGCAGGGTACTAGAGCAGGAACTAAAAGAATCCTGAAGTGCCAGATCTAACCACAAAGTGAGCAGGCAATTAATACTATCCTTAGTTGCAGCCTAAAGCCATGATTTCTGATGACAATATATAATGAAAGTCAGAAAGGACAAGTTTACTTTTAAATCTAATGAGCTATGTTACTGAAAGGTTAATGAGGGATTTCAAATACTCTGAAGTGTGACACAATTTAATACAATATCCCAGCCAGTGGTATTGCTGATTTATACACTAATATGATATATTAGATACCAGTGAACAAAATGAGACAGAAAATTGCATGCCTTCATGGGACTTGCAAAAATTATAACAGACATATAAGTATCAGATTTAGTACCAAATGATGATTAAATATTTTACTACAGTTATTAGAAAATTGAGTTCAGTGTACACTGGATGCAGCAGAAATCTCTCCTGAGCACAGTGTTGTTCAATATCTGTAAAGATCATTTGGATGAAGCAAAGTAGAGAGGATGGCCATCCGATTTGTGGAAGTCACCAGAATGGGAGAGGTAGCTATATAGCTATATAGTATACCTTAGAAGGGAAAAATAGAATTCATAACAACAATGTGAGAATGGAAAAATAGGCCTTAACTAACAAAATGAATTTCAGCACAGATAACTATAAAGTCATTGAAGTAACCAGAACTGGATGCACATATACCTGACAGTACCACTCACTTCCATGCCAGCATTCTCTGAAGATGCCCGCCACAGATGCTGGTGAAACATCAGGAATGAAATCTGCGAGAACACAGCCACATAGCCTGAAAAACCCATAAAAAACCATGGATGCTGGCTGTGAAAACCTTCGACTTCACATTGTGCAAAAGATGTTTTAGCATAAGCTTTTGCAGACTAACTGCATGCCGGCCACCCTAACTCCGCCCCGATGCCACCATCACACTGTGCATCCCACCACATGGAGGGCAGAGTCAGGGCGCTCCCTTGGCGCAGCGTACAAAATGCATATACAGTGTATAGTGGAATTTGCCAGCTCTTTTTGGAGCAGCAAAGTACTGGATTGGGGCCACGTTCTTTACACAAAGGTTGGACATTTTAATCAATGTAATCAGGGAAACTTTAGTTGATTCATTGAAAGGGGGCAATTCTCATTAGCAAGGGAGATGAAAGCATTTGTTGTTACTCTTTAATACTTAAATAAATAAATAAATCCCCAGTTCTCTATTTTGCAGATGAGAACTGACCCTTCCCATTAATCAACAGATAGCAATAGTTTTTTGTTGTTTTTTTATTAGACTGTTAAGTTCTGTCATACCTTTAATGTCTCAGAAAAGGAATATTTTTATTGAGGTTTCTGTAATACACAAATAGTTTTTTGGGTAATATGCAAATACACACATATGTAATTAAGTGACCAATTAATGGGTCAAATGGCAGGTAATTCATCAACTGAAATTATTAAATTGGTTGACGGCCCTAATTCAAAAAAGTAAAATATTATTTTCTCATACAACCACTTGGTTTCCTCATGAGGCCATACATTTAAGCCAGAAAAATATTTATGGAGCAATGGCGTCACTAGGGTTGGTGTCACCCAGTGCAGTAAGTCATGGTGTCACCTCCCCCATTGACCTCCTCTCATATTACACCATACAGAATCCTTAGGAATGTCGTTTGCACAAATGTTACTCCCAAATCATAATTCCCATATATCACTAAAAGTAATGGCAATAGTAGTGACAAACAATTAGCAAAATTAAAATTAAACCTTTAAATTACAATATCATATGCAGAGCCTTATCTATTTACGTTTTCATAGTTTCATGTTGTTAAAATGAATACATGGTAAGAAAACAATAGAATCTGAAGTAAAAATGTTTAACAACTACATCAAAATTATGTTCATTTTAATGTTAAACTTTTCTGTTACATGAGATACATCAATGGATTAGGTTTGCATGAACACAGACACAGATGCATACAGGGCTGATGTTTTGTGGTCACATCCCTTTTGCTTTTGATTCTGCCCAATACTCAAACAAGTCCCTCAAGGACTTCAGAAATAAACATGGCCTGTGGATGTAAGAGGTTCCCCCCTACCTTATTTTGAAGGACAACACCTTCACACCCCAACCTGTACATGCATTAAGATTACTGGATAAGAATTCTTTAATAGATAACATCAATAATAAAAACATTATGAAGGCATGAGGGAACTGGATGTTTTTAATGTCATGGTATCACTGCATGAGAAACATTCTTATCATAATAACTTTTTTATGCCCTCTCTTTTCTGCAAAATATGAAATTCAAGGCAGCACAATCCCCCTGGCACCAGTGTTGAAATTCTTTTAGACATTGAGTTAAAACATTCCCTGTTTGCCCAAATCATTTGTATACCTGTACAGCTCTGTTAATGAAATCAGTGTGTTCCTAGGCATGACCTCTTTACCAGAAAGTCTATTCCCAGAGGAAGAAATGACATGGAAAGAATAGGAAAAATTTCCTTACCACAAACCAAGAGTGTTTCAGCAAACCTTTTATCAAAAACTAGAAATAGGTACATGTGAAATAAAAAAACCAGCTCAGGCAAGACTTGCAGAAGTCAACAAAAGCACTTTGAACCTCATAGAGACCACTGAAAGCCTTATTCAAAAATGCATCCAAGGATGACATTTTCTTCCACTAGCCTCAATTTTTTTTTTATGAATCCCATTTTAATGAGCAAGCTTATGCATCCATTATTTTTTTCCCCAACATGTTAGGAGTTGAAGAGGGGGACTTAGCTACTTTCCTCTTTTCTCTCTTACCTGAATCTGATGGGCCAAAAGCACCAGTTTCAGCCTAGTCCTGGGGCATGGCGTTCAGATGATGCATACCCCCAGTTCAGGCTGAAGTGTTGCTGCAGCTGCCTAAGGCAGCCCAAATTCAACATAAAAAGGAGCGCAAAAGAAGTGCTCCTTGCTGGTGGTCCATTGTGGACCATGGCAACAGCCGAGCTCAGGACCGCAGTGTCTGGTCGCTGCAGTACCATGCCAAACAGAGAGTGACCAGGGTGCCCTGTCTGCTGGAGACCTCTGTTTTGCTGTTCATACCTCCTCAGTAACAGATTCTGGAGACAGGTGCTGTTTCATCTTACCTGTTGTAGGAAGACATTCATAGTTACAAGTAGGGTCAGCTGGAGCAGAATCCCATTCTTTTCCAAGTCCATCTTGACTGCATTTTTTATTACAGACATGTTGCTGCAGCCGAAAACCAAAATTCTGTATTCCTCCAGCCTTCTTTCACAATCCTCCCATTGCTCATGACACTTTAAAATTTAAAATTTTCATGAGGATGGAAATTGGGGACTGGGCAGGCTTGAGAAGACTATGAAAAAAGGAGCTTCACTGTTAATTGAGGTATGCCTATACTTCATTTATTCTGATTGTGTAACTATTCCACATGAGCCAGCATGCTGTAGTGGTTTGAGGGCCAAATGGGGAAGGCTCAATCACTTCAACAGCAACACCTTTCTCTCCCCTGGGAGTGGGGGTGTCACCCCCCATCTCATGATGCAACCAGTGCGGTGTGCACCCCTGCACCCGGCTAAAAATGTCGCTGCTATACAGCAGTTTAATAAAGTACTAAATCAAGACTGTATATCTGAAATAGGCATAAATGCATACTTTGAAGCATGAGCAGTCAGCTGCAGCCAACTATTTTTTATTGCTATCTCTTCCTGTTAATTTCATTATGACATGTCTTGTTTTATTGAAACTACAATTAACTGATTTATGAATTTATGATGGCCATAATGCAGCCAGGATGACATGACTACCTACCATCTTAAAAGGCCCAAATGCAATCTGAGGACTTTATAAACTAGTCCTAAGAGCAAGACCTAATTAAGTCAGGTTGAGGTCCTAGTGTTTAAGAGGCCCCATAATATTTTCCAAAAGCCATGTAATGATAATGATTATCATTATGACTATGCTGTGATCACTCATAATCCAAGGCCCTAAACCATAGCTCATTTAGTTTGTATCTAAATCCAGCACAAACTAGCAATGATTTCTGTGTATATGATCAATGTCCTGTTTCGGTGTCTTGTGCCATACACAATAAATGTGTTTTCCATCTCTCATACATATACACACACATAAAGAGAACATATTATATGGAGTGTATAAATCCTATTTCAGACATGTGGTATGGGTGCAATCATAGCAGGAGATTCTGGTGGGGTACAGATGGGTGGCTCTGGGCTGCCCCGGGAAGTGACAGATTAGGGCTGCAGCTACCCCATGCTGCTGCCCCGATCCTCCCTTTTCCCGCCCCGAAAAGAGTGGCAAAAGGGCACCCTAAGAGCCAGTGTGAGGCTCTTCTTCGCCCTTTCTGGCGCAGTGCATCAGAACCCTGTGCTGGGAGGGCGTCCTGATGCTGCGTGTCATGCGTAATGGCGCACGGCATCAGGATGACATCAGTGTGGGGTTGGGGCAGCCGGAATGCGGCTGCCCCACCCCATCTCTGCCTCCAGGCTGGCCCTTTGGGCTGGTCTGCAGAGGCCCTCTGCCCTTACACCTCCAGACACTTGTACTGTAGGAGCAGGTTCCAGCCTAGGATGTAAATCCAATCTGGGAATGAGTACACATGCAAAACTGAATAATTATGGTAGGGTAGGTATTTTTACCAGCTATGGAAGAAAATGAGTTTTTTTTCAACAGTATTTTTCTAGTATTTGAAGATCCTAAAGTATTGCAGGTGATATTCCTGTGTAGAAAAATGAATTCGGTTTTTAAAAATCAGTATTTTCTCTGCAGAAAATAGTTTTTATGCAGAAAACTCGGGGGGGGGGGTTGCACAAAAAAAAATTCAACAAGTTTTTAAACAGTATAATTCCTCAATGTGGTATACTGGTTTGAGCATAGGATCACAACTCTGGAGATTAGGATTTGATTCCCTGCTTGGCTATGAAATCCACTGGATGACCTTTGGCAAGTCACATGCTCTCAGCCTCAGGGGAAGGCAATGGCAAATCTTCTCTGCCAGTCTTACCAGGAAAGCCCCATGATAGGTTTACCTTAGGGCAGGGGTAGGCAACCTTTCCCCTTTAAGGGCCGAGGGACTTCAGCTCCCAGAAGCCTCAGCCATGCTGGCCAATAGTCCCCTGTTGGCCAATAGCTCCTGGGATTCTGGGAGCTGAACTCCCTCGGCCCTTAAAGAGGAAAGGTTGCCTACCCCTGCCTTAGGGTCTCCATAAATTGGAAACAGTTTGAATGCACACACACACACACACAATTCCTCTGGAAAACTTCAGTATTCAAATACTGGAAGAAAATTGTGCAAGATTTTCAATCATCTATTATTCTTTCTATTTTTGACCTGACAACAAATAACAATGAATATTATTTCCATCCCTACTACAGTCACACATCAATGATGTGCCTGTGCTTCCATTTGGTGGTTGAAAGCTATGAAATAATGTATGTAGGATTGGGCACTCCATGTTGAAAAAGGAAATCCAGTATTCCTTCAAATAATGGTCACATTTATGTTGAGATGTATATTCAATACCCACATATGTTTAATGTGCGTATCTGTAGCCAGTGCCACATGCAATTCATACTCTCTCTCAATCCTTGGATAGTCAATGTTGGATACAGTCCATTGTCTTTCATGGTGAGCACACAAATCATAGAATGATAATCTAATTTATATTTGTGAACATGTGACAGTAAAAGGTTCAACAGTTTTGTATTATGATTCACTGAAATTAAGATCAGTATTATCTAGATTATATCAGGTTGACAGATTAAGGAGTTTATTGCATTCTAAATAATGCGACTTTTCCCTGACAAGATACAGGGCCTTTACAGACTGTCAGAAATAATGCAGATTGAGGCCACTTTAACTGTCCTGGCTCAGTCTTAGGGAATCATGGGAATTGTATTTTTTTTTTCTGGGACATTGAGCCTTTTCTGTCAGAGAGCTCTGGTGCCACATTAAACAACAGTTCCCATGATTCCTTAGCACTGAGCCAGGGCAGTTAAAGTGGCCTCATCTACATTATTTCTACCAGTCTGTAAAGACCAACAGTCACTTTTTGGGTTAACAGTGGATATTATCACATGGGAAATTATCTCTGCCACTGCCAAGCACAAGTCCCAGCCACGCTCAGCCAGCCACTTTGCAAAAACAGGAGCTTGTTCTGTTGTACGCCGCCCCGATTGCTGAGCAGAGGGGCGAGTTAAAAATATTATTATTATTATTATTATTATTATTATTATTATTTCATTTTTCCTTTTGAAGGCATCCAGAATTACAACTTGGAAGTGACTAGTAGAAATAACTATTTGTTTGTAATTAGTTCTGTTTTGCAATAGCAAAGGTATTACTACATTATTACATTACAGTGAAACAAGAGATAACAGCACTTATTTTATGGTAATTGTAACTTGCAATTACTTTTATAATTATTGGAGTGTGGATGGAAAAGCACATAGTTCAAATGCTGGCTTGTGCTGTGCATCATGCTGCTGCCGCTACATTGTAGATATTCAGGCAACAATAAGATGGACAGGAAGGAAAGCATGTTTAAAAGCCCAGCAGCTTTTAGCATTCAGGGTTTTCTTAAAGCTACACTTAAGAAATGGGAAAGTAAAATTTTATTTTTAAAAATTATAACTCTAAGGGTACTTAACTATTTTGGGGGTTTGTAAGCATAACTTACGTGATTACTTTTAAAAGAAATTTTCCCAACTCTGTTCAAAATATAATATGGTTGACAAACCATGAAATAATGAGACCGGACACAATTAGTTAGATTACACAAAAGCCATTGTATTGATCTATAGCCTATTTATACTGTTTAAGGCCTGGGAATAAGCAAAATGATAAACAAGGGGGAGGGAACAACCCGGTGTGGTTCCAGCTGAGGCCAGATGTCAACCTCGAACACCTTCCCAGCTATCCTTTGGGTGACACACCAGATCCCGAGGACAATCCAAAGAGATTGGTTGCTAACTTGGCTGGTCATCTTTGGAAGGCCAAAACCTGGAGACTGTGAATTTATAAGACAGTGTCAATCACAGATCAAAGCCAAGGGCAGTTTCCTTCCAACAACAACAACTCCCCATCCTGTGCCCGGTGGAGGCAATTCCAGAGACCAAAAATCCAACACAATGGGGTGCCAACATGTACACCAATCTAATATTTTCTTTCCCTGCTAACTGCCATGGAGAATGGACAAGTGTCTACCTATTCCCTTTCCCCCACCAGGCCAATCAAAACAGTCCTCATCCCTGTTTGCAAATCGCCCAGGAAATCAAATTGCCTTCTTCTGACAAATGAACACCATCTGCTCTGTAAAGCTCAGACTGTTGGAATATGATTTTGTGATGAGGAAGAAAATGGCACAATCTCCTACTAAAGCATTTTAGATAACCCTGTTCACTTGTATGCAAGCCAGATCTAGCCATCTAGGATCAAACATGGCGGGGAAGAATGGATAATCTAATAATGGGGTGTGAGCCAGACAAACAATCCTGATTAAAAAAAAACACAATCAATCACACTCTGGAACTGCACTAGATAAACCATTAAATAAATAACTCAAGTAGGTGATAGGTAACAGGAAAACTCAGCCTGCCCAAAAAGCTGTTGTGAAATCACCCGAAATAGCAGAAATTAACTGAAGAAAGAACATGATTAAATAGCTTCCCACATTGCCCTATCATGAGACACCGCTCAGCCCATCAGGCCAAACAGAAAATATTTTGGTCTCCCTTCATGAAGCCCACAGATAGCCCCCCTTCCCCTACAGCGATGTTTGCTGTTTAGTTTGGAGACTGAGAAGAGATGTGTGATCCAAAATCTACTTTTTGGCCTTACAACTATAATTTAAGTTAAAAGAAACTTAGCTAACTCTGATAAAAAAAATATAGTAATAGAGATGTGAGATTCAAAATCTCTGAGCACAGAAGGAAATATGTGTCAGATGTTCTTATTTTCTTCTTATCCTTCCTGTCTGTATAACCCTTAATTGCAGACAACTATTAAGCACTTTTTGCAATGAAGTGCATCCTAATTCACACTTTAAAAAAATGCCACACACCAGGCAATGTGACTTTTTTTAAAAATGCACTCATGCACACAAAGCTCAGAAAAGGTTTCATAAACAAGCACTGGCTTCTTTGTTTGATTTGTTTTGGCGAGGGCAATGAAACATTCTTTTTATTTTTTTCATCACAATAAAACTATTTTCAGAATAATCTCTACAAAAATGCAGGCCTGGAAATTATGCTTAAGCCATTTTATCTTGAAGAGCATACACAATAGTTTGATTACACACTTAGACAGATCATACGAGTCCTTTTTCCTCAAGGATAATCCACATAGGAAGGGTTCTGGTATAAATAATTGCAAATCTAAATTCATGTTCTTTGCAGATAGCAAGACTTTAGAATTCTTTTGGGGCGGGGACACACAAAAGGGTCTCAAAGGCAAGAAAATATCTCTGTCCCATACATGCTGTGAAATATAAGGGTAGGATTTGGATACAGTATTGTCAACATCTACACCCACTATTCAGGGATAGCATCTGTGTGGCCCTTCCTACATGAATTCAGTAAAATTTGCAAAATCTTAAATGTCCCAAAATATTATCCACAGGCTGAAAGCATAGCCAGAGCAGGAGCAGATTTTTGCATCAAATCAAACAGAATTTACAGATTTGGAAAGTTTAAACAATAAGCTATATAAATGGCAAAGCATGTTACTAGATGTTATTCTGTTCCCGTTATAAAAAAAATACATAGAGGAGTGGCTTAAAGGAGCCCTTACATAGTTTTTAAAAAAATAAATAAATAAACAAGTTTCCTCCAGCCACAAGTGCAGAGAATTAAAAAAGGGGTGGGGTGGGACTCCATTTGCACTGCTTTAGGGTTAAAAGGCAGCAAGTGTATGCTTAAAAGGAGAATATTTAAAACTCTCCTACCCACTCATGGTCCCGTTCCAAATTGGTCTCCTGCACACCTACTTGTGATTAAAAAAGAAAATATATTTTAGCTGTTTGCAGTGTATTTCACTTATTATGCAGTCTAAGGAGATTATCGCACATCTTAAAAATCCAATCTAACTCTCCTGGATTGAAGTCTAATTCGGGCTGCAGCCAGATCCTATCACATGGCTTTTGCAATGGAATCTGCCATCTGAGTACAGCCAGGCTCCAGTGTGGGTCCCAAGACACGCTCCAGCAGCCATTTTTCAAAGTCGAAAGCTCCTGCAAAAGCCATGCGATAGGACCTGGTTGCAGCCGAATTAGACCTCAATCCAGGAGAGGTAAACCAGGTTTTTAAGATGTGCAATAATCTCCTAAAAGCAGTGATGCATTCTAACCCTAAAGACTCAGACTGGAGGATGTTGCTGAGCTCTCACATATCATCCATAAACATTCTCCCCAGCCATATGTCAGCTCCTTTGGTAGAAATTTAATACAAAAGAACAATTTTTAAAAAATATCAGGGATATAGGATAGATGTTAAGTTTTTTAAAAAGTATTTTAAGTGTAATTTTACATCATTTTGATACTTTAATCCTATTTTAATGTTCACCTTTTTGTATGTGTTTAGTTTATTGTAAGCCACCATGAGTCCCAATTTTGGAAGAAAGGCGACATATAAATTATTATTACAACCTTTCACATTTGCAGCTTTCATTTTTGCAAATTTAGTTATTCTTGAATTTGATTATTTGCAGATTTGATTAATATGTTCTCTCTAGGAATCTCTAGGTTCTGCAGTGCAATTCTGCCGCAAGTTGACCATAGAGCAATGCTGGAGGACTAAAGATTCCTAGATAAAATACTTCTTTAGGCATTTGTAGGTCCTCCAGTGCAATTGTATGGGTCGACTTCCACTTGATGGTGACCATAGAGTTGAACTGAAGGACTTAGAGATTCCTAAAGAGGTTTCTCTCTGTTTGTTTGTTTTTTTCAATTTTCCCACTTTCACAAGGGTCCTGTACCTCTGACCCAGCAAATGTGGAGGGCCCACTGTGATGTTGTTGTTGTCATCTGAAGTCACATGACCTAGCCAGACATTGTAATATCACCAAGACATGCCATCTGTGACATCATGTAGTATCATCCCATCAGCTGCTGGCCCTGAAATCTCAGGGCATGGGATAATCCTTATTTGGCAGTCCTACATCTGTGCTTTAATTGTCAAATTTATTTCTGACATACCATAGTGAAAATATCATGATGGAGGAAGAGGAAGAGGAGGTAGAAGATGTCCTTTGATATAACATGATGATGTAGTAGGTAGAGAACACTGAATTTCTCAAGAAGTTTTCACATTTTGCATCAGGAAAACTTTAAGTGATGTAGGGTTAAAACATGTCAATCAGTCCCAATATTAGAAAAAATTGCTCCACCTTTGTTGGAGGCAGAAGCCTCTAATAGCAAGGTTCCAGTGTGCTGGCTCTCTCTTTAGGGTTCCCCTGTGACAGTTAAAATGCAGTATCTTGAAATCCAAAAAAACATCTATGGGTAGCCGCGTTGGCCATATAGCAAATCCAAAAACATCCAAACAATGATAACTTTATTAGGCCAACCAAAATCTATCAGAGGCTTCACTAAGGAAAGAGACATGCTGGATTCCAAGGAAACATCTTCTTTGGATTGCAAATAGACATTAAATTTCCTTGGTTGCAAAAAATTTCCAGCGACCGCATGGCCCATATCTGAATTGAGATCAGAAACAGAAAATGCAGGCCTAAGACTAACATCTTCAATTTTTTCCTCCTGTTTGCCTAATGAAGAAGCCAGTGTGACTTCAAAAGTTGCAACATGTAGTTATGCTTTTTGGTTGGCCCAATAAAAATATCATTGTTTGGATGTTTTTGGATTTCTTATAATATGTTCTGCATACAAGTTGAACAGATAAGGTGACAGGATACAGCCTTGTCTGACCCCTTTGCCAATTGGCAACCATTCTTTTTCTTTGTATTCTGTTACAGTAGTTTCTTGTCCTGAATACAGATTCCTCATCAGGACTATCAGATGTGTTGGCACTCCCATGTCTTTAAGGGCATTCCATAGCCTTTTATAATCTATGCAGTCAAAGGCTTTGCTATAGTCTATAAAGCACATGCTGATTTTCTTTTGGAATTCCTTGGTGTGCTCCATTAGCCATTGTATATTTGCAATGTGGTCCCTCATGTCTCTTCCTTTGCTGAGCCTCTGGGATTTCTCTCTCCAGGTATGGTTGGAGTCTGTGTTTCAGAAATTTGAGCACAATTTTGCTTGCATGGAAGATCAGTGCTATGGTTCTATAGTTGCTGCAGTCTCTTCTGTCTCCCTTTTTGTCACTGGGGATGTATATTGATCGCTTCCAATCTGTTGGCCAGTGTTTTGTTTTCCATATCTGTTGACATATGTTGGTCAGCACTAGAGTTGACTCTGTCAATGTGGATTGCAGCAGTTCAATTGAAATATCATCTGTTCCTGGTGATTTGTTTTTCGCTATTTCTCTTATTGCAATTTCCACCTCACTTTTTAGAATGTTGTGTTCATTTTGATAGGGCTCTTCATTCCATGTGTCCTTCATTTTGTCATCTCTTTTGTATAACTCTTCTGTGTATTGCATCCAACATCTTTGTATTCCTTCTTGGTCTTGAATTATCTTATTTTTATTGTCATAGATCATCCCAGTCCTTGGTTTGAGTTTTTCTTTGATTTCCAAGATCTTGTGAAATAAATCTCTTGTTCCTCCCTTTTTGTTTTTGTCTTCTATTTCTATGCATTGGTCATTGTAGTAATTTTCTTTATCTTTCCGCACTAGCCACTGTACTGTTGCATTCATAATTCTTAGTTTGTTCCTATCTCCCTTTTGTTTTTCTTCTCTTCTTTTCTTTATTGCTTATAGTGTTTTTTCTGTCATCCATGTTTTTTCCTTTCTTTTTGTTTATTGAAAGTGTATGTCCCTGGCTTCAGACTATAGTTCCACTAGTTCTTGGAGTATTATGTTTAGTAGTGTGAATTTGTTTCTTCTGTTGTTAGCAAATTCTGTTGAGCTATTATTTCGATCATGTTTTGTATTTTTGCTGAGACATTGAGCCTTCTCTATCAGAGAGCTCTGGTGCCACAATAAACTACAGTTCCCATGATTCCCTAGCACTGAGCCAGGGAAATTAAAGTGGATTCAATTTGCACTATTTCTAGCAGTGCAAAGGCCCTTACTCTTATTTTTGATATGAGTAATTCATGATCTGTGCCACAGTCAGCACCTGGTCTAGTCTTGCCCACCAGTATACAGTTCTGCCATCTTTTACTTCCAATTATAAAATCTATTTGATTTCTGTGTTGACCATCTGGTGATGTCCATGGATATAGCCTTCCTTCTGGTTGTATGAAAAATGTGTTTACAATGAATAGGTTGTTGGCTTCACAAAAATCTATGGACGTTATCACACGTGGGCCAGAAAGCAAAAATAAAGTGGAAATGAGGCATCCCGAAAATAAACGGGAAATAAACCTTGTTTCCGCAAACGTCATTACCTTAATTGCGAATTTACAGTAAGCGCATTCAACGTCCACACACAAGTGAAAATAGCCCATAAATGTAGTAGAAATGAGACTCTTGCACATGCGCAGATAGAGGAATGCTCACTGGAACCATGGCAACAGCAGGGAAATGCTCCCCAATGCACATTTGGCGATCACATTATGGTAAATTCGCAATTACCTTAATTGCGCATTTGCATTTCCTCCAAAGAACCGGATTACAAAAGATTGGATAACACCAGTTTCGGTCCACTTTCTGTCCAGTTTCGGTGTTGCTGTTGTGTGAAAACACGGGCCACTAATCCAGTTTCGGTCTGGATTTTGTGTGGATTAATCAGCAGATTTGGCCCCGTGTGATAACGTCCTATGAGATGCTCATCTCCTTCATTTCTTTTGCCTAATCCAAATCTGCCTACTGTTTTTGATTCTTCTTTGCTTCAAACTTTTGCATTCCAGTCCCCAGTGATCAGCTTGATAGATTGTGTTGGTGTGCTGTCGATTTCTTCCTGTACTCCTTCATAGAATCTATCAATTTCTTCTTGTTCTGCCTCAGTGGTTGGTGTATATACTTGAATTATGGTGATATTCATAGGTTTACCATGGAGCCTTACTGAAATGATTCTGTCCGATTTTGCATTGTATCCTCTGACTGCTTTTGCCACATCTTTTCTTAGCATGAAAGCCACCCCATTTTGTCTTGTCTTTTCATTCCATGAGTAGAACACTGTGTGGTTGTCTGATTCAAAGTAGCCCATTCCTGTCCATTTTAATGCACTCACCCCCAGTACTTCTATGTTCAAGCATTCCATTTCTATTTTTTACTATGTCTAGCTTCCCTTGGCTCATGCTCCTCACATTCCACATCCCTAACTTATGTGTAATGCTGCTTTGGATGCTATTTGCCTTTCTAAGGGTGTCTGCTATTTGTCCTGTCATCTTTCTTATGCCCTTGCCTAATCTTGCAAATGTGATATTCCTTTATCTCCCCCTCCTTCCCTTTCTGTTAATGCTCTGATCCTCTCTGTGTCTCACTTGGGGTGTCTCATCATAGGGTTTACTAGGTGATGAAGTTACACAAGGAGGACCACCTGAACCTCCCTGTGTGCAGTGCCAACCAATGTTAGCTATGGTGTCACTGCAGTTCTCTCCTGTCAGTGTCACCCATTACTGCTGCTACTGCCCAGTAGTTGTTTGTCTCCTTGTATTATTCCTCCCATTGCTGTTTGTTTGCTTTCCTACCCATCCCCTTATGCCTCCCAATAAAATACAGTATATATAATATAGCTGTAAATAAACCATATAAAATGATTTCATATTTATATTACTGGTTGTAGCTTTTATTTTGTAATGTCTTCCATTTTTCTTGACTGTCCATGGTGCCTTTGTGGTTATGAGTTTTGATCACCCTGTCAGAGATACATCCACACATTAGCAGTGTCACAGTTTCAAAGTTCAAGAGCAACTACAGCAGACTCATGGGATCATTTCTTAAGACAAATAATATTTCACTTTTAAAGTCTTTCCACTTGAACTGCTATACCAATATCCTATGGCATACTGGAATTTACAGTTCAGGGAGGAGTATTTACAGTTCTCAGCCAGCTCCAATTCTCATCTTGAGTGCCCCTTCAAAAGACAAAATTCCATAAGATGTTGCTGAGGTAATGAAAGTGAAATCATAGTGCTATAATTGTGCAGCATGAAAAGGCTCTGGGATTCAGGATATCCAATTTCTAGCCCTCACTAAGCCTTGCCACTGCGTGAGCAGTCACTTGCTTTCATCCAGACCTACCTCATGGAGTGGGGAATATATTTAAGTCTGCTGTGAGACCAAAGTGGCCAAAAAGAGAGCCATGCCTGCTGTCTTAAGCTCAGTATAGGAATGAGATTCTCTGTCTACACATCTTGTTCTGAATGTTAAACTATGTTATTGCCAAGGTTCCCTGAATATCCTGTGCTCTCTTCTGACACATCCTCTCTACTAATTTTGTAGATTTATGTCATTGTTAATTGCCTTAGCAAATTAGCTGCTTGGACACCAGTCCTCTTCCTGCTGGGGCCCTCAGGCAGCCACAAATTGACCAGGCTTAACCAAGCACCAGTAGAATGAGCAGCAGAGCATCCCACAGCAGGAGCACATCTCCCCATCAGCCAGTTACAGAACCCAGCAGATTACACACTTGGCAGGCAGGGGGTGGAAGGTGGGGGGAACTGAAGCAGAACTACTAACAGTGTCTCCAAAGCCATCCAACAAGTACAGTGGGAAATAGACATTTCCATTCCTTTTTCTCAGTCCTATTCTTTTAGCAGAACATAACTGGATGGAGATAAAAATATCTTTGTTTCCAACTGCAGCCACACTGCAGAAATAATCCCGTTTGATACCACTTTAACTGCCACAGTTCCATGCAATGGCAGTTTAAGTGGTGTCAACCCAGATTGTTTCTGCAGTGAGGATGCAGCCTCCATTTCAACAAATGAAACTGCTGGATGAAATCATCCAAAGTTTGGGGCTGAAGTTTCATCCATCCTTTTGATTCCATTTTCAGAGAGAGATTGGAAATGCTGGTGGCTAGGAGGGAATGGATATGAGGAAACAAATGATACCTTAATCAGAATTACTTATTAGAGCAGCTGCCTCTGAAATGACACTGTATCCTCACTGTGGAAACTACACTGTTATGTAGTTTGGGGACACTTTAGGGGAGCGGGATCTGCCCTTCCTAGTTTTGCTGACAGAACTGCTCAGTCAGTGAAAGGAAATATTTGGATTTTACCCAATGAGATCCCTTCCACAGGAGATTTGGTTGGTCCGCCCTCTCCTTTCCTTACATGGGCAGGCAAAGAGGGATTTTTATTTATTTATTTAGGCAGGCTTTTGGCTTATAATTTATGGGCATAAAGAATTTTTAATATGATTGTGTTTTTACTATGGTGTTAATTGTATTTTATATTGGTTTAATCTTCTATTTGTAACCAAACTGTCATTTATTTATTTTTAACTTTTATACATTTTGTAAAACATACACACACACACCTCTACCTTGTTTTTTAAATGATTGCAAGTGGCTTTGCATTCTGCATAAGGAGAATGGTGGGATATAAATCAATTAAACAAAAAGTAGTGATAGCACAGGATTTAGATGCAACCATTAATTGTTATTCTTTCTAAGATATCTACTTGCTCTGAATATTACTTTCAATAAATCTTTGAACTTGTTTAAGACTACATCCTCTTCCTTTCTAGCGACCATGGAATGCCTGCATAATCCCTGCCATTTTCATACAACCACCACCAGTTGTCTGTAAAATTGCCAAATTTTACAGCTATCATGACAGTACAGGTTGAGTCTCCCATATTCAAAATGCTTGGGACCAGAACTGTTTTGGATTTTGGATTGATTGATTGAATGATTTTGAAATACCTGTATCTGCATATATGAATATAATGAGATAGCTTGGAGATGGGACCCAAATCTAAACACAACATTCATGTATATTTCATATATACACATAGCCTATAGGTAATTTTATAAATATTTTAAAAATAATTTTGTGCATTAAAAAGTTAGGAGTTTATCGCATGGAGAAATGCTGTCACAATAGATGTGGGATTGTAAAGATGAAACTGGGTTTTATCACACATGCTGGTGACCAGGCGAGTGCAACCCATCTGAATCCTAGGCCTCAGCTGCGCTTATCCCTCTGAGTTTCAAAAATGGGAGTCTGCCATTTTTGAAAAGCCATAGGATAAGTGTGGCTGAAATCTGGGATGCAGATGGGTTGCACTTGCCCAGCTGCTGGCGTGTGCAATAAAACCCAGTTTCATCTTTACAATTGTGGCAGCATTTCTCCATGCGATAATCTCCTTAGTGTACATTTAACCATCAGAAAGTAAAGGTGTCACTATCTCAACCACCCATGAAAACATTTTGGTTTTTGGAATATTTGGAATTTCAGAATTTCAGATAAGGGAGACTCAAACTGTACAGTGGACCCTTGGTATCTCCTGGGCTTTGATTCCAGACTCCCTGTGGATACCAAAATGTGTGGATGCTCAAGTCCCATTATATACAGTGACACAGTAAAATGGTGTGCCTTATATAAAATGGCAAAATCAAGCTTTGCTTCTAGGATTTTTTTTAAAAAAAAAATCAAGCTGTGGGTGGTTGAATCCATGGATAAGGAGCACAAACTGTATTTATTTTTCTTTGAAATAAGCTTCATGTTATCTGTGTACCTTATTTACAAATGGAACTGCGCTTCTGGAAGACTCTCAGAATCATGATTTTATTGGCCAACCATGTGTACTGACAGCACACACTTTATTTTAAAGGAGCAAACATGGTGGGTATGGAGTTGCCTCCAGAGCAACAAATTCAGGAGTGAGTCACAGGGTGACAGTGAATGCCCCCAACACAAAGGAGTTGCCTAACCTGCTCTTATGTTTAATTACAATGCCAAATTCTAGGAGTTTGTACATGTCCCCAATAGTTTTAAACACGCGCTGGTTTTGCAGTCACGATTCACTCTTGAAAATAGTATAGATAGGTTCCAATGGAAATAAGCTTTCATTAGGAAGGATCTATAAACCTAGTTTGGGGTTCTTTAATCTTTAGAATGAAAAAAGTGCTCATACTAAGTGTAATGTAATGCTTGTATGAAAAGTAAATTGCATAGAGGCTAGTAGCAGTTTCATTATTGTGTGCAACCATGCTATAAGGCAATGAATAAAACTCAATATTCCCTCAAACACTGCACTGGGATGATAAAGTATAAATTTTGTAATTACATCAGTTCTGCATATCATCAGCCAGGTACTGCACATTGTATCAACCTCTATTCACACAATTGTACTCCTAAAGCCCACAGATTGGTTCCTAAAACATTTCTATCTGATGTTCCCAGAATTAGTTATTACCTTTTACTTTTGTTCTCTCACTGGAATTAGAATCAGTTTTAAGTTTTCTGCAATCTTGTTTGAATGAGCAAACATTTCCATATCTTAATTTGATTCATATATAACATTTAGCACAGCAGCAATCTTATCTTATTTGGACATTATCATGTGCTTTTTGGCTGTTCCATGTGTGTTCTAAATTATATATAATTATTTTTGTATTGGTCTGTTCATGTGGCATCATATTTAATCAGAATAGATGCCCTATTTCCCTTATCTACTCTACATGCCTACCTTGAATAATTTTAGGCTTTGAGATGGACATCATTCTAAAGCATAGACCGATTAAAAAAACAGATTAAATTGAAATAAACTGCACGTAAAAGGACAAACTAGCATAGAGAGACAAGAGAAAAAGAAGAAAAGAACAGATCATTACTACTAAACTACACAACTATGAAAACAGGTTTAGATAATATCAGATTGCAATGATTCAGCCTATTGTAGGAAACCAGTCTTTCTAGAATGCAACGAGAATGCCTGGTTATCCATCCAGTGCAGAGAATTGCAGCTATCCATTAAACACCCCCTCCAGCTAACTATCATATTATATAGTCTATGGATTGATACTATATCAGTCATGTTATATAATTAAGGAACATATATAGCCAGACACTTAATAACTTGTGGATCTGAGCAGCAAGGTCCCACACAGATAATATGAATGAATCCTCACAATTCTGAACTAAAGGGTTGTTTGTTCATTCTGAATGAAGAGCTGTGTGCAGCTCCTGGATACAGGAAAATCTAAATGGTAATATTCAGCCCACCAAGGCAAACAGGTTACAAGTAATGAAATGTAGATTCAGATGACATATAAAGTGAATTATTTATCACATTTGAATCTTGTCTTTCTACCAAGAAGCTTTGGGGGGCATAGACATAGGACTAGCCCTTTTTAATAAGAGGATCCAGGACAGTCCACAAGGATTACAGAAAAACTTTATTGCTAAGCAGTATTTTGAAGTTCCCCAAAGACTATTTGTCTTTCTATAACACCAAATGGACAGATTTCTTTCTGTCTTGCTTTAGGCTTGATTTTGGAATGTAAAGTCCACATTGGATTTACTTAATGGATGAATCAAACTAGGGAAGAAACTGAAGTGTGAGTCTGTTGGTCCATTCTCCTGTTTATTTGGCTTCTTGCTGGTTTTATTCTGGAGATATGGAACACCATTGGCTGTGGTATCCTTTTGAGCTACCTTACATGTATGGGATTTGGAGGCTCCATAGTTCAGTGACTCCAATCATTCTTTGAAAGTCCCAGAAACCAGTGTTGGAGAGCTACTGCTCTTCCTGGACAAAAAGAAAAGGGGGGGAGGAGTGTAGCGGCACCTTCAAGGAGATTATCACACTTACTTTTTTGGTCGATCTGTGCACAGGAAGGAATTGAGCACAGATGGCCTTGAACAGGTGTTATTGCACACAAAAATGTGGACTTTGTCACAGGGTGACTACAACCTGTCCCCCAGTCACACTTAGCCAGCCAATTTTGAGGGACAAAAGACAACTGGAAAGAATCATCTACATGTTTTGGATTCAGACAGGATCAGGGTGCCAATAAGAATTAGCTCTGGTTCTGTTTTTTGGTGTTGTTGCTTGTTTGTTTTTTCTTGACTCCAAGGTGGTGGGAAAATCCTGAACTGGGAGGAATGATACTGGTCATGTTTGACTGGGTGTTGACTCATCTAAGGCTAAGCACACAGCCTAGCTGAGGAATGCACTTCCCCTGAAGACCTAGATTTATAATTTAGGCTTGAGGCTTAATTTGACACAGTTGTTGGCTGCTGAGATGGTGCCTAGAAATGTGGGGGGGGGGGGTATCAGACTTTGGCATAATAATCTCCAGACCTCATTACTTTAAATGTTCTCTGTTAGAGGTGAGCTTTTCAAATATGTCCAAAATATCAATAGGATATGCTACCACCAGACTGTTATTTACACTGTCATCCCAGTGTTCTTTGAGTTCATGAACTACCTGTTCATTTCTAAACCTGATATGAGATATTGTCCTAAATTGTTTAGAACCATATGTTTCTTCCTGAATGCTACAAGGTCTCATCACCACTTGCAATACAAATGTTGCCTTAGTGTTGCATTGAGATTGAGAAATGTCTGGGTATATGAATGGGTTAGGTTGCACAGGAAACATTTAAACCACTCTAACTTCTTTAAGTAACATGTAAATATATTACTAAGGTGTTAGACACAGAGACTGCTACATGTTCATCCATGTTGAGATGTCTGTAGCAAGGCACTCTGGCTTGGCTATGGATTTGACATTACTAATTAATTATTGGAGGAAAAGTTTAAGGACCACATACCATCACCCTCAATTTAGGGGGGCTGCAGACTGCCAGAAATAGTGCAAATTGAATCCACTTTTAGGGTTAGGGTTAATGCTAGGGAATCATGGGAATTTTTTTCTCTGAGACATTGAGCCTTCTCTGTCAGAGAGCTCTGGTGCCACAATAAAATACAGTTCCCATGATTCCCTAACCCTAACCCTAACCCTAAAAGTGGACTCAATTTGCACTATTTCTGGCAGTCTGCAACCCCCGTTAGTCCTGCATAGAATCTTCCTCCTGTTCCATGTCTGCATTCTCATCCTGCTCCTCACTAGCAGCAACAACTTGACCTCCTAGAAAGGAGTGAAATATTTAATGCCATGTAATTTTTTTTACATTTGAATACCATTGTAATAGATACAAATTATTTCAGGAGAAAAACCTGTTGTACCAGAGCTTTTATGTCCATGTACATTGCATTGAAAATCTTCAGAACTGTTGGACTTCTGGTGGCATGGCGTCCCAGTGAGCAGCCCTTCACTACGCCTCCGAAGGGCTTCTCATGCTTTTCGACTAGAGATCGGATCAAAGAGCTCAAAAACCAATCTGAAGTGACTCCTAGGTATAGGAGTCCCAGACGACCCTAATTAGGGTTTGGATTGTTGTTCGGAAACCTCTAAAACCGGATGGATTGGGATCCATAAGGAAGGGAGGCAAGGAACAACAGAAACTCTAGGAGTGCGGTCGCTCAGCAGGGATCTTCTAAAGAAGACCGGGACGCCACCCATTTAATTTCATCTACTAGTCGTAACTAAGTTGTGAGTAAATATCGTGTGTAACTAAATTGAATAAGCTTTCTACCCTTGATTCACTGGACTTCTCAAACAAGTCCATATATAGACTCTATATGAACTGAATGAAAAACTATAAATGTAAATAGTTGGAAATAACATTTGTCATCACGAAAAGCAACGAACGGAGATGGAAGTTTTCACTTATAGAATTGATACTTAGCAGACCACCCAAAGAAATTGATTGATATATCTGATTTGGTTCTTTGATCTCTAGAGATATTCTCCTCCAATAAATTGTTTGATTTAAGCCTTGAAGACTTAAACCTGTGGTTAACCTGTGGTTTGACTTGTTGTTTGAAAAAGAGGGGAAATATAAAATAACCTCCGGAAAATTATCCTCCCCTCCCCCCTTCTGGCTTAGTTTGCAGTTTGGAAAAATATATAAGGCAACTGTTTGGATACAAGAAAGGGTTACTTGCCAAGGAAGAGCTTGTGGGGGAAAAGGAGGACTGGCAGCTGGAAGGGAGAGACCTTGAGGTTTTTCATAATAAAATAGAGGTTAAAATAAACAAAGGAAGAGAGGAGTTAAATGTGAGGAGGAGGGGTCTAAACGCTGTGGATATAAAGACACCCAACCCGGATTGGTGACTGACTTGGGGGTGTGAGTTGAGGCATGGCGAAAGAGAGCTAGAGTGATGTCAATGATAAAAGAGATCTATACTAGAGAGGCGTTTTTGGAGAAATGATAGAGAGAGGAGAGGGAGAACAAGGAAGTGAAGAGGAAAGACGTCACGGACGAAAGAGCTAAAGGAGAGAGTGGCAATTGATGATAGAGTGGGAGAGATGGGACGGGACAGGAGAAATAAAGACGAAACAAGTAGCGACGAGCTAGATCACAGAACGACTCAAAATACCCTTAAAGGACATTAAAAAAGAGAAATAAATAAAAAGACTGATGCTTGGACTGAACAAAGTCTTTAGAACAACGGAGACGAGAAGTAAGTGACAAGGAGAAAAGGAAAAGAAAAAAATGCTGTGGTCGATATAGGCTCCCCCCTTTTGGATTTATTGTGATTTTTTTTAACTTTGAGAGGATGGAGATACTAATTTAAAGGAAAATAAACTGTGTTTATATCTCGGTGGGGAAATTAATTAATTGACTTAACTGAGGGAAGATAAGTACTTGTCTGTGTTCGCATATTTATTGGTTTTTTAGTTCATTTAAGGGGGAGGGTTGCCTATTTGCACTGATATAAGAGAACTTAAGAAGGGGAAAGAAAGAAAGTTAACACTTAAATAATAGAATTTAATTTCTCTTCTAGGGAATTCTGGGAAAACAAATTTGTTTTGTATAAGAAACAAGAATTTTGTGCTAAGCTCTATCTTGCCCAATCTTTAAAATAGACCATGCTGTCTAGGAACCAAGCAATAAAGGCTCAAAGCAACACACAATTACCACGGCGACCTTCCCTTGAACAATCAAAAAATCCTGACTCTAACTCTTTTATTATAGAGGAAATTAGAAAATTGAGGACAGAAATCAGATAACAGGACAAGAAGTCTTAGAAGAAGAACTGTTAAGGAGAAATAGTGAAGATGAAGAAGAATTTCTGAGAGATCAGCTACTAGAGGATGATTAGTAAGGTATGTCTTTATATTGAATAAAACATAAGAACTGTTAGTAATTAATTGGAATATAAAAATAGCATGATAAAGTATTAGATAATTGAAATAAAAATAAAGAAAAGAAGAAAAGAAGGGAGAAAAGGGAGGGAAAGGAAAGGGGGAGGAAAGAAAAGGAAAAAAATGGAGAAAATTAAATTAATAACTTGGAATGTAAAAGGATTAAACACACCTCAGAAAAGGAAAAAAATCATTATGTCCAGAAATTAAGACCAGATATAGTATGTCTGCAGAAACGCATATAAGAGAAAAAGATACCAAGTATCTAATAAATAAAAAAATGGGCAAAGAATTTGTTGCATTTGCTAAAAATAAGAAAAAAGGAGTGGTGTTATATGTATCTGAGAAACTAGAAGCAAAAAAAATAATAACAGACCCTTATGGACATTATGTAATCACGGAGATAAAAAATAGAGGAGAAAAATGGATTATAGCAGGTCTTTATAGTTCTTTAACGAATAAAAAAGATTTTTATGTAAAATTATTAAAGACATTAGAAGATCTGAAATACAATGATAAAATAATAATGCTAGGAGACTGGAATGGGGTAATTGACCCATGTATAGATAGATCATCAAATAAAAAAATTAAATCATTACAAGGGAAATTACCATCAAGTTTCTTTGACCTTCAGGAAAGAATGTCATTGAAAGATGTATGGAGAGTAAAACATGGGGATTCTAGGGACTACACATTTTTCTAGCATCCCCACCAATCATGGTCTAGAATAGATATGTTTTTAACATCAACAACGTTAATAAGAGAAATTAATAAAATTGATATAGCACCAGCAGTTTGGTCAGATCATAATTTGGTAATAATGACAATCAAAAATGGAATAAGACAATATAATTGGAGACTTAATGCAAATTTATTGAAAAATGAAAAGGTAGTTAAAGAGGCACAAGATAATTTACAATGGTTTTTTGTAGAAAATTTAAATAAAGATTCTTCAGATCATGTGGTATGGGATGCGGGAAAGGCGTATATGAGGGGATTTTTTAAAAAAAAACATGGAAATAAAAAGAACTAGAGAAAAACAGATTAAAAACTTAGAAATGAAATTAAAACTATGGGAGATCAACTGAAATTAAACCCAAATAATAAAAAGCTGAAATTTGATTTACAAAAATTAAAGAAATTCCAGAAACATATAAAAAAACAATTAAATAAAAATTTTGAACTTCAGGAAATATTAGACATAATATCTGAACTGAAAATAGGGAAATCACCAGGTCCAGATGGGTATGGTGCAGAATATTATAAAAAAATTAAAGATCAGTTAGCAAGCCCTCTTTTAAGAATGAAATCAAAAAAGGATTTATCCCCCAAACCTGGCAAAATGCAAATATAACCTTAATCCCTAAAGAGAATAAAGATACTACAGATCCTAAAAATTATCGACCTATATCACTTTTGAATATTGATTATAAAATATTTGCAAATGAAATAGCTAAAAGATTGAAAAAATGGTTATCAGATTGGATTGCTGATGACCAAGCGGGGTTCCTTCCTGGGAGAATGATTAAAGATAATACTAGACACCTATTAAATTTGATTGAATACTATAATAAAAAACATAGATAAACAAGTGGCATTATTATTTTTCGATTTAGAAAAAGCGTTTGACAATTTGAGTTGGAATTTTTTGAATAAATTGATAGATAAATTAAATTTGGGATTAAATTTTTCTAAATGGATAGGAATGATATACAATAACCAGGAAGGAAAAATATTGGTTAATGGAGTAGCCACCAAAAATTTCAAAATACAAAAAGGTGTGAGACAAGGTTGCCCATTATCCCCACTACTTTTTATTATGTGTTTTGAAGTATTATTAAATGATATTCGTAATATAGAAAAATTAAAGGAACAAAAGTAAAAGGGATAGAATATAAATTGAAAGCGTTTGCAGATGACTTAATGGTTTCATTGGCTGATCCAGGAGAAAATGTACAAAGTTTAATGGAAACAATGGAAAAGTTTAGTAAAGTGTCAGGTTTAAAAATTAATAAAGAAAAAACAAAAATGATGCTATTAAACTTAACTAATAAAGAAAAACAACAACTAAAGGAAAAAATACAATTTCAAGAAGCAAATATAATCAAATATTTGGGTATAAATTTCACGACAAAAATTCTGACC
This sequence comes from Phrynosoma blainvillii, assembly GCA_026167975.1. Lineage (NCBI taxonomy): Eukaryota > Metazoa > Chordata > Lepidosauria > Squamata > Phrynosomatidae > Phrynosoma > Phrynosoma blainvillii. The sequence goes on from JANUYF010000002.1 coordinate 71,948,899, forward strand.
TTTATAAAAATAACTATGAAAAAATTTGATCTGAAATTAAACAAGATTTGAAAAGATGGGGAAAACTAAAATTATCTTGGATGGGGAGAATTGCATCTATAAAAATGAATGTTTTGCCTAAAATGATATTTCTTTTTCAAAATATTCCAATCATAACAAATGATTCCCCTTTTACAAATTGGGATAAAGATTTATATAGGAAAATAAATTTATATAGGAAAATAAAAAACCTAGAATCAAACTAAAATATTTACAGGACACAGTGAAAAGAGGAGGATTATATTATTAAGCATGTATGATATCTTGGCTAAGAGATTGGATATGTCTCCACAATGAAAAAAAAAATTAAAGTTAGAGGGCTATGATAATGTATACCCCTGGCATGGGTATTTAATATATGATAAAGTCAAACTTCACCAAAAAATGTAATGATCATTATGTGAGAAGAACACTCTTAAAAATTTGGTACTAAGTTAAGAAAAATTGGCCAGACAACATACCATACTGGACAGCGATTGGGGAAATAATTAACAAAAATGATAAATTTGGGGGAAATCATTGGCTAACATATAAGGACTTATTGAAAAAAACAGGACAAAGTATTTCGATAAAGTCTCAAGAAGAGCTCAAACAAGAAGGTTATAACTATAGTTGGTTTACATATAGACAAATTAGAGAACGATACAAAATAGATATAAAAACAAGAACAATAGGAACAATGGATAAACAATTTGAAGATATTATAATGGATGAAGGGAAACACAAAATAGCGAAAATATATAAATTATTATTAGTGAGAAAATTGGAAACGAAATTAATAAAACTCCAAATGATTAAATGGGCTCAAGATTTTGGCCATAATATCGAATTAGAACAGTGGGCGAAATGTTGGAACAAAAGAATAAAATATACCCTAAATACTAATTTGAAAGAAAATTTTTATAAATTACAATTTAGATGGCATTTAACTCCATTTAAATTAGCTAAAATGAAAAAGTTTTTAAAATATAATTGTTGGAAATGTGGTAAAAAAGAAGGTTCACTTTTCCACCTTGCTGGAGATGTGGAAAAGCGAAAAAAAATGGAAGGATATAAGACAGATCATCATAGAGATTTTAGATATCCCATTGGAAAACAAACCACAAATATTCTTATTAGGTATGATTACAGATACAAATTTATTAGGTATGATTACAGATACAAATTTAGAAAAAAAATATGGTAAACTAATGTTCAATCTCCTAACTGCAGCCAGAATCGTCTATGCATCAAGATGGAAGTCAACGGAGATACCAACAGTCCAAGAATGGATGTTAAAAATGATGAACTTATTAGAAATGGATAGGTTAACAGGGTTGATTAGAGGGGAAGATAATGAATCTTTTATTAAGAATTGGAAACCATTGATTGATTATTGGATGAACAATGGGTGGAAAACACCAATAACTGTTCTGTGAATGGTACAGACTAATGTTGATAGCAGTGTTCTAAGAGGTTGGACATAAAGACAAATGTTAATGAAGCCTGTTAGCTAGTTAGATTAAGTAAGCAATGAACTGAAATCTAAAAGCTATTGAAAGATGAATCATCAATGTATGGTATGTAGTATAAAAACAGATATGAAATGATAGAAGTAAACATATCGGGCTAAGCACAAGGGTAATTAGCTGGAAGTATTTTAGTTATGAATGAAATGAATGTGATGAATGTGATGTTACTGCCAGTATTTGAATTATGACGATAATAATTTAATTATGATATTATGTTTGTAACAATAGCGATAATCTTTTGTATTGCCATTTTCAAAACTTTTTTGGTTTGTTTGTTTGTCTGTATTTTTTTGTGTCTATATCTTTACATTTGTATTTTTTTAACTTAATAAACTTTAATTATATATATATATATATATATATATATATGGAGTTAAATGCCATCTAAATTGTATATATAAAAAAGAAAATCTTCAGAACTGTCATGGTCCTGCTCATTCTCTTCCTCATCTATTATATCCTCATGGAAATCGATATCTGTATTATAAGAGAATGAGATTAAGGGAAGTGTAAATAATATTGTGTCTATTATAGATATGTACCTTATATATCAGATGTTATATATCGGATATTATATATAGCATATATTATATAGCAGATGAAACAGCATTCTGTGTAATCATACTGGCCAAATGATCACAGAATAGTGTTAGCATATGTGCATTTTCATAAAATTTTGGACACATGTGGAGTTCCCTCTATGACCCCAGACTGATCTCTGCGGGATGTCAGCCATAATCCCCTAGATGGCAGGTCATGTAGGCACTGAGAGACCTGCTCAAGACCACTGGAAAATTCCCTAACAGACAGACTTGGGAGTTGCCAAAAGGGAAAGACAATTATACTGGAAAAGACACATAATAGTGTTTATTTGTCTTGAGTCTCACACACAGGCAGTGATCAGATTTGACTGCACCCTTTTCTCTAGCCTCCCTTCCTTGATAGTTTTGAAAGTTTTGTTTAGACTAGGCTGTGTATTTTGTTTAGACTAGGCTGTGTGTTTTGTTTTAGACTAGGATGGTTTTGTTTAGACTAGGATAGTTTTGTTTAGACTAGGCTCAAACCTAGGTTGACAAAGCTAAACCCATCAATGTCTTTGTCCGACAGCCATTAGGTTTATAGCTAGAAGGCAGGAATTTCCTATAAGAACCCTTGGATTTCTAGGCTCCGTATGCTATCTTGAAAGTACATGCAGACTCCACGTCGGTCTGCACTCTGATTTAGCTCCTGCAGCCATCTCCTTCCCCTCATTTTGGTGGCCGTGCTTTATCTTCAATCTTCACAGCCAAGCCCAGAGAAGCCTTCGGAAGTAAGTATTTCCCCTCAGCCTAGCTCGTCTCAAGCTATTTTTCCCTGTTTGTTAATTAATAAATATTTAGACTTTGCATAAAATGATAATATTAGGAATATGTACTCAGATTTATAAAATTCAGAGGCAGTTCAAGATAACTATAAGCTTGTCATGACTAAAATTATCTTTGTGTAAAATAATCAAATGAGAGAGCAGCAGCAGCAGCAAAGCCAGGCATGCCCCAAACACTGGGGAGGAGTATAAAGGCTCCAGGGACACCAGCAGCAAAGCCAGGCATGCCCCAAACACTGGGGAGGAGTATAAAGGCTCCAGGGACACCAGCCCAGCCCAGCAGAGCAGCAGCAGCAGCAAAGCCAGGCATGCCCCAAATACTGGGGAGGAGTAGAAAGGCTCCAGGGACACCAGCAGCAAAGCCAGGCATGCCCCAAACACTGGGGAGGAGTATAAAGGCTCCAGGGACATCAGCCCAGCAGAGCAGCAGCAGCAGCAGCAAAGCCAGGCACGCCCCAAACACTGGGGAGGAGTATAAAGGCTCCAGGGACACCAGCAGCAAAGCCAGGCATGCCCCAAACACTGGGGAAGAGTATAAAGGCTCCAGGGACACCAGCCCAGCAGAGCAGCAGCAGCAGCAAAGCCAGGCATGCCCCAAACACTGAGGAGGAGTATAAAGGCTCCAGGGACACCAGCAGCAAAGCCAGGCATGCCCGAAACACTGGGGAGGAGTATAAAAGCTCCAGGGACACCAGCAGCAAAGCCAGGCACACCCCAAACACTGGGGAGGAGTATAAAGGCTCCAGGGACACCAGCCCAGCAGAGCAGCAGCAGCAGCAAAGCCAGGCACGCCCCAAACACTGGGGAGGAGTATAAAGGCTCCAGGGACACCAGCAGCAAAGCCAGGCACACCCTCACGGGCAATAACAGCTGGGCGTACACCATAAATCTGCCCCCAAATACCAGAGTGGTGACGTGACAGTAAAGTGCAGTCTTGCCAATTAAAACCAACAGTGCTACGAAGATTTAACAGAGAGCAAGCTTCTGGGAGTCACCGGTACCTGAAAGGAGGCCCAGAGGGCGAGTGGAGGCAGAGAGGGCGGCGGTGCTACCTTCAAAACCCTCCCCCCACCAGCCAGAACCATCGGCACCTGAGCAGAGGGCCAGGGGGCCCTGAGAGCAAACGGAGGCAGAGAGGGTGGCGGCGCTACCTTCACAAACCCCCTCCCACCAGCCAACACCACTGGCACCCGAGCAGAGGCCCAGGAGGCCCAGAGGGCGAGCGGAGGCACATTGGTGCCAGTATAGTATATTTTGAGACAAATAATGCAGTCATAGTTGATTTAGATCCCAGTAGGGAACAGGAAAATGCATAGTTATTGTTTTTTGTTTGGTTTTTTTTTTTTTTTTTTTTATGTACACCCAGGACCATAAACTAGTACTGTGAGACAATTTGGTTGGTCTCACAACTGTTTATGGGACCTTAGTAAGGGTACTGCAAAGTAACAACTTTCTGCAGTCTCTAACCTTGGGGAAGAGGGGGGGGAGAAGAGGGGCTTATTGGAGGGTTCGAAGAGGGTAGCTTTTTACCCTATTCACCCAGCAGTGGCAACTATCCCTTACTGTAGGAATGAGCTGAAATATCCAGCCATAATTCTTGGGCCTACACAGAACTTTGTTTACAATATATAAGAGACGAACTATATATTATTTGAAGAATTACTTCATATGAGTGGCACTAATTAATTGAATAGCTCACAAAATTACTTTGATTTAAGAAAATATTGGTAGTACTAAGTTCTAGTCAGAAAAAAAAAACCTGACAAACCTCAGAAGGGAAATGACCTAATAATAGTTTGACACTCATATTATGTCTGCAATCACTAGGTCACAAAGTACAAAACAGCAAGTTAATAGAAGAGGTTCACTTGAAATGGCTCCTAAACCCCAAGACCAGACCCAAATGTTGGCTATCTTTGAGGATATGCTCAAACACTTTCAAAAAGAAATCAAACAAAAATTAAAAGAACACAGGAAAGAGGTTAATGAAACTATGTGTGTAGGTTTTGAGAAATTTGAGAAAAAATTAGATGATATTACTAAGGAAATGTCTAATATTAAAATGGAACAGGTACAAATTAAAAAAAGGACAGAAAAACTAAATGAAACTGTAGAACACCTAGAAGAACAACAAAAAGCCAATGAAAACCTAATCCTGCTACAAGAATTAAGATACAGGGGAAAAAGCTTAAAATTAAGAGGGATTAAAGAAACATCAAATGAAATCTATATGAGATAATAGTTCCAGCTGTGGCAAAATATTTGGAAGTAGAGGATGATTATCTGGAGATGGAAATTGATAAGCTTTTCAGAATAAATTCAGAATCAGCAAGAGAAAACAATCTGCCTAGAGATGTAGTAATCCGTTTTGCCCAAACAAAAATTAGAGATGAGGTTATACAGAAAAGTTATGGAAAAGTATTGCAAATTGAGGGACGACCAATTAAGATCTTTAAAGACATTCCCACCTCTATATTAAAAAGAAGGCAAGAATATAAACAGCTAACATATTTTCTATCTAAAAATAACATCAAATATTCTTGGGACAGGATTGAGGGAGTCATATTTAGGCATGATCAGAAAAGGATTAGAATAAACAACAAAAAGAAAGTAGAGGAATTCATTAAGAAATTCAAAAAAGAAAGAGAGAGAGAAACCTTTGATAAAAAGAAAATAGAAGACGAAGAAGAACAAGGAAAAGAAACCTCTCAATAAAAGAAAAAGGACTTATACTAATTATTAGACACAAAAGGTAAATATATATAGCTATCTTTTTTTTTCCTTTTTTTACCTTTCCATTTTACTTAATAGACAGATTGTAATAGATCTTCTTTTCCTTTCATTATGGAGAAATCTATCAAAGTATGTTCTTGGAACGTAAAAGGAATTAATTCAATATATAAAAGAAAAAGAATATTTCATTATATAGAAAAAAACAATATGATATAATTTGTTTTCAAGAAATCAAAATTAAAAAACAAGATAGCTATTACATAAAAAATAAAAAAAATGGACAGTGCTTTTTTTCATTAAATGAAAAAAGAAAAGCAGGAATTGTGTTATATATAAGGAATAACATACCAGTTAAAGAACTTAGCAAAGATATAGAAGGTCATTATATAGTAGTAGAAGCAATTATCAATCATACGAAAACATTGATTGTGGGAATTTATGCCCCTAACCAAGATCAATCTAATTTCTTTAATAAAATAAGGAATGATTTAGGGAAACATGAATATAAAAATGTTTTATTTATCGGAGACTGGAATGGGGTAATAAACCCAGAAACAGATAGAACAACCAGCTTAAATAAAAGAAAGAAGTTTGGTAAATTACCAAAATCTTTTTTAAAATTAATGGAAGATTATGAACTCTATGATGTATGGTCTTCACTATACCCAAGGGAAGATGGATTTACTTTTCATGCACCTCAATTTAACTCATTCTCCAGAATCGATATGTTCCTTGTTTCTACATCTATGTTTTCAAAAATTAAAGGCATGTCTATAGCAATAAGATCTGAATCGGATCACAATCCAATAATACTAGAAATAAAGACCGGAGTAAAACAATTTAACTGGAGACTTAACAATGAAATCTTAAATGATGAGGACACAATAGAACAAATTAAAACACATATTGATAATTATTTTAAGGAAAATATATCTGCAGAGATCCCAAATAAAATAATCTGGGACGCTCATAAAGCAGTTATAAGAGGGTTGTTTCTTAAAAAATTGAGTGAACTTAAGAAAACACAAAAGAAAGAAATAGCAGAGTTAGAATTACGAATAAAAAATGAGGAGAGAAAATTAATAAAAGAACCAGAATCAAAAGATACGGTAAATAAAATTAAGTACCTAAAGAATAAATTAGCAGGGATATTAGACAAGGAAATTATATATAAAGACACATGGTGGAAACAGCAAAACTTTATATCAGCCAATAAACCAGGGAAATGGTTAATGAACAAACTGAAGAAAGAAAAGCAAAGTAAAACAATCACTCAAATAATAGATAAAAATGGTCAAGCTACAGCGCAAGAAGATACACAAATAAATTTGAGTTTTTCTTTTCAAAATTGTATAAAAACGATAGAAAGGATGATCTGGACAAAGAAAAAATAGATATCTTTCTGGAAAATACAGAATACCTGATGTTGGCTAAAAATGATAAAGAAATGTTAAACAGAGATATAACCAATGAAGAAATTCAAAAAGCTATAAAACATTTGAAATTAAAAAAAATCACCAGGCCCCGATGGGTTCATATCAGAATATTATATTAAAATTGGAGCAAATATTGCAGATCACTTGAGAGTGTTATTTAATGAGATCACAACACATGGAATTCCTGAAACATGGAAATGTGCAGATATTATATTGATCCCAAACGAAGGGCGGGATATTACAAAGGTTGAAAATTATAGGCCAATATCTCTCACTAATGCAGATTATAAAATCTTTGCTAGTATCCTTGCTAGCAGATTAAAAAATATCTTTAAAAACAGAATAAAGGAAGATCAGGTTGGTTTCTTGCCACAAAGACAAATTAGACATAATATAAGAATAGTTCTGGACACAATAGAATACTATGAAAAAAATAATGACAAGAAATTAGGCCTACTTCTCTTAGATTTAGAAAAGGCATTCAACTCTGTAAATTGGAAGAGTATGATATATATATTTGATAGATTAAATTTTGGGAATAAATTTGTTAAATGGACTCAAAATATCTATATGGAACAGAAAGCAAGGCTAGTGATAAATGGGGGAAAATCTCAAGAAATCAATATAGAGTGGGGTGTACGACAAGGATGTCCAATGTCGCCATTATTATTCCTCATTGTAGTAGAACTACTTATAAACAGCATTAGAAAAAACCCAAACATACAAGGCCCAAGAACAAAAGGATCAGAATATAAGATCAGAGACTATGTGGACGATATAATAATACTATTAAACGATCCATTAGAAAGCATAGACCATGTGATAAAAACAATTGAAGATTTTGGTTGTTGTACAGGGCTCAAAGTTAACAAAGATAAATCTACAATTATCACAAAAAACATGTCTTTTAAAGAGGAAGAAATGTTGATAAAAAGAACATAGTACAGAATTGTTAAAAAAGCTAAATATTTGGATATCACTATAGCTAAAAGAAACATGGAATTATATGAAATTAACTATACTAAAACATGGAAAGAAATTAAAAAGGACTTAGTGAACTGGTCACGATTAAAGTTATCTCTCTATGGAAGAATTTCGCTAGTAAAAATGGTTATACTACCAAAGCTAATGTATCTCTTCATTAACCTTCCAATAATACATAACACTAAGCCATTTACAGAATGGAACAAAGAGATTAAAAGATTTGTGTGGGAAGGTAAAAAGCCTCGGGTCAGATGGAAAATACTAATTGATAAAAAAGAGAATGGAGGATGTAACCTGCCTGACTTAGAATCATATTATCAAGCATGTGTTTTGATGTGGATCAAGGATTGGATAACATTAAATGATAAGAAACTATTGAAATTTGAGGGCTTTGATTTCCGATATGGGTGGCACGTGTACCTTTGGTACGAAAAACAACAAATTCATAAAATCTTTAGTCACCATATAATTAGAAGAGCTCTCATAACAGTATGGAAAAAAATAAAACCTTTGTTTTATAGAAATATTCCGGGATGGATGTCACCCCAGGAAGCCTTACTAAACAGGTTCAAAAGCATCAACAAGTGCTTAAAATATGAAGAAATCATAAGCCTTGAACAAAGAACTGGAAAATTAGAACTTAAAAGCTTGGATATGATTAGGACTATAGAACCCAATGTCATCTGGTTTCACTTTTACCAATTGAAAGAAATACTTAAAAAAGTTGTAAAACAGTATGGGATATCTTTGACGAAAAATGAACTAGACAAATGTTTATTAATAGAAAAACCTAAACAAATAGCAAACCTGTACAGAATTATAACATCAAGGAAGTTAGAGGAGGAAATAGTAAAAGAACACATGAATAAATGGGCTAGGAATATTGGTAATGTAATAACATTGGAAAAATGGAACAAAGCAAGACAAAATACGTATAAATTTACTAAAAATCAACTCATGAGGGAAAACTTTTTTAAAATGGAGGTGAGATGGCACTTAACCCCATTTAAACTAGCTAAAATCTATAAGAATGATAAATATAACTGTTGGAGGTGCCACAAAGAATGTGGCTCATGGTACCACATGTGGTGGACATGTCTAATAATAGAAAAATTCTGGAAAAATTTACATGAGATGATTGGCGAAATTTTGAATATAACATTTGAACGCTCCCCAGAATTATATTTATTAAATATGATTCAATGTATAGATAGTAAAGACTGAAATAAAGTATGGAAAATACTGCTATATATGGTAACAGTGGCAAGAATAATGATAGCTAGCTTGTGGAAAACTGGAAAAATCCCAAGCCTTGATGATTGGCTAATAAAAATGATTGAAATATCAAATTTGGATATTGCTAACAACATTATTGAGGGAGAATCGAAAAAAGATAGAACAGAGAAATGGAAATGTTTATATATATATTGTAATAAAATATGGGGATAATAAAAATAGCATATTAATATATATTAATACGTATAGAGATAATTGGTACATGAATTACAATGTTTATATATTTTGTTTTTTATTTAATTTCTCCTCTCTCTTACATGGACTTAGAACTTAGAAAGAATAAGAAAAGAAACAATGAAATCAGTGCCAAAGAATAAACAATCTTTAATTTGATTTATGGAAGTTGAAACTACAATGTAATAAGCAGAATAATATATAGAAGACTATGTGGACTGCAAAGAATGAGATGAAGATTGACATAAAGAAATTATGATTATCTATGGCTGCTTAGGATATATGTAATAACTCTTATCTCTCCTTTTCCTGTTTTTTTTCCCCTTCTCTTTCTTTCTTCTTTTTTTCTCTTTCTCCTCTGTTTTTCTTCTCTTCTCTCTTCCTTTTTTTTCTCTTTAATTTACTCCCACTATTTTTTCTCTTCTGCTATATTGTTATATCATGAATTGAAATTTTTGTATTGAAATTTTGTATAGACACTTTTTTTTTAAAAAAAAAACTCATTAAAAAAATAATAATCAAATGAGAAGGAACGGTATCTTAAGTGTTGGAAATTACCCAAAACTAGTTGAATGGAATGGAAAAAAAGCTTACAGTTAATACTTTATGTTAACTTGTTTTTTGTTTTTAAGCAACAAAAAGAAGAAATACTATTGTTTTTAAAATGTTTCTTGATATTGTGGAAATAAAATTAAATAAATAAACAAATAAATAAATATTTAGACTTTGATTGGATAAGCCCGTCTCCACATCTTCCCTGGAGAGATCTATTAGTCCTCTGGTATACATAATGGTACACGATCCCGAGAGGCTTTGTTGGGGCCTCACTCTCACATATTTCAGCTAATTATAAATTCTCCTAATTAGATCTGATCCTAACAATATAGGGGTTGCAGATTGCCAGAAATAGTGCAAATTGAGTCCACTTTAAGGGTTAGGGTTAGTGCTAGGGAATCATGGGAATTGTTGTGTTGTTGTTTTTCTGAGACATTGAGCCTTCTCTGTCAGAGAGCTCTGGTGCCACAATAAAATACAGTTCCCATGATTCCCTAACCCTAACCCTTAAAGTGGACTCAATTTGCACTATTTCTGGCAGTCTGCAACCCTCCAATAGTCTCTGACAACGCTGGCTCTTTGGCTTAGTAACAGAGAAGAGCACTGCCCCCTATGGTCAGACATGACTTAACATCTTTGTCAATGGGAAATACCTTTACCTTTTACCTTATATATACAGAGCAATCATTTCCTTAAACATAAATAATTATCATTAAAATATACCATCAGGAAGTATTTGTGTTGCATCAGTTGTTGGAAGATCATTATATTGTACACCCTCAAACACTTCTGCAGGAGTGCTTGTCACTCAGCTGCCCTGCCTTGCAAACTCTTTTTACTTTCAGGCTTGAGGATAGCCTTTTTTGAAAGATTCTTCTATCTTCATTGAGGAAATGATCAAGCTGTTTGTAATATGGACAGGTATCTGGCTCCCTACTACTTTGTTTATTGTAATTAACCACTTTTTAAATATCTTAGCCTCATCATTTATGTTTGCTTCTGTCTTCTTTGCCAGTTCTGTCATGATTTCTCTTTTTCATCTCATTAGCAATTCTTTTAAATACACTTACGTTGTGTTGGCTGGCTTTAAGTTCCCCTTGGACTTTAGATTTCCCCTCAAATAGAAATCAAATCCATAATTTCCGAATGTGACCATGCATGGCCTCTCCCCTGTTTTTTTTTTTTCTTTGTTGTGCAATTATTCTTTTCTGTGTTATCATTATAACAATTTTCCATGTTGCCATCCATCTTCAATTCCATTCCTCACTTTACCTCACAAACAGATATGTGCACTGTTCCTTTTAATAAATTTAGAACTGCCCAGGAAATATGAGTAAAATAAATTTGGTTTTTTGGCCACTATGCAAGGTGCAGCAAACACGAGTAAAAATAGCACCCTGGTTTAAGATATATAGCAGTTGAAATTAACAAATCCCAGCTTAAATCTACTGCTTTTCTGGCTAAGACGTTGGGACTACACATGTGCAATAGAACTGAAGGGCGACAGCATGTGTGTCATTCTGCACATCATGTTTTCTTCACTGTATCGCACATGTGTGAAACTAAGGAGTCTCTTCCTAGTTTTCCTAGGTTAGCACCATCTACTGTATTGCAAAACATTTCTTTGCTCCACTGCAATATGGTAGCAAAGGGGTCATATTAGATAGAAGAGGAAGTAAGATGCCTACTGAGCATTATTGATAAAATCTCACAGTTGAGGGTCCTTATGAGCTCTATATCTCTCACCAATAGGCATATTTATAAAAAAAATTAAGTGGGCTAATGGAAAGGGGGAGCTTCACAAGAACCCCTAAGCCAGAGGTTGGCAACCTACAGCCCAGGGGCCGGATCCGGCTCCCTGAGGCCTTTGGACCAGCCCCAGCCTGGTCTTGCCACCGCCGCTGTGCGCTACCGTGCGCGCTGCGGCCACCATTTTGTTTTCAAAAATGGCGGCCATGACTTGTTTGTGCATGTGCCAGAGTACTGTGCATGCGCAAATGAGTTGCGGCTGCCATTTTGGAAAACAAAATGGTGGCCGTGACTCGTTTGCGCATGCGCAGTACTCCAACGCATGCGCAAATGAGTCGCGGCGCCATTTTGGAAATCAAAATGGCAGCCGCGACTTGCTTGCGCATGCGCAGTACACCGGAAGTGCACGCGTGGTGCCATTTCCCTCCCCTTTGGCCCGCGGAAGACCTCGGGACCAGCGTTCCGGCCCCAGGTGAGCAAAAGTTGCCTATCCCTGCCCTAAGCAAATAAATTCAGAATTTACAATTCTGAAAACTATTTCTTCCATTGTATATGGAAATATTTAATGAAGAGTCACCTGTAAATGTAGATCGTCCATTTTTCAAGGACCTATATATGCTTTGGATAAATGCAGCCTGTCCCAAGTGGAAGGAAAGAAGGAGCTTTTGTAAGTTTATAATTTATTGTTTTGAACATTTTACCTTTCAAATACAAAATGTAGCTATTAAGCAGAGTGGGATGATATTTTAGATTCCAATGCGTGTAGTTCATTGCATTGGTAATGTGGACTTGAAAATATTAAAAGCATTAAATCAAAGGGTGCAAGTGACAGTATAATTAATGGAAGTTCTTTGCGTTTTTAGGTATGTGGAAGTCTGAAGAGGAATTTGGAGGAGGAGGAAGATGAGGAACAGAAGAACAGTGAAGGAGATACAATACTATTTATTATCATTGCCTTTTGCTTTTATTATGACATTTTATATGATACCAAGCATATTTATTTACCTATTTCAGATCCTATGGAAGGCACATCTGGGCCAAGCGTTTCACAAGGAGGTTAGCAATCTAACTATCATATTGTGTGCATGCATTGTCCTGTATGTTTTGAATACTGGATTAGTTATCTAATTATCTGCTTATTATTCATCACATGTATGTGTTCAGGGAGTACTCTTTTGCCCAGCAGTGGCGTTATTGTCATTTCATGAGGGTGATGAAGAGGAGAATCTGGAGGAGGAGGATCTTGTCCATCAAGGTACTATTCACACTATCTATCTATCTATCTATCTATCTATCTATAGTATATACTTTTACCAAATGCTCTTCTTCTTTTTTTGATTCCCGTCCTTTTAAAAAAATACAAAATGTCTTTTAACACTACAGCAGATTGTTCACCAACCTTTAGAATAGATGAGGCCTTTCTCAATGCAGAGGAAGAGCTTAAAGGTACTCATACATATATATAGTATCATCAAGGTATTTTGAATATATGGGATATATATGTGTGTGATTATTGGTATTTAATATATGGGTTGTTTTTATTTGTTTCATTTACAGTTGAAATACCATCTGCTTCATCACATGTTCCTTCTCCAGTTAAGGAGAAGTTTTTTTCCACCTGAAGTGGAGGAAAATCTGCCTACAACAGACCAGCCAACAGTGAAGCAATGTAAATGAGCAATATATTCAATCATAATTTCCTTAACCAGTAATAACTGTCTTATTAGTGAATATTGTATAGTATTAAAACTATTAATATTATTCCTATTATTTATCACACAGTGGAGAAGTCTATTGCATGGATAGATGCCACTATGGATTCATTATGCCAGAGGGTTACTTCTCTGAAGATTACCATTGAGAAAATGTCAATGGGGAATGGATCACCTTCAATGAAATGCTTCCCCTCTTAATTATTTTTTCATATTTTATTTAAAAAAATATAAAATTATGGGATGTTTAGCTGTAATGCAGATGAATGCAGCAATTTTAATGAGAATTGTGAATTAATGGATTTCATTTCTTTGCATATTTGTTAATATCATTGGATATAAATCGTTTCTGTATGATGTGCACCTATACATATAATTGTATGTATAAAGAAAAACATTGCTATTGCATTACTATAGATTTTTACATTTGAATTGTATTTAATGTACCATTACAAGAAAAGATTTGTCTGATCTCTTAATTTTTACTTAACTTAATTTTCACATTTTAGAAAACAAGAAATTAATCACATTTTTGCAGAAATTATTTTTACACAATGAAACAAAGACATAACATACGGACAATAAACAAAAGTTTGGCATGTGTGTGTATGTGTGTATTACGTACATATAAATCTTATAATTCTAATACATACATACATATAATAGATCAAAATACATCTAAATCTCAAAATACTTACCAACATAGAAGGAAAGAAAGTATTTCAATTTTAATCAAAATAATGTATACCTATTTAAAGGGTAAATGGACAAAACCCTAACAGAACAGTTATGTTTATACCCCATAGTGTAGTGAAACCAGAAAGTAAAGCAGTGATCCCCAAAGTGTGCCCTTTAAAATATTTTGGACTTCAGCTCCCAGAATACCAGACTATTGGCCAACATGGCTGAGGCTTCAGGGAGCTGAAGTCCAAAGGTCCTTAAAGAGCACAGCTTTGGGATCACTGAAGTAAAGAAAGACAAACAGTTACACACCACAAGCTGCTAGCCCAGCCCACTAATGGCTTGAAGTAATACTGTCTCAGCCTCATTGTAATTCACATACAATCACCCTCTTAACCAATCCAGCCAAGAACACCACAGTACTCACAAAAGATGACAAACAAACAAAAACACCATAAGGTGGCTTTTTAAAGGGAGCAGTTTTCTCACCAGTGGATAATCCGCTGTCATCCTCATCCTCATCCTAACACAACAACAACAACAACAACAACAACAACAACAACAACAACATCAAGGAATGTATTTGTATCACCACCCTTCATCTGATGCACATCAGGACCCTCAGAAGGCATCTTGTTAGGAAAGCAGGAGTTGTGATTAAAGAAAAAACGGGTAATCTCTTGTCGCTAAGGAACCCTCCTGTGACTCACGAGGGTGACACAGGAAGTGATTCTGCTGAACTGCGCTCTGGGGGATTTACTGGAAGTTTGGATGGATTCTTAATGGCGCTATTGAAACATGATTTCCTTTCACACGTTTATGGTAGCACTAATGAAACGCTGTTGGCAAACCATTAACACTTTTTGGTTGTTAATGAGAAGTTGCACTAGCATGATGCTTCGATGATGTGACAAGAGCAGTATTGCGCAATATATGAAAAATTTCTGTGATCACACAAACATGATGGGAGCAAAACACTTTTCTCGTGTTTCCTACCATCATGTGATAATTTTCAATAGTTTCCTGGCACAGTACACACATGATAACGCTAGCTAATGCCCTAGGCTCATGAGCACATCCTTGGCTGGTTCATCACATCTCCTTTCTGGTTCCCACACTATATTCCAATACTCATTTATATGATTATATACTCACCTTGCCTTTAAGCAACATCCTTACTCCTTCCTTTGCCCCTCGATGACCATAGCTAAAACTGAACTTGTCAACTCACCTCCATGCTTACAAGATTTTGCATTTTTATTGCCATACTCACACACAATCTGCTTATATAGGTCTGTCACTGGATCCTCCACTTCACCCCATGCACCTTAGGAAGTAGACTCAAGTCTACAAAAGCTCATGCTACCAACTTCTTTATTTCAATTACAAGATCCCTTATAGGGCCTCTGCAGACCAACCCAAAGGGCGGCCTGGAGACAAAGATGGGGTGGGGCAGCCGCACGCTGATCACCCCACCCCACGCCAATGCCGTCCTGATGCCGTGCGCCATTACACATGGTGCACAGCATCAGGACGCCCTTCTAGCACAGTGTTCAAACATGCTGCACTGGAAAGGGCACTAAAGAGCCACGCGCCAGCTCTTAGGGTGGTCTTTTGCTGCTCCTAAAAGGAGCGGCATTTTGCTGCTCTTTCAGGGGCAGCAAAAGGGAGGATCGGGGCCACAGCATGCAGTTGCCATGGCCCCAATCCACAGCTAGTAGAGGCAGCCTAGAGCCACCCATCTGCATAGCCCCATATGTCTTTGAATTTTGACTTTCTTAAGATCCATTTACTTGCTGTTAGAATTTGAAGATGAAATATGCTAGAATTTTTTATCCTACATTTTACCAACACTAGATTTTAGCCCCAAGAACTCTGAAACTGAATCTGATATTTAAATTGAAAGAGTTCAGTTTAGGATTCCCCATCCCTGGACTAAGTCCTTATTGACAATGGTGATGATGATACATGCCTTTCTAAAGTCTGTCTTGCCCCAACACTGAGAATTAGGGTGCCAAGATCTATATGTTTACAGTAGCTTTAACACAGGAGTATACCTTGATCGTTTGCTCTTCTGCTATTGCTTTAGAGCAGGGGTCAGCAACCTATGGCCCACGGGCCTCACCCAGCTCGCGGACCCCCGCCAACCAGCCCCCACCGCCCCCCACCACCACCGCCGTGTGCGCCGCCGCCATTTTGTTTGCCAAAATGGTGGCCATGACTCATTTGTGCATGCGTGAACAAGCCACGGCCACCATTTTGGAAAACAAAATGGCAGCCACAGCACACACGGTGGTGGCGTAGCCAAAATGGCACCATGGAGGAGGCCCGTCGCTGCCAAGGGAAGCCTCCTGGGGGGGGCCGCGGCAACGCTGGGCCTCTCGGAGGCCTGTCGCTGCCGAGGGAAGCCTCCTGGGGAGCCCCCGCAGTGGCACTGGGCCTCTCGGAGGCCCGTCACTCCTTTTGTTTTTCAAAATGGCAGCAGGCGCGTAAGCTGTCTGGCCCCCAGCACCATTCCCCCACAGGCCCTTCAGCAAAAAAGGTTGCCGACCCCTGCTTTAGGGGATACTTAAATCCTTTTCTTGATTTGCTGTTGTTGTTTTGATATAGATGTAGTAAGAATATGGGTTTGTTTATCTGTTTGTTTGTTTGTTTTTGGTTTCCAATATTATAGACAGCCAGCATGGTGTAGTGGTTTGAGCATTGGACTATGACTCTGGAGACCAGGGTCTGAATCCCCACTCAGCCATGGGAACCCACTGGGTGACTGTAAGCACCCAAGATCCCTACATATTTTTGATTCAGCTATATTTTGATATTGTACCTCCAGATGCCACTACGTGCTTTGGAGGTTGCAATGACCTTTGAAATAGCAAAGAGGTAGTATTTAGAATGATGCATGTAGACCTGACACATGCAGACAGCTTAAACAAAAAGGATAAAAGGGGTTTAAAAAGGCAACCCCCCCCCTCTGCATTTCCTATAGAAATGGAAAGCAAAGAAT
The DNA here is from genome assembly GCA_026167975.1 of Phrynosoma blainvillii. Classification (NCBI taxonomy): domain Eukaryota; kingdom Metazoa; phylum Chordata; class Lepidosauria; order Squamata; family Phrynosomatidae; genus Phrynosoma; species Phrynosoma blainvillii. The sequence goes on from JANUYF010000002.1 coordinate 71,966,136, forward strand.
GGGTTCTCACCAATAGATCAAACAAGACCACATTCCTTTTATTCCCTAGTATGTTCCCAAGTACCCTTCCAGTCCACAAATCTTGGGGTGCCCCAGCTGATGAGGTTACCATCAGTCAAAATGGACCCTTTTCATCTTTTGGATATCAAAATAATCCACCTCTTTGAAAACCTTCTTTCATTCCTTCTGAAGACATATTGAGTCTTTGTTCCTCATGAAATCACCTAAGGCTCAGAATAGTTTTAAAGTATAAATATGACTAGAAAAATTTAGCCTTTTTTGCACTCAGTCTGGCACACAATCACCTCTCCCATCTGTATTCTGTGACTGCTACCCTCAGACTCCTCTCTGAGTTGCTGTCTTTGCACCTGGTATCACATTCTATCCCCAGTTTGTGTTCTGTGACTGTTATCTTCAGACCTTCTGGTTCGAGCCATTCCTGTTTTACGTGGACTACTCTTCAAGACAGGTAGATACCACACACAACCCCAAATCCTATTTTTAATCTCCACTATTCCCTTTTACTTTTCCATTTCAGTTAGCTTTGTATGCTGGATATTAGAGTGAGTGATTTTCATATGTACGTTCTTTGATATTTCTCCCAAATAAAAGTTCATAGTTTAGTTCACCCATGTAGGGAGTCTCTATCAGCTAGTACTAGTACATAAAGGTATTTTTGGTCCTAGAAGATACCCACCTTCTTGCAAGTCAAGATAACATTCCTCAAAATATTAAAAATAGGATGCTGTTAGTAGTGGATGTTCTCCAAGCCTCACATTCTTGTGGGTAATAGTCTCATTCTTTCAGCCTCAGAGGAGGGCAAAGATAAATGTCCTTTGAACAAATCTTGCCAAGAAAACCCCATTTTATTCCCTAGTATGTTTCCAAGTACCCTTCCAGTCCACAAACCTTGGGGTGCCCCAGCCAATGAGGTCTCAGAGTTGCCATAAGTTGCAAATAACTTGAAGACATACAACACTTTACTCCATACATATAACAAAGTAAACCAAGGGACTAAGCAGAATGGCAAAAAGAACCAGTATTTTGGTGGCTTGCGGGCATGGCGATTACCCGCCGCCCACCTCAACTCCGTCCCCAAAGCAGCATCACACCGCCCACCCAACAAGATGGTGGGCAGCATGGGAACACTCCTGTAGCAATTACACACCATGCACCACAGGAGTAGAGAAGAGACATGGTGGCAATGAAAGGAGTGCCTTTTTCCAGTGCAAAAAGGAGTGGCATTTTGCTGTTTCTTTTTGCACCAGAAAAAAAGCCGGATTGAGGCTGTGGTGTGCAGTTGCTGTGGCCCTAATCCAGCAAGTTATATGGGCAGCACAGAGCCACTCCTTTGGGGCAGTCTGTTTTGCCCCCAAGTCTACGAAATCTTATGTTACAACTTCTTTTACACAGTCTCAAAGATGCTACAAGATCTCTTTCACAAATACATACTGTAGCATAGTGTTGATTTGATGTATTATGATTTTATTGTGATGTTGTTGTTGCTGTGTATCTTCAAGTCATTCTCAACTGATGGCAGCCCTTACACAATGCAGATCCACCTCACAGCAGAGCTGTTGAGGAAGGAGGTGTGGTTTACTGGCCTCCAGTGACCACGAGACCAGGATTTAAAAGTAAACAGCGTCCCTGAGACACTATTAGCAAAGTCAGAGGTGGAACCAAGATGTTTGGATGTGTTGCTGCCCCTGGCTCTGCCTCTTTTGATCCTAAGTCTGAAGAAGCTGGTCGATTGGAGCTAAGCTGCCCTTACTGGGCTTTTTTTCTTTTCTCTTAATTTACCTATCCTTATTGATTTCATTTCTCACTTGTGTTTGTGGGAGAGGTTTTGTCTGCTTTACCTTTTGTCATTTGGCTTTCCTTTGCCCACACAGCTGTGCATCTTCTGTGGGCCTTTTTGGCCTGTTGAGTCTGGCACAGTTGCTGGGCCTAATAGAGGCCTGCACAGCTATGCTGTGACTCTTTTGCTGCATGGCTGCACCTCCTCCCATGCACCTCTCCTGTGCCGGAGGGCCTGGCTGGAGCCTGCATGGTGCTTGGCCTAGTTTGGCTCCCCCCAGGGGGAGATATTGTATATAAATGAGCGAGCTGAATGCTCAGTGGGGTTGCATTGTAAATAGGAGCCTGCCATAGCACTTTGTCAGTCTGATGTGTATAGCTGTACTTGAGACTAAAAGCCTCTTCATGAGAACTCAGCAGTCCAGCAGTTTTTGTCTTGCCAACAGCTTCTGCATGGGAGGATTTTTTCTCTGCAGCCTCCACCAAACCTCATAGTAGAGTCTCTTTTGTGGCATCTTGTTTCTGGCATAAGTCTTCTGCAAGTTGATCCCAGATCACACCTGCCCCAGCAAGACAAGATACTTCGTTAGGACTGAAGAAGGACAAAGATGGGCTAGATGAAAAGGAGAAGGAGAAAATAAAGAAGAGGAAAGTGGATTGTAACTGGATAAATTTAGCTTTTGGGGTATTGCATTTATGCTGGAGTTGTGTCTAATCCATTGTGGGCCCCTACTATGATTCAATATTTATATATTATCCACAGGACATATGTGGACTATGCGAGCCCAACTTGACTTCTTTAAGATGAAGCTTTTATAAGATGAAGCATGCTGCCCTCTACCTGAACATCAGGTGGGATATGATGCATTCACAGATATGGATGCAGCTTATGACACCAGCTTGCCCATTGCAGGGGGAGCAGTCTCACAGTGGACACTTGGTTCAGAGAGTGTCCAATTTTACTTCAGGGTCTCAAAGTCAGCAGCAGAAGTTGGCATGCTGGGGGTATAGTTTTCAAGGGGTGTGTAATCACAAAGTGTGCAAGTACAAGCATGAATGTTATGTTTGTAAGGGGTCTCACTCCTTTTGTAACTGTACCAGAGGCAAAGGTTTGCAAGGAGCTTGTGATAAATGGGAGTCTCTCCATTTATTGGGGCCTTCTCCCCTATGGGAGAGGGTAATGTAATATGAGAAATGATGACATCACTGATGGTGTGAGGGCAATCATCCAATCAGATGGCTGTGATAAAAGAATCTTCTGGATGGTTGCTGGAGAAAGATGGTTGAGAGAGTTGAGAGAGTAAGAAGCTGTGAAACAGCAAGGTCTTAGCTTTTAACCCTTTGTATTAGTCAGGGATTCTGGTTTGGCTGAAATGATTATTATATTGTAACTTATCATTTAAGTTTTGTGCCTGAAGGACCAATTGTCCTCCATGCCTTATTCTTTAATCTTCTTTACTTTATAATATTTTTTTTCTTCTGTACTCTGCCTCTTCTTAATTCCTTTTAATGGCCTTAGCAAAGCTAATGTCTATTTTGTTTGTAGGTTACTAGTACAAGATCCAGCAATGTCCCAATGCATTGCTGGGGTGTGACAAGTTAAATCATTAGGTGGTGGCAGTGAGTTGTTTCTTTGTTTGTTTTTTAATTAAGGGATCTCAAGGAGTCTCATACAGCTCAGGGGAGTGGAGTGGGACCATAGAGAACCACCACAGACCCAATACCAAAAAGGGAGGGGACACCCCCCTCCGCCTCCAAAAAGGGCCCAGTCCAATTAAGTTTTCAATTCTGGTTCACCTTCTGGAGCATTATCCTGACTGCAAGTCTACTGAATATTTACGTGATGATTTTCTTTTCAGATTCCATTTCAAGGTATCAGATGTTCCTTTTAGGGTAACAACTAGAAGTCAGTGCAGGTGATGGAGCAGGTGGTTAGGGACAAGATTGCCAAAGAGGTGTGGGAAGGCAGAGTCCTAGACTCATTTGATGGGCCACCAGTCTCAAACTTTAGAGTTTCCCCCCTCAGGGTTGTCCCTAAGAAAACAGAAGGTGGGTTTTGCATCATTCACCATTTGTCCTACCATAAGGGTCAATCAGTGAATGATGATATCCCTCCAGAACTTTGTTCTGTTTGTTATACATCATTTGATAGTTCAGTTAAGGAAATTCATAAACATGGGCTTGGAGCTGAGCTGGCCAAGTGTGATGTAAAGTCAGCCTTCCATTTGTTGCCAGTATATCCCATGGACTTTGAATTGTTGGGTTTTCATTTTGAAGATAAGATTTACATCAGGGGTAGGCAACCTTTCCCCTTTAAGGGCCGAGGGACTTCAGCTCCCAGAAGCCTCAGCCATGTTGGCCAATAGTCCCATGTTGGCCAATAGCTCCTGGGATTCTGGGAGCTGAAGTCCCTCGGCCCTTAAAGGGGAAATGTTGCCTACCCCTGATTTACATGGACAGGGCCCTTCCCTTCCTATTGTGTGGCATTTGAGGCCTTTAGCACATTTTTGGAATGGGCTATAAGAGACAGGACAGGGCTTCCTGGTATTGTTCACTATCTTTATGATTTTTTGTTTATTGGTGCTTCAGGTTCTGGTCAATGTGGATTTCTGCTTTGTGAATTTGAGAGATTGTCTAATCAGCTTGGAGTTCCCCTAGCTCCAGAGAAGACTGAGGTGCCATCTACTTATTTGACATATTTGGGCATTGCCATGCATACTATTAACCAGTCTTGCCAGTTGCCTTCGGATAAGCTTCAGGACCTACAGAAATGTCTCAAAGCTTTTTAAGGCTTAGAAAAGCTACTTTAAATGAGTTTCAGGTTTTGATTGGGCATTTAAATTTTGCTTGCAAGTTGACTGCACCAGGGTGTGCCTTTTTTATATAAACAACTTTATTACTTTATATATAATAAAAAATATGACTTCAGTTATACAGCACAACATTAACCTACAATACATACAAATTACATTACATATAACATTAAACACTAAACAAAACAGAGAGCATAACTAAAAGCAAGACTTCCAAATCTAGAACAACAGCTATATCCTTTTTTCAAATGTTTCTCTTTTATCATAGTATTTTTAAATTCATGTTCTTCTTTTGTCTTGGTGATTAACATAAATCCAGCATTTTTGAAATTGGAAAATTAATCCTTCTTCATTTTAACTCTTTCTGAGATCTTTGTACTTAAATACCAAAATTTGTAATCATCATTTCTCATAATATATCATACTTTCAAATTATCATTTAATTCATTCTTACAGCAAAACCTTATTACTCATCTGTTACATTATTTTTCTCATATCCTATTAATTTGTTGTTCTGTGTCTTATTTTATTTCAGAAGATCTTTGAATCCAGAATTTGTTCAGAAATGCCATTACTGGAGTCCATTCCTCATAGAATTTACCTAATGAATCAATTTGATCAGATGTGTTATCTTGTTCTTAAGTCATACAGTTTCCAAATCCAATCCAATACGGCCATTATATCTTCCCACCACCACTACCACCACCACCTTTTTTGCATATATGATCCTCACTGTGCATAACATATAAAATATAATTCTTCTATGCCTTACTTTCTATTTCCTGATTGATTATTCCTAACAGAAAGGCTTTCTGAATCTTTACCTATAGCATTTCCTCTATTATTATTTTTTTAAATTATCCTCAGTATTCTCTAGCTTCGGGACAAGCCCATCACATGTGTAACATGGTGCCTCTTTCCTTCTCACACTTCTAGCATTTATCACTTAGATTCTTGTACATATGGGATATTCCATCAGGGGTTGAATATCACCTATATTGTACCTTGAAATATTGTTCTCGCAGGCCTGTACAGACTGTATATTTAATTTTTGATGCCAGTTTTTCCCCACTCCTCTAATAAAATATTTTCTCCATAATCCACAGCCTTTTTCTAACCATTCCTCTGGTGGTTTCATGATATATTTTCCTTTCTCCTAAAAAAAATTTCTTTATTCCATAATACCTTAGTCAAGAAACATGTAATATTTTCTCTTTCTCAGCACTTTCCCTGATATATCTTTAAACAGCTATATTTCCATTCCTTCTATTTTTAATTTTGTGTGAAAATGTTGAGTCAGGATAACCTCCTTTTCAGTTTCCAGGTTCAGCCTCCCCTTATCACCTGACCCTTGAGAAAGATATCACCTCGCTTGCTCCCAAATAGACTTTGACCCCCATTCCTATTGACTCTGGACCTCTCTAGTTATCTCTCCTGTGTCTTTTCTGCTCTGTTTAACCAATGTCCTCACAGATCTGGCACTCTCTCCTTGCACTTTGTCCAATGCTTTCTTTTACCCTTCCTCTTCCTCATTCTCCTCCTCTGCAGAGTTCTAGTGTGTCGCCTTGTAAGTTAGAGTGTCAGGGTGTTTCCTCAGGCCTTGGCATCCTTCCTTCATGTCTTAAATGCAAGTCCAAATTAAAGCAGCATTGGGCTTATTATATCAAGCAATTTGGATATAGTGTCAGTATATATAGTCTCAATTCAAAAATAGGTATTCACCTTTACTTTCATAGTTTTGCCTGCTGTTTGGCCATTACGTTTTTGAATCCTTCTGATTTCATTTTCCTCCTCCTTTTATTCTTTATTCATTTTCTCAGATCTCAGATCTTTCAAATCTCGTTATAAATCCTCTTATCTGTTGTTTCCAACTCTTAGTGTACAGAAACAGCTTTTTGCTAAGAGATTTTTTGCCACCATTATTCTAGATTCATTGTTTCCTTATTTCAGCTTGTTTGAAGATAAATTAGTTGGGTGCTACCTTGGGCCGCACAAGGTGGCATCAGAGACATGGACGTGGATTGCTGCTTAGTCTTCCTTTGCCCTCAGAGTGTTTCTTTGATTTCTTTCCAAAACACAGTCCTCCAGGCAGGCAAATAGAGCCCCTCAGACTCACCAATACCAAGGGGAAATTCAAGCAGTTATATTAAATATATTCACTGCTTTTTTCTGCATTTTGCAAATGAGTTTTGACAGAGCTGCCAAAACACCCATCTTGTCAGATGCACTTTCAAATGACTTTGTGATGTCCTGTAAGGTGTGTCCCAGACACATCATAGAATTCATCTCACTTTTGGAATTAAGAAGATTTATGTGTTTGGTTGCAGTTTTTGGAAAGTGTTAATGGCATTTCATTCTGGCTGGAGGAGCTTTAGTTCAAAGATGCCTTGCAAGTCTCTTCTGATGCTTCAGATTCCATAGATTTTGGGGTCTTTAGGGGGTGTTGGTGTGCCCAGTATTGGCCTCTAGAGTGGAGTAGCTTGGGAATAACATCAGACTTGACATTTTTAGAGTTTTTTTCCTATTTTGGTGGCGGTCATTATATGGGTGGAAGAACTTGCCAATTCCACCATCCATTTTTGGTGTGACAATTTGTCCACGGTACACGTTATTAATTCCTTGACATCTAAGTCTGCCTGTGTTATGAGATTGGTTCGTGCCTTTACTCTCCAATGTTTGAAATTTGATATATTGTTCACAGTTTTCCATGTGGCTGGCCTAGAAAATTCTGTTGCTGATGCTCTCTTTCGTATGCAGATGGAGCACTTCAAGAAATTGGCACCAGATGCAGCTCCAGCACCAGAGCCGATGCCGGTAGGCCTATGGAGTCTTGGCAGTCTGAGGTAGTTAGAGCCCTTAGTATTTCTATAGCTCCAAGTACATAATGAGGATATTTTAAGGCAATCAAGAATTTCAAGGCTTTTTGTTCACAGAATAAGCTTCCTACATCAGTGCCTATCCCTGTTACTTTGCTATTATGATACTGTATCTTTCTTCATAGCACAGGTTTGTCTCCACAGTCCATCAAGTGTAGATTATCTGCATTCACCTTCTGGATGAAAGCACAAGGTGCTCCTGACACCACAAGTGATTTTAGGATCAGGAAGGTGATAGAGGGCTGGTTCAGTGAAAGGGGCTCTTCTGCTTATTCTTGTTGGCCATTATCACCGGACATTTTGAGAGGATTAGCTAAGGCCTGGGTGGCTATTTGCAAGAATCTGTTCAAGGCTTTATTGTTCCATGCGGCTGCCTTGACTGCCTTTTGGGGGGATTTATGAATTGGTGATTGCTTCCAGGAATGATAACTCTGGTAATGCATCATATCTATACAACTTTTTATTTCACAAAGGGGCAGTTTCCCTCACTATTAGATCATGCAAAATGGACCAACATTATAAAGGAACCTAATCAGTGCTCCATCCTTCTGGTGAGACTGAACTCTGTCTGGTCAGGGCTCTTCATAATTATTTGCAGGTCAGAGGTGAGAGGACTGGCCCTTTGTTTGTTCATTCTGATTTTTTGCCACTTCCTAAATATCAATTTTGGGCTGTCACTTCTAAGGCTCTCTCTGCATTGGTTCTGAGCAACTTTAAATTTGCTACTCATTCTTTCCATATAGATGCAGTGTTCTAAATAGTGCATTTGGTTTCGATTCAATCAAAGAAGGAAGGCTGGAGAAAGAGGGTGCAGTTAAATCTGATTACTGCCCCATCAAGAGTGAGACTTTAGACAATGTGTCCCTTTTTGGTATAATGGTTTTCTTCCCTTTAGCAACTCCCAAACCTGTATGGTAGGGAATTTTCCAGTTGTTTGGGCAGGCCCTCCTGATGCTACCTGACTTGCCATCTAGAGGATTATGGAGGACATCCCACAGAGGTCAGTTCAGGGTCATAGAGGGAACTCCACATATGTCCCAAAATTTTATTAATTTCATGTTTTCTAACACAGTGTCTGGACCCACCTTCAGTCTCCAGGGCAAAATTAGGGTAAGACTACTGCCTTGGAAAGCCTGTGTAGATGTGTTTTCCCTAGCTTTGGCTACTACTACTACTATTATTACATTATCGCCATCATCATCATCATCATCTGAAAAGCTACAGTTGATGCTTAATGTAGCATGCTTTATGACATCAGCAGAGACTACTCTTTACTCATCAAGGACACCAGCCCCATGGCATTGCAAGGGGTTGCCCCATGTCTCAGGTTTTGGCAGAAAAATCTCAGGGTATAATCTGGTGTGTAAATTCTTTGGAAATTCCTACCTCTGATACCAGCTGCTCTTCCTAATATGAGTGAGTGATTTCTGGTGTGAGGGGGAATTGCAACAGTAACCCTTCTTCTGATTGTCACAACAGAGATCACCCACGAGAAGGGATGTGATGATCAGTTAGCTGCTTTCCAATCAATAGGGGAAAGAGACCCATTATCGAGGTCAGTAGCTGCTGCCCTGTAAGTAGATGTTGGGGGGTATTGGGAGAGGAGTCAATGTGTAGCACTGTAACTATGGGCCTTTGCAGACTGTCAGAAATAGTGCAAATTGAGTCCACTTTAACTGCCCTGACTCAGTGCTAGGGAATCATGGGAACTGTAGTTTATTGTGGCACCAGAGCTCTCTGACAGAGAAGGCTCAATGTCTCAGAAAAAAAATACAATTCTCATGATTCCCTAGCACTGAGCCAGGGCAGTTAAAGTGGACTCAATTTGCACTATTTCTAGCAGTCTGCAAAGGCCCTATGATGCTTACACAATTGTAACTCACCAAGACCATTCCAGAATTTATTTATGAAAAAGGTGGGTTTTGTGGAGGGTTGGGGTGACCGTTGGAGGGAGGTAGAGAATTCTGACCTCTGAAGCAGCAGCAGTAGCAACAACAACAACAGCAGCAGCACAGACGTAAGCAGACATAGGTGGCACTTAACACTTGTGTCTATCACTGACAGGACACCAGTCAAAGTCAACAGAATCACAAGGGTATGATGCTGTTCTCATCACAATGTTTCTGATTGATGCTGGGAAATACATATGACATATGGTTAATTTGAACAAGAAGTGTGAAATTTCTTTGCCATCAAGGATAGGAATGGGGCTGGTTTTGCACCAGGTTAACTTTTTTTTCTGCCCAACCTTCAGAATAGTTGTTGGCTCACTTGACACCTGCAGTTTGATAGCAAAAAAGAAAAAAAAAAAAAAAAAAAAAGAAGAAACCCAATTAAAAGCCATTGCTTTTGTGTATTTGTGTGTGCCTTTTCTGACAATCTATGCAGCCTCCAGAGGATCCCAGGGAAGAAAATTGGTCCCCAAACATCCCAACACCTACAGTGGTTATAGAATAAAAATGGGATTTTTGCACATGGTATGGTTTTCCATGAATGGCATCATACAAATGATATTAATAAATGGTTTGGTAAGCAGGAAACAGTATAAGCAGAAAGATAACAAAATATTAGCAGAAATTCGCACAAAAGCATAATATGCTAATACAGTTTGAATATTATCTTCTGAGGAAACGCTATGAAAATTGTAATCTTAGAAATGATTAAACTGTACTGTGTTCATCTGCTTCTAGACAAGGCTATACCCCTCCCCTAGGTTTTGCTATATTAAAGTTCCCATCATCCCTTACCATTAACTATGTTGGCTGTAGCCTACAGTATTACTTCTGGAGACCCACAAATTCCTACTCCTGTTCTACATATTTCCCATGTACAAAGTTAAACCTGTATGCAACCAACTGTGATATAGGGCCATGCTCTTTCAATGTAAAGAAATGACTTACAAAACATTTCTGATGAAGGTCACTCACTTTGGCTAGACTGAAACACAATAGCAATGTCCTTTTCTTAATCTTCTAGAAACCTTTCCATCCAAGCATTGCAGTTTCATCCCTCATTTCTTTTGTTTCATTTCACATCTCCTCTTATGGCTGCTTTAATATGCTTATTCGCCAATATCTCACTTCAACGGCTCCAATTCACTTACTGTAGGTAATTAACTCAGTGTTTCTGAGTTTCTGTCATCTGCAGTGCAGGCTGTTCTGCTTGCTGGAGATTTTTTTATAAAAAAAAATTAAATTCACTTAGAAATTAAAAGAGACTCATGATATAGTCAAGGGACTGAGTGGCATGACCTTCATGTCAGTTCGAGTTCAAATTGATGTCTACTTTCTTACCTTGCTTTTTGTGTAGGCTTATATGTGATGCAGTTTTTTTAAAAAAAAAAAATTAAAGTAAGCAATGGTGTATTAATTAGCATTTGAAAGAATATAATTCTGTGTATGAAAACATACCCAGGACATAGAAGCTTTGTTATGCTGAGTTATATCAGTGATCCATCTAATCCAGTTCTGTCTAGTCTATAATAGTTCTCTAGGATTTCAGACACAGGTATTTTCCACTCTTACATGAAGGCAACAGAGATTGAACATCTTGCATGAAAAGCATGTGCTCTGCCCCTGAGCTACAACATGTTTTTCAAGTCCCATGGGATCTTTTCTCATTTTTCTACTCCCATAATTCTGTCCTGTACCAAGACCTGTAGTCCATCTTTTCCTTAAAAAGATTTCAACAGGTTGACATTTGCAGCTATTCAATACTTCAGATTCATCTTTGGACTCTTTAGATAGAATCTATACTTTCATCTTTTCCTGACTTATCCAACTAGCTCTTCCTTAAATCCCTGCAGAATCAGGCCATCTATTTATTTATTTTTAACCTTCTTCTGTTCCTGAGCATGGAAAAACATCAACAAAGTTGTAAGAATGGGATAAGAAAGCTGGTTCCAACAGCTGATGCAGTATGAATGCCATTGAAGAGAGCCACCTAGAGTTGGTTAGGAGTAGGTTAAGCTGTATGAATCCCATTTCAGAAAATAAAAACTTTGCCAAAATAAAAGATATATTTTACAATGAGAGTCAAACAAAAGTAAGCTGTGGTGTATGTGTGTGTTTGTGTATGTGTTTGTCTTATTAATAGGAAAAGAAAAATCTTGTTAAAATCTCAACATAAATTAACATCAATTGCAACCCATAGTCATGTTTGTTGAAAGTACTGTGGCAAACAAATCATATCATAAACTGAAAGTATGCTTTAAGCCCTAATGCATGAACATCCCTATTAGGGTTATCAATTTGTTCAGTGTCTCTATTGCTTGCAAAGTAAAAGCTCTGCAGGGAACCACTGTTTTCATTATGATACCTAGGGATGATCTGTAAAATACCAATCAGACAAACAGTGTCCAGTCTATTTTTTTTTAAGTGTAGCTGCATATTTGAGAACCAAGTATTGAATCTGCCACAGATTTTGATCAATTGCTGTGATGTCAGTTTTTCTGCACTGTGAAATCTTGTTACAAGAAACAACAGCACCATCTGTTGGCCAAATAGTGCTCAAAAATGTTAATTTTCTTAAATGATAGTCAAAGTTAATGAAAAGGTGCCACTACATTATGTTTACACTACCAAGCTTTAAACACACACACACACACACTCAAACACATAACAACAACCTTAGATTGTTTATGTTTGTGTTTAAAGGGGGGCATTTATTACATTAAGTTAATTCTGAGTTAGCATTTACGTTTACATTACATTACTGCATCAAAAAGCTTATTGGATTAGTAATGAAATATTCCATCTTGACAGTCATTCATTCACTCACTCATGTGTTTATCCATATTTTGATCTTACCTTTTTATCATGAGATCTAAGGGCAGCAAGTTTTAAAAATGAACAATTTAAACATCTCCAAATTAAAATCAATACATAATTAAGACATAATATATATATATATATATATATATATATATATATATATATATATATTAAACAACTCAAACAAGCTTGAAAAGACTAAAAGAGAGTTTTAAAATATATATATATGCTTAAAGGTAAACCAGGTCCCAAAGAGTTTAATTAAAAGTCATGCCTTGACCTGGCCCTGGAAAGAATTCAGGAATGTTGCTAGTCAGCTACTTTTTCTTCCATTGTCCTTGGAGTTTATCTCATGGGTGTAAAATGTAAGTTTCATGGGCTAGGACATTCTCTTCAAGAACGTTTCAGCACTCCCTCCTAAAATGTTGAAAATTAATGATGATATATACAAAATGATCCCAGCATTTATATAGGAATGACTTTTTGGTCAGGTCACCTTGGAACCCATTCCCCTTTTATTCTCAGCTTGCATATTTCCAATTCATCTTCTATTCCACCAGATCATTTATTGTCTACGTATCCTTCTCATGGTATTTCTACAATGTCTTCCTTTTATTTCATCTCTCCACTCCAACTTCTCACTCCCTCTTAACTGTCTCTTATTCCTCTGTGTCCATCTAACTACTTATTTTGTCTTTTCCCTCTTCTGGATGCCCTCTTCTTCCTCATGCATTTCTTTTTTCTCCTCTGTGATTCCTGCTTTCTGCTATTTCTCTCTTCCTTTATTCCCTCTTCTTTTGTCTTATCTTATTTACCACAAACCAACTTTTTCTTCCACTCTGTTTTTCTGCCCAGGCCTTCCTTTCCCATGCATTGCTTTGTACAGGAGATAATGTGCTGTGGGATTATTATTATTATTATTATTATTATTAATTTTTAACCCGCCCCTCTGCTAAGCAACTGGGGCAGTGTACAACACGTTAAAATGATACAAAGTAAAACACATCAATCAAATTAATCTCCCCAACCCACCCACCCCTTAAAAATAGATTAAACTAAGACAATATTAAAACAATCAAAGTCAAACCAACACATCATATTATAAAGCCATTAAACAAGCATAAAAACAGGCAGTAAAAACAGGCAGTGGCAGCTAGGGCAACGGGTTAGCAAAACCAGACCAACTTGGGGAGCCGGGAGATTATTCTGGGAAGGCCTGCCGGAAGAGATCCGTCTTTACTGAAAGCAGTCAAGAGTGGTAATAAGACAGATCTCATCTGGCAGGCTATTCCATAATCTTGGAGAGGCGACAGAGAAGGCCCTCTGGGAAGCCTGCGACAACCTAGATTTCATAGGCTGTAGCCAATGTACCATGGCTTCTCCCTCCCACCACTATAGTTTTTGCCTCTTGCCACTGCAGCTTCCACTGCTCACAATAGAGTGAAAAACTATCAAAGACAGCAAGTGTGGCAGAAAAGGGAGGGATGTAGGAAACAGAAACACTCTCTTCCATATTGTTCCTGGGAAAATCTGGTGAGATACCCATATTGTTCCTAGGAAGATCTGGTGAGATACTTTTGTTGGTATTAACTGCCCTCAGGTTGATCTCGACTCGAGGCAACCATATGGATGAGGCATATCCAAGACCCTCTGTCCTCCTCTGCTCTGCTTAATTCCTGCAAACCCACACTTGTGACCTCCTTTATAGAGCCCATCCATCTAGCATATGGCTTTTGTCTCTTCCTACTTCCCTCTACCTTTCCCAGCATTATTGTCTTTTCTAATGAGTTCTCCTTTCTCATGATGTGTCTGAAGTACGACAGCCTCAGTTTGGTCATCTTGGCTTCCAGGGAGGTTTCCGACTTGATCAGCTCTAGGACCCATTTGTTTGTCCTTTTGGCAGTCCATGGGATCCTAAGCACTATTCTCCAGCACTACAGCTCAAATGAATTGATTTTATTCTCTTAACTGTCCAGCTCTCACATCCATACATGGTAATAGGGAATACAATGGCTTGGATGATTCTAACTTTTGTGCTAAGTTGTATATCTTTGGATTTTAGAATCTTTTCTAGTTTTTTCATAGCTACCCTCACCATTCTTAATCTTCTGATTTCCTGACTGCAGTCCCCATTTTTATCAATGTTTGATCCCAGGTATGGGAATTATTTTACTATTTCTGTTTCTTCATTGTCTAGGCTGAACTTGTGAAGGTCCTCGGTGGTCATTATTTTTGTTTTCTTTATGTTCAGCATTAAGCCTGCCTTTGCACTTTCTTCTTTGATCTTCCTTAGTAGGTGTTCCAGGTCTGTGAGATTTTCTGCTAGTACTATGGTGTCATCTGCATAGCTTAGACCAGGGGTCAGCAACCTATGGTCCGTGGGCTGCACCCAGCCCGCTGAGGCCTGCCAACCGGCCTCCGCTGGCCGCCACCGACCCCCGCCAACCCCACATGTGTTGCAGCCACCATTTTGTTTTCTAAAATGGCAGCTGCGGCTCGCTCGCACATGCACAGTACTCCAGAACTACTACACATGTGCGAGCAGGTGTGTGCGTGCATGCGGGCACGCCGCCATTCCCCCACCACCACCCGGCAGAAGACCCCAGGACCAGCAGACTGGCCCCGGGTGAGTAAATCTTGCCAACCCCTGTCTTAGACTGTTGATATTCCTTCCTCTTATTTTCACTCCTTCTTCTTCTGTGTCCGAGCCTGCTTTTCTTATATCTTCTGCATACAAGTTGAACAGGTAGGATGAAAGTATGCATCCTTCTCTGACCCCTTTGCCTATTGGGAACCATTCTGTTTCTCCATGTTCTATTCTAACAGTAACCTCTTGTCCTGAGTACAGATTCCTCATCAGGACTATCAGATGTGTTGGCACTCCCATGTCTCTAAGGGCATTCCATGGCTTTTCATGATCTATGCAATGAGATACTTTACATCAGGGGTCGGCAACCTACGGCCCGGGGGCCGGATCCGGCCCAGAGAGGCCTTGTTACCGGCCCCGTTTTGGTCCTGCTGCCTCCACCGCCGCCACCGCCGTTGCGGGTTTTTTTGCCGGGCTTCTCCGACCGCCATTTTGGCTGCCGGGTTGCTCTCGGCATGCTCCGCCCCCTGCGCTGCGCATCCTCCCTCCCGGGAGGCAAGGCAAACTTCAGAAGAGCGCATTGGCCTGCCGGCTTCCTTCTTCTGAAGCCGGCTTCGTTCGCCTTCCTGGCTGTCTTCCCCTCCCTCCTTCTTCCCAAGGGAGAAGGACAGAAGACACCCGTGGAAGCGAACGAAGCAGCCTTCAGAAGAGGGTCCTGGCTGGCTGGTCAGCTCGCTCTCCTGAAGCACCTTCCTGGCTGTCTCCCCTCCCTCCTTCCCAAGGGAGAAGGACAGAAGACACCCAGAGAAGTGAATGCGCTGACCGGCCAGCCAGGACCCTCTTCTGAAGGCTGCTTTGTTCGCTTCCCTGGGTGTCTTCTGTCCTTCCCCCTTGGGAAGGAGGGAGGGGAGACAGCCAGGAAAAATCGGCTTTAAACCGAAGCCAGGGCTCTTTCCTGGGCTGCCCCATAGCAGTAGCAACCCAGAAGAGAGCTTTGACTTCGGTTTAAAGAGGATCGATCCTCAGCTTTTCCATCCCCAAAGAAGAGGCTGCAAGGGTCCCTTCTTTTGGGGATGGGAAAAACCGGCTTCAAACCGAAGCCAGGGCTTTGCCCCAGCCCTCCTTGGGGTGCGCAGGGCTGTTCTGGGCCTTCCTGAGGCCCCTTCACTGGGCTCTGCTCCAAGACATGGGGCCACCGCTGGTAATCCAGTGCCTTGGAGTCCTTTCTGGCTCATTTTGACTCTACCATGAGAGTTTTCTTGGCAGATTTCTTCAGAGGAGGGGGTTTGCTATTTCCACCCTCTGAGGCTGAGAGAGTGTGACCTGGCCAGGGTAATCCAGTGCCTTGGAGTCCTTTCTGGCTCATTCTGACCCTACCATGAGGGTTTTCTTGGCAGATTTGTTCAGAGGAGGGGGTTTGCTATTTCCACCCTCTGAGGCTGAGAGAGTGTGACCTGGCCAGGGTAATCCAGTGCCTTGGAGTCCTTTCTGGCTCATTCTGACCCTACCATTAGGGTTTTCTTGGCAGATTTGTTCAGAGGAGGGGATTTGCCATTTCCACCCTCTGAGGCTGAGAGATTGTGACTTGGCCAGGGTAATCCAGTGCCTTGGAATCCTTTCTGGCTCATTTTGACTCTACCATGAGGGTTTTCTTGGCAGATTTCTTCAGAGGAGGGGGTTTGCCATTTTCACCCTCTGAGGCTGAGAGATTGTGACTTGGCCAGGGTAATCCAGTGCCTTGGAGTCCTTTCTGGCTCATTTTGACTCTACCATGAGGGTTTTCTTGGCAGATTTCTTCAGAGGAGGGGGTTTGCCATTTCCTCCCTCTGAGGCTGAGAGAGTGTGACTTGGACTTCCAAAATGGCGGCCGCGACATGTGCCGTGGCGGCTGTGGGTGCGCGTGCTACAGTGGCTGCGCGTGGGGGGTCGCACGTGGAGGAGGAACGTGTGTGCGTGTGCGCATGAGCGCGCGCGCCGCCATTTCCCCCCCTCGGCCCAGCCAAGACCTGGGCTACAGGAGACCGGCCCAGGTCTCAAAAAGGTTGCCTGTCCCTGCTTTACATTCTGTTTACTCTATTTTAAAAATGTATACCTGCTAAGCATGATTAAATTCAATGAGTTGGTTCCAATGTTTGATTATATTTCGTTTCATTATAAGCCAATTCTTTACACATTACATGCTTGTATTCATTTATGGAAAATATGTCGTGATGGTGTTGTTTGCCTTCAAGTCATTTCCAACTTATGGCGACCCTAAGACAAACCTATGACAGGTTTTTCTTGGCAAGTTTCTTCAGAGGAAGGTTGCCATTGTCATTCTCTGAAGCTGATTATGAATTGCTCAAGATCACTCAGTGGGTTTTCATGGCCGAGTGGGGATTCAAACCTTTTTCTCCAGAATCATTGTCCAACACTCAAATCACACCAGCACACTGAATGCTCATCAAACTGTGCAGGTGGTACCAATGTTGTTCCAAACATGTGAATCAGATAGGTATTCCAGAAAGTTTGGAATGGCTAATGATCATTGTGCAACACAGCTTTGTTGTCTTTGTAGCATAGGAACATGTTTTTCTGTTTTTTAAGATTAGCTTCAAGTTGAGCAAACAACTTTTTTCTTTTGTCTGCTCAACTGACCATATACAAAATGTATATTACTTTCCTCTTCAACAGGATTTTAGATGTGAGATTTCTGGATCTCTTACATCCTTCTGGAGACACAAGGTGAAACAATTGTAAACTTGTGATTATATGCTTTGGTGTTTTTTGCCACATACACCCATCTGTGGGAGTGTTGCTATATTTTATACTCTTTTGTTGTTTGTATTGTCATGAGGCTGGAAATTAATGAAAGCATGATAATGATCATGATGACGATGATGACGTTTGGACACTGAGAAACATTGGGCAGTGTCATCATTTATTTGGCTGGTGCTCATTGTTAAATGAGCTATTTCACCGTTGGCCTTAAGCTCATAATCAACTCTACAACAGTTGCATGTGCTTAATCCCTTTAAGTACATATTAGCTGAACAATTTGGTAATAGAATTCAGTGGATGGTGGTAGCACCAACGTCTGTGAGGCACTGAATCTAGCTGGGGTTTAAAACCAAAATTTAAAGTTGTGCAGGTTGGTTAGGCTTATAAGGATGGCCTTTTGATCAATTTGGGATAATTTTCATATGTACTCAAATTGGGAGCATGAGAACTTGGAGACCTGCCAAGTACTGGGTGGTCACATGTGGTCTATAGGGAGCAATGTGCTCACCCCTTTTAAAAAATTTCCTGTCATTGTGGAGATCTTCAGTGTGAGAGTCTTAAGACATTCCAAGCCTTTATATGTGAATCAGGCAGGATGTGTGTTGGATCCTCCCATCAATTTGCATGTACATTTTTTTTCCAAGTGAACTATTTTTCCCCCAGTGCAATGGAGGAAAAAAATTACAGTAGCTCTAAGGCAGGGGTAGGCAACCTTTTTGAGACCTGGGCCAGTCTCCCGTAGCCCAGGTCTCGGCTGGGCCGAGGGGGGGGAATGGCGGTGCACGCGCGTGCACCCTCCGCTGCCGCGCGCGGCCCCCCCACGCATGTGCCTACCGCGGCCGTCGCCGCAGCGCATGCAGCCACAGCTGCCACGACGCGTTTGCACATGCGTAAGAGTACTGCGCATGCACAAACGCGTTGCGACCACCATTTTGATTTCCAAAATGGCAGTCACAGCAAGCGCGGCCGTAGAGTGGCAAAAATGCGCCACCACCGCGGTAGCCTTTGGCCTGGGCCGGTAAGTCGAGGGACCGGGGCCTAAACCGGCCCCCGGCCCGTAGGTTGCCAGTCCCTGCTCTAAGGCTTGAAACTTCTGCCCATTCTGTAGCATGCTGGGAGGCATATTCAGCAAATCTAAAACCTCTCCTAGTCTGCTATACTACAATTGTAATCCCATCCCATTTTTTTATCCCTTTGATATTTAGAATCTACTTTGGGAAGAGAAAACAATGGGTTTCCACTGGGTGTGAGAGAGGGATGCATGACCAGATATACCCTACAAAAGTGGACCTCTCTGCCTGCCCTCAGAGAGAAGATCCAAATGCTAGTATGGCCCTCAGCATGGTCTCCTAACTCTGATAGGATTATACTCTAAGTAAAATAAATAATATAGGAAATTACACTACATCAGCCCTCCATATTCACAGATTCTGCATCCACAGATTCAACCATCCATGGCTAAAATATTAAAAATCCAAATAGCAAAGCTTAATTTTGCCATTTTATGTAAGGAACACAAAATTATTATAGAGATTATCACATGGAAGAAAAGGGAAAGGGTGAAGCAGATCACTCCCATCTTTATCCCATCTTTATTGCATGACTGTCACCAAGATTATCACACGTCGCACTTATCCTGTCCTTCTCCTGTCAGTGAAGTGGAGTGGTCCTGTCACTTTGTATTAATGGGAGTTTCTGTTAATACAAAGTGACAGGAGTATTCTACTTCACTGATGGGAGAAGGATGGGATAACCACAACATGTGTGATAATCTTTGTGGCAATCATGCAATAAGGGTGGGATAAAGATGGGAGTGATCCACTTCACTCCCATCCTTATCCTCCTGTGATAATCTCCTTTGTCATTGTATATAATAGTACATGAGCATCCATGGATTTTGTTATCCATGAGGGGGGGGGGTCTTGGAGCCAAACCCCAGCAGACACCAAGGGCTCACTGTATATGAAAGCAGTTTTAAATTAGCCAAACCTAAATCCCAGTTATAAATTATGTGTAAGTAGTATTTTCCCCAATGCTGTACAATGAAAATGTTTCCTTATATCAGAACTTTGAAGTCAACCATGAAACACTTGATTCAAAATTCTAAAACAAATAAGTGATTTCTGAAGCATTATTCATTCATTTATTCAAACATCGTGGAGCCCAGCACACTAATACTAATATTTGAGTGGGACAACTTTATTTAAATTCAAATATTTAATTAGAATCTCTGAACAATATTTTTTTTACATTCTATTGTGACTCTTTAAAATACTTTTTTCCATCTAAAATATTGCACAATGCCATTTTGACATGAAAGGAATGTAGTCCATTTAGGATATTTGCATAGAGCTATATATTTGTATCTTTGAAAAAATATATTCAAAAGAAAGAGTGGAACTATCTGTCAGAGGAGCAATCTATAACAACATACTGGTAGCTTTCAATAAATAAAATTGGAATGGCTACACAGAACTTGAGACAGCTCAGCTTTCTATTATAATGGAAGACAGTATTTCCTGACACTTAAAAAAATGGGCAGGATACAAAAGTAGGTCTTCCACTGACAGAAGAGCCAATTCCACAAGAATTGGGAGAAGAGTGTTTCCTCTTCCTTTCTCCAATTCACCATGTGTTTCCAAAACTGGCTCTGAAGGGGGTAAATTTTCAAGTAGTACAAGGACCAGGTGGAAAAGGAGAGTTCCTAAAGTTCTATTGCATTTAGTCCAGTATCTTTGACATATTCTTCAGGATGTAAAATGAAAAGTTTTGCCAAGAACTCTCCACCCAAATGGTTATTTTTATTTGTTAAGTCCACATGTACTCACACTTGTATATAAAAGAATGTAAAATCATTGTCCTCTATGGGAAAACTGTAGAAAAAAACTGCAAGAGAAAAGCATAACTGAATCTTGAATGGTCAAATCTGTTTGTGGGTTTCTGGTAATTAAAAAAGATCTTAAAATAAGCTATAAAAGTGAGCTGAACAAGGAATTTGAGGTGCAGGTAGACTGGTATGGAGAAAGGGGGGACTCAAATCCACTCCTTTGAGTACCCACTTTGTAGATTGTGGTTTAAGTCTTGAAGGCACTTGGTTTATGGAGGTTTTTATCATGTAAACACAATGCACAAGATTATTAAAAGTTTTAAAATGTATACTATTTCTTTATCCACATATTTTAATTCTCCTAAAATGATCAATAACTTAAGACTTGAATTTAACAATCCAAAATGCAAAAGTAAATCATTAAGGACACTGTTTTGTAGCCCTGTGGGTTTCCTTCCACTATTTAAGACATATATAGCAATGTTGGTTAGCTTTCATTGAGCACTATAAGAAAAGATTGTGGTTTCATTTATGAATTGTTTGCTTGGAAGTAATTGCAAATGTTAGGACAAAACATTAAAAACTGTAGAACTGTGAATCAGCAGTACAATATAAAAATCTTAACTTTTAACAGGTTTCCTCTTCAGCAATCTTTTGGTATCATTATGAGGGGGTATCGTAAAGTTTTAATTATCACCTTTAAAAAAATTGACATAAAGTTTGTTTTGATTTGTAGTTGTTAACTTATCTCTACATAGTTACCATCCAGATTTACACATTTTTCCCAGCATTTCTTGACCCTCCGAATCCCATTATGTAGAAGTCTACAGATTATGTCTTAAACCACTCTTCCACTTCATGAATGATGTCATCTGTATTGTCAATTGGCGACCCCGCAACTGATTTTTCATTTTGGGGAAAAGAAAAAGTCACTTGGTGATGATGACACTGACAAAATCAATATATCATAATAACTTCTGGGTGATAATTATACTTTATGATACCCCCTTGTACAGTTCCTTTTGCTGCTGCTGATCCCAAATACCACTTGTGAGTGCCTTTGTAAGAGGAAGCATGTAGTACTGTAACTGCACCATTCTTTCTGATCCACAGATGCAAACAGCAGCATCTTTCATAACCTCTGGATAATGAAACACCCTGTAAATATAGCCTATAAAATCCATATTCATCTTTCTCTAGAAATCAAGGGAAGACATGCAGGAGAGAAGAAGATGGAAAAAGCCAACATCCCCAACATATGTTGGGGAAAAGCCAACACGAGGCATGTATGCATCACGGGAATGACTAAAATATAGTGAAAAAATCATTTCAAATGTCATGAATATGGCAAAACCTTATGACAATAAAAGTCTAAGTATTTTTTTCTTTCTCTGTCATGACTCATGGCTATCAGTCATAGTTACCAGGTGATCATCTACATTCAAGTATATTTCAGGAGTCTTAGACATCCAATAATGTCAGGTATGATTGTAACCATTTTTACCTAAACATTTTCATTCACCACAAGCAGACTCACGAGTTTAGAAAAATTACATTTTCTAAACTGCCAGTGGCCAGGGTGGCTGGGGGCTTCTAGCAGCTGCAGTCTTTAAAAAGCAGTTTTCCTAAGTTGTAACTAAGATTCACTGTTAAGACACATAACAATGTGCTCACTTTTGATTTAGTTCCAATTTTCAGACTGAAATGCTTGATAAAATGCTGGTGAATCTTATGACTAGCCCTACTGCTTTACTAAACAGCCATCAAGCAGTTACAGTGAAGGGGTTGGGAGACACAGCAACACCTTTTCTGTATAATCATGTAATGATAAAGCTTCTGTCAAAGCATAGTACTGAAATTGTAATGAAGTCTTAAAATAAGTACATCCTTTTGTCACTAGGAAGCTATATAAGCATTAAACCACACTTTTTCTTTCAGAAACTGACTCATGAACAAATGTGCAATACTCTGAAGTTGTGGTTAACTAACCATAGTCATTGCTGCATATTTTTTCCTGGTTGGCAAATGGGTTTACTGAGTAAACAGGTTTACTGAGGTGTCCAGTAAACCAGTTTCTGGGATTATGCTGGATCAGTTTGAGCTGGTGAGTACCGATGACATGGACAAGATCCTTGGAAAAGTGAGGAAGACGGCATGCCATCTTGGCTCTTGCCCATCATGGCTGGTCATCCAGGGGAGTGATGCATTGGTAGCCTTTCTTAAGGAGACCATCAATGCATCCCTTAAGGAAGGAGTTATTCCATCTTGCCTAAAAGAAGTGGTTGTGAGACCGCTTCTGAAGAAGCCTTCCCTGGATCCCCTGGATTTGAAAAATTACAGACCTGTATCACATCTCCCATTTTTGAGCAAGGTGATCGAGTGGGCCGTTGCCTCTCAACTCCAAGTGATCTTGGATGAAACTGATTTTCTAGATCCATTTCAAACTGGCTTCAGACTGGGATTTGGGGTGGAGACTGCCATGGTTGCTCTGGTAGATGACCTCCACCCAAACATCGATAGGGGAAGCGTGACCCAGTTGGTGCTTTTGGATTTCTCAGCGGCTTTTGATACGATAGATCATGGTATCCTCTTGAAATGCCTGGGAGAGTTAGGGATGGGAGGCACTGTACTCCAGGGGTCCCATTCCTTTCTCTTAGGCAGGTTCCAGAGGGTGATGCTCGAGAACAGTTGCTCATCAAAAATAGAGCTTAATTGTGGCATCCCTCAGGGTGCCCTCCTGTCCCCAATGCTCTTCAATATCTATATGAAGCCGCTGGGGGAAATCATCCGGAGACATGGAGCAGGGTGTTATCAGTATGCTGATGACACCCAAATATATTTCTCCATGACTCGGTCATCAGCCGTGACAACAGATGGTTTATTTCTCCCCTCAATCAATGTCTTGAAGTGGTAATGGACTGGATGAGGAAAAATCGACTCAAACTGAAGCCAGAGAAAATGGAGGTGCTTACAGTAGGGGCCTCTAAACGAGGTATTGGGATAGTCTCCAGTCCTAGAAGGGGTCACGCTTTCCTCGAAGGACTGTGTTTGCAGCTTGGGGATGCTCCTTGACCCGTCGCTTCACATGATCAATCAGGTGAATGTGGCGGTCAGGAGCACCTGTTATCAGCTTCAGCAGATACGTCAACTGCACCCTTACCTGCAGATAAAGGACTTAGAAACTGTAGTACATGCACTGGTAACCTCACGACTCAACTTCTGTAACACACTCTACATGGGGCTACCCTTATACCTAGTTTGGAAACTACAATTGGTGCAAAATATGGCAGCCAGGTTAGTCACCGGGAAATCAAAAAGGGATCACATCACACCAATCTTGACATCTTTTCACTGGCTGCCTATAGGTTTCCGGGCACAGTATAAGGTGTTGGTGATGACCTTTAAAGCCCTACATGGAATAGGTCCAACCTATCTAAGGGATCGCCTCCTTCCATATAATCTGCCCCACACCCTCAGGTCCTTTGGGAGGAATTTACTCCAACAAAGGAGAACTAGATTAACAGCAACCTCCCAGAGGTCTTTTTCCGTTGCTGCTCCCAAACTATGGAATGCCCTGCTGGAGGACATCCATCAAGCAACTAGCTTGGAGTGTTTCAAAAAAGCCATCAAAATGGATCTCTTTCGGCAGGCCTTTCCTGAATAAAATCAGACCATATCTAATGTATGTCTCTCTCCCTCTCTTATGTTTGTATGTTTCTATGTCTAGATTTTTATATTTAGGTTTGTCACATTTTATAATCACTGGTGTGAGTATGCCAGCTATTTTAATTTTTTTAGTGTCATATAATTTTAAGGTGGGGGCAACTTGTTTTTATGTTACTGTTGTTTGTTGTGGGGGTGTTTTATACATGCAATTATTGTGAGCAGCCTTGATTGCCTTCAGGCAAAAGGCGGGGTATAAAAATAAAGTTTATTATTATTATTATTTATGATGTGAGTTTGAAACAAACAGAAGTAGCTGTGGAAATATTACATTTTTGGACGGTATCTCCTAGAACCCTACATTCACATGCCTAGCCCTGATGGCTGGAGGCTTCTGGAAACTACGATCCAAAAAAGTAACCTTCCCATGTGCTGCTAATGCCTTCTAGTACTTCAGAGTTCACTGGCAGTCCAGATCAGACATGAAGGTACACATGGGCAGCTGGAGCACATGAAAACTCCAACTGTATGAACTAATTACAAGTTTATAAATGTATGGCTGTCATGATTTCCAAAACACTATTTGCTTTACATTCAACTAACAGAGAAATGCCATTGCATAGAGCAGCCCCAGCATGAGATCTCCACTGTTGTGTACCTTTTGGTGACCCATGTGGTCCCACAGACATACATAGGAAGCTGCTGGCTTCTTGAAATAGGTAACAGCAGATTAAATAGGTCAGCTAATTCTCGATCATTAACAGTTTGGGGGGTTGGGTTAAAAAAGTAGTAGTAGTGGTGGTGGTAGTAGTACCACCACCACCAGATTTGGTCTGAATAAAAAAATGCTCCCCATGACTACCTGGAAAACTGAATTTATTTTAAAAATGTGAAATGGCTAATCAAGAAGTGCTCCAGTGCTATGGCATGGTTCATATTCAGTAGGTTCAGATACAAGGATACGTTTTTAAGAAGTTATTATGTTAGTCTTTCTGACTCTTCTGTGCATTTTCTCAAAAATTCATTATGTTAAAGCTGTACAGAAATCACGGTCTCTTCCTTGTTATCTGAAGATTCAACTGAACTTGGTGGTTTATATAAGATGCATGCTATAAATGTAAAAATTATGGAAATTGTTTTGGAACACGCACCTGTAAAAGAGAAATGGAAAAGATTTACTGTATTTATCACTTTTCTCTTTATAAAGAAAACTATTCCCAGCAACCAAAGTAATTAAAAATATATGTTTGAGAGATCATAGTAACTCATAAAGTAGTTAAGACACGAATGCATTATATGACCTACTAGCTAGCAGTATAAATATTAGCAGGAATAAACTAGTATCAGATACAAACAACTAAGCCACATCTCTTATCCCCACCAATTAAAATCAGATCTCACTGTTTAAATCTGGTTCATTGATTCACTAAGGCGGGAGTAGGAAAACTTTACTGCAAGCTTGGTCCCCCTCCCCTAACAGTCTTCCACATGCCTCATAATGTCAAGGAACATGTCCTAGCTTCATGAGATCCCCAACTCCAAATAAGGATAGAGAAAGCTCTGACTGAGTCATGCAATTTAAGGAGAATTCTTTGAACTTGTCAGCCCAGTGAAGACTGTGGATGTGAAAATCTCTCCATCTCTATTTTGTGAAGTTTCTCTGAACCTCACCTGCAACTTCTTCCTGCCCTTGATTTGCACTGGGTTGAGAAATGTTATGTTCACTTCCTACACTTTTTTTTAAAGAAATGTATATGATTCAATTGTTAATATATATGCTCTTTTAACTGATATTATGCATTTTTACTGGTGTCATGTGTCCCTCTGTTGTTGTAGGAAGAAGAAAAAGCCTATATTTTCCAAGTTTTTCCTTTAATTCGTACATTTTGTCATACAATTTATCTAATTTACACAACTTTTTTGTACTGAGTCTATATTTTCCCATTGTCTTCTGTATTTTTCTCAATTATATTCATTTAATATATTCACATTTTAAAATACATGTATCATTCAATATGAACTTATTGGAAATGGCCAGTAAGTCTTGTTGTTAACTGCCCTCGAGTTGATCTCAACTCATGGCAACCCTATGGATGAGACATTTCCAAGACACTCTGTCCTCCACTGCTCTGCTTAATTCCTGCAAAGGCTCTTCCAAAATTGAGCTAAACTGTGGCATCCCTCGGGGCGCCATCCTGTCCCTGATGCTATTTAACATCTATATGAAGCCGCTGGGTGAGATCATTTGGAGACATGGAGCACGGTGTCTTCAGTACGCTGATGACACCCAGATATATTTCTCCATGACCAGACCATCGGTTCAGACTTCAAATGGCATCTCTCCTCTTAATGACTGTCTCAGAGCGGTAATGGATTGGATGAGGGAAAACAGATTGAAACTGAACCCAGACAAAACGGAGATACTAACAGTTACGGGCCCGAAACCAGATCTAGGAATACAGTCTCCAGTCCTGGATGGAGTCACACTCTCCTCTAAGGACTGTGTTCACAGCTTGGGGGTACTCCTAGATTTGTCGCTTCACATGACTAGTTAGGTGAATGCAGAGGTCAGGAGTACCTGTTATCAGCTTTGGCTGATACGCCAACTGCACCCTTATCTGGACATGAAGGATCTGGAAACTGTAGTACATGCTCTGGTAACCTCACGTCTGGATTACTGCAATGCACTCTACATGGGGCTACCCTTGTGCCTAACCTGGAAACTTCAACTGGTACAAAACATGGCAGCCAGGTTAATTACTGGTACATCTAGGAGACAGCATATAACACCTGTGCTTAAATCTCTCCACTGGCTGCCGATTAGTTTCCTGGCACAGTACAAGGTGTTGGTTTTAACCTTTAAAGCCCTACATGGCTTGGGTCCATTTTATCTCCGGGACCGCCTCTCCCCGTATGATCCCTCCTGCGCACTTCGGTCCTCTGGGAGGAACCTGTTACAGCCTATGAAAACTAGGCTGTCGCAGACCTCCCAGAGGGCTTTCTCTGCTACCGCTCCCAGACTACAGGATGGCCTGCCGGATGAGATCCGTCTTATCACTACCCTTGATTTCTTCAAAAAAGCAGTAAAGACGGATCTCTTCCAGCAGGCCTTCCCAGAATAATTTCCCGACCAAATTAAGAGTGTGGATTGCTCCCTGTTTCCCTGCCCCCATTGTCTGCTTCTCTAGAAGTTGCCTTTCTTATTGTATAGTATGTATGTATGTCGTTTGAATTGTTATTTTAATATTGCTCTAGTTTAATTTATTTTTAAGGGGTGGAAGGGTTAGGGATTGGGTTGAAGGATTGTTTTTAACTGTTGTTTTAACTTGCTGTACGCCGCCCCGGTTGCCGAGCAGAGGGGTGGGTTAAAAATAAAAATTATTATTATTATTATTATAATCCCAGGAAATGTGGAGGGCCCACTGTAGTAAATTAATGGCAACAGCTACACTTTGTCACCCCATCCCTTAGCTTCATCTTTTTATTCCCCTCTCAATGGTAGAGTTTTCAGAGAAATTACTGAAACAAGGAATATAGACACATACAGAATCTGAGAGACACTTACTTATACCCATTAACATATATGCCATTTTGCTGTTGTTATAGGTCCAACATGATCCTCTTATTCCACATTTATCAACAGACCACAGTATACATGTATGGTCTATTGCAACACCAAACAGAATTGGTCCAGGTATAGTGCCTAAAAAAGATGGAGTGGTGTAAAATTAATTTAAATGCAAACTCAGATGGTTGAACTCACTCTGTAAAGTAAGAAATAAGGCATTTAGAAATGCCCTACATATGAATAGTTTACTCCCAATCAATATGGCATAGCAAAAACATCAGACAAACTCATAAATATAAGTTTTGCTTAAATATTATGACAAACATTAAACAATATATTAATTTCAGGAAGGCACCCTCTTCATAAAGCTGCCTTCCCTAAACCAGTGCCAGCCAGTTATATTGAGACTATAGCTCCCATAACACCACAGACAACTATACTAATCCCAAAAAAAAGCCTCCCAGATTTGAAGGCCCTTAAAGAGTTGAATTTTATTTCAGCTTTTAAAGAAACAGGAGAACATTCTCGACTGTACATAAGGGGACAAGGGTAGCTCAAGGGACGCACTGCAAGACACACACACACACACACACACACCTGTGGCAGAGAGGTCGTAATGCCATATCTCACTCCAATATTACCATGGAAGGTGGTCACTTCACTCTATCTAATGGTTATTTACATAGGACACCCAACAGTTCCTTATTTTTCATATAAAACTAAAATCTTCAGGTCCCTATTATTCTTGACAGTGTGACTATTTCTGTTTAAAGCTTTTGAAAGAACATACCAACAATTCGTAGAAACAGCATGTGGACACCCATAGCAAATGCCCGGGTCCTTTCGGGTACACATCTGTAAATCAAAGGGGTTTTTTCCCATTTAAAAAAGCAAATGAAAAACAGAATACCAAAACCAGCACCCAAACCTTATCAGATGTTAAAAGATGTAAATGCCTGAGGTTTAAGAACATGTCACTGCTGTAACTTTACAACTGTGTTTTAGTTGTTCATTTATTTTATTTTGGTTTCCGGTCATTATTTCCCAATCAGAAATACGAACTTTCAATGCAAAAGATATCTATAATTTTATGCATTCATACAGAATTACTACTTTTGAAATACTGTAATTTTATAAATTCAGTACATAAATTCAGGGGAGGCAGGAGTTCACACACATGTCAGCTGCCTTTATTGTGCACACAGGGGTGGTGACATGAAGTGATAGATGCTGCTCAAGTATTATATGCTGTAGGATTCCTTTATATAAGGGGCTTGAGCATCCACATATTTTGGTATTCACAGGGGCAATCTATGTTTGCAAGTGCTTTGGTGGAGTTCTCAGAGGAGAACTTGTTTTTTAAAAATACATCACATCACAAAATTTATTTTGGGATGTTCTCAGAGCCTAAGAAGGTTGCCAGGGTTCAGGGATCACACGTGGCCTGCAGACTGCATTTCTCCTAACCTGTTACATGTATTTGTTGTGCTGCATGACAGTTCCTTCCTGTACAAAGAATAATGACAGCAAAGAAATTAATTTTCAAAGAAAATTGAATCAGAGCTATTAATGAGCCCAGCCATGGCTGCATACACTGAAGCAATAACGCAGTTTGACACTGCTTTAACTGTCATGGCTAAGTGTTATGGAATCCTAGGATTTATAGTTTTATAAGCTATTTAGCTTTCTCTGCCAGAGAGCTTTGATGTCACAACAAATTACAAATCCCAAGATTCCCTAGCACTGAGCCATGGCAGTTAAAGCTGTGTCAAACTGCATTATTTCTGCAGTGCAAATTAGACCCTTCCATCAAAAATATATCTGTTCTTTTCTGAAATGAGATCAAAAAACAATATGGTAGAGAGAACAACTGATAATGTTTCAATAAAATGTCTGCAAAGGACATTTATGGGATTTTAAAAGGTTTTACAAATCAGATAGAGGGAAAGTAACATGGCAACTACCTGAGAATGGCCACAGTTGTTGGTGTAACTGCCATAAAAGTAAAAACAACAGCTAGAAAGAAAAAGCTAAGAAACCAAGGCAGGACTGTACATTTGGATCTACATTTCCCAGACAGTGCCCCATGGGTGGTATTCTCAATTTTGACTGTTGGATTTGCAACACAGGAACAGTTGCTGTAGACCTAGAAACAGTATATAAGAACACAAGTAAAGCAAAAATAAGTAATTGATATGATTCATAACTTGTTCTAAATCAGCAGAATAGGATAGTAAAAATATTAATACTGGATATGTATTAAAACAATTGTGACCCAGAAAAGAGGTATTTGTAGGATTATTTTACAAGTGTATATGTTTTCTAGAAGTATGTACAAACTGAGTCTGGTCTAACTCTAGCTGTGCATGCATGTGAGATATAGTGAGTGAATGTGCATTTATATTCACATTCATGCCAAAAGATGCATTCAGTGGCATCTAGATGAGCAACAGGAGCACACATATGCATGGAACCCTGGTTCTATACCTTCTTTCTTAAATTGGAACAAAGATCTGTGAATTTTTTTCCAGACCTGTAATAACTGCACTTCCATTCATCAGTGCTTGCCCATATTTCAACATTAAGGCTATGAAGACAAGGGATGAAATTCTTCGCTAATTTAATTCTTGAAGAAAGTAATAAGTAAATTTAGCCATTTTATTCCCATTGTCAGAAAGGCTTCTAAAACTGCAGTATTCAGTGACTATTTGCTGTTTGGGGTTTATTCTATAGAAAATTCACATATCTGTTTATACAAAAAACAAAAAACAAAAACCCAGCATATTTTGCACAGGAAACAGCAGTAATATCATCTGTGCAGAAAACGCAATTTCCTGTACAAAAAAAGGGCAAATTTTGCACAGAGTAAATCCCAAATAGTGAAGATACTCTTAATTTTTGTCAGGGTTTCCTCATACTTGAGAAGCACATTGTCTGACTATTTTTCAAAGTTTTGAAAATTATTTCCATCCCTAATGATGAGTGAAACCTACAACACAATGTTTTATTGTATCAAGCCCGAATTAAAATGTTCTTCTTCAGAGTTCCAGCTACCCATGAAGCTCTTATTTTAGATATTTAATATATTTATTATCAGAACAAGCTATTGAAACTTTACATTTTTAGTATATTTTATCCAGTGTATATAATCCTCCTGTATATTATCTTACATGTTACCCAGTGTATATAATCCTCCTGTATATTATCTTACATGTATAATTCAAAGCTGAGTCCAGGAGTACCCCCCAAACTGTGAACCTCTGTCTTCAGGGGGAGTGTGACCCCATCTAACACATCTGAACAGGAGCACCTGTATTTTATCTGGATTAAGTTTCAACTTGTTTGCCCTCATCCAGTCCATTACTGATGGCAGTCACTGGTTTAGGGCCAGGACAGCCTTCTTGGATTGGGGTAGAAAAGAGTAGTAGAGTTGAGTGTCAGCATATTGATGACACTGTACCCCAAAACTCCAGACAACCTCTCCTAACTGTGTCAGGTATATATGAAATAGCATAGGGGACAACACAGAACCCTGAGGCCAATGGGCAGGGGGTTGAGCAAGAGTCCCCTAGCACCACCTTCTGGGTTCTCCTCTCTAGGAAGGAATGGAGCCACTGTAAAATAGTACTTCCAAGTCCCATCCCAGAGAGGAGACCCAGAAGGATACCACAGTTGATGGTATCAAAAGCCGCTGAGAAGTCCAGCAGAACCAACAAAGACACACTCTCCCTGTCCAGTTCCCTACGTAGGTCATCCACCAAGGCGACCAAGGCTGTCTCTGTTCCATAGCCAGGCCTGAAACCAGATTGAAATGGATCTATATAATCCGTTTCATCCAGAAACCCCTGGAGTTGGGAGGCCACCACACGTTCTAAAACCTTGCCCAAAAATGATAGGTTGGACACTTGCAAATAATTATTATTGTGGGATTCAGGGATGGCTTTTTTAACAAAGGCCTCACAACTGCCTCCTTTAGGCAAGATAGAACTCTAACTTGTTGTAAGGCTTCATTTATATACCGCTTCATACTGTGCTATGCAGTATCGAAGTGGTTTACAACTGTAAGCTCATTGCCTCCCAACAGCTGGGTACTCATTTTAGTGACCTTGGAAGGATGCAGGCCTGAGTCAAGCCTGAGCCTTGGCTAGTACTGTACTCACAACCTTGTGGTTTATAAGTGAGTGGCTGCAGTACAGGCATTTAACCACTGCGCCACCGGGGCTCCTTGTAGGGAGGCACTGACCTTTACCCACTCAGGCAGTCCCCCTCTGGCTTGTTTAATAAGTCAAGGACAAGTTGTGGCTTGTACCTCTCCAAGGCTCCTGTCCACATCATCAGGTGCACTAGTTGAAAAGTATCCATTAACACTGGTAAGACAGGTTCCAAGGTTACATCCACTGGCACTGTAGAAACTGTAGCATCCAAGTCAGAGCTGATCTGAGTGATTTTATCTACAAAATGTCATGTAAATTCTTCACAGTGGGCCTCTAAGTGGTCTGCATTTTCTACTTGAGGGTGAGCATGTAAGAGACCCCTGACCACACAGAATAGCTCTGCTGGATGAATTTGTGCAGATGCAATGCTGGCAGCAAAAAAATTCTTTGCTGCCCACACTGCCATGAAGTAGGCCTTCAAATAGGCTCAAGCCCATGTTCAGTCAGATTCACTTAGAGTCTTCCACCAACATCACTCTAGTCTCCATCTCACTCACTTCATCACCATCAGGAGAACCAAGGGGTTGGTTTGGCTCCACTCTGTAAGAGGGGACATTCAGGAGTGATTGTGTCAATTGCCCTGGCCATTTCCCCATTTCAAAGGTTGGCCAGGGCTTCAACGGAATTGTCTGCCAAGGTGACAGAAAACTCCCCAAAAGCCCTCAGGATTCCCTCTGTATCCGTCAGCCTCCTGGCTGGACCATCTTGATCGGTTCCCCACACCTGCTGAGGTTCTGAGTTTCAGTGAGTCTAAACCTGACCAGATAACGATTAGTCCATGACAACAGAATTGTAGAAAGTTCCTCCACACCAAGATCATCATCACCCCACCCAGCACAGAAAACAAGGTCCAGAGTGTGTCCAGAAGCATGAGTAGGGCCAGATACCACTTGGGACAGACCCATGGTTGTCATGGAGGACATGAAGTCCTGAGCCACTCCTGAAAGGGCAGCCTCAGCATGGATGTTGAAGTCCCCCAGCACTACCAGATGAGGAGACTCCAACATCAACCTTGAGACCACCCCAGCTAGCAAAAGAAGGAAGACTGTTGATCAACAGGGTGGGCAGTACATCAACAGAGTCCTTATTCTGTCCCAGCTACCTACTTTTAGGTACACACACTCAAACCTGCAGACTCTGCAAGGGGGCATCTGGTCAGGGAGATGGAATCATGATAGACCACTGCAACTCCACCTCCCTCCCCCCAGGTCCTGCCTGCTGTTGCACAGAGAATCCAGGTGGGCAAAACTGAGAGAGATTACCCCTCCCCCCCTCATCCAATGAGGTCTCTATAATATAAGCCAGGGCATCTTGTTCATCCAGGATCAGGTCCTAGATGGCAGATATTTTGCCATTCACTGACCTGGCATTCAACAGCATTATTTTCAACCCAGGTAGGGGGGGGGGCTGTAACCAAGGCTATCCATGCTATGGATTGGGAGACAGTTTGGGGACCATGTGTTCCCCTCTTCTTTGACATTTTAATTGTCTTCTATCCCCACATCTCCCTCTGCCTCATATGACTCCAACAGCTATTCCCTGAAACTGTGGGCCTTTGCAGACTGCCAGAAATAGTGCACATTAAATTGAGGCACTGCCCTGGCTCAGTGCTAGGGAATCATGGGAACTGTAGTTTATTGTGGCACCAGAGCTCTCTGACAGAGAAGGCTCAATGTCTCAGAAAAAAATACAATTCCCATGACTCCCTAGCACTGAGCCAGGGCAGTGCCTCAATTTAATGTGCACTATTTCTGGCAGTCTGCAAAGGCCCTGTGTCTCCCTTCTCTCCTCTGAAAAGCACATCCTTTTTCTTCTAGGCCGAGAGGCCAGTAACAAGTTAAAAGAACACAGAGATATCATCTTAATACATTTAACATACAGAAATTGGGTAAATTGTACTTTCCCAGCTAAAGACATAAAGAAGCTATTACCTTTGTTTGTTTTTGAACAATCGCAGTGGTACATCCTGCATAGCACGGAGAAAAATATTGAACTTGATCTGCCCCACAGACAGGTGCAAAAGCTGAAGGCAGGCACTTACAGTGAGCATTGCAGGGTGCAACTAAGTTTGATAGTGTGCCTGTCCTGAAACAGAGAGTTAAGAATTAAATAACTGAACAAATTCCAACTTATTTATAAAATAGATGTACAGTCGAACCTGCCCCCCCCCCCATGGATACAAAAAACCACAGGACCTCAAGTCCCATTGTAACTAATGGTGATTTCGCTGTGTGCATGTGCCATCATTTAGGACAACAGGGCTTGCTGTCTGTGAATGCTCAAATCCATGAGTGTCAAGGTGGCAGATGGCAAGGTCCCACTGTGCAGTATATTTATATTGTCAGTACAATATGTATGCAGCAAACTTTTCTCATCTTATTGCTACCCAGAATGTCCCTTTCTTACCATGTCTGTGACTGTTCCTCATCCATTTCTAATGCATTCAGCTGCCAGTTGGTTTATTGTACTCTTAAATGGGCATACCCATGCTCCCTTCTCCTCTTTTATGGCTAGTACTTCTTCTTTGAGCAGGAACATGATCCTATCTTCCTCTTCTTTCACATCATTACTTCAAATTCACAAATTAACACATAGAGGACCCAACCCCAACTCAAGTATATACAACCCCAATTACTCCACTGGGCCTTTACAGACTGCCAGAAATAGTGCAGTTTGAGGCCACTTTAACTGTCCTGGCTCAGTGCTAAGGAATCATGGGAACTGTAGTTTATTGTGGCACCAGAGCTCTCTGACAGAGAAGGCTCAATGTCCCAGAAAAAAAATACAGTTCTCATGATTCCCTAGCACTGAACCTGGACAATTAAAGTGGTCTCAAGCTGCATTATTTCTGGCAGTCTGTAAAGGCTCTTATCCCCTTATGGTATACTCCAAGCTTATACTCTTGTCTCTTCCATATCTCTCCCCACAGTGGCCTAAATGCAATTTGTAGTCCCAACTAGAGTAGATTCACTAAATCACTATGGACTTGGTAGGTCTACAGTAGAAAGCAAGCATGGTGCAGTGGTTTGGGTGTTGGCTAGGACTTCCAAAGACTAGGGTTATAATCAAGACTTGATAATAAAAATCCCTGGGTGACCTTGGGCAAGTAAAACAACAGATAAAGCAATAAAAGCTTTCAAAAGTAAAAGGAGTGAGGAGGGTAACATTTTTTGTTGGAAATTAAGTGAAATCACATTTTCATCAAAGTCAATGTACATGCAGTTGAAAATAGGCAGTCATACTACCTAATGGACTCCATTCCTCTGTACATCGCCGTCTATAATGATATTATATTGTCATGGTGGTTATTCTTTTGAAAAGTGCACATGGTTCTTTAAAACATACGTACCCATTATATGTTTCAGAGACACCAGCAAATGGTTCATTCCCACATTTAGCAAATACAAACACCATATTCAGTAAAAGTGCCACTGAACATGTCATGAGAATAAACTTGATTATATTTGTGCAATTCAGTTGGAGCTTGGAAATCAAGGTCCCACTTATGACTTGACCTATTGCTGCTCCTGGGATCAATACAAGCCCTGGGGGAAAGCAAAGCAACAACAATTACCAGATTAATAATTCAAGACAAGATAAAACAGTAAAATCATTCAAAAGGAAAACAGGAAAGAAAAATCACATTTTTGTTTGAAATAGCACCAGATCCTGTCAACCCTGGTTAGTACTTGGATGGGAGACTACCAATGAATATCAGGTGCTGTAGGCTATATTTCAGAGGAAGGAACTGGCAAAACCACCTCTAAGTATTCTTTGCCTAAGAAATCCCTATGACACTCAAGAGGTCATAAGTCAACATGCAACTTGAAAATACATACATACAGAGAGTGATGCAACAGTTACACTGAGAACAATGTCCCTACACTGCAATAATGATAGAAACAGGTAGCAAAGACAACCTAGAATGTCTCTCTTGAAAAGTACCTGAACTACACAAGGGAGATACACAGACAAAAATTCACCGATCCAAGCCTAACTTGGAAGCACTTAAAGGCAAATAAGAAGTACCATATGTCCTTCACTCTGCAATCATGTCTATATCATCTCAAAAAATTATAGAATGTAGACTAGAAAATGTAGGCAGTCATCCTGTTAATGATATGCGTGGACATAAGTGCAGCTTACATGGTCTGTTCCTTTTTGGATGGGAGAGAGAAGGCTATTTCTCTTGTTTTTGTACTCCATCCCAAAATCTTCCACCTAGGCAGCTGTCAAGACTCAGAAGGTATGGCTGCTTCTTACTGGAGACAGAGAGGGGACAATTTAGACCATGATGATACAGCTGCTCTGGGCTTCCAGGGGAAGAAAAAGGAAGGTGTTCTCCATCTGTGACCACACCCTTGTCCCTCCCCTGAACTAAACTCAGGTGCTACTTCATGATTTTATTGACTCCCTCCTCGTTAGTAAGCCACAGCAGCTCCTCTTGAGGTTTGACAGCTGCTAGGTGATAGAATCTGGAGGTGCATGGGCAGAGCTACACTCTGATGTAGGATCTCAGATGTAACTTCACTCCTTTGTTGATCCACTATGGAAAGCATACTGTATTTACTCAAAAATAAACCCCACAAAATGCAATAAGAATTACTTTCCAGTGACAATGATTAGTACTGCAATTTTTGCATTCTTAATCCATTTTAATCCTGTTCTTATTATTCAATGCAATGAATGAATGAAATAAAATATATAAGACAAAAAAATTACCTCCTAAGGTAGCAGAATAACTAGAGGTATATCCAAACTGATTTTCAATAAATTTTGGCAAGAAAGTTGCAAAACCAGTGGCAACTAAAGCTTCTAATGCTGCAGCTATTACAAGACACATTAGCACAGGGTTCCTGAGCAGCATCTGGAAAGGAGAGCAAGGGAAAACAATTACAGTTCTTCCTACACATTTTCATTATGCCTTTGAAATCACAGTATCTAATGTGCCAAATACTGTATCTGATTGTTATATTCCTAACAGATCATTGCACAAAGTGACAACTTGGATTTTCAAAATGGTATTTTAATATAAATGCTTTTCTTTTGCTTTCTTTGCTCCACATCTGCTTTTCAATCCTGTTATAAATATTTACTCCCAAATCTTGTGCCCTTCCTCAAAACAGTAACAATATTATTGCTCCAGTAGTGTGAATACAGTTAATAAAACTCAGCAACATTAGTTATTGCAACACCTTCCTTCATCTGGATGCATTGTTGCTGAGGAAAATGATTAGAAGTCAATGAAGTGAGGAAATGATAAGTTGGTAGCAAACTGCTTTTGCCCAAGTTGGAAAAGTTGTTTTGATTACAACTCCCAGAATTGTCACTGTTTGGGAGGATTGCTAGCAGATTGTTTTTGCCTGAGTTTGAACTTGGAAAAGTTGTTTTGATTACAGCTCTCAGAATCCCCAACCAGTGGGAATTCTGAGAGTTGTATCAAAACACCAACTTTTCCAAGCTCTGGCTGGCTGAAATATTCAAGATCCACTTTCTTGGAAGTATTATTTTATTTATTAAGATATTTCTGTTTGGCCCTATATCACAAGTTATCTCAGGGGGAAAGCAGACCAGGGCGTCGGGGACGCCCTGGGACGGTGCGCCGCAGGACCGCGGCAGCCGCACCGCGGTGCACTGTCAGCGCCTCTGAAAGGAGCGCAAAATCAGCGCTTCTTTCAGAAGACAGGGAAAGTGCACCCTAAACACGTCGGGCACACTTTCCCTGGCTTTTCCGCCGTAGCGTGTGAGGACGCTGCGGCGGGAGGTTGCCCTCGGCACGCCGGCCGTGTGGAGGGCCGGCAGCTCCGAGGGCAACCTCGGGAGGAGGAAGGGGCGCCGCTCGTGCGGCTGCCCCTCCTCTTCCTTGCCTCGGAGACGACCCTATTAGTCGTCTGCCGAGGCCTCAGTCACATACAAATAAAATAAATATGCACCTGCATATAAAATAATTTAAATAAACAAAATTAAGAACTTAAAACAGGTTTAAAAGGCTAAATCAGTTAAAACCATGTGCAAAGTGAGATCAGCTACCATCATTCACATTTATTAACATGTGAGGGGATACAGGATGGAGTGGAAACTTCCTTTTCTAGTTCTAGAACTGCTTCCATCAGTAAAGCAACTACACCATTACATCCTGATCTTTCTTCTAGTTCCTAAACATTATTAATTTAGAATCAGATTCACAGAATTTTAGAACTGGAAGAGAACTTGATGGTTATTCCATTGCTGGATGTACAATTAAGAAATCTTGCAACATTTGCTACAGCCGTAGCAAAGTATTGTATACCATCTTCTGAGGTAGTTTCTTCCAATGTTTAACTAAAGTCTATTCCCACATAGTCCCTAACCATGAACTGTAGTTTTCCCTCTGAGATAACAGCAACAAACAGCAATGTTTCATCTTTTGCATAATGCCCTTTCAATATTTGGTGGTAGTTTTCACATCACTTCTTAATCTTAACTTCTTCAAGGTTAACATACTCAACTCTTTCAACCAACACTGACAAAACATGGTTTCTAAACTCCTCAGCATCTTGAGTTAGGTTGTCAGTCTCCCCTAAATCCCAATTGTCCATGAACAATGAACACAGGACTGTTATGTATGCATGTTTTACTTCCATATTTATCTCACAAATATGACCAAACATAAAATTAAGCGAACCAAACACACACACACTTAAAAACTGCCTTGAACATTGTTTCAGATTCATTTTTTTTATATTACCCAGAGAGTCAATATAAAGTCTTTCATACTCCTCCCAGGACAGTCAACATTCATTTCAGCACCAAGATGTGCTTCAGAAATCTTTTCAGCTCGTATTTTGTGTGTACCTAGAAGAAGAAGAAAGTAGTGGCACATTTCTGTTTACCGCAGGAGGGCATGCTGAACAACCATCATGTAACAGAAGACAGAAAACTGTAAAAGAAATTAGTTGTAATTTTTAAAAATAAATTCTAAACATTCATACTAAGGCCTAAAATTCCATTAGAATTGCCTGTTTGCTTGGATGTGCATATGTCCATACATTTCCCTATGTAAACTGGAGTTTGTTTTTCTATGAAGTATCTCCCAACTCGTCTTGCCACCTGGGATAAGCATAATAATTTCATCGTTTTTTGATACATGCTGCTAGCAAGTGTAAGCTATTACTGGAAACCCCATTTTGTCCTTCTGTGTGTAAAAAGTTGGCTAATAAAAAGGTATTTAACTTAAGTTTCCTTAAAGTTACATTTCAAATAATATTATTTCTGATTGACTCACACAAGCCTTTTCTGTTGCTAGCGGCAGCCAACAGGCATTGGCTCACATCCCAAAAGTGGGCCTGTTCCTCCTCTTCCAGTTCAGCTGGTTTTGTCTATTACATTTTAGAGAA
Source organism: Phrynosoma blainvillii (assembly GCA_026167975.1). Lineage (NCBI taxonomy): Eukaryota > Metazoa > Chordata > Lepidosauria > Squamata > Phrynosomatidae > Phrynosoma > Phrynosoma blainvillii. The sequence continues at coordinate 72,005,389 of JANUYF010000002.1, forward strand.
GGGAGTTTCAAAACAGAATAGCTCTGCCTTCAAGAAACTCTGTGTGCTAGAGGGTACTTCCTCCTTCAAATAGTAAATTATAAGAGGACTGCTTCTTCTAAAAGATATGCTTGGTATAGGCTGCCTCTTCCATTAGGCACAGTAAGAGGCCAGCCTCAGGCAGAGGATTTTGAGTGTTACATAAGGGCAGCAAATTGTTAGCTATTTATTTTGCTATTACTGTATATTGCCAAGGAAAGACAAAAATGTGTTTCATAGAGCAAAGATAACTCAGCTGGCTTTGGATACCACATACTTTACTTAACTGGATGGCATCATTTGCTGGACTGTTTGCCTTAGGCAGCATGGTGTATGGGGCCTGCCCTGGTTTGTTGTGACCATTTTTAAAGGTTGGTTAGGAAAAAAAGGCTATTTTTTTCTGTAAGCAGGTATTGGAGTGCACTCCACCAACGCTATCACAGGTTACCTATTTGAGTGAAAATGTGCTTGTTTATCTTTTTGAACCTTTATTTCTTTAATATCTGTCTTTATGGTTTTGTTGTCATATTAAGATGAAGGAGCCCTGGTGGTGAAGTGGGTAAATGATAGTACTGCAGCCACAACATTGTAAATTCAATCCTAGAGGAGGGCTCCAAGGTCCACTCAGCCTTCCATTCTTTGGAGGCTGGTAAAATGAATACTCAGCTCATTGGGGGCAATTGGTTTACACATTATAAAACACTTAGGGAATGCTAGTTCACTGATAAGTGGTATAGAAATGTACTTGCTATTGCTATTCTTTTAAAAAAAATTAACTTTGTAAATGTTGTTCATTTATTATAGCATTTTCTATCTTACTTCTCAGCCAAAAGGCTCTTAGAGTGGCTTATGCAGTGGGCCCTTCCTATACACAGGGGATCTGTTCCAGACCTCCCCCCCTGCATAAGGCAAATAATGTGGGATCTCAAGTCCCATTTGTTTTAATGGGCATGCACTCCTGTGCATAGCACAGTACATGCACCCCATTCACTCTATTGGGGTTCGCCATCCGCATATGGCAAGCCCGCATATGGCGTGGGTGCACCATATACCTTTAAAAATCACAGTCCCTACTGGCAAGGTTAGAGTTTTAAAATATATGATACAAAATAGGAGAGGGGGAAGACACACCCTCCAGCACTCCCTAAGCGGTTTACAATGTGTAAGCCAATTGCCCAGTGAGTTTAGCAAAGGCAAACTTCCTCTGAATAAATCTTTGCCAAGAAAACCCTAGGATGTGAAAAGTCCTAATAGCTCACATGAATGCACATGAAAACAACAGTGTTATTGACCTGATGGCTACCAAGATTACAAAGAGTAAAGCAATGCTTCTCAGGCCTCTTGAGATACAGAGGTAGCCATAAAGTAGCAACACTGATGCTATATGCAGACCACAACATTATGCCCAAATTCCTTTCATTCTTGAACTTAAGGAGTTCTATGTTTATAGCCAAGACCACCCAGGATTGCACTTATCTCTTACTTTGAAACACTTATTTACCTGGCAAATGCTTTGGGAAATATGAAAACGGTGCTACTAAAAGGCAAGTAGCAAAGCTGCACACAACGAATGCTATCCACCAAGCTCCAACCCAGCGTGGATCTGTGGGAGTGATGTCTATGCTAAAACAATATTAATTTAACAAGCACAGATTTAATATAGACATGATTAACAGAGTCAGTACATTCATGTTACTTTGCTAGACAAGGTATACATCTTTGGCTTGTTTATCACAACTTCAGACTCTTTTGCCCCTGCTGATAACAATTATTTAAATAGAGGCATTCCTGCCTCACCAGCTGGGGAAATTACTATGTTTTAAAGTTCCAAAGACAATTAGTAATAAATTTAAGCTAAGTATCATTTTCCCATTTTTACTGGTTAAATAACAAGTCGAGAGACAATTATATGATTCATGGCAGCTCTAAAAATTCTAACCAGGGCTGCAATTCTGCATGGTACAACATTGTAGTTTCACATGCAGAATTCCTGACATCCCACCTCCACTGGCTTTTCTGTGGCTGGTTGAGAGCAAAGGGGATCACAAAAGCATCCAGCTAGAACCCTGTAGCCAAATGCAAAACAATGATATCATCCTCTGAGGTCTGTCAGGGTCCTCTGCAGATGATGTCATCATTTCTTATCTACTACAGGGACATAGCCAGATGCTCCTGCAATCCCCACTGCTCTCCAGCAGACATGGAATTGGGAGTGAGGGGATTTCTGAAGTTCTACTGAAGGTTGGGGGTGAGTCAGTGCAGAACGAGGAAGGGAAAGCCAACCTCCACAGCAACCAAAACACACATTCATGGGTATAGTTAATTTACTCATGCATATACCACTAACAGTATTCCAGCACACATTTCCTAATTCCAGCTCAGCACAGTTATATAGGATCACAAAGAACTCCACTTTTCCCACCACTTCATCTACTGAATATCCATTCCTTGGTGCAGTATATTCCCCAATAGGATGCAAAGTAAAATTACTATTATGAAGAATGGGATTCTAGGGTTAGTAAAATAGATATGTGTAAAAGAAAAAAGACACTTCCTTGCCTTACTTGACGATTGAAATCAACATAGATATTAAGCAACTGTCCTCCTAGTACATAGCCAATAGCAGGACCCAGAAGTGACATAGCGTAACCAATGCCTGCAGAGAAAGATAATGGTTTGTAGCTGAAATCAATGACATGAGTGTTGCAAAGATAACAGAGCACATATTAACCTTATCTGGGTTCCATGGAAACTTACTCAGAGGCTATAGAGCTGAGACGGAATGTGTCACCTTCCACATACTGTTGTATTACAGCTCCTAGCATCCTTCATCGTTGCCTATGCTAGCTAGGGCTTACGGTATGTGAAATATGCACAATTTTTTTTGTACAGGAGTTTATATATTCTGCACTGAAAACAACATTTTTTTCACACAAAATGCTGTTTTCTCTATGCACCCCCTCCCAAAACCCAACCTTCCATGTGTGGATTTTTCACACAATAGATCCTGAGCTGTGAATAATAATCATAAACTCCAGTTTTTGTGGACTTTCTCACAGCAAGGAGAAAAATGGGATAATGATTTGTTCTTGTCAAGAAGAACATAATTTATGAAGATTCATATCCCTAGTTTGATGGTGGCAAGGTATACAATCAATATTATTGTTTTACTTTTACAATATGCTCATGTTTATTTCCTCCTTCCTGTAGGGCAGCACTAAAATGCATTCAGTGGTGGCTTCCACAACATTGGAGTGGTGAATCTATTTTGGCTTTCAGCCCGAAGTTTGAAAGAGTTTTCCAATGTGTACGGCTCTTTGGAAATAGGGGATTAACATCTTCATGAGATCCTTTAAAGTCCACTAAAACACAGAGCAGATTCTCCACACCACTGACATGAATTGGAAGCTACCAGCTCCCACTATTACATTCTATCACAGGGGAAGTTCTCTGCAGTTGAGGACATTGTAAAGCTGCTAGAAACTCTGTGGGCATAACTATCAGTGGTGATCTACAGGGAGTCATGGAGATGTTTCATCCACAGGGTTGCCATGGGTTGAGATCGACTCGAGGGTAGTTAACAAAAACAACAAAAAATCCTTTATCCAAAATGCTTAGGACCAGACGTGTTTCAGATTTCAGGGGTTTTTTCCTTCAGATTTTGGAATATTTGCATATATATAATGAAATATCTTGGAGATAGGACCCTGGTCTAAACATGAAATTCACTTATGTTCCATATACACACAGCCTGAATGTAATTTTATACAATATTTTTTAAAGAATTTTATGCATGAGACAAGGTTTGTGTGAACTGAACCATCAGAAAGCAAAAGTGTCACTGTGCAGCCACCCATAAAAAAATGTTGGGGTTTTGGCCCATTTTGGATAAGGAATATTCAACCTGTATTTGTTTCAACTACTTGTTACATATTCATGTCCTGTTCCACTACTGCAGGGATGCTGATGGCTAACCTAGAGCATATGCAGGCAGTAGAGAAGCAGCTGCTCTCCTAGCAAGAACATAGCATTAGGCTCCTATCTCCTGAGCTGGAGAGATTAAAAAGAGCAACTGAAATCTGGTAATTATTTTAGGAGGATGAAGTAGTCAATTATGCCAACACTATTCATTAAAAAAAACCCAAGTCCTGTTAGTAAAAAGCAAATACAGTTGAACAGTATTGATGACAAACCAATTTGCCCTAGCACTTACCAATGAAACAGGTAATGTGATGCAAAAAACAAACTTACCAAAAGTGATGGTCATTGAGATAAATGGGAAATTATTGAAATAAAATTTAGCTAAGCTTACCTATGTAGACTGACGCTTGGTGTTTTGGGACACTGTCATCAATGAAAGCTGTCCCCAGTGTGTAAAGGGGAGTTCCTCCTGCTCCCAAGAGTAACTGGCCCAGCAAAAACACAAAGAAGTAGTTGGTGAGTTTAGATCTTCTTTGGCCAGTACATGTGTCATTGTGAATTCCAGATGCAGGTATGGGACAAGTATCTAGAAATATAGGATTATAAATCAATAGTAATAAGCTATTTACTCTGGGAGGAATTATCACAAACCACTTCAGCTCCCCCATGGTCATTCAGTGACTGGTGGAGAGCAGGGATGGAATCAGAGAAGTATGTCTCCATGCTGTCATCTCCTGAGGTCCTAGCAAATGATATAATCATTCTGCATCTGACTATGAGGACATAAAGATATTTCTGTAATCCCCTCATTCTCCACCAACCAATGAAAGGCCATGGGGGGGGGGTCAGCAGCCAAATGCTAAGTTCTGAGTGTGCTTTGGTTGCATCAGAGGAGGAGAATCTCTGTCTCCACAACAGCATAAAAAGATGTATGCAGATTTATGTCTGATTAACATTTGCATATGTAAGTAATAAGATGCCATCCAGATATTGAGAGGCATCCTATTTAGTATAACTTGCCACTCAATAATAGTATGTTTAGAGAGGATAGAAAGGACAAGGAGTGGGAACCAATCAACACAGATAAAATGAAACTTTCAGCTTCACTGCCTCCTCAGCCCCAGCCCCAGCCCCATATGCAACATAATGATAACACTGGCCTCTGTTATAAAGTTCTGGTTAGGACTACTTAAATAATTTGTGCCATATTCTTGGCATACTCTGAAAGGGCTGAACAAATACTGAATTAACTATCGTAACAAAAACAAATGTTACTATGAAATACAATGAACAGATTCTATCTTTTATTTGACATCATGGATTAAATAACAAAAATGTATGGATAGTGGAAAATGGTATCTGTATAAAATGTAACAACTTCTGCATGAAGGTCATTCAGTGTTCATGTTGACACATTTTAATACTGGCTGGACATCATTTCATTGAAAGAAACAGAAGGGCAGTGATAGCCACGTTCACATCACATGGCACAAAACAAAGCTGAGAAGCCTCATTTTTGTTTGTGGCTCAAAATGTTAAAAATGAAGGCTAGGTTTCATATCACACAAAGTGTTTCTTTAACAATAAAATAGAATAATGCATGTACTAACATAAAAAGAGGGAACCACAACAAATAATGCAATGTATCCTTCAGCCTACAAGGCACACTCCCATTCAGGATTCCAGCCAGCTTATTCCTTCTAAGACCCAAAGCAGATGGGCCAAAAGGACTGCGCTGGTCCCGATCATGCCAGGACCATAGTAATTGTCCCGATCTGGGCCACTGCTGCAGTCTGCTGGAAAAAGCGGATTCTTCTTGCTTGGTACAGCTTCTTGCTTGGTGCAGTGCTGGTTCTTCATGATTGGTGTGGCATCAGCGCAGCTTCCAGCCACATTTAGGGCATACGTCATCTAAACACCACACCTCCAATGTAGCCCAAAACTGGCACTTTTTGCCTATGTGTTTTGGGTCTTAGATGGACATTCCACTCCACTCACTTCCAAGGGTCCTTTTCCTCCCAACCTACACTCTGTATACTGTGGCTTCCCATTGTGCTCTTTCAAAGCATAGCATGCTTTTTTTCTTTCCCAAACTGATCTGTTTAATTCTGCAACCTAGAAGTTTTCCCCAAGCATGTAAATGTTTTTGGTTTTTCACACTAGCCTCATCTAAGCTGAGGAACCCACATCTACCACGTTTGCTATTACAAAGTTAAAATAAGGAACACCACTAGAGGGAGCTTCCATTTTGTTCAACTAAAGACTGAAGCTCATTCATGAAAACAATGTTTTAGCCTCTCTATTATGTAGGGAGGAGGGAGAAAAAGAGAGACGATGGGAGGTAATACGTGTTTAGATACCTGTGGTTTGTTTGTTTTTTCCAAATCAAATTACAAATTGTGATCCATTGTACCATTTCCAATACCATAAGACAATAATAAATGTTATCTTAAAAACTAAAACTTTTCATTTCTTAGAGAAATGGCTATTATTATGGAAGCCAAAAGGCAAAAAAAGTATCTATATACTGCAAAAAATTCTAGAGTGGAGAGTTGAAAAGCAACCTCATTGCACCTGTCCAGGACCTCCTGCCAGTGAAAAGTAGACCATTCAATGTCAAGGATGAGTAACCATCCTTGAAGCTGTATGCTTTCAGGTTTAACCCAAGACATTATGCTGCCTGGAGCAAACCAAGGCAACCTCCCTCACCCTATTCCATGAACCTGAAGCCATCCAGACTGAAAACTGACCCCTCAGTTCAACACTGGCCACCTGATAACATCTTACACAAGACAGTAGGCTAAAAACATAGGGTGTACATATTTCTGCCTTCCAGCACTACTTTACCATTCCTACCTTCCAGCATCTTTCCCTGAGGGGGCTGCCTCACTCTGCCCAATGGTCAGGCTGGCCCTCTCTACTGCTTCTGTGTCCCTTCTCCTCTTTCTATAAAGGTTTGCATGGAAACCTATATTAATGCACGTAACTTGGGGCAGCACTGGGATGGGGTCTTACCTGCATATCTGAACATTAGTGTATGAGCTATGAAACAAACATTATCCTTCCCTCAGTCTTGCCAGTGAAAAGTTTTTACTTTTCTTCTCATAAAGTCTATGCTATTCTATATCAAAGACATAAAGGGATAATAGATTTTAGGGCTAAAAGAAGAAAAATACTACAAGGAGACTTCTTGACCCGTTCCACTGAAGCCTATCACCTTGTCTTAGGGAGGATGCAGACTGGCACTTTAGGCTGGCCTGGGGGTGGAGTTGGGGTGGGGCAACTGCACACCAGTCACCCCGACTCCACCCCAACTCCAGCCTGATGCCGTGCACCTGTCCACATGGCATTCAGCATCAGAGCACCCTCTTGGCGCAACATGCATACACGCTGTGCCAAAGGGACACAAAAGAGCTGCGGTGGCAGCTCAAAGGGCGGCTTTCTGCTGCCCCCCCCAAAGGAGCAGCATTTGCCCACTCTTTTGGGGGCGGCAAAAAGGAGGACTGGGGCTGCGGCGTTTGGTTGCCACGGCCCCAATCCACCACTCCCAAGGGTGGGCCAGAGCCGCCCCTTACGGGCTGTGTGCATCAAATGACACCAAAAATGCCTTGGAACAGTCCTGGCTATGGAAGGCCATTGCCAGAACTGATTCCTCATCCTTGATGCTTGGCAATCTGCTTCTATAGCTGCATTCTATTTTTTTGCTTTTGGGGTACAAAAAGATGTTCCTGAAAATTATGCAACTAGCTGTTGCCCACTCTATAATAGGTTCACAGTACTAGCCAAGAAGCCAATCTGATAATGGCAGTGCTCAAAATAAACCAGAATCTCTAGTCTTGTACTTTAGCCCAAAGTTATGGGAATTATTTCTTTAGCCCCTCCTCCGCTCCACCCCTGTGGACGGCAGAGGATATATAGTGCTGCCGAGGACATCCTCGCCTGCACCACCTGGCGAGCGGCAGTGTCCTCCAGGCCATGGAGGACCACTTACCAGCCCCGGAAGACCAGCTCTGGGAGATCAGCTGAGCGGACTGAGCAGCCCCTCCTCTGCTCCACCCCTGTGGATGCCGGAAGAGCGCCGACAGCTACACAACACCGCCGGGAACACCTTCACCATAGAGGACTATTTTGCCATCTTATAGCTCTTGGAGGACCACAAGACAGGAAAATTATGCTTTTTAAATTGTATTTTTAATTATTGTTATCTAATTTGCTTGTATGTTTGGGGGGATGGGTGGGTGGGTGAAGGAGGGATGGGATTTTAATTTGATGTATTGCTTTGATGTTTTGTAATGTTGTACGCCGCCCCGATTGCCTGGCAGAGGGGCGGGATATAAATAAAAATTATTATTATTATTATTATTATTATTATTATTATTATTTTTTGTGTAATTTAGGGTCTCTTCAGACGTGCCCAAAGGGCTGGCCTGGAGACAGAGTTGGGGTGGGGCAGTCACACACCGGCCACCCCAACCCCACGGCGACGCCATCCTGATGCCATGCACAGTTACACACAGTGTGGAGCATCAGGACGCCCTTCCAGCACAACATTCAAACACACTGTGCGAAAAAGGGCACTGAAGAGCCATGTGCCGGCTCTTAGGGCGGCCTTTTGCTCCCCCTAAAAGGAGCGGCGTTTTGCCACTCTTTTTGGGGTGACAAAAGGGAGGATCGGGGCCATGGTGTGGGGTTGCCACGGCCCTGATCTGCCCAGAGCCACCCGTCTGCAGTCCCCCTCAGTTGACTTTAAGTATTCTTATCCCACTCGATTACTTAAAAGGTACGTGTTGATTGTAGGTACAATCCAAGGTGCATGTTGATTGCACAGCTGATTAGGAATGCTGTGTCAGGTACCTATTCAAACAAAGTTGGATCTGTCTCCACTTCTCATTCCAGTACTTATTAACTCCACTAGTGATCAAGAGTAAAAGGATTATATTTGCTTTTGCCAGAATCTCAGAGAATAAAATTACACAATTTTGTGACAATCCACTTGTAGTAAGAACCAACAATAAAATAAATGAGAGTTAAAACCTTACATGGATGTCTTCTTTCACAAACAATATGTCATTGTAACTGAAAAGAGATTAACTTTCATTTAGGCTAGCAGCTTTGGTTTCTTGGTAATCAGACAAAAACACATTACATTTTAATGATCTCTAAATTATAGGAATCCAGATAACCTAGGCTACAGTGTGCAGCTCTAAATGCATACATTCTCTTTTCTTTCTTATAGTACAGGGAAGCTCCATGAATTTGTTCTGGGTGACAGTGTTGATTTATAGTACAATTGCTGAAGTACAATAGGCTGCTTTTTATTGTATGTTTAATACAACATTGTGTCTTTTCTGATATTAACAATGTCTAAAAATATAAAAATGAACCAAGACACTCTTAAGTACGAGGGATATATGACTGAAATGTTTGTGGTATCCAAAGCCAGCCCAAGACATTTTGCTGCCTGAGACCAAATCCATGAAGTTGCTCTCTCCCTATTTCATCATAGTGGAGATGGGAAACAGACTCCACCACACCTAAGGCAGCTATCTAATACATAGAATTTTGTAATCTAACTGAGGGAACAATGAAGACTTTCATGAGGACCAGGAAGCTTACACAGAGCGCACAGAAACATCCCACCTGAAGTCATTGTTCCCCTGCAGAGGCAGCAACTATTTCACCACAGGCAGTTGTCATCATTCAACCTAATGGTAGAGCCAACATTGGTGCTATCACACTTTTCAGTTAAACAAAAATCAGTTCAATAAACAACACATTTGGAATAGTGCTATTCCAGAGCATCTGAAGCATTTGAAGAATGGAACACAAACATTTTTAAAAGATTTACATATGGTTTAATAGTATGGTTGGGAATGGCAAAAAACAAATGTATAAATTGTTCTTGTTCTTGTTAACTCCCTTTGCATCGATCTCGACCCATGGCGACCCTCTGAATGAGATATCTCCAGGCCCCCCTGTCCTCTACTACTCCGCCCAGCTCCTGCAAACTCATGGTCTCTTTAATAAAGTCTATCCATTTAACTTATGGCCTTCCTCTTTTTCTATTTCCCCCTACCTTTCCTAACATTATTGTCCTTTCCAACGATTCATGCCTTCTCATGATGTGTCCAAAGTATGACAGTCTAAGCCTTGTCATCTTGGCTTCTAGGGATATCTCTGGTTTGATTTGTTCTAGGACCCATTTGTTTGTCCTTTTGGCTGTCCATGGAATCCTCAGCACTCTTCTCCAGCACCATATCTCAAATGTGTTGATTTTCCTCCTATCTTCTTTCTTGACTGTCCAGTTCTCACTTCCATACATGGAAATAGGGAATACAATTGCTTGTATGATTCTGACTTTTATGCTGAGCTGTATGTCTTTGCATTTTTTGCATTAGGATCTTTTCTAGTTCTTTCATAGCCGCCCTTCCAATTCTTAATCTTCTCCTGATTTCCTGGCTGCAGTCCCCATTCCAATCAATGTTTGATCCCAGATATGAGAACTCTTTTACTATTTCTATTTCCTCATTGTCTAATTTGAATGTGTGTAAGTTCTCTGTGGTCATTATTTTTGTTGTCTTTATGTTCAACAGTAAGCCTGCCTTTGCACTTTCTTCTTTGATCTTCTTTGTTCCAGGTCTGTGAGGTTCTCCTGTTTGCCTGATGAAGAAGCCAGTGTGACTTTGAAAGCTTGCAACATGTAGTTATGCTTTTTGATTGGCCCAATAAAGGTATCATTGTTTGGATGTTTTTGATTTCTTATATGTTCTGCATACATGTTGAACAGATAGGGTGAAAGGATACAGCCTTGTCTGACCCTTTTGCCAATTGGGAACCATTCTGTTCTGACAGTAGCTTCTTGTCCTGAATACAGATTTCTCATCAGGACTATCAGATGTGTTGGCACTCCCATGTCTTTAAGGGCATTCCATAGCCTTTCATGATCTATGCAGTCAAAGGCTTTGCTATAGTCTATAAAACACATGATGACTTTCTTTTGGAATTCCCTGCTACACTCCATTAGCCATTGCATATTTGCAATGTGATCCTGGTGCCTCTTCCTTTCCTGAACCCTTCTTGGACCTCTGGGATTTCTCCCTCCATGTGGGGTTATAGTCTATGTTGTAGAGCTTTGAGCATGATTTTGCTTGTGTGGGAGATTAGTGCTATGGTTCTATAATTGCTGCAGTCTCTTGTGTCTCCTAGCACTAGAGTTGACTCTGTCAGTGTGGATTGCAACAGTTCTATTGGTATATCATCTGTTCTTGGAGTCTTGTTTTTTGCCACTTCTTTTATTGCACTTTCCACCTCACTTTTTAGAATTTGGGGTTCATCTTCATATAGCTCTTCACTCCATGTGTCCTTCATTTTGTCATCTCTTTTGTATAGTTCTTCTGTGTATTGCATCCAATGTCTTTTTATTCCTTCCTGGTCTTGAATCATGTTATTTTTATTGTCATAGAGAGTCCTGGTCCTCGGTTTGAACTTTCCCTTGATATCTTGAATCTTGTCGAATAGGTCTCTCATTCTTCCCTCTTTGTTGTCATCTTTTATTTCTCTACATTTGTAGTTGTAGTAATTTTCCTTAATAATAATAATATAATAATAAGTTTTATTTATAACCAGCTCCTCTGCTCGGCAATCGGTGTGGCGTACAACAAATTAAAAATAAAGCAAGTAAAAACATTCCATCCTCCCACCCCTAACCCTCCCACCCCTTAAAATAGGATTAAAGTATCGTAGAATTAAAATCAAATTACATAAATAAAATACAGTACAATACTGCCGGATTTCGCCTATCTATTAGAATGGCGGGAGAGATGAATGTCAGGTCGCCTCCAATTTAGCCGGACGGCTATTCCGGAAAGGCCTGCCAGAAGAGAACCATCTTTACTGCCTTTTTAAAGGCAGCAAGGGTAGTAATAAGAAGGATCTCGTCTGGCAGACCATTCCACAGTCTGGGAGCGGTCGCAGAAAATGCACTCTGGGAGGTCTGCAAAAGCCTGGTCTTTATCGGTTGCAGCAGATTCCTCCCAGAGGACCGGAGTGCATGGGGGGGATCATACAGGGAGAGGCAGTCCCTAAGATAAGATGGACCCAAGCCATGTAGGGCTTTAAAGGTTAACACCAACACCTTGTACTGTGCCCGGAAACTAATTGGCAGCCAGTGGAGGGATTTAAGCACAGGTGTTATATGCTCCCTCCGAGATGTTCCAGTAATTAATCTGACTGCCATGTTTTGCACTAATTGCAGTTTCCGGGTTAAGCACGAGAGTAGCCCCATGTAGAGTGCGTTGCAGAAATCCAGACGTGAGGTTACCAGAGCATGTACCACAGTTTCCAGATCCCTCATATCCAGGTAAGGGTGCAGTTGGCATATCAGACGAAGCTGATAACAGGCACTCCTGTCCACCGCATTCACCTGACAAGTCATATGAAGTGATGAATCTAGGAGTACCCCAAAGCTGCGAACACAGTCCTTAGAGGAGAGTGTGACTCCATCCAGGACTGGAGACTGTATTCCCAAAATTGGTTTCGGGCCCGTGACTGTCAGTACCTCTGTTTTGTCTGGATTTAGTTTCAATCTGTTTTCCCTCATCCAATCCATTACCGTTCTTAGACAGTCATTAAGAGGAGAGACGCCATCTTATCCTTGCACACTAGCCGTTGTACTGTTGTGTTCATGTTTCTTAGTTTATTCCTATCTCCTTTTTGTTTTGTTTCTCTTCTTTCCTTTATTGCTTGTAGCGTTTATCTGTCATCCATGATTTCTTCACTTTCCTTTTGTCCGTTGGAAGTGTCTTCATACATTCTTCTTTTATTATGTACCTGGCTTCAGATCAAAGCTCTACCAGTTCACAATCTATTATACTTAGTATTGCAAATCTGTTCCTTATATTGTCAATGACTTCTGTGTAAATGTTGTTTAAATCGTATTTGGTATGATGACTGGTTTTGTTCTCATCTTGAGTTTTACATTTATTTTTGAAATGAGTAGTTTGTGATCTGTGTCACAATGAGCACTTGGTCTAGTCTTGGCCACCAGTATGGAGCTTCACCAGCTTTTACTTCCAATTATGTAATCTATTTGGTTTTTGTATTGGCCATCTGGTAATGTCCATGTGTATAACCTTTTCTCTGGCTGTATGAAAAATGTGTTTTGAATAAATAGGTTGTTGGCTTCACAAAAATCTATCAGATGCTCACCAGCTTCATTCCTTTTGCCTAGTCCAAATCTGCCTACTGTTTTTGATTCTTCTTTACTTCCAACCTTTGCGTTCCAATGTCCAATTATCAGCCTGACATCCTGTGTTGGTGTGTTGTTGATTTCTTCCTGTACTCCTTCGTAAAATCTACCAATTTCTTGTTCTGCCTCACTGATTGGTGCATATACTTGAATTATGGTGATATTCATAGGTTTCCCGTGGAACCTTATTGAGGTGATTCTGTCTGATTTTGCACTGTATCCTCTGACTGCTTTTGCAACATCTTTTCTTAGAATGAAAGTCACCCCATTTCTTCTTGTCTTTTCATTCCATGTGTAGAACACTGTGTGGTTGTCTGATTCAAAGTGGCCCATTCCTGTCCATTTTAACTTACTCACCCCCTGTAATGCTATGTTCATGTGTTGCATTTCCATTTTATAAATAGCATTAGGGAATGTATAAATAGCATTAGGAAAATAGCATTAGGGAAATGCCCCAAATCAAATACAGTGTTCAGAAGAGTTACTTTTTTGTACTCACATCCAGTATGAACATGGTGGTTTGATCATCCAAAAGGTAACTCTTTAGAACTCTGGATATAGACATTATGTGTATTCTTTGTGTGTACACACACATCTATCGATCTAAACCACAGAGAGGTGAAAATAATGTTTATCTCTCTGACTAAATCAGATATGCTTGGGGCAGTTATATTTCAATCTTTTATGCATAACATATCACAGAAACACATTTAAAAGTCTCCAAAGAATACTCCTTCTCATTCAGTCAACTTCTTTCCCGGAGTTTCTATTCTTTTTCAAGAGCCTCTCCCATTTCCTCCTGAAATCCCATTTGCTTCTCATGAGGAGGTTAAATTAAAACATCATTATTAACAGTTTATCAAATAAAATAGCTTATATTCAATTTGTAAAACAAATGAGTGTTGAAAATGTCTCAACCACACTTCCTGATTTAAGTGATGTAACTGTTTGCTTTGTTGCATAACCACCATTGTACTGACAGCAAGTTCTTCTTAAAGCCTATTTCCCTAGAAACAAACTGAATCACAAACACAGTGGGCTTACAATAGTAATAATACACCTTTACAGAGAATTTCTCAGTAATTTGATGCTACAGTACCATCCTTGCAGGTGGCCTCTTTGGAAATTCTTCCACTGCATCAAGTGTGCAGCATTTAGCAAGATACAAAGGAGATTTCAATTTACCTTTCAAGTTAAGGCAAGTTGTACAGCTGCTGCACACTTCCTTAGCCTGAGAATCTTTTCCTTAGACATTGGCCTTGCTACCTGGGGATAATAGGAGTTGTAATACAGCACATCTGAATGACACCAGGTTAGGGAAGACTCTCCTTTGATAAGCTGCTGGCACACTAAGCAGAGGTTTATATGCAATGTTGGAGGACTGAGATTGTAGATGCCCATTCTAGATTTACATGAGGTGTATGATGTCATATTAGACCTACACATCCTTTATCTACAAAGCTAAGGACTATGTCAAGCATGTGGACTCCTGTTCCAACATGATATTCAACTATCAGAGTTTCAAAAGTTAAATATTGCACTCCAATTCCTCAAATCTATCAAGCCAACAAAACCACTTGTCTTGCTGGCTGAGAGGATCTGGCTGTTGTAGTTCAAACCAGTAACTGCTCCAAAACAATGAAGATGATGAGACCTAAAAATAGACAGGGCAAGTGAAGCCCAGTCCTTTATTGTTCTGGAGTAATGACAAAATGAGAGATACTACCTGTAGCCAAAAAGAAAGAGAAGCCACAATGGATGACAGATGAAACTCTTCAAGCAGTTAAGGACAGACAAGAAGCAGAAGTAAAAAATGACAGAAACAGAATTAGAACCCTGAATGCCACTGTTCAACAACTTGTGCACAGGGACAAGGAGAACTACTATAATAATAAATGCAGAGAAATAAAAAGTGACAATGAAAAAGGAAGAACAAGAGACCTCTTCTAAAAGATCCAAGAAATCAAAGGGATATTTAAACCAAGAGTGGGGATGCTCTACAACTGGAAGGGGAACATATTACATGACAAAGAAGATGGAACTATACATGGGAGAACTATATAGAAGAAATGAAAGAATGACACGTTCCTTCAAGGAAGAATCATATGAAGACAAGCTTCCAATTTTAAAAAGTGAAGTGGATGCTATACTCAAAGTACTTGAGAAGAACAAATCACTAGGAACTGATGGCATACCAACAGAGCTGCTTCAGTCGATAGTGACAGAATATATTCTAGTTCTAACCAAAATCTGTCAACAAATATGGAAAACAAAACAATGGCCCACAGATGAAAAATGCTCAATATAAATCTCAGTCTCCCACAAAGGATTGCAGTAGCCACAGGAGTGTTGCATTATTTCCCATATGAGCAAAGTGCTCAAAATTCTACAACAAATACTTTTACCATACGTGGAGCAAGATATGCCAGATGTTCAAGCTGGATTCAGGAAAGGAAGAGGCACTAGAGATCATAATGGAAAATAATGGATAATGGAGCACACCAAAGAATTCAGAAGAAAATCAGTCTGTGCTTTATAGATGATAGCAAAAGCTTTGATTGTGAAGATCATGAAAAACTATGGATCACTCTTGAAGAAATGGATATGCCATAACATTTGATTGTCTTGATATATAACTGTTAGGACAGAATAGAGAGACATTAATGGTTTCTAATTGTAAGGCGGAGAGACAAGGCTGAATCTTATCGCCCTATCTGTTTAACTTGTATGTCACAAATATCATATGTAAAGTAGGACTAGACTTGGAACAAGGAGGTGTGAAAATTGGAGGAAGGAACATCAACAATTTAAGATATGCAGATAACCCCATACTATTAGCAGAAAATAGCAAAGCCTGTCAAGTAAGAAAGTACAAAAATAGATTTACAGTTGAACATTAAGAAAACAAAAATAATAATCACAGATGACTGACTTCACTTTAAAGTAGATGGTGAAGATGCTGAAATAGTTCAAGATTTTCTATACCTTGGCTCAGACATTAATCAGGATGGAAACTGCAGTCATTAAATCAGAAGACTAGGGCTTGGATGGGCAGCTATGTAGACTGATTTGGTCTGACAAACTGCAGATGGAATAAACCCTCCTAAGTATGAAATGGTCATAGAAGAAAGAGTTTCTGATGGCCACTCTCTTAATACTCATATCACTGAATTGGTTACTTTTTTAAGCTGCACTGATAAACAAATGATCAAGTTCATCAGCAGCGATAACACTGTCCAAACATTTTACCAATTAAAGGCAAGAAATATGTGCCACATAGTTGCTTTCACCACAGCCAGCTGAATAACTCCTGTAGTAGTATGTATTTAAGATCCAGTGTACACAGGCAAATTCTCATAAAAAGAGGGAAGTGGTCATATGCTGAAAGTTAATTTTATGGGCCAATGGTAATCCTTAACTCTCAAAGTCTGCCACCTTGCTTACAACACTGGACTCCTCAAAACTGATGACTAGAGGGTAGAGTGGGGTGAGAATCTTGCAAAGGGTGTTTAGTAATTGACTTTGTGTCCTCAGTATTTTTCAAAAAAAAAATAATTAGAAAGATGACAGATCTTTCTAGTACATACTTCTGAAAACTTATCATAACTTGTCCAAACATCTCTAGAGTTTACAAGGAAGTCTACAGTTCATTTCAATAAGCTGAGATGGTTTAAATTACCATCAATTAATAGTGTATTCATGAAATATTTTAATTAACCACTTCCATTCACACACTGGGTCTTTTCTTCCTGGTTTCACACACAGACACCAGAACACCATCTATATCTGCTGTATAGTGTCCTCCAGCACCCTGGAGCACAGTTGAGGGTCATGTAGGCACTGTAAAGGGAAGAAGAGATCCATTTTGCCACTGCTCTGTGTTGCACTGTCAGATAGCTTTGGGAAAATCCCATGTGAATGATCCTGGTCTTGGATGGGGATGACCTGAAAGACACTGCTGTTACTGGCATGGTAACTACCTACTAGCACACTTTAGAAGGACCAAGGCTAATGGCACATTCTACATAAAAGAATTCAAAATCCTACTGAAATCACTATTAATGGAGAAATTCCATTTCCCTTTCATACAACCATATTTACAAAAATATTTTGGATCAATTTGGTGTGGCCCTTGATTCAGGATCTATAGAGTGTTTAATTGCTTGGTAAAAGTATTTGTTTAAAGTTATAGATATAGAGATAGTTTTTTTAATAATAATAATAATAATAATAATAATAATAATAATATCAACAACAATAACAATTCTTACATTGCTGGATATTATTATTAAACAATAACATTTCAAAGTTTAAAAAACTAATTAGTCTATTTTAAGCACCCTTGGGAATGAGATGGGATATCAAACAAGCAAATAAAAAAGAGTGGAAACAAATAAAAAACAGCAGAGCATGTATGTTGTGCAGACAGTGTGTAAAAGGGAAGAATGTTATTTCCAGCTGCTTTGTGAGAGCTAGACACTGCAGTCTAATAGACTTTCCCCTCACAGGACCAAGTCATCTGCACACAAGGAGAGTGGGGAACATTTGGCCTTCTTCCATAATCTTGACAATTATTGCAGCACTTGGCAGCCATTCATTTATATGTGACAAAGGGATGCAATGAGAAGCCCTGTAAGAAGGTGGGCACACTTATTTTGGTACCTGGTGTCTGTGTGACAGGCTTCACATTCTAACCATCATGTTGTGCCAAACTATAGTGCTTTTATTTCATCATGGATAACTCCATTAGCTGAAATCCATGTAGCTCTGCCACTTCATCTGCATAGTACTGCCCTAGACTAGATGATGATACATTATGAAACTCAATGATGGAATTCACCAACTGGCTTTTAAAGAATGACACATCATATTATATGCAAATAATTATGTGATATTTGTTTGAAAAAGAAGACCTGCATTGGTCTTGTTACAAAGAGGAAAATGTGGTGGGTGGGTGAGTGTGTTTCAAAAACATGCATTCTTTGCCTAAAAATCAGTTTGCCCTTTCCAAAAAGCATGAAATTATATTGTTATGTGAGGAATTCTAGGAACAACTATACTTAGACTCATTTACCTTTGAGTGATAGTTAAGTTAAATGAAAGATTTAATTACCTTTGTAGTTTAATTTAGGGCCTTTGCAGACTGCCAGAAATAGTGTGAATTGAGTCCACTTTAACTGCCCTGAATCTGTGCTACGGAATCATGGGAGCTGTAGTTTATTGTAGCACCAGAGCTCTCTGACAGAGAAGGCTCAATGTCTCAGAAAAAATACAATTCCTATGATTCCCTAGCACTGAGCCAGGACAGTTAAAGTGAACTCAATTTGCACTATTTCTAGCAGTCTGCAAAGGCCCTTAGTTACAGTATGCAAAGAGAGTATAAGTGGAGGCAAAACGGCACTCCTATAAGGCAGATCCCATGACTGCATGTTGGACAGCTCCCAAATTGCACCTCCCAGATTGTACTTCCAGTTTCAGTTAACTACAAACTCTCTGTGTGTGTCTCTTCCAAACTGTAAGTACCTATTCTTCACAAACAAAATGTTTTCCCCTCCACTTTCTGCTACCTCTGTTAGCTAATATCTTTCACTGACATTAAGAGGTTCCTTGCCTATCAGAGAACATGCTCTAACCATTAGCCACTATCAGGAAACCACTCTATTAGTGCAATAGAGGAATAGTGAGGCAGAAGCCATATCAATATTTTGTAAAGATACAAAGTTAGATCCAGACTGTGTTAGTTCCATTTAAACTCCCACTGAAATCCAAAGGGTGAAACCATGGCAACTAAAATAGAATCATAGCAGTATAATTGTATATCCAACCTGTTCTATTACCATTAAATAATTAAGTAATCTTAGAAATAACCTATTTCCTTCTGCCTTTTTTCTGTGCTGCTTTTACTAGAATCTGATCATTACAGAATGAAAATTTTCTTTTCTCATTTGAATCCTAGTTGAAAGCACTAGATATGCGATTTAGGCAAGAGTGACAACTCAAGGTACAGATCCTGTCTCCAAACACAGCCTGAGTCTGAAAAGCACTGAATTGTCTACTGAACTATGGGTTTTCCATAGATCACTGTTTCTCATACTGTGGTTCAGATTTTGTCAGACTTCATTGGTCATGCTGGCTGGGGCCTCTGTGAGTTGAAGTCTAAAACATCTGGAGGAATGACTCTTGTTTGAGAATGACTGCCACAGTTAACTTTGGAAGGAACAATTGTTTGGAAAGATGGCATTTGAGGCATTGCTGTCTTTGGTCTGAAGAGAAGTTTTGCCTCTCCATTTGCCTTGGCTTGTGCTATTCAAAAACTGCTTCACCTATACTGTGACTCACACCCTTATCACATTTACTTTTTACAGAGATTTTCTTGAGAATCCTCAAAGAAGGGACGACCAGTCTGCACCAACCCCACATGCACTATTTAATCATTCTGGCAATGAAGCAGAATGAAACATTCACACTCAAACTGGCTACTAAATAGATTATTCCCTGCACACATACACGAAAAGGAATTTCCAATGACTCTACAGCACAATAACACCAAGGGAGCTACCAAACTGTGTGATAAGGCGAACACAAAAAAGGGATTAATCCACTGCTATAATGGTAAACAGCATCATGTGATGAACATCTAGGTACAATTACAGTCAACCCTCTATAATCCATGGATTCTGCATCCATGGATTCAACTATCCACAGCTTGAAAATATATTTTTTTTAAAAAAATTCAAAAAGAAAACTCTGATTTTGCCATTTTATGTAAGGGACATCATTTTACTATGTCATTGTATATAACGGGACTTGAGCATCCATGGATGTTGGTATGCACATAGAGTCCTGGAACCAAATCTCAGCAGATACCAGGGCCCCATTGTACTTATTAAAATCTTTTGCTCCTAAGTGATAAAGAGCTAAGCCCCCTCCAAGCTAATTGAGAAGAGAAGCACATCAATATATGTAAGTTCTTCCCATCTAGAAAGAAAAATGGAATCCACAGATGAATACCATCAATCCCTAATAAAAAAGAGAGAACAGAGAGAGAGAATACATCCATAAATACAATGGACCCTCCATATTGGTGGACTGGAGATCCACAGATTTGACTGCTTGTAGATCACCATGCCTCATATTATTCAGTGGTAGTGCATGCATTGGAAGATATGAGTGAGACCATCCACAGCTTTTGCCATCCACAGGGGGCCTGAAGTCAAGCCTCCATGAAGGAAGGGCCCACTATACATACATCTATATGGTATAATTCAGTGTGTGACTCATTACATTTCCTCTAAACATCAATAAAAGAAACTTAATGAACCAATTAAAAATCTTATTATGAGCTTACCTTCAATTTTGTCTCCATATGTGTATATTCCACTAGTAAAATGTGGCAAGGAAAATACGAGTGATCCTAATGCTATGAAGAAAGATGCCAAGGCAAGCCATCTTGGTTTGTGCCCTCTTTCACCATAGAAGGATATAAAAAGGCACAAAAGACAGAATGAAATATCATAGCCCGCAGAAATTATCCCAGTGAGGGAACTATTCAAGTCGTAACGCTTCTCAATAGTGGAAATGCTCACATTTATTAGACCATTTACCACAATGCCTAGAAGAAAAGAGACATATAATTAGACAATCAAGTGTTGTAAGGATATTTTATTGTTGTTCTATATAAAAGCATCTACTTTATATAACTTCTTCTTTACTAACTTTCAAAATTATTCCAATTTTCCAATTGTTTATTGTAAAATGACATAAAATGTGAGGTTAAATATGCATAGTAAAGTAGTTTAAGCTAAAAAAAAAAAAAAAAACCACCGTGTTATATTCTGCATCTATGTGATGTGTCATTTGCAAGTTTTATGACTGGCAATAAAAGTATCCTCTAAAGAAATGCTTACTATTTCACAAACATGTGGGCAAAATTCCGTGCATGTCTAACTGGAAATAAGCCCCAATAATTTCAGAAGAACTTCTCATGTGAATATGGGATTGCAACTTTAATACAATTGTACAGTAGGAGTGAGCTACTGTAGTAAAAGCTAATTTTCACCCTCATGGCAGGCCACAGCACAGCATTTTTTCCTGAAATTTGGCTGGAGGCAAACCAGGAGTTAGCAGAGGTTACTTCCAGTTTACACTTCCTGGTTTTTCAGTCAGTTTTCAGCCACATTTTGCAATTTGTGGGAATTAAAACAAGGAATTAAAAGGCAAAATATCATATATTTTTTAAATTTGGAGGGGTTCGAGGTTATTTTAGAGTGTTTTTATTTTGTTTTGTTTATCTATTTATTTATTTATTTTGTATGTCATCTTTTTCTCAGAAGGGGAGAAGGAAGGTTTTCCCCTTCATAAATTCAATGGAGAGGTCTGAGGGCTTTGAGGAGGATGGATGCTTGTAGAACTACTGAAAGATGTTGGAGTTGTATAACCACCATCCTTTCCCTGGTGTATTTGTTTTTTGTTTTAAAGTCTCTGGGGGAAAGTAGATCATGATAGTTACCACTAATTGCTGCAAAGAAAACAAATTCCAAAATATTATCAACCATCCAAATATGACATGATTTCACAGTGGTGTTTAAGTTATCAGAGCAAAATGAGAAGACAACACATTTTAGGCACCATTAACAGCAAATTTCAAATTATTTAAGTAAATATTAAATTTTACTATGAAAGAGAAGCTACAATTTACATTTTCTGATTTAATCTTTGGAACATTTGGGGCAGGCTTTAATAAAGAACTGAGGCGCTTACTGACCCAAAGCCTATTGCTAGTCCTGATTAAAGGACACCCATTGATTCAATGGGACTTACATTTGTCTCGACTCACCATTCAGCAACTGATTGTATGGGTCTGGTATTAACCAACAGGATACCAGTCACTATATTCCTAATGAAGAAAAGTATGCATTCCGACATACCAGAACAGTCCTTAAAAGGAATGCAAGAGACTTGTTTTCCTGATGAACAAAGCTAGACTGTTTGTATGTAGGTGCCTTCAAGTACCTATCAGCTTATGGTGACCCCATGAATGTTATACAGTTTTCATAGAAAGGTGATTTTGCCAGTTAAATTCTTGATTTCTACAGATGAGACCTACAATCTTCAGAATCCATTACCTTGGTAGATATTCTGTTCTTATTACCTGTTTTCATATCAGGCAGTAAATGAATGGATTTAAAATAAAAGCAAAGAAGCTGGGCATTTACTTTAAAATATTTAAAGGAACAACGGATTTCAAACTGTAGATTTTGGCTTGCATGCCACAGTGGCAGTACAATCTTATGCAAGTTTATACAGAAGTAAATCCATTCATTGATGGAGATCATTTTGCAAAGGGATGCAGCGTTTACTACATTTAAATTACGGTATATTTTCCTCTTTAGTCATAGGTCTAACCATCTAATTTTGATCCTTAAAAACTCAGAGACAGGTCATTTGGTCTTAGAGAATGAGATCTGTAATAAATCAAACTGCTTTCACAGGTTCCTGTAAAATTATTAATTTTCAAGTCAGTATATTCAGCTTTCACAGGTTCCTGTAAAATTATTAATTTTCAAGTCAGTTTATTCAGCTGGATTCCTCACTTGGTCAAGGAACACCACTGGGCAGCCTTGAGCAAGTCTCATGTTCTCAGCCTCAGGGGAAGGCAATGACAAGCCTTCTCTGAACAAATCTTGCCAAGAAAATCTCATGACAGGTTCACCTTAGGGGTGCCATATATCAAAAACAACCTGAAGTCACACAACAGCAAATATTCTATCAGCAATCTTTGGGCAACCAATTTCATATAAAATATTAGGGACTAGCAGTCATTAACAGTCAATCTGGTATAAAGCTGGCCATTTCTAAACAATCACTGTTCATGTAGATGAATTAGAATGGCAATGGCTTTGGCATGGCTTAGGCATGGCCAAATGCTATCTTTGAAAATTGCTTCGTAGGCTAATGGACTACCTAATTGTCTTTCTAGCTCTCCACCTTCTGATAGTGCATATGAATTTGTGTGTTGAACACAAGTCCTCTCTGATGAAAAAGCCCTGCTTTTGGGTTGGATCCAAACAAGACATTTGGAGGGGAAACTTTGTGATTGAAAAAAATTACTTTTGGAAAAGGTACTTTCTGAATCCCCCAGGCAGCATGGCCACTGAGTAAATCTTGGTTGTAGTCCAAAAAAGGAATGCTTCTGAGCTCTATTCTGGACCCATGTTAGATTTAAAAAAGAGAAGCAACTTTATATTTCATATTCATATTCATACACCATCCTAAACTTATTTCCCCAGGTTCAGACCTTCATTCAACCAAGTAGCTCACCAGCCAGTCTCTCAACCTAATTTACTCTGTTGTTGTATAAGGATGAAAAAACAGTCACTGCTTCCATTTACTCTGAACGTTATCACACGCGGGTCTCAAAGCGGCAAGAAAGTGATATGGAATCAATCCAGAACTATACCGGTATAGACCCCAAAGACGGAAATGGCTATCAGACGCAACTAGCATCATTGCGCAATTAACGAAACTGCGATAGATGCGCTCCTGGGAACCGTATCTGCCGTTCACACACAAGTGAGAAGATCCCTTCCAGAACCCAGCAAGGATGTTCTTGCACATGCGCAGAAACAGGACAGCCGTGGCTGTCACTTGCCGCTGCTGTCAAACACACTCCTCCACAAGCCGGCACAGGGTTGGGAAGGGGTGTGTGTGACAGCAACCCTTGGGACTTGGGAGGAGGGCAGGGTCGGAGGATGCCTCTGACCCTGGCCTCGTCCCAAGGGAAGCCTGGTTGCTTTCCTTGGGAGCAGGGCAGGGTCGGAGGATGCCTCTGACCCTGGCCTCGTCCCAAGGGAAGCCTGGTTGCTTTCCTTGGAAGGAGGCCGGGGTCCGAGCCCGGCCTCGTTCCAAGGAAAGCAACCAGGCTTCCAGACTTGGGAAGGTGTGTGTGTGTGTGTGTGTGTGTGTATGACAGCCGGCTGTCACACACACACACACACACACACACACACGCCTTCCCAACCCAATCCGGCAAAGAGAGCCGCTCTGAGGACTTCTGCTCAGAGCGGCTCTCTCTTGGGAAGGGGTGTGTGTGTGTGTGTGAGACAGCCGGCTGTCACACACACACACACACACACACACACACCTTCCCAACCCAAGCCGGGAAAGAGAGCCGCTCTGAGGACTTCTGCTCAGAGCAGCTCTCTCTTGGGAAGGGGTGTGTGTGTGTGTGTGAGACAGCCGGCTGTCACACACACACACACACAAACCTTCCCAAGCCTTCGCGGGGCCTGGGCTCCAGGATACGTATCTGGTGATCAGACATACGGTGAAAGCGCTATCATTGTGGTATCATTTTGGTCGCGCACTTGTACTTCCTCAAGAAACCGGCATTCAAAAGAACGGGGATAATGCCGCATTGGGACGGGGTTGGGACGGGGTTGTGTGCGACGTCGTGTGAACACACGGGGAAAAAAACGCAATAGGACGGGATTGAGTGTGGATTGGGTCTACTTTAGACCCCGTGTGATAACGTCCTCTGTCTCCTTTGCTGTGCCCATTCCTAACCAATGCTCTGGCAAAATAAAGCAGAAATAGTAGTAGATATTCCATGTTGTTGTCTTCAGTGCCCAAGTTAAAATGGCTGTAAAGGCTGTATCCAGGCAACACAGTCACAGCACTTTGATGAACTACTGTGGCTCCAACCTATAAAATTCTGGGATTTGTAGTTTTGTGGGTCATCTGGTCTTGGCTGCGAGGAACTTTAATGTACTTCAAGGGAATGGAGCAAAGAATTGTGACCCCCTACCCAAACTACAAATCCCAGGATTCTGTAGGATGGAGTCATGGCAGTTAAAGTTCCAAATAGCTATAACTGTGCAGTTTAGATCTGCTGCAACATGGCATGGCTCTCTGGGAGCAAAGAGGTTCATAAAGAAAAGACTGAAGCTCAGTGGCAGGATGTTTTGCATCATAGAGGGCATAGGTTCAATCGCAGGCCTTTCATGTAGGGCTGGGAAGACATTTGTCTGAAATCCTGCAGAGCTATTCGGACTGAACCAAGATATTTTGTTGCCTGAGGCAACACCCATAATGGGATAGTGAGGAGTGGAAGGGTGCAGGACAGAGGAATGCTTTGGGAGCCCCAAGAGAAATGGGGGAGGGGAGAGTTGCTGTTCATGTTGTCTTTATCCTCTGCTGCCACAGGCATTTGCCTCACTCTACCTAAAACTGGCTCACATCTCAGGAGGGAGTTAGAAACAAAA
This sequence comes from Phrynosoma blainvillii, assembly GCA_026167975.1. Classification (NCBI taxonomy): domain Eukaryota; kingdom Metazoa; phylum Chordata; class Lepidosauria; order Squamata; family Phrynosomatidae; genus Phrynosoma; species Phrynosoma blainvillii. The sequence goes on from JANUYF010000002.1 coordinate 72,030,838, forward strand.
ACATGATTCCAAACAGTGACAGGGCAGCCTCCTAGGTCCCTAAAGCATCATAAATGTCAAGATTCCCCATAACACCCAGGACTGGCCTTGGGGATAAATGATGTATGTAAGAAGTGAGTCATTTCTGACTGGAGGTGACTCTACCATAGGGCATTTTTGGCAAGATTTGTGCAGTATGGGTTTGCCTTTGCCTTCCTCTGAGGCTAAGAGAATGTAACTTGCCCAAGGTTACCAAGTGGGTTCCCATGGCTGAGCATGGAGTTAAATCCTGGTCACCAAGGTCCTAGTCCAACACCCAAACTACTACACCATGCTGGCTCTCTTGTATAAAAAACATTATAGTTGTGGGCCTTCAAGTCCTTTCTGCCTTATGGTGACTCTAAGGCAACTTTATTACAAGGTTTTCCAGGGCTGAGACTTTGTGACTTGACAAAGGTCACCCAGTCAATTTCCATGGCCAGACAGGGAATCACACCCTGGTCTCCAGAACTGTCATCCAACATTCAAACCACTACACCAGGGGTAGGCAACCTTTCCCCTTTAAGGGCCGAGGGACTTCAGCTCCCAGAAGCCTCAGCCATGTTGGCCAATAGTCCCATGTTGGCCAATAGCTCCTGGGATTCTGGGAGCTGAAGTCCCTCGGCCCTTAAAGGGGAAAGGTTGCCTACCCCTGCACTACACCATGCTGGCTTGTACATGCGACCAATCCCTCTGCTCCCTTTCACGGGGCTTATATTTTGAAAGGGGAAGCAGTGGTGGGATCTTGTTTTCAGTACAGTTGTTGTTGTTATTGTTGTGTGCCTCCAAGTAATTTTTGACTTATGGTGACCCTAAGGTGAGCCAGTGTGGCACAGCAGTTTGAATGTTGGACTACAACCCTGGAAACTGGGATTCAGTTCCCAGCTCAGCCAAGATAACCATGTGATAGGTTTGCCTTAAAAGATAAGGGTAGAGGTTTTCCCTTGACATGTCTAGTTGTAATTGACTGTAGAGGGAGGTACTCATTTCCATTACTAAGCCAAAGAGCCAGAGTTGTCAAAGAAGACTCTGTGATCATGTGACCAGCATGACTGCACCAAATACTGTTACCTTCCCACCAAAGTGGTACCTGTTTTTCTACTTGCACTCTTACATGCTTTCGAACTGCTAGGGTGGCAGAAGCTGAGACTAGTGATAGAAGCTCACCCCATCATGCAGCACTCAGGCCTCGAACTGCCAACCTTACAATAATCAGCACTGGCATCTTAACCACTAGGTCACCTCACCCCTTAGGTCACCATAAGTCTGGAATGACTTGAAGGCACACAACATTAACAACAATGGCAAGCCTATGATAGGGCTTGTTGTTGTTGTTTTTGGTACGTTTCTTCAGAGGGGTGTTTGCCAAAATGGCCATCCTCTAAGGCTGAGAGAGGGTGACTTGCCCAAAGTGACCCAGTGGGTTTATATACTCGAAGGGGGACTCAGAGTCATAGTCCACAAATCACTACACCACACTGGCTCTCAGTACTACCAACTGTCAAATCCACACACACAGGACGCACCATGAGGATGACTTTTCTCATTTCATCATAACCAATTATCAAGTAACTTGAGTTCCAGTTAAAGTTATGGGGCCCTGAGCAGGGTGTGAAGAGATCCTGCTTTATAAACCAAGTTATCCCGTCTTTCCCGCCAATGAGTCCAAGGGTGACCAGATGTCCTTCTTTTCCAAGACATGTCCTACATTCAACCTTCTGTCCAGGAGGAATTCCAAATTCCTAATTCTTGGATTCACAAGATTAAGTTGCTGAGCATGCCTAAGGTGGCCAAGATAGGCAGTGAATGATGAGGATTTTTGTTTTGCTTTTAGCATATTAGTATAGTATTTTAGTCAGTCAGTCATCTTTATTACAGCCGTTTGGCCAGCACATAGTATTTTAGCATTTTATAGTATGGTGTTTTATCGTTCATTTTTGATTGTGTTCTGATGTACTGCCCTTGGTTGGAAAGGACATTATAAATTATCATCATTATCATTAAATGAATTCAAAGATATAGCTATCTTTGGTCTGTAGAATCAGTATGTAGAGGAGGACATTTAATAATTTTATAATGATATGTAGAGAGATCTTGTAGCGCCTTTGAGACTAAAAGAAGGACGTGGCCAAACAAAAAGCCCAGAAACACTTACAGAAATGCCAATTCATGCTTCTTACCTATGCTCAAAATGGAGGGCATTTAGGGCCTTTGCAGACTGCTAGAAATAGTGCAAATTGAGTCCACTTTAACTGTTCTGGCTCAGTGCTAGGGAATCATGGGAACTGTATTTTTTTCTGAGACATTGAGCCTTCTCTGTCAGAGAGCTCTGGTGCCACAATAAACTACAGTTCCCATGATTCCCTAGCACTGAATCAGGGCAGTTAAAGTGGACTCAATTTGCACTATTTCTGGCAGTCTGCAAAGGCCCTCTGTAATGGTATGTAGAGAGATCTTGTAGCACCTTTGAGAGTAACTAAAAGAAAGAAGTTGGCAGCATGAGTTTTCATAGACTTCAGTCTACTTCTTCAGATGTTTTTGGTGGAGTGGAAGGTAAACATATATGGCTGTCCCTGGCTTCTATCCAAATCTATTCAATTTGGGGCATAGGGTTCAGCATCTCATGCTTCCAACTTCTTTCTTTTAGTTCGTCTCAAAGGTCCTACAAGATCTCTTTGTTGTTGCTGTTAACTGCCTTTGTGTCAATTTTGACCCATGGCGATCCCACAAATGAGACATCTCCAAGCCCCCCCCCCCGTCCTCTACTGTTCTGCCCAGCTCCTGCAAACTCATATTTGTGGTCTCTTTAATAAAGTCCATCCATCTAGCATGTGGCCTTCCTCTCTTTCTACTTCCCTTGATCATTCCTAACATTATTTTGTCTTTTCCAACGATTCATGCCTTCTCATGATGTGTCCAAAGTATGACAGTCTTAAGTCTTGTCATCTTGGCTTCTAGGGATATTTCTGGCTTAATCTGCTCTGGGACCCATTTGTTTGTCCTTTTGGCTGTCCATGAGATCCTCATCACTCTTCTCCAGCAACACATTATCTCAAATAATAATAATTATTTATTATTATTATTATTATTATTATTATTTATATCCCACCCCTCTGAGATCAATCGGGGTGGCTAACAAAGTTAAAAGTACAATACAGCCCAACCCTATCCCCAGCCCCCCTTAAAAGAATATTAAATCAAATAGAAGTTAAAAGCCAAACAAAATAAAATTGCAGCAATTAGCAGCAACAGTAGTAATAACAATAAAATGAAGAAAAACGGCGACAATATACTGCATTTCTTTCCTGACTGCCCAGCTCTCACATCCATACATGGTAATAGAGAATACGATGGCTTGTATGATTCTAACTTTTGTTCTGAGTTGTATGTCTTTGCATTTTAGGATCTTTTCTAGTTCTTTCATAGCCGCCCTCCCCATTCTTAATCTTCTCCTGGTTTCCTGGCTGCAGTCCCCACTCCGGTCAATGATCTCTCTACATATCATTACGAAATGTCCTCCCTTTTGAGCATACCTAAGAAGCACGAGTTGAGTGACATTTCTGTGAGTGTCTCCGGGCCTTTTGGTTTGGCCGCGTCCTCCATTTCCCTGGCATGCCCTCCATTCCGCGGGCCTTGTCCTCCTTTGCCGTGAGGGCACCGGTCACCCTGGTGGAAGGGTCTCTCCCTCCCTCCCTCTCTCCCAAGCCCCCTCCCTCACCTTGAAAGATGGAGAGGAGGCTGTAGAAGACCAAATAGCCCTTGGCGTTGTTGCAGATCTGCAAAGCCGGCGGCGCGTAGCCTCCAAAGCCGCAAAGTTCCTCTCCGGGCTCAAAGCTGGGCGAGTCCGAGATCCTCTGGAAGTGGACGTGGGAAGGGTCGGTCACGCTGCCACCATCCGGGCTGGCGGGCTCGAAAGCCGGGTTGTCCACGCCATCTTTCCTCGTCATGACCCTCGGCCGGGCAGGTGTCCCTTTTGGCCAGGAGCCGCCGGGAAGGCGCCAAACCCGGAGGCGCACCTGCGGAGGCGAAGCTGAGGGAGGCGCCGCTGAAGAGGCTGCAGCGCCAAAGAGGGGCCAGGAGGGCCTGGGGAAATCTACCTATATCTATTACCTATATTAACTTGGCAAGGGAGAGCCAAGAGGAACCCGTTTGGCAGAGGGAGTCCCGTTTTGAGGAACGGGCTGTTTAACAAAATAAAGAACCAAATCCGCCCGGTGGGAAGCTTTGTCAAGCGGAGGAAGGAGAAGAAGCAAGCGCCTTTTTTTGTGTCTGTCTACCGGGGAGACCAGTTTGCTGACATGGCAAAGGAGAAGACGCTCATTGTTCTTCAGCGCCTCAGGGAAATTGGGCTGAGAGCCCGACTGGCTCCTTCAAAATAATAATGATGATAATGATAATAATAATAATAAAACCTAGAGGGAGACGGCTTTCCTCTTTAGGGACGTACACACACGCACTCCTTCCCCTCCAGTGCTTTCCCCCCCAAAAAGAAGGAGAACCAGCAGGTGTCACCCAATATCTATCCCAAAGTTGGCGCTTCTTCGACGGTGGCTCGCCGCTCCCGAGACTTCTTCCATGGAAAGGAAACCATGTCAAGATGGGTCATGTCGTTTGAAAAGTTTGTCCCTCTCCTGTTCCTTTTCTAAGCAGTTGGCTGCATATTCCACACACACACACAAAGAGAAGAAGAAGGGGTGGGGGGTGGGAAGCTGTATGTGCTCACATATCCTCCCAAATATACATAGTATCCGTGTTGAGAGAAAAGTGGTGACCGCCTTTAACTCTAGCCCAGCACAAGCAGCTGCTGCTGGCAAGCCAAGTGGGTCATTTTTATTGCAGAACCCTGAGCCATCCATCTGGAATGTTGCAGGCAAACTCTTTTGTGACAGTGAGGAATGACAGTTGGACCAGGATGCCATGGTAACCCAGGGTGATTTGGGCCCAAATTCAGAGATAGCTACCAAATGGACTGCCTTCTCAACCTGCTCTTGAGGTATTAATGCTACATGTACACAAGGCTACATGGGAGAGAATGAGAGCTTTATGCCAAAGACGAGGAATGTGTGGCTCTCCAGATGTTATGGGACTCCAACCCCCTGCTACCTTCACCATTGGTTGTGCTGGCTAAGGCAGATGGGAGTCACAGTTTAGCATCTGTTCCCCATCCCTGTTTTATAAAATGGCTGCATCCGCTGATTTCAGCTCAAAGAATTTGACATCAATGGAATTATTGGTAGAATAAATAAATACTGAACATGTTAATATGATAGACAGTCAGTGTGGTAGAGTGCTTTAAGTCTTGGACTCAGGGAGACCAGGATTTAAACTTCCACTCAGCTATAGAAATCCATTAGGCAACCTTGGGCTACTTGCACTCTCTCAGCTTAACAGAAAGACAGTGGCAAACTTCCCCTGAATAACCTTTGAGTCTAACTGAAAGAAAGAAATTGGCAGCATGAGCTTTCGTAGACTTCAGTCTACTTCCTCATATTCCTACTTCTACAGACTAACAAAGTTATATCTTTGAATTCCCCTGATTAAATCTTGCCAATAAAACCCTATGATATGATCATCATAAATCGGAGCCAAGTTGAAGGCACATAACAGCAAGAATAAGAATGATAGGTTTGAGTTTCTTCTTCTGTTGCAGTTAAATATGAGTTATCACATTGACTCTAAACTACTGGGGGAATGTTAAACTTATATTTAGGTGATTTTTTTTTTTTTTTTTTTTTTAGATATGTTAAAAATTTCTCTGAAGGTGAAGAATGGCTAAATATTCCTAGGGTACAATGTTGTTCTATCATAGCAGGAATGAAACACTATTTGATATGAGCTTAACTCTATAAAAAGAGAACTGGAGATGGCAAGCAGGAGTACACCATGTCCAAGATCTCTTTGTCTTTGCCTTTCATAGTGAAAGCATGTTATATATCTGTTATCACTTTCTTTTATCCAAGGATGTCATGAGTCCTTGCATTCATTTGTTAGGAAAGATAAAATTGATCTACTCTGTTCATAATTTTCCAAACTCCTGATGTTAAAACAAGAGCACATGCTAAAGAGAACTTAACGCGTAATAACTCTGTGGAATTCACAATCCAGTAGGTGGGTGCCTTATATCCCATATTATGCAATCATCCACGATATGCCAGCCTTTTAATCCTTTTTGATTATAGAAGTATTTCACCATCTAGTGGTTCAGTATACAAATAGCAGACAACATGGTAAAACCGTTTCTGGGCTGCAAAGCTTGAGACTGCAAGTGGGATGTCTGATCATGGGGAAGATCTGTCCACGGCAGATGTCCCTCCACATCCAAGAGTGACCTTTTTCTCTGCACTAAGTTGATATGCTAATATATTTATGCATGAAAATATAGACAATTTTTACCCACATCTTTGCATCAAAATTGTCCTACACCCCCCACCCAAAAAAAAAGATGATAGCTTCTAGTTATATGAATATATGGGTTGGGTTTTGGTGATATTACTCTGTCTCTTTACATCACTTGGCCACCACTCTGACATTATCTGTTCTAAAGTGTTTTCTTTTTGCTATGTAGTTTCTGAAACAGAATATCTAGCAAATTCACTATACAGTACTTCCAACCCCCCTCCCCTCCAAACATGGTGAGATTAAGAAACAATATTCTAAATTATATTGTATTGAATATAATTTATATTGAAACACAGTTGAGGACAGGGAATGTTTGTTGACATGCAGAACTTTGATGTAATGAGTTACAGGAAACATTACCTTGGGAGGTAATGAGTTTGCAACAAAGTGACACTTTAAAAGTGGTGTCATCAGGAATAAACTAGGACACTTATACTTCCTGACACTCTTGTTTACAGGATAAAAATTACAGCCACCACCCAGCTCAAATCTGACTACTCTTCACAGGATTTTATCCTCTTGATCAGTTGTGAGACTGTAAGGCAAGGTGGAGAGATTCAGTGAGCCATTTTTGTTGTTCGTGCACATGTACACATTACTGGCAGGATGCCTGCAGGCACCCATATACATTTGTGGACACTTCCTTTGGTGCCTCCTAATCTCTCTTTCCCTCTTGATTCTTTCTTGGTTTTTACATTTAAAATTTTTTTTGAGAAGAGTGAAGTGCCCCTTTCCAGTGCTGTACCATCTTCTTTTCCAATAATCTGGAATCCCAAAGTAGTTCTTAGACAATAAAAAAAATGTTTGAGTGACTTTAGCAGAGAGATTTGTTCTGAAGCAAGGTCAGCCATGGATGACAGAAAAAACATTATGAACAATAAAGAAAAGAAAAAACAAACAAAAGGGAGATAGCAACAAACTAAGAATTATGAATGTAACAGCAGAACAGCTTGTGCAGAAAGATAAAGAAAATTACTACAACGACCAATACAGAGAAATAGAAGAAAACAACAAAAAGGGAAGAACAAGAGATTGATTTCACAGGATCTGGGAAATCAAAGGAAAACTCAAACCATGGACTAGGATGATCTATAACAATAAAAATAACATAATTCAAGACTAGGAAGGAATAAGAAGATGTTGGATGCAATACACAGAAGAATTATACAAAAGAGATGATAAAATGAAGGACACATGGGATGAAGAGCCATATGAAGATGAACCCCAAATCCTAAAAAGTGAAGTGGAAACTGCAATAAGAGAAATAGTGAAAAACAAATCACCAGGAACAGATGATATTCGAATTGGACTGCTGCAATCCACATTGACAGAGTCAACTCTACTACTAACCAATATATGGTCAACAGATATGGAAAACAAAACAATGGCCAATAGACTGGACGCAATCAATATACATCCCCATCCACAAAAAGGGAGACACAAGAGATTACAGCAACTATAAAACCATAGCACTGATCTGCCATGCAAGCAAAATCATGCTTAAAATTCTACAACATAGACTCCATCCATATATGGAAAGAGAGATCCCAGAGGTCCAAGTAGGGTATAGGAAAGGAAGAGGCATTAGTGATCACATTGCAAACATATGATGGCTAATGGAGCATACCAGGGATTTCAAAAAGAAAATCAGCATGTGCTTTATAGACTACAGCAAAGCCTTTGACTCATGAAAGGCTATGAAATGCCCTTAAAGACATGGGAGTGCCAGCACATCTGATAATCCTGATGAGGAATCTGTACTCAGAACAAGAGGCTACTGTTAGAACAGAACACAGAGAAATAGAATGGTTCCCAATTGGCAAAGGAGTCAGACAAGGATGCATCCTTTCACCATATCTGTTCAACTTGTATGCAAACATATTATCAGGAAAAACAAGCTTGGACATAGAAGAAAGAGGAGTGAAAATAAGAGGAAGGAATGTCAACAATCTAAGATATGCAGATGACACCATAATACTAGCAGAAAACCTCACAGACCTGGAACACCTACTAAGGATGATGAAGGAAGAAAGTGCAAAGGCAGGTTTAATGCTGAACATAAAGAAAACAAAAATAATGACCACCGAGGACCTTCACAAGTTCAACCTAGACAATGAAGAAACAGAAATAGTAAAATAATTCCCATTCCTGGGATCAAACATTGATAGAAATGTGAACTGCAGTCAGGAAATCATAAGAAGACTAAGAATGGGGAGAGTGGCTATGAAAGAACTAGAAAATATTCTAAAATGCAAAGATATACAACTCAGCACAAAAGTTAGAATCATACAAGCCATTGTATTCCTTATTATCATGTATGGATGTGAGAGCTGGACAGTAAAGAAAGATTATAGGAAGAAAAACAATGCATTTGAGATGTGATGCTGGAGAAGAGTGCTGAGGATCCCATGGACAGCCAAAAGGACAAACAAATGGGTTCTATAACAGATCAAACCGGAAACCTCCCTAGAAGCCAAGAAGCCTAGAAGCCAAGATGACCAAACTGAGACTATTGTACTTTGGACACATCATGAGAAGAGGGGGCTCTTTGGAAAAAACAATAATGCTGGGAAAGGTGGAGGGAAGTAGGAAGAGAGGAAGGCCACATGCTAGATGGATGGACTCTATTAGGGAGGGTACAGATATGGGGTTGCAGGATTTAAGCAGAGCATTGGACAACAGAGGGTCTTGGAGATGTCTCATCCATAGGGTCGCCATGAGTCGAGATCGACTCGAGGGCAGTTAACAACAACAAAACTCAGCCATTGCACACGTGCACGTGCACACGCACACACGCGCACACACACACAAGCATGCAGACACACACTCCCCAAATGAGCAAGAGTCAGGGAGAGCAGAGCCGGGGAGTGATCAAGAAGGTCAATGCATATATAAAGATAAAAATGGGCAAGGTTAAATCATGGCTGTATCCACACTGCAGAAATAATGCAGTTTGACATCATTTTAACTACCATGGCTCAGTGCTATGGAAATCTGGGAATTGCAGTTTTGTGAAACATTTTAGCTTTCTCTGTCAGAGAGCTCTGGTGCCAAAATAATCTACAATTTCTAGAATTCCCTAGTATTGAGCCATGGCAACTAAAATGGCATCAAACTGGTTTATTTCTGCAGTGTGGATCCAGCCAGTGTCAGCAGAGCAATGTGTCTAAGCTGAACTTGAAAGGAACTGTCTTTTACTGAACCAATTTGGGGGACAGGGTTTGACACCCTGAATAGTTCCTTTAAGGTTTGGACTAGAAGTGAGAACAGATTCACTGATTTCTAACACAGAAGTCATCAACAGCTACAAAGTGAATCAACAGACAAATAAGACAAGCTTCACCTAAAGTAATGCTGTAATAAAATTAAAGTTTTAATGCCTTCTTACCTGCCAGAATTGAAGAGATTGAGCAAATATTAGCTGAAAAAGAATTCAATGGCTATGGGATAGGGATTAAATTTTTATAAATTTCAATCTTTTAGGCAAGAATGAATAATTTTGCCATTGTTCTCCCCAGCAAAGTTCTCAAAAACCATGCAGTTCTTTAGGTGTAGTCATAGTTTCATACCTGCTTCTCTAAAAATTACACGCAGGGTTTTTAAAATAATAATAGCAACAACAACAATCCTTCAGGGTGTTTGTAATTAAAAAAATGCACAGGAAGAGCCATAAAATGTAACTCATATACAATCTGAGGTAGTACAGTCTTTCCTTTCTACTACAAGATAACATACCCTTTTTCTGCTGCATTTGTTGGCTTTATTTGCTGATACTTGAGATCTGAATATGTCTATCATATAGCTTCAATGTTCTCCACTGTCTGGCATTTTTAATGTTTTCCTTGAATTTAGAAATCACATTTTATTCAGAATTTGGACAAAGATAGTGCTTTAAAAAGAAAATGACAGTAGTTTGTTTCCTCTCTCTGAAGTAGTCAGGATGGGGATTATTGAATCAAATCTGTGCCACCTGGATTTCACTTGAGAAATCCTATTTTGCTTGTTTGTATGTGCCTTCAACTCACCTGTCAACTTATGGCAACTCCAAACATTTCAAAAGATTTTCTTAGGCAAGAATTAATGAGAAGTGGTTTTGTCAGTTCCTTTCTCTGAAATACAGTCTACAGCACTTGATATTCGTTGGCAGTCTCCCATTCAAGTACTAACCTGGGCTCACCCTTCTTTACTTCCAAGATCATATGGGATTTGGTATCTTTAGGATATTAAGGCTGTGAGACTTATTAATAATATGGTGCTATCCTGTAGCAAGTCAAGGGAGAGAAAAGCCTAATACTTTTGTGTAGTTTTTGTGTAGATTTTGTGCAAGGCTATTTTTACTGGAGGTGGAGGGAAGGACCAAATATTGTACCCCTGAACTGCTTTTTTTTTCTCCTCAGAGAAATCTAGCTCTTTTCTTATTGTATAAGATGAGTGGAAAAGGTCTGAACACTACACCAGCTATGTCAGATTGCTCTAACTTGGGAAATTACTACTGTGATACTTGCAGAGACTTGAACAATTGTTTGACTCAGTAATGCTATCTGAATCATAGTCTGAAAATCCCTGCAGATAGATAGATTAAAAATAAAAGTCATGCAGCAATACTTGTTACTGTTGTTGTTGTGTGCCTTCAAATCATTTCCAACATATAGCAACCCTAAGGTGACCTTATCATGTGGTTTTTGCTCTAATTGTCAGAGTGACTGTATTTTCTCAAATGTTTGGCAAGTGTAGTCTCTAGTGGAGACAAACACAGAAGTCTACAAACATACACACAGCCCCATCCCTCACTTTGAATTTGGTGGATAGGGTACTGTTTAACAGAAGTGAAATCGGTTAGCTCCAGACCTTGGTACCCCTGGCATGAGTTGTAGGCATGGGGGGGGGGGGAAATGAGGGCATTGCCTTCCCATGAAGAATTTTGCCCTCTTAGATTACATTTTTCTTCAGTCTCCAAACTTCTAGCCTTCCAGAGAGTAAGACACTCAAAATAATTTGTGCCTAGAACACTTACATTTGCTGTGTGTACATTTCCTCTCCCTGTTCTCTGCTGGACAGATGCATGCTGTGTATGCTTTAGTTGGAGATCCTGCATTGAGTAGGGGGATGGACTGAATGGCCCATTCTATGTCACTGTCTAACACTCAACTGAAGTTTTAATTTACTGCAGTGTTAGAAAATAGGGGACTGAAAGAAAATTTCATGATGAAGCAAAGTTGTTATGGGGGGATTCCTCATTTTGTTCCCCAACCATTTATAGCTACATCTCTGCCCCAGCATAAACTGTTGCCCAGATTTGGGAATTCTAATAATAATAATAATAATAATAATAATAATAAATTATTTATATCCCACCCCTTTGAGGTCAATCGGGGCGGCTTACAGCATTAAATATTCTGGCATATATTTACACTATGCTAAAAGCATATAGAATCTAGGCCTAAGAGTCTTTTGGCATCTTCAAGTCTAATATTTCATGGATTCTAACCCTTTTCACCCAATACATCTGGTGGGCAGAAGTCTACAAAAACTGACACCAAATAAAAATTGCTAGTCTTTAAGGTGCCACAGAAATGATTGGACGAAATCCTGTTTACATGCAGATTTGTATGGCTTAGATGTGCATCTGCCTCTGTTTGCCCTTTGTACTTCATCCAAAATCTTCCCTTCTACAGCTGTTATACCCCTCCTGGGGGCAGCTAATGCTCTTTCTTACTGATGGGGAAAAGAGAAAGTGGTAATACAATTCAGAATTCAGAGAAGTAGTTGGCCTTTGTTCCAAAGGGAAGGAAGGGATGGTGCTCTCCATCTGAGAGAATATCCTCCTTTCTTCCCTCCTATGAGCACAGACCACCTGCATCTTCTTCCTCTGAATGCCTTCCGCATTGGTGAATGGCATTTATATGACACACATCCTGAAAGCGACCAGAAGCTGTGCAGAAAGCACTCCGACCCAGAAAAGCCAGCATAAACATGACTAGCGAAAAGCTACTCCTGCCGGCAGCTGGGTTTGGGGGGGCGGGGGCGGCAGCAGCTCACTTTGGAAGCAGACCTGGGTTGTCACCACAGTCCCAGCATGATCCTTTGAGCCTGTCTGTTTTGGGCCAATGTAAAAATCTGGATGGGCCAGATGTTTTTTTCACATAATGTTTTCTGTACCAAAATGTACTTTTCTGTAGAGAAAATTATGGGTTTTGTGTAGAAAATGGTTTCTTTGAATAAAATTCAGTTTTCTGTGCACAAAGTCACTTGTTTTATACAAAATAAATTCTTAATTGCAAAGATTCTCCTTCCTTCAGTATTCTCCTTGTTACTGTTTCCTGTTATTCCAGAAATCCGTTTTCCTCATTTTTTGATGATGTTTTTACACAGGGCAGCTCTTTCAAAACTCAGTTTTACAGGGGGCAATCTTCTAACTGAAGGGATGGGTTGCATAACTCAAGGTGTATAACTCTGTTCGTAACTATGAACAAGGTGGCAGTAAGAGATGGCTACAGCCTCACATCTTCTAACTCAATAAAGAACCAAATGTGACACCACCCAGCTCTCCTGTACAATACTTTTAGATATAGATATAGATGCATACAGATACAGAGCTAGATGTAGATATACACTCATCCCTTCCCATTCACGGACTTGGAGTCCGCAGTCTTAGTCCTTCGCAAATGGCAAGTGGGGAGGCACAAAATGGCATTCATGCTGCCGCCACTGAAATCAATGAGGCTTGGATATTTGCGATTTTCCCAATTCGCGGGAAGGTACAGAACAGATCCCCTGTGGATTGGGAAGGACAACTGTACATACAGAGTAACAAGAAACAAAATGACAATGCAAACAAAGAATGACAGATTTACAGAGCATCATCATGACAGATATAATGTATGAATGAGTAAATAAAGTAAATACGCTTGTCCCTTATTATCCATGGGGGATCCATTCTGGACCCCCTGCACATAACAAAAAATACAGCCTTTCCTGCAGCTGCATGCACTTGCATCCATGTAAAACAATGGGACTTGCTGTCTGTAGAAGCTCAAACCCACAGAGGGCAAGCCCACGGATAAGAAGAGCCCACTTATGTATATAATGAAAACTTTAAAGTATCTTAAACTATACATTGGGTATCTCAGGATTATAACAGATGTTGATGGTGAGGTTTTAAAGTATTAGAATGCGTTTCTTCACTTTAGTTAATTGCAGTGCATTGCTTAAGTCTATCTAGTTAGACCTTGCAAGCGGGGAGGCTGGGTAACAAGTAAGATATAATTGGCTTTGCCTCAAGCACTCTCATGACTCCATCTCTGTAAGCGGTCGCTTGACTTCAGGCCTAAGCAGACTGCCAGAAATAGTGCACATTAAATTGAGGCACTGCCCTGGCTCAGTGCTAGGGAGTCATGGGAATTGTATTTTTTTCTGGGACATTGAGCCTTCTCTGTCAGATAGCTCTGGTGCCACAATAAATTACAGTTCCCATGATTCCCTAGCACTGAGCCAGGGCAGTGCCTCAATTTAATGTGCACTATTTCTGGCAGTCTGCTTAGGCCCTTCATCTCTCTTCAGAATGGGTTTGTCTGCTTTCCTCTAAGGCTGAGAGGCTGTAACTTGCCCAATGTCACTCAGTGGGTTTCTACAGCTGAACAAGTATTCAACCCCTGGCCTCCAGAGTTATTGTTTGATGCTGAAACCACTACACCACACTGGCTACACAGTTCATATGACCTCACCCAGATTTTCAGTTTTAATCTTCCACTAGATGAGGACTTGATCTACTTGAAGCCTGAGTTGTTTTAGCTCAGCAGTTTATAGACACAGTATTTAATGTTTAGTATTTTCAATAGGTTGGGTTGGCTTTCCACAAACTGAAGGGCTTGATCAGAAGGGCTTATAAGTTTCATCTGCCCATCACACCTCACCACATGTAGACCCCTCTCCCTCAACTCTGTGGCCTGGAGGAAATGGGGGGGGGGGGCAGAGAACTCGGCTTCTCTCACCCCAGTGGTATTTTTCTTTTTCTGCATCATTTGGAAGCACTTGGAAGCTATTAGCTATCCAACAATGACTAAATTCTTAGAAAGAAAGAAATGTTAATCATATGTTTAGTCCTACATATGTTTTGCTTTCAGCCAAATCTTTTCCATACAGTATCCAAAGGCAGGAGTAATGCATGTGCTCTTGCAAAGAAGGAAATGGTTAGGGGAATGCCTTCCCTCAGAGCATGAAAGTAAATGTGTTGTTACCTTCTTCCTACTATTTAACCTACTGGCTAAGCCTGCTAGAAAACATTAAATCCATGCATGTTTTCTTGATTTAGTATACAGACCACAACCATGGTCAGAGCTGAATGGTATTTGTCTCTGCTTTATTACCTCTGCTCCTGACCTGATCAAAGAGTAGCTGAAGTTTATATACCTTTATGCAAAGGGATCTTGTAGCACCTTTAAGAAAGATGCTGGTAGCATGAGCTTTTGAAGACTTGAGCCTACTTCCTCAGATGCATAGGGATCTAAGCATCTGAACTTTGTTACAGAGTACATCACCAGGTCTGCAAGTGATTTCTACAAGTGCTCAACATCTGCATGAAACTTGTACACAATAAATTATTTTGCTATGAAATATTACATTCCACCATTATGTGTTTAGGAAATTAGGAACTAGAACCCAATGCACAAATGTTGTGAGAGTAAAACTAGGCACTACATGTCTTACAAATATTTATTTTGTATTTTACTGAGATCTGTCATATACAACAAACAAAAAATAAATAATTTTTGGAAGTAGAGATTTCTGTAAAACACACACAATCATTAAAGAAATGATCTAGTGACAAGCAAGTTATAGTTGTTGTTTTTTTTTTTTTTTTTAAAAAAAAAACTTCCTGCATATTTAGTGGAATTATATTTTGGTATCCCAAATTCTCAAAACAAATTATATAACATGTGTCTTGATACTACCAGGAAAGGGAAATATTTTCAGATAAACACTGAACGAAACAACTGTAGACACTTGCTCCATTCTAGCTAAAGTTATTCCTAACTAATAATGCAATCCTAAGCACATGCCCTCAAGAAGAAAATATCACTGAATTCATCTCAACATATTACTATTACTAACATTGTTTATATCCTGCCTTTTTGCCAAGATTGAGACTCAAGGCAACTTGCAAATTAAAATGATTACAACATAATTAAAAATACAAAAAGTCAGAATTAAAGTAGAATTAAACTATTAACCAAATTGAAAAAATTAAAACACTTGAAAGTCTTTAGTTTGAAAAGCCTGTCTGAATAATAATAGTAAAAAGTCTTCACCTGCTGATCAAAGGACAGAAGGGAAAGGGCAATTCTAGTCCATAGAGAGGGAGGGAGCTCCAAAGTCCAGGGACAACCACTGAGAAGCTCCTATCTTATTTTCCCACCAACCTGTGAAAGTCATAGGTCTCAATGAAGGACCTCTCCTGTGGATCTAAGTGATGAGGCAGGCTGATAGGACAACATAGGCTGTCACATAGCCTGGACTTAAACCATATAGGACTTCATAGATTATAGCCAGCATTTAAATTGTCACTGGAAACAGACCAGCTGCCAGTGGATCTATAGGAGCAGGGGAGTTTTATGATCATTATAACCAGCCTCAGTTAATGCTCTCACTGCAGTTTTTTTAAAACAGATGAAGTTTCCAAATACTTCTCAAAGACGGCTCCACACAGAGCACATTGCCTATTCTTGTCTTTTAACCAACTAGAAACACCTCTATCTTGTCTGGATTAAACCTGTTTGTTTGCCCTCATCCAGTTCATTGCTGATGACAAACACTGGTTTAGAACAAAAACAGTTTCTTTGAAATAAGATGGAAAGAAGAAATAAAGTTAATGTCATCAGCATACTGATGGCATTGATCCCCAAATCTCTGGACACACTATCTCTATGGTTTCATGTAGATGTTGAATAGCATGGGGACAGAACAGAGTGCAGAAGGACTCCAAGGACCAATGGCAAACAAAAATTCCCCAGCACCAATTTCTGGGTTTGAACCTCTGGGAAGGAATGGACTTACTGTACAACAGTGTCTCCATGTCCCATCCCTGGCCCAGAAGGATGCCATGGTCTGTGACAGTAGTTCCCAAACTTTTTACAGTGATCACCCTCTTTTCTCTTGGGCAGCAACCCTAGGACCCTCAATAACAAACAGTCTCAGTCTCAGCTCCATTTGTACCTGATCATCTTGGGAACAGCAAATGAGCAGCTGGCTGAGAAGCAACCAAAAAGCTTCTTGCCCACACTGTCCTTGCAGCAAAGGCTGGCACAGGCAGCTGTCCAACCAGCTGCTCACTCACTACTCCCAAGGTGACTGGGTTTAAAGGGAGAAACATCTCCCCAGTGAAAAGATTGTTTTAATACATATGTGTCTTGTTTGTTCTTTTAAATTGATGTATGTTTTAACAAATGTTGCGTTCTTGACCAATGCATATTTGTTGGTCTGATGTTGTTCCCTGCCTCAATCCATGGGAGAAGTGGGTAAGAATAACAATTATTATTATTATTATTATTATTATTATTATTTTCATCAGGGCAGAGAAGGGTGCAGCCAGCATTCCACATTTCTCCTGAGTGAGGAGGACTCTCAATCCGAGAGAGACAAGAGAGGCAAACAAGTCTTTCAATAAATCAACCCTAGACACACCTCCTTCTCCAGAGGTGTGCATTCCCCATACAGCTTCAAGTCATTCATACACACACACAAAAACCATTGTTTCTTTTGCTACCTCTTCTCTTGGCCCGTCTGATGAAAGAAAGCAGGAGCAGCAGCACAGCTCCAACCTGCCAGCCAAGTCCCAGTAAAGCTCTCAAGATTTAAGCAGGTTACCAAATGTGAATGTTCCTTTTTTGCTATCACCTCTCCCCTGCCACCACATGCTCTAAATTCTCATTCCAGTCTGTCCCAAAATGCTTCTAGGGGGATGAGCTCATCAGACAGGTGAAGAGCAGGAGACACCACAACATGAAGCCATCCATGAGGCTGAGTGGTGGTTGTAAGGAGACCGTGAAAAGAGAGGCTTCATGCAACCCTCATTCCCAATATGATCCCAAAGGCCACCTTTGTCTTTCTTATGTGCCAATACTTTGATTGAAGACTCCTCTGCCTCTTTTCTCTCACTGTCTCCCTGGATCTTTCCACTGCCTCCAGGAGGGCAGTACTGCCCACTTTAGGAATCACTAGTTTATGGTATCAAAAGCCTCCTAGAAGTCCAGTAGATCTAAGAGACATACTCTTCTGTCCAGCAGCTGGCCTAGGTCTTCCACCAAGTTGACTAAAGCTGTCTCTTTTCTGTAACTGGGTCTCAAACCATAGAATAGAATAATAGAATCATAAAGTTGGAAGAGACCTCAAGGGTCATCAAGACCAACTTCCTGCCAAGCAGGAATACACAACGTATCCCTGACAAATGGCCATCCAGCCTCTGTTTAGAAGTAACCAGATTGAAATGTAACAAGATAGTTCCTTTCACCAACGAATCCCTTACTTACAAATAAACACACATAAGATCGTGCTGTATGTGTCAATAGTAGAATGACTAATGTGCAGTGCAAGCACAGGCATGTTTAATCAGAAATACATTTCATCGACCTCATCGGATTTCACTGCCTAGTAAGCATACTCAGGAGTATAGACTTAAGTCCCAGTGCACCTAATAGGTCCCAGTCATGATTTACTTTAGCTGGATTAGAATTCAAAGCTACAGTCTTTTGCAAAGTAGTGCACATTTATGTCCCATTAACAACAATGAACTTTAAACACAGATAACCTTTATTTCTTTCACAAATGAACGGAGTCTTCATTTTATATGTTAAAGGATTCAGTGAATTCACTCCCATCTCTAGAACAAGTTTAATAAAGCACACCTTTTAACTATAACGTTGGGTAACATTGGTATTTTTGTGGGATTTTCCCAATATTGCTAATGGGGGGGGGGGAGCTGTTATTTTCTGACACCTCCAGGTTTTCTGGCCAAAAACATAGTTCCCAGCAGAGGTTTTTACTACAAAGCTTAGTCAAAACCTGGCACTATCTAGCACACTATTAATTGGAGGCTTCAGTTCATCTTAGAACTCTCTGGAATAACTAGCAATAAAACACCCAATAACTTTGTTTCAGGGAGAGTCTTTGTCAGGCAGCCAGTCTCCCAAGAGTTGCTTTTGCAGACTCAATAGATGGATTTTGCAAAACTGACCAGCCTGCACTCCTGAATCTGACATGGAAACCAATAAAAATAATTGATTAGAGCATCAGGAAGTTTACATTTATTTAATACCCTCAGAACTGCTTCTGAGGATGCAGTTTTCCAAGATGGCTAACATGAATGTAAATATGAGACAAATAATGAACAAGTGTAAATAGAACATTTGTCTTTGTGGTAAAGTAAATGTTTGCAGTCAAGATGAGTAGAAGAATTATTACTAGCCACTACAGCGACCAGTATTGGCTAATATTTAGACTCTCAGACTAGAAGCAACAAAGGAAGTGGCATGTCCTCACTTATGAAGTGCACAAAGGAGATTGTCGCATTCAATATAAAGTGATTTATCCCTGACAGGATAGAGTTGTGTTTAGTTTTAATTAGAGTTAATAAGAGTTAGTTTTAGTTTTAATTAGTTTTAATTTAGTTTAGTTTTAATTAGAGTTAATAAGAGTTTAGTTTTAATAAGAGTTGTGTTTTAGTTTTAATAGCGGGTGTTATCGCATTCAGCCACAGCCAAGTGACTGCAAGCCGCATGCAGCCCAGATCCCAGCCATGCTTATCCATGCTTATCCAGATGTGTCAAAAACATCAAGCTCCCATTTTTGAAAAGTAGCTAGATAAGTGTAGTTGGGGTCCGGGCTCCATGTGGGTTGCAGTCACCCGGCCACATCTGAATGCAGTAGCACCCACTATAAAAACTAAATGTGACTCTATCCCATTGGGGATAAGTCGCTTTATATTGAATGTGATAATCTCCAAAGTCAGTACAAGGAATGTTTGAGGAATGACAGATGTGGAAAGAAGCATTTATTAGGGTTGCTTAGGGTATGAGTTTTAAAATGAAGTAAATAAATGTGTCTTTCATAATCACTGAAATCAGAAACATTGTTGAAACAGCAGCATACATTTTTGACTAATGCATGAAAATAAATATTTGAATTGGTATGTTCTTAAGATACATTGCAACATAACATTGTACACTTGCATATAATTGAACATAATCACTCATATTTATATATCTTTGTGGCATGTTTCACATCTGCACGTGGTCATCAATCACTCCGGTGAAGACAGAAGGCAGTTGTTTGTCACAAAGCACTATCTACTTTCCCTAGCTAATGGGTTCTGCATTATGTAGTCATAATCCAAGAGGATAAGTGGATATTTTGATACGAAGGAATATTCTTTAGATGTTATAATAGAAGGGCAAAGGAAGAAACATTTCTCCTAGCCAATTTAATGTACTTGCGTCCGTGTCACCTGATATTCTGATAAGAGGGATAGGGGATAATCAATCTGAATTCCTGTGGGAGCTTCGATCTGAGAACCTGCTCATGTTTTGTTTTTGGGTTTTTTTCCATTTTTGTCTTGATCTCCCAGATGAGAAGAGTGATGCTTGCAGCTCTGATTGGGTAGGACTCTAAGTCATGTGGCCTCAGGCACCGAGAGGAATCTGCAGAGCAGGGACAATTTTTATAACATAGACATGATTAGTGGCTTGTCCTTATTTTCTTATTTGGAATACTACAATTTAACAAGTCATTAATCATCTGTGCCCAAGAATTAAACCCTTATGAAATATACCCTGTCAGCTTGGAAAACCAAGAACATCCTATAAATGTCATCCCCCCCCCCCCGCTCCCACAAGTCAGTCTGTCCTTACTCCTGTTTCTAGTTCCAACTAGAGCAGAGCACTTAAATCAATGTAAGCGTTGACCCATCATTCAGCAGTTGCTTCAATAAGCCTGCTCTAGTTGGAGTAGCAATTAATTTGGGCCTCTGTGTCTAGTGCCTTAATTGCAAGCTCTCTTCCAGGACCCAGTTTTGAGAACTACAGCTGAGCTCAGCAAGAGCTGGGAATTCCAGTCTGGTCACTCTGTCCTGGGAGAATAGAAGAGTTTAGAAAAGGTACCCTACTGGGAGAACAGCTATAACTCATTTCGGAGTTAATGGAGACAGTAATTGGGTCAGATGTTAGCATACAAATCCAAAGACAAGGTGCTCTGTACTTTGTGGTGTAGAAAAGGCTACATCCAACCCCCTCTCATTAATAAAAGGAGGGGTTTGGAGGGATTTTTGTGGGTCCCCATATCTGTACTGCAAGTGTAATGTGGCAAAATAGCCATAACAGATATGTTTTGTGACAGAGGGGGAAGTTGGTGGCAGGTCACACAGAGTTATGTGCACATTTTTGGGCCCATCAACCCTCATGCCTATCAATCCTTATATCATAAAGAAATGTTCAATTTTTCAGATTCTGCTTATAATCATACATAAATTAAATGAAGTGATGAGGAAAAGTATGTGAACCCTAATGGTGATTACAGAAATTCCAATTTTACCTTACTGAGTAGCCAATACACCAGAACTTCATAAATCAAAGCCTGTCGTTTTCTATATATCCAATAAGATTTTGCCAAGAAACAATGGTTCTAGAAGATTCAGAGGCAATAACCTTAGAAGGAAGTTAAAAGTCAAACATTTTATTAAATAGCTGGCAAAAAGATCCAAAGAAAAATAGCAAAATCTCCTGTGACAGGATGAGCTTATTTCTTCATTCAGTTGTCAGTACTTCCAGGTGAACAACAACAGAAAGACACTATGCTGATGCCCCTCATATAGCATATATGTGGTCCGATTCTGTGTTGAAACAAAATCTGAACAAAATCTTGGTGAGTTTATATACCTAAGAGCCCTGGACACTTCATGCAGTTTTCAGTAACAGCCCAATTAATCAGATCTGATTGGATCATCATATTTTGGGGCCTTAGCAATGTTCATGAATTCTTCTGCCACCCAGAGATAAGCTTAATAAATTGAAAATGGCCAATATGTACAGGTGTGAGATTTTTCCAGATTCCAAGATTGTACCTTCAAAATTTGAAGTAAACAACGAATTAAGCTCCAGACTGAGGTTTATTGTAGGAAGTCTTACTTTCAGAATCTTAAAGACATGCAGACATAAAGAATAATTATTGTGGGTCAAGATCAATAGTATTTAATTGGATTTACTCTATATTAAAAGGAGGAATTAGGATCAGGAGGTTAAATAATACGGTTAGACTGGTAGAGTTCACTTTGGGAGTCTTCACCTTAGAATCAGAAACCTGTATGGAATTTTAAAAGCATAGACGACTAGGCAACACACAATAGAAGGGATGTAGAGAAGAGACTAAGGGCTGATGCAGACA
This sequence comes from Phrynosoma blainvillii, assembly GCA_026167975.1. Classification (NCBI taxonomy): domain Eukaryota; kingdom Metazoa; phylum Chordata; class Lepidosauria; order Squamata; family Phrynosomatidae; genus Phrynosoma; species Phrynosoma blainvillii. Next base: position 72,052,684 of record JANUYF010000002.1, read on the forward strand.
GCCCCTTTGGTGCGGCTTTCATCCACCACTGAGAGCGACAGATCGGGGCCGTGGCCACAGTCCTGATCCTCCTTTTTGCTGCCCCCAAAAGAGCGGCAAAATGCTGCTCCTTTTTGGGGTGGCAAAAGGCCACTCTTTGAGCCGCAGCGGCGGCTCATTTGCACCTTTTTGGCACAGCATATATGCATGCTGCACCAGGAGGGCTTCCTGATGCCATGTACCATGCGGACAGGTGGGCATCGTCGGGGTGGAGTCGGGGCCCCGACTCCACCCCTAGGCTGGCCTATAGTGCCAGTCTGCATCGGCCCAATGTCTCTGGAATTATGTCATGTCACAATCAAAGGACATCTTTGAGGAAATCAGAAAAGTAGTTATGTTCATCAGTCTAGAAAGGATTACATAAAATTATTTCTAAGGATTGTGGCTCCATCAATAGATTGTTAATCTACACATGGAGATGGTTCAAGACCACAGACACACTATCCAGAAATGGTTGTTCTATCAAAAATTATCCATAAACAAGTACATCATCCAAGAACTACAGATTAACATTGAAGGAAATATAGACCACTATTGGCTTGGCTAATGTGAGCATTCAAGACTGAGGGCTTGTCTACACTTGCCAGAATTTTCTGAGCTTTCCCACAAAGTATTCTGGCCCCACATTCCCACTGAATTCAGAGCCCTGCTTACCTGCTGAAGATGATGAGTGGTTGTCATTCCCACAAGTCAGCCAACACCACTGTGGGCACAGGTCACTCTAAGATCAGAACAAGGCACCCACCCTCATTCTGACCTCAGAGCAACTTGGAAGGGATGCTGAAAGGCTGCCATGCATCTCTACCCACCATCACCGTGCTTTGCTCCAGGTTTTCTGGAAAACCCAGGGCAAAAGGTAAGTTTTTAAAATGCGGGACAAGAGGTGGAAACCTGGATCATGTCCTGGAATTGTGTAAACACCACATGGCCACCCCAGGAGGAATTTAGAGTATAGACCTAATATAGACAAGCCCTGTATGATCAGGGAAAAAAATGAACAAGAATGATACCTGAGAAGATACTCAGGAGGAAACCACTACTCTCTATGAAGAACATTGCTGCATGCCTGTAGTTTGCAGCAAGATCCCTGGGATTGCTGCAACAATGTTCTTTAGGCAGTTCTCATTGAGAAATGCTAAATTTGAGGGAAAACAAACACTGACTTCAAACAGAACATAATTTGGGGCCTAATTTAGACTAGCAAAAAATGCATCATTTTTGAGACTTGGAAACATGGGTGCAAGAAGTAGTCAATTCTCTATGGAGTCTTTTACCATACATTTTAGGACTTACAGAGAAAACAATATATGCAAGCCCTGAATGCATACAACACTGATATTCTAATTTTAAATATAATTATTTGTTGAAATTCAGTGCTAGCTAGTTTTTGCATGTGGAAGCTCATTTGAGCCAGGAAATAAGGGTTCCACCAAACAAGTATTGAAAAACTGAGGGCATTATCATATCTTGAAATGTGCTGGGACCAGAGATGTAAAGCAGTTTGCACATTTTGTTGTCTTCAATACAGCAAAACACTTTATGAAAAAAATGCCAATCACTACACTTTTTTTCACATTTTAGGACTTTTCTTTGAAAAAAAAATTCTGTGCAGACAACTGTGTTATTTTTTGCAGAACATATTGGCTGATATCCTGTTTGACAGTTACAAAATCTTTGTAAATTGGAAGTGTGGTGTAGTGGTTTGAGCATTGGATTATGATTCTGGAGGCCAGGTTTTGTTCACTGCTTGGCCATGGAAATTCATTGGGTAACCTTGGGTGAGTCACACACTCTCAGCCCCAGAAAACTCTGTGATAGGTTTGCCTTAGAGTCACCATAAGTTGAAAACAACTTTAAGGTACACAGCAACAACAAAAACCATATACTAACTGCTGGAGATTCACATTTATGGTCATGAACATCAGAACACAACCTCAAAAACCTACCTTGGTGGTCTGACAACTCCTCGACCAAGGCATATCATAGACATAGATAGCATAGGCAATCAGAGCCCTGGGAAATTACATCCACAGTGCACTCCCAATCACAGAGTGCCTTTAGACAAGCAGTTGTGGCATGACCCTAAGGGGTCTCTCCAGCTGTCTTTTCTCAAAACACCTAATAACTAGAGGAGTGTCCCACACCTCCAATCTCCAGCAATTCTGAAATATCTTGGTTGGAGTGCTGCCAAACTATGAAAGTTAGTTTTGGAGGTATAATCAGTTGTTACTAAGAAGATAGAGCTTCATCATCTATAAAGAAAAAGTCTCTGAATGTGAAAAATCATATTTTAAAAATGCATAAAAATCCTTGTAATCTTTTGATACAGGGAGAATTTTTTTTTAATTCTTCATTCTTGTTTTTGAGAACTCAATGCTATTTCAATGACAAAGTGGTCTTGTTTGAATGTAATGCCAAAGTATGCCAAAATTCACAAGCTTCCCACTTTGCTTTGACACAAGGAGCTGGGGAGCTTTTCATTCCATGTTTTACAACCATGGCTACAAGCTGTGGATAATATTCATTGTTATGAACAAGTGAATTTCAAACCATGATTTTTAAAGTGGAGGATTTTGTAGAGTCCAGAGACCAATCTTCTGCCCTTCACTAAGCTCCAAAAGAAGAAGAAAAATTACAAAGAGGCAAACGTGATAGGAAGTCCAGTTCTTGTTTTGATTTGGAGGAGGTAGGCTTTGGGGGCTTCTGAAAACTGCTTACATGTAAATAATAATAATAATAATAATAATAATAATAATAATAATAATAATTTTTATTTATATACCGCCCTATGGCGGACCAATCCAGGCGGTGAACATGATAAATAAAATATACAATAATACAATGTAAAACAACAACATTCCCCCTCCCCCCCTTAAAAATCCATTAAATCAAGATCAATGTAAAACTAAGTAAAAAATTATCCTAATTATAAATTAATAATTAATAAAATTAATAAAAATTTCATACAAACCAAACCCCTGCTAATGGGAAATTAAAAAGTGCATAATAAGCACTCAGTCGCTGATCGCAGGTTACAAGACCGGGTAATTTAATCTGGAAAGGCCTGCCGGAAGAGATCCGTCTTGATAGCCCTTTTGAAGCTATCCAGAGATGTTAGTTGACGGATCTCATCCGGCAGGCCGTTCCAGAGTCTGGGAGCGACAACAGAGAAAGCCCTCCGGGAGGTCCCCGCGAGCCTTGTTTTTTGAAGCTGCAGCAAGTTCCTCCTGTGGTGCTCCTGATGTTTTCAGGGTGGAAATATAACTTTATCAAGGAAAAATAATATTGGGGGTATGGGGGGGAGGCCTAGAGCCCAGGGGCCACATTGTACCCACTTCACCAAACTAAAGCTGAAATTAGCTCCATTTGAAGTTTTAAACATAAAGGGAGAACAAAGGTACTGAAATCAAAGCTTCCTTCAACTATGCTGCAGGAGAAGAAGGAAGGGGGAGCATATGAGGACAAGGCTGACGTAGTTAAGGGTTATATCCAAACTAAACAGTGATGGTGACATCATTTAATTTCTTCTTCTCTTTCAAAGTGCTAAACCAGAAAATGTTCAACTAAATGGAAGAATGAGCATCAATCAAGAGCACATAGAATCATTCTGTCATCGGTAGGGGTGAAGGATTTTAAGGCTTGTTAAAAACTAAAGTCAAATTGCTTCTTTTCAATATTTGAACTGACAGAAATTGCCAGCAAACCATCTAAAGGCTAAATTGTATTTGGATTTTATTGTAGTTGACAAATTTTGCAGCAAATTTGAATAGTCATGGTGTTAAATACATTTGCTAGTCGTGCATTATTGAGGTCATACTGATAATTCCATTTGATATGTATTTTCCACAGTACACTTCATTACATTTTGAATGCATCTGACAAAATGTATTGAAACTGTTCAAAATGTTCCATATATATTTGCTAAATTACATTCATGTCAAATAAAACAAATTCTAAACAAAGACAGAAAAGTATGATTGAAACAAAAACACTGCCATTTATTGCATACAGTATCCAAACTTTGCATAAGCATACGTCAGCCTGACAGAAGGGAAGTAGAAGGAAATAAAGAGATCAAGACAACAAATAGAGGAGAGAGGTGGTAGGTGAGTGAAGGAGATAGATGTTGTTTCTGCACTCTTATCTTCTGCTTTTTCCTGCAGTAACATGGAACATCCAGCAAAACTGAATATGAATAGTCCAAAAATTAAGCCATATATGACACTTAACCAAATTAGGGATGTAAAGAACTCTTGCAAGCATTCTCATCCTCAACAAGAAAGGGTATTTCAACACATTGTGGAGGTGAGGGTGAATACTGCAAGTGTGTGTGTGTTTGCAAACATTTTCAATACATAATATGCAAATTTTATACTTTAGCTAGTATTGCATTCATTTCTTCATGTTACTAATTAATTTGACAAAACTCTTTTTTTGGAAACTGATATTACCAGAAAGCCCTTATCAGGGCTCATGAAACAAAAATCCTCAGGAGATACAGGATTTGCTACCCGCTCCCCAATCTGCCACTGCTTGCATACTGCCCAAAAATATTGTTATTTGTATTTATGTTTAAATTCATTTTAATTCTTTCTTGGTTTAATCTAGTTTTAAGGGGTGGGAAGGTTAGGGTGTGGGATTTGGGAATGTTTTAATTGCTTACTGTTTTTATAAGGTTGTACGCCGCCCCAATTGCTGAGCAGAGGGGCGGGTTAAAAATAAAACTTATTATTATTATTATTATTATTATTATTATTCCACTTTGCAGACTGCTAGAAATAGAGCAAATTGAGTCCACTTTAACTGCCGTGGCTCAGTGCTAGGGAATCATGGGAATTGTATTTTTTGCTGAGACATTGAGCCTTCTCTGTCAGAGAGCTCTGGTGCCATAATAAACTACAGTTCCCATGATTCCCTAGCACTGATCCAGGACAGTTAAAGTGCACTCAATTTGCACTATTTCTGGTAGTCTGCAAAGGCCCTTAGTGACTTGCTTCAGATGGCATGATGGGCCCAGATGCATGCCTCCACCATTTCTCTTCTCCATCTCCTTTCATGCTGCTATGAATATTCACTATAAAGGTTGTTGTTGTTGTTGTTGTTGTTGAGACCAGCTGGTAACTTTCCAGCCCCATCACCCGTTATGATATCCAACATTCTCCCCACCACTTAACCATATATGTAAACCTCACTGTGCAACCCTATTCTATCTTCAGTTAATCCATTTACTTCTCTCCACTCATGACCCAGAACCACAGTGGTTGTGTGTTTTTAATATTCCTGCAGCAGGTTTTGCAAGAGCTTTTAACTTCTCCTTTTCTGTTGAAAAGCCCTACTTGCTTAATTCCTATGTTGTGAAAATGCTGTGACATGGTAACCCTACCTGAACCCTCAGTCTGTAGGTAAAAATCTTGTAACTAACTAATTACCTGATACTTCTAGCCACTTTGCCCTCCTCATTGAGCTTGTAAATTAGTTATAATTTCATGATTACTTCACTTTATTTTTCACAATCTAGAAATTATTCCTGGTGTTTGCCACCCTAATAATACTTATTATTATGGGGTAGATTTATATCTGAAGCATTCCCCCCGCACACACACACACTGTTGTAGACAGTCAGTCTATCAGTAACCACCACTGAACTCTATTTTTCCTTCCAATCATAAACTCAGGTGGTTGAAAGAACTGGAACCCAGAGCAGGCCATTGAGAAACACAAGGAATATATGCCTATGCTCAAGTGAACATCAAGATACATGGCACTACAAAACTTTTGTTAACCCTAAGCTAATAAAGGCCTAAATATCCTAAATACACCAGATCCTGCCTGATCCTGGAAACTAGGTAGTGTCAGCTCTGGTGAGTGCTTGGATAAGAGACTGCCAATGAATACTAAGTGCTATAGGCTATATTTCAATGGAAGGAACAGTCCAAAACACCTCTGAATATTTCTTGCCTAAGAAAACTCTATGAAATTCATGGGGTCACCATAAGTAAACAAGCAATTTGAAGGCACATATACACACAGGTGTAAAACATAAGTACATTCATACCAAAACACATCCCCATGAGGGCTGAATGTGCTCAGTGCTGACACCCCTTTACCAAAACAGAGAATTTAGAATGTCACTTAAAAAACAAAATTTAGTTATTTGACAACTTCCTGTTTCTTGGTGGAGGTCACAGCTAGTGTAGCACTCTAAATAGCAACTAGCACTCTAAATAGAAACATTACTCCATGGGATAAGGATTTTGTTGTGTGCCTTCAAGTTGTTTCTGATTCAGGGCAACCCTAAGGCAAACCTATCATAGGGTTTTCTTGGCAAGATTTCTTTTTTTGGGGGGGGGGGGGGCATTGCCCTCCCCTGAAGCTGAAAGCATGTGACTTGCCGAAGGTCACCCAGTGGGTTTCATGGCCCAGTGGGGAATTGAACCCTAACCTCCAGAGTCATAATCCAACACTCAAACCACTAAGCCAGAACACTGGTTCTCTGGGCTAAGGATATACTACAACATTTTGTTGTAAGCCCCACCATTTCCCAAATCTTCCAACCACTTCTATTCTTCCTGTCTTAGGACTTTATCACATGGGGAAAATCTATAGTTTATTCTGTACAAATCCTGAAAAAAAACGTGTAATTACACACAATGATTTCAGATGATGTCGCACAAAAACTGCTAATAAAGTAGTCACAAAGTGGTGTTATCCCAGATCTTTTTACTTTTGGGATTTTAGCAAAAATGCATTTGCAATATTACAGTAATTGCGCATTTACTCTGGTGTGAAAATCAGATTTGGTTTATTCACGCAATATTCCCCCTTTAATTCGTTTTCCAGTTTCCCCATGGTTCTGTGGGGCCGTTTTTACTTCCTGTTTGGTTCTGTGGGGCCGTTTTTACTTCCACGCAATATTCCCCCTTTAATTCGTTTTCCAGTTTCCCCATGGTTCTGTGGGGCCGTTTTTACTTCCTGTTTTGCTTGGGCAACAAAGATGCCAGGCAGACATGAGCCTCTCTGCTTTCTCTTTCTAAAATTTCCCGTCTGGTAATATTTAATGGTGCTATGGGGTGTCTGGTATAGAAGTATATAGTTGTGTAGATATGGTATGTATGGCAAAGGAAAAACTATTGTCCATACTTTTATTTCACTGGGACTTGATACTTGCCAGCACCATGCATGGGGACATGTACAGTGTTATTATGTGCTGATATTCTGCCAACATTGTGGTGTACATATATATATATATATATATATATATATACACTTACACACACATTTGTATGTACAGTTACTAAACTATAGTAGTATATAAAGATATTATGTGTATGTGTGTGTGTAAACTATGTTTTTATGTGTAGTTATCTATATATTTATGTATACTATACATATGGTTTTTGTATATTTATTTATATATATATGTATCTGTATACCTATTTGCTACTGCATGTATACATATGTCTCTTCACATGCATATATATGTGCACATATACGTTTATTATTATGTGAATATATGTATACATTCATAAATGCATATGCATAAATATATAAATTTGGTACACATTCAATATGATGTTTAGTACATATATAAACATCCAACATATATATTTCTATATATACATACATATATATCTCCATATTATATACACACAACAACAACAACTATATACAATGATTCAAATATATTTGTGACTGTGCATACGTGTAGTGTATTAAGTGTATGCACATATAGTTATGCATCTAGTATGGTATATATTTTACGTATATATAACATGATTATCAGAATTCTCTCTCTCTCTCATGCTGTTTCTGAAAAATTAAGTGATTACATATCTGTACATATATATTTAGTTTATTTATATCTATATCCATTCATTATATATATAATGAAGTATGGCTGATATTTACAATGAAGTGTAGCTGGTTTTTATAAAATGTTTTAAATATATATCTCTATCTCTGTCTCTCTATCTATATATAAAATATCTGTCCATATAAATGTTTACTAACATAGTTATATAACAATATATTATTTTACAATATAACATTTCTATAATTGATAAAATGATTTTATCAGACAGGGTGGATTTCTGCTCCCCACCACATTCATTTTGTCTATCTATACAATGTCATTGTTATTTAGTAGTGCTAATACTTACTCTGCATGTTGTTGGCTTGTAGAGCTGAACCATTACAAGCAAGAGTCTCCAATTACTGTCTACAAAACCTGCAGCATGCCTCCAAGCTGTGAAGACCATCAAATGTACCAGAAGCATAACATACCTAACACCTCATGGGACGTTATCACACAGGGGCAAATCTGCTGGTTAATCCACACAAAACCCAAACAGAAACTGGATTAGTGCCTCGTGTTTTCACACGACGTCGCACAGAAACTGGACAGAAAGTGGACAGAAACTGGTGTTAATGGAGATCTTTTGAAATTCGGTTGTTTTGAGGAAATGCAAATGCGCAATTAAGATAATTTCACATTTGCCATAATGTGAAAAGCAAATGCGCATTTGGAAGCATTTCCCCACATTTTCCCATGGTTCTGCGGGGTCCTCGAGGCAGCGTCTCCTTCCCTTCCCCCTCAGCAGACGGCTAATTGAGCCATCTTGGGGGTAGGGAAGGGGAGGGGCAGCCGCACGATCGGCGCCCCAACCCCTTCCCCAGGTCGTCCTTGGAGCAGCTGGCCCTCCACACGGCTGGTGCTCCGGCGCTCCGAGGAGGACCTCCTGCCACAGCATTTGCACATGCTGCAGCGGAGGAGTCGGCGAAGGTGCGCCGCAGCCTTTTGCGGCACACCTTCGGTGGCTTGAAGGACGGGCGGACGTGGGCCACCTCGGGAAGCTGCGCTGCGGGGCCGAGGTATCCCCACACCTCAGCCCGCGGTGCAGCTTCGCCGCCCCTGAAAGGAGCGCTAAATTGGCACTCCTTTCACAAGTCGCTGAAGGTGTGCCGGAAAAGGCTGCGGCGCACCTTCGGCGACTATTCCGCTGCAGCGTGTGCGAACGCTGCGGTGGGAGGTCCTCCTCGGAGCACCGGCCATGTGGAGGGCCAGCTGCTCCGAGGACGATCTGGGGAAGGGGTGACAACCGCGGCGAGGAACAGCCGCAGCAAGTGACAGCCGCAGTGAGCATAGTGCACATGTGCTAGAAGATCATTTCTAGTACATGTACAGGATTTTTTGACTTATGTGTGAACGTTAAATGCAGTTTCAGCGGGAGCTTACTGTAAATTCGCAATTAAGGTAATTACGTGTGAAAGCCATTTGCGGAATCAAGGTTTATTTTTGGTTTATTTTCGGAATTTGTCATTTCCAGTTTATTATCGCTTTGTGGCCCATGTGTGATAACGTCCATGGGTGATAAATAGTAATAGATTGGTAAAGCTGTATTATCCTTTTCTTGATCATTGATCCTTCATTCCCACCACACCTCCTGACTTTCATTGTGGAGATATGCTATGGAAAAATGCCTCCAGGTTTTCTCTCCAAAGGCAATACATAAGCATGTAAAACAATAGACTTTCAAGTTTCTTTTGGCACTGCCTACTTATTTAATTGGCACATACTAGAAAGGCAGGCTTTCTATATTTAGAGGGTTTACACTTGTAGCAAAGAGGGAAATTCCCAAAGCTGGGAAGATCCCATACTGGAATTCATCTAAGTATCTGGTAAATCAAACCTGAAAATTCATCCTCAAGGAATATGGATCAGCTTTGTTATTGCTGTTATGTGATTTCAAGTTAAATCTTATTTCTGGCACACCTATCATAGGGTTTCTGGGCAAGATTTATTAAGAGGAGGTTTGCCATTGCCTCCCTCTGAGGCTGAAACAGTGTGACTTGTCCAAGGTCACCCAATGGGACTCCAAAGTTAAGCAGGGATTCAGGCCTTGGCCTTGAAGAATCATAGACCATCACTCAAATCACTGTACCATACTGGCTCTTACGTCCAGCTTACTGATATCTTTATTACATTAATACCATTCTGCCTCCATATGATATTTTCATGTTAATGATGATTAAGCACTTGTTTTTTCTTGCATGGGACATTTCCACATTAGTACTAGCTACCTCCAGAATATGTGATGTTGGCACATATAATATCCACAAAATAAAGAAGAGCCATATCAGTGATGATGAAACTTTTAGAGACTAAGTGCCAAGCTTAAAGGTGTTCCAGCACTGGGTAACAACCGGTGCTGGGGGGGGGGACTCCCAGGGGGAGATGGGACTTCTGGGGGTGGGAATTCTGCCTTCCGGGGGCAGAACCTCCTCTTCCCCCTGCCCGGGCTCTCAGCTGCCTCTCCAGAGACAGCTGAAGGCCTGGGAGAGTGGGCTGGTGGGGAAAGAGGAGGAACAAGTGTGCACCTGTTCCTCCTCTTCCCCAACATCCCAGGCTTTCAGCTGTCTCTGGAGAGGCAGCTGAGGGCCCGGGAGGGTGGGGAAAAGAGGAGGAACCGGCATATGCCTGTTCTCCTCTTCCCCACCCTCCCATGTCTAACTGTCTCTGGAGAGGCAGTTGAAGCTTCGGGGGGGAGGAGGTAGAGCAGGCGCATGCTTGTTTCTTCTCTTCCCCTGCTCTCCCATCTCTCCGTGTGCCCCCCAAAATGGCTTCATGTGCCAGAGATGGCATGTGTACCAAAGGTTCACCAACATGGAACTATATGATGAAATGAGTTAAATGGTTATTTGGAAATTTATTTAGCTGATTGGTTGGTTATATATTTCAATTTATTTCCTCCTATTCTATTTTTTCACACACCTAAGAAAAATACCACATTTTCCATAACTGAGTCATACATTCATTTACTCATTAATTCCTTCAAATATTGTATCCTGTCCTCTGTCTAAAGATCTCAGGGAGATACACAATAAAATCAACTCCACCAGCTTAAAACAGTGTAAACTATACTTTTGATTCAAGTGGGATGAAATGGAGCATAGGAAGCGGCTTCATGCTGAAGATATATTTGCACTGCACGATTACAGCTCTTTGATTACACTTTAAAAATCATGCTGTAGCCTACAGAATCCTGAGATTTGTAGTATTACTTACTTTCTTTGCTAGAGAGCTCTAATATACTCTCTTGTACTACTAAAGTACTCTGAAATGGGGAACTAAAAGGACATCTTGAGAACTGTGGTTCAAGGGGTCGTCCTGATTAAGGTGGAAAGATTAAGTGTGCTGATTAAGGAGCAAAAATTAAGGAACAACCACTAGTTCTATGTAACTGTTGCCTCAGTCTTTGGTGCTCAGTCTCTGAGCTGTGTTCTGGGAGTCATCCCTGAGTCTTTGACTGTGTTTTTCAAGGCTTGGTGCGGGGGGGGGGGGGGTAGCTTGTTTTTGGCCATGTGGTCTCCCTGAGCACTGACTTGTTTGGGGATGAACCTAGCAGCCAGTATCTCCATATAATTATTTATATAATTTATTAATAATTTAATTATATGATAATTCCATATAATCCACCCTGTACACTCTTCTGGGGGACATTTACTTCAACCAGCCAGAACTAGAGTAGTAGCTGTCACCCAAAGGACATTTTCATTGGCTTCCCCTAGACTATAAAATGATATTCAACAGCTAAACATGGTGTCATAATTTAAAACAGTATTAAAGACCTATATCTTCCAGCAGGCCTACTCAGTTAATTTTAAACTGTGCATTTCAAATCAGTATATTTGATGTGTAATGCTTTTACTTCTATATTTATGTGCTTTAACCTTTGTATTTAATGGTCATTTATATATTGTATTTTAATCTATGTTGTACCCTGCCTTGAGCCTTGGGGAGAGGTGGGTAAGAAAAATCATCATCATCATCATCATCATCATCATCATCATCATCATCATCTACTAATACTACTTCTGTTATTATTACAGTCTGAAAGGGGTGGGGAAAAGTAAGTGTAGGGATGGAGAAAGAAAATGTCTGCTGCAATGTGTGTGCCATGTTTGTCATCTCACCAAAAAACTTCACTGACTACACTTGCAGTAAGTACAAACAAGTGGGGCTTTTGGAAGTGAAAATTAACACAGTGCAGCTACATGTTGAGACTCTTCAATGCAACAGAGAACACAAAGACTACATGGATAGAACAAAGGGAGAAGTGATCTTACAGAACAGGAAGAAAGTGCCAATGAAAATGAAGAGGACTTTAACACTGAGGAAGCACCCTGGAAGACAGACACTGTCAGGAGCGGACCATGCTGAAGGGATTCACAACCACTTCAACTAAACAATAATTTTCTACATCTTCCTGAGGATAATGGTGGTGAAACAGAAGACCAGGAGCAAGAGACAATGCACATCAAGGAAGGAGCCAACCTAACCATCAACTGCTATAAGAAGAAAAAAGTGCTGCTGGTAGGATATTCATTGCTCAGTGATACAAAGTGACCTATGTGCCAGCTGGGCAAGATGAATTTGGAAGTGTGCTCTCTTCCTGTCACATGTATCTGGGATGCCACTGACAACTTGCTGAAGTCCATCAAGAACACAGAGATATACCCATTTGTCCTGATTCATGAGGGCACAAATGAAACTGCACAGAACACCTTTGAGCAGATCACCTTGGACTGTGAAAGCCTTGGGCAAGAAAGTGAAGAGTTTAGTATATGTGGTATTCTTGCCAATTCTACTAGTGGAAGATAGAGGACCACACAGGGACAAGAAAGTAGTGTTGATGAATAACTAGCTATGCAGATGGTGCAGAAAAGAGAGGTTTGGTTCTGGGATCACCAAACCAAGATGTGGTAGTAGATGATGCTTTTAAAAAAATAAATCTCAGAAATCTCCATGAAGCAAGAATTGGTAGTTATAGGGGACTTCAATTATCCTGTTATCTGCTGGGAGATTAGCTTTGCCAAACTTAGGCTCTCCAAAAAATTCCTGATGTGCCTTGCAGATAATTTCCTCTTTCAAAAAGTGTTGGAACAAGGTGATCAGCAAGCCTGAATGTCATCCTAACCAATAGGGAGGAATTAGTCACTGTAATCAAAGCAGCTGGCACTTTGGGAAAGGGACCATGTAATGCTAGAATCCATGATTGTGGAATAGACCAAAGAAGAATCAACACAAAGTCAAACACAAACTGTGGATTTCTGGAAAACTGATTTTATAAAGCTTAAAAAAATATTAGGCAGAATCCCATGGCTAGATATGCTAATGGAAAAAGTCACCCAGAAAGGGTGGGATTGTGCTAAAAGCACAAACAATTCCAGGGAGGAGAGGGAAACATATGACAGCCAGTGTGGCTAAAGAGTAAACTTGAGGAGATGTGAAAAGAAAAAAGAACATGCATCAAAAATGGAAGGAAGGACAAATCAACAAGGAAGAATACAGATGTGTAGTGCAAGCTTGCAATAATAGTATAAAGAAAGCTAAAGTTTAAAATGAGCTGAGACTGGCTAGGCAAACAAGGAGCAATAAAAAAGGCTTTTTTCAAGTATGTTTGCAGCAAAAGAATGAGAAAGGAGATGGTGGGGCCACTGTTCAGCAAGGAAGGTAAAATGCTAATAGATCACAATGAAAAGGCAAAACTGTTCAATACCTATTTTGCATCATTTTTGCCCCAAACAGAGGACTGTGTGTTTCCATGCCTTCAAGATTGGTAGTTAGAAATCTCCTAGTCAACCTAAAGGAGATCAAATCTGCAGGGCCAGATGAACTGCATCCTAGAGTATTAAAGGAACTTGATGATATAGGAGGCAAAACAGATGGGCAGGAAGGAATGGCTTGAAGCTGCCCTTTTTGAAGATGGATTTGGGCCATGGCAACCACATGTTGTGGCAACAATAAAAGCCAGCCCAAAAAGGAGCAGCAAAGATCCACTTCTTTTGGAGCCAGAAAAAAGCTAGTCTTTGCAGCTCCGACACAGCCTGAAGCCAGTTTTAAGTCGCTCTGACAGTCTATGGTGTATAAACACTGTGCTACCAAGCACCTTGAAGCCACTCATGTCTGGCCAGCTGAGTGGCTTCACACCAGTTTCAGGGCATCATTGGAGCATGCGGCATTTAAATGCCATGCTCCAATGATGGTGGGAAGCAGGCTTTTTTCACCCATTTGTTTGGGCCCTTACTCACTGAACCATGTGCCAACATTTTTGAAAAATCTCGGAGAAAGGGAAATGCCTGATGACTGGAGATGAGTAACATTGCCCCTCTCTCTCTCTCTCTCTTTTTTTTTTTTAAAGGGGGGGGGCGATTAAAGAAACTACAGGCCAATCAGTCTAACCTCAATACCAGGAAAAATATTAGAATAGATTATACAGGGATCTGTTTGCAAGTATCTTGATCACAATGCAGTGATCAGCAGGAGCCAGGAAGGCTTTGTCAAGAACAAAGCCTGCCAAACTAACCTTATGTCTTTTTTAAAATTGGGTCACTAGTTTAGTAGATGGTGGGAATGCTGTGAATGTCATTCAGCCAGATTTCAGTAAAGTATCTGATAAGGTCCCCAGTGCTATTTCAATTAGCAAACTGACTAAATATGGAAAAGATGGAAACACATTAGATGGATCTATTATTGTATGGAAAAACACGCTCAAAGAATTGTCATCAGTGGCTGTACTTCAAATTGAAAGAAGGTCTCAAGTGGAGTGCTGCAGGGTTCTGTCCTAGGTCTGACAGTCTTCAATATTTTTATCAATGATTTAGAGCAGGGGTAGGCAACCTTTCCCCTTTAAGGGCCGAGGCACTTTAGCTCCCAGAAGCCTCAGCCATGTTGGCCAATAGTCCCATGTTGGCCAATAGCTCCTGGGATTCTGGGAGCTGAAGTCCCTCGGCTCTTAAAGGGGAAAGGTTGCCTACCCCTGATTTAGAGGGATAGAAGAAATCCTTCTTAAAGTTCTGGATGATACAAAACTGGGAGGGGTATTTAACACATTGGAAAATATGAACAAAATTAAAAAGGACTTTGATAAACTAGAAAACTGGACTGAAATTTATAAAATGAAGTTCAACAAAAACAAATGCAAAATTCTACATTTAGGTCACAAAAACCAAAGGCATGGCCTCACCAAGAGTACTACACTCAGTTCTGGGCACCTTATTTTAAGAATGACATAGACAAGTAGGAACAGTTTCACAGAAGGATGATAAAAGATATTGAAATTGAAACCTATAAGGAGAGGTTGAATGAGCTGGGCATGTTCAGCTTGATGAAGAGAAGACTGAGAGGTGACAAGATTGCACTTATGCCACGCACAAAAAAGGGTGTAAGCTTGTTCTCTGCTGCCTCAAAGGGTAGAAGTAGGTCTAATGGTTTTAAGTTAGAGGAAGATAGATTTTGATTGAACATCAGAAGGAACATCTTGATAGTGAGAGCAGTTCATTAATAGAACCAATTGCCTAGAGAGGTGGTGAGAGGTCTCCTTATCTGGATGTCTTCAAGAAGAGAATAGACAGCTGGGAATGCTCTAGCTGGAGATCCTGCAATGAGCAAGAAGTTGGACCTAATGGCCTATGGGGTCCCTTCCAACTCTGTGGTTTTAGTTTTTGTTAAGTTAGAATCATAATTTATTTATATTGTTGCAATTTGATGTTTTAATATATTTTCAGTTTAACACTTTTTAAGGGGTGGCGGGATTTGGGCTGTGTTTTAGACAGACAGTGGATGTTGCTAATTAATTGTTGTAATTATTTTTTGCTTTAATCGACTTTTATTATTTTACCTATTGTTTGTATTTTAGATTGTACACCTTTGGCAGGTTTTTATTTTATTTTATGCTTGATTGTCTCTTTGTACAGTGCTGTGTACATTGACAGCACTTTAGAAATAAACTTTAATAATAATAATAATAATAATACATACGTACATACTGTATGGAATTTTAACTGTTGTTTCCCCAACTGTCATAGAATCATAGATTAATAATAGATTTATTATTATTATTATTATTATTATTATTATTATTATTATTATTATTTATACCTTGCCCCTCGATTGTTGACAGAGGGGCGGAGTATAAATTTATTATTATTATTATTATTATTATTATTATTATTATTATATCTATGATTCTATGACAGTTGGGGGGAAAAAAGTAATGGGCTTTATGACTTTATGATATGATATGATCCTTGAGATGCCGGATCTGGCCTCAGTGATACATGGCTTGCTTACATCCCATTTGGACTACTGTAATGCGCTCTACTTGGGGCTGCCTTTGAAGAGTGTTCAGAAACTTCAGCTGGTTTAAAGAGCTGCAACCAGGCTGCTAACAGAGACAGGTTACAGAGATCATACAATGCCCCTGTTGAAACAGCTCCACTGGCTGCCCCTTTGTTTCTGGACACAAATTAAAGTGCTGGTGATGACCTATATGGCTCAGGTCCAGGATATTTGGCAGACCATATCTCTGTGTTTAAGCTGGCCAGAGCTCTGAGATCTGCAGGGGAGGCCCATCTCTCCATCCCACCACCATCACAAGCATGGTTGCTGGGGACACAAGAGAGGGCCTTTTCTGTAGCTGTCCCTAGACTCTGGAACTCCCTTCCCAGGGAAACTAGAATGGCCCCTTCCTTGATGGCCTTCCACTGACAGGAGAAAACCTTCCTTTTCAGACAGGCAGTCAAAACAGAAAGCTTTTAAAGAACAGCCTGCAGTGCAGGCCAGCTCCATCAGGTCTAGCCTAAATTAAGAAGGAGAGCCCTCCCTCCAGTCCATCTGCCATGGTCCAGGCCCCAGAGGGAGAGAAAAACTGCTGGACCTGATCTCCTTTCCCACTGCCATTCTCTTCTCTTTTTGTGTCATGTCTTTTTAGATTGTAAGCCTGAGGGCAGGGAACTGTCTAACTAACCATTTGTAAGCCACTCTGAGAGCCTTTGTAACTGAAGATCAGGGTATAAATACTCCGAATCATCATCATCATCATCTTAGATAAAATGGTTACTTTGGGTTCTAATCTAATCTGTCTGATTTCTAGAGGAGAGTTCAGAGGGGCATGGCACAAAAAGAGGTAGAAAAATATGATGATAATAATAATAATAAAGTTTATTTATATCCCGCCCCTCTGCAGAGCAATCAAGGTGGCGTACAACATATGCCTGAGTATCCATTCACACTACAGAGGTATCAGGAATAGATAGACAAGAGGAGAGGACAAGTCATTTCCAGCTTATGGCAACCCTAACATAGGGGTTTCTTGGCAAGATTTATTCACTGTAGGTTTCCCGTTGTCTTCCTCTACAGCTTAGACTGCCAGATTCCCAAGGTTACCCAGCAATTTTCCATGGCTGAACAGTGATTCAAATCCTAGAGTTCTACTCCATCATTTAGACCACTACACCATGTTGGCTCGTAAATCATACTTACACTTAACTAATAAGAGGATATAATGGAAATTAGTTACTCACCTAAAATGGAGTGTTTGCTTTGCCTTGCAATATAAATTTATCATTGCTGTTGCTGCTATTACTGCTGTCATCATCATCATCATGAGCAGCAGCAGCAGCAGCAGCAGCAGCAATGCTTTGTGGATAAAATAAATGTACGTATTGTCAGACCAGATGAATGCAGGATTGCACAGAGACAGACCTAAACAAATGGGTGTTGCTGTTTTTTAAAGGGAATCGCTGAGAAAGCTAATCCAGTGTGGGATGGAAGAATATGTTTCATTATCTAAACACAACACACACACACTCAAATTCATACACAATATAGTGATTACTACTCAGATTAACAAAAAAGCCAAATAGAGGATTAAGCAAAACTACTAAAATGAACTGGACAGTAGACTGGGAAATGAAGAGACAAAAACTGACTGAGAACAAACCCAAATTATAATAATCAACCATCCAAACATCTTTCAACAATCTTCTATCAACAGTCATAGCTAGTAAATGAACAAGGACATGCAGGAGCTAACTATATAACATCAGTTACCATATAACTAACTCCCTTCTCTCAAGCACTGTGATTGGAAAGTACTGATGAAATTCTTATGTTAGATCACACATTACATCTGCCAGTTAGGAAAGCCTAGTTGTTCCCCCATTCCCACCTCCACCAACACACACATATCATATCATATCATATCAGTGTTCTCCCATATGGTCATGTTGGAGTTACGTTGCCTGGCTTTTTAATGCTTATTTTCTGTGTTCAAATCTCTGAATTGGTGTGCAAATTATGCCAATCAAATCAGGTCAATCTGATCTCATCTGAACTTGGTCTAAACCAGTTGTAATCAATCTGAATCAACTTTGAGATTCATCCAAATCAGTTGTATAGTCCTACTGTTTACTTTATGAAAAGCAACAATCTTGCACACACGCACACACACACACACACACACACAAACCCTTTTAAAGGTGTAACCTGAACCATTGTCTATCTTCCAGGTAGAACTCATCACATTTCCCCTAGAAGGATGAAGAATGGTGGCTATACCCCAATTCTGCATTTTGTTGTTGTTAACTGCTGTCATGTTGACCTTGACTTATGGGGTCCCCATGAATGAGAGACCTCCAAGTCACCCTGTCACATCAACCCCCTCTGCTCAGATCTTGCAGACTCAGGGATATCACTTCTTTGCACTGATAGCTGGATAAGTAGGCAAACAAAACAGAGATAGTGAATACTCATGCAGCAGGGTTTTAAAAGAATGTTTTTCTTCTTTATTTTTTAAAAGAGCCAAGAGATTTTAATTCCAGTGCTTTAGGAAAGAACTGCAGAACAGTAAAATATTTTTTACAGTTTCGAAGAAATAACAAATGATCTGAAAGTATGATTAGATTGTAAGGAAAGGGTTTGTACAATTATATACTTTTTAATGTGGCATATATTCCTTTATCATACATGAATCAGTAATTATCAAGCAGAGCTTGAGAATGTCAGAAATCTACAAATTAAAAAAAATGGTTTCACTAGAGCAAGATGAGTTAAAGCAGAACTTGGAAAAATTCCTTTTTTGGATTTATGCTGGTTGAGGGATTCTGGGAATTGTAGTCCATACAAGGGATTTTCCCCCAAACTCTGGTTGAAATGATTCACACATTTTTATAATGCATGTGTTTTCATCCATCTTGCTTTAAAGGTTTAAAAAACATTAAGCTTTTATAAAGTTGCAAAACTTTTTGATGGATGATCTGGCAACAGAAGCCTCCCCTGCCCCTCACTACAGTTATAAACTAGCCAGGAGGCACTTGCTACTTCTGTTAAAACTTCCTTCATCTGCCTTCTGGAAGGATGAATCAGTTTCTCAGGCAGACCTTGAAGCTGGTGGGGAAACCTTCCTCTCCCCAAAGTTTTACCAAAGATCTTAAGAACTTGGAATTCTTTTCTTAAAGTAAACATCTGCTGCTGCAAGCAATGATGACACACAGAAAATATCACATATCTCCAGACTCCAAGAACTAGGATAGAGAAGAGTAGAATACTTCAGGATATCTCATGGTTTCCCATAAATGCAGTGCTGTGCAACTATGCTCTCACTGGGATATGGGACAGTTTTCAGAACAGCATTTATGGAAACTCATAAGCTGACCCTAAGAACTCGAGTAGAAAGGTTTTCAAGACAGGGTGTTTCCCAGAAAATGAGTAGGGAAAAGTATCCAAATGAATGACATTTTTCTGAGCATTGCTTGCTTTCTTGATGTGCAAAAGTCACCACTACCTTTTTTTTTTTTTTTTTTGCCTCTTTGATGCACTGCCTCTTCTAAGTGAAACAATCTAGTGAGCTACAGTATTGCAATTTGTTGCAAAGCAAAACTGCTTCTGTTAAATACAGAACAAACACACTGGTCCTAATTGTATGTGCTTGGATTTGCTCCTAGGTAAATCCATTCACCTTAATGATATTTGTACAAAACAATCTAGTACAGTGATGGTAAATCTTTTAGGGACTGAGTGCCCAGACTAAAAGGCTTTCCAGCACTGGGTGTTGCCCGGTGCTGGGGGTGGGACTTCTGCCCTCTGAAACCTGAAAGCCCGGGGGAGGGCAAGCGGGAAAGAAGAGGAACAGGTGCGCACCTCTTCCTCCTCCTCCCCCATGTTGCCTCTGGAGAGTCCTTGAAAGTCAGGAAAGAGGAGGAACCTTGGGGTGCCTCTTCCTCCTCTTCCTCCCCACCCTTTGCATGCCAGCAAAAATGGCTTCATGTTTTGCATCAGGAAAACTTTAGGTGGTGTAGAGGTAAAGCATGCCAATCAGTCTCAATATTAGAAAAAATGCTTTACCTTTGTTGGAGGCAGAGGCTTCAGATAGCGAGGTCCCAGTGTGCTGGCTCTCTTTTTAGGATTCCCCTGTAATGGTTAAAATGGGGTATCTCGAAATCCAAAAAACATCTAGGGGTAGTCGTGTTGGCCATATAGCCAATCTAATGACATCCAAACAGTGATACCTTTATTAGACCAACCAAAATGCACAATTACATATTGCAAGTTTTCGAAGTCACACTGGCTTCTTCATCAAGCAAACAGGAGAAAAAAATTGAAGATGTTAGTCATAGGCCTGCATTTTCTGTTTCTGGTCTTAGTTTAGATGGTAGGGAGGGTTATCTACAGGCTGGCACCTCCCCTTTTTTTGGCCATGAAGTCACTGAGAGATTTTTAAAGTCAAGGAAATTTAATGTCCATTTGCAACTCAAAAAAAGATGGGTTTTGGAATCCAGCATGTCTCATTCCTTTGTGAAGCCACAGACTCCTATGTAGGTAGAGGACACTGAGGGCCTCAACAGACCGGCCCAAAGGGCCAGCCTGGAGGCAGGGATGGGGAGGGGCAGCCGCACACCGGGTGCCCCAACCCCATGCCGATGGCATCCTGATGCTATGTGCCGTTACTCACGGCGCGCAGCATCAGGATGTCCTTCTGGCGCAGTGCTTTGATGCGCTGTACCAGAAGGGGCGCTAAAGAGCCATGCACTGGCTCTTAGGGTGCCCTTTTGCCAGCCCTGAAAGGAGCAGCATTTTGTAAAGTATTTTTCCTAGCTCTGTTTTTTTTCCTTTAATATACCTCATGTTCTATCATCCATTTTGTTTCTAATATATTTGTCTATGTGTGTATCATTGTAACTTTAACCCTTCTTCTTCCAACTCTAATTGAGATTTTATCCTATAATTTCCCTTAGGCTTCTTCAGGATATCTTTGTATTTCAACCAGTTATTTATTTTTTATGTAATGCTTCTAGAGGGGAGACCCATAGAGGTGTTTGGGGAGCTATCCTATTCTAATAATAATAATAATAATAATAATAATAACAATTCTTTCTTTGTTCTATATTTTAATAACAATCTTCTTAAACAATGATTATTAAAATCCCCATTAATTTTATCCTTATCATATTCGAAATATGCATGCCAGCCAAAATGCAGACCATTTCCCTCTAGTTCCAACAGTCTTTTGTCATCAAGTTTTATCCATGTTTTTATTCATTTTAAACAGCTGGCCTCAAAATAGAGTTACAAATTTGGAACTCCCAAACCCCTTCTCTCTTGAGTATCTTGAAGCATTTTCATTTTCACCCTAGGTTTTTTTCCACTCCAGAGAAATTTGGAGATATCCCTATGCCATTCTTTAAAGGGGGCTACTGCCATAATAATAAGAATCATCTGAAAGAGGAATGATATTCATGGTAGGACAGACATTTTAATAGTAGCAATTTTTCCTAACAAAGATATATTTGATTTTCTTCATCTTTCCAGGTCATTTTTAATTTGGGACCATGGGCCTAAACAGACAGGTATTAAACAGTGGCATTGGAGCAGAGTGGGAGCATGGCGACTGCATGCCACATGCGCCAACACCACCCTGATGCCAGCATTATGCTGCCCGCCTGCCCACCCACACAGCAGGCAGCATTACACTATTTCTTTGGTGCAGCATTTAGACTGCACCAAAGAAATCCAGAAAAGCCACTGCTGCCACATCGCCAAATCGGGGCCACAGTGTGCAGTTGCTGTGGCCCCAATCTGGTGATGAAAGGGGCAGCGGGACGCCACTCCAGTTCAGCTCCCATGTCTTTTTATAATTGTTTTCACACAGTTCTGAAGTTTTATTCATTATAGTAATCCCCAAATATTGCACTTTTTTCTCAGTTTTGAAACCCGATTTCTTCTCAATTTCTTGCTCATCGGTTTTAGACAAGTTTTCCACAATCATTACTGTTTTTTCCACATTCACTTTGCATCCAAAGATCTCACAAAAATTTTCAATAATTTTCCCACATGTTCAATGCTTTCCTCTGGATTGTCCAATAAAATTAAAAAGTTGTTAGCAAAACACCAGAGTTTATATTGGTGTTGCTTAGATCCTACACCTTGAATATTTTCGTCCTTCTTAATATTTAATAACAATATTTCCATAATCATCAAAAACAAAAGAGGTGACATCAGGCATCCCTGCTTTGCAGAACTGGTGTTTTTTAATGTAATCATAAATCATCTGGATTTAAGGGTGAACAGCCAAGTGGCCAAGTTCACTAATAACACCAAATTATTAGGATATTAAAAGGACAAATGTGAGTCAATGTAAGCAAATGTAAAGTGATGCAAATTGTGATAACAAATTTGTATATATGCTGATGAAATATCAACTGGTTGTAACCTAGCAAGAAAGGGATCTTGGTCTTTGAGTGGGAGCTCACTGACATGTAGATCCAGTGTGAAGCTACTGTGAAAATGGCAAATTCCATTCTAGACATAATTTTGAAATGAACTGAACATGAAGCTCACAGTATCATACTGCCCTCATACATATCTTAGCAAGACTATGTTTAGAATACTTTGTGTACAGTTCTCAGTCATTGCAAGGAGATTGCAGAGATAGAACAAAGGCAGAAAAGGATGATCAAAATGGTCTGCTATGAAGAAAGCTTGAAACATTTAGATTATTTTGCTCAGAAAAGGTGAATGAGGTGAATAAGAGGTGAATGAATGGTGGCAATATATAAAATAATGTATGGGGTGAAGAAAGTGGTTAATGAGACACTTCTACCTCTTATAACACTAGAACTCACAGTCATCCACTAAAGCTGAATGGGTGGGAGATTCAGAACAGATAAAAACTTTTTCACATAGCACACAGTTAAAAGTATGAACAAATTTAAGGAAGGGTTATACAAATTAATGAAGAATAGCTATCAATGCTGCCTAGTCATGATGACTGGTACAATATATTAATGGTTATATATTTCTTGCAGTGGAAGTATGCCACTGTTTATCAGTTTCTGGGCTACACAGGTTGGAATGTGGTACCACACTCCTCTCCTCCTTTGGGACTTTCCATAAGCAACTGTGTAAATACAATGGTGGACTACAGAAGCCTTTGGTCTGACCCAAAATGGCTGTTATGTTCTTCCCTCTCTCCGTTCCTCCTCCCCCCTTTAACAAAATAAATTGGTTAATTTAAATCTACATTCATGTTAATATATACCAGGGATAGGCAACCTTTCCCCTTTAAGGGCCGAGGGACTTCAGCTCCCAGAATCCCAAGAGCTATTGGCCAACATGGGACTATTGGCCAACATGGCTGAGGCTTCTGGGAGCTGAAGTCCCTCGGCCTTTAAAGGGGAAAGGTTGCCTACCCCTGATATATACAGTGGTACCTCTACTTATGAATGCTTCTTCTACTGAAAAATTCGACTTACGAAACGCGCCTCCCGAAAAAAATTGCTTCGACTTAAGAAAGCGTTCCAACTTACGAAATTGGTGCGAACGAGCTGCTCTCCGAATTTCGTGGCATGCCATTGGTTAGCGAAATCTAACAAAGCAGCACTGTATTGGCTAGCGAAAGAGGAAGTGTTTGCCTAGCGAAATTCAGCTAGGCAGCACTGTTTGGGCTTGCAAAAGAGGAGAGGAAGTGTGGCTAGCAAAATTGGTGGCTTCTGAGATCCAGGAAGGTAGGACTTGTGGCTTGTGGCTTGTGGCTTTTTGGCTTCTGATATTTGTGGCTTCTGATCTCCAGGACTGTATTTTTGGCTTCTGTGGCTTCTGATATTCAGGACTGTATTTTTGGCTTGTGATATTTTTGGCTTTTGATCTTCTGGATTGTATTATACATTTGTATTGAGTTGTAGCTTGAATCTGGGGGCCTGGAACGGATTAGGGCATTTCAATGTTAAATTTGCTTCTACTTACGAAATTTTCTACTTACCAAATGGCTGTTGGAACAAATTAATTTTGTAAGTAGAGGTACCACTGTACTATATCAGAAGAAGTGAATTGAAAAGTATTTTTAAAACACAAATAAAAAAACACACCATAGGGGGAAATCCAATTATTAATTAGGTTTGTTGTATTTGGTTGGCTTTTATTGCTATAAGCCACTCTGGCATTTTGGTGAATGAAAGCAGTATAAAACAATTTTTCATAAGTAAATAAATACATTGGACAGTATGATTTGCATCTATATCAAAAAGCAACCTTGAAAGATATCATTCAGTGTTCAATCTATATTAATTCTATTCAGTCAAATAAAACCAGCACTTCAAAATAATGAAAAATTATTTTGAAAATGGAACTACAGTCAGCCCTCAGTATCTGCGGGAGGATCCATTGTCGGGGATACTAAAATCTGTGGATGCTCAAGTCGCATTGTTCTCAATGGTGGCATAGCCACTTTGCCACCCTGGCCACTCAAAGCCTGCCTCGCCAATCTCACCCAGCGGGTGGCAGGGGGCTGCCTCCTCCTCTTCTTCTTCTTTCCACCACCACCACCACCTCCTCCTCCTCTTCCCCCCACCACTGCCGCCGCTTCATCCTCCCTCCTTCTGCTATTCCTCCTCCTCTGCCTCCTCCCTCCCTCTCCTTCATCCTCTTCCTCCCACTCTAGCCTTTTCCTCCTCCTCCTCCTCCTCCTCCTCCTCTTTGCTCTCCTCTGCCTCTTGCTGGGCTGCCTCCTCCTCCTCCTCCTCCTCTTCTTCCGTTTCCACTTTAATGTAAGCTGCCCCGATTGCGCTGCAGAGGGGCGGGATAGAAATAAATTTTATATTATTGTTGTTGTTATTATTATTATTATTATTATTACCCCCTGCAGTCATCACCTTCTTTTCCTCCTCCCTTCTCCTCCTCCTCTCCTTCCTCTGGCACCTCCCCACACACACATGGACTTGCCATCTGCAGATGCTGGTATCTGCAGATGGCATGTCCATGGATACGGAGGGCCTACTGTATTAACATACAGATTTCCTAATAATGAAATGATTTATTAAGCAAATTAACATCATATCCTATCGTCCCTCTATATATATGGGATAGAAAATAAAAGCACAACTACTGGATACGTGGTTTTCCTCTATAACAACTAGGACATTACTATATAAAAATGTTGGCTAGAATTCAGTATGGGACTTATGACTACCTAAGTAAATTTAAATCTGTGGGAAATAGAATTAAGCAATTTGACGCTATCATCAGCAGCAAGTGGCTGCTGTGATCTTACTACACAGAGGAGTCAGTGAAGTGACCATGACACAAGGGGATCAATGCACAATGGGCACCTATGCACATCAGGTGTTTCTGATGCCCACCTGGACACTAGCTGGGAACTGCCAATGCACATCAATAGAGCCTGATGTGTATCAGGACACTCTGGCCAGTGCCCTGATACACATCTTTGCAATTCACTAGGGGTGTTCTATAGCACCTCTATTATATCGCTAAGTGAGCATAAAGTTACACAACAGAAACCACAATATAGAATTGCAGTTAATTATTTTCTTAGTTGATTGCTATAGCTAATAAATTCTTCCTCTTTGAGCCACAGAGAGATCCTTTGTGATACTGTTATTTAAATAGAAGTAGCATCCATTCTTATTTCCCTACCAGCACACACTGTTCATTTTTGAGTTTCTCTGCCCATTAACCAAAATCTTTCTCTGTTCAAATTTTCTGCCTAGAGGGAAGTAAGCTCTTAATAGCTGCCAAACAAAATCTCAAGTACAGCTTCTAGCTTTCTGTTGCACAGAATGTGATATATCTCTGCTCTGAGTGCTAGCATACTTCATAAAAGCCTACTTGATGAACAACAAAACAAGGGATGTTTTTTTTTTTAAAAAAAAGTCAAACACGTCTGGCACCTACATTACAAACCACTTGGCACTAGTTTAAAGACATTTTTTTTCCTTGCCCCAGCATTTTAATCTTCCTCAGCAAATTTTATGATTTTAATCTGTTGCCTTTCATTATTGTTATTCTGGTTTTCTATTGCTGTCTTCAGGCATAAATCATTTATTATTTATGCTTTGTTGTACATCACCCTGAAACTCACATTTGATAAATTACAGCATAGTAGCTTTGTAAATATAAATAAAATCTGCTTCCAGCACCATTTTAATACTGAGATATAAATAGTTTAAAATGGCAATTTTACCAACATCTTAGGCTGGTAATTAATGCAGTTTGACACTTCTTTAACTTCCATGGTGCAATGCTATGGAATTCTGGAATTTGTAGTTTTTGAGATTTATTTATTTATTTATTTACTTATTTAATTTTTATGTCATCTTTTCTCCAGAAAGGGACCAAAGGCAGCTCACAAATAAAAGCATTTAAAAGACTTTACAATAAATGTTTTTAAAACAATTACAAACATCAAATAAAAACAATATAAAATTACATACATTAAAAATTACAATATACACCCCATAGAAAAGCCATCCCATTATTATGTATTAAAGCAGGGGTAGGCAACCTTTCCCCTTTCAGGGCCGAGGGACTTCAACTCCCAGAATCCCAGGAGCTATTGGCCAACATGGGATTATTGGCCAACATGGCTGAGGCTTCTGGGAGCTGAAGTCCCTTGGCCTTTAAAGGGGAAAGTTTGCCTACCCCTGTATTAAAGTCTTGCCTGAATAAAACCATTTTTGCTTGCTGACAAAAGGAAAGCAGGGTGGAGACCAACCTAGCATCCAGTGGAGGAGCATTCCAGAGGGTAGGAGCAGTCATCGAGAAGGCTCTTTCTTGTGGCATCACCAAAGAAGCCTACAATGGTGGTGGGACCAAGAGAAAGCTTTCATCTTATGAACTTAGGGCTCTAGCAGGTTAGTATGGGGAGGTACGGTCTCCCAAATAGTCTGGAACTAAGATGTATAGGGCTTTATAGGCCATGACCTGCACTTTGAATTGTGCCTGGAAATATTTAGATATTTAGCCTTGCCTGACAGAGAGCTCCCATCAGTCTGCACCAGTATGGTCACTGATCAGAAATGGTGGATGTCATGATCCAGCAACATATGGGGGCTCACAACCTTCTGCACTTCTTTGGATCTCATGGCCTTGTTCTGTACTGCAGTAACCCCAGTGTGGTGTAGTGGTTGGAGCATTGGATTAAGATTCTGGGGAACAGGGCTTGTTTTCCTGCTCGACCATGGAAACTCACTGGGAGACCTAGGGAGTCACACATTCTCAGCCTGAGAAAACCCCATGATAGGTTCACCTTAGGGTCATCAAAGGTCAAAAATGACTTGAAGACACACACACACACAACAACAACAACAACAACAACAACAACAAACCCAGATTACCACTCTATATTTACATTTGTACTTTGGTACTGAAATTAGATAAATTCACATGTTTTCTTCCTGAAAATTGAAGAAGTACTTGGGCAGTATTAAAACTGAGAAAAGTTTTAACAATGTAGTCCTATACATGCCTATTCAGAAGTTGTCAGAGTTTAGAAAACATATTTTTGGACAATCACTCCCAGAATCTCCAAGTCAGCAGGGCCAAGGGCCTTGCTGATTGCAGATTCTAGGAGGTGTGGGCCCAAAACAGTAACTTTATTCCAAGGTTAAATCTGTTTTTAATTGCAGCCTATGCAGACCTTGTAAGTAACAAATTAGAAGTAAAATTTTACAATGTAAAATGTGGGCTCAGCTGTGAGTGCCAGCATTTCCATTAATATATATATATATATATATATAGACAACCATTTCTTAGAAACAAAAAAAGCCACAACTTTATTGATTACAGCCGCAGAGTCTTAGGAGCTTATCATCTTGGAAAAGCCGTGGAAGCGGCTAGCAGCAGCAGGAACCAGGAGGACTCGGGGGGGGGGCATAAAAGGCCCGCCCAACTTACCACCACCCTTGGAGAAGCCACGGAAGTGGCTAGCAGCGGTGACAGCAGGAACCAGGAGAACTCGGGGGGGGCATAAAAGGCCCGCCCAACTTACCACCACCCCTAGAGAAGCCGCGGAAGCAGCTAGTGGCGGCTGCGGCAGGAATCAGGAGGACTCGGGGGAGCATAAAAGACCCACCCAACTTACCACCACCCCTGGAGAAGCCATGGAAGTGGCTGGCAGCAGCAGTGGCAGGAACCAGGAGGACTTAGGTAGGGCATAAAATTTGGAATCCAATCATCACCACCCAATTATAGAGACTGTGTATCACCAGAGTCTAAGATGTCCGGGCAGCGCACTCTGGGACACTCCGGGTTGTACACTCTGGGGTCTATAAGACAATTAATTAGATGGAGGGTGGCGGGGGAGAGCTGATAGAGGAATTTCTGGGAGCGGCAATTGAGGTGGTGTGGGGCAGAGGAAGATATGGTGATAACAGAGTGGAATCTTGTTACAAAAGAAGGTGGAATCAATGTCTGAAAGCGATTCTGCCTTCAGACTGCTCTGTTGCCCAAAGTAAGTTGGGAGTTTACCAACCTTGCCACAGAACCTTACCTTGCTTCTCTATAATGCCAGGTCAGTGAAAAATAAAACTCATATCATCCATGACCTCCTCATGGATGAAGAAGCCAACCTGGCTTGTCTTATGGAAACCGGGCTTGGGGAGGATAGTGCCATCACCTGGAATCATGGTCTCCCAGCCGGGTATTCCATCTATGAGCAGGTAAGGGAAAGTGGGCGGGGGGGGGGGGTGGAGTGGCTCTGGTTCACAAAGACAACCTGTCCCTGACCAGGAGACCTATCCAGAAAACAGACAACTTAAAGTGTATGTACCTGAGCCTGAAAACTAGGGATAGTATAGAGATTCTGTTAGTATATCATCCACTCCGTTGCCTAACAGACTCCCTATCCGAGCTGACGCAGCTGGTCTTGGACTTGCTGTTGGAGTTGCCCAGACTTTTAGTCTTGGATGACTTCAACATCCCACTCAAGACCAGTTTAACAGGTGCGGCTCAGCAGTTCATGGATACCATGACAGACATGGGCCTATCCCAATTGGTTTCTGGGCCAACACATTCTGCGGGTCATACCCTCAATGCGGTCTTTAGTATGGAACAGGCATATCCGTGGGTGGAGATAACAAATACCTCTGTGCTCCTGGGATTCTGGGATAAGTGGATAAATATAAATAAAACCTGTTCCTTCTAGATCTTAGGCTCTTTGTTATTGCTGTATGCCTTCAAGTCATTTCTAACTTACGGTGACCCTAAGGTGAACTTAACACATGTTAACTTCCTGTTGGGGTTTTTGGGAAATTTGTTCAGAGGAGGTTTGCACTTGCCTTTCTTTACATTGGGAAAGTGTAACTTGCCCAAGGTCTCCCAGTAAGTTTCCATGGCTCTGCAGTGATTTGAACCCTGTTTCCCAGGGTCCAACTCCAGCACTCAAACTACCACACCATGCTGGCTCATAAGTCTACTTTACTATAATGTAGGTATCAATGACCAGGCAGTAAACGTGGGAGATTATCAGATGGGGGGGAGGATGGGAGCAAAGCAGATCGTTCCCAACCTTATCCCATCCTTATCACGTGAAAGACTATCACACATGTCATGCTTATCCCATCATTATCCTGTCAATGAAATGGAATTGTCCTGTCACTTTTCAATAATAGCAATTTCCATTAATGAAAAATCACAGGACAATTCCACTTCACTGATGGGATAATGATGGAATAATCACAACGTCGTCTGATAATCTTTTGTGCAATAATTCCACTTGACAGATGAAAAAATGATGGGATAAGTGCGACAGCATCTGATACTCTTTGTGTGATCATGCAATAGGGATGGGGAAAGGATGAGAAAAGAATGTCCTTTTTCCTGTGTGATAATCCCCAAGGTTACGATGAATACAAAAAATCATAGAATCATAGAGTTGGAAGCAACCACAAGGGCCATCCAGTCCAACCCCAAAAAGTAATTTTATTTAGTATAACCTTTTAAAATGCAACTTAAGAAAGTTTTCATTATATTTAACATACTAAAAAAACTATGATCTTCACCCATGGAGTTGTTCTCCTTCTCTTTAGAACTCAGTCAAGAGGTTAGGTATCTTTGTCATGTGGATAACCATCATGTGAATAGAAACCTCTCATGTTCAGTTGTGTCATTTTCAACATGAGGCAAACAAGAATACAAGGGTTAGAGTGAGATACTCCCTTGCTCCCATGTACAAAAAGAAGTGATGCTTGAATATGGCTTGTCTTCTTCTAAACCAGGGGTAGGCAACCTTTCCCCTTTAAGGGCCGAGGGACTTCAGCTCCCAGAATCCCAGGAGCTATTGGCCAACATGGGACTATTGGCTAACATGGCTGAGGCTTCTGGGAGCTGAAGTCCCTCGGCCCTTAAAGGGGAAAGGTTGCCTACCCCTGTTCTAAACCCTAATAATGAAAACCCTAATCAAACCCTAAGAATAATGCTTTATAATATAAATTATAACAAAATAACATAAATTTTGTAACAAAAATGCTATGTTATAATATTATAACATAAATTATAATATAAAGACACAACATTTTTTTTCAATTGCTGTAACATAACATGCACACGCACTCGCACACGCACATCTTTTTCTCTTTCTGTCATTCCTTCCCTCCTTTCTTCCACTTGGTTGACTGCTGTGGAAATGACAGCATGCTATTGCTTTTTTAAAATTAGACTGAGGACTCTGTAATTTATATCAAAATCCATTAGAAAAGGCATACATGGGAAAACTTCATGATGGTTGTCCACTACTAATGTTGGCATTTAAAACTCATCTCTGGAATCCTGTTTGGGACTTAGTATCATGCCCACCTTCCAGAACATGGGCATGGACTTTGCTCAGAGACTGAAGCAGTGGACTTGCTGGTACCTGCTGCTGAACCAGGAGGAGGTTCCAGAGCCACCAGTTTCAGAGACAGACCAGAGTGCAGTACCAGCTCTGGCAGACAGTCTTGCCCATTCAGATATAGAAGACCACTTATCCCTACCTACTTGCACAGAGCAGAGACAACAAAGGGAGAGCTTGAGGTGGTCTCAGAGGATTTATGGGAAGCAGCAATTAATTAAGCAGCAACTATGCTAAGGTGCTGATCTATAAATTCCTTGCCAAGGTGGCTATTGAACCATCTTTGTTCCAGATGCCCATTGATTGGAACAATGCATCAGGATAAGTACCATATTAAAGCCTCTGCTTTTCCCATTCTCCCACCTTTGCTTTGTTAGTTCTTGTGTTTGTGCATGAGTGTGTGCTCGTGTGTGTTGCTTATTTTCTCAATAAAACTACAAAACCTATTTGGAATTGACTTTGGAGTTCTGTGTGATTTGGAATCAGTATACAAAGGGTTAAGATCCCAAGGCTGAATGTTCCCCCAGCCAAAATATAACTTTATTTCAGCTATCAAAATTCCACTAAACATATTAATTTGTAGTTATCTTCTCAGGACCCCAGCATGTGAGGTAACACTCCAAATCCAGTTAAGGATTGCTGTTACATGACTACATAGCAGATCCAACAAATTGTTTGATGCACATCAGTGCACAATGCACATCTGTGCATAATGCACACCAATGTACATTCTGCACTGATGCGTATTCCATGGTAATATGGATTGTGCACTGATGCACAATGTCTACTGATTGCATTGTGCACTGATACATTTCATATACCAATGTGAATTGTGCACTAATGTGCACCAGTCCTGAAGTCCATCAGGCACTCTTGCTGCTAGTCCATTATTCATCTTTGCAATTCAGTAAAGGAATTTTAGTGCCTCTGCTACATAGCTGATTATACATAAATTTATGTAGGGCTTGGACTGGATGGCACTTGTGGTCTCTTCCAACTCTATGATTCTATGATCATAGCAAACATTTAGAACATTGTCTCAACATGAATTTATAAGCACATGTTCATTTATAAGTGAACCAAATTTGGGGAAAATAAAAAATAAAAATCATTTATTTGGAAGCCTGCAAGGGTATGAAGTTGGATCCATACCAGGAATTGTTTTAGATGTCATTACCACTTGCCTATAGCGAGTGCATAACAAGATACTTTCAATCACAACTGGCACAGTTTTTGCATTAACTGCTGCACCACACTGCATTACTCATTACTCTTAAAGATTATCTTGTTTTCCCTCCATATGGGAATACTTTTGATACAAGAATCTGTGGAGGTCCTGCCATCTTCCAGTTTCCTGGTGTGTGTGTACGTGTATTTTATATGGTTTCACTCATTTTCTAACTGTTCAAAGAATTTCTTTCATTTTGCTTCAATCATTCCTGACACAGAAACTTCATTTTCTGCTACACTGCAGTTAGGAAAACCCAATGGCAATGGCAACATATTGGCGATTCTATTGTGTGTGTGGTGGTGGGGGGGGGGGGGGGGTTTAGTGGTATCATAGATGTCAGCCAAGATAATTTCTATCATCATAAGAATTTTCCCACTAAAATAACAAAATATGTACATATTTGTGTACATAGTTTGAACAACAAACCAAAAAGCCAATATCTGTACCTATTTATCTCAATGAAGGGATTGAAGGTGTCTGTAAGGTACAGTAGTCAGATGGAAAAGAAGACAGGATGCTATGTAGAATTAGGAATCTCCACACATGTAGTTTGCATGAAAAAATAGACCTGCAGAAGTCTCCTGTCCTCTTCTGCATCTGGCCTCCATACCATAAGAATAATCAGTATTAATAGGCCCCTCACTTGAGAACTACCAAAACAATTCTTGACAGTGCAAGTATACACCCCAAAGCAATCTGATCAATTAAATACATTTTAAAATAATCATTTAATAGGTGAGAACATCATTTCCAAATCTGATAAGCCAAGTGCTTTATGAAGATTTTGTTGATGTTATTATGTATCTTTCAGTTGACTCTGACTTAGGGTGACCCTATCATAGGATTTTCTTGGCAAAATTTATTCAAAGGAAGTTTGCCATTACTTTTTTCTTAGGGTAAAAGTGTGTGATGTACCCAAGTGGATTTCTGTAGCTGAGCATGGATTTGAACCCTGATCTTTCAAAATCCTAGTCCAATACTTAAACCACTTCACCATTCTGGCTTTAAAATTGTGGTGGTTTTACAAGCAATGCAAACATCAGGGCAAGCAGAAGATCATTTGGGATCTACTGGTTATGTCCCTGGGATATTTTAATCATACAAAAGGATATAAGCAAAAATTCTTTCCTCCCTCCTCAATTATGTTGCTGACAAAGTGCTTCAGTTCTGTTGGTGAAAATAAAATTCCTGGGCTGAACATGTGCCCAAAAACACCCTGCTCTGAAAGACCTTGCTTCCCATTCCAAAACCACTATTCAGCATCTGCTAATGGCTGGACCCAGTGTCCTATGGTCTTAGAAGATTCATGTCAGTATACTTGACACCCCCTGCACTATATATTGGGTTTTCATATTTTTATACCTTGAGCCAGGAATGTTCTTAAAAGTTCTCAAAGACCTTTGGAACACCAGGAAGCTTTCCTTTGGGAGGGACATGTTGATCCAAAGACATGTGAAGGGCCCAGGTAATACCAAGATAAAGGTTAAATGGATTTGCTGATAGCTCCATCATCCCCAGGCTTTCCGCATATCCTATTGCACTGGTAACAAAGGAGACCCCATTGCACTAAGGTGAGTAAGACCATACCACCTACCTACCATATATCCTACTTTCCCCCTGCTGTGTTCCCATCCAACTTCCCAATTCAGCTATATGGCGGGGCGGGGGGGGGGGGGGAACTAGGACATCTTTAAAGCCCTTGAAAAAATGGGATGACAGAGGATTAATTAGGATTGCCCCTGTCAAATTGGGACAATTGGATAGTATGGAACCACCAACTTCATCTGGCTAAGATCTGATAAACATCTTGCCATTTCCATTCAATTCAGTCTGAATCCATGCAGAGGGGAACTAACCACTTGGAAGTAAAACATACCACACAATATGATTAAATTTCATTTCATTTCCCAGTACTAGCAGTACTACCAGGTGGATCTACTTTTAAAAGGAGAAAGAGGTGAAGCAAAATGGCATCAGGCTGATGTGGTAATAATAGAACCAGTGAAGAGAAATTCCTTGGGATTTTGCTCAGGCTTGAGTTCTGAAGGGTGGAGACAAAGTAATTGCTTGTTTGAATATTTCAGCAGATCACTAACAGATAGAAAGATCAGAACTTATGACATCCAGTAATACTTATGAAATCCAAAATCAGCTGAAGTATACAAAATATACCAAACCATTCCAAGATCTGTTTACTTCACACACACATACACTACAGTATTCTACAATACTTGACTGGATGTAATGTTTTCCTGAAGGTATCCACCAATGGAGATTATGTAAATCTATTTCTACGTATAGAAAGCATATATGTACAGCAAATAGTTTTGTGCTAGTAAACCTTACTCATTTTACAAAACTTCAGCCATGTGTACTCACATTTGCTTCATTTTAGCAAAACACTGAGCTTTTCTTTTTATGTTTGTGATTACAACATTTTTGTGTTGTTTTTTTCATTTGTACTAAAATATCAGAGCTGGTAAAGGTTCTGTTTGCCACCATAATTTCCTTCTAAAATACAGACACGTGATTCAGCTGCTCATTAGATAGTTGAACTGCTACTGCCATACCAATCTTGGCCTGTGCTGCTCCTCTGGGATCTTGGCTGCTAGGATACAAAAAGAAAAGTGAATATATTGGCTAGCATAAGTCCTCCAGCCATCTGAGATTATTATTCCCAATTAAGATTGAAACCATTTCATAAAAAGTAATGTATTTAATTCCAGGTTGAAATGCCATTCCACTTGTTTCTCTCTGTGTTGTATATGAATGCTGTAAACTTTAGCACATTTCATGTCAGCTTTTTAAAAGTCACAGAAACAGAAAATAAAATGTCAGTGTTTTTTTTTTTTTAATTAGAATAACCAGCATCAAAAATGCATAGGCCTGAATCCTCTTGGCAGCCCAAAAGAGTACACCTACTTAATCAATGGGATTTACCTATATATTGACTCACAATTCAGCAATTGATCAATGGATCTTCTCTAGGTGGGGCTAGCAAACAGGATTCAAGCTTGAGGCTATGAACAAAAGAAAAAACAAAGATGGGGAATGTGCAGACCTCCAGATACCTCAGCACTGGCAATTCTGGCTAGAACTGGTGGGAATTCATGGCCATCATCCGGAAAGCCACATCTTCCCCAAACCTAATATAGACTATGGTGGTGGTACAAGAGTCTACCAGTGACCAAGGCTGCATTTACATTGCAAAATTAATGAAGTTTGACATGTTTTTAAATGCCATGGCCCAATGCTATTGAATTCTGGGATTATAATATTTAGTCTTCTGTGTCAGAAAGCTCTAGTGCTACAACACCAGAATTCCAGGATTCCACAGGATAGAACCATGACAGATAAAGCAGTGTCAAACTGCATTAATTTCTGTCTTTTACCATGAAAGCCCTATGATGAGACAATCCAAAATGAAACAAGAGATAGGGCTAGAAGATGAGAGTCCCAGGTAGGATGGCACTTGAGCTACTGGAGTACAGCAGAGGACAACTGCAAGTAGTGTTGTGGCTAATAGTGCAACTAGACTCAAGCCAAAAGGATGTTTAGCTGTTGATGTGCTCAGAGGTGAAAGAAAAGTTCAAAGCTGCACAATATATATTATAGGAACATGAAATGTAAGAAGCATGATTAGGGGGAATTAAAACATAGTAAACCAAGAAATGGAACATATTGTAATACTTGGGGTGAGTGAGCTAAAGTGGACAGGAATTGGACATTTTGAGTCAGATAATTACAAAGTGTTTTACCCAGGAAATGAAAATCTAAGAAAAAATAGAGTGGCATTAATGGCAAGAGAAGATGTAGCAAAGGCAGTCAAAGGATATAATGCAAAGTCTGAGTGAATAATATCAATAAGAATTCAGGGAAAACCTATCAACATGACTATAATACAAGTGTATGCTCCCATTACACAAGCAAAAGAAGAAGAAACGGAAAGATTCTATGCTGGTATCCAGGAGAAAATTCAACACGCACCAAAACAGGACTGCTTGTTAATCATAGGTGGTAGACATGCAAAAGGGGAGACCAAGAAGAATTAAAGATTGGAGGAAAAATTGGTCTATGATCAAGAAATGAAGGAGAGCCACTGACTAAAACTATAAACAAACATGGAAAACAAAACAATGCCCCATAGATTGGCAACACTCAATATACATTCTAATTGCCAAGAAAGGGGCCCCCAAAGATTGCAGCAATGACAAGACCATTACATAAATATCCCATGAAAACAAAGTAAGGCTCAAAATTCTACAACAAAGTCTGTTATCATATATGGCAGGGGTAGGCAACCTTTTTGAGCCAGGGGCTGGGTTGCTGTCCCTCAGACAATTGGGGGGCCGAACCACCAAAAATAAATAAATGAAAAATTAAAATTAAATTTAAAAATTAAAAATTAAAAAATATATGCATGCACACTCTCTTAGCCCCAGAAAAGCCATGGCAAAACCCCTGTGAAGATTTTGCCAAGAAAACCCCAAGAACAAGTAATAACAACAATAATCAATATCATCATAGCGGGTGGTGGCGGCGGCGGCAGGACTGGCCTGGGGCCGATCCAAAGGCCTCGTGGGGCCGCATCCGGCCCCCGGGCTTTATGTTGCCTACTCCTGATATATGGAGTGAGAAATACCAGATGTCCAAGTTGGGTTCAGGAAAGGAAAAGGCAGTAGGGGTCATATTGCAAACATACATTGAGTAACAACACACCAATGAATTCCAAAAGAAAATCAGTCTGTGCTTCCTAGATTATAGCAATGACTTTGATTATGTAGAATAGATCATGAAAAACTTTGGATCACACTTAAATAAATGGGTTGTATTTTATCACCTGTTTAACATATACACTGATAATATCATACATAAATCAGGATTAGACCTGGAGGAACAAGGCATTAAAACTAGAGGAACATCAACAATTTAAGACAGGCAGATGACACCATACTACTACCAGAAAATAGCAAAGACTTGGAACAATTACTGAAGGGGTCAAGGGGAAAAGTGCAAAGGCAGGTTTACAACTACACATTAAGAAAACAAAAATAATGACCTCAGATGATTTACATAACTTTAAAGGAGATGATGAAGACATTGAAATAATTCAAGATTTTTCATACCTTCAGTCAGTTATTAATCCGAATGGAGACTGCAGTCAAAAATCAGAAGACTAGGACT
Source organism: Phrynosoma blainvillii (assembly GCA_026167975.1). Classification (NCBI taxonomy): domain Eukaryota; kingdom Metazoa; phylum Chordata; class Lepidosauria; order Squamata; family Phrynosomatidae; genus Phrynosoma; species Phrynosoma blainvillii. The sequence continues at coordinate 72,090,097 of JANUYF010000002.1, forward strand.
TGGAAGGGCTGCTATGAAAGAACTAGAAAAGAACCTCAAGTGTAAAGATATATCATTGAATACTAAAGCTAGGATTACTCACACCATTGTATTTCCAATTTCTATGTCTGATTGTGAAAGCTGGACAGTGAAGAAAGGTGACAGGAAGAAAATTAATTCATTTGAAATGTGGTGCTGGAGAAAAATTCTATGGATTCTGTGGACTGCTAAAAAGACAAATAAATGGGTCCTGGGGCAAATCAAAGTTAGGCAGATGACACCATACTACTGAACTATCCCTAGAAGCCAAGATGACTAAATTGAGAATGTTAGATATTGGATATTTTATGAGAAGACATGACATACTAGAACAACACTAATGCTTGGTAAGGTAAAAGGCAGTAGGAAAAGAGGAAGACTACATTCAGATGGATAGACTTGATCAATTAAGCCACAGCCCTGGGTCTCTAAGACGTGAACAGGGCTATCTGCAATGACTTGGAAGTCTCCCTTCATGGGGTCACCATAAGTCGAAGTCCTAACAGCAGTTAACAATAACCCCTAGCCTGCACAGCAAGCTGAACTGTAGCCATAATAATTTCTCCAGGGGCCTCTAAAAAGTTCTACATCACATTTCCCTCTGGAGGAGTCATGAACTCTTCAGACCTTTAAAAGAGGGAGGAAAAGTCATGCACTCTGGTAAGGATAGCAGCGAAGAAAGGAAAAGACTAACAAGCACCAAAATGCAGGAAAAAATAAGCAAAGAAGAAGGGGAACAGGAGAGAAAGAGAAAAAGCACTTAGGGCAGTGATGGCGAACCTTTTAGGGGCCGAGTGCCCAAACTAAAAAGCTTTCTGGCACTGGGTGTTACCCAGTGCCGAGGGTGGGACTTCTGCCCTGCAAGGGTGGGATTTCTTCCCCCCACCCACCCGGGCTTTTGGCTGCCTCTCCAGAGACAGCTGAAGGCTGAGGGGGGGGGTGCAAGGGTGAAAAAAGAGGAACAGGCACACAGCTGTTCCTCCTCTTTCCCCCTCACTGTCCCCAGCCTTCAGATGTCTCTGGAGAGGCAGATGAAGGCCAGGAATAGCCAGGAAAGAGGAAGAAGAGCCACGTGCCTCTTCCTCCTCCTTCCTGCCCTCTGCATGCTGGGGGAAATGGCTTTGTGTGCCATCTCTGGCACGTGTGGCATAGGTTTACCATCATGGACTTAGGGGAAAGAATTATGGTGTTTTTAACCCTTGAAAGGCCGGATGCTGCTTTTAGTTTCCAAATGAAGCTTTAATTATAATGAGAAAAATAAGAAACCCTGTGTTTGTTTTAGAGGAAAGTGGTCCCTAAGAAATAAACACTCTCATATTTAAAGAAAATTTATTTATAAGACTTATCATGAATAGAATAAACATGAGAGCTTGGTCACAAACCTGACCTTGTGTATATACTTAAAAATAAACAACATCTGCAAGGCAAGGCAATATCGGATAGACAGACAGTATTACGATAGTAAAATTTCCTGAAATATTTTCTGCTGAAAAGATCATAGATCATCATTCCTAAGAGAATTAAGTGCCTAGATTTCTGCTGTGACATTGTCAGCAGTAATAGAACAAATGTCTTCCTTTCTGTTGGTGGAAAACTAACTTTTGTCTCACAGGATTTCAATAATGCTATCCAAGTAACATCTGCTGAATTATGTTGGTGGTTCAGTGCATTATACCATTGGTGGGTGCGTGAAATGGCACTGCACTTAAGGGACACAAATAGAGAAGCTATTTGCTAATTATTGATGTAGAAGAGAAAAAGAAAGACACAAAGCTGTATATTCCTAGAATATATTATAATTTTGGTATTAGTACAATGCAAGTGGGACTGCAGCAAAATGCTGCCTCATGCAGTGTTCCTGTGCATTCATCTGGCCAGCCAGCCATGTCTTTTCCCAGGATACGCCATTCCACTCCTCTCCCCAGTTTTCTGTTTTCTTTTTTTAAGATGAAGGAGAGTAGGAATTTTTCTGTCTCCAAGTTAGGACAAATGACCATGGGGTCCTTTAAGACACCTTCTTTAAGAGTGCTTACAAATAGATTAAACAAGAACCCTAACCAACTATTTGTTATTCTGTGCCCATTGGGTATGCTTAGCCATCAACCACTATCTAGGGCAGCGACAGGCAACCTTTTTCTTACCTGGGCCGGTCTGCTGTCGCCCAGGTCACGGCTGGGCCAAGGGGGGAGAAAATGGCAGCGCGCCCCCGCCGCCGCGTGTGCCCCCCGACACACAGCCGCCGCGATCGCTACTGTGGTCGCCGCCGTAGCGCGCGCGGCTCCAGCCGCCATGGCGCATGTCACGGCCGCCATTTGGGAGTCAAAATGACGGTCGCAACACATTTGCACATGCGCAAGAGTACCGCGCATGCGCAAACGTGTCGCGCCCGCCATTTTGACTTTCAAAATGGCGATTGCCGCGAGCGCACCTGGAAACGCGCTCTGGCAGCGGCGGCAGCGCGTGGCGGGAGCGCGCGGCGGCGGCGACGGCGGCAACCTCCGGCCGGGGCCGGTAAGTCCGGAGCCCGGGGCCTAAACCGGCCCCCGGGCCGTAGGTTGCCGGTCCCTGATCTAGGGGGTTATGAAGACTGTGAAAATAATCCTGTAAGAATGTGGGTTGAATCTTTGTCATTTACATGCATTTTAAATGCACTAGAGTAAGGTCCAAAACACACTGCAGAAATAATCCAGTCTGAGACTGCTTTTACTGCCCTGGGCTAGTGCTAGGGAATATTGGGAATTGTAGTTTATTGTGGCACTAGAGCTCTCTGACAGAGAAGGCTAAATGTCTTACAAAACTATAGTTCCTAGAATTGCCTAGCATTGACCTAGGGCAGTTAAAGTGGTCTCAAATGGATTATTTCTGCAGTATGTTTTGGACTTAAATTTGGGAGAGTTTCCAAAAAACCACTTAACTCAGGATAATCAATGTCAGGTTTTTTCCCTGATATTTTCTAAAAGATCTGTATTGTCAGCTGTGTGAATAGCCAACACAAATAAATCTGGGATAAACCATGATAAAACTCTGAGTGCCTTGAACGTGTTTTGAATACATCTGCACCATCAACTTCATCTCTATTCGCAATGTTGACACATGTGAGCAACAGAACTCGCAGAGATGTGCAGAGAGGCAGTTCCATTAAAAAACATAGTGTGAACAACAAATCGGGAATACATGAGCGAAATTATTCACATAATCATGCTAACAAAAACAATGTCTGAATAACCCTTTAGTTTTTCTCCCCTAGAAATGGGGGGGGGAGGGATATGCTATAAATCTTGGAGTTCCCTTAAGATTGCTGAATTATCCCTTCCAACATATGTATGGAAGCTATTGTTTGAACAGCAGAAGGATCCACACTCAGAGAAGATGTTCAGTATAAAAAGCAAGATTGTGGAATTGACATTTTCTACTGCTTTAATATTTCATATTTTGTTTTAATTGTGCTGCTCTAAATTTTGGAAGCTGTCTCAAGGACATTTACGGCAAAAAGGTGGGATAGAAAGGTTATGATAAAATATTGTTTTATCTTTTTCTCTCTAAGCCTGAATGTTTCTCGCAGTTTCTAGCAGTTTCCATTTCTAACAGCTATTCTTGCTAATAAGATGAGTGATATGTCAAGCACTGACATTATCTATAGTCTGGGAACTTTAAGAACAACAAAGTAGCCCTTGCTAATTAGAGTAGCTGTCTGTGGATGGGTCAGATGTCAATGTGTATTGCCAAATGCTGCAAGGTTCTGCCTTATTTACTTTATAACGGAATGACTGGAACTTTCTGGAAGGTTCTGCATAAAGAGGATAAAGGCTTGTGTCTCACAGCATCTTGCAGAGCTCCACTATATACTGTTTTCTTAGGTCCCAAATTGTTGCTGTATTTTGTGAGGTTTGTGATTAGAATCAATGTCAAGGTTAGCTTAGCTTTTTTATTTTGTGTCTGCATGCAGATTCCCAGTTCTGTACCTTTTTTATGGTCCCTTGTTTCCCTATTTTTTTTCATTAATAAATCCATTCATCATAAGTTCTGTTTCTGCATTTTTTTCAGCCAGCTTCAGCACTAAAACCAGTTCTTGCCCAGTTGATTCATTTGATATTGGTTCTTACCTTGACTCTGACAACAGGGGGTGCAGGAGTTTTGCCTCTTGTTTCCTAAGAGCTGAGAACACTTGCTAAGGTTTGGGATTATTCCGGTCCAGTTGAGTGGACCAACAGGAATGGTGCCTATTACTTTTAAAAGAAAGCTTACCATTTTGAAGAAGAAACATCTAGGAGTGGACCTACAATTTATTAAGCAGAGTGAGCTGGCCACCTCAAACAGAAGGTTTTAGGTCTCATAGAAGGGGAACACAGTGTTAATTATTTACTTCATTATTAGTGCATTTACTCTAAGCACAAAATTAAAAATTTGTAATATTACAAAAATACTTCACTATGTTGTAAGAGATACTGTGAGGTTGTTGTTGTTAACTGCCCTCGAGTTGATCTTGACCCATGGCGACCCTATGGATGAGATGAGACATCTCCAAGACCATCTGTCCTCCACCACTCTGCTTATATCCTTCAAACCTATACCCATGACCTCCTTAATAGTCCATCATCTGGCATGTGGCCTTCCTCTCTTCCTACCTCCCTTCACCTTTCCCAGCATTATTATCTTTTCCAATGAGTCCTCCCTTCTCATGATGTGTCCAAAGTATGACAGCCTCAGTTTGGTCATCTTGGCTTCCAGGGAGGTTTCCGGCTTGATCTGCTCTAGGACCCATTTGTTTGTCTTTTTGGCTGTCCACAGGATCCTCAACACTCTTCTCCAGCACCGTATCACAAAGGAGTTGATTTTCTTTCTATCATCTTTCTTAACTGTCCAGCTCTCACATCTATACATGGTAATAGGGAATATGATGGCTTGTATGATTCCAACTTTTGAGCTGAACTGTATATCTTTGCATTTTAGAATCTTTTCTAGTTCTTTCATAGCCACCCTACCCATTCTTAATCTTCTTCTGATTTCCTGAATGCAGTCCCCATTTCTATCAATGTTAGATCCCAGGTATGAGAATTCTTTTACTCTTTCTATTTCTTCATTGTCTAGGTTGAACTTGTGAAGGTTCTTGGTGGTCATTATTTTTGTTTTCTTTATGTTCAACATTAAGCCTGCCTTAGCACTTTCTTCTTTGATCTTCCTTAGAAGGTGTTCCCAGTCTGTGAGGATTTCTGCTAGTACTATGGTGTCATCTGCATATCTTAGATTGTTGATATTCCTTCCTCCTATTTTCACTCCTCCTTATTCTGTGTCCAAGCTTGTTTTTCTTATAATATGTTCTGCATACAAGTCGAACAGATGGGGGGGGAAGCAGACGGCACAAAGCACCGTTTTGGGGGCAAGGAAGAGGAAGGGCAGCTGCACGGTGGGTGCTCCAACCCCTTCCCCAAAACGTCCATGGAGCAGCCAGCCCTTCGCACGGCCAGCACTCCAAGGATGACCTTGCACTGCAGCGGAAAAGCCGCTGAAGGTGCGCCGGCAGCCTTTTGCGGCGCACCTTCGGTGACTTGTGGAAGGAGTGCTATTTTAGCGCTCCTTCCAGGGGCGGCGAAGCTGCGCCGCAGGGGCGAGGTGTGCGGATACCTAGACCCGCCGGTGCAGCTTCCTGGGGCGGCCCCGTGCCGCCTGTCTGCTTCCCCCCTGGGTGAAAGTATGCAACCTTGTCTGACTCCTTTGCCAACTAGGAACCATTCTGTTTCTCTGTGTTCTGTTCTGACAGTAGCCTCTCATCCTGAGTACAAATTCCTCATCAGGACTATCAGATGTCTTGTCACTCCCATGTCTTTAAGGGCAATCAAAGGTTTTGCTATACTCTATAAAGCACACACCAATTTTATTTTGAGATTCCCTGTGAGGTACTTGTGGCATTTGCTTCCTCATGCCCCTGAATAATTTGACTGGCTTTGGATACTATGCAGCTTGATTGAGAGAGGAATCACTGCTCTGCTTCAGGTAACAAAATGCCTTGGGCTAACCATAGAGGTTGTTGTTGTTGTTGTTGTTGTTGTTGCTGTTGTTGCTGCTGCTGCTGCTGATGTGTTCCTTCAAATAGTTTTGAACTTATGGTAACCCTAAGGCAAACCTATCATAGGGTTTTCTTGACAAGTTTCTTCAGAGGAGTGTTTGCCAAAATGGCCAGCCTCTGAGGCTGAGTGAGTGTGACCTTCCCAAGGTCATTCAGTGGGTTTACATGACCAAGCCAGGATTCAAACCCTGGTCCCCAGTCATAGTCCAATGCTCAAACTACTACACCAAGCTGGCTCCCAGTCTGCCAGATAATATCTGTTGTGAATAGAAATTGATTGGTTAGCATGCTGGGAGCCAGAGGTAAGTCTACTGAAGGCTGTGGTTTCACAAAGAGGGGAGTGGGAAAGTCAAAACCCCACAACTGTTAAGTCCATAGCTGGCCCAGAACATTTTGCTGACTCAGGCAAAGAATAAGATGTCACCTATTATCATTCAAGATACAAAAAAGCAACTAAACATAGCCTCCTCTACTATAGCAAAAATGCAGTGTGTGTGTGTGTGTGTGTGTGTGTGTCTCAGAGAGAGAGAGAGACTAGGACATAGGCTGTGATGGTCGGCCCAGTATCAGTTATACGTCAAGACAGAAGGTATGAAATCTTGAACAGTTTTGAATCATTTGCTTCTTACTGTAATGAAAATGCAAAAATATAATCCAAAATTACTGATCTGATTCACGTTTTGTGCTTTGAATGTCACAGTCTCACCATCTCTACCTCTAAGAAGAGGGGGGAATGTAGAGAGAGTGGGGGAGGAGTTGCAAAACAAGCATCAGGTTAATGACTCATAGAGCTAATATGTAGGTAGGCATAAGCGTGGGAAGCAGAAACTGGGGATGAAGAGCAGAGCTGAGAATGTCTATAGGCAGTACTATAACAGAATGTCATGCATTCAGGATAGTTTAGAGTAGAGGCTAAGTGCAAGCATACACTTTTCAAATCTCCCCAGCTACAAGTACAATTGCCAAACAGTTTGCTGCAGATGAGAAGACTGGAAAACAGCTCCTTGATAATAAAATCATGCAACAAAGAATTAAACAATCACCCCATTTCTAATGGAAATAGATGAAATTAGCATGAGTAAATTAGTCTAAAAGAAAGCCAGCTACATCACAACAATGAGGCACAGTTAGCTACCCATGCAGAAAACAATGATCTAGTGGCAGTAACAGCATGGATTTTCAAACAAATAAGGAGATGAAGGCAACAAGATGGCATGGTCTCCAAACAATTCACTTAATTAAAACAGCAACAGTCAAGAGTTTGTGGACTGCAAGGAGGTAGGAGACATTCAAATTGAGAAGAGTTTCTGCATCCAAAGGTGAATTTGTCATCCACACAGGTTTATGCTGGGTGGAGTGGGGAAAGAAATGTTACACCAAACAGTGACTAAAGCTGCTAAGACTCTAAACTGCAATATGTGGTGACTACTGAGCCATGACATGTAATGGTTTCAGCCTTTTCTAAACTCCCACCAAGAACATGACTGATGAAGCCAGGAGGCAATTAGATCTACCATTTCTAAACAATATCATGTGTCATATTTTTATTGGAAGCCAAAAGATGTCCTCAATCATGTCAATCCACTTTACTGCACAAAGTAACATTGTTTGTTTGTCATTAGAGCTGCATCTTTCATTAATTTCTCACATAGTCAGTTTTGTTTTCTTTTTCTCAAACCCACTGACTTGCCCAAAAATAAAACAGACAAAACATGCAAAAACCAAAGACTCAGAATAGCCTGCTACCAACCTGCTTGCTTTAAGTACAACTGCTAGATGGGAGATTCTGGGAACTGTAGTCCAAAAAAGTATTTTTCAAAGCTCTGCCTTTAGAATATTTCTCTTAATAATCATATCAAGGAGCATCTTATGTACATAACACATGAAGAGAACACATAGTTCCTATAAATATAAAATATGTGGGAACATGGCTAAGATGGAGGGGAGTCTCTTTATCTAAAAGTGGTGGAGGGGTAATATGACCCTTACATTGTTATATAACTACATCTCTCAGCATTCCTCACCATTTACTGTGGGCTAATCTGCATTTGCCAGAATACTGTCACCAGAGTATTCTGACCTCAAATCCCCCCATTTCCCCCCCTTACCTGCTGAAGTTTTTGAAGAATGACAGGTGGCAGTTAGTGCCACTGCCACAAGCACAAATCAGTCTGAGGTCAGAATGAGGTGCCCACACTCATTCTGACTTCAGTGTGACTAGGCAGGGACATTTGGAGGGACCACAGGGGAAGGGAACTACCCATTACTGATTCACATTGCTCTGGGTTTTCTAGAAAACCCAGAGCAAAAGATAAGTCTTTTTAATGTGGGTCAAGGAAACCTCAAATTAGCTCTTGGCATTGTGTAAACAAGCAAGACCCAATTGGGTGTTTTGGGACTGCATAATATAAATAGCACTCAGTGAGTATTGGGAGAATTTGGTGTTTATAAGTAATATAGGCAAATCATATACTTGTTTTTGGTCCATGTCACAATCTGCACCTGGTCTTGTTTTTGCAGAAAGAGGGGGCTTCTCCCATCTTCTACTTCAAATTATGTATCATTTCTATATTGCTCATCAGATGATATCCACGTATACAGTTGCCTCTTGGGGCACATGAACAAGGTGATTTTGATGAACAAACTGTTGACCTTGCAAAATTCCAGCAGACTCTTTCCTGCTTCATTTCTTGATCCAAGGTCATTTTTCCCTACAATCTTTGTTGCACTGGCATAAAAAGATTCCGCACGTAATTCTTTTTGGGTAAAAATTGGCCACAACTTTATTTATCTGTACAGGGTCGAAACCATTTTCATTAACAAAATAACATCTATCATAATTATTTTGTTCTTGACACATGTGTCAATGCAGATAACTAAATGGGTTATCAGGGTAAACCAAGCCCTTCTCAACATGTGGCAAGAACAAATCAATAAATCATCTCCCCCCCCTGCCCACAAGAAATTCCGTAACCCCCAATTAACAATTAAACAACCAAGAGCCTGACACCCAAGTTGTGACAAGATAAGCAAAAACTTAACAACTTCAATTATGGGTATTATGCAATCCCACACTAAGCTATTCTCAGGGAGGGCCAAAAACCCAGGTTACAACAACACCGGGAAAATTCCCTCCCGGCCCCCAAAGGTGACCAGCCAAAGCCTGAGAGTAATTAATTAAGAAACTATTAATTAAGGGTGGGTGGGTTGGGTCACTTGTCTGCAACCCTAAAATGGCTGCTGTCTCACAGCAGCCAGGGGCTATATAGCCCCAAATCTCACTGGTAGTCTCACGAGACGTGAGACTACCAGTGTGCTGGGGATCCTAGAGGATCCCCTCTCCAATTGGCTGTGCGGTGTAGGAAGGGCGGAACTTCCTGCCCGCCCAGCCAATCAGGCGTTGGCCTCTTTTTAATTGGCTGGTGCAACCTGGAGCCCCTCCCAACGCATTGGGGAGGCTCCTTGCACTGGCACAAAAAGATTCCACACACCATTCTTTTTGGGTAAAAATTGGCCACAACTTTATTTATCTGTACAGGGTCGAAACCATTTTCTTTAACAAAATAATATCTATCATAATTATTTTGTTCTTGACACGTGTCAATGCAGATAACTAAACGGGTTATCAGGGTAAACCAAGCCCTTCTCAACATGTGGCAAGAACAAATCAATAAATCATCTCCCCCCCGACACCAGATATACATCATAACTAAACACACGATGTAATCCAGTTGTGACATTATCAATTTAGTTGCTGACATCATAGAGAATTTAGTTAACCCTATGACGTCTACTCTTCATCCAAATAAGTAATCCAATTGGGTGATTTCAGTAAACTGAATTATCCCCTGGGGGGTCCCTGCCTGCCACAGGAGGGAGCCAGCCTAGCTTGGCATCCCCTCCCCCCCCAGAAGAGCTTGTTCAATATGACGAGCAGTCGAATCTAAGTAGACATCACATCCCTCAGGAGAGAGATGAACCCCATCACCCCTGTACAGATGTGGCATACAAACCTGAATTCCTACATGCTCCACAACCAAAATCCCCAAACCCCCACACTTCTTGGCCACAGACCTATTCAACCACTGATGAGCCACGTTGATAGAAGAGTCCTTCTTTGCCCCTGCCCAAGTACACTGTGGCAAAAACTTGGTCCACATAACTACAGTTTGAGGCAATCTTTGTTGGATGTCTTGCATGTCCCTCAAGATTTGCTTGGCCAAATTGGAAACAAAGAAGTCTCACTAAGGGCCTTTGCAGACTGCCAGAAATAGTGCACTTTAAATTGAGGCACTGCCCTGGCTCAGTGCTAGGGAATCATGGGAACTGTATTTTTTCTAAGACATTGAGCCTTCTTTGTCAGAGAGCTCTGGTGCCACAATAAATTACAGTTCCCATGATTCCCTAGCACTGAGCCAGGGCAGTGCCTCAATTTAAAGTGCACTATTTCTGGCAGTCTGCAAAGGCCCTAAGTCATTTTCACCCAAATGAACCACAAGAATCGTGGGCGGTGCCACAGTCACCAAAAGGTCAATGATACATGGGAGAAGAGCTCCCCACAGCATGCCTCTGCATCCAAACCAGCGTATCCGATGGATTTCCTCTATCCCTAAATTAGGGTCTCATTGGGACTGAAGGAGTGATGCTCAGCCCAAAAAACAAGGCTGTGACCAATGATGCATACATCACCCTGCTCCAAACCTGCTCGATAGAGACAGAAGTTACAGTAAATAGATAACTCTAACTAACCGATATCAACATTACAACCAACAACACTAAGGATGGATGTAGGATTTAAAAGCCCTAGATCGCCAACGCCCGATCCGTCGGATCACAGCATCACTTAAGCCCTGAGCAGCAGAAGTTGCAGCCCCGATTAGAAAAGAATGCAAAGAAAACTGATCCACCGGCAAACCAGCATGTCTCAATGTCTCCTGCAGCACAGCTCAAAATTGGAACTAGGTCAACAGAAAGCCCGAGACATGGAGGAACAAATACCCAGGGCTAGTCGGGCGGATTCTGAGATAGTCAGACAATGCCAAAACAGGATAGATCTGACCCTCAGACGCCCTAGACAAAACTACAGTTTGGCCCCTAGCCAATTGATCAGTCTTTGAACTGCTGAAACAGACATGAATGCCCTGCCCCAAGATTTGAACATCGGATAAACAAAGTGCCCTGCCTGATTTATCAGAGTGGGAGTCGGGGACAAGTTCGCTTAGTCTAGTGGCGGCAAAGAAAGCCAAAGAAAAAGCTGCCCTAAACAGAATAACTTCCTGTAGTGAAGAGCACACAGCTTGGAGGGATTGCCAAATCTGAATAAGAATCGCTCCTGTAACTGGCAATTGATTGTCACATGCCACAGGAAGCTCCCTAGTCTATCCCTCCAAAGCCCTGCGAACTCTAAAGTCCACAGTAGGGTTAGTAACCCCCCCCCCAGCTCTGGAATAAAAAGACAGAGCCACCAACCTCCCCCTAATCATAACCGTGGACAAACCAGAATGCTTAAGGTGGACAGCAAAACGCAAAACAATTTCCACCCTCAGGGGCCAAACCTCAACCTCTCCCACCACAGACAGAAACTGTGTGAAAGCCCGAATTGCGAGCTGGTACGACTTACGTGTCGAAGGAACAACACTGGAGAATTGCCCTGTTAATCTATTCTCCAAGGCTCCATAGATGTGCCGGTACCTCCAGTGGTTGCACTGCCACCTCCGGGGTGAGTTGACAGAACCTGCAAAACTGAAAATGGGAAAGGGCATCTGCCAAAAGGTTTAGTAAACCTGGGACATGGTGAGCCTGAAACAACACATTGTATTTCAAACATTGTGCAACCATTGACCTAACCAATACCATCACCCTCAAGGATTTGGAGCTTTGGGAGTTCATCACATGGACTACTGCTTGGTTATCGCACCAGAACCAAACAGTTTTATTTGCAAATTGCATTGGCCACAAATAAACTGCTACCGCAATAGGGACGAGTTCAAGAAAAGTAAGATCCCAGGTCCAACCATTATCTACCCAAGACCGAGGCCAACTTTCAGCCACCCACTGGCCTTTCCAATAGACACCAAAGCCGTGTGCACCAGAAGCATCAGAGTGTACCTGGAGATCCGCCTTTAAGAGTATTTCAGACCTCCAAAAAGAAACTCCATAAAATTGTTCTAAAAATGACTCCCAAACCTTCAAATCCGCTCGTATCCCACTTGTAATCCTAATGTGGTGATGCGGGGCAGAATCCCCTTTTGTAGCATTGTATAAATGAGCACAAAATGCCCGTCCAGGAACTATAACCTTACAAGCAAAATTTAACAAACCTGTCAGGGATTGAAAATCATGAAGCATGGCCTTCCTTTTTCCCCTCATTAACCTCACCTGATGTCTCAGTGCCTCCAGTTTTTCGACTGGAAGGTGGGATATTCCCTCCACCGTATCTAATTTGATACCCAGAAAAGTAAGACGGGTGCCAGGACCCTCTGTCTTCTCTTCTGCCAAAGGGACACCCATCTGAGCCATCAACACCTGAAATGCCGACAAGGTATCCTCACACCCTGTTGACCCGGGAGCCCCAGCAAATAAGAAGTCATCTAAATAGTGGGTAATAGCGTGATTACCTGACCTCTTGACAGCACACCAGTGCAAAAAGGTGCTAAATTTCTCAAAGGCAGAGCAAGAAATAGAACATCCCATTGGCATTGCTTTATCAAAGTAGTACATCCCTTCAAATTGAAAACCTAATAAATCAAAATCCTCAGGATGTACTGGCAGAAGCCTAAAGGCAGATTTTATATCACACTTAGCCAACAGGGCACCCTTACCCAATGCCCGCACCATTTGCACTGCTGAGTCAAATGATGCACATTTCACCAATGCCAAAACCAGATCAATAGTATCATTCACAGATTCCCCTTTAGGATATGACAAATTATGAATTAATTGGTATTCACCTGGTGCCTTTTTAGCCACAACACCCAAAGGTGTCAACCTTAGCATTGGCATAGGCAGATGTTGATGGGGGCCAGATATCCTACCAGCAGCCAATTCTTTTGCTAATTTTTCCCCTCACAATCCCTGGTAACTCCCTCACTGAATGCGCATTAGGTGCAAATCGGTGAACTCTTGAACCAGAATAAAGTATACGAAAACCATAAGGAAAACCTTCCAACAAATACTGTGCAGAATCCCGGTTAGGGTAAATCCTCAGCCATGCTGCCAAAATGCCCAACTTAATTGGCGATGGCACTTTTTCCTCCCACTGTGTTTGGTTGGGAGGTGACCCCAGTCCCAGACTTCTTACTTCTATAACAGGATGTGCTAGGGTGGTTACCTTCACAGGTGTTACATTTGTGATCAAACCTGCAGGGCTGCCTCCTGCACTTACCTGCATTGTAGTCCCCACAGACACCTGTTGCTTTTTTCTCCCCCGTGCTAGTCTTCGCATACTGCCCTTTCAGCTGTGTGACCATAGGCACAAAGCCATTGTCACACCTGCTCAAAGGGGAGGCCCCCAGCATGACATCCACCCACAACTCAGATTGGACATCCTGCCACGATAAGGAAGGATCCAAAGCAACTCTCATTCTAAACTGTTCATCATACTGGAGCCATGCAGATCCCCTCGAATTAAAATGACAATTCATGTATGCTTTAATCATTATCTCCTGATACTTAAAAAAATCAGGAGACCTAGAAGGCTCTTTCTGTTCAATCACTCCCCTGTAAATGGTGAAACCCATCATCCAGTTCACAAAGTTCCTCTCAAGCTTAGGGCGCTTGTGAGCCTGGAATTCCTTTGGAAGACTAAATATGACCCCATCCTTTACCATAATCCCCGGCTCGGGGTAAGGGAGAACAAATCAATGTACTCTCCTTTCCAAATTCTCTCTTTAGTAGAGAGGGGGAGATGTGATCCCAAAGGAGTGGACATCCAAGCAAAAGGGTTGCACTCAATTGCTCTGTCCACCCCAGCTAGACCCAACACTCCTACAGTTACCACCGCCCTCGAGTCACTTACCCTGGGCACCAAGGGTTGCTCAACCTGTACCCTCGAGTCCAACACCTGAGCAGTCACCGGTGTTGTTGAGGGTGCCGCAAGAGAAACAGAAGTAGAGCCTTCTGCACAAGAGGTTTGCCCACCTTGCCCACCTGGAATCCATACTGAGGTGGGCCAATAAGCCAAAGAATTAGAAGATTGAGACAAACCTGTGTTGGACAATTGCTGAGAAGCATCCCTTGATGCTTGTGAAGCTCCCTCCAAGTGTGATGAGACTGCAGCTCAGGTGCCATGCTGTAGAGTGGAAGAAGAACTTCCCCCATCCCTGTTAAAAACCTCACATGTTTCAGCTGCTATCCCACTGCCTTGACCTGAAACTACAGCCCTCTGGATGAAATTATACAAATTTGCCAGAGTGAGCTGCTGAGACACAGGGGCCACCGCTCCCTGTTATCCGACTCCAGGAACTTTCCTCAGCAGTTCCATAACTTCAGCTATGGTTGGTTGCCCAACCTCCATAGCTGAGGTAGCCAGGGGACCACGTGCCGTACTGTCTGAAGACATGCCAGGTGAAGTAGCCAATTGCACCTGTGTAGCCTGTGATCCCAAAGTTTGATCTTCGCTGGGAGATGAGCTAGCCTGAGGACCAGAGCTAGCACCCTGTATCCCTCTCTGAGCTAACTGCTCACAAACTGCAACACAGGCCTGCATAGTACGGCCTAGTTGCACTAATTGGGCTGTTATTTCATCTTCTCTGCCCAGTGTTGCAGGTGCCCTCTTCGGGGTTGACCGTCCAGTACCAGGCCCAGCAGAAGCTGCATGCCGTTTAGACCAGGGGTAGGCAACCTTTCCCCTTTAAGGGCCGAGGGACTTCAGCTCCCAGAATCACAGGAGCTATTGGCCAACATGCGACTATTGGCCAACATGGCTGAGGCTTCTGGGAGCTGAAGTCCTTCGGCCCTGAAAGGGGAAAGGTTGCCTACCCCTGGTTTAGACTGTGGCTCGCTGCGCGGCATGATGATTCAATATGACAAGTTGACTAACAGGCTGCCTTGGGTTATAGTGTTCTTCTAAAAGCTACAACCCTTCGTATGACTGAGAATAAACAGCAGCCCCAAAAACACCAACGGGGGCTGACAATTATTAATAATACTAGCCCCACAATGACTTCGGGTGGAAATGCTCCTATTAAGGAGATCACCCAAAAGCCAAAAGTAAAGCAAACCCTGTTAGGCTAATGTGCCAAACCAAGAACAATTCCCTCCCCCCAAAAGGGCAGAGTGTATGCAATTACCCTCAGGCACGGGTCCCCAATGAAAACCTATCCCAAGCAGGGACCCAAACATGGCCTTAATGGCCTCACCAGTCCCTTCGGGCCAAATAAACCAAACTGGTAACACCAGTGAGTGTAAAACAGAAAGGGCCTTACAACCTAGGCCCCACCACCAGGCCTTCCCTTCAATAGGGAGCCAGGCCGCACTGGGCACTAATGAACACTAAGCCCTGCGGTCTGGCCGCTGGCCTATGCCCTCCCCCAAGGGAGACAGGCCCAGCTAGGCTCCCAGCCCCCAGAGACTGAGAGTGCCACCCCCTAGGACTAGCAAAAAATTCACAGGCCACCCAGGCCCTCGCAATGGGTGCCACCACCCCCACGCCCAGGCACACCAAGCTCTGTGTGTAAGCAGGCCCCAGGAAGGAGCCGCCTCGACTTGGCAGGCCTCACGGGAGCTCCACTGCCAATCAGGAGCTGCCTCAGCTCGGTGGGCCTCCCAGGGGGCCCCACCTACCGGCCAGCCACCTCGCGCAGCTCACAGGCCCATCCAGGACTGCAGAGGCCGGTCCTGCCATGCTCTGACCAGGCTGCGCCGACCAGGCCGCAGCCACCAAGCCGGCAGAAGCCCCGTGGATGGGCCGCCGACAATCAGGGCCTTTGAGTCGAGCAGATTAGAGCAGCGACCCCCCCCCCAACAGGCCCAAGAAGGAGCCAGGCCCACAGCCTCACTTCAACACCTACAGTAGGCCTCCAAGGCCTTCCCAGCCACAGGCAGACAAGCACTCTGCTTGTCTGCAACCCTAAAATGGCTGCCGCCTCATGGCAGCCAGGGGCTATATAGCCCCAAATCTCACTGGTAGTCTCACGAGACACAAGACTACCAGTGTGCTGGGGATCCTAGAGGATCCCCTTCCCAATTGGCTGGGCAGTACAGGAAGGGCAGAACTTCCTGCCCACCCAGCCAATCAGGCGTTGGCCTCTTTTTAATTGGCCCGCGCAACCTGGAGTCCCTCCAGATGTGTTGGGGAGGTTCCTTCTGTTTCCCTACATTCTTTGCTCTATTTCTCCTACAATCTCTGCTGTTTCCCACTTTTACATTCCAATTGCCAATGATCAACATGAAGTTTTATTTTGGTTCAATTTGCTCCTGGACTCCAGCATAGAATCTTTCAATTTCTTCTTTTGCTGCTTGTCTCCAGTTCTTCTGCTTTAATCACAGCACTACCCATAGTTGCCTTCTGATGTACCCCAGTAGATTATTGAGTGCCTTCTAACCTAAAAGTTCATCTTCTGACACTATTCCCTGTTTCACTTTGGATTGTCTCTTCATAGAATTTTCATAGTAAAAGATATTCTAAAAGGGGTTTCTTGTGCTACTTTCTGCTCAGTATTAACAAGAGTTAGCTACTGTGCTGCAGCCATTGTCTCTGAAAAGTCTTCTGTCAGTCACACACACCCCTCAACTCCTGCTGCGGCCACTCAGTAGTTGCTTGACACATTTAGCCTGACTTCTCAGCAAAAAACTATCTAACTTGGGAGATCCTAGCAGCAGCACTGCTACCATCAGTATCTGTGTGTTGTTTGCCTTCAACATGTTTCCAACTTATGGTGACCCTAAGGGAAAACTATCACAGAATTTTCTTGGCAAGTTTATTCAGAGTAGGCTTGCCATTACTATCCTCTGAGGCTGACAGAGTGTGATTCACTCAAGGTGACCCACTGGGTTTACATAGCTGTGCTGCAGTACAATTTATAGCCTCTTGACTCACAGGAGCATGCAATCCCACCATCACAGAAAGGTGATGCATTGGTGATCCCTGTAGTAATGTGTGTCTTTTCTCTGGGCACCCAAATGTGGAATACCCTCTGTATGTGATTTTTAAAAGTTGTGTTTCATAATTTTACTATGGGTTTTAGTCTACTTTAAGAACATCAACTGAAAGATGACTCATCAATGAAACAAAAGAACAAATAATGCAGATGTTCCTCTTTAATTCATTTGAAATAGGCTGTAACTCCTATTCTTACCAATACTGTTCTACTCGTTTAGTCAGCTACAATTTTCCCAGAGGAGCTATTTGTTTTTGATTCCTGAAGTCTCTAAATCTCTTGATTCCAGACTTTATGTTGTGCTTATAAAGGCCCCAGACTCCCCATCCTATGTTTTTAGTTCCTGATGAAATGTGGCATTATCCATCTTCTAGCATAAATTGCCCTATCAGATTAGATTTGTCAATGTAGTAAGCTGGAACTAGAAGCTTTCACATGATGCCATAAAATACCTGTACCAGCAGTGATATAACCACATTCCTCAGAAAAATATAAAAGAATTATTCTTCCTAACCATAGCTACACACACAAACACGCAAAGAGAATTATCTTTTTAAAAAATTAGAATAAGTTAAAGACTTCCATACATGGAATTTATGAGATGCATCTTGAAAATGAGGAGGGAACCCACCCCCCAAAAATAATCCGTCTTTTTAAGGACATGTTCTGTTAAACACACATAACACAGGTGCAGACATAATTTTAGTTCTTTTGCATGGCTTTATCTTGTTTAGCAGGTGCTTTTCACAATTTATGAGGCCTTTCTAATACCACCAAACACACACAAAGATAGGATTTTACTACTGTTTCTCCTGATTTTGTTGATCCATAGTACCTTTTCTGCTATATATAGAAACAGACACCTGGGATTTTCACCATATTATTTTTCTGGTTTGGGTTTTCAAGCCCATTATCTGTGTTTAACAGATAATATAATTAAGCTTTTAAAGCTGCAGGATGGCAGAAGCTAAGGCTCCAAAAGCTAATTAAATTGCCAGATCACTGATGGCAGTGGTGTCAGGAATTCAATCTTCTGTACTGTGGCTTGTAGTTATAAAACCAGATTGATGCTGTCGTGGCTTGTTAAATTTCACAGCCCATGACAAGGCACAGAAGCTATTGGTAGGAAATGCCTACTAGGTCACTGTTGTGTGTTTTCTTATGATACAATTTCCTTCCTGCTTAGTTGAAAATGTATGCCCACCATGAGCATTTGCACAAACCTCAGTGTGGTTTGGTTTTGTTAAAAGCAAGAAGAACAAGTGTATCTCAGCTGAGAGCTTGCTTTGCTGCTATCTTGAACAAAGGGCCTTTGCAGACTGCAAGAAATAGTGCACATTAAATTGAGGCACTGCCCTGGCTCAGTGTTAGGGAATCATGGGAACTGTAATTTATTGTGGCACCAGAGCTCTCTGACAGAGAAGGCTCAATGTCCCAGAAAAAAATACAATTCCCATGACTCCCTAGCACTGAGCCAGGGCAGAGCCTCAATTTAATGTGCACTATTTCTGGCAGTCTGCAAAGGCCCAAAGTAGTTTAAATGTGCCTGAAATTTGTGATTTGCAGACTTAGGGAGAACTTAACAGTATAAGCTGATAATTAACAAGGAAGTGTTTTTCCCTCTGAATATAATGGGACTTGCTCATTAGGGAGCATATCCAGAACTGCAGCATGAGTTACAAAATAATGTATGAATCATACAGTGAATAACTACAAAGCCTCAAACTTTAATTAAACCTGTATAGCTTTGGTCATGAACTTATTGACTGGTGTAACTATGCTGACAGGAGGAGAAGCAGTAGCAGCGTAGGCGCAATAGAAATAAAAGTCTCCATGGGTGCTGTGATGACAGAGACAGGTAGAAGGAAGTGAAAGCTGTCAGTGGTTCCTGAACTTTCTTTCTCTGATGTGCCCCCATTGCTGCAACTCTCCACTTGAAGCATGGATTGTTACACCAGTGTAAGGGCCTTTACAGACTGCCAGGAATAATGCAGCTTGAAGCTACTTTAACTCTCCTGGCTCAAGGTTAAGGAATCATGGAAACTGTAGTTTATTGTGGCATCAGAGCTTTCTGACAGAGAAGGCTCAATGTCCCAGGAAAAAAATACAATTCCCATGATTCCCTAGCACTGAGCCAGGACAGTTAAAGTGGCCTCAAGCTGCATTATATATTTCTTATAAACAACATACATAAAAACATCACATATGAATACAAACTACAAAAACACCCTTTTTACATACTTTCCAACACTCAGACAAAGACACATCCTATCTACACAAAAAATATATATACACATGCTTCTTTTGTACTATTAGACTTGCATAGTATCAGTGTTACTTCCTCAACTTAACCCTTACAACTTGGAGTTAACTGATACCCTTCCTTTAAACCAGTCTTAATACAGAGTCTTAAATCTCTATTTCACCATTAAATCCCATGGCTATATATCCGCTCTTAATTTTTATGCATTCATTTTTATTGTGTTAATTTAAACCATCTTATATTATATTCTAATATCCTCCATTTTCCAGTATTCCTTAAATAACTTCCATTCCTTCTCAATGTCTTCTTTAGGTCTATTCCTTATTAATGCTGTTAATGTGTCTAGTTCCATGGCTTCTCTCATTTTATCTTCCCATCCTTTTTCTGATGGTAATTTAGTTTGTTTCCAATATTTAGCGTATATTATTCTTGCCATTGTGACAGTGTATATTAATATTATTCTTCTGTATTTCCTTTCTAGTTTTGTCCCTAGTGAGCTTGTAATATTTAATAGGAAGAGAGTTGGATCAAGTGGAATTTGTATTTTTAGTTGGATCCAATTTAGCAGAAATGTTGGAAATGCAAAAAAGCAGTTGGATCATTTTACCACCAATGGGACTGCAAGGAAGCAAATATATATATATATATATATATATATATATATATATATATTTGCTTCCTTGCAGTCCCATTGGTGGTAAAATGATCCAACTGCTTTTTTGCATTTCCAACATTTCTCATTCCCTGATTTATATATTCTGTCAAATTTTACTGGTGTCAGGTACCAACGATAGAACATTTTTATATAGTTCTCCTTATAATCTTGACATTACGTAAATTTGTTGGTATCTCGCCAAGATTTTTCCCATTTCTCCAATTCAGTTTTGTTCCCCACATCCTGCACCGATCTTATCATTACATGTTTTATACATTCTTTTTCCAAGTCTCTTTCATTTAGGATTTTATAATATTTAGCAAAGCAAAGCAGCTTCATTTATATACTGCTTCATATCGCGCTATGGGATGTCTAAGTATTTTACAACTGTAAGCTCATTGCCCCCCAACAGTTGGGGACTCAGTTTAGTGACCTCGGAAGGATGAAGGCCTGAGTCTAGCCTGAGCCCTGGCTAGTACTGAACTTGCAACCTTGTGGTTTATGAGTGAGTGGCTGCAGTACAGGCATTTAACCACTGCGCCACCAGGGCTCCATATTTAGAGATATGTTTTCCCTCTTTTTCAAATATTATCTTATCTATATTAGTTTTCTCCTTCGTAAATCCTCTACTCCTTTTATCTATCTTAAAATGTTCTTTTAATTGTCTATATAAGAAACAATCTTTCTCTATTATTTTATTTAAATCTTCCTCTGATTTCATCTCTTTCTCGATTCCCTCTTTCCATTCTATCAAATCTCCATATGTCAGCCATGATTTCCCTTTCTTTCTAGATCTTCCCCCCCCCCCAAAAAAACCCTCCTGACTTGAGACCCAACTCGGTATTTGGTTGTAGAACTGCTTTCTATTTTTTAACCACCCTTTGACTAAAGCATTTCTTATGATATGATGCGAGAAATCTTTATTGTCCTTCAATTTCTCATTCCATAGGAAGGCATGGATTCCATATCTTAATTTGACTTTTCCTAGTTCTAGTGACCTTTCATTATTGAGTTTTATCTACTCTTCTATCCATAATAAACATGAAGCATAATAATATAATTTCAGATTCAGTAGTCCACAACCTCCCTTATTTTTATTTTCCATAAGTAGCTTCCACTTGATTCTAGCCTTTTCCCCAACCCATATAAATTTTAGCAGTTCCTTCTACCATTCTTCGAGATACTTCTCTTTCATGATTATGGGAAGGTTTTGAAAGAGGTATATAAATCTAGGCAATATGTTCATTTTCAGTAGGGCTATTCTTCCCAAAAAAGAGAATTGTGGTTTCTTCCATTTTTCTAGATTTTTTTTATTTCATCCCATGTTTTTAGATACTTGTTTTTAAACAGATCCATGTTTCTCTTTGTTAAATGTATTCCCAGGTACTTAACCTTTTTCTCTATTTTAAATCCCATCATTTCTTTTAATTCTTCTTCCTCTTTTGATTTCAAATTCTTTATCGATGTTTTATCTTTATTTAGTCAAAATCCAGCTATCATTCCATATTCCTGAATCATGTTTAGCAATCTTTCTATACTTTCTTTTGGTTCTTCTAAGAAGCAGATGATATCTTCAGCAGAAACTTGTATTTTAAAAGTATAGCCTTTTATCTTAACCCCCTTTATCATCTCATCTTCCCTAATTTGATTATTTAATATTTCCAATGTTATGATAAATAGCAAAGGTGCCTTATTTCTGGCACTCTGTAAAGACCCTAAGTCACAAACAGGATTGCAGTCGTATCTTGCTGTAACTACAGAGGTTGACACACTAGAATAATAGGGTTTGGGATTAGAATAATTCAAAATTGTGCCTACAGCTTTGAGATTCGGGGGGGAAGCAGACGGGCAGCCCTGGGCTGGCCCAGGAAGCTGCGTCGCGGGACCGAGGCATCCCCATGCCTCAGTCCTGCAGCGCACCTTTGCCGCCCCTGAAAGGAGCGCTAAATTGGCGCTCCTTTCACAAGTCACCAAAGGTGAGCCGCAAAAGGCTGCGGCGCACCTTCGGCGACTCTTCTGCTGCAGCGCGTGCAAATGCTGCGGCAGGAGGTCCTCCTCGGAGCGCCGGCCGTGCGGAGGGCCAGCTGCTCCGAGGACGACCTGGGGAAGGGGTTGGGGCACCAATCGTGCAGCTGCCCTTCCCCTTCCCTGCCCCCAAGATGGCCCAATTAGCCGCCTGCTTAGCCCCACAGTTTATTTCAGATGCTAACACATTAAAGTGGTAGACAGGAACTTGGGAGTTAACTGTGCTTACACATTCAAGGTACATTTTTAAAACATAGAAGTAGCAGCTACTGGAGAGTTGGGCTGATGATTATGGAGGAGGGCTTTTTTAATCATTTGCTGTCCTGCTTTGGCTCTGACAAGAATTACTTATTTGAAGCTGCAATTATGAAGAGGAAGTTGCTCACCATCAGCTTTTATACAGTCCCGATAATCAGACACCATCATTCAATGGGTGTTAATTTCATTTGACAAAATCATACATATTAATACCACATCAGTCTTGGCCCTTCACTAAAGTCCTGATCATATTTTATGAAAAAAGATCGATTTTAAAATATATCTAATGTAAAAGCCCTGAAAAATGAATATATATTGAGCCTGTCAGTTGCCTCAAATATATAATCAATCTGGAATTTGATGTAAAAGGTAATCAAAATGTAATTTCATGCCAGAATTTCATGTTGCTCCTTTTGCTACATATCCTGATTGAGAATATTCATTCTCCATTGAGCAGCTAAGTAAGAACTGGTGAAAAGTGACTTACAGGAAGGAGGTATTAAGGTTGATATACAAGGCAGCTGAGACAGGATCAAGCTCTCCAGCACCTAGAAAAACATTCAGAAAAGGTAGATGTCCTGCATCTATAGCTGGCTCAGATGTGTGGCTTTTTTCCTTTTTGCCCAGGATGCCCCTATTGCTGGGAACTCACCCTGAAAACTATCCTGTAGTACTGAGCTGAGTACCAATGAGTTTCCTCCCCTCTCCCCCCCCCCCCCCGGGTATCTTTAAATTTTCTCAGATATCTATAAATTGGTTAGAGTTCAAAGACATAGGGGCATTGCAGACTGGCCTAAAGGGCTGGCCTGGGGGTGGAGTTGGGGTGGGACAGCTACACGCCAGCCACCTCAACTCCATCTCAACACTGTTCTGATGCTGTGCACCCATTTGCACAGTGTTTGGTGTCAGGACACCCTTCTGGTGCAGCATGTACACACACTGCACCAAAAGGGTGCAGAAGAGTGGTGGCACCTAAAAGGAGCTGCATTTTGCGTGGGGCCTGATCGCCAATAGCATACAAAGGTCCACCCCAAATGGGCCGTTTGTATAGGCCGATAGTTGTATTAGTCAGGAAAATCAGTATGCAAATTGTAGGACCTTTGAGACTAGGGGGATTGTCACACTAACATTTAACCCAACTGCACCATAATGGAATGCAGCCAGGAGGCGGGATACAGGCAGGAATTATTGCATGTAATTTGCCACTGATTCCACCAGTCAAGTGCAGCTCAGCTGCAGTCCAGGTCCCAGGAGTGCTCAGCAAGCCTCTTTTCCAAGTTGGAAGCTGGTTACATTTTGAACCCATGTGATCAAGCACTACAAGACCACAAATATCATACATGTGGTAAAACACTACCAATAATTCTTTAAAAAGAAAGGAATAGGGTGATTTGGAAAAGTGAGATGGGGGGCTGAAAGCTCTCTTTGGTCAGGGTACAATTTATCCTAGGGCTTGCTTTTCCTAAAACTTCTCATTTAAAATGGGATTAGGAAGGGAGGGCCTGCTTCTTATTGATGGAGGGGAGGGAAAGACATTCAGAGGAACATCTGGCCTGTGCTCACAGGAGTGAAGAAATGAGTATGGTCTCCAAGATGGTGTGCACCATCCCTTTCCTTCCCCTTGAAACAAAGACCAGCTGCTTCTTTGAATTCTGAATTGTATCTCCACTCCCCATCATTAAGGAGCTGTCCCCCAGGAGGGGCTTGACAGCTGTGGAAGGGGAGATTTTGGATGAAGTAGAAAGGACAAACAGAGGCAGATGCATATCTAAGCCATACAAATCTGCATGTAAACAAATAACCGGATTCTGTGTAATGATTCCTTGGCACCTTAATGACTAACAATTTTTATTTGGTAGACTTCAGCCCACCAGGTGCATTGGTTGAAAGGGATTGGAATCCATGAAATGTTAGTCTTTAAGATGCCAAAAGACTTGTAGACCTAGATCCTAGCTTGTGCTGGAGCAGAGATATAGCTATGGGCGGGTGGGGGACAAAATGAGGGTGCCCCCTATAATAACTATTCAGTACATTAAATCTTCAGTTGAGTGTTTGGACAGAGTCGTAGAATCATAGAGTAGTAAGGTGCCTCATGGGCCATTTAGTCCAACCCACTGCTCAATGCAGGATCTCCAGCTAAAGCATACACAGCATGTATCCGTAGAGCAAAGAAAAGAGGCAGGCAGTTACTAAGGAAATGTAAACTCAGAAAATATAAGCATTCTAGGTGTGAACTGTTTTGAGCATCTCACTCTCTGGCATGCTAGAAGTTTAGGGACTGAAAATATCACTTGGGAGGGCAAAATTCTTCCTGAGAAGGCAATGCCCCCATTTTGCTTCCCCTGCCCATAGCTACAACTCATACCATGGGTGCCAAAGTTTGGAGCTCACCCATTTCACTTCTGTCAAACAGTGCCCCACCCACCAAATTCAAAGTAAGAGAGGAGGCTGTGTGTGTGTTTGCAGACTGACTGCCTCCACTAGGAACTACACTTACCCAACGTCTGAGGCAGTGCAATAGGTCAGGCAAGTAATTTTATGTTAAAGTAATATTCTGGGCTCATCTGTGAATCTCATATTCCTGCTTGACTTTAAAAAAAAAAGCAGCACTGGTCCAGAGGAGGGATTTTCAGACTATGATTCATGTAGCATCACTGATGAGTCAAAGAACAGTTCAAGTCTCCACAAGTATCACAGTAGTAATTTCCCAAGTGAGCCCAATCTGACATAGCTAGTGTAGAGTACAGACCTTTGCTACTCATCTCATCTGATAAGAAAAGAGAAAAATTTCCCTCAGGGGAAAAACAGCAACATAAGGATGCAGTATCTGGTTCTTTTCTCCACCCCCAGTAAAAAATAGCCTTGCACAAAAACTATTGTTGTAAGCACCAGGCCTTGCTCTCCCATGGCTCACCACAGGATGGCACCATTTTATTAAATCTTAATAGGTCTCAGGTGAAGTCCAGGTGGCAGGGATTTGATGAAAGAATCCCCATCCTACCTGCTTCAGAGGGACCACGCAGATCACTGTCTTTTTCTTTTTAAAGCACCATTTTTTTTTCAAATTTTGGAAAGAAGGTAATTTTCAATTCTAGGAAAATATTAAAAAGTGCCAGACATAGTGGATGGGAAAACACATTTTCAAATCTCAAGTATCAGTAAACAAAGCCAACAAATGCAGCAGAATAAAGGGACTTTATCCTGAAGTAGAAAGACTGTGCTATTTCAGATTGTATATTAATTACATTTTTAAAGCTCTTCCTGTGCATTTTTGTTTTTAAGACAAACACTGCAAGTATCTCCCTGATAGAGTTTTTAATAAATATCATCATCATCATCAAACCCAACCATATGAAAGTGAAGAGATCTATACACATTTGCCTTAACACCTATTTTCAGCTTGTACAAAGTTTTCTTTTTTCTTTCCTTTTTCCTTTCCTGCTCTGATGACACATTGCTTTTTCCTGTCAATAAAAGCACTAATGCCAGATAATGTCTGATCTTGGAAGCTAAGCAGGGTCAGCCCTGATTAGTACTTGGATGGGAGACTACCAATGAATACCAGCTGTTGTAGGCTATATCTCAGAGGCAAGAACTGACAAAACCACCTCTGACTATTCCTTGCCTAACAAAATCCTATGAAATTCATGGGGTCACCATAAGGCAACAGGCAAATTGAAGGTACACAAACACACAGTGTACACAATCCTTCCTGTTAGCAGAAATTGAGTAGATAAGCACTCCAGAAGCTGTTCCTTCTAATCCCTCTGTGTATCTTCTGCCTTGTATATTTCATGTCCTAGGTCTTACCAGACCTACCTGGTGTCCTCCTGGCTATACTCCATGTCTTGGGCCCTACAGGCCTTTACTTGGAACCTCTTCACATTATACATTTATAGTGCTATGATTCCCCTTGAATGGCCATGACTGCATCTGATGGAATCCTGAGGTTTGTATTTTAGTGAGGCACTAGAGCTGAGAATCTTAAATGCTCTTCTTTTAACTACAAATCCCAGGATTCCATAGGATGGAACTGGGTTATTTAAAGTGGCATCATAGTGCTGTAACTATAGTATGAAAGGACCCCTGTCTAAGTATTCCTAGTCATGCTTCCTAGTGTACTCTCTTTGTTTGCTTTATATAGCTAGACCTCCCTCTAGGAACAGGTTTTGATTTCCCTTTCTAATTATTTTTGATGTAGTACTCTGACTCCATCTTCCAAGGTGAGTCCAAAACTTTCCACATGCAGAACTGTGTGTATGACAGAGAAGGCCAGCAACTTTTAGTTTTGTTTTTGTTTTTAATTAAATGTCCAAGATCCACCAGTCAATGCATGAAACAAGACACATACAATGAGAATGGCTGAATTTGTTATGAGTCCTACAATTGAAATCTTTCACAGAACTTCCACAATAAGATCTACCTCTTGTAACTTAGGGCAAAAATATTGTTTTTTTCCTAATGATCAACAAGTTTTACATTGTAGAAATTACATTGTAGAACATCATTGCTATTCTAACAAAGATCTACCAATAGATCCAAATCTACCCTTCTGTGTGTCTATTTATTTATTTATTTATTTACTTGTTTAATTTCTATCCCATTTTTCTTGCAATATGCCACTACTCTCATGAGAAGGTTTACAGGTCTTATGGTCATATTTACTGAATATGCACCTGACATTCCACAAATGCTGTTTCCTTCAAGAAATAAATTCTGCAAAGGAAGATCCACATCACAGTTGAAGGCCTTCATGGCTGGCATCCATGGGTTTTTGTGGGCTTTCGGGCTGTGAGGCCATGAAGAATTTCTTCCCGACGTTTTGCCTGTATCTGTGGCTGGCATCTTCAGAGATGCCAGCCACAGATGCAGACAAAATGTTAGGAAGAAATTTTTCTAGAACAAGGCCTCACAGCCCAAAAAGCCCACAAAAACCAATCAGATCACAGTTAAAAGGATGTCTCACAAAGCCCAGGGAAGCATGACCCATTCAGGTTTGTCTTGAATCCATTTTAAAAAAAAGCCAGGATCCCACATCTTGCTCCACAGTATGGTGGCTTGAAAAAAAAATCACTTTACAATGGGAAAAGCAGCCATCCGAATCCAACTTATTCAGATGCAAATCAGATGAAAGCCCCCCTGAATTCAACTTACACAAGTATGAAGCTGGTTCAAGAGAATACCAGGATGATGGAAATGAAGTGGCCTTCAACACAATGTCAGGAATGCTGAAACATTCCTTTAAGACTCCTCACTCTCCTTCCCTACATTGCTCTTTTCAGCTGAATTGGTCTCACAGACAGTTCCTGCATTTGCTTTTGTACTCCTTTGTGTTTCCCATTAAAAGCCAATGGAAAAAAATCCTTCCTTACCAGCAATCCCAGTGCAGTCCCCATTTCAGAACATCACTATTCTGAAAACAAGGGCCACCTTTTGTATAGAATATTAGAGATTAAGCTCAGCAGAAGCCCTCCAAATTATAGGTCTTGGTACAACAACAAAATTGCTCCAAAGAGGGCTTAAAATTGGCACCTGTATGAAAGGGTGGGATGGCTTGTGTGTTAAAAGCAATATTTGTAGCTTGGAGCTTAAGAGTGACCACTGGGAAACAGGAAAACAGCAAATGCCAACCTCATTAAGGTTTCAAAGATGCAGTTAGTATTATGAATCAATCTTTATTAGTGTATTAACATAAGAATGTTACATTGTACCCTCAATACTTAGTTCAAACATTTTGGAACACAGAAAATGAAATTTAACCAGCTCAGAATGATTTTAAATACATCCCCCAGATATTAATAGGTTTATTCATTTTGAATGTTTAAGATTCACATATGTTTAACTTTCAAATTATCATTAGATGCTGACCTTTCTCTTTGTCAATAAGCATATGCAATTTATATAGGACAGATAACTTATGCATACCACAGTTTTCTAAATGGCAAGATTTCAAAGGGCTCCAGTGCCTATCCTGAGTTTGGTTTCCTCTGAATGAAATCACTGGAAACAGTGACATTTTGTAATGTTTGCTTTTGTTGACAAAAGCTGCATCTGCACTGCAGTCAGCCATTGTGTTAACTCCTATGGTTCAATAATATGGAATCTGGGATTTGTAGTTTTTAAAAATACATTTCACCTTCTCTGACAGTGCCACAGCAAACTACAAATCCTGGGATTCCATAGCAATGAGTCATGGCAGTTAAAGCAGTGTCGAACTGCATTATTGCTCCAGTGCAGATACAATCAAAGGCAAATGCTGGTGGAAATACACAGCATTATCTCCCCCTCCCAAAGATACCCTGCAATCTTCCAAACCCCGTGGTTGGCTGGCTGTTTCTTTCTGTGTCTCATTTCTGCCTTTTAAAAAACCAACAAGCTCAGATCACAGCCTTCCTTCTGGCCAGGCTGGACAAAGTCACCTTCCCACCTCCTTGATCCATTCACAAAGGTAACAATTGATAACGATTCAAATAATGACTGTGGACAAGTCCTTATCAAACTGGTGTTTCTTTTCAAGTAATGCCTTTCTACACTCAAAACCACTGTGCTTATAAGGTCCTTAAGAGATCATTCAGATCAACCCTAAATTTCCAGACACCACAGAAAACAAATCATTGATCATCTATAGAGAATGGCTCATTTCACACTAAGCAACTATAGCACTATGATTCTACCTCAACTGTCCCATGGACATTCCTATGGAGTCCTGGAGTTTGCAGTTTGATGGGCCACTAGAGTACCCTGGCTGAGAATTCTAAATAACCTCCTTTAAAAAGCAAACCCTGTAGAATCCCGTAAAAGAGTATAGGAGGTAGCCATGACAATCAAAGTGAAATCTTAGTGCTATAATTATATAGTGTGAAAGGGGCTCAAAGCATGTGGACACTTGTTAGGCCAAATGGGGAATATTTTGTTTACTTACTAGGTTGACTGTATGAGTGAACTCTGGAAAGAACTTAATGTGGTATGCATGATTCTCAACTTCTTTCCCATTTTTATCCTCACAACTACTCTGATCCTTATTGTTATTATTAAACAAACCTGACAGGCAAACAAAAAGATGTATGGGTTTTTTTCCCCTCCCTCCACATGACGTTGTTCTCTTTCGTTCTCTTCCAATTGTAAAACCATGGGAGAGAGTAGTAAAAGTGTCACAAATGTGTCCCATTTGCCAAGCTGAAATAATCCATTTGGCAAAAATGATGCTTTTACAAAGCTCTCCCACACTTTTACAACCTGAAGAGAATGAGAGTCATGTGGGGGGAGAAAAAAACGCACACATCTTTTTGTTTGCCTGCCGCGTTTGTTTAATAATGCAATAAGGCTCTCTGTGAGAAAGGCTAAGCTGACAATTAGTGACTGGCCCAAATTTAGCTAGTGAACTTCATGTCTGATTGGAGATTTGAACACAAGTTGTTTTAACTATAGTCATTGAGGGACAAAAGCAGGAGTGAAATTGTTGCCTAAGGCCAGGGTGAGTGGATGACCATATCAATAGTGGAAGAAATTTTGAAATGTGGTGTGTGCAGGCTGGGAACAAGAAAGGAGATATGATAAACTAACTGGCAAAGAGACTGGGGTGTTAAACAGTGTTATAATATGTGTAGTGTACCAGGAAGCCATTGGAGATTATCACATGGAGGCTTACCATCCATAAAATGTCCCTAAATTGTCCGGCAAGCATGAAGGTCCGGCCGCACTTGTCCCCATGATTAAATCATCATGGATTATCCGTCATTAAAATGTTTGCAGAGCCTGCCATTTGTTAATAATGGGAACTTCTATTATTAACAAATTGCAGGCTCTGTGAATGCTTTAATGATGGAAGTGGCAAGGGGACACCTCCATGACGTTTTAATCACGGGGAGAAGCGAGACCGACTATCACACCTTTGTGCTTGCCGAACGATTTAGGGTCATTTTATGGATGGTAAGCCTCTGTGTGATAGTCTTCAAAGAATGACATATATCACATTTTAGAATGCTCCCAAAAAGTGGAAAGTGCTTCCAAAACTCCCTCTACAATTCATATGGTCATTCATCCACCACAGCCCTAGGCAACATCTTTACTCCTGCATTTGTCACCTCTATACCCACATGATTTGCATTTCCATATACAGACTATAAAGGTCCTTCCTAGGCACCAGTTCCCCTAATGCACCTCTGAATATTGTTACAGAGCACCCACCCCGGCTTCCCTCACCATTGGTTATGATAGCTAGAATTTATAGAATTTGCAATTCAATAACTCCTGGAAGGCCTTATTTTTATGGACTTGCTCTGATTTCATCATTGCACCATGGGGGTTTATAGTAAGAACTTTCCTTATATTAAAATATGAATATTTATTATTATTTCTGTCCCTTCTAGGTGAATAATCACTATTTGTTTGTTGTTATAAAATAAAATAAAAGATACCACATCTAATCTTGGCTGACTTGAAATGATGCTAGATTTTTTAATATAAATTTATTCTGAATTTTTCACTTTCTACACATAGCTGAACTGATCTTTGGGTCAAAGTTAACTTTGGCTCCAATCTTGAATAGAACTGTAAAGAGAAACATTTCTGTGGGATTTTATACTTTGTAAATATAGATACATACATTTAGTTAAAGCACACATTAAATCAAAATGTGTAAAAAAATCACAGGCAAAGCCATTTTTTCCCCTCAGCATCAGGAGTCATGCCAGAAGGTACAATGAAGTCATTATAAACAGCAAATGTGTTAGGTTCTTCATTGTCACTGACTATGCAATAAATATTATGTCATTTGATTTGCTTAACATAAAAGAAACATAATTCAAAGTGTTTGAAATCCCAGTAGGAACATACACAAAAACCAATGCCTAATTGTAATTCTCATAATCAAAGAGCTGCCAGTATGCAATGTTTTTGTTTTGTCCAGATAAAAAAAGATAGGTAGAGTGATTGTTATTCCTCTATCAGGCCATTGTACATTATTCAAATTGGATATTAACATTAAATTCAAATTTAATAGGTATCCTATTAAATACCCTTAAATGAATTATGGTGTCTATATTGGCTTGACCATGAGCCTGCTGCAGTGTGCTATTGGTTTTAATTGGAGCTATGAAATCTCTGTCTGCTGAACAGGTAAGTCTGAGAGCAAGAAAAATAAATAAAAAAGGACCACTCTTTTACTGAAGATACTTCTAGGAATATAATGACCTGTGTGCTGGAACAACCCCAGCATAATTGTCTCTAGACAGTATATTGACTACAGTATATTGACTACAGCCCAATGAGGAATATTTGTCAGAAACAAGTCATCATCTACTTTGAGGCTGAGCAACAGATGGTGCCACCCCAACATGGCCCACCAAGTCAAGATGCGTAGTCTCCAGAACCAGCCAAAGTATTCTGATGCAGGAGTCTAGAAGTCCCAAAAACATCCCTCCTCAACCATTTCAGCAAAATAACAAATTGAATAGTTAAAAAATGTTTGCCTTTCCATTACACTCAAAATCTGCTTGCAGAAATGACTACCTCATTCTGATCAGTGGTAAGCCCTGAAATATGTGATTCATCCTGTACCAGAGAATCAAACATTTCAAGGAAAGTGGTTTGAATCAGTAGCATCACTAGCGTTGGCGTCACCTGGCACAGTAACTCATGGTGTCACACACACCCATTGACCTCCTCATGTACTATACAATATAGAATTCTTAGTAATGTGTGGTGGTTTTTTGTACTAATGTTACTCATAAATCATTATTCCCATATATGTAATGGTAATAGTTGTGACATAAAACAACCAGCAAAATTAAAATTATATTTTAAATTACTATATCATACACACAAATATGGAAAACAAAACAATGGCCAACAGATTGGAAGCAATCAATATACATCCCCATCCACAAAAAGGGAGACACAAGAGACTGCAGCAACTATAGAACCATAGCACTGATCTCCC
Source organism: Phrynosoma blainvillii (assembly GCA_026167975.1). NCBI lineage: Eukaryota > Metazoa > Chordata > Lepidosauria > Squamata > Phrynosomatidae > Phrynosoma > Phrynosoma blainvillii. The sequence continues at coordinate 72,122,419 of JANUYF010000002.1, forward strand.
ATGCAAGCAAAATATAGAAACCAACTGCACGGAATCTTACTTGAACACTTTCAGTGGAACAAGTAATTGTACCTGAACTGAGTAAGCTAGCTTGATATATTGATGTGGGGGAAAATGCATAGTTTGTACAAGTCTGTGTTCTAATATATTGTTTACAACACGGAGAATTTGTTACACAACCAATTCTGCTGCTTGAGGTGGTTGGCACATCCTTGGACAGTGGAATGTTCAACCACCTCCTGTTGGCCATGATGGCTACTTGTCATGAAAGTTATATGTTACCTTAAGTATCAGAGGTAGCATCCATCTGAATGTTGTTGAGGAACATTAGTGGAAGAAGATCATTTGTGGGTCTCTCATAGGAATCTGCAAAGACCAAAATGAAGCATTAGATAGATATTTGGCCTGATCCAGCAGATGTTTTCTTTATAGTCTTAGATCTGCAAAAGGACACATAGGAGCTCCATACAGTTTGGCCTTGTAACCATGCAAATGTATGGACATGTACAGCTGCATATCCATAGCTACCCCTTCACAGACATCACAATGAATATGCACACATAAAGTTAGGACAGAGCCAGTAGTGTGGACTCACTCCTCCATTCTCCATACTTGTATCTAATGTACAAATTGGGCTAACATACCATGCAACAAAAATGCAAGCCAGTGACCAAGGTGTTGGAACATATTCTCTATTAGAAAACACAAATATTTAATTGTATTTGGGATATATCATCTTAGGGGCTGTACAGATCTGGCCATTGGAGTAGAGTGGGGTTGCGGTGACCACAGACAGCACACCCTGACTCCACCCCCAAGCCACTTTCATGCTGCCCACCCGCCCAGATGGCAGGTGACATGGGAATGCTCTTGCAGCGCAGTGTTTATACATGCGTGCTCCAAAGAAATAGTCAAGAAATGCCACCAACACTGACACGGCAGCAAGGGTGGCTTTTTCTGTACCCAAAAGGAGCCGAAAAACACCAGATCAGGGCCACAGTGTGCAATTGCAGCAGCCCCGATCCAGTGAACAAAGGGGCGGCACAGAGCCTCTCCTTTGGGGTGGAGTGGAGTTGTGGCAGCCACAGACCACATGCCACAACTCTTCCTCTAAGCTGCCTTCATGCCACCCGCCCAACCAGACAGTGGGTGGCATGGGAATGCTCTTCAAGCACAGCATTTATACATACTGCGTCACAGAAACAGTCAAGAAATACTGCCAACACTAGGGTAAGGGCAGCTTTTTTCCATTCCTAAGAGGAGCAGAAAAACACCAGATCAGGGCCATGGCATGCAGTTGCCACAGCCCCAATCCAGTGAGCAAAGGGGTGGCACAGAGCTGCCCCTTCAGGGTGTTTTGTTTCACCCCTTACTCAGCTTTCTAGAGGATAAAGCAGATATGAATGGTTTAAGAAGAATTTTTTTCAGCTTCCTTTTCCTCTGATAATGCCAGATGTCAGACTAACATAGGTGAACCTGAGAAAAAGCAGATTTGGAATAGCTAAGATAAATATTTCTTCATGCAATGTATCATGCACATAGTGAATGTGCTACCACATGGTGTAGACACTGGCCTTTGGCCAGCTGAATTCAAAAACAGGTTCCTTTGCTGCTGACTTCAAGTGCTTCACTATGGCAGAATCCTTCTTTATACAGAGATAGGAGCCCAAAAGATACAAGCTGGACTTACTGCTCCAGAAATAAATTCTTTAATCTTCAGTGATATACAGCTGAAGTCCCACTACAGGGGTCCTTTAACACTACACAATTATAGTGTTTTGATTTCATTTTAACTGCTTTGGGAATTCTGGGATATACAGTATAGGGAATGGCACTTAGAATTCTCTTAGAATCAAACTACAAACCCCAGGATTCCATAGGATATTGCCATGGCAATTAAGGTGTTATTATTGTGTTATAGTTGTGTAGCATGAAAGGATCTCAATAGTGTATGAAATGTCAGCAACAGATCTGCAACTATGAGCTCCTTCAAAGTTAAAACTGATGAGTAAATTCTATGACTAATACTTATTGAAGCATTTGATGAGGACATCTCCAGTCAGTCTCTGTTAAGGGTGTACAATTTTGAGGATTTGCAGAACACACTCATGAAAACAGAGAGAGAGAGAGAGAGAAAATGAACTAACTACTTTAGTCCTTCATAGGGTGGAAAGAATAGTCTGCTGGAGAAAGACTGTGGCCATGGAAAAAACAACCGTTCTGATAACAGATTATTCTTTCCTCAATGCCATAGGTGATAATGCCTGGATGGAGGGCTGATATCACTGCATCAGTGTAACTACATACATTAATAAACAGGATTCTTGTTTCTTTAACCTTTGCATTAGGCAATTTTTTAGTATTCACTTGGATCATTTGACAGATGAAGCTGTCATTTGCTCAGAAAACAAGTGCTTAGAGACTGGATTGGTAGACATTATGTATCATAGCAACTGTTATTTCACCAACCCTAAGCTATGCTCTTTATTGAGAAATGTGCAGGACAGGATCTGCAGTTATTCTCACATGGATTTTCTGATGTCTATATCCTGTGGCAATAATATGATCTAAATGCATCATCATGTGGAGGTAACAACCCTTTACCAAAGGAGAACAAAATTTAGTCTTCAGTGGTTCTGTGATATGATCCATACTAAATGTCAATGTGGTTTGAATGTTCCAGGAAAATACACAGTCAAACAAAATATTATCCACATTTAAAATAACATGTTGTGGTGATTTGCCAGATCAGGGGTAACATGAAAAATCAGGCCCGGGAGCACTCATGCCTTATAACAAGACCTTTATTAAATGCTTTCAGGATCTGGGTTTTTTTCTCTGGCAAGTTTCATTGGCAGTAGACTTTTAATTCCTCCAGTTTCCAAATAGTCTAATGCAGCTTTCTGAAACCAGTACCTGTATACCCTAAATATTTAGGATTTCAGTTCTCACCATTCCTTTCCATGTGCCAAGCTGGCAGAGGTTGATAAAATGGAAATCCAAAATATTTGAAAGATACCAGATTGAGGGAAAGCTAATATAACAGTTCACAAAGGAACACCTTAGATCCTTGCTTAAGTGTCATAAAATTCAGATGTATATTCATACTGTCCAAATCTTATTTGATTATGCCAGACTCAGCTCTTCCTGCTCTTCATATCTTTTAGGTTTCCTAATTCTCTGGGCATCTAGGGCTGTACTTTAGGGGTCATTCACACTAGAAAATAACTTGGTGTGGAAACCGAGTTATTTCCATGGCCTTCACACACCCCTGACTGCATTCAGTGCAGTTTGCTGGGGAGGATGCAAAAAAAACTCACTTGACTCAGTACATTTTGCACCTGGTCACATACCACATCTTTTTAATTGTGCCACAATGATGTGGATCTTCAGTAGTGAGAACTCACTACCAAAGAGATCCAGATCACACTGGCACCTCTTCCTCCTTCCTCCTTCGCATCTATCCTCTCTCCTCTTCCTCCCTCCTCTTCCTCTCCCCCCCCCCCCCCCCCCGCCGCAGGATTGAATCTCTCCATGGCATTCTATCCTGTTCCCAACTGTGAACAGGAATCAGGACAAAATGCCATGGAGAGATTCAATCATGGCAAATTTATAGAAATAACCCACTTTCCACACCAGGTTATTTCCTATTGTGAATGGGGCCAAAAATCTATGGATCTGTGTGGAGCTGCCCTACAAGTTAAACCTGTGGGTTGGATAAAGTATCTGAGCTGCAAGGTTCTTCCAGATCAGGGGTAGGCAACTTTTCCCCTTTAAGGGCCGAAGAACTTCAGCTCCCAGAATCCCAGGAGCTATTGGCCAACATGGGACTATTGGCCAACATGGCTGAGACTTCTGGGAGCTGAAGTCCCTCGGCCCTTAAAGGGGAAAGGTTGCCTACCCCTGTTCCAGATCCTAGGCCAGCTTCTCCCATCCAAATCGATATTGGGTTGTTCTGGAGGCCTCCTCTTTGGTCAGTGTGTTATGATGGTATAAGTCAGGGGTAGGCAACCTTTCCCTTTTAAGGGCCGAGGGACTTCAGCTCCCAGAAGCCTCAGCCATGTTGGCCAATAGCTCCTGGGATTCTGGGAGCTGAAGTCCCTCAGCCCTTAAAGGGGAAAGGTTGCCTACCCCTGGTATAAGTCAAATGTACACCAATTCAATTTACTTTTTGTTGTTGTTTCAGAAATCAGAATTCTGTACTGACTGTGCAACATCCAAAATCCCCTAACCTGGCCTTTTCCTTATCAGTGAAGACAAGTGAGAATGGCAGAGAATAGTCCAGCTACATTCCAAGACATCATCCAGGAGTCCCCCTGAGGTCACTGAGGATGATTTCATTGCTGGGCATTCAGCTATAGGAAAGGAGCTGGACAGTTCTCTGTCACTCTTCCTTGCTCTCCACCAGCCAGGAAATGGCCATGACTGGAGATTGGGGTGACTGCAGAAAAGGTGGATTTGAAAGGGGATGGAGAGGCAATATGTTGCAGTTACATATGCAGAACTATGCATGCAGCCCATGTTTTCCAGGCCTAGTGGCTTAGTGGCTAAAAGCTGGTTAAAAGCTGGTAATGCAGCCACAAAGTTGTGAGTTCGATCCTGCAGGGATCCAAGGTCTGCTCAGCCTTCCATTCTTTCGTAGGTCAGTAAAATGAGCACCCAGCTTGTTGGGGTAATTGGCTGTTACATTGCAAACCGCTTAGGGAGTGCCAGTTCTCTGATAAGTGGTATAGAAATGTACTTGCCATTGCTATTGCTATTCTTTGGTTCTTGCTCCCGTTTATTCCAAAGATTCAGTATTTGTCTTTTAGCTGGGTTCTGATTCGTGTTTGCTCTTCTTGTTCCCAGTTCATAGTTTGCCAATTGATTAACTGTTCTGCCTAGGGAACACACCCATTATTGCTTTCCCTTTCATTGACACCAGTCCCATCAAGACTTAGGAAACATAAAATAAGTAGAATCTCTTCTGTATTTGCATCTACACCACTGTAGGAAAAGACCAGATCTTGAAAAAGTTCATTTTTTGGTCTGCAGTTCCATAATCCTCTAGCCAGTAATCTAGTAAAGAAATATTTCCAAACTTAAATAGACCAGAACAGGCAGTGGAATTATTAGGGTTAGTGTCACCTGCTGCATTAACTCATGGTGTCTCTCACACATACACACCATGACCTCCTCCCAAACCACACCAAACAGAATCTTTAGTAATGTTTTTTTTTTACTAATATTAATAAATTGTAAATCCCATATATCACTGAATGTAATGGCAATAATTGTGACATAAACAACTAGAAAAATTAAAATTATACCCTTAAATTACATCATATACACAAATATTACAAAATTATGTAATATTTACATTTACATAATTTCATGTGGTCAAAGTGAAAATTTGGTAAAATGTGATTTTTAAAAGAAAGTTTAAAGTTTAAAAAAAAATTAAAAACCCTGAGGCCTCTCCTTTGTTCTTCCACTGAGCCTCGTTCCACTCATATCATCTCTTCTGCTGAGCTCCAGCATTTTAAAGGGATGTGGGTAAAGGCCACAGCCCATTTTGTCAAAAGGCAAATGTTTGAGGAGCAGTGCTGCCACACCAGTCCTGATGTAATCTGGTGTGATGTGCACTCCCATCACCCCCCTAGTGACACCCCTGAGAACAGAAATCTAAAGCGCTCAAAAAAGCAGAGCTTCCATACTACCCACCAGGACCAGAATGCTTGCACTGCATGGCTACTCACAGATTGCAATCTTTCTGAGATAGATAGATAGATAGATAGATAGATAGATAGATCTCAGTGAACTTTTAAAATAAATTTTGCATTGGATTCAACAAATCTCTGCCTTCCCACTTTGCTTCTGGTTCATACTTGCAAACTAATCATAAATGATATCTCAGCACTTGCACTTGGTGGGAGTGCAAGCTAAACATCAATAAGAGAGATGAAGATAGACCACTCATTCCTTGTAATGGTCTAATTTACTGCAATAGCCATGTTTTGAAGGCTAAGAAACAAACCTCTGTTGCCTTTTCTGCTGATTCATCTGGGCACAGGTGGCTGTTCTTGTGTGGGTAGAGATGAATCATCAGCCCCACATTTTATGCATTCATCTTCTGTCAGTACTTCTCAAGAATTTCTTTGGACATTATACAGTACCTTTCCTGTGCTTTTCTACCTGATCAAATGTACATTCTGAAATTCAGCACAAAGTAAAATAAACAAACAAACTGTGTTTTCTGGATAATAGCCAGACTTGCAACTGAGCATAAATGGGATCTCAGAACTTTCACTTTGTTGGGAGTATGGGCTAAAGAAACATTGGTAAGAGAGATGAAGATGGACTTATCATTAACAGTAATGCTCTCTGAGGGTTGTGTGCATTCAAGTCATTTCCGACTTATGGCAACCCTAAGGCAACCCTATCATGGAGTTTTCTTGGCAAGATTTGTTCAGAGAAGGTTTGCCATTGCCTTTACCGGAGGCTGAGAGAGTATGACTTGCCCAAGGTCACCCAGTGGGTTTCATAGCCCACTGAAGGGAATTGAACCCTTATCTCAAGAGTCATAGTCCAAGGCTCAAATCACTACACCACACTGGCTCTCCAGAAATGGCCAGGGGCCTTTGCAGACTGCCAGAAATAGTGCACATTAAATTGAGGCACTGCCCTGGCTCAATGCTAGGGAGTCATGGGAATTGTATTTTTTTCTGGGACATTGAGCCTTCTCTGTCAAGAGAGCTCTGGTGCCACAATAAATTACAGTTCCCATGACTCCCTAGCACTGAGCCAGGGTAGTGCCTCAATTTAATGTGCACTATTTCTGGCAGTCTGCAAAGGCCCCTAGTCTACTGCAATAGTCATGTGTTGAAGGCTAAAAAAAACAACCCTCTGTTCCCTTCTGTGCTGATTCATCCAGGCACAGATAGTTGTTCTTGTGTAGGTAGAAATGGATCATCAGACCCATATTTTATGCATTCATCTTCTGACAATATTTCTAAAGAATTGCTTCGGGCATTATACAGTACCTTTCCTGTACTTTTCTACCTGATCAAATGTACATTCTGAAATTCATCCCAATTTTAAAAAATCTAGGCCATCAGAGCCAAATTTCATATTTAGAATTATTTAAATACACAAAATAGAATAGGAACTAAGACAAAATATTCTAATATGAAAATAAACCATGTATTGATTTCCCACTATTTAAATAGCAATAAAGTACCTTTTTGTATACTTCCAACATTCCTTTAAAAAATCTGAAAAGTAAACATTGAAATATTTTTTTAAAAAAAACTTTATGATTATGAACATGAAACTACTGATTAGAAACTATAAATGTAGTTGGGCTTACTAGAAAAAACGAATGTGTCAGGAAGATCTATGAAGATGTAGGATAATCTCTCAAGGCAAGTGATGGAAGCTTTATTGCTCTGGTAATTTAAAATTAATCTGGAGAGAGCACTAAAAATGTATGTTCTCCCATTGCAAACGTTGTCCTAATGAGATGATACAATGGGGTCAGCGTTCAATTATCACACAGTGGAACTGCATTGTAATACCCTCTCCACTTCAGGTACTGAAAGCAAGCAAAGCACAAACACAATGCCCCAAAAGCATTACTTGTGAGACAAATGTTCCATTTTGCATGTATATAATCACAGGATGCATACCGCCCAATTTTCCTGACTTGGTTGGAACAATCCTGATTAATCCTCTGTCCCACTCTTAATGCTGCTTTTAACATTTCTCACTTTCTCTTTTCTCCTGCCACTATTTCCCTTTGTCCTCAGCTTACTTCAACTGCTGCAAAATGAGTTCAAAATGCAAAAATCATTTGCACTCAGTTAACTCGGGGGGGGGGGGAGGGGGAGAGAAGTGGGACAGAACCTTGTGCTTCCCAGTAGACCCAAGAGAAAGTATACTACTGTAGCTTTTCCTGGCTTGTCTGTTCTTTGTTTATAACTTTGCAACTTATTCCATCTTTACCACAATCTGATCTTGCTTCCACACATGTCCCAGTTTTCATCTGTGAAACGTTGAGAATGAGGGTGAGATCTTGACGGAGGTGTGTACAACTGCACTGGTGAAAATCGCGTTCGTCCTCCTCTCCCATTTCCTCTCTTAGGGTCTATTACACTAGAATTATACTACACACAAGCTAGGAGGGTGAGGGCAGGTTGCACATAGTGCTGAATTATGTTGCACAAACTAAATAAACTACGTTTTAGAGTCTGTTTCAAGTGAAGATGGTGCAACTTGCAGTCCTCATATGGCCCTTGGGCTGTTTTTGTGGCCCATCACACAAAAAAATCAACTTAGGGAACTGGGTATGTTTAGTCTGGAGAAGAGACAATTAAGAAGTGATATGATAGCCCTGTTTAAATATTTGAAGTGATGTCATATTGGGGAGGGAGCTAGCTTGTTTTCTGCTGCTCCAGAGAATAAGACCCAGAAAAACGGATGCAAGCTACAGGAAAAGCTATTCCAGCTCAACATTAGGAGGAACTTCCTGACAGTGAGAGCTGTTTGAAAGCGGAACACACTCTTTCAGAGAGTGGTGGAATCTCTTCTTTGGAGGTCTTTAACAGAGGCTGGATGGCCATCTGTCGGGTGCTTTGATTTTGAGTTCCTGCATGGCAGGGAGTTGGACTGGATGGCCCTTGTGGTCTCTTCCAACTCTATGATTCTATGATTCTATCAACTTTGGAAGTCTCTAGGAACAATAGTTAGGGTTGTTTTGTGCATTAAAATGATGCTCCATCTTGTTTTAATGCATACACCTCTATATACACACCTCCATCTTGTTTGGCACTCCCAAAATTCCCAAAGGTTTCTTTTTTAAAACTCAACTAGAAATGGACTTCTGACCACTTCTGCTTTTGATTTGTCCTCTTGGACCTCTGACTTATTTTCTGGGTCAGTGCACCTCCAATGGTTCCTGCAGGCAGACAATTGGTGGGTTGCCCACTCCTGATCCAAAATAATGAAAATAACTCAGCAGCAATAGCATCAGATTGTTTCTATAATGTTATGCCATTTCTTAAACTTGATCTAGCTTGAATGCTCAGCTTGTCCTAATCTGGCCCTGAGGTAGAAAGAGGAAAGAAATCTGGGAATACCTGTCAGAAGCACCTTCCCTGAGCTGTTTCATTCATCTTCAGAAGGTGGACTTTGTATCCAGTTCACAGGACTCTGGTCTTAGTGAATAGGCATTACATGAGATATTAGTAGCTATGGGCCACAGTGCACACTTGACCCATAATAGAGATGCATTTATATCATGAGGGCTGACACATCTAAGAAGAACACATATCCAGGGTAACCAAGTTGGCAATAACATCTGAAATGCAGAAAATTGGTATCTTTATTAGTGACAATATTTTGTGCATATTGGTGCCAACCAATATGCACAAAATATATGTAGAAAGTTTTCAAAGCTCCACTGGCTTCTTCATCAGGCCAAAGGTGTTAAAAACCATACAGGAGAAAGAAAATATGACAGTGTTCATCACATGCCTTTTGTCAAGTTGTTGTTGTTGTTGTTGTTGTTCTCAGCCAAGATGGTATGGAAGGATATCCATTCAAGCAGGCCACTCCTCCTGGCCATGTGAGTTCTGGGAGACAAACAGTAGTAACGTCCAGGAAATAAAATTTAAATTCCCTTAGCAACACAAAAAGATCTTTCAGATCCAGCTTGCCTCTGTCCTTTATGAGGCTACCAGCCTCTTTATTATTCCCTTTTATTATAGTCTCCTTATTATTTTCCCCCTTTATTATAGCCCTATTATTATTATTATTATTATTATTATTATTATTATTAGATTGAGATGCCTGCTAGCAACTGCTGGTGCTTTCATTGGAGCCCGTTTATTAGGCAGAGAACATTTAATTTCTCAAGAAGCCTTCATACTGTTGCATTAGGAAAACATTTAGGTGTTGTTTAGGTTTGTTATTGCAGTGTGCCTCCATGCCATTTCCAACTTATGGCAACCCTAAGGCAAACATATCATGAGGTTTTCTAGGCAAGTTTCATTCAGAGAGGGTTTGCCATAAACTTGCCAAATGTAGTCCCTCAAAAAAAAAAAACCCTTTGCTGGAGGTAAACCTCAAAGAGTAAAGTCCCAGTCCCTTCACTTCATGGAATCATAGAATCATAGAGTTGGAAGAGACCACAAGGGCCATCCAGTCCAACCCCCTGCCATGCAGGAACTCCCAATCAAAGCATCCCCGACAGATGGCCATCCAGCCTCTGCTTAAAGACCTCCAAGGAAGGAGACTTTCGGCCTAAGCAGACTGCCAGAAATAGTGCACATTAAATTGAGGCACTGCCCTGGCTCAGTGCTAGGGAATCATGGGAATTGTATTTTTTTCTGGGACATTGAGCCTTCTCTGTCAGAGAGCTCTGGTGCCACAATAAATTACAGTTCCCATGATTCCCTAGCACTGAGCCAGGGCAGTGCCTCAATTTAATGTGCACTATTTCTGGCAGTCTGCTTAGGCCCTCCACTACTCCCGGAGGGAGTGTGTTCCACTGTCGAACCGCCCTTACTGTCAGGAAGTTCCTCCTAATGTTGAGGTGGAATCTCTTTTCCTGGATCTTGCATCCATTGTTTCAGGTCCTAGTCTCTGGAGCAGCAGAAAACAAGCTTGTTCCCTCCTCAATATGACATCCCTTCAAATATTTAAACATGGCTATCATATCACCTCTCAGCCTTCTCTTCTCCAGGCTAAACATTCCCAGCTCGCTAAGTCGTTCCTCATAGGGCTTGGTTTCCAGACCCTTCACCATTTTAGTTGCCCTCCTTTGGACACGCTCCAGTTTCTCCACATCCTTTTTGAATTGTGGTGCCCAGAACTGGACCAGTATTCCAGGTGAGGCCTGACCAAAGCAGAATAGAGTGGCGCTATTACTTTTCTTGATCTAGACACTATACTTCTACTGCTGCAACCTAAAATTGCATTGGCCTTTTTAGCTGCTGCATCGCACTGTTGACTCATGTTCAACTTGTGGTCCACTTGGATTCCTAGATCCCTTTCACACGTAGTCTCATTCAGCCAGGTGTCCCCCATCGTATATCTGTGCTTTTCGTTTTTCTGCCCTAAGTGCAATACCTTACATTTCTCCGTGTTGAATTTAATTTTGTTAGCTTTGGCCCAGCTTTCTAGTCTGTTCAAGTCATTTTGAATTTTGATCCTGTCCTCTGGGGTCTTAGCTACTCTTCCTAATTTGGTGTCATCTGCAAATTTGATAACTATGCCCCCAATATCGTCATCCAAGTCATTAATAAAGATATTGAATAGCACTGGGCCCAGAACAGAGCCCTGTGGCACCCCACTGGTCACTTCTTTCGAGGTTGAAAAGGAGCCATTGTTGAGCACCCTTTGGGTTCGGCCAGTCAACCAATTACAAATCCATGTAACAGTTACTTTGTCTAGCCCATTTTACCAACTTGTTTGCAAGAATGTCATGGGGAACCTTGTCAAAGGCCTTACTGAAATCAAGATATACTGTATCCACAGCATTCCCTTCATCTACCAAGCTGGTAATGTTATCAAAAAAAGAGATAAGATTTGTCTGGCATGACCTGTTTCTCTGAAACCCATGTTGATTTTGTGTGATTATGAAATTACCTTCTAGATGTTCACAGATTCTCTGTTTAATGATCTGCTCCAGAATCTTTCCTGGTATTGATGTCAGACTAACTAGATGATAATTGTTGGGATCCTTTTTTTTTTTCCCTTTTTGAAGATGGAGACAACATTTGCCCTCCTCCAGTCCACTGGGACTTCTCCTGTTTTCCAGGATTTCTCAAAGATTATTGCCAATGGTTCCGATATTATGTTTGCCAGTACTTTTAATACCTTCGGATGTAATTCGTCTGATCCTGGAGACTTATATTCATTTAGATTAACCAGGTATTCCTGTACAATCTCTTTACCTATTTTGTGCTGATATTCTCCTATTCTGTCCTCTGCTCCATTATCCTCAGGTTGAGCACCCTTTGCCTTTTCTGAGAAGTCTGAAGCAAAGAAGGTGTTGAGTAATTCTGCCTTTTCTCTGTCCCCTGTTAACTTTTTGCCATCTTCTCCACACAGTGGCCCTACCATTTCCTTCTTCTTCCTTTTGCTGCTGACATACTCAAAAAAGCCCTTTTTATGGTTCTTAACCTCTCTAGCAAGCCTGAGTTCATTCTGTGCTTTAGCTTTTCTGACTTTACCCCTACACGTGCTAGCTATTTGTTTGAATTCCTCTTTGGTGATTTCCCCATTTTTCCATTTCTTATACACGTTCCATTTAAAACTTAGTTCAGTTGCAAGTTCCTTAGTCATCCATCCTGGTTTCTTGAGACACCTCTCATTTTTCCTTCAGATCACCAAGTAAGCTTCATCATTGATTGGGGATATGAACCTGGAATTCCCTGGTCCTAGTTGGACACACTGGCTCTGATTTATATGAGGCTCTAAGCCAATGGTTTATGTGCCATTTTACCAGAGCTAGCAAAGCAATATAGGAGCCCCAGAACAGCTGTGATATACCTGGCAGAAGGGCATAGCCTGAGGGATAAGAGAAACATCCTATAAGCGTCTGCTGCCTGGGTTAATTGCATCTCTGTGACAAGTGGTAGGCCTGGCAACTATTAACCTTAGGATATACATAAACTCCTCAGAAGAAGGCATCCAGATATGCTTTTTTAATTTGTTGTAAGCCACTTTAAGTCTCAGACTGGGAGAAAGGCAGAATAGAAATAAATATCATTATCATCATCCTTGTTTTTTAAGCCTTGCCAAGAGCAAGGTGCAGTGATTCCATACACAGTACCAAGTGGGTGGAAATATCACCACAGTGAGGAAAAATCTGGTTCTATAACTTCAAAGGCAGAGGGAAATGCTGAAGCTAGTATGATGTTTTCTTCTTGTTGCATGTGCTGTCAGAGGATGGAATAGAAATTGTTCAGACAACCACAGGCTGCTTTCAAAATTTCAGGTCCCAGTAATACACTTCCCAGTGATTCGTGTACATAGGAGCAGCTGCTTGACATATAATAAGGGCATGTTTCAGACATAATGTACTGCATGCAACAAGCTAGACAGTGGCATAATTGTTAACATTTTTAGAAGAAATAGGATTGAGATGCCTGCTGGCAACAGCTAGTGCCTTCATTGCAGGATGTCTCTTTTTCAACATTGGACTGTTTTGCTCACTCAAAATGACATGTTTCAAATGGCAGGAGCAAATGGTATTAAATAGCAATTAAAGGTAAAATGTTTTCATTGATTGTAAATGCAATGAAGAGTGGGGGGGGGGGGGGGAGAACTGAAAAACCTACAGATCTAATAGTGTGAGGCCGGGTTTTGTTTTTTTTTCTGATTTTGCCTTTATAGATACATGTAAATGGGACACGACGGTCACATTTTTTGGATTACGTTTTCCAGAATCACCCAGCCATCACACACACTGACCATGCTTGTTGGCCATGCTAGTTGGGAGATGTAGCCCATGCTCTAGACATGCTTCACATGCAAAGTATCCCAGATTCAGTGCCAAAAAACTCCAATATAAAGGATCAGGCTCTTTCTTTGTACTACAAGGGAGAGTTAGGGGCTGAACATATGGCTCCTTGCCAGATCAGGGCCACAGCAACCACATGCCGTGGCCCTAATCCAGTGCTTTGCCACTCTAACAAGAGCTGGCAAATGTTGCTCCTTTTTAGAATGGCAAAAAGCCACCCTTGCCACTGCGGTGGTGGCTTTTCAGCACTCCTTTGGCACAGCGTGCGTGAATGCTGTGCAAAGGAAACACCCTGACACCACCCGCTATCTGGTTGAGTGGGCAGCGTGATGGTGATATTGGGGCGAAGTCAGGGTGGCCGGCATGCGGTTGCCATGCCCCCACTCCACCCCCAGGCTGGCCCTTTTGGCCAGTCTGTACAACCCCTTAGTTAGAATAAGTAATACTGTGCTAAATAGAGAAATAGCTAGACTTGGTTTAAGACAGCTTCCCATGTTCCTGTAATAGAAAACAGTATGCTAAAAAGAAACAAACATATTTAGCTCAAATTCTCCTGTGTTCCAAAGGCAGCATTACCAGGCACACAGGATGCTGTGCTCATAATGACACAAGCACATTATTGAGAATAATTTGTTGAGTGGGAATCATTAACAGCTCCAAATATAGGAACTACTGTGTACACAAAGACAGGATCTTTATTTTGAAGAAGACATGCAAACTGTCCTTTACTTATGACAAGAAATCACACAGTGGGTATTGTTTCTTTGGAAACATATGGTTTGTCTTTGCAAACATACAACCTGTTTTCTTCTTCATTTGTATCATTTCCCCACCCCTCACATTCATTGCTAAAGTACCTATGTGGCTTTGATAAACAGGTCGGAGAGCTCATGATTATGCCAGGATGGATACAAAGCTATTCATGCTGTCAGAAATAATCTGCTAGAGTTTAAACATGGTAGTTAATTTAGACTGCAACTGCACTGGCACTGTTTGTCATTTTCTTCTCATCATGTTGCTGTGTTCTTCTGTGCACCTTTGCAATCCACAAACATGAAGAGAAATTCAGAAATTACTTGTAAGTGTTTAAGTGAGATACTCTTTTGGCAAAGGCTCCCCCCCCCCAACCAACATGATGTTGCTGGGAATTAATGTCCAAAACCTCTGAAGGGCAAAATGTCAATAACCACTAAGGGGTCTTTTCGCCTTCACTATCCAATCTCCACTTTGCTGTTATTTCATTCATGTGCTCTGTGTCTTTGGCTGCAATACATAAAACTGTGCAAAGAATGAGTGGGCAAGACAAGTGCAGATGGCCCCTCCCCCTCCTCTTGACCCTAACACTGCTGACATAGGTGAACATGATTGATACCAAAAAGGTGCACTTTAAGCCCCATTTTAAGCTCATCTGAAGTAAGATGAGTACTAAGGAGGAAAGAGAGATGAGCAGGGAGAAACTGGAATATTTTAAAAACAGCTGAAAACATGGATTCATTGGCACTATCTCTGCCAAGTTAGAATAGCTGGAAGATGTGGGTTGTGGCTTTCTGCAAATGCTCAGTCATGCTCACCCAGACTGGGTCTGCATCAGCCTACAACCAGACTTCCTCACAAGTGCTCCAGATCTCCATTTCAAGTGGTACCTTTGCAAGGAGAGTGTCCCATGTTAGCACAGAGGGAAAATTGAGTACATATGCTGAAGATTGCCAGCCAAGAAACAGATGCCACTGTCAAGTTTGGAGAGTCATTCATGGCTGCTGGGTTCTTCTGAAGAGGCTTTTTAATCTTAGGTACAGCAAAGCATTTACAAGCACAATACAGCAATATTTGTACCAACTGACATAATGCTCCATCATCAACCAACATCCACACCACCACACTGTGTACTGGGGTATTCATCTTTATATACACAGACACAGCTAGGATCCAACCCCCTGCTAGTGTTTCATCAGCTTCCTGTCATGTGTCCACAGTGACAGTGCAGTTTGGACCTGCTATGACTCATTTTCATGCTCAAGTTGCATCACCTTCCTCTGAGTCAGCATTTCCTATTTAACCCATTGCATGCACCTGAGCCTGAGGCAAAAATATATTGACATCCAACTGTAAGGGAAATAGAACTGACTGATGTAGTTAGCAACTTTCCCAGTAGAAGAGTTAAAAGAA
This sequence comes from Phrynosoma blainvillii, assembly GCA_026167975.1. Lineage (NCBI taxonomy): Eukaryota > Metazoa > Chordata > Lepidosauria > Squamata > Phrynosomatidae > Phrynosoma > Phrynosoma blainvillii. The sequence goes on from JANUYF010000002.1 coordinate 72,138,092, forward strand.
ACAAGGTGCCACATTCTGTTGATGGTCCACAAACTTTAAAGGGGCGTTGCAGACTGCCAGAAATAGTGCAAATTGAGTCCACTTTTAGGGTTAGGGTTAGGGTTAGGGAATCATGGGAACTGTATTTTATTGTGGCACCAGAGCTCTCTGACAGAGAAGGCTCAATGTCTCAGGAAAAACAATTCCCATGATTCCCTAGCACTAACCCTAACCCTAAAAGTGGACTCAATTTGCACTATTTCTGGCAGTCTGCAATCCCCCTTTATTATCTTAAAAAGCACAACGCGTTTTAGCCTTGCCACAAACAGGCCTTCTTCAGAATCTATTGTAAAATGAATAAAAGTACATTTATTATAGTTGTGGTATTGGGACGCAGTGGGCTTTTTAAAATAATAAAGTTTGTGGTCCATCAACAGCACATGGGACCATGTTTCCTTTAACTCTTCTACTGTGAATACATGCTTTCTAGTTTTTTGTTCTGTAATGACTTTCCCAGCAGAAGAATTAAAATGCACAAAAATGGAAGTGAATCAAGAACCCAGCCCATGATGATGTTTAAACAGGAACATAGGAAATTACCTCATCATTGTAGTTATGTGCCTTCAAGTTGTTTCCAACTTATGGCAACCCTAAAACAAACCTATCATGGGTTTTTTTGGCAAAATTTGCTCAGAGGAAGTTTATCATTGCCTTCCCCTGAGGGTGAGAGCATGTAATTTGTCCAAAGTCACCCAGTGGGTTTTAGGATGAGCTGGGAATCGACAACTCTGTTCTCCAGAGGCATAGTTGAATGCTCAAATCACTATGGACCTTATCACACGTGGCCCACAAAGCGATAATAATCCTGAAATGACAAAACCCGAAAAGAAACTGCAAAGAAACCTTCATTACACAAATGGTTATCACATGCAATTAGCATCATCGTGCATTTAAGGAAATACGTATCTGCCGTGCACACACTAGCGAGGAAATCCCGTACATGAACAAGCAATGATGTTCTTGCACATGCGCACTATGCTCGCCGCAGCTGTCACTCACTCGCCGTGGCTGTCACCCTTTCCCAGGTCGTCCTCGGTGCAGCTGGCCCTCCGCACGGCCGGCACTCCGAGGAGGACCTCCCGCCGCAGCGTTCACCGAGGACGATCTGGGAAAGGGTGACAGCCGCAGTGAGTGACAGCTCTGACGCAGGGCCAGTGCTCCAAGGGGACACCCTCAGAGCGTCGAACCGATGCAGGGCCGGCGCTCCAAGGGGGACCCCCTCGGAGCGTCGAACCGATGCAGGGCCGGCGCTCCAAGGAGGATCTCCTTGGAGCGCCGATCCGACGTAGGGCCAGCTCTCCAAGGGGGTCCTCCTTGGAGAGCTGGCCCTGCATCGGATCAGCGCTCCAAGGAGATCCTCCTTGGAGCACCGGCCCTGCCTCGGCGCGGCACTCCAAGGAGATCCCCTTTGGAGAGGCGGCACTATGGGGAAATGCTCCCCAATACGTATTTGGCGATATGTATTGGGTGACCATACCTATGGTAAAAACGAAATGATTCCCGTAGTGCAATTGTACTTCCTAAAGAAACCGAAATTCAAAAGAACTCGGATGATGCTGCATTGTGTTGGGGTTCTGTTGGGGTTCTGTGCGACGTAGTGTGTAAACACAGAAAAATAATATGTATTAGGTCGGGATTCCTTTTGGATTCTGTCAGGATTTGGCCCCGTGTGATAAGGTCCTATGTCATGCTGGTTCCCATACTGAGTCAGAATGGTTTATCTACTAGCCAGTAGGCAAGCGAATATTGAAGGCTTCCAAGAATGGCAATATGCTGCCCAAAAGCCCACATGTTGATTTCTTGTTTTGAAAAATTGAATATTTCAGCGTTAAGTAGTGCTGGTGGAGGGCTGCAACCTTTTAATGAGGTGAACTGCCACTTATGGAGGCTTACAGAAGAAGAAATTATCCATCTTTTTCCCCTCTTTCCTTCTTTCTATCTTTCCTTTTATTACTCCCTCCCTCCCTCCCTCTTACTTTTTTGTTAGAAAAAAGGTCCAGGGAATTAGGAGAAACCAAGGGCTGCAAAAACTGCTCTGTGGGCATACTTTGCTCACTCCTGGCCTAGATGGACAAGCGTTTGTTGACACTGATTGGCATTTAGAATTCTCAGCCAAAGGAATCCAGTGCCACACTGAACTACAAACAACAGGATTCCATAGGATGAAGCCACTGCAGTTAAAGAGGAATCATAAAATGATTACTGTGTAATGTAAACGGGCCCCAGTAGATGCTAAGAAATGAAACCACCAGCACTCCAAGGCAGCAGAGGAGGGGCCAGAGCAGAGGCAGCCCTTAAAAGCTGTCCTCCAAACCATCCGCACTCCAAGGCAGCAGAAGAATGGCCAGAGCAGAGGCAGCCCTAAAAAGCTGTCCTCCAAACCACCAGCACTCCAAGACAGCAGAGGAGGAGCCAGAGCAGAGGCAGTCCTTAAAAGCTGTCCCCCAAAACCATCTGCACTCCAAGGCAGCAGAGGTGGGGTCAGAGCAGAGGCAGCCCTTAAAAGCTGTCCTCCAAACCACCAGCACTCCAAGGCAGCAGAGGAGGGATCAGAGCAGAGGCAGCCCTTAAAAGCTGTCCTCCAGACTACCAGCACTCCAAGGCAGCAGAGGAGGAGCCAGAGCAGAGGCAGCCCTTAAAAGCTGTCTTCTAGGGGCAGCGCAGCAGCAGCCTCCTCCCCCCCAAAAAAGCAGCGGAAGCTGCGGTGGTAGAGGGAGAGTGGAGCAGTGACTGCAGCAACAACACAGCAGCAGCAGCAGCAGCACAAACAGTAGGATCTGGGAGCTAAGTGGTGGTGGCAACTAGAAGTATTGCCCACTCAAGTAATTCTCTTGTAATCACTACAGTGGTAGCAAGTGGAGATTCAACCCAAGTGGCGCAGCAGCAGCAATGGTGGCAAGGTGGAGAGCCAGTCCAGGCAGGACTTTACAGCTAGCCCACCCTGCCTCCCTCATTCCATCTCTGATACTCTCCCTGCCCCAGCAGTAGCAGCAGTGGCCTGCCCTGCTATTTACCAACTCTGGCAGCTGCAGCAGCAGCATTGTCAGGAGAGTTATTTGGGGTTATCAGCTCCTTCATCAGCAGAGGCCAGGAATGACCTGGGGGTGGAAATCAGAGTTGTGCAGGGAAATGGGAGGTACGGTGGGAACAGAGTAAATAGATGCTACAAAAGAAGGCGGGATCGCTGTTTGAAAGCTATCCCCCCTTCAGTTTTCTCTGTCACCTGGAATGGATTGGAGAGCGCTCCATCCATTCCAGAGAACCTTACCTCCTCTGCAATGCCAGGTCAGTGAAAAACAAGACCCAAATCATCTATGATATTCTTCTAGATGAAGATGCCGACCTAGCTTGCCTTACAGAGACCTGGTGGGAAGAAGGCAGTGCTATAACTTAGGCATAGGCTGGGTATTCTGTCAGTGAGCAGGTAAGGGGAAGTGGGCGGGGAGGTGGAGTGGCTCTGGTTTATAAGAATAATTTGACCTTGGGATACCTGTCTGGAACACAGTCCACTTCGAGTGTATGTACCTGAGTCTGAGGACCAAGGATAGTTTGAGGATTCTGCTAGTATACCGACCACCCCGTTGTCTAGCAGACTCCCTAACCAAGCTGACACAGAGCTCGTTGCTGGAGTCACCCAGGCTCTAGTCCTGGGTGACTTCAACGTTCCACTTGAGACCAGTTTGACAAATCTAACAGGTGTGGCTTGGGAGTTCATGGAATCCATGACAAACATGGGCCTCCAATTGGTCATAGGACCCACTCATTGTGCGGGTCATACCCTCCATGTGGTCTTTAGTACGGAACAGGAATATCCATGGGCGGAGGTAATAAAAACCTCCGCATTGTCATGGATGGATCATTTCCTGGTCAAGACTGAACTAAGAACCACTGTCCGCCCCACTGGGGGTGGTGGACCCATTAGAATGGTCCTTCCTCAAAGGCTAATGGAACCAATTGGATTCCAGAAAGCATTACAGGGTTTAATGGTTGGTAACGCCAGTGATTCTGTCGAAGCTTTGGTTAATACTTGGAACACCAATCTCACCAAGGCTATCAACACGATCGCTCCCAATTGTCCTTTCCAACCCGCTTTAAACCGTAAGCTGTGGTATACAGAAGAGCTTAGGAGAATCAAGCGAGTTGGACAAAAAGAGTGCACCTGGCAGAAAACTCAGCTCTTATCTGACAAGACTTATAGGAGCTTTCTTTGGTCCTATCAAGAGGCAATACATGCAGCGCAGAAATCTTTCTCCTCTGCACGTATTGCATCTGCAGAGTCCCATCCAGCAGAGTTGTTTAGGGTGGTAAGGGAACTGACACAGGTTTCACCTGCGTACAATCCATTAACTAACCCAACAACGGCCTGCTGTAATGCGTTTAACAACTTCTTTGCAGATAAACTCTCTCAGATAAGAGCCATCTTGGATGCTAGTATGGTAACAGAATCAATAGACGAGATGTCCAACATCTCCCTTGTGGTAAATTTACTGGATCAATTTCAATCTGTGAGTACCAAGGATGTGAACAAGCTCCTTGGTAGAGTGAGGAAGACAACTTATCCTCTTGGCTGGCCATCGGGGGGGGATGCCTTAATGATGTTCCTTAAGGACATCATCAATACATCCCTCAGGGAAGGTCTTGTTCCATCTTGCTTAAAGGAAGCGGTGGTTAGGCCGATTCTGAAAAAAACTTCCCTAGACCCCCTGGATATGAACAGCTATAGGCCGGTGTCTATGTTACCCTTTTTGAGCAAAGTAATCAAGAGGGCGGTTGCTCTTCAACTCCAAGCTGTCTTGGATGAAACCGATTATCTAGACCCATTTCAAACTGGCTTCAGGATGGGATTTGGAGTTGAGACTGCCATGGTTGCCTTGGCTGACAACCTGCATCTGAGCATCAACAGGGGTAGTGTGACCCTGTTGGTGCTTTTAGACCTCTCAGCAGCTTTTGATATGATAGACCATAGCATCCTCCTGGATCACCTGAGTGGGTTAGAAATCGGAGGCACTGCATTGCAACGATTCCGTTCCTTCTTCTCAGGCAGGTCCCAGAGGGTGCTGCTTGGGGACAGCTGTTCTGCAAAAAAAGACCTTATGTGTGGCATCCCTCAAGGTGCCATTCTGTCCCCGATGTTGTTTAACATCTATATGAAGCCACTGGGTGAGATCATTCGGCCAGGACAGGGGAAGGAGGAGGAGGAGGAGGCTCTCCAGGCCAGTTTCTAACAGAAAGGAGAAAGAGAAAGAGACTTTCTAGGCAGTTCTGCCAGGAAAGGAGACAGAGAAGAAGGCCAGTTCCTGCTAGGAAAGAGGAGAAAGCAGTTTCCAGACAGCCATCTTGAGTGGGTAAGTTTTTAAATTCTTTTTAAAAACACTTGGGGGGAGTGTGACTGTGACTCAGCGGGTGGGGCTTTGTTGAGTGGCATTTGTAAGTCAATAGGGGGTGGGCTAGGCAGTTAGCTCTATACAACTGCTGCCAGAGGCCAGTTTCAGGTCAGTTTCGGCCAGGACAGGACAGGGGAAGGAGGAGGAGGAGGCTCTCCAGGCCAGTTTCTAACAGAAAGGAGAAAGAGAAAGAGACTTTCTAGGCAGTTCTGCCAGGAAAGGAGACAGAGAAGAAGGCCAGTTCCTGCTAGGAAAGAGGAGAAAGCAGTTTCCAGACAGCCATCTTGAGTGGGTAAGTTTTTAAATTCTTTTTAAAAACACTTGGGGGGAGTGTGACTGTGACTCAGCGGGTGGGGCTTTGTTGAGTGGCATTTGCAAGTCAATAGGGGGTGGGCTAGGCAGTTAGCTCTATACAACTGCTGCCAGAGCCGTGCGCCTAGCGGCGCACGAATTTTATAACCAGCAGACTTAAATACTGTTAGTAAGGGATTTTCTTTGAGGAGGAAAGTCGTAGTCCACTTTCAGGTACTAATTAAGACTTTGTATGGACACTGAAGGAACTGCTGCCGTCACCTGCAATACCTGTGGGATGTTTGTATTCTTACCTACAGATGTGGGGAACTACACATGCTCAAAGTGCAAGTTGGTAGCCCTGTTGGAGGACAAAGTACAGCAGCTGGAGGCGCGGGTAGCTACACTTCAACATATTAGGGAACAAGAGGCTTTCCTTGACAGAACAGAACAAACGGTCTTGGATGGGGAACACAAAGAGGAAGTCGCTGGGGAAGAGAAGGTCACATCACACACACAGGAGGTAGAAAGCTGGAGGAAGGTCACACGCAGAAGTAAGGAGACCAGGGATCGTACTGGGAGCTTGCGGCTACAGAATCAATTTCAAGCTCTTACTCTTAGCAAGGAGGACGCAGAAGAGCAGCATGGACAGATTTCAGAGACAGAGCAGGGGACCCTGGCAGTTCCACCACAGGGAACAGTCGCTGCTAAGCCTCGGAGGAGGCGTGTGGTCGTGGTGGGGGACTCCTTGCTGAGAGGGACAGAAGCAGTGATTTGTGGGCCTGACAAGATGTCTCGAGAGGTGTGTTGTCTTCCTGGGGCAAAGATCCGAGATGTGACAGAGAGGCTGACAAGACTGGTCAGGCCTACCGACCAATACCCCTTCCTTTTGGTCCACGTGGGAACGAACGACACAGCAAGACACAGCCTTCAGAACATCAAAAGGGATTATGAGGCTCTAGGAAAGAAGCTGAAAGAAATGGAGGCACAGATTGTCATCTCGTCTCTTCTGCCAGTTCAAGGGCATGGTCCAGGAAGAGAGAGGAAGATAGCAGATGTCAACAATTGGCTCCGCAGATGGTGTTGTCAAGAACGATTTGGATTCTTGGATCATGGGCTGCGGTTCCATGAGGGCGGACTCCTGGCAAGGGATGGGCTGCATCTCACACCAGTTGGAAGAAATGTTTTTGCCAACGGTCTGAAGAATTTGATCAGGAGGGCTTTAAACTGAACTGTGTGGGGAAGGGAGACAACGTCCTGGAAGACAAAAGGACTGGAGAAAATAGTCAAACTGTCATAGAGGCAAACAGTACAGGGACCCAACAGTGGGAGGCAAAAAAATGTGCACAGGCAGCAAGTAAAGGGGACACATGGTCTTAGATGTCTCTACACTAATGCACAGAGCATGGGAAATAAGCAAGATGAACTTGAACTCCTAGCGCAACAAAGCAAATATGATATAATAGGCATCACTGAAACCTGGTGGGATAAGTCTCATGACTGGAATGTAGAAATAAAGGGGTATAACCTTTTCAAGAGAAACAGGACAAACAGGAAAGGAGGAGGAATAGCATTATATGTCAGGGATATTTACACCAGTGAAGAAATCCAGGACATCAATCCTGGAAGCCAAGTGGAGAGCATCTGGATAAAAATTAAAGGGGAAGGAAACAACAGGGATGTTAGTGTGGGAGTCTACTACAGACCCCCAACTCAAGCAGAAGAATTGGATGAAGCCTTTCTAGAACAGATGACCACACACTCAGAAAGGAGAAATATAGTAGTGATGCGTGACTTCAACTATCCGGATATTTGCTGGAATAATAATAATAATAATAATAAGTTTTATTTCTACCCCGCCCCTCTGCGTCGCAATCGGGGCGGCTTACAACGGTTAAGACAATGCAGTTAAAACAATCCAATATCCCAATCCCTCCTCCCATTCCCTCCCATCCCCTTAAGACAAAATTAAACTTAGTAGTATTAAAACAACAGAATATAACAATGAAATACAATAAAATACAATAAAATACAAAACACAACAAATGCAGGGAACGGCAGAACAGCAAAGAGCTTTGAGGGGGGGAGGAATCAATATTCGTCCTCTGGGAGGGTTATTCCGGGAAGGCCTGCCGGAAGAGATCCGTCTTAACTGCTTTCTTGAAAGCAGTAATTGTTGTAATAAGACGGATCTCATCCGACAGGCCATTCCATAATTTGGGGGCAATAACGGAAAATGCGCTCCGCGAGGTATATACAGACCTCGACTTCGGTTGATGCAGTAAATTCCTACCCGCTGACCGAAGGGCACGGGGGGGCTCATATGGGGAGAGGCGGTCCCTAAGATAAGCTGGACCCAAGCCATGTAGGGCTTTAAAGGTTAAAACCAACACCTTGTACTGCGCCCGGAAACTAATTGGCAGCCAGTGGAGGGATTTAAGCACTGGTGTTATATGCTCCCTCCTAGATGTTCCGGTGATTAATCTGGCTGCCATATTTTGCACCAGTTGAAGTTTCCGAGTTAGGCACAAGGGTAGCCCCATGTAGAGTGCATTGCGGTAATCCAGACGTGAGGTTACCAGCGCGTGCACAACAGTTTCCAGGTCTTTCTTATCCAGGAATGGGCGCAGCTGGCGTATCAGCCGAAGCTGATAACAGGCACTCCTGACTGTCGCATTCACTTGGTTAGTCATGTGAAGCGACGAGTCAAGGAGTACCCCCAGACTGCGCACACAGTCCTTGGAGGAGAGTGTGACCCCATCCAGGACAGGGGGCTGTAATCCCGGACCCGGCTTCGGACCGGTAACCGTGAGCACCTCCGTTTTGTCTGGATTCAACTTCAATTTATTTTTCCTCATCCAATCCATTACCGCTCCAAGGCAGTCATTGAGAGGAGAGATGCCATCAGCAGTCTGAGACGATGATTTGGTCATGGAGAAATAAATCTGGGTGTCATCAGCATACTGAAGACACCGCCCTCCATGCCTCCGAATGATCTCTCCCAGCGGTTTCATATAAATGTTAAATAACATCGGAGACAGGATGGCGCCCTGAGGGACGCCACAATTAAGCTCTATTTTAGAAGAGCAACTGTCTCCGAGCCTCACTCTCTGGGATCTGCCCGAGAGGAAGGAACGGAACCACCGCAAAGCGGTGCCTCCGATTCCCAGCTCTCTCAGCCGATCCAAGAGAATGGCATGATCAATGGTGTCAAAAGCCGCTGAGAGGTCCAAGAGCACCAGCAGGGTCACACTCCCCCTGTCGATGCTCAAGCGGAGGTCATCGGTCAGAGCAACCAAGGCAGTCTCAACCCCAAATCCTGTCCTGAAGCCAGTTTGAAATGGATCGAGATAATCGGTTTCATCCAAGATTGCCTGGAGCTGGGAGGCAACTGCCCTCTCGATCACCTTGCTTAAAAATGGCAGCAAGGAGACTGGTCTGTAGTTGTTTCTGTCCAGGGGATCGAGGGAGGGCTTTTTTAAGAGTGGCCTAACTGCCGCCTCTTTTAAACACGATGGTAAACTGCCCTCCCTGAGGGACGCGTTGATTGTGTCCCGAAGGAACACCCTCAACGCGCCCCCACCCTGGACGACCAGCCATGATGGACAAGGATCGAGAGGGCAAGTTGTCTTCCTCATCCTTCCAAGCAACTTGTCCACGTCCTCGGTACTCACAAATTGAAATTGATCCAGTAAAGTGCCATCAACGGAGTTACTGGACGCCTCATCCATAGATCCTGCCAAAACATTGGTGTCCAAGTCGGCTCTTATCCGAGAGATTTTATCTGCAAAGTAGATGTTAAATGCCTCACAGCAGGCTATCGTCGGGTTAAGTAGCGGGCTCGGCGCGGAAGATATCCGCGTCAAATCCCCCACCACCCTAAACAGCTCTGCCGGGCGGGACTCTGCAGACGCAATACATGCAGAGCAGAAAGATTTCTGCGCTGCATGTAAAGCCTCCCTATAGGAGTCAAGATGCTTCCTAAGGCGAGTTCTGTCGGATAAGAGACGAGTCTTTCGCCATTTGCACTCTAGTCGTTGTCCAACCCGCTTCATCCTCCTAAGATCTTCTGTATACCATGGTTTACGGTTCGAAGCGGGATGGAAAGGACGCTTGGGGGCGATTGTGTCGATAGCCTTGGTAAGATCGATGTTCCATGTATTAACCAAAGCTTCGGCAGAATCACCGGCATTTCTCACCAGTAAACCCTCTAAGGCTTTCTGGAAACCAATTGGATCCATTAGCCTTCGAGGGCGGACCATTCTAATAGGTCCACCACCCCCGGGAGGGCAAGCAATAGTCTTTAATTCCACCTTGATCAGAAAGTGATCCGTCCATGACAATGCGGAGGTTTTTGTAACCTCCGCCCACGGATGTTCCTGCTCTGTACTGAAGACCGCATCAAGGGTATGACCAGCACAATGCGTGGGCCCGTTGACTAATTAGGATAGGCCCATGTTTGTCATGGAATCCATGAACTCCCGAGCTGCGCCTGATAAGTCCTGTAAACTGGTTTCGAGCGGGATGTTGAAGTCGCCCAGCACTAAAAGTCTGGGCGACTCCAACAGCAACTCAGAAACCAGGGTCGTCAGCTCGGTCAGGGATTCTGTTAAGCAACGGGGTGGCCGGTATACCAACAGAATCCCCAAACTATCCCTGGTCTTCAGGCTGAGGTACATACACTCGATGTGGGCTGTTTTCCGGATAGGCTTTCTGATCAAGGTCAAGGTGTTTTTATGGATCAAGGCTATGCCGCCCCCCCGCCCACTTTCTCTCACCTGCTCACAAACTGAGTACCCAGCCGGGAGAGCCTGCGCCCAAATTACGGAGCTGGCATCTCCCAGCCAGGTCTCAGTGAAGCAAGCCAGGTCGGCCATCTCGTCTACTAACAAGTCATGGATTATATGGGTCTTATTTTTGACCGACCTGGCATTGCAGAGGAGCAGGTTGAGAGTCAGTGGAATGGTGAGCTTGCTCTCCAACTCATCATGGGAAACAGAAACAACTGAAGAAGGGATAGATATGAGACATCGATCCCTTCTTCTTTTGCAACATTTGTTGAGACTGTTGCCGCCATATCTTCCCCGCCCCCATACAACTTGTATATCTGTCCCCAGCTTCAGTCGGCGTAAGATACAATCAACAACTCAATAATATACAGCCCCCAGTTATGGAGCAACCCTCTCGGCTCCTACAGATAACTTGGCCTCCCTGATTCACTGAGGCTAAAAGGCGGAGCCCGAACAACCCCCCCACCGCGGCTTCTATCTCCTCCTAAGGGCTTATAGTCCTGCCCTGGGCCGTGGACCACGCCCCCACGCCGCCGGTGCTCCCAGTTGATGGAAAAAGGGAGCCGGGCGTTCCGCGGGCTGGCGCCCGAGAAGAAGCCACCCCCGCCACCTCTGCCTCCTCCAAAACTGCCGCCGTTCCGTGCCAGTTTTAAAGGCTGACGGAGGCTCCCAGCTGATGGTAAATACTAGAGAGGCTGGAGAGTGGAGCTAAAAGGAGCAACGCCGCCCCTGCCTCCTCCCAAACCGCTTCTGGGCCCCAGAGTCCGTCCGCGGGAGCCGGTGCTGTGGGCTCTTTGACAGCCAGGTGGAAATGGCTGGAGAGGCTGGAGAGTGGGGCTAAAAGGAGCAACGCCGCCCCTGCCTCCTCCCAAACCACTTCTGGGCCCCAGAGTCCGTCCGCGGGAGCCGGTGCTGTGGGCTCTTTGACAGCCAGGTGGAAATGGCTGGAGAGGCTGGAGAGTGGGGCTAAAAGGAGCAACGCCGCCCCTGCCTCCTCCCAAACCGCTTCTGGGCCCCAGAGTCCGTCCGCGGGAGCCGGTGTTGTGGGCACAGCCAGGTGGAAATGGCTGGAGAGGCTGGAGAGTGGGGCTAAAAGGAGCAACGCCGCCCCTGCCTCCTCCCAAACCGCTTCTGGGCCCCAGAGTCCGTCCGCGGGAGCCGGTGCTGTGGGCTCTTTGACAGCCAGGTGGAAATGGCTGGAGAGGCTGGAGAGTGGGGCTAAAAGGAGCAACGCCGCCCCTGCCTCCTCCCAAACCGCTTCTGGGCCCCAGAGTCCGTCCGCGGGAGCCGGTGTTGTGGGCACAGCCAGGTGGAAATGGCTGGAGAGGCTGGAGAGTGGGGCTAAAAGGAGCAACGCCGCCCCTGCCTCCTCCCAAACCGCTTCTGGGCCCCAGAGTCCGTCCGCGGGAGCCGGTGCTGTGGGCTCTTTGACAGCCAGGTGGAAATGGCTGGAGAGGCTGGAGAGTGGGGCTAAAAGGAGCAACGCCGCCCCTGCCTCCTCCCAAACCGCTTCTGGGCCCCAGAGTCCGTCCGCGGGAGCCGGTGTTGTGGGCACAGCCAGGTGGAAATGGCTGGAGAGGCTGGAGAGTGGGGCTAAAAGGAGCAACGCCACCCCTGCCTCCTCCCAAACCGCTTCTGGGCCCCAGAGTCCGTCCGTGGGAGCCGGTGCTGTGGGCTCTTTGACAGCCAGGTGGAAATGGCTGGAGAGGCTGGAGAGTGGGGCTAAAAGGAGCAACGCCGCCCCTGCCTCCTCCCAAACCGCTTCTGGGCCCCAGAGTCCGTCCGCGGGAGCTGGTGTTGTGGGCACAGCCAGGTGGAAATGGCTGGAGAGGCTGGAGAGTGGGGCTAAAAGGAGCAACGCCGCCCCTGCCTCCTCCCAAACCGCTTCTGGGCCCCAGAGTCAAACTCGGCAAAATCCTCAAGGTCTAGCAAATTCCTCACTTGCCTCGAAGACAATTTCATTGTTCAAAAGGTGGAAGAGGCAACGAGGGAGTCAGCTATTTTGGATCTGATCCTAACTAACAGGGAAGACCTAGTTAATGGGGTGCAAGTGGTTGGATCCTTAGGCGGGAGTGATCATGTCCTCCTGGAGTTTATTATACAGTGGAAAGGAGAAGCCAGGCATAGTCAGACACGCATTCTAGACTTTAGGAAAGCTGATTTTACTAAACTTAGAGAAATACTGAGGGTGATCCCATGGACAGGAATACTAAAAGAGAAGGGAGTTCAAGATGGATGGGAGTTTCTCAAAAGGGAGATACTGAAGGCACAATTTCAAACCGTGCCAACGAGGAGGAAGAATGGGAGGTGTCTCAAGAAACCAGGATGGATGACTAAGGCACTTGCAACTGAACTATGTTTTAAACGGAACATGTATAAGAAATGGAAAAATGGGGAAATCACCAAAGAGGAATTCAAACAAATAGCTAGCACGTGTGGGGGTAAAGTCAGAAAAGCTAAAGCGCAGAATGAAATCAGGCTTGCTGGAGAGGTTAAGAACAATAAAAAGGGCTTTTGGGGGTATGTCAGTAGCAAAAGGAAAAAGAAGGAAATGGTAGGGCCACTGTGTGGAGAAGATGGCAAAAAGTTAACAGGGGACAGAGAAAAGGCAGAATTACTCAACACCTTCTTTGCTTCAGTCTTCTCAGAAAAGGCAAAGGGTGCTCAACTTGAGGATAATGGAGCAGAGGACAGAATAGGAGAATTTCAGCACAGAATAAGTAAAGAGATAGTACAGAAACATCTGGTTAATCTAGATGAATATAAGTCTCCAGGACCAGATGAATTACATCCAAGGGTATTAAAAGAACTGGCAAATGTAATATCAGAACCATTGGCAATAATCTTTGAGAATTCCTGGAAAACAGGAGAGGTCCCAGCGGACTGGAGGAGGGCAAATGTTGTCTCCATCTTCAAAAAGGGGAAAAAAGAGGATCCCAACAATTATCGTCTAGTTAGTCTGACATCAATACCCGGAAAGATTCTGGAGCAGATCATTAAACAGAGAGTCTGTGAACATCTGGAAGATAATTTCATAATCACAAAAAGTCAACATGGGTTTCAGAGAAACAGGTCATGCCAGACAAATCTGATCTCTTTTTTTGATAAAATTACCAGCTTGGTAGATGAAGGGAATGCTGTGGATATAGTATATCTTGATTTCAGTAAGGCCTTTGACAAGGTTCCCCATGACATTCTTGCAAGCAAGTTGGTAAAATGTGGGCTAGACAAAGTAACTGTTACATGGATTTGTAATTGGTTAACTGGTCGAACGCAAAGGGTGCTCAACAATGGCTCCTTTTCAACTTGGAAAGAAGTGACCAGTGGGGTGCCACAGGGCTCTGTCCTGGGCCCAGTGCTATTCAATATCTTTATTAATGACTTGGATGATGGTATTGGGGGCATAGTTATCAAATTTGCAGACGACACCAAATTAGGAGGAGTAGCTAATACCCCAGAGGACAGGATCAAAATTCAAAATGACTTGAACAGACTAGAAAGTTGGGCCAAAGCTAACAAAATGAAATTCAACACAGAGAAATGTAAGGTACTGCACTTAGGGCGGAAAAACGAAAAGTACAGATATACGATGGGGGACACCTGGCTAAATGAGACTACGTGTGAAAGGGATCTAGGAATCCAGGTGGACCACAAGTTGAACATGAGTCAACAGTGCGATGCAGCAGCTAAAAAGGCCAATGCAATTTTAGGCTGCATCAGTAGAAGTATAGTGTCTAGATCAAGAGAAGTAATAGTGCCACTCTATTCTGCTTTGGTCCGGCCTCACCTGGAATACTGTGTCCAGTTCTGGGCACCACAATTCAAAAAGGATGTGGAGAAACTGGAGCGTGTCCAAAGGAGGGCAACTAAAATGGTGAAGGGTCTGGAAAGCAAGCCCTATGAGGAACGACTTAGGGAGCTGGGGATGTTTAGCCTGGAGAAGAGAAGGCTGAGAGGTGATATGATAGTCGTGTTTAAATATTTGAAGGGATGTCATATCGAGGAGGGAACAAGCTTGTTTTCTGATGCTCCAGAGACTAGGACCCGAAACAATGGATGCAAGCTGCAAGAAAAGAGATTCCACCTCAACATTAGGAGGAACTTCCTGACAGTAAGGGCGGTTCGACAGTGGAACACACTCCCTCAGAGAGTAGTGGAGTCTCCTTCCTTGGAGGTCTTTAAGCAGAGGTTGGATGGCCATCTGTCGGGGATGCTTTGATTGGGAGTTCCTGCATGGCAGGGGGTTGGACTGGATGGCCCTTGTGGTCTCTTCCAACTCTATGATTCTATGATTCTATGATCATCTGGAGACATGGGGCTGGGTGTTATCAGTACGCTGATGACACCCAGATCTATTTCTCCATGTCTCAATTGTCGGCCTCGACTCCCGATGGCATCTCTCCTCTCAATGACTGTCTTAAGGCAGTAATGGGCTGGATGAGGAAAAACAGATTGAGATTGAATCCAGACAAAACGAAGGTGCTCACAGTAGCAGCCCTGAAACTAGGAATTGGGTTGCAACCTCCAGTCCTGGACAGGGTCACACTCTCCCTGAAGGACTGTGTTCGCAGTCTGGGGGTGCTCCTGGACTCCTCGCTCCTGATGACCAATCAGGTGAATGCGATGGCCAGAAGTGCCTGTTATCCGCTTTGGCTGATACGCCAGCTGCACCCTTTCCTGGAAGTAAGGGACCTTGAGACTGTGGTGCACACGCTGGTAACCTTTTGTCTGGATTTCTGTAATGCGTTCTACATGGGGCTACCCTCATGCTTGGTCCGGAAACTCCAGCTAGTGAAAAACATGGCAGCTAGAGTGGTCTCGGGAACATCAAGGAGAGACCACATAACACTGGTATTAAAGTCCCTTCACTGGCTGCCAATTAGTTTCTGGGCCCAGTATAAGGTGTTGGTTATTACCTTTAAAGCCCTAAATGGCTTCTGTCCAACCTATCTTCGGGACCACCTCCTCCCATACAATCCTCTCCGCACACTCTGGTCCTCTGGGAGGAATTTGCTGCAGCCAATGAAAACAAGGCTGTCTGCAACCTCCCAGAGGGCATTCTCGGTAGTTGCCCCCAGACTATGGAATGGCCTGCCTGATGAGATACGTCAGATTACAACCATAAGCAGCTTTAAAAAGGCTGTGAAGACGGATCTCTTTCGGCAGGCCTTTCCTGACTAGATTCCTGGCCTCAGGAGTTTGCCCATCTCTACCTCTTCCATTTTCTGGCTCTTGTCTCTGCTCTGCTTTGTTTATGGTTCTTCTACTTACCTTATTTTTATCTTGTGTTGTTTTAGGTTAATATCTTTTAGCGTATGTGTAGTTTAATACTTTTTAGGGGGTGGGGTGGGGTGTTTACCCTATATTTTTGTATGGAATTTTAACTGTTGTAAGCTGCCCCGATTGTTTGACAGAGGAGCAGGATATAAACAATAATAATTATTATTAACCTGGGATTATCTGCTTACAAAGTAAGAGTTTACCACATACTTTGCATGTGTTTGCCCAGTTGCCAAAATTGTCAAAAGGGCATCTCCAAATGATATTTCTAAGGTATCTTAGGGCCAAATTCTGGGGAAAGCTGCATAGATTATTGAAATGATTGTGTTAGAGGCTGCTCTCCTCACACAGGTGTCACAAGGGAAAAGCTGGAGCTACAAACCATGCAATAAAACAAGTTTTCTTTTGTGGGCAGGGGAGAAGCTGGCCAACAAACTGGCAGTTTAGAGCTGATTTCTGTCTTTCATTCCCTTTAGGGAATGAAAAAGAAAATCACCCACCTTCTCTCAGGAAAAGAAAAGTCGATGAGTATGCTGAATTTTCCTGTCTTCTTGCACTCCTTGCCCTTATTGTCTTGTACAGAAATATAAGAACTGTTATATGAGAAGAATAAATCTGCTAACTGGGGAACATATTCTTAACTAGCTAGGAGGATTATTGTCTACCCCCTTGCCTATAAGCATTTGGGTATCTAGGTTTCCAACGGGTTTCAATGTGTATCTATTTACTTATATTTTCAGGATTTCACAATTCCCAGAGGACACTGTCCAAGGCAAGGTACCATACAGCACCAATATAAATACAACTTCATACTTTAAAGACTTTTTGAAAAACAATAAAATAACACCAATGCATTTGACAAGCAGCAAAAGTGTTCCTTTCCAGCCCCAAATCTAATTTTAGATAAAAGAATTCCATTCACTTCCTAAGTAGAGTAACAGTTTGCTTGGTCAAATGTGATTTCAGCTTGTGATGGAGTTCTGAAGGGTTGGTAGAATGACAAAGAATACCTCACTGTTCTCCCCACCATTTAAACATCAGAGACACAATGGGCCACAGAGTCAAGCATCCCCCAGGATTTTAACACCTAGTCCCATGGTTGACACAGACATGTGACAGACAAAAGAGAGGCATAGCCACAGTGTGTCAGAAGTTCCATGCATGCATGGGTCATTCTGTTTCAGTGCAGCCTGCTACATTTTTGTGTGCTAGCTTTTGGATGAAAATATACTAAAATTCTTCCAGTAGAAATACAGCGAGGTAGTTGGTACTTTATGATATGGCCTTCTGCCTGCTAAGACTTAATAATGGATAAGGTAGGCTGAGATCAATTCATTTATTTCAGAGTCAACTATCTGCCATTTAAAACAAATAAAGTGGAGTATTGATGCCATTAACCCAAGCATGGCTATAAGTTCATTGAAGTGAATCCTTTCCAGTCCATTTACATAAGCATTCTCCTTTATGCAGCATCTTTTTCTGTGAATTCTTGCCAGTTCTCACTGAATTGTGAGGCAAAACACAAACCCCGCTTTTCTTGCTCCCTCACTATCATTTGGGAGGTTCCATTTCAAATTTTTATTCATATCAAACAAATCTGTAAAGAAATATATTTTGAATCTTTCTGGATGAAGCAACTGAATTCTTCTTCAGTTGCTGCATCAAATTCCACAAAGTGGCTATTGTCTCTGAACCTTGTTAAAGAAGATTTAGCATAATGTTGTTAAAATATGGAGTGATGGGGGGGGGGGGGTGCGTTTGAAACAAATGAGCAAAAAAAGAAAAGTTTCCAGCCAATAGAAAAATGCTGAGCAGTGAAGCCCTGCAGGAGCACTAAGAGTTGGCTGTGTTATTAATGAGTCTGTGTGATTGGTGCAAATGAGTCATGCTGAGCTGCAACACATTCCTGTATTCTTAAATGTCTAATTACAGCATGTGTCAATATGGTAAGGTTATAACTACCAGACACACATAGACAATGACATTGACAGTAAAGATGTTTCACAACAGAAGTGTGTCAGCAAGTCTAAATATTTAATATGCAGAAAGCTTTCTTACTCTTCACATGAAAGAACCTCAAAACAATATCTCGTCATGCCTCAACAGTGTGTTTCTTTGCATGCAGCTCAATATGGGGGATGGGGAGATGATTGCAGAATCCATTGTACATTGGCCTTGTATTTGGGAATTTATAGAATCAACAAAGGCTTCAGATCAAAATGCTGTCAACTGAAAAAAGTCCTATTTTCAGCCTCTTTTTTTCGAAAACACATAGCTTTCTTTTTTTATAATTTGTTGATGGCTTTTTTAAAAAAAAAAAAAAGTTTGTTCAATTATGCTGTCCACAAATCAAAATCAGACTGAGAGAGAAATGAAATGTACATTTCTAAAAAGAGACAAACAAAAGGAGGCATTATAATGGTCTGCTGTATCATAATGAAAAGTCATTTATATAAAATATGTAGATTTCTGCAGCCACATAGAGTGTTAAATCAGTAATAGATGTTATATTATATGTAGAACTATTTTATGTGTAGAAATGTGACGTTACTGACCTCTTTCTAGCTTCTACTTATTTGGGTGATAATAGTCTCTCAGCAGCTTTATTTTTCTGCAGATTTGGGAAAGCTACATACAGTACAATTAGTTTAGGAAATTGGTTATATGTATTATTTGCAAATGTTTTTCAGAAATCATGTCTGCCCATTAAGCTCACCACTTCCCTTTCAACTCTTACATCCATTATGTGTACTCTCATTCTCTGTACAAATCTGGAAACCCCCAAAGACTATACCCATAAAAAATGTAAGCCTCTGATTAGAATCTTAATTTTTAAAATAATTTCCCTCCCCCTGCCCCCTCATAAAGCCTAATGGGATAAACATGCTATTTAAGAAGTAGCAGCTCTAATAGTTCCATGACTTTCATAAAAGTTCAAATAGTCCATAATAGTCCAAAACAACAAATAAATTTAAGCAAAGTATAAACATTAACAGTTTGTTTACTGACTTTCATACTGTAATAACAATTTTAAAGTCAATGGTATAAAATATATAGAGATGGAGGAGAAATGAACTGAGAATTCATTTAGATATTCTGTTTCTATTATTTTAAGGCATTAATTCCACAAGAAATCTAGGAACCATTTTCTTCATATACATTATTCATTACATTCAAAGTATGGAATCCTGCCAATAAAACTAATAATTATCTGAGGATAAATGTGCTCTAATGATATTTAAAATATAGCTACTTGAACTGTGCATAAATTATCCCAGTACTTGGTTGAGGGGTTGGTTGAGGGGAATGAATAAAATCTTTCAGCTGCGATGACTTTAAATTAATTTATGTTGAACACAGTGGGTACCAGATTCCATTCTGGTTGCTATGGCAACAGACACTGAAAATTTAAACATCCAGTGGCAGGCTGAATGCTCCACAAAGAGAGCTCTTTCACATTAAAATTATATACTGGTGAAACATTAAGCACATCTACATACAAACCACTTTTTAAAAAAAGTATAGACAGTTCAATCATTTCTTCTGAAGAGTGAGCATTCAGAGTATGTTCTGATTTGAGCATTAGCTTCTGTGAGATATAAAGAGTGGAGTAAAACTACCTTATAAAAAGATCAAGCAGCTAATTATCAAAAGATAATGGAGACGCAAATCAAAATATATGAAACGATTGCATGCATTTAATCATAGTTTGATCACTGATCCATTTTGCAGGATAAGAAAGATGCTGAGTAATGTATTATTCCCATGCAAAACGAAACTGATACACTTCTAGGATGTAGGTTAAATGCACATTGCTAATCTTCCCTGAATTCAGAACCTCCATGATGCATGATAATTTCTCAGATGGTTCTTTAACAAGCTGTAAAATTACTGGATTTGTGAGCGAATGTATTTTGAATCTGTCCATGCAATTTTTATGTATCTCTGCCTCATCTGTTTCCTCAAATACACATCTCCATTTACTCCCAGACTTGGAAATTAGAAGTAATGGCTATAAACCAAATTGTGAAGTAAATGTGTCAGTAATTGCTGTTCAAACACTATCAACAGATTTTGTGTTGCCTACTTTATGTTATGGGAATTTTCTTTCCTTGCTCAACCGAGAATCACCCAGTGCATAGAAAGGTTTTTTGATTGTGGGAAAATATAATTCCTTTAATATTTGCATGCATTAATTTAAAAACATGTCCTGCAAATACAGCCACATGAGCAGCAAATGCTCTGCTTGACTGTTTATTTTACATGACTAACTCTTTGATGTTTAAAAAGCTGAAGAAGAGTTGAATATGTGGATTCCTATGTTGTTATTTTTGCTTTAGAAACAACAACACAGTGCAACACATACTCCATTTATATTATATTATATTATATTATATTATATTATTATATTTTTGCATACTGACCAGGCTACCTATTAGGGCAGCCATGTGTTTTTCTTTGCAGAAGATGTAATCTATTTGAAGGACTGTCATATGGCAGATCTCCATTTGAAGGCTCTAGTGTCTTTTTTGCCTACCCACAGTTCTTTCTGCTTTGGACTTGAGTTGTGGGATTGCTGGAAAAATAGGCTGCTCTTGATTCAAACTGCCAGTGGGAATTATTTTCAGAATTAGCTGCTTTAGGTTAGAAAGACTGGAATCATTGCTTTGTACCTGCAGCACATGGGTGTGCACTTTGAAGTGGTGTTTGTTGTTTAATATAGAGCAGAGGAAAGAAGGAACTACAGAAATGGAAATGGTCTATTTTCAAAGCTGAGATACAAGCCAACAATATATTGGGAAAGGGGGGGGGGGCAAATGAGGCCAAAAATGATTAGTTATGGTTGCTTTTCATTGTTTCCTATATTATCTGTATGTTCAGAAATAGACAGCTAAATTTATTCCAGAAACTGTCAAGAAAAAAAAAAAGATTCCAAGTGTTAAGTCACCACAATGATGGTGAAGCATGCATAGAGAAGGCCACCATCTCCCAAAGCTAAAACCATCCAACAACCTACTAATAAAAGCAGCAACAGACATTGGTCAACTCACTGGAGGATTCATCTGGCCAGACTGTAAGGTTCAGATGACTGATGAGGCAATGCTGGACCAGAAACAGATGAGGCACCTTTGCTGGTCTCTGACAGACACTCCATCTTCCCCATCTGGATTTGGTCCCAAAAGATTGACATGAATGGAGAATAAGCTATAAGGAAGTAGAATTCATATTGTTCCTGACCATAAGCTACATCTATGAAATCCTCAACCTGGCTTTGATTCATCATAAGATAGATTTAATTATGGGCTTTTTGTTTTTTGCTTTAAAAAAACAAAACAACAATTTTTAAATATTTAAATAAGACACAGGAGTGGATGTCAGGATCAGTGGGCTCAGTTCCCAATAACCTAGAGAACATCTGACTGTGATTAAAACAAAAGATTTTCTTCCAGAAATGAAGACAGAAGTTTCTTTGTCCAGGGTTTGTGTTGGAACTGAAAAGTTTTTCCCCTGAATCATACTTAAGAGTTCCCCTCATCCAGCCCCCCTCCCCAGCTACAATCCCAGGCCTTTCATCTGGATCAAAGTGACCTTTCATGTTTCCTCTTTCCTTTCCTGTATTATCATTCAATTGCACATAAGGAAGGAGAGCATCACTGGTTTATAGCCCTGAGCCGTTTGCAAGAACAACAGGGTCATAAAACCACAAATCTCTCTTGCCCCTGGCCATTTTCCCCCTCCCGTTGTTTCCCAAGGTTGGCTTCCCATGATTCCCATTCACCTTTCAATAAACCAGCATCTTATCATAACGTTATATCACCATATCATCGTATCATCATATCATTGTTATATCATATCATCATATCACCATGATAGAACCATGCATATGGATCTGACATCCCTCCACCCTTGGATTAATCTTGTCACATTATTTAACCCCTTCCTCCTGGTTTGTCTCGATATTTTTCATGAAACAACTGAGTCAGTTCAGGAGCGTCCACATGCTGGGCATATACCCACTCATACTTGGAGTCCAGAAAGTGTTTCCAATGGTCCAAATACTGCAGCTTGACCCTGTTTAATCTCAAGTCCAAAATCCCAGCCACTTCAAAGTACTATTCCTCCTTCACCACCAGCAGTAGGGGTAGTCCTGAATTCACCTGCCAGGGCCCCGCTTCATCAGGCTAAGATAAAACTCCAAATTTGGATGTCTATAGGACACAGGCAAATCTAACTCTGCAGTCACTTCATTGACCAGGTTTTTTTTTACCACAAATGGTCCCACATATTTTGGCCCCGGTTTTTAGATGGTTGTGCTTAGTGGACAAGTGCTTAGTGGACAAGTAAACTTTGCTCCCTGGTGCCAGGTCCCATTCCTTGCCCCTCTTATGAACAGCAAACCTTCTATAGCCTCTATTTGCCTCATTCAATGTGGTCACAATTTGGGGCCAAGCATCTTTGATTTTTGTAATCCACTGAGAGAGCAGGACAGGGTCCATGGTTTCCATTGTCAGTGAAGGCAGGGTATTTGGATTGTAGTCATAAACAATCTCAAATGGCAAATGACCTGTACTCTGGTTGATGGCCCCATTGAAAGCAACTTCGGCATGTGGCAATAAGCCAAACCAATCGCCCTGCAGATAACTGCCATAACAATGTGTGTACTTCTCCAGAGTAATATTTGTTCTTTCCGACTGGCCATCCATTTCTGTGTGATGAGAGGTGCTCATTGCCTGCTCGATTCCAAAAAATTTTTGCAACTCCTTCCAAAATTGCAAAGTGAACTGGCTACCTTGATTACTCTCAATCTCTCAGGGAGCCCATGTAATTTGTACACATGTCCAATGAACAAATTGGCCAGCTTGGCCACTGTTGTCAAGCCTTTGCACCCCACAAAATGTGCCTCGTTTAAGAATAAGTGCGTTACCACCCATATGGTCTGGTATAATGTCCATAGCAGCCACAAAAGCCCCCGAGGCTTGCCTCCCACCAGCTTGGCATGGGCACAAACTGGGCAGCCTATGACATAAGTCTCTACATCCTGCCTGATCCCATCCCACCAGTATTGTTTTCTTACCAAGTGCCAGGTCCTCAGGAATCCCCAATGTCTGGCTGTTTTAGTGTCATGAGACAGCTGCAAAACTTTGAGTGTCATTTTCTCTGGGACATAGACCCTAGTCCCTTTGTATCACAGTCAATCCTTTGATTTTAGGGCATCTGGATGCACCTTAAGCCACTGGTCCTTCCCCGCCACCTCACAAAACTTTGGAACAGAGGGTCCTGGGATGAAGCTTTGTCTTCCTCCTCTTTGCAGGCTTGACTTTGGTGGTCACTGCAAGTCTCAACTGCTCTGGGATGAAGATAGACCCTTCTGGAGCTTGTCTCTGGCTCTCATGCTCAGGTAGTCTAGACAAAACATCAGCTAACACATTTTGTTTTTCTCAGAAAAAAAATTGGCTGGAACTTAAAGTGATAAAAGTCCTTGGCCCATCTATTTTATTTTGGACTTAACTTCCTTGGAGTCCGCAATGCGTCTAGGTTGCAATGGTCCATCCAGACCTCAAAGGGATGGTGGGCACCCTCCAAAAAGTGTCACCAGCTCTGCAGAGCCCACATGATTGCAAATGCTTCCCTCTCCCAAGTGGGCCAGTCTAATTTGGCTCCCTAAAAAATTTTGGACAGGTAGGCACATGGCCTCAGCTCTCCCTCTGAGTTCTCTGCATTACTACTGCTCCCAACAGAACATCACTAGCATCTGCCTGTATGACAAAGGGTTGATTTGGGTCAGAGTGTTTCAGGATAGGTTCTGTGCTAAAGAGCTGCTTTAACTTCTCAAATGCCTCAGCACTTCGCAAACTCTAGGAAGGAAGCTTTCCAGGTGCCTTATTTGGAGGTGGTCATTTTAAAACCATCCGCACCTTAGCAGAGTCCATCTTGATTCCCTGGATGAACACACAGTATCCCAAGAAATCCAATCTATCGATATGGAGGTTGCATTTGGACAGCTTGACATATAATTGATTGTTCAAGAGGTGCTTCAGTACCTCCCTTACTAACTTCACATGGGAGTCCAGGTTTTGTGGATAAATCAGCACATCATCTAGGTAAACCAGGACCCCTTTGAACAGCAAGTCATCCATAATTGTATTCACTAGCCATATAAACATGCCTAGACTGCATAATAATCCAAATGGCATCACTAAGTACTCAAACGCCCCCAGAGGGCAGCTAAATGCGGTTTTGTGCTCATCCCCCCTCCCAAATCTGTACTCGGAAATAGTACCCTTAAATCCAATTTGGTGAAAATTCAGCCAGTAGCCAGTCTCCCTAACATGTCCTTCATAAGTAAGAGGGGATTCATGTTGGTACTACATATCCTATTGAGGTTCCGATAGTTCATAATCAGTCTCAGTTATCCATCCTTCTTTTCTCATAAGAACACCGGGGCTGTGAATGTAGAGGTTGATGGGCAGAGAAAATCTCTAGCCATGTTCTTCTCTATACATTTTTGAGGGTTCTCATTTCAAGAGAGGTCACTGAGAACAGTTTAGGCTTGGGGGGTTGAGCTCCTGGCTTCAGCTCAGTTGCACAGTCAGTCTCTCGATGGGGCAGGAGCTGGTCCCGCTCCTTCTCTGCAAACACTTCTGCCAAGTTCTGATAGATGGGGGGTAGCCCAATTGGTCCTCCTGGATGGCTTTTCCCACCCGCTCTTGTGGGGAGTCCAGTTGGATCAACACCGCTACTGCCCTTTCTTCCGAATTTGAAGTGGGACCCCAGGTGTGTTCCCTGTATACTGGGTCCTTGAAGATCATTTCTCCCGGTCTCCACCAGATCCTGGGATTGTGGAATTACAGCCAGTCTATTCCCAGGATCACCTGGTAGCTTGAGATGGGGCCCACCACAAATCAGATCTTTTCCCAGTGCTCTGGGAAAAGATCTGGGAAAAGACCCCATGCCACATTGTCCCCATTCTCTCACTGGTGGGTTTTCCCATCATGGGGGAGCCATCCATTTGGTGAAAGGTAATGGGATGCTCCAATTTCTTGGTGTCCAGCTTTAGTTCTGCTACTATATCTGCATTTATGAAACATCAGGTGCAACCTGAGTCTATAACTGCCACCAAGTCCCTGCTTTCCCCCCTCTGAAATCCTCCACTTTAACTCTCAGGATGTATAGAGGGATTCCTCCATTCATCATTGGGGTATGGCACCTTCAGCCTAGGGCCTGCCTTCCACCACTCTCTGAGTCAAGCCAAAGCAGTTTCCCACTGGCTCTGCATTGTCCTCCGACTCCGTGGTGTCTGGTGTTACCTCCAATTCTGTGGCATCTCAGCTGGCCTCCTTGAGAGCCTGACTGCCCAGTGGCCCTTTGCTCGACTGCCGCTGCTCTCCCACCAGAGTGGGAGTGGACACTTTCTTTCACATGGCTCCCCACAGTTGTCGCTCTCGGTCAGGGCATTCAGCGATCTGGTGCCTCTTTTGCCTGCATGCCAGCAGAGTCCTAGTCTCATCCGCCACTCTCACTCTGATTCTCAGGCCTTGGCCCCTCTCTCCTTGTTATGGGAGGGGCTCAGATTTGGATTAGTTCCGTTGCCCACTCCCAGTCTCCACTGTCTCATCAGGCAGATCTCCTCCTTTGCCATCTTGGCTTCCCCAGCCTACCAGATCCATACCCTCACAGTTTGGGGATTGTCCCTCATCTGGTCCCATTCTAGGAGGTCCAGTCCCAGCCACTCCTTGAAATATTGCACCTTGGTTGTTTCGAGCCAGTTGGAATATCATCTGTTCCTGGTGGTTTGTTTTTAATTATTTCTCTTATTGCAGTTTCCACCTCACTTTTTAAAATGTGGGGTTCATCTTCATATGACTCTTCATTCCATGTGTCCATTTTATCATCTCTTTTGTATAATTTTTCTTTGTATTGCATCCAGTGTATTTTTATTCCTTCCTGGTCTTGGGTTATGTTATTTTTATTGTCATAGAGCAGGGGTAGGCAACCTTTCCCCTTTAAGGGCTAAGGGACTTCAGCTCCCAGAATCCCAGGAGCTGTTGGCCAACATGGGACTATTGGCCAACATGGCTGAGGCTTCTGGGAGCTGAAGTCCCTCGGCCTTTAAAGGGGAAAGGTTGCCTACCCCTGTCATAGAGTGTCACAGTCCTTGGCTTGAATTTTCCTTTGATTTCCCAGATCTTGTGAAATAGATCTCTTGTTCTTCCCTTTTTTTTTTTTTTTTTGGTCTTCTATTTCTCTGCATTGGTCGTTGTAGTAATTTTCTTTATTTTTGCGCACAAGCCATTGTACTGCTGCATTCATAATTCTTAGTTTGTTCCTATCTCCCTTTTGTTTTTCTTCTCTTCTTTTCTTTATTGCTTATAGTGACACCACTGCTAACTTCATTTCTTGGGCTTCCATTCATACCTCTCAGAGAAGTTTCCCATTGCTGTGAAATTTGCAGAAGAACAGAACTTACTAAACAGTAATAAATTTCACAGTATTTTTCCAGCCAGCTGTCTCTACCTAGTGACTTCCAGATGTGTGACACCACAAGGCTAAAATATCTGGAGGTTAAATAATTTAAAAACTAGACCAATCAAGGTTTGGGGACCAGTTTTGCTCTCTGAAGACCTCCCTCCCATGGACCAGTCCCATCTCCATCACTACTGTGCTGCCAAAATTCAGTAATAAATCCCACCAATGAATTCTGGCAGCAAAGCAGGAGAAGCTATTAAAGCAAGCAGTAAATGCTTGGTCTTAATGAAACTTTCTTGGTTTGCTACCAAAATCTGGTGGCAAACCAAGAAAGTTCCATTAAGACCAAACATTTAATGCTTGTTTTAATGGTTTTACCCACTTTACTGCCAGAATTTGTTGATGAGAGATATTGCTCAATTTTGGCAGTGCAGTAGCAATAGAGATGGGGCTGGACATGGGGAGGATTTTGGTAGCAAACCTCTCTCTCTCACACACACAGACACCATTTGAACCAAACATTTTCTGCTT
The DNA here is from genome assembly GCA_026167975.1 of Phrynosoma blainvillii. Lineage (NCBI taxonomy): Eukaryota > Metazoa > Chordata > Lepidosauria > Squamata > Phrynosomatidae > Phrynosoma > Phrynosoma blainvillii. The sequence goes on from JANUYF010000002.1 coordinate 72,164,874, forward strand.
GCTTTTTTTCTAAAGTTGCTGAATGTTGGCTGTGTAATTTGTTCTAAATTTTGGCAGTGCAGCTTTACCGGTTCCCTTAGTGTCCATATGTATCATGGAATTTTGTTAAAGAAACAAGTATACAAAAAAAAAAAAGTTTACAAAAGCCTGACAATGTTATGCTACTGTGTGGTCAACAAGCAAGCACATTATTATTCAAAACATTTTTTTTAACTGACATACTGCAGAATGCTTTTGAATAATCATAATATACTTTCAAAGTGCTGGAAATCTTTTATGATACCTGTCCTTGAAAAACAATAATGTACATGAGTCATGCACTCACTCTGAAAAGAAAACTTTTTTGAAAGGTGTACCAGCCTCCACACACTTCCATGCTATAGAAGGGGCAAAATGATCTACACTTGAATAGGTGCAAAGAGAGTATAGATTTTCTCTGGTTTTGCTTTTTTCTTTTTTTTCTTCTTTTTTTTACTAAAGAAAACTATTACTTTACATTAAAAAAAATTGGGTGCCTCTCCCATTGCCTTATGAACACTGAAGTTTCTTATAATGTTGGGTAATCAATGTATAGTAAGAAGAAAATCTAAGGAAATTGCAGGTAAGAAGAACTCTGTGAAATTGTCTTCTGGTTTTAAAATAGGTTTCCCACTAGCAGTCCTCCGTTTCCCTTACTCTGCTTCTCTGGTACTAGCACACAGTGGTGTCACTCAGCTGGTTTGCACTGGTTCACCCAAACCTCCTATTACAATTTGTGAAGTTTCCCAACCACGGAGAGGCCTGGCCTTGATCCCTCCCATTCTCTCTTCTGCAGACAACACACAACCACACACATCATGGAACAATTGAAAATGTTTGGTTGACTTGAACACAATTTAGCAAAAAAAAAAAAAAATAGAATCAGTTGTTAATTATTTTGAATGACACCACTGCCAGCACACTGAATAATATCATACTAAGCCAGCTATTCTTCCATGGGTAAGCAGTAGTGAGAACCTGTTGCACTGATATTCCTTCTACTCCTTCAGCTTTTAATTTAAACCAATAATATAGGACAGAGATGCTTTAGTGATCTGCAGATGGGTTTTCCAGACTAGCACCCTATGTTTACACAGGCAGTATTCTTGTCTATATTCTAAACTTCGTGGTAAAAGAAAGTCTATATTCTAGACCAGGGGTAGGCAACCTTTTTGAGCCAGGGGCCGGGTTGCTGTCCCTCAGACAATTGGGGGGCTGAAGCACCAAAAATATATATATATATATATATATATATATATATATATATATATATAATTTTAAAAAATTAAAATATCAAAAAAATATGCATGCACACTCTCTCAGCCCCAGAAAAGCCATGGCAAACCCCCTGTGGAGATTTTGCCAAGAAAACCCCAAGAACAAGTAATAACAACAATAATCAATATCATCATGGCGGGGGGCGGCGGTGGCGGCGGCGGCAGGACTGGCCTGGGGCCGATCCAAAGTTAAATTAGTATTCTGCTGGCTATAGAACTGAAACAATATAAAACGTTAATTTGAAAACATAGATGAATCCTATACCGCTTTCTCTGGGTAGAAATCCCATTAAACTGAATAGGACTGACCTCTGAGTGGACATGCCTAGGTTTCACATTTGTGTTGCATGTTGTATAAAGTATTGTTTTTTTTTCTTTTTTAAAACAAGTATAAAGTATTGTTTTTGTGTTTTAAATAGTTTTATTGTATGGTAATAATTTGCATGTATGTATATTTGAAATTTCTGCAAGAAATCACATACACTGAAAACTGGAGACATTACCTACGTTATTTCTCATATATGACAATGGCTGAGCAACTTCCATTTGTCAGCAATTTCATCTGAGTTCCCCTTTCAAACTATAAACACATTGCTATGGTGTCCCAAATTTTGTCTTCCCCTTCTTTCTTTCTTTCTTCTTCTTCTTCTTCTTCTTCTTCTTCTTCTTCTTCTTCTTCTTCTTCTTTTTTTTGATGGACTTTTAGTGCATTTCCAATACTTCCTGAAAAAAGATCTCAATTTATATGATGAAATTAACTGTCAAGATATTAAATTGTTTTGGAACCTGGTCCAAAACATTTATTAAGCAAATAAAGGCATGAAGTAAAGTCTAAGGATATTATCACACTGGGGGAATCTGTAGGTTATCCCACACATTTCCCCAAAAAAACCGCACTTGCACCTGACGATTTCACATGACATCGCACAGAAACTGGTCAGAAAGTGGACAGAAAGTGGTATTATCTGAGATAATTTCGGGAGTTTAGAGGAAATGCATTTGCGAAATTACAGTAACTGCGCATTTACTTTAATCTGAAAAGCAAATACGCACGGACAATTCTCTTTTAAAACCTGGAGGAGGGCCAAGAGGAGGAGGAGGAGGGGCCTCCAGGGAGGGAGAGTCCAGGGCTCCTCCTCAGTGCCATGCAGGGAAGGGAAGGGAAGGGAGCCCAAGGGAGGGAAGTTTCGGACAGAGAAGTTTGGCATTTGGGATGGAGGGAAAAGGAGGGGAAAGAAGGCTTCCCTCACAGAAGCTGTGGGTGGATGTGGGTGCAAGTGTGGGGTGTGCTTGTGGAGCAACTTAGAAATCCATCTCACCATGATGTTCTGCCCTGCAGGTCCTACAAAGGGGAAAGGCTTATGGGGGGGGGGGAGGCATGGAAGCTACCTCCAGTTTCCCCCTCTCCTGGGCATCATCCAAGGCTCTGGCTCTCCCCAGGGAACACCCAGCCCTCCCTCCCTCCCTTCCTTCCCTCCCTCCCTCCCTTCCTTCCTTCCTTCCTTCCTTCCTTCCTTCCCTTTACTCCTCCTCCTCCTTCCCTGCCAGCTCGGCCTGTGATCCTGCCCTCCTTGCCCATCTCCCCAGCAGCTGACAGCCTCCAATGCCAGGAAAGGAGAGAGAGAAAAGGGAGGGTGAGCCATCCCAATCCCTCCCTTGCCTCAACTTGCCTTGCCTTGCCTTGCCTTTCCAGCCTCCTCTTCCTCCTCCTCCTCCTCTGCTCTCTTGAGAGGTCCTAACCCCAATGGAAGACTGTGCAGGAGGACATGACCCCAAATGGAGGACAGTCTGACATTTCCTCCTTGGAAATGTAGGACCCACCCTGGAAAAGGAGGAGTCTGGTAATGAAACACACCCATTTCCAGTACATGTACGGGTTCTTTTCACTTGTGTATGAAAGTTAAAAACGTCTTTTTTCCCTTTTAACTTAATTTTGTTATTACTGTAATTATGTGTGAAAAGCTTTTGCGCAATTAAGCTCTATTTTCACTTTCTTTTTGGGATGCTTCATTTCCACTTTAGTATCTCTTTAAGAACAAAACTGGCCCACGTGTGATAACGTCTTTAGTCATAAGCTATTATTTCACATTTTAAATTAGGTACCATTTTCCAAAGGTTTCTAGCACAATACTATTTTTTTCTTCTATTTGGTTTTGGTAATATGCTTATTACTACATATTATTTGTTGATCTGTTTCAATAACAAATTTTCACTTTGGCTGCATCCACACTGCAGAAATAATTCAGTCTGACACCATTTGAACAATCATGGCTAGGTGCTATGGAGCCTTTAACCATTTTTCCCATAATGATGGAAATGCAATGCAACAACAGGAAAATCATTAAAGAAAGATCAAACAGGGAACCAAGCCAGTACAATCATGCAACAAACCTACTGTATGATTACAAACCCTTGCTCTAGAAGCAGGACTGGGAGCAGATGACTTCTAGAATAATTGTCAAGTCTTTTTGACTGTGTCAAATACAAATATTATCATTTGGCCTTTTAAAATTTTACTTGTCAGAATGAAAGAGAACAGTACCTGTAGTGATCCCCAATATGTCAGGAGTAATGGGAAGTTTGGGACCACATCTTAGCTGCTCAAAAGGAAAAAGAGAAGAAAGCAGAGAGAGAGATGATGTGGCTAGAATGCAAATCTATCTTCATTTATTCTCTTTCTGCAGTGAAGGAGATGGGAAAAGCACTTCCACTTATTTTTGCTGAGGAAAATAAACCATGTTTTACATGAGGGAAAGTACAGAGGTTAAACAGCTTTAAGAAAAACTGCTACCACTGTCAACCCCTATCAAAAATCACTTGTGTTAACAATAGTTTCTGACAATGCCGGAAAGAATTTTAACTGAGACAGAGGAGAGGGAGAAATTTTTCCAGAAAAGCAAAGGGCTTTTTCTCAGGTTGGCAACTTTATCATTTTGGTGATTCTATTCTATGGTGAAAAGGTGATGCTATGATGGTATAAGTGTAATCACAATCAGCAATACACGGAAACCAATCTTCTTGAGTATTTAACCACCTCATTGTCTTCTCCTTTAGGGTAAAGTACACCATCACTCATCTAGGTATAACACAAATGCTACTACTGGAAGCTGCCCAGAACCAGAACTCTACTGTATTTTTCTCTGGGATATATATTTTTTTCATTTGCCCTATCGGTAAAGGGATGATTGCTGCAAGTGCAGCATAAGGGAATGACTCAAGACACTGATGTTTGAAATAAAAATGTCTGCTTATTAAAGAGACTACCAAATACCATCCATGGATATTGCCAAGCCAGAATATGTTAAGAGAAGGGCAAATGAGATGATCACAGGCCAAAAACTAATTCTTATGAGGAATGACTGAGGAAGCTGTGTACATTTAGCTTGGAAAAAAGAAGACTGAGAGGTGACATGATAGCTATCCTTAAATATCTGAAAGGATGTCATGTAGAAGATGGAGCAAGCTTTTTTCAGCTGCTGTAGGAAGAGAGGAAGGCCATGCTAGATGGATTGACTCTATTAAGGAAATCATGGGTATGGGGTTGCATGATTTAAGCAGAGCAGTAAAGGACAGGGGGTCTTGGAGATGTCTCATCCGTAGAGTTGCCATGAGTTGAGATCAGCTCAAGGGCAGTTAACAACAATAAGAGACTAGAACATGAACAAAATTCAAATTACAAGAAAAGAGATTTTGTCTAAACATTAGGAAGAACTTTTTTTTTAACTATAAGAGCTGTTCATCAGTGCAATGGACTGCCTCGGAGGGTGATGGACTCTCCTTCTTTGAAGGTCTTTAAACAGAGGTTGGGTGGGTATCTTTTAGGAGTGCTTTACTTGTATATTCCTGCATGGCAGGAGATTGGGCTAAGGCTACATCTACACTGCTGAATTAATGCAGCTTGACACTGCTTTAACTGACATGGCTCAAAGCTAAAGAATTCTGAGATTTGTAGTTTTGTGTTATATTTGGCCTTCTTTGTCAGAAAGCTTTGGTGCCACAACATGCTACAACTCCCAGGATTCCAGAGGATGAAGCCATGATAGTAAAAGTGGTGTCAAACTGCATTAATTCTGTGGTGTGGCAGCAGCCTCAGTGGCCTTTGTTTCCCTGTCCAACTCAAAGATTCTGTGATTCCATGTATAGAAACTGACTGGACTGGCCATTAAATCTAAGTTTGTAAAGGCCTGAGGGCTAGTTGCTCCATTTATGGGGCAAAACATGACAGGTGAAAACATGAATGGCTACAATAAGGAATGAAACTTGGACTGTGTGTTTCAGGGCATCTTTAAAACAAACAATAAAATTACAAGTGAGACAAGGAAGCTAGGAAAAACATCAAAATGTTGAATTACAATTAATAATATCAAGAATCTGCCTGATATGGTCCAGTATTTCTATCAGTATCTGCTCTGGAAAACTAGTGCCAATATTTGACAAAAGCAGACACCTAATTGTTAAACAAAAGGCAGTCAAGCTTGTGTATTCTCATGACAAAGAAAGTATGTGGGTCCAAAGTCCAGAAGGACTAGAATGATAAAATAGCAAGGAAGGTAGCAAGTAAGTAGTGAACAGGTAATAACCAGATAAGAGGATGTAGGGAGGTTAGAGCTAAGGAGTCTGTACTTCATAATGAATTCACCTACCACTTTCACTGTCATGGCTCCATCCTATGGAATCCTGCAACTTATAGGCTGGTGAGGCCCTCAGAATTCTCTACTAGAGAGCTCTAGTGGACTTTCCTGAATTACAGCAGTACAGTTTTCTAACAGAGAACTCAAAGGACTTCACTAACCTACACCTCCCAGTAGGATGAAGCCATGACAGTTAAAAAGATATCAAACATCTGTAACTGTAGTGTAGGAATACTTGGTATATGAAATGAAATGTACAGTGAAACTTTCCCCTTGCCCTGACCATAGAGCACATGAATAGACCACAAAATTGCATAAAGTGTTATAGTTGTAACAGATCAACTGAAAACATTTATAAGAATAGTCAGAGACCCCACTCACCAAGGCTGTTTTCAAGACAGTTTGCTGCTCAAGGGGCAAGGAATAAAATGGCACCCCCTGCCATGCATTAGACAAAAACAGAATGGTAGCTGGATTGTTCTGCAGTGGTGGCAATGAAATAGCATTCTTCACCACATCTCGTGGCAGCAGTATAGTTTATGAGACAAAAGACAGGCTCTGGGGGACACAACTCTTCCCTACAACACTTTGCTGCCACTTCCCAACATCTGGCCCCTAAGATAACTGTCTCACTCAGTCTAATGGAGGGCCCAGCCCTGCTGAATACATATGCCCATGGCAAGCAATGTGAGATCCACTTCCTTATAGTGTTATCCCACTCTACTGTGTGCGAATATTGGACCTACATGAATGGTGCCAATCACATGGATGGTTCCCTCCTGATTTTTATCCTCACTTCCAAGCTGTGTGATTATCAAGCAGGAAAGATCATGTACATTTGATCCTGAATAGGTGGCTGTAATATTGATGGCTTCAAAGTCAGCAAGGCAATGAATCAATACTTAAAAGTTAATATTTGAAAGGAACTATACTATACTAGGAATCCATCCCCAAAATAGGATCAATACTTCAGAGATAGATCTAACTATCTTGTTCCACATGTGGTGGGAATGCAAGATAGCAAGGGATTTCTGGGAACTGATTCATAAAAAAATACAAAAAACTTTCCAAATTACATTTAACAAGAATCCCAAATTGTATCTACTGAATATAACAACAGAACTGAAAAGCAAATTAAGTAAGGAAGAAAGGGCGGTTATTCTTTATATGATTACAGCCGCGTGAATATTATTTGCAAAATATTGGAAAGAGACAAAGGAGAATTTAGAGAAAGAATGGTTAACAAAACTGTATGATTTGATGACAATTGATAAATTGACAATGATAATAAAAGAAAAATCGGATCAACAATATTGTGCCAAATGGAAAAAAATAGAGGCTCTGTGGAAATAATTATAGAAATGGTATAGTAAAGGGGTTTAAGAGATATAATCTAATAAGGCAAAGATGATAGCAATACAGCAATAGCACACAGATAAATATTAAGGAGGTTTATTGTTTTATAATGCTAAAGTTTAGTGGAAATAGTATAAGAAGCAGAAAAAAATACAGTGGTTCAATTATGATCTAATTTTTTTTTCTGAGCCTCCTTATCTTCCACCTTATAGCTTTCTTTCTTTCTTTCTTTCTTTTTCTTTATTCATTCATTAATTAAGATTATCTACAATTTCTAGTAAGGCTGTATAAGGTTCTATTCGTGCCACTGCAAAAACTTGTGAAATCTTTCTTAAAGCAAAAAGGAATTGTATTTACCCCCTATTGTTTTGTCCAAAAAACAATAAAAAATAAAAATTAAAAAAATACTTCAGAGATAGATCTTTTAAAGTTTGAAGTAAAGTCCAGGACATCTGCACAACCCACTAACATGGAAGCCACCAGCTACCACTGTTTAAATGCACACACAAGTAGTTTCCTTGTTGCTGTGGATTTGCTCTTTGAGCCTATTCTATACCTACTTCTACTGTTTGCAACTGCAACTTCTACTGACTGTAACTACTTCTCTACTCTGTGCTTACTTCTGCTATCTGCAACTAGACAGCCTACAGAGGTAGTGGTACAAGTCATGTTCTGGTTCTGGTTCCACAATCTCAGTAACCCTGACTCTAGACACACGACAACAGAAAAAATTGGCGACAACTGTGTCCCTCTTCCATAATAACCAAAAATAAAATATTTTCTATTTCAGCATGCTTGGTTCTTCTCACCACATTTTGCAAGGTGTATAAATAGTATATAATTAAATAGAAATTTATTCAAGGCAGCCATGTATGAGTACAGCTGGGTTTATTTATAGAGTGCTTAGCAAATAACCTAAAACTGAAATATTGCATGCAACTCTGTGTCTATATTCTGACTGCCAGGCTTGCCAAATCTGATGTCATTTTCAAAATGCTGTGATTTATCCCCAAAGCTGAATCTAACTTATAACAACAATTTATATTTCCCCTCTGGCAGGGCAATCATAAATCTGGACTCAGTTAAGATGAAAAACAATAATGCTGAATGATTCGAGACCTGGGAGTGAAGTGGCATTATTATGGCAATGACTTCTTCCAGCTCCATCTGTTTTTGATCAAACTCATCAGTAACTTACATCTAAGCATTAGGAGTGGATGTGAGCAATGTAACTATAGAAATGTTCACTGGCAATGCTTGTGGAAGCTAGAGCAACTAATTACTAATGGCATTCAGGCTTGTTTGGAATTTCAGAATATCCGTTCTTAGCTTTGAGATGCTTCTCAAGCTCCAGCTACACTTGAACTTCTCCTGCTGTATGTACCTGAGCCCACAGATCTCTCCAAGTGCTTGACCTGCATGCAATGGTTGTATGATTTTTAGCCTTGAAATCTGGCCACTGTTGAAGTACTTTATATAATCCTGACATCAGTGTACAGCATTTTTGGGCAGCTTATCTAGCTCAGCAGCAACCACATCTGAGGTGTTGCTTGTAGCTTCCTTTTTTTAAAAAATGGCTGGAATTCATTATCATAGTAATAGATGTGTAACCCAGAGTTACACATTTGTAACTGATTTATATGCACAATCCCTATGTATTCAATTGTATAGGGAATGCATAGAGATAGTAAAAGTACCTAATCCAGTCTTACCAGGCATTGGCCATTACAAGTTACAGGAGTCTGTTTTCCTGTCAATCAGGGCATAGCAAACTGATCCCATGAGTGTTCTCAATTTTGAAGAGAAATTGTGACAAGGATTTTGCTTCTGTCTGTTGCACCAGAGATCACTTGTGGGTGAGGGATGGAAATAACAGTCTGCTGAACTTGAGAGACAGGAGAGGACCCCCCCCCCCATTGCTTGCAGCAGCTGATACTCAATAAGTCAGAATGGGAGCAGGAATCAGGCCAGGAAACACTGTATACTTAACAAAGTAACTAGAATCTCATAGCTAGCAATTTTGGCCATTATGTCTAGTGCCCCAATGAGTGCTGGGCTATGTGTGGAAATCACCTCCATTTTGATTTCTAACAGTTTATCACTCTGTCGTACTATGAGAAAATTTAAAATGGCCCAACTTTATTGATCCATGCTGCTCACCTCTACCATGTAAACTATGGCCCATCAGGGGGATTGTTGATGTGGAGGGAGAGCTGTAATAGGGCATGCACTAAGTTTTCACATCATATCTTACAAAAAGGATGAAAAATAATTTTGGTTGTTTCAAGCTCCTATTCAAAACTATCCCTTTCTGAGACTTATTGGAAGGCAACTTGCAGTTTTGCACATTGGTGATCTGCATATTGGTGAGGCTTGTGGTATGTGCCATCTAAACAATATCATGCATATATTTTTAAAACATGAACAGCTAAAATGGCATGCAATTAAAAATATGTACAAACACACTTAGCACTTTAGTTAGGGATGGCAATATGTCCCAAAGTGCATCTGTGAGGAAAGCAGAAGAGTGTTTCAATAGAGTATATTGTGGAAAATTTGTATTAAAAAAATTGTATGTGTCTCCATGGAAGAACTAAAAACAAAGACTCACAATTCGATACAAACAAGAAATAGAATGGAAATACAGACACAGTTTGGGAAAGGGTACTAAAATTGATTTAGAAGGTTTTTCACATCACTTCCTTACAAGCACGGGTGTGCTTCAGAGAAGGTGACCTAGGAGCTTATTACTGAGTTCTGTATTCTGTTTGCACCCTGCAGAGGTGGGTGATGCATTTCTTGAACTCTTGCAGAGTTAAGCTTCTGGTGGAATTAATAAAAAAGAAGAGAAGAATAAAAGAATCTGGGTCCAAGTTTCCTCATTTTTCCCCAGTGGTTCAGGAATAACAACAAACAGGAGGGGAAAGGTATTCACAAGGTACTTCTTTGGGTCCCATGGACATCAGTCCTCTCAATGAGGTGGTTGGTATCTGCTCCACTCCCACTTTGTCTGGTGTAAGACCACTACCAAAGTAACAGAAGCATTTTGAGAGTGTTGCCAGGTAAAGGTAGTCCCTTGACATGAATATCTGGTCATAACTGACTATAGGGGATGGTGCTCATCTCCATTACTAAGCTGAAGAGCCAGTGTTGTCCAAGGACTACTCCAGTGGTCATGTGGCCAGCATGACTGCACTGAACACTGTTTACCTTCCCACCAAAGTCATAGCTATTTATCTACTTGCATTTGCATGGTTTTGAACTGCTAGGTTGGCAGAAGCTGGGACTAGTGACAGGAGCTCACCCCATCATGCAACACTTGGGATCATCAGAATTGGCATCTTAACCACTAAGCCACCACTTCCCTTGTTGCCAGTGCCTTAGAACTTAGAAAAATAACTTTTTTGGACTATAGTGCCAAGTGAGCTGGCAAATTCTGTGGGTTGTAATATCAAAATGTAACCGCTGTTGCATATGTTTAATCTGGATAAGTTTTGGTTTTTTTATATGGTCTCTGGAACCAGTTGTGTTCTGGACTCTTTCCAGAACTTTCCAGGTTCTCACAGCAACTACTACTAAAAGAGAATCCTTTAGCATTAGTGGACCAGATGAAGTACCTCCATCTGTCCAAATCTTCTTGACTAGTCCTCATTTTGTTGCAAAGCTTGTTGTCAGAAGGTTGGTCTCCAATACCATTAGCGGCAACCAAATAGCAGTGTCCATAATCATTTCAATCAGAGAAAAAAGGGGGAAAGAGGGTGGAGACAGGAGACTGCTATGTAGAATTATACACAGTATAGATTCTAAAACATGCTAGGGATGGGGAGGTGGGGGACAAAAACGCTCAGAAATGGCCAGTTGTATCTCTGGAGGCTTCAGGTGTGCTATTAGCCATTTAGCAGGTATAAAATGTGATAAGATTTGTGGGGCAATGGGTAAAAAAAGACATTTGGGATTAGCACAGTTCTCTCCAGTCTCTCAAAAAAAACATGAGACATTGCCCACCCTAGGAATACAGAAAATTAATAAACAGAAGTTTTTGTGGGTTTTTCGGGCTGTGTGGCCATGTTCTAGAAGAGTTTCTAGATGTTTCTAGACGCCATAGATGCTGGCGAAACATCAGAAAGAAACTCTTCTAGAACATGGCCACACAGCCTGAAAAACCCACAAAAAACTATGGATGCCGGCCATGAAAGCCTATGACTTCACAATAAACAGAAGTGTTTATGCTGGTTGCAAATCCAACATAGGGGCTCTGGGCTGGAAACTAAGGGCCTCTGTAGACTGGCCCAAAGGGCCAGCCTGGAGGTAGAGTTGGGGTGGGGCAGCTGCACGCCGGCTGTTCTGACCCCATGCCGATGCCATCCTGATGCTGTGCACTGTTACACACAGTGCACAGTGTCAGGACGCCCTCCCAGTGCAGCATTCTGACACTGCACTGAAACAGGCAAGGAAGAGCCGCATGCCGACTCTTAGGGTGGTCTTTTGCCGCCCTTAAAAGGAGCAGCATTTTGCTGCTCTTTTGGGGGCAGCAAAAGGGAGGATCGGAGCTGTGGTGTGGGGTTGCCACGGCCCCAATCCACCTCTTCCCAGGGTGTCCCAGAGCTGCCTGTCTGCAGAGGCACTGAACCTTCTAGATTGAGATTTATCTACAGTAACCCACAGCTCTTCTCTGGCCCTGACAATGAAGTTGCCTAAATGGAAAGAACTTCCTCTCTGGTACAAGTTGGGATATCATGTTTTTTACTAGTCTCTCTTACCTGTCATAGCCCTGGGTTCTCACTACTGTTTCTCAACCTTCAGGAGTCATTTCATAGGAGATTATCACATGAGGCATGTCCCCTCCATCTCTCGGCATCGTCCCATCCTTCCTGTTCAATCATGGGAAGGATTTTCACATGTCATTCACCCTTATCCTGTCCAGGAAGTGTGAATGACAGCAATGGTGCCAAAGGCTTTAACATGAAATTGCGCCAATCCTGTATTACCAAAAGTACATCTTTCTGAATTTTGGTGTGTGTATGAATTCCACATGGCCCCACATGCACTCTGCTGTGAACCCCAAGTAAGGCAGACAGGTCACACCCAGGTCACTTGGAAGACTGGAAAATCCCTAAATCTCAGTCCAAGCAGATAGTGTGGGAGTTGCAAATGGACCATCAGCACCTCCATAATCAGGTGTCTCTCCTGATGGGCCAGCTAATGACTTAATCCTCTCCCATTTCCCCTTGAATATTGCCAGATCAGATTACCTCACCCAGGCAGTCTCACACCTTTGCCCTGTGGCTAGTTTTAGTCACTAAAAATCCTTGGATTTCTCCCCTCAGTGTGTCTAGTCAGAGTTCAGGGGGACCCTGCATCACTTTGTTCTCTGATCTAGTTACCAGCACCTCCATTCAAACTCGCGCTCTCAGAATGGTTGTATCTCATGCCACTTCACCCAATTGGATCCCAGAGAAAGCTTCATCTATACTGAGTATTACCCATAGTTTTGCCTTGATACCTTTTCCAAGCTAACCCCTGATTTCCTGAGCCTTGCATGAGTGTGTGTGTGTGTGTGTGTGTGAATTGCTGTGTGATTTTGCCCTTTAATAAATAATACATTAATTGGTGAATTCTGTCTCTGCATCAATTCTTAGATCCCTCAACTCTTGGTATACACGTGGGAGATGGTCTCGCAGGGTCCTTGTACTGACCCCCTCTCAATTTGAGCTAAATAAAATTCGCCATACGAGACTTTTGGCTACACCTGTCAATAACCCATCATTAACCTGTCATTAAAGCGACATTAGCCAGCATTTTGTATTAACGGAATTTCCTGTTATTGCAATGCCGCTTTAATGACAAGATTGGTGCTGCTGGTGTGAAAGCCTTTTGCGCCAGCTGTCATTTGCACTCTCAAGGATGGGATACGGATGGGGGAGTGATCCTGTCCCCATGTAATAATCTCAATAGTATGCAATTATAGTTTTGTACTACCATTTTAACCACTATGGAAATATCCTATGGCATGTTGAGATTTATAGTTTAAGGATGGGTATTTATAATTCTAATTCAGAGAGCTTTAGGGCCTCACCAATCTAACAAAGTGACAATTCCACAAGATCCAGCCATGGCAGTTGAAGTGGATTATAGTATTATTATATAGCACACTACTAATTGTGTAATAATAGAATTGTTGTGTGCCTTCAATTAATTTCTGATTTGAAGAGGAACCTATCACAATGTTTTCTTGGCAGAATTTATTCAGAGGGGATTTGCCTTTGCCTTCCTCTGAAGCAGAGAGAAAGTGACTTGCCCAAAGCCAATGAGGAGATTTCCATGGCTGAGTAGAGATTTAAATCCTGGGGGGGCGGGGCCTGAGCAATGGCCGGGTAAGGACTGCCTGAGCTTTCGGAGTGCTCAGAAATAGATAACTGCAGTAAAAAAAAACCTCCCAAAGAGAGAAATGTTGACTCTTTGAGATGAATTTATAACAAGAAGATACAAGGAACATAAAAGGTAAAAAAAAATTATTATTATCTCAAGAGTAGACTTAAAATAGTTTACTTTCGTTTTGTGGGGGGCGGAGAATCATGGAGGAAGCTTGTCCGCCATTAAAAAGATTAACGAGGCAGCTAGAGGCTGTTAAAATTGGACTTTGAGATAAGGAATTAAGCTTTGTAACTGCCTTAAAGTAAATGGAATTAACCCACAAATCATAAGTGGCTAGAAGCTTGAACGAGAGGAGATAAAAGTACTATCCACTGCTGACTGCTTAAAAGGGAGGAACTGGGAGGTGAATAAAACGGAGTGACTATTAAATAAGTGTATATGTCAAAAAGGCCAAAAATATTAGGGGGAAAGCTTTGGAAGAGAGGTTTAAGACAAACTGAGAAAGATAAACCTTCAGATAGAGCCTTCGGAAGACTTGTTAGATTGGAACAAACTGAACAAAAAGAAATGTTAAGAAGCCCCCCTAAAAAAATGGCCACTTCTGCGAGTTCACTCCCAGAGAAGCAGGGAGAAGGAAAGGGGAAGGATAAAACAGATGCAGGAACAGGAGCAAAAGCAGGAATGACGGATTGTGAACAAATGAGGACTATGATTACAGAAATTATGAAGCAGGAGAATGAGATGAGACGTAAAGAGATGAATGATTTTCTGGAAAGACAGAAAAATGAAATATTAGAAGCAAGAAATGCAGACAAGCAAACCTTTTTAACAACAATACGAAATGAAAGAGAGGCTATGACAAAGCAATTTCAACTACAAATGCAACTTGAAAGGAAAAGTTCAGATGAAAAGTTTATGGAAATACAAAGAAATATAAAACAAATACAAGAGGATGTGCAAACATTAAAATCAGATAACAAGGAAAGCAAGATCATACAAGGGAGACAACAAAGAGAAATTGAAACCAATAGAGCTAAACTGTCTGAAATGGACAAAAAACTTATATATCTGCAGGATTACCAAAGAAGAACCAATTTTGTTATTAAGAATATACCAGAGTTGGAGAAAAGAGATAGAAAATATGATTTGCAATCAAAAATTTTGAAATGGTTACAAGAAATCTCCCCATCCTTAAACTGGACTGAATCAGACTTGGAAAGAATTCACCGCATTGGACCAGTGACAAACAAGATGGCACCACGAGATGTAATAGTAAGAGTAATTAACTATAATAAAAAGGAAGGACTGATGAATATGGTGAGGAAGAATCCGGAAAAATTAAAATTCCAAGATGTTGATGTAGAAATTTATAACGATTATTGTCTTCAAATGAAAATGTGGAGAAGAGAGATGAAACCGTGTACTACTATGTTGAGAGGAGCGGGAATTTACTACACTTGGGGACATCCTATATTCCTGAAATTTCAAAAAGCAGGAAAGAGATATAGGATTGATTCAGTGGAACAAGGAATACAATTGTTGAAAGATCTTGGGATATATAAAGAAGAAGAAGGAACAACTGGAGAGTCTAAAAAATCTAAGGGGAATGGAGCTGTTGTCCAGGTTGGAGTGTTGGGAGGAGAAGAATTATTGGGAGCATGTGGAGGAGGCGGACTCCCATAGACGAAAAGAGAAATTACTGCAATTAAGTACAAAGTTAAATTTATTGTCTTTATGAGCACTCGGGGGGTGGGCGGTTTCTTTGGGCCTTGGGATGTCTTCGTCACCCCTCTCCACAGGGGTAGCTTCGGCGACCGGGGCTAGAGCAATGCGCTCTAGCAAGAAGAAGTGGAGAGGTAAATGGGACTTGGGGAGGGAAGGGAGGGGAAATAGAGGGAGGAGGGAAGGGATAGGGTTTTCACAAAATGGAGCCATTAGAGAAATAAATAAATGGTATTATGGTAGATAAACTGAAAATTTCAACTTTAAATACCAAAGGTCTTGGATCAGTGATTAAAAGAAGAAGAACTGAAGCTTTATTACGAAGAGATTCAGCAGATTTTATTTTTATTCAAGAAACGCACCAACGGAAAGAGGGGGAAAATGAACTGAAACTGAATTGGACAAAGAACTATGAGAAAGCATTTGGAAATTCAAAATCAAAAGGGGTAGCAATAATAATTGCAAAAAAATGTAATTTTGTAATAAATAAAGTAATAAAAGATGATGAAGGAAGATATATAATAATACAGGGAGAACTAGGGGAAGATAATTATACACTTGTGAATGTATATGCACCAACTGAAAAACAAGAAGAGTTTTATGAAAGAGTGTTAAAGAAAGTGGAAAGAATACAGAAGCGATATGTAATTATTGCAGGAGATTTTAACATGCAAATGGATAAGATTAAAGATAAATCTAACCCCTCAGTAAAGGATAAACATAGAAATATAACAAACTTAAATAAAATAATGAATAAAAGGGAATTTAAAGATGTCTGGAGACTAGTAAAAGGGGATGAAAAGAAATATACATATTATTCTGCTGTACATAAAACATATACTAGAATAGATTACATTTTTGTTTCAAAAAATATGATAACTAAAGTTTTAGATAGTGAAATATCAAGTATAAAAGTAAGTGACCATGCCTTGGTGAGTGCAGAATTTATTATTAAGAAAGATTATGAACAAATAAAGAGGTGGAGGTTAAATACTAAGATATTGAATTATAAAGATATAGTAAACAAAATTGAAAAGGAATGGCAAGAAACATGGGATATAAACAATAAGGAAGTGACAAAAGGATTGTTATGGGACACGATGAAGGCAGTAACAAGAGGAATATGTATGAAAGAAGCATATAACCTTCGAAAAAGACAGGAAGAAAGGAAAAAAAATTAGAAACAGATATAGAACAATTAGAGTATAAATATATAGCTAATAGAAATAAACAGATTTACGTAGAATTGAGGGCAAAAAAGGAGGAACTGCAGAAGATAGAGATAGATGAAGTACAGGAAAATTTGATTTATTTAAGAAGGGAATATTTCGAATATAGTAATAAAAATTCAAAAATGTTGGCCAGAGCCACACAGAAAAAGAAAATGGAAAGTATGATAAATATAGGCCCTTATCACATGGGGTCTGAAGCAGAGCTAATCCAAAGGGCATCCACAGCTAATACATATTATTCCCCCGTGTTTACACATGACGCTGCCCCAGAACACGGAGCTAATCCGTATTGTTCCCCCGTGTCTACACACGACGCTGCCCCAGAACACGGAGCTAATCCGTATTGTTCCCCGTGTCTACACACGACGCTGCCCCAGAACTCGGCAGAATACGGAGCTAATCCGTCAGGAGCAGGGAGATTTTGACATTCGGTTTGTAGAGGATGTACCTAGGGAGCCTTCGCATTCATTGCGAATTGGTGGGCAAGGCGAAAATCCCAGCGAGGGGAAGGGATTGCCTTGGCAAAAGGCAAACCGGATTGGAAAGAAGAGGAGGAGAGGAAGAGGGAAGAGGGAGGCGATCTCTCTCTCTCCATGGGCTGCCTTCCCTTCTCCAGTCCTCCAGCCCTCCTCCTCCTCCCCGGTTCCCATGGCTGCCTTTCCTCCCGGCTTTTTGTGACGGGAGAGAAGGGAGCCTTGGTATTAATTGCGAAATGGCCAAAAGGGCGATATTCCCTCCGTTTCGCTATGGAACCGAATTTATTCCTACTTCTGTTTTTCTTCGCTTTTTCTTTGCTTCGTGGCCAGCGTTTGATAAGGTCCATAGTGAAGGATAGATCTGGGATGATGTGTAGAATGATGAAAGAAAAAATAAAAATCTTTGAAGAATTTTATAAAGAATTATATCAAGCAGGAAAAAATCCAATAGATAAAATAGAAAATTATGTAGAAGAAAATTGGGGACAAACAATAATGGAGGAAGATAAAGAACTATTGGAAAAACCCATTGAAAAGGAAGAGATAATAGAGGTAATTAGAAAATTAAAAAATGGTAAAAGTCCAGGAATGGATGGTTTGGGACCTGAATATTATAAAGTGTTTGAAAATATATTAATTCCAAAGTTGTTAGAATTATATAATGGGATATTACAAGGAGAGAAAATACCTTCATCATGGTCTCAATCATTAGTAATATTAATACCAAAAGTAGATAAAGATCCAACTGATCCAGGGTCATATAGACCTATATCATTAATAAATCAGGATGCAAAGATATTAACAGCAATAATAGCTAATATAATGAATAAATGTGTGTATAAATATATAGGAAAAGATCAATGTGGTTTTGTGAAGGGAAGACAAATGTCTAATTTAGTAGGAAGAGTTTTGAGTAAAATACATGTAATTGGGAGAGAAAAATTAAAAGCAGGAATTTTAGCATTAGATATATTTAAAGCTTTCGACTGTGTGGAATGGCCAACATTAAAAATAATTATGAAAAAGTTTGGAATGGGAGAAAAAATGAGGGGACTAATAGATCAACTATATTGTGATAACTCAATAAAAGTAATAGTTAATGATGGAATTACAAAGGAAATAAAAGTAACGAGAGGTACAAGGCAAGGATGCCCGTTGTCACCAATATTATTTGCAATGGTTATAGAAATGTTAGCAAATGTTATTAGGAAGGATAGTAGTTTGGAAGGAATAGGATTGGGAAAAAAAAACATAAAATTAGTTTATTTGCTGATGATACATTATTAACTATTAAAGACTTAAAGGATAAAATAGGAGAAATTAAGGAACATTTGAATTTATTTGGTGAGATAACAGGACTTCAAATTAATTGGAATAAAACAGAAATGATGTTATTTAATTATACAAAAAAGGAAGTATTAGAGCTTATGAAGCAAAAAGAATTAGGGATAAGAATAAAAAGTAATATAAAATATTTAGGAATTAATATAACAAAAGATTTAAAAGAAATGGAAGAGAGATTTAAATCCTGGTCTTCCAGAGCCCTAGTCCAACACTCAGACCACAACATTTGACTGGTTCTCACTGATATAGTGCACACTTCTAATTGTGTAGTGTGAAAGGGTCCTAGCTTTTCCAAAGGGGGGTTAAGTGAGTAGCAGGAACAATTTAATGTGGGTACCCTCAGATGTGAGAGTAGCAGCACTTTCTGCTAAAGCAAAGCAACCATTAGATATGAGTGCACTTAGGGTTGCCATATCCTGGTTTTTGTTGGGACATTCCCCGTTTTTAACCCCTTGTGAATGTTCCTGCCTGGGTTTGGAGCCAATCTTGGCTCCCAGTTCCTGACTCCTCTTCCTCCTCCACTGCTGCCACCACCTCCACCTCCTGCTGCATTTTCAGCATAGTGGCAGTGGCATGACAGGCCTAGCTGCCTTGCTAGGCCTCCCTAGGGTTGGGGGTTCAGGGAAGGGCCTCCACCTTCACCTGCTGTATAGGACCTCAGCCTACTGCGCAAGGCCCTGAGGAGGGAGGCCTCTTTGGCAAGGCCTCTCACCCAGCAGCATTGGAGCTGCACATGGCCATAGCCAGCCAGCTAAGAAGGCCTCAGCTGACCAGCTGGACCCCAAGGAAAGAGGCTGCTGTGGCAAGGCCTCTCTGGTGGTGGTGGAACCACGCAGGGCCCAAGCCCGCTGGCCAGGCCCCAAAGAGGGAGGCCATCATGGCATGGCCCCTCCCCCAGTGGTGGTGGAGCTGCATGGGGCCTCAGCCAGCTGGCTGGGCCCCAAGGAAATGGAGGGAGGTCGCCACAGCAAGAAGGACTGCAGAGGCACTGGAGGATGGCAGAGGCACCAGGTTCAGGTAAGGCAGGTGACCTAGTAGGACTCATCAGGTATTGGCAGGGATTGGGGTTGCCTCTGCCACCTGGGCTTCCCTGGCTGCGCTTTTGGATGGACTTGAGCTTTCCTAGACTAAAGTCTGCTTCCTTAGATGCATTTAGTCTCAGAGGTGCTCCAAAATCTCTATGTGTTTGAATTCTATCATTATTATTATTAACTGAAAGAAAGACATTGGCAGCATGAGCTTTCCTAGATTAAAGTTTGCTTTCTCAAATGCATTTAGGGGCTTTGCAGATGGTGCAAAGCACCATCTTCAAGCTGAGGAAGGGGAGGGGCAGCCGGACGCCGGGTGCCCCAACTCCTTCCTGAGGACATCATCGAAGTGCCCGCTGTTGCACACAGTGGGCGCTCTGCTGACATTGTTCCGTAGCAGCTACAATGGAAGAGGCGTGGAAGAGGCACGCACTGCCTCTTCCGGCGTCCTTTCCGCAGCTTGAGGAAGGAGTGCTATTTTAGTGCTCCTTCCAGGGCCACTCACAGAGTGGATTGGAGTCAAGGAGTGGGGGAGCCTCGGCCCCAATCCACAGCTTCTTGGAGCGGCCCATGGCCATCCATCTGTAGAGGCCCTTAGTCTCAGAGGTGCTCCAAAATCTCTATGTCTTTGAATTTTACTTCCTCAGATGTATTTTATTATGTTTGTTGTTGTGTGCCTTGAAGTTGTTTCCAGACAGGAGGAGCTACATTTCAACCCTCTGTCCTGGAAGAATGTCAGAATCTCTTCCATTCTGAGCATGACTAAGGGTCTTTGCAGACGGGCGGCCATGGGCTGCCCTGAGAAGCACAGGATTGGGGCCGAGGCTGCCCCATGCCTCAGCTCCAATCCACCCTTCTGCCAGCCCTGGAAGGAGTGCTAAAATAGTGCTCCTTCCAAAGCGGGCAGAAGGGGCACCAGAAGAGCCATTGCGCGGCTCTTCCACGTCTCTTCCAGCTCAGCCCGGGCAGAGGCTGGGCTGGGAGAACATCATCGGAGCGCTCGCCATGTCCTCAGGAGGGGGTTGGGGCGTCCAGCGTCTGACTGCCCCTCCCCTTTCCTGGCTCCAAGATGGTGCTTTGCACCATCTGCAGAGCCCCTAAGAAGCATGGATTTATATTAATTTTTTTAATATTGTTTTTGGCTTTTAGTTGGTTGTGTCCTCCATTTTTTTGAATGTCTTATATTTTTCCCTACATTTTGTCCTACATTTTTCTACTTTTTGTCCCAGTTTGATGGTAGAGAATTATGGAAACCGTAAGTGCACTGTTCTCGGAATGCTTTTCCGTCAAACTTTAACGCAGTTGACAAAAACAATGGAAGTTATTTATTTGGGCCTTAATCCAACCTTGTGGTAGTACTGCAGTTTCAACACAATAAAATTTTCTTCCTGTCCCTGGTGCCACAAATACAAAAACAAAATATTTCCTGGAGGTTTCCAGCCCCCTGTAGTTGCTGTAGTAAAAAAATAAAAATAAAAATGGGAGACTCTTCATCCTGATTTCACTAGGGAAGAAGTTTTATCAGTTAAGTTTCTCTGTTAAATTAAATTTCTTTATTACGACCATTCGGTCAGCACAAGATTTCAATAAAACACATCTTAAATGTATACAGCAATTCCCCACAGGAACTTGTCAGTTAGTATAAATTAATATGCAAAATAAAAAATAAAAAGTAAACTACATATTTATAATTATCGGTCAAATTTAACTAAACAGTAATAGAATGTCCATTTATCAATTGAGGTCGCGTTTTACAAACGATATAACAAAATTTGGCCATCATATGAGATACTGTATGTTCCTTATTATCTAATAAGAAGCGTAAATAAAAGGAATCAGATTTGCCAGGAAATTTACTTAATAATGGGCTAATCAGTTGATGTCGAGCATCCCTATAAAATTGACAATAGAGTAGGACATGCTCATTAGTTTCAACAGCACCTGAACCACAAGGACATAGACGCAATTCAAAAGGTATTTTTTTAAATCTACCGTCTAGCATGGCAGTAGGCAGCACATCAAAACGTGCCAAGGTTAAAGCCCTTCTAAACTTCGGAAGAGTGATCTGAAATAGATATGGGGCTGGAATTGGGGCCGATATTTGTGAGCCGAACAGAACATATTTAGAAAGGGAAGCAGAATCTACCCGTCTTTCTGCTTCTATAATTTTTTTTTTGATGATGGATTTGGCTTTATCAACATCAAGCTTTAAAAGTTCATTTTTGTCAAAACCTAACTCATCTAGTTTCTTATGAATAGAGGTTTCCCATGTAGATTTAAAGGGATCCGAAAAGATTAAATTTGTCAGCCTCCCAGGAATTTTATGCAATTTTTGCCAGTAAGTGAGTATACTGATCCACAGACTAGACTCTATTTTAATAGATCCAGCCTCCCTCCTAAGGAGAGCATTCGGAACATAATGACCAACCTGTAAAATTCGCCTAAGAAACTTAGTTTGGAGACGTTCAAAAGCATTGATGTTACTATATGGACCCAATTGAGCTCCATAAAGGAGTTGAGGGCGAACCTTGGCATTAAACAATTTGATAGCGGCCGGAATAAACTGCGCGCCTTTAGTAAAGAAAAATCTTAGGATTGCTGTTATAGTTCTTTGGGCATTACTGATAACAAGTTCAGAATGAGCAGTTCTCCTACCCGAATGGTGAAAAACAATTCCTAAATATTTGAAGATCTTAACCTGCTCTATGTGTTGTCTATCAAGTGTCCATTGCATCAATTTAGGACGATGAGCAAAAGTAAGAATCTTGGTCTTAGAATAGTTAACTGATAGTTTCTCCTCTTTACAAAATGACGCAAGAGAATTTAAAGATCTTTTAAGTCCTATAGGGGATAACGAGAAAATGACAACATCATCCGCATAGAGCAATAAATTGATATGCCTGTTTGCTAGCTTCGGAGGATGGAAAGAAAGATTATTCATGGCAGAAACTAGAAAATTAATATAGAAATTGAATAAGGTAGGAGCCAGGACGCAACCCTGTCTTACACCCGTCCTAACAGGAATTGCCTTAGAGACATGTCCTTGAGGACTACATCTAACCTTGATATTAGAATTCTCGTGAACCTTAATAAGAAGCAAAAGAAGTCGTTTGTCTATGTTAGTACACATTAATTTTTCCCACAACCTAAATCTATTAACTGAATCAAAAGCGGACTTAAAATCTATAAATGCCGCGTATAGAGGTTGCCCATAGTGTAGGTATTTATCTATAAGATAATGCAGTATCATTGCTTGATCAATAGTGGAACGTCCAGGCCGAAAGCCTGCCTGTTCGGCCATCAGAATATCCTCAGACTCCAGCCAGTCTAAGAACTTATTTAACAGATGTTTTGTATACAGCTTGCTCACCACACTCAGGAGACTGATTGGTCTATAATTGAACGGGTCTGCTCTGTTGCCTTTTTTATAAATCGGAATGATAATGGCCATGCCCCAGTCATTTGGTATGGAAGCAGATCTATCAATAGCTGTAAATAACTTAGAAAGTACCGGAACCCACCATTCCAGATTATTTTTGAGTACTTCTCCGGTTATAAAATCAGCACCAGGAGCACGTGCCGGTTTGAGTTGGGTGATAAGACTCTTAATCTCGGAATGCGACACTGGTGACCAAGGGGGGAGAGACAGAACCTGTGCCATAAGGTCCGACACTAAAGAACTATTGTTATTATCAGGAGAGTCATAAAGATTGACAAAGTGACTTTCCCAAATATGAGCTGGGATCTGAGCTATAAGGTTGTCTGCATTTTTAATAAACGAAGGAGCAACCTCTTTCCAAAACAGATTGGGGTTGTTTGTGTTAACTGTCATTATTAGTTTGTTCCAAGAGTCTATCATGGCTCCCTTTTTCTTTTGTCTTATTAAGTGCTTATATCTTTTCTTCTGTTCTAGAAGTTCAGATACAAGAGATTGCTTTGGATCTAATTTATATTGTTTAAACAGATGTTTAAGGTGTGCCCATATTTCTTTACATTCTGAGTCAAACCAACTCTGATGACGCAGTGGTTTATGTCTAACAGAATTACTTTTAGGGACAGTAAGTAATGGTTGTAAAGAACTAATTAACATATTATAATTTGACAGTATGACAGAATCCAGATTAGCGTCCATTATTATAGAAGAAAACAACTTAATTGAATCACTTGAAAGAAACTTAGTAAGAACATCAGACAATTGGGGTGACCATTTGACTCGAATTGGACTGATATCATTAGTAAAAACTGAAAGCTTATCAAGAGGTAAATTAAGACTATCCTGAAATTTTAAACACAAAAAGACTGGAAAGTGATCACTATCAGGTCTGCTAACAACAGTGAACTTAGAAATATGGGAAATTAGATTTGGAGAAATCCCCATATAATCAAGAACCGAAAGACTGCCACCAGCCCAGTGTGTATATTCGGCTGGGTGGTCATCTTTAAAGCTACCATTTAAGATAATTAGATTTAATTCGTCAAAAGAGCGAGCTAAACAGAGGCCCTTGAAGTCACAGAAGATATCTTTTGATTTGCGACGCATTAGAGGTGGAATAACTATAGGGGACGGGGGTTGACAATTGTATTTAGTATACAAGGATGCATCATCGGCACCAAGCCTAGCATTAAGATCCCCTGCAACAATGAAATTAGCTGTTGGCATCTCGAACATCAAATTCTTAATAAAGGAATTAAGTTTGTTCCATACATTTAATATTTTGGCCCGGCCTTGAAGTGGGGGAATATAAATGTTAATCAGATATAATAGATTATTGTTAAACTTCAAAAGGACAGCTAGAGCATTCTGCTCAAAAGCAGAGACCTTAATTATTTGGACCTTTAGTGCCAAAGATATCAACACTCCTAAGCCACCACATAATCTCCCGTTGCCTTTACCGGAGGTTGCATTTAAGCCCATAAATTTATACCCCTCTATGTATATCTCTTCAGCAAGCCACGTTTCTTGCAAGAGAATAATTTTGTGTCTACGGACAAAAGGTATAAAGGTAGGGTCTCTACATCTGGGTCTCCAACCAGCTACATTCCATGAAATGATAGATAAATAAGACCGATCAATTGAATGTCAATTGCCTGAAACTACAGACTGTTGTTGAGATTTGAAGACTTGCGATTTACTGATAGTTGTATTTCCTTCAAATGTGTTTCCCTTCTCTGGTACTGAACTGTTCACGCTATCAGATATGCTCTGCTTAAGAGTTTTTACTGCAGGAGAGTTAGGCTTAAGATATTTCATCTTCTTGATCTTAGATGATTGAATATCTATTTTGGACTTAGGGGGAGGAGTATTAAATGTGATTAATTGCATAGGCTCACTACATTGTCCAGTCTTATAATTAGGAGAAGTTTGAGTTAGTGGGATGAGTGGATCCACCAGTTTGTCCATTGTATCTTTGGAAGATATATACATTAAAGGGATCATATCATCCCCCTCCTCTCCTGTACACTGTTTTCGTCCATTTTTGGGTTGTAAAAAAGGGTCCGATGAAGGACAGCTAATGGGTAACAGGTCCTGAATTGACTTAGTTGCCAAGGTTACTGACATTAACATAGTTTTGACAGCTTCAAACCTATTTAGTACTTGCCTTTGTTCCTCATTAGAAAGGGAGCCAAACATCTCGGCCAATTTTCCATCATCATCCAGGAGACTCTCAGAAATTGGTATTAATCCCCTAACATCTTCATTATGGTTCACTTTTTGGTGGAGAGCTTCCCGTCCAGAGAAAGATTTAAACAGAGGCTGGATATTTGGGTTGCAAAAGACACGTACTGGTATAATTGAAAATTCCTTGAGTGAATTCCTATTTTTCAATAGCAGAGAAGGTATTGTTGCATTTTTAAACCTCAAAACAATTCTCTTGAAATTATTATAAGAAGGTAGCCAATCAATTCCAAGTAGCTCGCTATAATGCAAGTGACGATGTAAAAGAAGAGATAATGAATGTAATATAACAAGCTTGTTATGCCATCTAGCATAGTTATGGTGGTTATTAGCTATTAATAATGTTATGCTGTTTGGCCTAAGTACAATCTTGTCATTACTCCTAACTTTGACATTATTTTGAGTTTGTTTAGAATCTTTTTTATCAATTAATACTCCTGATTTTAATGGGTATTTAGGCTTGGTCATCAGATCTTTCAATCTATCGAGTTTGTGGTCTATACTCGTTAATTTGTCAAAAATAGCTATTACTGTCCTAGCAGTGAGCAGGCAATTTCTTGCTACAGTGTCTAAATCTGTCATATGTTTGATACTAATGTCAGGGTCAATATCTGAAGCAGGCTCTTCATGTAAAGAGAGAGAAGATGTTTCGGAAATAGACTTATTGTTGTCATTAAACAAAAGTAGCTCATCCATTTTTAGTTGTTTCAGGGTGGTAGCAGCCTCCAATAGATTTGAGTTCATTACACTCGTCCCTGAATTCTTAGTGGGTTTCTTAATCCTTTTAACATTAGTACGAGCTTCTTTATTAGCTGACCTCCTTTTCCGGTTAATACTATTTTTGGTTACCATATTTTCATAGATTATCCCAAAAATGACCAAACTTGACTGATAAACCCCGGTAAAAATTGTTAAATACTAATAGACCCCAATCAAAATTAGTAAAAATATAAAAAATATAAAATGTATAAAAATGTATAAAATGTATATATATAAAAATACAGATAATAGCAAAAAAAAAAAAAAAAAAAAGAGATAATGACAATAATACTATATGGAATCCCTAATTATACTGTAGTTAGAGAAACATCCAGAAGTGCTTAAAACACTTCAAAGCAATTACAGAATCACAGAATACGTAAACCTTTAAAACATTAAAAGAAAAACATAAAAGAACTTTCTGCTAATTGAGGGGGAAAGGGCACGCTCAACCCAGAAATGTTGGCTTCCCTCTTTCTTCTAATCACCCAGGGACAGCGGGTGTGGCCCTAGAAGGCGGTCTCTCTCTCGCACAACCACTGATGCTGCCAAATATAAGCTGTTGAGGCCCGGGAATGTGACTTCGCTCGCCCCCGCCACCGCTTGCCGGGGAGGGAGGAGGGCGTGGGTGGGGCCCTGGAGCCCTGGAGCTCGCCGCCCGCTCGCCGCTGCTGCCGCCCGTTTCTCTGTTAGATTTAGGCAGCTGCTAAGTCCTGCTTTATTGTAATATTGTCCTAACACTATATTATCAACAAATTCCAATGTTGTTACGTATCCTTAGCATTTGGGAAGAGAGACACTGATATATCAAAATATACGGGCAAGAATTATACAGCCTAGTATTTAAATTTCTACCACTAACTAGTAGGCATAGACATGGAGAGATCAAAAATACTGAAAAACAGGCAATGATAACAGGGGAGAAACTGTTAAGAAAAAGACCCATTTTCTGCTAAAAATGCTAAAAATAAAATGAAATTCTATCTTAAAGGGACATTATTTGAACAGAAGGGTGTTTTTTTAAGTAATGGTATGGCTTTCACATAAAAAGAAAGTTTAAAAGAAGACTGTGGCCGTGAAAGCTAAAGAACAACAATAGGGGCATGAGAGCAAAAGAAATGACATACTAGATACTGTGCTGATTAAGAAGTGGGCAATTTAATTTCTTCAGGAGTATAAAACTCCAGCATGAATTAATTTACTTCACGCAGAGACCTGCTGTTCTCTCTCCTTTCCTCAATCACTGTTTACTTCCTAAAATCACCACTCACCTATCTTTTTTGATTATTTAATTTCAGCTGGATTTTCCTATCTCAAAGTTGTTAGTACAGTTAAGCCTCGCTCTGCACTTAATATAGAAACACATTACTTGTGGTTGCTGAGAGAGCACTGGGAATATTTTAAGTCTGAAACACTGTTGTTTTAATAGTTTGCCTTCTTCCTGGGCAAAGTATTGCACTGACTTCTAATAAGTGACTCTGGGCCTTTGCAGACTGCCAGAAATAGTGCAAATTGAGTCCACTTTAACTGCCCTGGCTCAGTGCTAGGGAATCATGGGAACTGTCATTTATTGTAGCACCAGATCTCTCTGACAGAGAAGACTCAATGTCTCAGAAAAAAATATACAATTCCCTTGATTCCCTAGCACTGAGCCAGGGCAGTTAAAGTGGACTCAGTTTGCACTATTTCTAGCAGTCTGCAAAGGCCCTCTGACATTTTGTGGACCTGATTTTCCTACCTTCTCCTCAATTACTTTAATGCTTCCCCTCAGGTGTTTGGGACTCTATATTCCTAGCAAAGTCCTTGCTAACAGATGTACCCTTTGGGTTTGCAATCTCTTAGCTTTATTTTCCCAAATTGCTAGACCATGTAAGGATTTTTGTGTTTGTCATTGATTTCTGCCATATACTCATGAAGCAGTGACTCCTCAGTTGTTCACAAACATTGAGCACAAAATTCTCTTTCCTCAGTCTTTTATCAGGAATTGAGAGACAGAGGGTCAGTTTAAGACAGTGAGAACCAGAGCCCAGGAAAGTAATGTTTCCACGCTCTTGTAGAACCTGGCCATGTCCTCCAATTGGGTGTTCCAAATTCCAGTTTTGACCTCTAAATTACTCGTTAGTCAAAATTAAAATATACCATTGAATAAAATAAAAATTGGTTTGTGCCAACACATATAAATCACATAGATTCAATTATAGTTGAGACTAATAATTGGATTTAGACCCCAGTATTTGTTTTTGAGAAACCCATGTTGGCTTTCAGTGATTATGGCACTAAATGTTCACAGACTCTCTGCTTAATGAACTGTTCTAGAATCTTTCCCAGTATTGATGTCAGATTAACCCTCTGTCCTGGAAGAATGTCAGAATCTCTTCCATTCTGAGCATGACTAAGGGTCTTTGCAGACGGGCGGCCATGGGCGATAGTTGTTGGGATCCTCTTTTTTCCCCTTTTTTGAAGATGGGAACAATGTTTGCCCTCCCCCAGTCTGCTGGGACTTCTCCTGTTCTCCAGGAGTTCTCAAAGATTACATTTGCCAGTTCTTTTAATATCCTTGGATGTAGTTCATCTGGTCCTGGAGACTTAAATTAACCAGATATTCCTGTACTACCTCTTTACTTATTCTGTGCTGCATTTCCCCTATTGTGTCCTCTGCTCCATTTTCCTCAGGTTGAACACCCTTTTCCTTTTGTGAGAAGACCAAAGCAAAGAAGGTGTTGAGTAGTTCTGCCTTTTCTCTGTCTCCTGTTAGAATTTCTCCATCTTCTCTGTGCGTTGGCCCTACCATTTCCTTCTTCTTTCTTTTGCTACGGACATATCCAAAGAAGCCCTTTTTATTGTGCTTAACCACTCTAGCAAGCCTGAGCAAATTCTGTGCTTTGGCTTTCCTGACTTTACCCCTACATGTGCTAACTATTTGTTTGAATTCCTCTTTAGTGTTTTGCCCTTTTCCATTTCTTATACATCTCTCATTTAAAACTTAGTTCAGTTGAAAGTTCTTTTGTCATCCAACCCGCTTTCTTGAGACTCCTCCCATTTTTCCTTCTCATTGGAACAGTTTGAGATTGTGCCTTCAGTATCTCCCTTTTGAGAAACTCCCATCCATCCTGAACTCCCTTCTTCTTTAGTATTCTGGACCATGGGATCACTCCCAGTGTTTCCCTAAGTTTGTTGAAATCAGCTCTCCTAAAGTCTAGAATGAGTGTTTGACTATGCCTAGCTTATCTTTTCCACTGTATAAGAAACTCCAGGAGAACATGATCACTCCCACCTAAGGATCCCACCACTTGCACCCCATTGACCAGGTCATCCCTGTTGGTTAGGATCAGATCTAAAATAGCTGATCCCCTTGTTGCCTCTTCCACCTTTTGGACAAAAAAATTATCTTTGAGGCAAGTGAGGAATTTGCTAGATCTTGGAGTATTGGCTGAGTTTGACTTCCAACAAATATCAGGATAATTGAAGTCACCCATCACTACTATATCTCTCCTTTCTGAGTGTGTGGCCATCTGTTCTAGAAAGGCATCATCCAATTCTTCAGTCTGACTTGGGGGTCTGTAGTAGACTCCTATTATAACATACTTGTTGTTTCCTTCCCCTTTAATTTTTATCCAGATGCTCTCCGCCTGATTTCCAGGATTCAAGTCCTGGATCTCTTCACAGGTGTAAACATCCCTGACATATAATGCTATTCCTGCTCCTTTCCTGTTTGGCCTGTTTCTCTTGAAAAGGTATTCCCCTGTATTTCTACATTCCAGTCTTGAGACTCATCCCACCAGGTTTCAGTGATGCCTATTATATCATATTTGCTTTGTTGTGCTAGGAATTCAAGTTCATCTTGTTTATTTCCCATGCTCTGTGCATTAGTGTAGGGACATTTGTCCTTCCCACTTGCTGCCTATGTGGGGGTTTTTTCTTCTACTGTTGTGCCCTTGCATCATTTGCCTTGTTCCCTCTATAACACTTTTACTATTATCTCTAGTCCATGATGTACTCCTGCCTTCCAAGATACCATCCAAGATACTGTCTCCCTCCTCGACATGACTCAGGTTAAAGCCCTCCTGATCAAATGTTTGAGACTATTGGCAAAAACGCTGCCACCAACTGGTGTGAGATGCAGCCCATCTCTTGCTAGAAATCCACCCTCATGGAACCGCAGCCCATGATCCAAGAATCCAAATCGTTCTTGGTGGCACCATCTACGCAAGGCAAATGATGCAATTGCCACTTATTCACATCTGCTATGTTCCTCTTTCTTCCTGGGCCATGCCCTTCAACTGGGACAAAAGATGAGATAACAATCTGTGCGTCCAGCTCGTTCAGCTTCCTGCCCAAAGCCTCATAATCCCTTCTGATATTCTGAAGACTATGCCTTGGAGTATCATTGGTTCCCACATGGACCAAGAGGAAGGAGTGATGGTCAGTAGGCTTGACAAGTCTTGTCAGTCTCACTGTCACATCACAGATTTTTGCCCCATGCGGACAACACACCTCCTGGGACATCTTGTTAGGGCCACAAATCACAGCTTCTGTACCCCTCAACAAGGAGTCCCCAACCACCACCACCACACATCTCCTCCAAGGCTTAGCAGTGGCTGTTCCCTGCAGCAGTACTCCAGTTGCATGAAAGATAATTTCCTCAATGACTTATTAATCCAATATTATCCATTTGGAGAAATGTTGGATCAGTAACTCATCACTGATATTAGGATTTACAGTATTCATCCATCATTAGTTGATAGCTACCATGAGAACCAGCAAACTGAAAGACATGGGAGTGTTACCATCATTTACTATCATCAACATCATCATCATCATCATCATCCAACAATCATAAATTATCTAAAATTTCATAAATACTGCACAGAATTTAGAAAATCAGTTAGATTCTCAGTTTAAAACATATGATACAAATGAGAAAAGGAAAGTAAAGGGGGGGAAGCATATGTTAGTGCACCTGTATCATCATCATCATCATCATCATCATCATGATCCCACCATTTTCCCAGTTCAGGACTCAAAGCAGCTTACCAGCACACAAAAATTCACAGCACACAAAAGTTAAAAAGTAATTAAGCTATCAGAAAATTAATTATCAAAGGCCCTCTGGAACAGAAAGGTCTTAACTGCCTGTGGAAAAATAGGGTGCCAGTGTACTCTCCCTGGGAAAGCTAGAGTGACCTAGAGTTGCCACTGTGTGTGCAGATTGCATTTCCTAGAGTGCAATCTTACTCATGCTTACTCAACAGTAAGACCAACCAAATTCAGTGAGACAGGCTGCATCCACAGTGCAGAAATAATCCAGTTTGACACCATTTTAACTGCCCTGGCTCAATGCTATGGAATTCTGGGAACTATAGTTTTGTGAGACATTTAGCCTTCTCTGTCAGAGAGCTCTGGTTCCACAATAAACTATAATTCCCAAAATTCCACAGCATTGAGCTATGATAGTTAAAGTGGTGTCAAACTGGATTGTTTCTGCAGTGCAGATGCAGTTTTAGAGCCCTTTTACACTGTGCAATTGTAGCACTATGATCCAGCTTTACCTGTTATGATAACATCTTGTGGAATCCTGGGATTATTGTTTTAGGGAAGGCATTGCAATTCTCAACCAGAGAGTTCTGCCATGACACTAAACTGCAAATCTCAGGATTCCATGGAACAGAATCATGGCAGCTGGAGTGGAATCTTAGTGCTATAACTAACTGCGTAATGGGAAAGGCCCCCAAGTCCCAAGTGTTTAGATTCTTAATGACTGGGGCTGCATCAAATAACTTATTTTCAAGCCTCCCTTCTACCTTATCTTATTAATAGTGTAAGTCTTTGGGGGATGGCTGTGAGAAAAAATTGTCCTGCTTGAGAATAATTACTGTAACTCATCTGGCATAAGACAGCTCTATAAATCAAAAGGCAGTACAAATATTTAAAGTGTTGTTCAAACACATAATGGTAAATTGTTTCAGGAAACATTCATTACTAATGAGATTTTAGTATCCAGGTATAAATTTATATATATATATATATATATATATATATGAGAGATTTTATGGAAAGCATTTTTTCAGGGAAATAACCCAGTACTAATAAATTATCTGCCGGATCTATTGGTAATTCTTTGTGAGAACATTTGTTCTTGAACTTTAGAGATGCTTTACCAGCAAACAACCACAGCAATTATGATGGATGCATCTGCTTCCCTCAGAAGATGAGACTTATGAATCAAACACCCACTCGCAAGCCATGACATCTACACAGAAGTGTTGTTATTTGCTGGTCACTTTCCTTTGTTTGTTTAAGAAAAAAAGGTAAAAATAAATGTATTGGTTAGTTGTTCAAGGGCCCTCTTACACAATCACAAAATGAAATGAAATGAGGATCCACATAACAACAGTATAGTATGTCAAAAGCTGGTTCTAAACACTTGGTAGATGTCTTTTTCTTATCATCTGCTAGCTTCCACAACGCTGAAATGTCCTTGAGGAAATTGCTAGAGAAATGGGGCACTGAGTGAATAATTATGTGGATTAAACAAGGACTTCTGTGGGATAAGGAGGCAGATGAAATGTAATTTTTTTACATTCCATTGTGCTAAGTGTTGTTGCTTCAGATCTCAACTCCTAGGTTTCACTATGTAACCCACAATGCTTAGTCCCATTAATTTTTTAAAGCAACTATTAGGTAAATGTTCTTTTTAGGTAACTTTTCAGTTAATTGCAAGACAATACTGTTCATGTTTCTTAATGCACATTGTAACACAAATGATGAGCTGAAGCAATGAATTTGGGAGGAAGTGGTGAGGGGAACGTTACATCTGATATTGCAGTCATTTGCTTAACGGAGAGCATATCTGAACTGGAGAATGTGGCTTCTTACCCTGTAGGTTTCTTTCTGTTGTAAGGAGACTTGATTTCAAATATCCAAGCCTCTCTTTAGGGCAAGAGTAGAGAACCGTTCAGTCTCTAGAAGTTACGGACTCAGATCCCAGAAATCCCAGCCAACAAAACCAACAGTAAGAGATTGGAGGAGTTGTCGTTCAACACATATGGCGAAACAAAAGTTCCTACCTTTTCTTTGGTGACTTAGATCCAAAACACACTGCAGAAATAGTCCAGTTTGAGACTGATTTGACTGCCCTGACTCAATTTTAGGGAATTCTGGGAACTACAGTTTTGTAAGACATTTAGCCTTCTCTGTTTGAAAGCTGTGGTGCCACAATAAACTACAGTTCCCAGGATTCCCTAGCACTGAGCAGAATCATAGCCCTATTCATTCATACTTCAGTTTGTAGCCTTTATTGTGCACACCACATTTGTAGCTTTTAAAACATATTTTAAAATATTTTAATTTTAATTTTTAAATCAGATGTCTTACTGTTTTGGTTGCCATTTGACTGACAAGTTTGGAGTTTTTATTATTATTAAGCACCCTAAGTGTATTTCTGGAAGAAATGTAACATTTGTTATGACGGACTGCAGTGGGTGACTTCCTTGAATGAAAGAATGAATGAATGAATGAATGGGGCTTTTTCAAGCTCCTCCAGTCACAAAGATTGCAGTTGGGTTGGGTTATATCCATGATCTTACTACTGTTCACTTGCTCCATGAGAGTAGTGGCGACACTAGGGGGTTCAAGGGGTGCAGATCACACCAGGTGACACCCTAAGGGGGGAGTAACACCACTTCTCCTCAAACACCAACCTTTTGACAGAAATGGGCTCTGGCATTTGTCTGTATCTCTTTAAAATGCTTTAAGAGATGGTGGGAGTGGGGCAAAGCTCAGTGGGAGGAGAAAGGAGAGGACTGGAATTTTTTTAAAATTAAAATTTCAAATTTCAAAAATTCAATTTTTTTAATTTTTTTGAAATTTTAGGATTTAAAAAAAAATTAAATTTTCTTTTAAAATATCACATTTTAGCCAAATCTTCACTATGTATATTAAATACATTTAGGCGGTGCATATGCTATTGTAATTTGAAGGTGTAATTTTAATTTTGCTAATTGTTTTATGTCACAACTATTAGCATGACATTCAGTGGTATATGGGAATTATGATTTACAGGTAACATTAGTGCAAAAAAGCATTACTGAGGATTCTGTATGGTGTGAAATGGGAGGAGGCCAATGGTGTGGGGGGATAACACCATGAGATACCACACTGTGTGACACCAACCCTAGAGACACCACTACATGAGAGTCCAGATACTCCATAAATGCTTAAGCATAGTCAGGACTACTCACATGTACCATCTATAAAAAATAAAATTATCTAAATAGTCATAAAAATGTCATAACTGGAAAAGTAAGTATGGCTTGCATATTTTCAATGGTTGGTGAGATGGTCTTGACCATGATTGACTCATTGGTTGCACTAAAAGAACCACCCACTAGCCATAGCTCTCTAGGATATTTTCAGTGGTGGTGAGATGAGTCTTGACCATGAATGACTGATTGATTTCATTAAAAGAATCACTAGCCATAGTTGCACTAAAAGAACCACCCACTAGCCATAACTTTCTATGATACAATGTTAGCATACATACATCTCTAGCATATAATATGTTAGAGATGTATGTATACTAACATACATCTCTAACAGATATGCTTCTGAACCCCTGCTGCCCTGCCACTGATGGAAGACATTGAGGTCAGAGTTCACCATCCGCCCCCACTGAAGCTCACCATCCGCCCCCACTGAAGCCACCAGAGGACATCATGGCAAGAGAACATCATGGCCAGAGGGCTCAGTCACTGGATCCTCACTGCCTTCACCCTCGCTGGAGCCACCAGAAGATATTGTGACCAGAAGGCCAAGTGTGGAACCACCAAACCTTTAATGCCCCCACCCCACTGGAGGACTTTGAGGCCAGAGAACATCACAGCCAGCCAGAGAACCTCATGACCAGAGGGCAAGTGCGAGGCTGCCAGATCCTCACTGTCACCACCAAAGCTGCTTGAGAAATCACAGCCAGGTGACTGAGTGCAAGGCTCTGGACCCTCACTATCCCCACCACCAACCGCCTGAGTGAGGGCCTAGAAGGCCTATGGGAGGTGGGCAATAAAGAGGATAGACCTTGGGGGAGGGAGACCTGGGAGGCAATGAAGAAGGGAAGGATTGGAAGGAAAAAGAAATAAAAGGATCTGGAGCAAATCCTAAGAATCTGGAACAAATCCTAAAATGGATGGAAAACCACTACTGGTGTTAGTAGTGATCCTGGTGCAAGATCTTTCAGACACTACAGTAGTGACAGCAGAGCTAATGTATATTAGTATTGTGTGGTGGGAGGCAAAGGTGAACATCCTTGCAATGACCTTTCACTAAGAAAACTCCAGGATGAGACTATCCAAAACTGAAAAAGAGACAGGGACAAGACACAGAGAAATAAAAAGGCAGAACAAGACACAAAAAAATAGGGATGTGGTCAAGGGCACAACAGAACTCAATAAGAAGGGAAACCATGCAGCATACATATTTAAATATGAAAAGAAGATTTTGAGCTGTAAAAGGTAAAGGTATTTCCCATTGACAAGGTTGTCAAGTTGTGTCCAACTGCAAGGGGCAGTGCTCATCTCCATTACTAAGCCAAAGAGCCAGTGCTGTTCAAGGACTACTCTGTGATCATGTGACCAGCTGTTTACCTTCCCACCTAAGTGGTACCTATTTATCTACTTGCATTTGCATGCTTTTGAATTGCTAGGTTGGCAGAAGCTGGGGCCAGTGACAGGAGCTCACCCCATCATGTAGTACCTGGGCCTCAAACTGCCAATCATATTATTATTATTATTATTATTATTATTACTATTATTAAAGTTTATTTCTAAAGTGCTGTCAATGTACACAGCACTGTACAGAGAGATAATCAAAGCATTAAAATAAATAAAAACCTGCCAAAGGCATGCAATCTAAAAATACAAAAACAATAGGTAAAATAAAAATTAATTAAAAACAGGGAACAATTAAAAACAATGAAACAAGAAGATCCACTGTCTGCCCAAAGAACAGAAGGAATATATGTATATTAGACAGTGCCTGGGAATGCCTCCCTGAACAGGGTGGTCTTTAGCTCAGATTTAAAAGTTGACAACGAAGTAATGACCCATGTTCGAGGGGGAAGAAAGTTTCCAGGAGTGAGGGATGGCAAGCAAGGAGGGACAAATCCGGGATGGAGTAGTGGAGATCCTAGGTTGGGACAGCAGACCTTGAGTACTAGAACAGAGGATATGGGTGGGAATGTAAGAAGAGAGAAGTTCAGATAGATAAAAGAGAGCTAGCCTGCCAATTGCAATCAATGTGTAGCTGTGCTACTCATGTTATACATACATGGAATGTGAAAAGCATGAACCAAGGGAAATTAGACATAGTAAAAAAGGAAATGAAGTGTATAAACATAGCAATACTAGGAATGAGTGAGCTAAACTGGACAGGAATGGGACATTTTGAGTCAGATAATTACACAGTGTTCTACTCAGGAAATGAAAAAAGAAGAAAGAATGGAGCAGCATTAATAGTGAAGAAAGGCATAAAGTTTGGCTGAATAATGCCAATAAGTCTTCCGGGAAAACCAATAAACATCACCATAATCCAAGTATATGCACCAACCACAGAGCCACAGGAAGTAGAAATGGAGAATTTTTGTGACTGAGTCCTGGAAGAAATTGTCAACACACCAAAAGTTGGTAATCCTAGTTGACTAGAATGCCAAAGTAGGAAGCAAAGCATAATCAAAGACAGCAGGGAGATTTGGTCTCAGTTCAAAAAACGAAGCAGGAGAGTGTCTGATAGAGTTCTAAGAGTCCAACAATCTATTCATCACAAATAGCTTCTTCATACAACTGGAGAAGAGACTGTACACATAGACATCACCAGATGGTCAACACAAAAATGAAATTGATTGTTTAATAGGGAACAGAATATGGAGGAGCTCCATTCTTACAGAAAAAACAAGACCAGGCACACACTGTAGCACAGACCATGAGCGACAAATATCCAAAATTAGAATAAAGCTGAAGAAGCACACAAAACCAAAACCCATGCTAAAATATGATCTAGAAAATATTACAACAGAATTTAAAGAAAGTGTGAGAAACAGTTTTGCACTATTAAGCCTCATAGACAGAGAACAAGAAGAACTGTGGACAGGAGTCAGAAACATAAAGAAGAATGAAAAAAGATGATAACTGTGGCCAAAAAGAAGGTGAAGAAAGAATGGGTGCAAGAATAAATGCTTCAAGCAGTTAAAGAAAGATGAGAAGCAAAAGCAAAGGGAGACAGAACCAAATCAGAAACATTAATGCTAATGTCCAATGATTAGAGCAGAAGGACAAAGAGAATTGCTAGATCAATCAATGCAGAGAAATAGAAGCCAACAACAAAAAGGAAGAACAAGAGACCTCTTCCACAAGATCCAGGAATTCAAAGAGAAATTTAAACCAAGGGTGAGGATGCTCTACAATCAGAAGAACATGTTGAATGATCATGATGAAATTAAAAAAATGATAGAAACAATATACAGAAGAGTCATATAGAAATGTGAAAGAATAAATGACACATGGGAAGAAGAAACTTATGATGATGAAAACCCAATTTTGGAAAGCAAAGTGAAAGCCACACTCAAAGCAATTAGGAAGAACAAATCACCAGGAACAGATGACACACCAATAGAACTACTACAATCTACAGAGGTAGAATTAAGTAAAGTTCTAACAAAACTCTGCTAACAAATATGGAAAACAAAGCAGTGGACCACAGATTGGAAGCAATCAATATACATTCTTATATGTAAAAAGGAGACATAAAATATTGCAGCAATTACTGGACGGTTGCACTGATTTTCCATGCAAGCAAAGCCATGCTCAAAATTCTGCAGCAAAGACTCCTACCATATATGGAGCAAGAAATCCCAGAGGTGCAAGCTAGATTCAGGAAAGGAAGAGGCATTGGGGATCACACTGCAAACATACAATGGATGATGGAGCACACCAGAGCATTCTAAAAGAAAATCCACATGTGTTTTATTGACTACAACAAAGCTTTTGACTGCATAAATCACAAAAAAGCTATGGAATGCACTCAAAGAAATGGTAGTGCCATTACATCTAATTGTCCTGATGCATATCCTGTATTCGAGACAAGAGGTTACAATCAGAAATGAATACAGAGAGACAGAATGATTCCCAAACAAAAAAAGGGTCAGAAAAAGCTGCATTCTATTACCCAATTTATTCAATCTGTATGTAGACAATATTGTACACAGAGCTGGCTTAGACTCAGAGACAGGAGAAGTTAAGACTGGAGGAAGAAATATTAACACTCTCTAAGATATGCAGGCAACACAATACTATTAGCAGAAAGCAACAAAGACATGGAGCAATTACTGAAGAAGGCCAAGAAGGAAAGTGCCAAGGTAGGCTTAAAGTTGAACCTTAAGAAAACAAAAATAATGACCATGGAAGATCAACAAAATTCATGCTAGATAATGAGAAAACTGAAATAGTTTAAAAGTTCCCATATCTTGGATCAAAATTGATCAAAACGGAGACTACAGTCAAGAAATTAGAAGACTAGGTTTGGGAAGAGCAGCTATGAAAGAACTGGACAAGATCCTTAAGTGTAAAGATACAACTCTGAACACTAAACTAACGATCGTCCAAGCCATAGCATTCCCCATTACCTTGTACGGATGTGAGCTGAACAGTGAAGAAAGCTGATAGAAGAAAAATCAACTCATTTGAGATGAGTGCTGGAGCTGAGTCCTGAGGATACCATTGATGGCCAAGACAAACAATCCGTTCTAGAATGGATCAATGGAAGCCAGCATGATTAAATTGAGGTTGTTGTACTTTGGCCACATCAAACATGAATCACTGGAAAGACAATGATGTCAGGAAAGGTAGAGGGCAGTAGAAAGAGAGGAAGACCACATACCAAATAGTTAGACTAAGGGCCGATGCAGACAGCCCCTTTGGGCAGCAGAGAGCCACCCTGGGGAGCGACAGATTGAGGCCGCGGCAACCTCACACTGCAGCCCTGATCCTTCCTTTTGCCACACCTAAAAGAGTGGCAAAATGCCACCCTAATAGTTGGCACCACGGCTCTTCCATGCCCTTTTGGCACAGTGTCTGTACGCTGCGCCGGAAGGGCATGCTGACATCACGTGGCATCAGGACGGCCGTGTAGCGTCAGGATGGCATTGGGGTGGAGTTGGGGCAGCCAGCATACAGCTGTCCCGCCCCAACTCTACGCCCAGGCCAGCCCTTTGGGCCAGTCTGCAACAGCCCTAAGTCAAAGAGGCCATGGGCCAGAGCCTGCAGGTCCTGAGCAGAGCCATAGAGGTCAGGGAGTCTTGGAGTTGTCTCATCCCTAGGGTCACTATGAGTCAAGATTGACTAGAGGGCAGTTAACAACAACACCATGCAATATGTTAAAATATATAATACTTTAAAATGCAATAGTAATACAATAAAACAAGAACTAAAAGAAGCAGAATATGAAACTGAGATAATGAATGAAACATTTCAGCATGAGAAAACAAATGATAAACAGCAGCAGTGAAAAAGCACTAAACCAGTCTTAAAATGCCTGAGGGAATTTTCTCACCTTTTATACCCAAAGGACCTTAAAGTAGGTACCAGGTAAGCCTCTCTGGGGAGGGCATTCTACAGACTGAGTATCACTACTGAAAAGACCCACCTTCTTATAGCTATCTACCTCATGTGTTTTGGAAAGAGTACCTGGAGAAGGGACGCAGATGATAACCTTAATGTCCAGATAGGTACAAGTAAATCTAAAGAATAGGGAGTTGCCTAGGTGCAATACAATTCTTGCTATGAACTCAGATAATCCTAACATAGGGAAAGGCACTGTAACAGTACATAAAAAGTCTGAAGAATGCTGTATTGACCCTTAGTTACCAAGTGAAGTCTGATAAATTACCAGAAATTCTGCATCTAGCATATGCTTCAGTTTTGAGCTGTAAAGCCATTGAATACATAATGAAGACCATTTCCTTAGTTTCCATTCTCTCTCCCTCTCTCTCTCTCTCACACACACACACACACTTTCTCTCATCTGAAATGATCAGCATCTCACATTTGGTTAGGTTCATGAGTTAATGTACTTATGATGTTTGTCATTACTATTTTCAGATAGTGCCTCATCATGTTCCTTAAAAGCCAATGAAACTACATTCATCATTTATTATGGCCTAAGGAATCAGCAATAAACAATTTATAAATGAGGTTTGCTGCAATCAGCAAAATCAGATTTTCTTAAAAGACAACTTAGTGCTAGTCTTAAAGTGAAACTCAGGATAATTTAGGCTTAAACTGACTAGTAAAATGTTGAATTATTGATTTCTGAATGGCTGGATATTTTGCCTTTGATTCCACACAGCATATCTAAATATATGAAAGCTTCAATGTAGCCTAGCATTAGATCTCTTTATTTAAGTGAACTTCAAAAAAGTGTTGTGTATGTTGTGTGTAGATTGTGATATTGTGTGTGTGTTGCAGAAACAGAGTAGGAAAAAAGCATATATTTCATTGAATAAGCTTCCAGTTAATACTGTTAGAGGAATTCTGGTTGAGTGCGGCAGTGCCATTGCCTTCCTCTTGTTACATAACCTCATCCCTCCACGGCAGTCCTCCAATACAATTCCCCTTATGCAACCTGACAGCACTGATAGGTTTGTAGTAGTAAATACATGCTGCCAAAGTTTAAGGAAATTTAATTCTTATTATCATCATGTTTATTAAACTAAATGTGATGCCAGATACATTCTCTTTCCTGGGCTGATGGGCATTAGAACAGCGGCACAAATGTCATTCTTTCTGCCTCAAGGGACTATCCTGTAGCATGTATTTGGCATCCCAGAAATTTGCTTCACATGGTTGAATGAATCCAGACACATTCTATAATGTGAAACAGCAACCTGGATAACCGTTTCATTAGTGCGAGTCACATACAGAAGTAGTGCTGTTCTCTTACTCCTCACATATGGAACCGGGAAATAAAGCTTCATTTGTGTCCACCTTCCTAGTCAGAAAACCAAACGGTTGCAATTGTTGCATCTAGACCTGAAATCCATGCTTTGCCAATTCATATGTAGAAAAGTCTTTTCAATACAGCAGCATACTTCATGCCAATTCTGAGTCATGTATATGTTAAGAATATATTTTAGGAGCCAAAGACACCACAGTCAGAACTTTGCTGGGGCATAAACTAAGCAAATTCAGCTTTTTCTGAAGAAAAACACACACTGAAGACATTTAGGGCACTGAATTCACCTCTAAATAATTGTCAGTGGCTTTTGTCTTTCCTTCCACTCTTGAAAGTATATTAACTATTTGTGGATACATTCCTACTGGTGTCTTATATCATATCCCTACTTTTTTCACCAATTCTTAAGCTATATTCAAGTGTTCTGCAATTGAATATGTAAAATTCAACTGTAGTATTAAAAATAGAAGGAGACAGACAACATCATATGGAAGGTGAGTTTTTGAAAGGGAGAACCTTTTCTCTTTGTGGAGGATCTCAATGCAAATTGGAATCCTGCATTGAGTGGCTACCTTTCCTCATGATCCCTGTGAGTTAGCCAGAGCCCAGTCTTGTTCTAACCTCAGAGCAATTCATACCTGCAGAACAACTTGGCAGGGGTGCTCACAGGGACCACATGGAAAGGGATGTGACCATCACCACTGCATTTCGCTCTGGGTTTTCTGGAAAACCCAGAGCAAAAGGTCAGTCTTTTTAATGCAGGGGTGGAAACCCCAAATCAGGTCTGGGCATTTTGAAAACAGCCTAGACCTGATTTGGGGTTTTGGACCTGTATAATGTAAACAGCATGCAGTGAGCCCAGGGGCAAATCAGGATTTATAAGTAATGTTGACAAGCCCTTGTCTAACAAGAACTTTGAAAAGATCATAGCTAGCATATTGCATTGCAGTTACAGATTTGTAACCTGGAGTAATGGATCCATAACTGCTCCATATTCATGTATACTATGTATTTGCTATTGCCATGAACATAAATACCCCAAATTCCACCTTAAACACCAGGGAGCCATTCCATGCATTGGGGGCCTACACTTCTCCTTGTTACACTACAGCTCAGGAATGAGAAGAGGCTGGCCGCATCATTCTGAATCACCCGCACTCATCTATGCTGCAACGTCTGTTGCATAGAGAGACTTCTTGAAGTTAAAGGTGGGATTTGGGGGTTGATTCCTTAGGTTACATATTCCCAGATTCCTGACCTGATTCAAGATGCTTTCATACATGATGTTTAAAGCACTTTTTGCCTAAATAATTTGTCATCTGAATGGAATACCATAGCACAAAATGTTGTTCTAGTCATTTGCTTGCTGCATTTTTTTAAATAAAATAAAATAACTCACTAATGTTACTTACTACTGGCTACTTAAGTCATACAGTAGCAATATTTACTAACATGTAAGAGAGTGAGTGTGGTTTGAGTGCTGGATTATGATTCTGGAGACCAGGGTTCAAATACCATTGGGTGACCTTAGGCAAGACACAAAAGACTATCGCTCTACACCAGGGGTAGGCAACCTTTTCGAGACCTGGGCCGGTCCCCCGAAGTCCAGGTCTCCGCTGGGCCGAGGGGGAGGGATGGCAGCACATGCGCACACCCTCCGCCGCTGCACGTGACCCCCCCATGCACGCTGCCGCCCCCGCCGCAGCGCACGTGGCTGCAGCCTCCGCACCGCATGTTGCGGCCGCCATTTTGGAGAACAAAATGGCAGTCATGACTCGTTTGCACATGCGCAGTACTCATGCACAAACGCGTTGTAGCCGCCATTTTGATTTTCAAAATGGCGGCCGCAGTGCACATGGCCGCATGGAGGAGAAAACGCGCCGTGGCAGTGGCGGCGGCAAGGATCGGCCTGGGCCGGTAAGTCCGGCGACCTGGGCCGGAACCGGCCTGGGGGCCGCACACTCTTAAAACACAGTTAGGTCATTTTAACTGCTTTGGCTGCCTCCTGTTGCATTCTGGAACTTGTAGTTTAGGAAGGGTTATTTAGAATATTCAGCCAGAAAGCCTTTAAGCCTCACTGAACTACAAACCCCAAAATGTAACAGGAGGCAGTTAGAGCAGTTAAAGCAACCTAGCCCCATTTTAAGAGTGTGGTGCAATAAGCTTGACACTCTCTCAGCCTCAGAGAAAGAAGAAGGCGCACACACACATACACACATACACATACAAAAAAAAAACCCACCTCTGAACAAATCCTGCCAAGAAAACACAGTTCACCTTCATAAGTCAGAAATGACTGGAAGGCATATAACAAGAACAAAAAAAAAATGTTGTTGTTGTTTTTGTTTGTTTGTTTGTTTAAAAGAGAAAACATCAAATCCAACAAAAACTGAGTTCAGGAACTCAGGCTTCAGTAGTTAAAATTCAATA
Source organism: Phrynosoma blainvillii (assembly GCA_026167975.1). Classification (NCBI taxonomy): domain Eukaryota; kingdom Metazoa; phylum Chordata; class Lepidosauria; order Squamata; family Phrynosomatidae; genus Phrynosoma; species Phrynosoma blainvillii. The sequence continues at coordinate 72,208,196 of JANUYF010000002.1, forward strand.
ATTCTAAGTCCAAGTCCAGAGACATTCATTATCAGAACTAAACAGCAAGTTAGCATTGCCTAATTAACTATATACAATTTCATACTCATGGTGGGCTTAATTCTCATTCATTATAATTAAAAAAACACATTTTCCCCCTCTCATACTCATACCACCCCTTCTTTGTCATTGCAGCTAGAGTCTTCTCATCGGAATGACTCAGAACAGGCTTGAATCATGCCTGCTTCATCTCCAGTGGCTGAAGTCATCCCGTCTCTGCAATAGCTACTGTATAACCCATCACATAACCTTCCCAATATTTTATGGTAAGAAAGGCGCATTTGCAACTCCTGACAGAAATACAGTTAAAATGCAAATACTTGCAGAACTCAGACTGTCTGTTTTTTCTCTTTTCTCCACTATCTATTATTGTGGGAATGAGTGATGGAGACTGTGCATTAATGCCTTGCCTGGGAGCCCCCTTCCCAATTGATCAAATCCAATGGTTGTTTGGTGACTTTTGTACCCTATGAATTTGCTATAGGTAATCTGGCTCCTGTCAGTTGCTGAGGTGCTACCCTGCTGAGGCAGCAGTACCCTTAGCCCTGTTTTTCTCACTTGTGAAGGAGGCTGATTGGCTGTTCGTGAACATGAAAGAGACTTCTGAGCATCTGGAGACAGGCGTCTTGTTGATAACTGTACACAGAGTTGCATGGCAAGGCTGGCAGCTGGGAATTGACACAGATTGTGGGCCTGGAGGTGGGAGGGGCAGACTTTAGCTGAAATCGAATGAATAAGGGATGAGATGAGGGAGATTTAATTTAAATATCAGGGAGAAAAATAAAAAGTAATAAATTGACATTAAGTTCTGCTAGGAACAAGAAACTTGTAAAAACACAGAGGAGTCTATTTGACACTTGTCTTCCTGGAGATCAAACACTACAAGATATTGTTTCGATGTCCTATTGATTTTGATGGATTTTCACATAATTTATTTAGTATTACAACCTAAGAATGTAAAAAAATCAAACTATTGTTATGAGCCACGCTGTGATTTTTATTCAAAGCTTCTTTTGAGTTTCACCATGGCTTGGCTTCTAACAATGAATGCTAATTAATGGGTAATGAGTGCAACAGATTCCCTTGGTCTTTTGGATGATGAGCTTGTACTCATCCAGCTGCACAGAAACAGAATATGATAAAATGTATATAATGCCATTCTATTCTCCAAAATAAAACCTTCCTTTTAAAGCTACCCAGGAACCTCCCAGTGCTGAAGAAGTTGGAAGTACTGAGCAATATACAGAGAAAGAATACTCAGTCTTAGCTACTTTAAAAATAGCTGCTCTGTTTCTTATGAATGGGAAATTTAAAGATCAGCTGTTAATGTTCACAGGCTTTTAGCAAACGCGCTGCTTGATTATTTACCAAGGAGCCCTATTGAACTCATTGGAATATACTCCAGAGTATTTTTTTTACTTACTTTGAAAAACTCTTTTAAATATGATGGCTCACCTTATTATTTTGCTTTAGCATCTCTGTTACACTCCAAAATTCAGCATAGCACAACGTAGAAATAACTACCTATGTAGATGTTAATGATACAGATGATAGGGGAAGCTAACAACTTCTTCATACAAACAATGTCAGAGAGCTCTAGTGCCACAATAAACTACAGTTCCCATGATTCCCTAGCACTGAGCCAGGGCAATTAAAGTGGTCTCAAGTGGCATTATTTCTGGCAGTCTGTAAAGGCCCATAGTTCAGTATAGCCTGAGGGCACAAGACTTGACAAGATTGTTAGAGAAGATAGTATATGAATCTAAGAGAAGGAAGACACAGGTGCAAATTCTTGCTGAGTCATGAAAGTCACTGGGGATCATTTCTTAGCATAGCCTACCCAAAGAGTTATTCTGAGGATAAAATGGTGGTAGAAAGGAAGATATATGTCATCCTGAGCTCCCTGGGGGAACAGTGGGATAGCAATAATTAATAACTTGTATACCCATTAAAACTTAAATAAATGCATCCTATATACTAGGTAGGAGAGCCAGCATGATGTAGTGGTTTGAGTATTGGACTATGACTCTGGAGACCAGGGATTCTTTCCTCACTCAGCCATAGAAATCCACTGGGTCACTTTGGGTGAGTCACATACTCTCTGCCACAGAAAAACCCATGATAGGTTCACCTTAGGGTCTACATAGGTTGAAAACAACTTGAAGGCACACAACAATAAGAGCAACATATACTAGGTTATGGCTGCTATCAAACGATATAAGCATCCTTTCCTATCTATGTATGCTATTTTGTTGTTGTTAACTGCCCTCAAGTTGACCTCAACCCATGACGACCCTATGGATAAGATGTCTCCAAGACTCTCTGTCCTCCACTTCTCTGCTTAATTTCTGCAACCCCATACCCGTGAAGACCTTAATAGAGTCCATCCATCTAGCATGTGGTCTTCCTCTCTTCCTACTTCCCTCCACCTTTCCCAGCATTATTTTTTTTTCCAAAGAGTACTCCCTTCTCATGATGTGTCCAAAGTATGACAGTCTTAATCATCTTGGCTTCCAGGGAGATTTTCAGCTTGATCTGCTCTAAGACCCATTTGTTTGTCCTTTTGGCTGTTCATGGGATCCTCAGCACTCTTCTCCAGCACCACATCTCAAAGGAGTTAATTTTCTTTTTATCATCTTTCTTAACTGTCCAGCTCTCACATCCATACATGGTAATAGGGAATACAATGGCTTGTATGATTCTAACTTTGTACTGAATTGTATATCTTTGCATTTTAGAATCTTTTCTAGTTCTTCCATAGCCACTCTCCCCATTACTAATCTTCTGGTTTCCTGACTGAGTCCCCATTTTTGTCAATGTTTGATCCCAGGTATGAGAATTCTTTTACTATTTCTATTTCTTCATTGTCTAGGTTGAACTTGTGAAGGTCTTCGGTGGTCATTATTTTTATTTTCTTTGTGTTCAACATTAAGCCTGCCTTAGCACTTTGTTCTTTGATCTTCTTTAGTAGGTGTTCCAGGTCTGTGAAGTTTTCTGTTAGTATTATGGTGGCATCTGCATATCTTAGATTGTTGACATTCCCTCCTCCTATTTTCACTCCTCCTTCTGTGTCCAAGCCTGCTTTTCTTACAATATGTTCTGCAAACAAGTTGAACAGATAGGGTAAAAGTATGCAGCTTTGTCTGACCCCTTTGTCAATTAGGAACCATTCTGTTTCTCCATGTTCTGTTCTAACAGTAACCTCTTGTACTGAGTACAGATTTCTCATCATAACTATCAGATGTGTTGGCACTCCCATGTCTTTAAGGGCATTCCATAGCCTTTCATAATCTATGCAGTGAAAGGCTTTGCTATAGTCACATGCTGATTCTCTTTTGGAATTCCCTGCTGTGCTCCATTAAGCATCGTATGTTTGCAATGTGATCCCTCGTGCCTCTTCCTTTCCTGAACCCGCTTGGACCTCTGGGATTTCTCTCTCCATGTATTGTTAGGGTCAATGTTGCAGAATTTTTAGCATAATTTTGCTTGCATGGGAGATCAGTGCTATGGTCCTATAGTTGCTGCAGTCTTTTGTATCTCCTTTTTTGTGGATGGGGATGTATACTGACCACTTCCAATATGTTGGCCATAATTTTGTTTTCCATATCTGTTGACATATGTTAACACTAGAGTTGACTCTGTCAAGTGGATTGCAGCAGTTCAATTCAAATATTGTGATTTGTTTTTAGCTATTTCTCTTATTGCAGTTTCCACTTCACTTTTTAGAATTTGGGGTTTATCTTCATATGGCTGTGGCATCTCTTTTATATAATTCTTCCGTGTACTGCATCCAACATCTTTTTTTTCCTTCTTGGTCTTGAATTATGTTATTTTTATTGTCATAGGCATCCCAGTCCTTGGTTTGAATTATCCTTTTATTTCCCAGATCTTGTGAAATAGACCTCTTGTTCTTCCCTTTTTGTTGTTGTCTTCTATTTCTCTGAATTAGTCATTGTAGTAATTTTCTTTATCTTTCTGCACAAGCTGTTATACTGTTGCATTCATAATTCTTAATTTGCTTGTATCTCCCTTTTGTTTTGCTTCTCTTCTTTTTTTTCTTGCTTGTAGTGTTTTTTTCTGTCATCTATGTTTTTTTCTTTTTCTTTTTGTTTATTGAAAGTGTCTGTCTGCATTCTTCTTTTATTATGTCCCTGCTTCAGACCATAGTTCCTCTGATTCTCAGTCTATTATGCTTAGTAATGCAAATCTGTTTCTTATGTTGTCAGTAAATTCTGTTCAGGTATTATTTAGATCATATTTTGATATAATCACTTGTTTTGTTTGTCTTGCTCTTATTTCTGATATGACTAATTTGTATCTGTGCCTGGTCTAGTCTTGGCCACCAGTATAAGGTTCTGCCATCTTTTACTTCTGATTATATAATCTATTTGATTTTTGTGTTGACCATCTGGTGATGTCCATGTGTATAGCCTTCTTTCTGGTTGTATGAAAAATATGTATGCAATTAATAGGTTATTGGCTTCAAAATCTTTCAGACACTCACCTGCTTCATCATTATTATGTTATTAATTGTAGATAAATATCAGAAAACCAGCCAGAACAACAGAAATGAAACATGAAGTATAATGTGCTGAAGTTAAGATATGTGAAAATGCAAGAGTGAGAGAAAAATTCAGTCCAGAAAAGAAATCCCCAAGCTACGCTTTTCTATGCCCCCTTTTCACCTCTGTTGTCCCTAAAGACTCATTCTAACATATAAGTTCTGCACCAGGCACTGAAGCTCATCTGATTCATGCTATTTGAGGGAGAAAATTAGTTCCAGTATTGAGGGCCTTTGCTCATCATCCAGTTTTAATTTAACTGTATTCCATGGAAACTAATTATGGATCCCCAAACTCTATAATGATGAGAAAGAATTAGGTCTGGGCTAGAGCAATTTATATGGGGGATCCAGTTAATCTTGCCTGGTTTTGTTCCTTCCATCTCTTAAAAGTCAGACCCTGGGAAAGTCATTTCCATCTTGGCTTTCTGAACAGTGTACCCCAAAATCATTTCTATGCCTATATTATCTGGAATGTGGAAAGAACACAATCCACTGTCCACTCTCATGCAAGCAGTGACCGCTGTTGGCTCCAATATGAGAAGAGCAGTGAATCCAGTCTGAGTTCTAGTCCAAACTTTACAGGAGCTATCTAAAGGCCTTTGCAGACTGCCAGAAATAGTGCAAATTGAGTCTACTTTAAGGGTTAGGATTAGTGCTAGAAAATCATGGGAATTGTTGTTGTTTTTTTCTGAGACATTGAGCCTTCTCTGTCAGAGAGCTCTGGTGCCACAATAAAATACAGTTTCCATGATTCCCTAACCCTAACCCTTAAAGTGGACTCAATTTGCACTATTTCTAGCAGTATGCTGGAACAGGGTTCAACTCCTTGGATGGCTGTTGCTGCTGTTGTTAATAATCTATTTATATCCCACCTTTACCCCCAGTCTGGGATTCAAGGCAGCTTCCACCACTTAAAAGTAACAGGTGATAAATATACCTAATGCAAAAATTCAAAATATTATTAAGCTATCCATAAAATTAAAACCAGTTTTAAACCATAACTGTTAAAAACAACAAATGAACAAAACACAGATAGAATGTAGAGCACAATCATGCAAGGCCCAGTCCTCTTGAAACATCAGTCAGTCTTCAAAGGCTTGCCAAAAATAAGAAAGGGCCCTATTGCATTACAAAAGAAAGATGAGAGGCAGTAAGACAGAAGTGTCCATGAAGCACTTCTGCTCTAATCCTGACAGAAATGATCATAAAACCATGCCTTTAGTTCTGCTGTAAAAAAATCCATTTGACAAAAGCCATACGTTTATGATCGGCTTCTTCTGGAGGGAGAACAGAAGTGCTACAACATCATGCAGGAAATTAAACCAAAAGCTGCTTCTTGTCTTTCTTTTGTAATGTGATAAGACCCTTAATCTGCCTGTGGAAAGACAGCAAGAAAGGTTCATTTTGAATCTCTCTCAGAAGGGAATTCCAGGTCCTGGGAGCACCCACCAAGAAGGGTCTCTCTCTATTCCTTCCAGATGTACCTGTGAGGGATGTGGGACAGAGAGAAGACCCTCTTCAGAGGAACTCAAAACATCTGCAGGCTCATGTGGGAGGATATGGTCCTTCAGATTGTATTTTCTTTAAAGGTGAGATTAAAACTTGAAGCATTTTTGTCACTCCACTCCATCTGGTACCTTTCGGCTTACTCCTGAGATATGACAATCAGCCAGGCCCCAAATCCTTTTCTCTGGGGTGTGGAAGGTATACTCCAAGCCAGAGTTTGTGGACAGGGGCACAATGGCAGGTACTTTGTTCTGCCTCACACTACTTTTTCACACTACACAGTGCCTTAAAAGACAGTAAGACAGTGATGGTGGAGTCAAGATAGTGGTTCTTCTTTTATCCCATGTAGTGGGAAAGCTCAGCCCATCATTGACAAAATCTAATAGAATTTTTTCTTGTCTTCTTGCAATCTCTAAGTTTTTCTACAAGAGAACACACCCTAAATAGGTGATCATCACATATACAGGCAAATACTGGGATCCTGTGACTGCTCAGTGTCGAGGAGGGAGAGGGAAGAGAAAAAGCATAATGGAAATGGATGGAAAATACAGCTTCATTGCCCTTTGTTCATTTGAGCGTTGTTTTTTACATATTGTTGCTGAATCTCTGACTCTGAAAACATCCTTCATGGATCAGGATGAAGGTGATTATCCTATCATTATTTGCCTAATGCTGTTTCAGTATATGGCACTATACAGAAGGGAGATTGAGCAGTACAAATGATTCCTTGCTCTTAAGGATGCACACGATGATGATGATGTTGTTATTATTCATGCACACACATCTGTGCCTGGCTCATATCTCCTCTCAGGAGAGGCAAAGGCAATAACAGACAATGACCCACACTTTTTGTTCATGCACAATCTATTGTTGATAAATCTATCACTTGTCATGACTTTAAGTTCACTCTCAGACCTTGCTGAATGAATCAGCTGGCAGCGGTCTTATTGATTTCCATTCATTTGAAGGCTCCTTTACTCATAATCCTGGAGAGGGTGGCAGTGGAGTAGGTTGTTTTACAGGGGTGGGGAAGGAAAGGGAGAGAAGTGAATGTCTGACAACTGGTCTTGTCTAAAATATGAAAGATAATTTAACTGGCTTATTTATTTCCCTAGAACATTCTGAGTGAAGAATATTAGTATAACTCATTTATTATAAAACCCCATGATATTCACCTAAGGATCACCATAAATCAGAAACAATTTGAAGGCACACAACAACATAATTCCCAGTTTCTTCAGTGGTCAGGAATCAGTCTTGGGATGCACTGCAGAAAAACTAAACTAATGGTTTTAGACAGCACTTTTTCTTGATCTAGGAACCCTGATGGAGTCAGTGATTATCATAAAACTGCCTTAGGCATATTATTTCCAAAGGTCATAATACAGCGCACATAGAATTTCCCCTTGTCTCAGAACCTTCATACATTTTATTGCTGATTCTCAGATATTTGAAAGGGCAGATCCAGTTAAGGGTGCTAACTTTTTACCTACTCCTGTCCTAGTAGCTTGATCTGTAGTTGATAGCAAGTGACCATACTCTCCCCACCAGCCATAGGAGTTTCTCAAATGGGGAGCCCCGTGCAGAAACGCTGCTTTAAATTGGAAAAAAACCACAAAAGCAGAAGCAATTTGTCAACAGGATTTCCCCGTGTGATAAACTCCAGTGCAGTTAAAAGGAGGTTAATCCGAATGGAAATTAGACAAAAACTGCTTCTTTTTACCTTCGAGATCTTCTGAAAGTAAAAAGAAGCAATTTTTGTCTAATTTCCATTCGTATTAACCTCCTTTTAACAGTGACGTTGTCTGAATGGAAAAAAACCCTGCTTTTGCGGGGTTTGTTTAATTTAAAGCCCCATTTCCGCACGGGATTTCCCCCGTGTGATAAACTCCACAGATAATAACTTGGCTTTAAGTCTATGACAACTTTCCCCAAATTTACTTCACTAAGCTCATCTTTTACAGTTCCTATTCCTTTTTTTCTCACTGGAAGGGCTACCTAGGAACCAAGGGTGAGAATTATGCAGCTTTCCAGTCTTTGTTGGGCTGCAGCTCCCAGCATTTCCCACCTTTGGGTCTGCTAGCTGTGGCTATTGGGAGTTGCAGTCTAATGTCTAGAAGGTTATATGATTGTCATCCTCACTATAGATTGTGGCAGCAAATAACCATTAAGAAACACATGCCATCATAGACTGCTCTTAATTCTACTTCCTATGTATGATGGTGGCTGTTAAATATGCAACTGAGATGCACAAAGAATCACTTCGAGAAGGCCATAGAAATTCCTCAGCCTGCTATTCTTTTGGTCATACCTACTTCAGTTTTCAAAACGACAATTTGAATGGGGGGAGGGACAAACAAAAGTTTTGCCTCAAAACCTATTTTCATTGCCAAAACAGACACTGAAGCATAAGTGAGCACCTCTGAGCATGTACAAAGAGTTCTTTTTGTATAAGAATGCTTTCTTACCTTAAATGTCTATTCACTATGAATGTAGCTAATAAATGAGTTGCTTATTGCTGGAGTAATAACTGTTAGAGATAAAAAGTAGCTTGAAATAAAATAAGAGTGAAATTTTCCTATAGATATTTTAAATTTAACCCCATAATAGTCAGATTAGTGCACCACTATGTAACCACAGTTTTCCCCTTTCTCTTTAAATCTCCTGTTAATGAGATCCAAGGGGTATAGCTCAAAATGCTTGAGGTATTCACAATAAGGTGAGGTGCCCTTGGGATTCAATTTGCTTTATGAATACCTCTTAGCTTACATTACAAAACATGGGTTGTACCATGAGATGGGTGGGTATTACCATGATGGGTATTACCATGAGATGAGTCTTCTGACTTGAAAAGAATCTGTTCTACACTATGCCTAACATTCTGCATCAGAAATATAACCAGTGTTGTAGCTACAATTTTTCTCCTGATCCGACTCTTGAAATCAACCTTAAAATCCAGACATCTGGGTCTGTGGTGATGGTGAGCAAAACACTGAAGGAAGATGCATCCAGCCAGTACACCACCACCATCCCAGTGAACCATGGTACAAAAGCAAAAGTAACGACTCCTTCAGAATCCTGTTGCAACTCCTCAACACAGCATGGCTCACAGGCTGGACAGGTTATCCTTCAGCACCCCAGTTGCCAGCACTGCAGATTCCATCCCTTGATGCAGCTGGCACCAAGGTGAGGTTGGGGGGGGGGGGATTTATTATTTGGCATTTGTACCACAATCATAAATGTGAATAGCAAACAAGATATTGAATAGCAAACAAGATAGTTACAAGATATTGCAACAACTTGCAAATTTCTTCATGTTTGAGAAGGGGGGAAAAACCTTCAAGATGTCAAGGGAGGGGTGGACAAAATTTGGTTCATGAGCCAACAAGGTGTCATTATTGTATCCCCAATGCTCCATGCTTTGCAGAAAGAATTTTTGTAAAACACATTTTGCTGGAAAAGACCACCTTGTGCACTCTACAAGCCATGGGGGCAATTTTGCAAAGTCTGAGTTGGGCTCAAACATATTTTAGGTCACTGGGAGCTTTCCCCAAAATATGGAGGTAATTTCCCAAAAAGACTCTTTTTACAAGTTTTTGCTTCAAAGCATGGTTTTTTGGTTGGTCGATTGGTCAGTTTACTTGGTGGGTCACAACTTGTACAGACATAACATATAGGGTCCTTGAAATCTCCTTTTCATGTAGGCAGCAGCGGTCATATTGTGTGTGTGTGTGTATATATATATATATATATATATATATATATATATATATTGCAGATAAGTGATGGGAAACACATGGTCCTCCAAAAAGATTATAACTCCTATTATCCCTCACCATCAGCTATGACTTCCAGGGCTTATAGGGTTACATTCCAACAACATGGTATTTTTGTTGTTGCTGTCTTCTGGAAGGCCACACACTGCATTCTCTGTCTTTCTATAGGAGCCTCTCTTATTTCTATTTCAATGCAAGAAATATAAGGGGATACCTGCAGGAATGTGCTGGTACTGCACTGCTCTCATTTCTGATCCTGACAATTGGAGTACAAAAGAGGATTTAGAGCATAAGCAGGTATCAGCAGCAGTGGCTTTTCAGTGAATCTGAATCTATTCCTGAATGCAAAGGGGAAAAGGGCCTTTCTATATTGCCTGTTCCTGTGCATTTTACCATTTTCCTGATATAACCTTTCAGAACTACAAAAATATCAGTGGAAGCTGCAAGAGAGAGACAAGACTTGCCTCTGGGAATCTCTCTCGTTATCTTCCTCTAAAGTAGGCTTAAGTCCATAGTGGCAAACCATGCCACTGTATCTAATCAATGCTAGAGCATTTCTTTATCTAGAAGTGCTGTGTGACAATAAAAAAAATGCATTTTGTACCAAATGTTTTTCCTCCTACCAACAAAAATCCCAAATTGCCATTCCAAAAATAAATAAAGGAATTTATTCTGCACAGCTCTTATGAGCAGGGAGACACTGAGAAGGTCAAGATGCTACTTCTTGTTCCATTAGCTTCAGCAGGAAGTGTAAAAGCAAGTTAATTGGATCACTATCTAAGCATCTCAAACTAGTATCCTTTATGTGTCTTTGGCTTTGATATGCTAATGAAGTAACCCTGTAGAACACTGTAACTCCTCCTTCCTCTCCTCTCTGGGTTGTGAATACTACCCTGCAAAGTATGATAACAACAACAATAACATATTAATAAAGGGTTTTAAATTTCTACCAAATTTATCCAATATTATTTCAATCTGTTCTGTATATTCTTGGATGTATTTTATTCAGAAAAAATCTGTATTAAATATTTACCTGGCAAGAACTAAAAGTACCCTGGTACCTTTCAGATGTTTGGCAGTAGAACTGCTCATGCCATATCAGACAGGCTTTCATGAGCTGCCTTTAAAATGTTGCACAACATTACAACACAGTGTGACATGGTGACATTTATATAACTTGAAATTGTGCACTGTTTTCTTTCTAGTCCATGGGCATTGAAAACAGCTGATCTGCATGCAGGTTCTGGATAAAGGTGGAAGGGCTTTAATTCTTTGAATCTTCCCCCATTTCCAGTGCACTTATGATCAGTTTTGGGAAGCCTGTAGGGTATTTTTTATGGTACAAATATTATTCTTCCCACACCGTCACAATCTAAATTAGGGATTCAATAGTATAAACCTACCCAATAAAGCCACTACATACAGGGTATCAACTGAGATTCACACGCACACACCTACACATTTCAAAAATATCTATTTAAGCAACTGTTTAAATGCACCAACAGCAGTTTTAGGAAGAAATTAGACAACACAGGGCTCCTTCAGAAGGGCTAAAATTGTCAGGAAATAACAATATTTGTTTCTGTAGTTCTTTTTTTAAAATATATATATATATATAAATATAGATATAGATCTCCAAACAATGTTTCTGCTGTTCCAGAGTATTTTTGGCAATTGCCAGCACCAGCGGCAACATTTTATTTCCACTCTCAAGTGGGTTTCTTTTTAGTCTGAGAAACATCAGAATATGTTCCTTTCTCTTCTCCTCCTTTCTTTTTGCTGCAAGCAACCCAAGAAAGAATGGAATGAATGAATGTAGAGTTGAAAATTAGCAAAACCAAAGAACTCTATCATGAAAACTCATGTTCCTTCAGACCAGCCTGCAGCCCTTTTGAGGCTTTATGAGAGCTGGAAGACTAAACATCAAGGAAGAAGACCCATCCACTCTTTACCTGTTTATGTTATTCTCTTCACATGGAGAATAACTTTCTGAAGAGAGGAGCTCTCTGTGTCACCAAGATTCTCCACAAAATTCAGAAAGCTAAAAAATGAATGTTCTGAATTGTATGGAAATCTCCCTGCACAGAAGATGATCTCTTCTTTGGAAAAGCAACAGAAAGTCATGAAGAGGGGTCAGGGCTTGTACTCTACCACTCCTCAAATACTTTGTCTTTTTGTTTGCATAAGAAGCAAAATGGTTTTTAGAATAACCCACTTTTTTTACTATGTCAGTGCCTGCTCATCGTATCTGTTCTTTGACTCATAAATGCTTACTGTCTTTTTTTTAAAAAAGTAAACCCCAACGTTATAATTTCAAGACAAAACTAGACAAAATATTGCAAAGGTGTACCCAAATCTTATGTATTTTTAATTCAGAAAGGAAGGAAGGAAATATCCATGGTGTCCTATACTAGATCAAGACAAGAGTTAACCTTTTCTCCATGTTTTTCCTCAACTGTAAATACCCTTCTATCTGCTATTTGACCCATGAAAACTTATGAAGCTTTTTAAGAAGGTTTTTTTCCTCTAGTTCTCATCTTAGAGTCTTTTACATTCCAAGAGCAAACAATGTTAAGCTAAGGCTTTGCCTTCCTTGTTTTTTGTCCTGTAATTCTTGGATTCTTTCCACTTGGGGTGGATGTTGTTTTGTCTGTGTTAAGTTGATTTAAGCTCTTAAGAACCAATTCTTTAATCTCTGTGTGGTTTAGTTTCATCTCTATCATCATTACCAGTAAATGGATATCTGATTCACACCAGTGTTTACCATACTGCACTGTAACAAGGGACAAAGGCAACAGTTGAACAGTTCTGCAACTATAGTGTCATTGAAGTATGAAACACCTCCTTTGGTTCAAATGGTCTAGTGAATTCTTTAATCTTTGATATAAATCCTTGAGGGATGAGATTTCAAAAGAGGAAACACACCTGCTTGCATTCATAACAAACACACAAAGTGGAAGCCAGTTCTATTCATTAGCAAGCAGGGTGTAAAACCAGTCTTGCATTCCTTGTTTCCTTTTACTTTGGCATAGCAATCCTAAATGTATACATGTATATCAGTTTGTTGGAGGTTTTTTAAGGTTTAAAAAAATTAATCATTGAAGCCAGGCTGGCTTCAAGATAAATGGCTTCTAGTGTTGTCATATATTGTGAAGCTTCTCTATCTTTTCCTCTTCAATTTTTTTCCCAGAAAGAAAAAAAGATGGAAGATGTGGGAAAATGCAAGAAAGTTACAACTGAAGACAGTGATGTCTACTTCTCCCCACTGAATCCTGTGAATGGGGCAGAATAATGTCGATATACTAGCCATGCCTGAGAGCAGGTTGCATTCAACATAGGTCCAATGACTCTGATTTTCTGCTGTCAATGGTGCAGTGAATACACTCCAGGTCTAATCTAAACATTAAGGAGTTTTTCAAGGTGCTAAACTTATTTGGGAAATACCTTATTTAAAGTTTGGACTAAACACTAAAGCAGATTAATCACCCCAGTAAAGGCAGAGCCACCAGCTTCCAGAATAAATCAGTAGAAATTATATAGTAATCAATTTCTGTTAGCACTTTCTGTTAGCAGGAGTTGGTAGGTCTGTGTGAGTTGAGTGGTGAATCCATTCCAGGTTTTAGTGTGGGTTTTAAGGGAATGCTATGTCAAGACCATGTGGCATCCTGGTATGGAAAGTGTGGCCACTGAACGGAACTGGAGCAATGGTAACAAGGTTACTACAGTTCAAGTGGCAGATGCATGAGTCAGCATTTGGAAAGCTGTGCATCATGGGAGGCCTGATGCAACAAGTCTGATGCAACAGGCACTGGGGATGAAACCAGACAGGTTTCATTAGTGCATGGCTGTCACATGTTACCAAGAAGACCACCTATATATGGGAGAGGGTCAGAATCTCCATTGTTGGTTAGTTGTGGTTGGTGGTTGGCGAAGCTCTTTGTCGGTCTGTATAGCTGTGAGTATTCAAGACAGACGTTTGGTACTCTATGTATCTTTGTAAATATTTGCAACAAAGATTAAAGCCCTCATTGAATGAAGTCTTGCGGTTCAGCAATTCATTTCTCCAAGCTGAAAGCAGCAGCCTGTGTGTGGGAGGATTTTTCCTGTGCCGTCTGGAGCAAGACTTCACAGAAAACCATCTTCTGGGCATTCCTGCCTACGTGCATCAACTCTGCATGTGTGTATGCTAGATTCTGCCTGTCTGCATACCCCAACACACTGAAGCTATTTGGGGGCTAGAATTCAGCACCTTTAATATATCCTTTAAAATTCATGCGAAATCCTGACCTAAAATTTGAGTTTCAGTTGTATTGAAAATCAGTAGATTGACATAAATTTAGGAGATTACCACACTACACTCTTATAGTGCTACTGGTGGCTCAGTGGTTAAATGCCTGTACTGCAGCCACTCACTCATAAACCACAAGGTTGCGAGTTCAGTACTAGCCAGGGCTCAGGCTAGACTCAGGCCTGTATCCTTCTGAGGTTGCTAAAATTAGTACCCAACTAATGGGCTTACAGTTGTAAACCGCTTAGACACCCCATAGCACAGTATGAAGCAGTATATAAATGAAGCTGCTTCGCTTTGCTTTGCTTTGCTACTATTCCATTTTAACTGTTCTGGTTGCCTCTCGTTGCATTCTGGGGTTTATAGTTCAGTGAGACCTAAGAGCTCTCTGGCTGATAATTCTAAATGCCTTTCCCTAAACTGCAAATCCTAGGATCCTAGGATCCAACAGGAGGCAGCCAGAGCAGTAAAAGAGGAATGGCAGCACTATAAGAGTGTAGTGCAATAATCTCCTAAATCTTAATTTTCAAAAAGTTTGGCAAATCTAACAGAGTTCATGGAATCCATGACAAACATGGGCCTATCCCAATTAGTCATCAGGCCCACACATTGTGCGGATTATACTCTCTATGCGGTCTTCAGTACGGAACAGGAATATCCGTTATTAAAACCTATTAAAACATTGTCATGGACGGATCATTTCCTGGTCAAGATTGAACTAAGAACCACTGTCCGCCCTGCCGGGGGTGCTGGACCCATTAGAATGGTCCACCCTTGAAGGCTAATAGAACTGATCAGTTTCCAGAAAGTCTTAGAGGATTTAATGGTTGGTAACGCTGGTAATTCTGTCGAAGCTTTGGTTAATATCTGGAGCACCAACCTTGCCAAGTCTATCGACACAATGGCTCCCAAGAGTCCTTTCCAACCCACTTCCAACTGCAAACCCTGATATACGGAAGAGCTTAGGAAGATGAAGCAGGTTGGACAACGACTAGAGCACACTTGTCATAGGAATTTTCTTTGTTCCTAACGAGAGGCAATACGTGCAGTGCAGAAATCTTTCTCCTCTGCATGGATTGCGTCTACAGAGTCCCGTCCGGTAGAGTTGTTTAGGGTGGTGAGGGAACTGACACAGGTTCCACCTGTGCAGAACCCTTTACTTAACCCAACAATGGCCTGCTGTGACGCGTTTAACAACTTCTTTGCAGATAAAATCTCTCAGATTAAGAGCTGACTTGGATGGCAGTGTTATGACAGAATCAGTTGACGAGGTGTCCAGCAACTCCATTGATGAAATTATACTGGATTAGCTTCAATCTGTGAGTGCTGATGATGTGGACAAGTTCCTTGGTAGAGTGAGGAAAACAACCTGCCCTCTTGATCCTTGCCCATCATGGCTGGCCATCCAGGGGGGAGATACCTTGAGGATGTTCCTTAGGGACATTATCAATGCATCCCTTAGGGAAGGTGTTGGAAAACCAAGACCTAATTTTGAGGAACTTATAATTAGCTCAAATGAGAGAGGAAAGCACCCAACTTCGCTTCTAGGACCTTATCCAATTATCTACGGGAGACGTAAGAATTCTGGCTACGGAAGACACTGAAACGGACCAAGCTCCAATTAAAGTATTTATTTGACAAAAATAAGCAACCATCCAAATGCAGCACACACACATACACACTAGAAGAATAAGCAGGGGAAGAGCGAGAATGGGGAAGGCAAAGAGAGAAAGACCAGGACAGAGGATATACTTACACCCGAGCGACTCCTCTGGGCTTTGGTGGCGAATGAAGATGAGTTCCGTGGAAGGGGCGTGACCGGCAAGAGGGGGGTCACGGGAACTATCTCGGAGCACAGACCAACAGAGTTTCAGCATGCACTTCCAAGGTAGCACATGGTCTGCTAAAATCCAGGGGTTCTTATGGGGAAATTCTGCCTTCTAGCCATGGGCCGGACAATAGCTAGACAAAGGCTTGAGTGGTTTACTATTGTTTACTTAAGTCTGGGCATAGTCTAAACAATGCATTTGGTTTCAAAACTATCAAGGAAGGGAAGCTAAAGAAAGGAGGTGTCATCAAATCTAATCACTGTCTCATCAAGTGTGAGACTGAGACAAACAAACACTATTAGGTATCTTTTCCAAGATAATGGGATATTCCCCAAGGCAACTCCCATAACCTGCCTGTTCCGGTGGTCTTTTGTAACTTTACTTGCTTACATGACTTCACATCTAGGGGATTATGGCTTCTATCTCCCAGGGGTCAGGCTGGAGTCATAGGGGACTCCGCATAGTCAAAATATATATGAAAAATGGAGGACTTTTACTAACAAAGGTTATGTTCCATCTTGTCTGAAGGGAAAAAAACCTTCCCTGGAACCCCTGCCCATGAACAGCTGTAAGCCAGTCTCTTTATTACCTTTCTTGAGCAAAGTGAGAGGGTGGTTGCTCTTCAACTCCAAGCTGTCTTGGAAGAAACCGATTATCTAGACCCATTTCAAACTGGCTTTAGGACAGGATTTGGAGTTGAAACTGCCATGGGTGCCTTATCTGATGACCTTCATCTGGGCATCAACAGGAGTACTGTGACCCTGCTGGTGCTACTGGACTCTCACTGGCCTTTGATACAATAGATCATATCATCCTCCTGGATCGCCTGAGAAGGTAAGGAATTGGAGGCACTGCTTTGCAGTGGTTCTGTTCCTTCCTCTTGGGCAGATCCCAGAGGGTGATGCTCGGGGACAGTTGCTCTACAAGAAAATTATGTCGTCCTTTAAGGCACCATCCTGTCCCCAGTGCTATTTAATATATATATGAAGTACGCTGATGACACCCAGATATACTTCTCCATGTCTCAGTCCTCAGCTTTGACCTCAGATGGCGTCTCTCCTCTCAATGACTGTCTTAAGGCAGTAATGGACTGGATGAGGAAAAACAGATTGAGACTGAAACCAGAAAAAATGGAGGTTCTTACAGTAGTGGCCGCGAAACCAGGTATTGGGATACAACCTCCAGTCCTGGATGGGGTCACATTCTCCTCTAAGGACTGTGTTCTCAGTCTGGGGGTGCTCCTGGATCCGTCGCTCCAGATGACAAATCCAGTAAATGCAACAGTTAGGAGTGCCTGTTATCAGCTTCGACTGATACGCCAACTGTGCCCCTTCCTGGAAGTTGGGGTCCTTGAAACTGTGGTGCATGTGCTGGTAACTGTCTTGATTTCTTTCTTTTTTCTTCCCCCCCCCCACATAATAAAATACATACAAACATTAGACAAACATACATACATATAATTATACAAACACATTTACATCTACATCTAATACTAACAATATCACATAAACACAATCACATATAAAAAAAACTTCCCTTCCTTTACTAAGAAAGTTTTCTATTACAAAACAACTTTTAGATTTTCCCCTTCTCCCTTACAATTGTTCACACTTACTATTAATCTATATCTTACTTTGTTCTATAACTTTATCAATTTTAAGTTCACAACTTATCATCATTTTTGTTATGGACACCCAATTACAAAGACCAGGAGTGTAATTATTTACTATAATCCAAAATATATTCTGTACTTTACTTATTTATTCACCCTTTAAGGTATTCATATAATTCATTCATATAATTCATATAATTTATCAACAAGTCAGTATATCAATCTTAATCAGTCTTTCAGAGCAATCACGCTTTTTTCACCCCATATATCCTTAAAATAATTTGTTATCGGTGCCCAATCTCTTTCATATTTGTTTTTTGTATATCCTTTTAGGAGACTTGTCAACTTATCTGCTTCCATTGTATCATATAATTTGTACTGCCATTCTTGCAATGTGGGAGTTTCTTTGTTTTTCCATTTTCTTGCCAGAGTATTTCTTGCTGCATATAACATATAGAATATGATTTTCCCAAATCTTTTTTCTATATTCTCATCTATCATACCTAATAGCAAAGTTGTGGGTTGCTTGTTAATCTTGATATTTACATTTTTTCTATTTCTGCATGCATCATTGTCCAAAATTTCTCCATTCTTCCACACTCCCACCACATATGCATATAGGTACCTATAGATTTTGAGCAAATCCAACAATCGCCAATATTTTTCTGATAAATCTTGGAAATCTTCTCTGGCATTAGATACCACCTGTATTGTGTCTTTAAGTAATTCTCTTTTACTTCATAACTCAGTGTATAATTCAGTCTTTTATTCCAATTCTTTTCCCACTCTTCCATCATTATAGGGTTTTTTTTACATCTTGAGCCCAGTGTAATGCACTCTACATGGGGCTACCCTTGTGCTTGGTCCGGAAACTTCAGTTAGTACAGAATATGGCAGTGTATGGTTGCTGTGGCCCCGATCCAGCAGGCATGGAGCCACCCCTTAGGAGCCATCTGTAAAGCCCTTAAGTAGTCCTACTGTAGCTGTGTATGCCTATGTACAATGTGAGGTGCATGTGAAAGATACATACATACATACATACATATACTTTTTTGATTTGAAGCTATAATGGATCTTTAGTTAGTGATCCATTATAAACCATAAAACACTCTGCTGTCTTTCTCTTCCACAGTGTCTAACAAGGAAGGATGTGTTTACCTTCAGAATTTAATCCTTCCCTCTCCCCATCCCCTCCTGCAGTCAAGTGGAGTCATTTAATTTGCCTTGACAGAGACTCATGGGGGAAGCAGACAGCTTAAAGAGCCGTTTTGGGGGCAGGGAAGGGGAGGGGCAGCCGCACGGTGGGCGCCCCAACCCCTTCCCCAGATTGTCCTCGGAGCAGCCGGCCCTCCACATGGCTGGCGCTCTGAGGAGGTCCTCCCGCTGCAGCATCCATACACGCTGCAGTGGAAAAGTTGCTGAAGGTGCGCCAGCAGCCTTTTGCGGCGCACCTTCAGCGACTTGTGGAAGGAGCGCCAATTTAGCGCTCCTTCCAGGGGTGGCAAAGCTGCGCCGTGGGGCCAAGGTGTGGGGATACCTCGGCCCCGTGGCACAGCTTCCCAGAGCGGCCCATGGCTGCCCGTCTGCTTCCCCCCTCAGACAATTAAAATGAATGTTTAGGCACGGTTATTTTATTAAGCAAAAAAAAAAAATCCTGAACATTGAATTTTCCATTGAAGTGCCTGTCCCATTACTTCTTTTGCAAATAAAGTATCTGCAAATTCTCACACCTCAGTGGAGCAGGTGCCAAATTTCAGAACTTGTAAATACTTGATCATGACATTGAGAAACCGTATGTTTAATGAACACTAATATGCTTGTGTCACAGCCCTCGTGGCAACCTTCTTTTGACAGAAGCACAGCCAAAACCATGCCACACCACACCTCCAAATTTGGGAGCAAAAACAGAGGCTCTGCACTGTTTTGTATATTGATAGTTAAAACACAGTGGACAGAAACACCAGAGATGTTCTTCTCTGCTTAAGACCTTTAAGGTGATGTCATCCAACCCTTTCCAAAGATGAAGCATTTTAAAACATCCTTCTTTTCAGAGAGAATGAATGGAACAGAGAACTTGACCTTTTACACAACAAACTGTTTCATAAAAGATACAGGAGCAAATGAAGCTAATCTAACTCCAGAAAACTCTATGAATTACATAGGGCCTTTGCAGACTGCTAAAAATAGTGCAAATTGAGTCCACTTTAAGGGTTAGGGTTAGGGAATCATGGGAACTGTATTTAATTGTGGCACCAGAGCTCTCTGACAGAGAAGGCTCAATGTCTCAGAAAAAAAAACAATTCCCATGATTCCCTAGCACTAACCCTAATCCTTAAAGTGGACTCAATTTGCACTATTTCAGGCAGTCTGCAATGGCCCAAAATAACATAAAATAGACAATATCTGTTAAACTGCTGAAGTTTTAAAACTTGAAACTCCTTTAAATAAGCCATTTTTAGCCTTTCTACCTCAATATTGGCATAAGCCATCCTGTGGTTGTCCTCTCCTATACAGGCACGTTTAAGAACAATAAGCCACCTTTTAAGCATAAATAAATAAAGGCAGCAGCAAACAAACTGTACAACCACCATTCCTCTCAGTCTCATTTACAGTTTGAATTATATCTACTTCTTTATATTTTAAGCTGTGAACTATCTTGGTGTAATGACAGAAACCATATACATATGTAGTAAAAAAAAAAATAGTGAACCACTTCCTTGTATGGTAGGATGCTTCAAGGATCTTTTTTAAAAAATAGATATTCAGTTCACATATCCCCCCCACCACCACAATTCCAAACACATTTTCCCACCCACATTTAGGTGCCCTACATTGGTATAACTTTATATCATGCAACATGTCACCCCTAACTTTTTAAAATTCAGTACACAACTGCCATGTTGTACAGAATGATAAACTAACCTAATAGATCAAAGAAAGAACAGCTCCATCATTACAAATCCAGTCCATGACAGTGAAAAGATCAGCTCATATAGCAAAGAAGCATTATATCTGTTCAGTAATGGCAATAGCCATTTAAAAGAAGATTAGCATTCTTTTGCAGAAATTCATGTAGGCTGCACAATGGCCAAATCAAAGTTACAAAGGTGATGCCACTGATGACAGTTTTACATTAAGATAACAGAAAATGCAATCCAGAAGGGAAAAATATTTCCATATGTGAGCATTCTCTGTGCTTGTTGAATGCCTTTAAAAGACTAGGGCCCAAAACACACGGGCCAAAAGAAGCGGCTTCTGGCTGTTTTGGGGGCATGGTGTTTACATCATGCATGCCCCCAAAGTGGCTGAAAGCCATGCCAAGGCTGCACTCCAGTCCAAAGGGCCAGATTAAAAAGGAGTTAAAAACACTCCTGGCTGGTGCAGCTTGGAACCTGCAGTGGCAGCCCACTTTGGTAGCAAGCCATGCAGTCACTGCTGCTCCAGCTCAATCACTGCCAGAATGGCCAGAGGTTGCTTTTTATCAGCCATCTGCTTTATCCCAAAGTTGATTCGGAGAATGTATGAACACAATACATAAAGCACAAAAAATCAATAAAGTACATACAAGGCATACTTTGTTGCAGTCAAGATATGAAGAAAATTATATTACGGTAAATAAGAATGCATCAGATCATAAAACAATCAACAGCAGCACTTTATCATAAAAAGGTTCTGATATATAATAAGTAAAAGGCCTCCATGTAGCACAGATGTTGAATACCTTCTATCTGAATTTTAAAACATGCATTTGTGTTTAAATTGGTCTGCAGTGCATATGTAAACCCTACACTGCCTAAAATATACATTCAATTTGCCATCCATCTCATATCCCACATGAATTTCTTTCATTTATTTTGTACATTCGTATTCTGTCAGTCCTCCAACAATCTCAGGGAAGGCTATGTGGATTACCAATTTTATACTTACAATAACCCTGCAAGACAGGTTAAGCTGAGAGTAACTGTAGATACAGATGCCCCAAACCACCTGGCAAACTTCATGGTTATGCAAAGATTAAACATAGTTCTTCTGAGTTCAAATAGCCAACAATCTGTCTGCTTCTTCAGGCTGTTTGCACAATACAACAGAGTTTAGAAATCCAGAATCGAAGTGATCATGCTAACTAGAAGATTTTGGAAGCTATAATCTAAATAGTAATTTCCTCAAGCAAAAATTGTATAAGAGAGACGTTTGTGTTCTCATGCAAGACACAACCAAAGGGCTTAAGGATGCAAATAAAAACAGTGCCATTCTAGTACCCAAGATAAGAATGAACTTACCTTAATCCAGATCCAATCAACTTTCAACCTCAATGAGCCCCAGGGAAATTGAATACTTTACAAATCTGAGGGCCGAAATTTGTGTTACACTCTGGAGGATCTATAATCTAATCTCTTATTAAGGCTTGTTAACTTGTTTTTATTAAAAGTTTCAGGGCAAACTTTCAATTTGACTAATGAAGCAATGTGAGGAGTGGGTCATTGGCCCTCTCTCTTTGAACCAATTCCCCCTTAAGATGCCATTTCTTCTAAAGTGAAAACATTAGTGGAGAAAAAGATACTGAGAAATGTCATTTAGATCAGAAAATGGTATGTGAGTATACACTGCACACATATTTGTCAAGGATAAATCCTGTCAGACACTTTTTTCTCTTTTTTCTTTCTTTCTTTTTTGCTTTGATTGGTATATATGCTTAGTAGACTATGAACATGCTGTTGACATAATTTATCTTGACTTCATCAAAGCATTTGATAAAATCTCTCATGATATTTTGGCTAATAAAGTGAAATATCCTCTTCTCAGTCAAGCATTGATGGTTTTTAAATGGATTGACTTGGATGCTAAAGAAAAAGCCAAGAAAAGGTAAGCTCTTCCAATCATATTCTGCAATATTTCCTCTCTGCCTTCTCCTTTTGAAAGGCTCTCATCTTTGAAAAGGAAAGGAACAGGCATGATGTTTTGTTGTGTTAGTTGCAACAGCACAGCCATTACTGAGTCTTTATGGCAGGGAGAGAGTACAGGTCTAAACTCTGAAATTTTGGAATCGTTTAGATACCTTCACAAACATGTTTTGCTGACTTTGGACTACACCAAACTACACAGTGCACTTAGAAAATAGGTACAACTTCCTTTTTTGTAATTACAGTCATACAAAGGAATGCATTATTTTTATCTCAAGCATAGTGCATAATGAAGGGAAGCTTATATCTTTATGCCCAAGCTGCATTCTGACTGAAACTCATGCATGTGCAGACCTTTCCCCAGGGCTGACAAGAGGGTGGAAAGCTGAAAGTGGCATACCTATATGACACAAAGTGCAGATCATTTTTTACTACCCCTCTCCTCTCTTCAACAGTTTTCCCAGTTCTGTCAGAGCTGCGGGCTGGGAAGGAAAGGGGGACACTCACTTTCCTGCCTAGCCAACAAAGCACCAGACCCATAATTTTTGGCACCCCTTCCAACCAGGCTGCTGCTGCCACCGTGCAACCTTTCCAGGTCTGATGGACCTACTGGCTAGGTAGGAAAAGGTGGAGAACTTTTTCCATGCATGGTTAGTGAAGCTGCCAGACCCTTCTTACTGGAGCACCAGGTGACACACTCCCCCGAGGTATCATCTGGTACTGTCTGCATCCCCTGCCGCACCCCCTAGTAATGCCTCTGGAAGCTGATACAAGTTACCAGGATCTTTGCATTCTAGCAGGGCACCTAGACCCTGAATGTGTTGCATGCATTTTGTCTTTCCTCACAGTATCATTGTCAATAGTTCTTGACATCCCTTGTAAAATTTATGAATTTCAATGAAAAAAAGTAATGATATGTGCAATTTGAAATCTCATGTAAAGATTTTCAGTTTGCAAGAGAGATAGAAACTGCTGCCAAGTGGGCCAAGAAAGGAAACTGGACTCCTTACAAGTCACTCCCACAGCTGCCAGTGAAGCAGCCTGGCTCCAGGAGCAAAGGAAGAAAGTCATCCTGCCTTCAAACGAACCAGACTCCAAGGCTGCTCTAGGCACCAGAGATCCTACACTGTTCTCCTATGCAACCATTGCACTGAATTACCACCCTCAGTCCCTTCTACCTACCTAGCATGCCTGCTAGGAGCCCCCAGTCAACAGCTCTCTGGAGTCTCTTCCCAGTCCATCGGAATTCAAGGAGGAAGGGAGGGGAGTGGGAGGAAAAACAGATTGCATGCTGCTAGCAAAATCTCTGGGATTTTATTTTCCACTTGGACTTGAACCTCCTTTCAGCAACCCTAACTTCCTTACATGGTTCTGAGCCATTAAAAATGTATCTATTGGCTCTGAAGATGCACATATACATACCCCCAAACCATGCTAGGTGTGATTTTTCAATTCAAACATGGTTTGAGATTGAAGAGATATGCATCCCTTCATTGTACACTCAAAACAGAAACAACCCCCTCCCCACATCCAACTGTAATTAATCTAACAATAACAAAAACCCAAGATGCATCTACACATTGTGCAATAATTATAATAAGCAGTGGCATCGCCATGAGGTGTGGGGGATATGGACTGCACCTGGTGACACCCCAGAAGAAGAGTAACACCCGTTTGGGCCCTCTTCCCCCTTCAGTGCAGGAGGGGCATACTTGTGCCCTTGTTGGATGCACCAGTCATAGGGTTCCTCCATAGGAAGTCTGGGGATGGAGGAGCAAGAGGGGTACACATTTGCCCTTTTGCTCTTTTAGTAGAAGAAAGCAACAGATATCTGTTTTGTCTGGACTCTTCACTTCCTTTTCATTTCATGTGTGCCCTCCTAGGGTCTAGCCAGGCAGCGGGCAACTGGACAGCTGGGGAGGGGGGCAGGCAAGCAAGTTAGCAGGCAGGCTGCCATCCCCCTCCACTGGCAGTCCTCCACACCAGGTGACACCATAGCTAGTGACACTACTGATAATAAGTATAATGTGTAGTTCTGCCCTCAAGCCATTTATAGCGGGCCTGTGCTATTACCTGAAATTGCCAAATATTAGGTTTGTAGACTTTGTTTGTTTAGACCATTTATACCTGCAGGCCACAGCCTAAAAAGTTTACCAATTGTGAATTTGACAATTCTCTGCCATCAAGTTTACAATCTAAAAGGATACAATAGACAAGAAAAAGGAGATGGTAGTGGTGATGGTGAGGATTCAGACAAGCAAATGTTGTCTGCTGTTCCCCCACCCCCCAAAGGTCAAAGTAATGGCAATTGTTTCAAAAGGAAGACCTTTCACCCACTGGACTCAAGGCACAATGGTCCAAAACACACTACAGAAATAATCCAGTTTGAGATCACTTTAACTGCCCTGGTCAGTGCTAGGGGATCCTGGGAATTGTAGTTTATTGTGGCTCTCTGATAGAGAAGGCTAAATGTCTCACAAAACTACAATTCCCAGAATTTCCTAGCACTGAGCCAGGGCAGTTAAAGCAGTCTCAAATGGGATTATTTCTGCAGTGTGTTTTGGACCAGTGTTGCTGTGCCAGGCTGCTATTCTTTCCATCAGAGGCCAGAGCAACAGCAGTTTGTTACAGAGGGACATTATGCATTACTGCAATTGTGTTTGTCTCTTCTCAGGATATAACCCAGGGCCTAAGCAGACGGCACAAAGGCTGTCTTCGAGGCCAGGAAGGGGAGGGGCAGCCTCACACTGGGCGCCCCAACCCCTTCCCGAAAACGTTGTCGGAGCGGCCGGCCCTCCGCACGGCCGGCGCTCTGACGACGCACTTCTGCTGTAGCGTCCACACACGCTGCAGCCGAAGAGGCGCCGAAGGTGCACCAGACGCCTTTTGCGGTGCACCTTCAGCATCTTGCGGAAGGAGCGCTATTTTAGCGCTCCTTCCTGGGCCTGGGACGCTGCACCGTGGGGCCGAGGTGTGCGGATACCTCGGCCCCGATCCGCAGCTTCCCAGGGTGGCCCCGTGCCACCTGTCTGCTTCCCCCCCCAGTTCACTTTGTCCCTTGAGTGATTATTTCATGTCAGATTGTCATGGGAGTGTTCCAAATTCAGGTTCAATCCCAGGCGTCTCTAAGTAAGACTAGGGGACTGTTCACACTACATTATAAACCATTTTGCAAACTGGTTTAAAAGTGGGTAGTTCTCACTGGCACTAGGTTCTACACACTTGATAGGGGTGGACCCAGGGTAAATCCCCCTCATTGTCGGTTTTCTGATATTGAATTTTCCCTCGTGTCTTTTGGGGGGAAAATGGATTTTGTCAGGGTGCTGTCAATATGAACTTGCCCCCAATCCTATTTGGGGTTTCCTGAAGAGAAGGATTAATGGCCAGAGGGTGGGCAGAGGGACAGAACATGCCTATCCCCTCTCACAGGTCGGAGTGCATGGCAAGCACCATTTTTGTGCTCGCGCCTAGTTGCCAGCTCTGATTATTTCAAATTTCCCACAACTGGGCCCTTTAAACAACTGCTCAGCTGTTTCCCTCTTTCCTGCTTTTTCCCCCTGATGATGTCATAGCCCAGATGTTCAAACATTGCCCAAGCCAGCAAAGGAAGGTCTTTGGGGGGGGGGGCATTTTTTTTTTTTATTTGACAGAAAGTGCAAACTTTTGTGTTTCTGTGGCTTCAATGCATGGTGATTGTATTGTCCAGTATGAGGCTGGGGGGGGGGGGGGCAAGGAGAAACTGCAGAGGAAAATGGGGGTATTTGGACTTGCTATTGGTGAGGGACTATAGTCCATTGTCCCCTGGCACCTAATCCCATGCAGTTGCCCTATCCCTGACTAAAATATCCAGTGGTCTGACTCAGTACAAATCAACCTGTCTATTGTTTTTTCCTATTTATATTTTGCATTTCTCTCATGAAACATCTTACAATAAAATAATAAAAATGCAATTAAAACATTTTAAAAATTAAAACATGGTTGAAAAAACACCATAGTAAAAAAATGCAGCATCTATTAAGTTAAAAGCCTCTTTTGCCGCAAATTCTCTGGCGGAGAGGGGGATTGTCTGTTGGTAGAAAGACAAATAAAGAGGCACCCACTCTAGCCTCCCAGGGCAAGGAGTTCCACAGTCTGCTAGCATCTCATGTTCCATCATATGACAGTACTCCAAAATATTTGTTCTAATTGGATTGTCTGAATTATTTAATTGAGGGATCATTGTGCCACAAAGCTATGTGACTATGATTCAGAACCACTGATCTGTTTTTTTAAAGTTTTTTAAATGGCTAGGATGAAACCTCTTCTTGTCTGAAGTGAG
This sequence comes from Phrynosoma blainvillii, assembly GCA_026167975.1. Classification (NCBI taxonomy): domain Eukaryota; kingdom Metazoa; phylum Chordata; class Lepidosauria; order Squamata; family Phrynosomatidae; genus Phrynosoma; species Phrynosoma blainvillii. The sequence goes on from JANUYF010000002.1 coordinate 72,235,029, forward strand.
TCGATGCTTTAGCTACAAAATAAAACAGCTGCTTTCCTCTCACTCTCATGAAAAAGTCTATGTGACATATTAAAGTAAAGCTGTCTCCTTGATCCAAAGTTTGTCATGACTTTTAAAAAATAATTAAAAAGCAAGAGGCCAAGCTGTCTGCATTTAAAGGAAAGCAGTAGAATAAGCTGGAAATCTAATGCTTGCTAAAGTAAAGAGCAAGCAGCAAGAAAAGTATGGCAAGAAAATGATGGCAATTAGGAACTAGAAAGCAAAGACAAGTAGTGTGGCCTGCTTCTTCCGCTGTATTTTGGTTTTAGATGTGTTTAGGGCTTGGACAAATCCTGAATCCAGAACAGAACTAAGTGGATTCAGTCAGATTTCAGATTTCCATATTGAAGTGAGGCTCAACACATAGATACATAATTCTAACACTCTGCATGTGTGTGTGTGTGTGTGTTGTGTGCCTTCAATTCATTTCCAACTTATGGTGACCCTTAGGTGAGTCTATCATGGGGACTTTTTTGGCAGGATTTGTTCAGAGGAGGTTTGTCATTGCCTTCCTTGAGGCTGAAAGCATGTGACTGCCCAAGGTCACTCAGTGGTTTCATAGGACTTCCCTGTGAATGGTTTGTTGGTGGAGCATTCCTGGATCTTCACAGGATAAGTCCTGGATGAGCTCGATGTTTCTGAAAATCTTCAGCATGATTGCACAATTATGCCAGGAGTATGCCTGGCTCCCCCTCCCCCCAATCTGATAATCTCCATAATCCAACACTCAAACCACAACACTCGCTGGCTCTGTCCTCCAACATTACACAAAGGAAAACCAGGACACATGTGGCCAAGCAACATCAGAATGTGGTCAAGATGGCAAAGGTCATTAACAAACAGGCAGGCCAGAAGGCTGGCTAGTTAGTGAGGCCTTGTATTTCTCCATCCTATCATTTAGCCTGGGTCACTCCTTATACCTCCCCACACCTTGTATTTCTCCATCCTATCATTTAGCCTGGCTCACTCCTTATACCTCCCCACACCAACTTCAGCTACTCTGCTACTTGCTCTGCTTTGGCTGTCCTTTTAAACCCTGAAATAAAGGTCCCCCTTAAGGGCTTCTTGCTCTCTCTGCTGAAGGTAGAAGCCAAAGTAGAAGTCTCTGGAGTTTATCACATGGGAGGCAAAGTGCCCAAATCTCATGCATAAATGGGATTTTAAACCCAGGGGAAACCCGCAAAAGCAGGTTGACTTTCAGACATGTTGGGGTTAATGAGCATTAACATGACATTAATTTGGACAGAAAGTCAACAAAATGTGCTGGTTTTTACTTTCAGAATTTTCCAAAAGTAAAAAACAGTGCGTTTTGTCAACTTTCTGTCTGAGTTTATGTCGCATTAATGCTCTTTAACCCCAATGGCATCTGAACATCAATCTGCTTTTGTGAGGTTTTTCCACTTTCTGTCTAGGTTGAAGGAGCCCTGATGGTGCAGTGGTTAAATGCCTGTAGTGCAGCCACTCACTCAGAAACCACACAAGGTTGCAAGTTCAATACTAGCCAGGGCTCAGGCTTGACTCAGGCCTGCATCCTTCCGAGTTCACTAAAATGAGTACCCAGCTGTTGGGGGGCAATGAGCTTACAGTTGTAAACCACTTAGACCAGGGGTCGGCAACCTTTTGGGGGGTGGGGCCGGTCCCCCTGTCCCCTGATGCCCCCCAGGCTGCAGTGGCACACGAACGTGTGCGCACACACTACCATGAGGGCCCCCGTGGCCGCACCTGGCCTCTGAGAGGCCCAGCGTGGCTCGGGGGCCCGCCAGGAGGGCTCCCTCGGCTGCGCCGGGCCTCTGAGAGGCCCAGCACAGCCACGGGGGTCCTCCAGGGTACCATTTTGGATTTCAAAATGGCACCCCGGAGTCTCGCGCGACCTTTCCCGTCACAGGAAAGGTGGCGCAAGACTCCAGGGTGCCATTTTGGAATCCAAAATGGTGCCCCGGAGGATCCCTGTGGCCGTGAAAGGCTGTGGTGGCGGCGGCGGTGGCAGCAGGACTGGGCAGGGGCTGGTCTGAAGGCCTCTGTGGGCCACACTCGGCCCACAGGCCTTAGGTTGCCGACCCCTGACTTAGGCACTGCATAGTGTGATAAAGCGGTATATAATGAAGCTGCTTTGCTTTGCTTTGCTTAATGTCAGACGTTGTCTGAAAATCAATCTGCTTTTGCAGGTTTTTTCCAGTGTAAATCCCATTTTTGCATGGAATGCCTCCCGTGTGATAAACTCCTCTGTCTGCCTAAGGAGGTGGCTCTGCTGCTTGAGTGGCAGGAGTGGAAGGTGAGATACCATCAAGCTAAACACATCCTTAAAGAAGCAGTGCATGCTCATGCTCTGCCTCATTCCTTTCCTCACTTTCTTTCTTTTTTCCTCTCCCACATACCCGCCAAGGTTCTTGGCCCATGCAACTATGCACATGCCTTCCCCTTCCCAGCCAAAAGCCTTGGATGCTTTATACTCTCTCTTCTCTATCATCCCTCAAACATCACCTCAGGGACAGATAGGCACAGTGATGGTGTCATTCTCTCTTGTCCTTCCTCCCAGTACTCACATTTTAGATTTCTTGGCCTTCTGAAGCCTTCCCTGACTGCTATAATTTTTAAAAATATAAACAAAGCTACAGGATTGTCATGAGGAGAAGATTAAAGTAGTGAGAGTTGGAGGAGGAAGACCTGTGAATTTCATTAAATCCACCTTTGCCTCTTCTAGTTCTCTCAGTAGTACCAACCATTTAGTAACATTACCAATGAGGTGTCAATTGTTTTTGTTTTTGTTTTTTTAGTCTTGTGCATTTCCTAAATTTATTTCTAGCCTTGCTGTTACAAAGACTGCCATGTTAGTTCTCCATACTTCTTTGCAAGGTAACTCAAGAGCAAGTGTACTTTAATGAATTGCCTAATGGACCATTTCTGGGCTATATGGCCAGCCTTTTTTATGTACAGAGACGAAGAGCTGCTATTAACCAGTTGTTTTTTGCCATCAAGTTGTTTTCGACTTATGGTGACCCTTCAAGATTGGAAGGTTGGCAGTTCGATCCTGCATGATGGAGTGAGCCCCTGTCACTAGTCCCAGCTTCTGCCAACCTAGCAGTTCAAAAGCATGCAAATGCAAGTAGATAAAAAGAATAACAACACTTCAGTGGGAAGGTAGTGTACTGTGCAATCATGCTGGCCACATGATTACAGAGTAGTCTCTAACAATGGTGGCTCTTCAGCTGAGTAACAGAGATGAGCACCACCCCCTATGGTCGGACACAACTTGACAACCTTGTCAACAGGGAATACCTTTACCTGTAAGGTGAACATATACTTTTTCTTGGCAAGATTTGTGCAGAGATAGTTTGCCATTGCCTTCCTCTGAAGTTGACAGTGTGACTTGTCCTGAATCACTCAGTGGATTTCCAGGCTGAGCAAGGATTTGAACACTGTCCTAGCAGAATTCTAGAATTCTACTTCCAGTGCTCAAATTACTACACCATGACAGCTCTCCTTAATGGCTCTCCATTATTCTCTGCATCCTATCAAATGGCACTTGGTTTAAACTAGTGTCTCTACATGTTCTTTTCATTGATTCTGCAACCTCAGTTTTAGAAAACAGGTAGGGGGGCTAGTTGGCTGCAGGCAGAATGGCTGGTACATTTGACCAGATGATTCAAGTTCTTTTCATATCCCTTGGTTTTGCTGAGGGGTTTTAGAGAACTAACAAAGTCAGCTTAGTTTATTTTTAAAGTAATTTTTCAAAGCTTTGCCCACAGTACAAAGAAAGCACCTGGACATTTGCACCGTCTTCACCCCACTGCTAACTCCAACAAAGTTTTCAGTGATGGCCTGAAGCAAAATTGAAGTTACCTGAAGAAACACTGTATGGACACCAGAGGATTTTTTTTTTTTTTTACTTTTTATGCACAATTACTTTTTATGTATAGAGAGGAAGACCTGCCATTAATCTGTTGTTGTTTTGTACCATCAAGTTTAAGGGTCAGGGCATCTCAACACTGGCAGGCAGGTTGTTATTAATTTTGCCTAGTTGCAAGTACTTTCAATGCAAAGTCAAATTACTTTCCCCATCTATTATCATTCAAAATATGAAAACTCTTATAAGCATAATGTGTTTGCAGAAGTTCCCCTACCTGTGTTCATTATAAAAGCATGAGACAGATTTCAGTGGCTTTTATGATTCCTGAGAAGGCTTAACAACAATCACCACCTCAGTATTTCTTAGAGTTTAATAATTTAGTACACTTCTGGCACAATGACTTCGTGAACTAGACCAAGAGGTGAAGCAGAAGAGGAGCCAAGTCAGCTGCTATTTCTGTATGGTTTTGGAGAAAACGTGCATAGGACAAAACACCAAGTGTGCTTCTAGCATTTTCACAGTTCACTTCCAAAAAGTAGGTTATACTTTCTAACTTTATGCATATTCTTTTTAAAAAGAAAAAAGAAAAAAAAGATACTTGGGCCAGGTGAATGCAGCTCTCAAGAGGATACCCATGAGAAGACGAAGGAAGGAAGAGAAGACAGAGCAAGCAAGCAAGAGAGAGAGATGGTTCCCTCTTTTGGTGTGGATGCAGGACACTCACATTTCCATCTCACCCTTCATCTTTTTTTGTGTTGGGATTTCTTTTTGTTTAATTCCAGTGCAGTAGCAGCGACAAATGTTGTCTTGGCTGAGCTCTGCTGCAACAAGAGGAGACAGTTCTCTTGTTAGAATATGGATGGGTTAGTTACACAGTCAAAGGTGAAATGTAGAAATGTGTGTGTGGCAATTTCCTCATGGGAACAACATCTACTGTAACAAAGAGAACTCAACAACAGGTGGCCAAGAAGTCAAAATAAGTACAGTTTTCGCTGGGAAAAGATAGTCAGTACATCAACATCTGAGCTCATGGGAAAAGCAGTCACATGGGGGATGATGGACAGCAAGAGGCTGAGTTAAAACACATCATACAGACATTATCCAATCAGCATAACATTATGCCTAGAAGGTGGAGTATGGGAAGGGCCAAAGTATCCTTTGTTTCAGATTGTTTATATTTGCAAGCACTGTGTGTGCGTGCGTGTTCGGCAGTGGTTAACTATGGTGTTGGGTTTTGGCTTTTAGTATGCTTATACTGCTTTTACAATGTAACTCCTGGATCTGGAAACATGGATCTGTAACTTTTCTTTTCTACAACATCAGTAAGATGTGATCCTATAGTGGATTGTATGTTTTTCTTTTCTTATTTTACTTTATGGAACAATAGAGCTCTGCTTTAGATCTACATGAAGTGTCTGCATGCTTTTAGCGTGGAATGGCTGATGGAGGAAGAAGTTCATTATAATCTGCTATATTCTGCATACCACACCCGGATATCAAGATCTCTCCCCCTCTGCCATTCCCAGCATGAGGTAGCCATTATACAAAAAAATATAACTGAGAATTCTGTATGGTCTGATATGAGAGGTCTATGGAAGTGTGTTACCATACTGGGTGACACCAACCCTAGTGATGTCGCTGAGGCTTATCAAGGAAGATGTACACTCACAGTTTTCATATGCCTCCTTCAATTTATTATTATTATTATGCCCCGCCCCTCTGTTAAAAACAGTTAGGGCAGCTTACAACAGTTAAAATTACATCAAATTACAAGCTAAGACCCCAAAACCCCTATTATAACAGAATAATGTTTCATACATTTACATTGATATATACAGTTGGCCTTCGGTCTCCACAGAGGATTTGTTCCCGATGCTCAAGTCCCATTGACCCCAATGGCTACGTGTGCATGCAGCTGCACCACCACTGGGGACAATGGGAGTGAAGTCCTCCCTCCCTCCATCCCTCCCTCTCCAAGGCTTCTGCCTCAGGCTTGACTTCAGGGGCAGGTGCTGGAGCCCCATCAGCTGGAGGGAGCCTGGAGGTTCCATCATAGGTGTTGGACCTGGAGTGGGCTCCAAGACCCAAGACCCAGACCCAGCCATGACTCCCTCTGACTGACAGGGCTCCAGCCTCTGCTTCCAAACAGCCCCTGAAGCCAAGCCCGGGGAAGAAGCCACAGAGGGAGAAAGATGGGGGAGGGGGAGGGGAGGGAGGGAGGACTTCAATCCCATTGTCCCCAATGGTGGCATGACTGCATGCATGCACCACATTGGGGACAGCACAGGCTTGCCTTCCGCAGATGCTCAAAAACAGATACTGAGGTCCCAGTGTATATTGCTTCGTAAACAAAGGTTATAAATGAGTCAAAACTGCAGGTCAGTTTGGTAGTACCTTTTGCCTAAAATATAGAAATGAGCTTTTGATATTTCTGCAAACACCTCCAGTGTATTGTCTCATCTAGTCTGGTCTTACCAGTCCTTAGGAACATCGAAATACAGGAAGATGCCATACTGAATCAATACATTGGTCCATCCAGCTCAGTATTGTCAGGTCTAACTGAGAGGATTCCAAGCAGAATTCTCTGCTATCTCTATTTGGGCATCCCTTGAGTTAGCTTGTGCTTTCCCCTTTAAATACTAGCCAGGCTCAGCACTGCTTAACTTCCAAAATTAGACAGGATCAGTGTGTTCACAGTGCTAAGGTGGTCCTTCAACTGTGCCAGCATCTTCCTCCCAAAAGAAACAGGACTTAATGCCACTGCAGCATTAGACCAATCTATTCACTATTATGTGCGAAGCAGCCATTATTAGTAAGGCAAAAACAAAGGCACACTCTGCCTGTACCTTTAACCTGAAAATGAAGGGGGGGGGGGAAGTCTGGCTAAAATATGCTGGGGAGATTCAAGTTCAATGACCACATATTAGGGTGTAAAACTGAGGGCAACACAAGTGAGACCAGGATGAAATAAACAGTAGATGTGTTTCTTCATGTTAACAAGGATTTGGCAGTGTAAGCTCAACTACTTTTCTTGTTACATATTACCTTGTATTGACAAGACAGCAATTAAAGAAGTAAAGCCTATTCCATATTTCTTCATACCATTTTAGTTACATTAATCAGTAACAAAAAGCAAAAGGAATTAAAAAGCAGACATACATGGAGTCACACTAATATAACATCCCCTTCTCTTAGCAATGTCTCTATCAAATTTTATTTTCATAGAGTTGTCATCAAATCAAAATGTAATCCTGTGTTTAATCCAGTGTATATCTGTGTTATAGCTTTAGAGCAATGAAAGATATGGGAGCCTAAAGACTCACATTCCCTCAGTCTTCCCCCTCCCTCTGGTTGCATCTAGCTGCAGCAGAGGATGAAAATGAGATGGATCTGCTGTTGAGTGACCAATTCATTGGGATTCTCCTCTCTAAGGGTGCATCTACACTGTAGAAATAATGCAGTTTGACACTACATTAAGTGCTGTAGTGCCACCCTATGGAATGTAGTTTTATAAGGTCTTTAGCCTGCTCTGCTGAAGAGTTCTGGTGCTTCACAAAAATACAAATCCCAGGATTCTGTAGGATGGAGCCATAGCAGAAATAAACCGCATTATTTCTACAGTGTAGATGCACCCTAAATATTCTCATCTAGTTATAGCCATTTGAAGTTGATGGAAAACTAGAACCACTCCATCAGCTGTGCTGAGAATTAATTCAGTTTGGCTCATTCTTAACCTGAACATTTTCCATTTAAGTTGCTGATTATAAGAACTTTATGTCTTTAAAAAAATGGAGGCCTGAGATTGCTTGTTTCCTTCTTCCCTCCACATCTCTTTTTCCTTTTGTGTTGTGCCTGTTAGTCTAGTATGCCTAAGGACAAAACATTATTTATTGATCTTATGAATGTCACTGTGGTAGTCTTTTTAGCTGAAGAAACAGCAGGTAAAAATGTTTTAAATGTTGAGGAACAAGTGAACTCACTTGTGCCTTCAGAGTGCTGTAGGTTTAAAAGGCCAGGGGAATGGAGGAGAAGCTGTGGGTGTTTCATTTCTCATGATCTTGGTAGCTTCAAAATTACAACACAAACTTCTTTATGTCAGACAAGCAATCCTATACACAGTAAATTTTAGCTGAGTTTTCAAAAATAAGATGAAATTTTAAAAATCAATTTTATTTAAATTATGGATTTTAACTTTCAAAGACTGATTCATTAAAATGAATTTTAGCTTCCCAGGTTTTCATTTTTATTATAGCTCCTGATTTAAGGGTTTGTATTCAAGTGCTGATGAACAGCAACAAAGAATCCTGCTTTAGGAATAACTGTTATACTATAGATTTAATACAATATAGAATTCCTAAACTAGCAATGTTTAAAGATGCTTATTATTAAAGGGTGATCGAAGTGAAGATACATTTGCTACTGTTTTATTGAATAATCTAGTATACATATTTAGTATATAATATTAGTATCTAAGTACTTTACTATCAGTATAGTATAGAGTTCCCAAAGCTACTGTGCATCAATTTTCAGGTGCTGGTATATGAATCGTGGATAGGGAAGACAAGGAGAAAGATAAGAAACTAGAATGCTAGACAAAATTCTATGACCATTAATTCTCTCCCTTCCTATTTTCATTATCAGCATCACATCAATCTGGGAGGAGGGAAATGACACTACAAGGAATGCGCTACTGTGTTATGCATTCTGTACAAAACAGTTTGTCATAAAGGGGATTCTTGTTTGTCATTCTCCAGCTTCTGTCTGAATGAATTTCAAAGTCCTTTATGTTCTGGTGAAGAGAAGTCTCTCTGGTCAGAAACTCTTGCCACAAGTGTAACCCTTGATCAGCCTTGTAAATATCATGGGGCGGGGGGTTCTGGTTGACTTGAAAGATTTATATTAAATCCTGATTTAATGCCAGTCACATCTTGGGAGCCGCTATAGACAAAATTCAAGAGGATAAGTGAGGTGAGGATATTTCTTCCCTTCCTTTCAATGAAGGAAAAGACGTGAAACCCATTTTTCAATCAGCTACAGCAGGATTTGATATGACATTAATTAAACACAGTGATTTTCTGGAAGATTATAAATGAAATGCTTCAGACAGGGAAATGGAAATACACAGAGCTCTAGAAAACTGAGCTCCAAGAAGTTTTTTGGGGTTTTGTTGTTGCTGTTGTTGTTTGTGATTCCATAAAATTATGCAAGCATGGAATGGAGCCCCCTATGTTAGACAATGCTACTTCTTACTCTAAAGTCACTCCAGCTGTGAATAAAGAAGGAAGCCCTGGAGAGATTTTTGTTTCTTTATAACCTTGGCCTCTTGATGCACCACCTTGAACTTTTCAAAGAGTTTCATGTTTGGTTGGATTTACTTTGTTTGAGGAAATTATTCAGGTTATGCTCAAGCTCCCATACTCACATTAGTACTGTTTGTTGCTTCTCCTCCAATTATGGGCAGATCTATCTTGCTCTTTCTTGCTTACATAGCTTTCAGAATAGTTCCCTTCAATAAACACTCCCCCTTTAAAAAAAAAAAAAAAAACTTGCGTGGGAATGAATTTATCTGTGAAATTAATCCCAAAACAGCCTTGAGGGCTAGGGCAGTTTTCTTGGTTTATTGTTGGCTCCTGCTTACAAAATCAGCCTGGGAAACATTACATAGATAATCTTTTGCACTGTACTTTTCCATATGCATATGCTTGCTAGATCAATACAAAAAGCAATTGCCTGAATGAGAAATGTTGCATCATGATCAGCACTTATTCTCTGATTGGCACATTCCATTTGACGTGCATTGACTTACCAATTATATGTTCCTGCATTCTTGCTATCAACATTCTGTATCCATGGTATTCCTTTTTGCCCATAATCAACTTTCCTTTTCTATATATTGTTGTTTCCTCTTTTTATTTCCATGGATGTTTAATAGTAGGCATTGTCACAAAATGTTCCTTGACTTGTGCTCTATCTGACTATACAGTCCATAAGCACACAGAAAGAAGCTTGACTGGCAGCACCCTGCAAGGTTTTGATGTTTTCCAACATGTTTTGAGATGCCAGCAATTGAACCTGGCACCTTTTGTGTGCAGGGACATCTTTTCCACCACTGAAATATAGTCCTCCCCTTTATGGGGAGAGATTCAAAAGCCATCTTTCACTACCAGTGAGATCAGCAGAAAAGAAAATTAAAAAGGAACCTGTGTGGCTCCCAAGGATACAGAGTCCATTATGATCCTATATTCTTTAACTGAAACTCCCACCACACAACTAAAAAGAACAGGGTTGTTGTTTTTAAAGGTCTGCTAGAGCACCTATCTAGACCAGCACTATTTCACATAGGGGCCAAATAGATGGGGATGGCAAGTTCACAAGGTTGATCCTATCTCTAGAGCAGGGGTAGGCAACCTTTCCCCTTTAAGGGCCGAGGGACTTCAGCTCCCAGAATCCCAGGAGCTATTGGCCAACATGGGACTATTGGCCAACATGGCTGAGGCTTCTGGGAGCTGAAGTCCCTCGGCCCTTAAAGGGGAAAGGTTGCCTACCCCTGTCCTGGAGATTGTGTATAACCACCATAATTAGCAGTGATGTAGACTTGAGACAATGGACTCTCAGACTCAAGTCACTTCAGTGACTTGACTTAGCAATAAATGATGTGCTAGCTTGACTTGTAACTTGTATATTTTTAACGACCAACTTGCTAACCTTGGTTCATAACATTCACAACATTTTAAAGCAAATGCATCAGGCAATGTGCTTGAGGCAAAAGGATGCTTCTAAAACTTTCATTCATGTTTGACCATGCATCAAATATATGGGTTCTGGTTATAATTTCTTTTTTTAACCTAACTTTGTGCACACCTTTTTGATTTTATTATTTAAACTCCACTCCACCCAATCACTACCTCCTTTTTTTTCTGTTTTCAAGACTTGAGACTTGACTTGAAAGTATCTTGCAAGGACTTGAAATTTGACTTGAGACTTGAAGGTAGAGACTTGAGACCTGGCTTGCGACTTGGAGTAAAAGACTTGAATACATCACTGATAATTAGTAGCAACTGATATTTTTATACCCAATTGATTTGTTTAATCCCTGTCTTCAAATCAGCCGAGTTAGGGGGGATGCAGACGGGCGGCCATGGGCCACCCTGAGAAGCGGCGGATCGGGGCCAAGGCTGCCTCATGCCTCGGCCCCGATCCTCCCTTTTGCTGCATGGGAAAGGAGCGCTAAAATAGCACTCCTTCCACAAGCCACGGAAGGGGCCTGAAGAGCTGCCATGTGGCTCTTCTGTGCCTTTTCCGGCTTAGCGTGTCTGGACGCTGAGCCGGAAGGACGTAATCGGAGCACCTGTTGTGTGGAAGGGTGGGCGCTCTGATTACATCCTCAGGAAGGGGTTGGGGCGCCCAGCGTAAGGCTGCCCCTCCCCTTCCTTGCCTCCAAGATGGTGCAAAGTGCCATCTGCAAAGGTGGTTAGTGGCTACCAGAACAACCTAAGGAAGCTAACTCTATGGAGTTTACCTATGCTATGTGAAGATCTACATCCTTTTTCTTTCATTGAATGGCCCTTGGATGTAGCATTATGAGAGAGGAAGAAAATGTCTCTACATTCTCCACAAAATGTATAATTTTTATATATCTCATATATATGCACCCACACTCTTTTTCACTATATTAAATAACTCCAGCTGTTGTAACTATACCTGTGTTCACAGGGGAATTGTTTCAGCTCCCAGATCATTTAAGTTCACACTTTCTGCCCTTTTCCCTGCTTTCCAGTATTTTCCAAGTTCTCTTTGTCAGAACTTTTAAAAGCATACTACTTGCTGCAAGAAATGTTTTCCAGAACTAGCCTCTTGTACATGATGGAAGAGATAAGGTAAACACATTTATTCCAGTGAATAATCTGATTTGTAATTTTAAAATTTTCACTGGTCTGCAATGAATTGTTTGCTCTATACTATGCACTGGCTCCATGGTATCATTATTCATTTCTTATCATTTAATGTTTATTATTTAATTGTGACTAATGAATTGATATCTATTAATCATTTAATCAACTGATTTTGAAAAAAATTATTACCCAACTATGTATGACGTTTCTTTTGAAAAGTTTAGGGTAGTTTCTGGTTGAAGGCTGGATCTTCTTTGCTTCAGCAGTAAAACTGCATTATGATTGTTCAGTCATTCTCTTTGTAGGTTTTTTGAAATGCTGTTACACTATAAGAATCAGTGTGATGCAGTGGTTTGAATGTTGAACTAGGACTCTGGGAAAGTAACATTCAAATCCTATCTTAGCCATGCAAACCCAATAAGTGACCTTGGGCAAGTCACACACTTTCAACCTCAGAGAAAGGCAATAGTAAACCTCCTCTGAAAAATCTTGCCAAGAAAACTCCATGATGGGGTTGCCAAAGAGTTAGTCTGGAGGCACATTACAAAAATATACTACAGGTGCCGTTATCCCCAGACAACTTGTCCAGGTTGGTGGGAACTGTATTTGAATATCATTTGGGACCAGCAAAACAGACTGTTTGACTGCCAAGTTGTATGCTCAAAAGTAAATCCTACAGATCAATGATGTATATTTTCAGATAAGTGTGTAAAGGATTTCAGACATCCTATTCTTACTTACTTAACCGACCTCAATGGGACTAATTTCTGAATACACATCCACAGGTATTGCAATGTTAATGTGGATATAATATGAAGCAGGCAAAGTATTACCCTCTCAGATATGGACAGTATAGTAGGGGTTACAAACTAATCCACACCACTTCCATGGCTGCTGCTTTCAGAACCTTTCCTATGGGACATAATAAGGATCATATAATACAATTACCAGAATTGATAGAAAAAATACACCAAAGCTAGGAGCATTAGAATCTATGCAAGTGATTGATTTTCAAGCACTGGTATACATTGAGCACATTCAATCATTTATCTCCCAAAGTGTTGCAGATCATGACAATCAATAACATCTGTGACCACAACTGGAAAAGTTGATGAGACAGAATAAGAGTTTGTGGAAGAGAGATTAAGTGCTGGGACAGATTTCATAGTGAGTGTTGTTGTTTGCCTTCAAGTTATTTCCATCTTAGGATGACTCTAACACAAAACTATCACAGGATCTTCTTGGCAACTTTCTTTAGAGGGAGTTGCCACTGCTATCTTTTGAGGCTGGGAGTGTGTGACTTGTCCAAGGTCACCAGGTGGTTTACATGGATTAGTTGGCATTCAAACCCTGGTCTCCAGAGTGGCAGTAGCAAGTACCTTTCTATACTGCTTATTAGTGCACTTAAGCACTTCCTAAGTAGTTTATAACGTGTAAGCTAATTGCCCCAACAAGCTGGATACTCATTTTAGCGACTTCAGAAGGATGCAGGGCTGAGTCGACCCTGAGCCCATGGCTGGGATTGAACTCACAACCTTGTGGTTTGTGAGCAAGTGGCTGCAATACAGGCATTTAACCACTGCACCACCAGGGCTCCTATGTGCCACCAGGGTTCCAACGTTCAAACCACTACATAACACTGGCTTTGAAATTAGCCATGGAGAAAATAAGGCATTTTGTCAAAGTTTAACAGTTTAATAAAACTGAATTAAAGAGCAGTACATATCCATCCCTAATGAAAACATACTTGCACTGCAATATATAAGCATCACACAGATTTACTAATTTAATAGATTGCTTCCATTAAGAGATTAGGCAGCAGTTCAGTAATTGTGTCATAAGATTTTCCACACAAGGGTTTTAGTTACAGTATATATAAAATTTTATGGCTTTTCTTTAATATAGACAAGTTGTTAAAAAAATGTTTTATATTTTCCTTTTCTTCTTTAGTCAGGCAGGACTTCACCCCTCCCCTCCTCTCATTCTGTCAGTCATAAGAAGCAGTTTAACTGACTCTCTGAACATTCCAAACTGCTAGTAAGCCGTCAGTAACTACTAGTCAGCTGTCTGTCACAGTCCTCCTCTGAGGAAGATTAACATCTCTCTTCCTGCTTTATAAACTCGTTAGATTAAGTTTTTTAGTTTGTTGTGTAAATATTTATTAAAGCCATTATTGTTTGTTTTTAAACCACAAACTACATGTTTGTCTTTTTGAGTTAATCTTTATTCTTTAGGAAAACAGATTTAAAGTAATCGTCCAACCCACATTTTTGGTGCTCTGCTGATTAAAGTGAACTCTAACAAGTTTAACTTTCATACCTGCATATTTTAGTTTACCTTTAAAAGGGTTAACACCCTGGGAAACTAAAATTGCAATACACATTTTACTTTGCAGATGCGTAATTCAAATTGATCCAAAAATGGTTTCTCAAATCCCCACCATTTCATAACAATCAATTATACTACTCACAGAAACATACCTTATATATGCTTTATAATTTACCTATTGAGACTTCCAATAGATAACTTCTCCATGGGCTTTTTTATTCTAGTTGCCCCACAAGCATAACCATGATATCCTAGGGATTATAATCAGTGACCGCCTTTACTTCCTTAGTGATACCTCTTGATGTATTATTCTGCCTGTTCTCCTTTCTTGTTTTCTATATTCTTGAATTTATTTCAAAATAAAATAATATTTCATTTTTTAAAAATGCCACCTAAGGCAGGGTTTTTATATCCATTTTGGAGTATAATGTGCAGAGTGTGGAGAAGCTGTTTTTGAGAACTACAACTCCCAGCATAGCCATGCTGGCTAGGGAACTCTGGAAGCTGTAATCGACAAAAGTTTTTTCAAGCTCTGGTGAAGCTGAACAATTTTTTTAAAAATACTAATTTAAATTTGTCTCTAAAAACTGGATGGCTTGAAGTCTTATACTTTTCAGCATAGTGAGTCCTATCACTCTGGAGAGGCACCTGGGAATGCCCCCCCCCCCAAAAACACACACAGACACTAAAATTAGTGCCACCAATTTAAGTGAAGTAATAGCATTCCTTTTTCCTTTAGAACAGAAAAAAAAAACTTCAACATGATGTTGGATAATTTCATTATATTCAAAAGGAAACAGAATGGTGTTGGGCTTCTGTGACTTGACATGAATCAATGTCAGCACTCTTAGTAGAGGAGTAAAGTAAAGTGAGGGAACCCAGTTGCCCCTTGAGAATAGTCAACCAAGTTCTCCCTATACAACCTGCAAATTTCAGAAGGATAAATGCAGTGGTTCCGGAGTTATGTTGTGGAAACCAAATTATGGAATTCCTACTCTGGAAAAATGTAGCTTCTCTTTTAAGAATTGCCTTAGCAGCTAAAGATCTTTTTGAATTTTTATATAACTGACCTTTTAGTGTATGTTCAAGTTCTCATTTTCTGCTTTTATGCTGAATTGTTCTATCTTGCTCTTGGTTTTATGGTATGAAACTGATTTTAGGAATGTAGACAGCTTTTGATTTGCTTTATGTGTTTTCTGATCATTTTTGTAAGGAGCTTCAAGTTTATTCTACCAATAAAAGCCAGGTTATATGATTTAAATTTTAAAAGTCATCTGTTGTTGTTCTTATTACAAGTTCATGAATGTATAAATTCATCTTTCTAATATTTCACAAAGTCATCTATCTCAATGATCGTAATCAAATCTTTACATCAAACTGCAATACAATTTACTCAGATATAAATCCTAGGTCAATATGTATAAGATTCTAAGCTAAGGCTGTAATTTCAAATGTATTTACAAGGAATTAAAGTTGCACTGGATGCAAATGTTGCTCTTCCAAATACAATCGTCCCTCCCAATTTGCGGCTTTGGCACTCATGTTTTTGATCATTTGTGAGGCCAAGGCCGCCACTCTTCCCTCCTGCTCTGTAGCTAGTCCAATTGAGCTGGCTATGGAGTGGCACAGAAGAGTTTGAGGTAAATGCCCCCATGCTTGCCTCAAACTCTTCCCTGCCACCCCATGACCAGCTCAATTGGACTAGTTATGAAGCAGGAGGGAAGAGTTTGAGGCAAGCACTGGGATGCTTGCCTTAAATTCTTCCCTCCCACCCCATAGCCAGCTCAATTGGGCTAGCTACTAGGCAGGAGGGAAGAGTTTGAGGCAAGTGCCAGGGTGCTTGCCTTAAACTCTTCCCTCCCAGCTCAGTTGGGCTAGCTATGAAGCAGGAGGAAAGAGTTTGAGCCAAGCACTGGGGGGCTTGGCTTAAACTCTTCCATCCCACCCCATAGCCAGCTCAATTGGACTAGCTATGGGGCAGCAAGGTAGGATTTGAGGCCAGGGCGCTTGCCTTAAACTCTTCCCTGCAGCTCCATAGCCAGCTCAATGGGGCCAGCTACAGGACAGGAGGGAGGTGTGTGGAGTTATTCGTAAATATTTCGGATTTGTGAGGGTCCTCCACTCCTAACCTCATTTATTACTTTGCATGGTTATGCTCTAATCCCCAACCATAGGAGAAAACTCTAATGGATTTTAGTTCTTGGTAGATATGTACAAGACTAAGCTGCTAGTGGCAGTATTAAACAGAGTTAGAAAGAATATTTGAATATTTGGAATGTGGGAAATAAAAAGAGGGCTTCTAAAATGTTGGGAAACCCAAATGACAAAATATTTCTGAAGAATATTTTTTGTCCCTGGGCCCCCCAAGTCTTCCAATTGTTGCTGCTGTTGTTTACTGCATAGAGACAACCTCAGCCCATAGCAACCCTGTGGATAAGAAATCTCCAAGCCCCCCTGTTCTTCACTGCTACACTCAGGTCCTGCAGTGTCATGCCCATGGCCTCTCTGATTCAACTCAACCATCTGGTATATGGTCTTCCGCTTTTCTACTGCCCTCTACCTTTCCCAGCATCATTGTCTTTTCCCATGATTCATGCTTTGTGATGATGTGGCCAAAATATGACAACCTCAGTTTAGTCATCCTGGCTTCCAAGGAGAGTTCAGATTTGATCTGTTCTGGAACCCATTTGTTTATTTTCTTGGCCATCCATGGTATTCTCAGCACTCTTCTCCAGCATCTCTCATTAACTCTCAAATGAGTTAATTTTCTTTCTATCAGCTTTCTTCACTGTCTAGTTCTGAAACAATAAAATTGAAAAGCCCGCCCCCCCAAAAAGCAAAAGGTAATATAAATAATATTTATCTATTTCAGTTTGAAAATTAACAAAACAATGTATATATAAAAAAGTATTCAAAACCAATACAGACAAAAGATACAAAATGAACAAAAGCCCCCCCCCCCAAAAAAATGGCAAGCAAAATTATACAAAATAGCAAATATACCAAACAATATAAACTACATTGAAGCAGGGTAACACAAAATATAATGCAAAAGGGAAAAGGCTAAGACAGAGAGGGCGTCACAAAAGACAACTAGCATTATGAAGGCTCAGCAACTGATTAAGATAATACACACAGATGAAACTTATTTCTCTCTCACCTGCTCACCATTAACTCTATAATGACCAAAGTTCTAGATCTTGTCCCTGTTCCAACATGCCTTCTCAAGATATATCAACAATGTCATTATAGTCAATTACATTATTAACCAAAGTTAGACATGTTCAACATTTCACAAAAAATATAAATTTCACTGTCAACAATGGCTCAGTTAAAATATCTTCTATCATCTCATCAGAAAGACAATATTCAATATCAATCATTCCCTTTTGAAACAAATCTTTATTAATTGACATTTTAATCCAATAGTTTTACTTCTAGCTTTAGTACTTTTCCCTTTACATATTGCATTACAAGCTTGATTGTCTTCAAACATTACAGTTGGTATATGTTCATTAATGCTAAAGTTCTTTAACAAATGAAAGATCCATTCTAATTCATTACATGCGCTTGCTGCTGATATACATTTGGCTTCTGCTGATGACTGAGCCATAATATTCTGTCTTCTACTGGTCCAATCAATGAGGTTGTTGCCATAAAAAAAACAAATATCCACTACTTGATCTATAATCTGTTGACTCTGCCCCTCATAGATTTCTTCTTCACATGTATTGTTTACCCTTACGCATTTTTAGAGCTCTTCTGTGTATCATGTCCAACTTTTTATTACATTGTTGTTGTGTATTACATTCCACTTCTGCTCATAGAACATCCCCACCCTTCATTTAAATTTCTCTTTGAATTTGTTATTGGCTTCTATTTCTCTACACTGATTGTTGTTATCATTCTCTTTGTCCTTGTGCCCTAATCACTGGACCAGTAGCATTCATGTTTTTGATTGTGTTCCTATCTCCCTTTTCTTTTGCTTGTCTACCTTTAACTTTCTTGCATTTAAAAATAATCTGTTGGAATGTTCTTCAGATCATATTTGGGTATGGTTATTGATTTGATATTCTTCAGCTTTATTCTAATTTTGGATGTTAGTAGTTTGTAGTCTGTCACTTCAAATAGATTTGGATATTATTCCTAACTCCAAGTTGAGACTCACCTTTATGTGCCTTCCACAAAACTGTGACCATGTAGTGATCTGTGACCAGGAAGGGCAAGGGAGCAGCTGAGGATTATCTCCAGCTATGTTCTGATATCTGGCACTCAACATCATGCTCCAGGACCAACACAGGACCCAGAGGATGCCATTATTGTCATGCACCAGCTATCATAACATAGCTGGCAATGATCCTCAGGTACCCACTGTCACAAGCACCACTTACTTTTCTTGATGTGGCAGCCCAATGGGTTTTATTATCCCACCACTGCCCCAATATGTGATGTACTGGACCACTTTTATTTATATCTAGAGGTTTACTCCCCAAACTTCATTTCTTTATTTCTTAGTAGCGTGGAAATTCAATCCAGGTTCAGACAGGCTTGTTATTAAATAACAATAAAACTTTATTTGAATGATGGTTAACAATGTTTCATTTGTTATGTTGCATTCACTTGTTCTTGTTATACTTTGTTACACACTCTTTAACTTTAGAGAACATCAGATACTATTCTTTAGCACCCTCACACAGTCCTTATTTATTGTTATCCTTCCAACCTTATTTCTATACTAGCCCTCAGGCTAACTATATCTTGCAGGATATCAAATACCAGCAACTCCTTCACTTGGAGTGCTATATTCAACTTAAGTCCCTCACTAGTGGACTTTTCCCTCACAGTCCCTGTCTTCTGGACTGTTACACATCCAGACCCAGTCTGTCTCCAACTGTCAGCAATGCAATTCTTTATCACCTACAGCCCACAATTCTATTGACTGTCATCAGCTCACTCCTGATTGGCTGTTGGTAGCTTGGCATAATTCTGCCTGCTCTCCACACCCACCACCCTTTCAACATGGCCATGCAGAAGCCAAGGGGGATGTCATGGCTCATTGCCAACTATGCTTTAAGAGCTAGTGCATGATGGTTTAGACAACTTTTAAGACCACCTTGGGGTCTCAAGAAGCCTTAGAGAATGACTGTTATTGTGGCCATGTCAGAAGCAGCAGGGGAAAAGGTGAGCAGGAGAGAGGGGAGGTTCTTCTCCTGCATGAATATCTTCAAAATTGCACAGTTTTCAAAGACTTTCCCATAGTGGGAAGAAAACTGAGTAAATTATTCATTCTTCCCTGAGAGAACTAATAATTTAAAGAAGAACATTCTTGGTATTAAAATGCTGTAAACAAATGATCAACTAGTTGTAGGAAGCAAGGAAACCAGCCAAAAAATGGTCTACAGTTCAACCCTATTATGGAACCCTAAACATGTCTACTCAGAAATAAGACTGAATAAATTCAACCTTAATCTCTACATGTCATGTGTCTTCTTGGACTGCTTCCACACTAGGGCCTGAGTCCTATTGTTAATCCCCAATTACAGTAGACCTATTGAATCAATGGGATTTACATATGTATTGACACATCATTCAATCATTGATTCAATGAGTCAGAACTATCAATGGATTCAGACCTAGGTGTCTAGTGTGGAATTGATATGCCTTATTTGTCACATTTTACAGAAAATTCTGATGACACTACCATCACTGTGTAATCCTCTGATGCTTTGCCAGTTCTTCTTTCATCTCTTTTCTTACTGCAGAAAATCCCACTTTTTTAGGAGGACAGAAATGTGCCATGACTGTTACAAAATGTGCCTGCCTTTAATACAATTCTTCTATTCCATTAAAGAGGTCAGGATTGATGTGATCAGGAAGAGAAACTCTCAGCTCAACTCATGCACACCAGTTTTGTGGACACTATTTTATAGTCCTGTGTTTTTGTTGGTTTAAAAAAAAAAAGGAAAAAAAGCTTTTTTAAAAAAACAAATATCCAAAATAACCAATCTTTTAATTAGTACTCAAAGAAAAACTGTTTAAAATTAAACTAATTCACAAAATACTAGTTAATTGTAAGCATGTTCTAGTGCTAGAGTGCTTTAAAGCTAACTGAAAAAGTAAGGTATAATAACATCCAAAATCCACAAAACAGCACTCCTTCATTGGGCCAACCAAAATGCACAAAATACATGATGCAAGCTTTCAAAGATCCACAGGCTTCTTCATCAGACAAAATCAAACAAGAGAAAGAAAGAAAATAATGATGCTGGAGTCATAGGTCTACATTTTGTCAAAATACTGTTGTAGTTGTTCTCAGTTAAGATAGTATGGCCAGATGTTCTGTAGAAAAAGGCCATTCCTCCTCCATGGTCGTACAAGCTCTGGGAGACAAAGAATTGAAAAGTCCAGGAAATAAAATTTAAACTCCATTAGCAACACATAGGCTGCTCCCGCACTGCAGAAATAATCCAGTTTGACACCACTTTAACTGCCATGGCTCAATGCTATGGAATTCTAAGAATTGTGGTTTGTTGTAGCAGAGCTCTTGAATAGTGCGACACAGCATAAGCAAGGTGGAGTGGGGCCCTTTACCTTGCTGCCAACATGTTGTCCTACATGGAGACACTGAGGGAAAAGACCAGGGAAGCTGTCCCCTGAAGCCCTTCCCCTGGGAGCACCACCTTCTGCCCTGGGTGACACCCAGGGCAGGGATGGCACTGAGTCTGTTTTGTTGCATTTGGGAAAAAATGGACACTGTTTAGATAAAACTTGCCAAATGCAGTCCCATTTAAAAAAAAAAAAAACAGTTCATCTTTGTTGGAGGTAAAAACCTCAGAGTTAAGTCCTAGTTCCTTGGTTCCCTGTTGTGGCTAAAATGCAGTATCCTCAAATTCAGAAAATGGCCTGGATATGAATAAAATAAGAATAAATAAATAAAAAAAGAATCCTCACTTTTTCAGTAATAGTGTGCTTTCTTTAATTAAAACCTTTCCAGTCTACATTTCTGAATCAAAGCAAATGTTAAAACTGTTTGCTTTTTGACATTTCATGGGGAGTCTTGTGTAATCATGCTTACATGAATAAACTTCTAGCACTACATGAAAAATATTGAGTTTGCCATACATGGAGGAGTTGATTAAATATTTTCTCTCTCTGAAAAATGGCCACTTGGACAAATTGGACCTTTTCTACCAAAAGCACTTATGCCGTACCCACTGGTGTGAACAGAAGAAAGCAGGCTCATCATTTCAGCATGCAGAAAGGGTCCACCATTCCAAATGGGGTGGAAAGTCGATTATAATTCCACTTATAGCTTCCAGTGAAAGAAGAGCAATGGCCTATTAGCACTTGGGGCACTTGATTGGAATCAGCTCCCATGTACGGTAATTTCTAAAGGCAAACATCAAAGAAAATACTGGCAGACAGAACAAAAATCTAAGTTCTTGGCATTAGGCTTGCACTCTATTTATGAACAGATAACATTTCACCCCCAAACCAAATTAAATCATTACATTAACAATAACATGTTCACCTGCAGGCATTCAAAGCCCATTAAGCCAGAGTAAATGGGAAATAGGGCTGCCCTTCAAAGCATTTCAAACACTGTTGATACTTCACTCTCTGTGTGTGCAATATTGATTGCTTGAGTAATGAAGGGTCTTTCCTTCCCTGGAAAATGCACTGAGAATCATACTGGTACTTTGCTTCTAGGGATAATTCTAGGCCATATGCTGCTAAAGCACAAAGGAGATACATCTTACTCAGGGCAGGAAGAAGGAAAATATTAAAGATTAAATTTTAAAAGAAGGGGGAAACAGATCACATTAATTATGCAAAAAAGGTGGAGGAAAGCTTTCAAAACATTTTAAAAAGAAACTGGAGCCTCCTCTTAAGTATAAAGATAGGAATAGTCAGGGAAACAGCATATTCAAGAATCCATTGCTAAACATCATCATGGTTTGTTTAAGGTTATGTTAGTTTTCAGCTATGGCTGCCCTTGGGGGCTATGGCTGCACTGTCGCAAGCAGTGACATCAGATGTTTTCCATGTCAGTGGGGTGATGAATCCACTCCAGGTTTTAACCTGAATTATAAAAGAAATATTGAAGATACTGAACTCCATCCCCAAAATAAGTTTGGCACCTTTGATAGACCCTTTAAAGTTCTCATAAAATGCACATTCTCATAAAATGTTCTGATAAAATGCCCCCATGAACATGAGCTCCACAAGTCGCCACTAGGCATAGAGTTCCAACACAATCCCAAACCCCCCACCTGCCCTGCTTTTTAACTATAGTAGCAACTAGATTAGCACATGTGTACACATAAGACTTTGGGCTTTTTAGTGAGTTACAAAATTCAAGTGTGTCCATGTGGAAGTGTTATAACTGAAAATGTATTTCATATTCCACTATATTCCACCCTTTACAAAAGTGTGAGAACTCATTTTCCCCCCTTTGTTTTGTTCATGCCCAACACATCCTGCTGACTTTCTAAGATTACAGTTTCAGGCCTTCCTAGCCAGCATAGTAAATGGAGAGTCTCAGATCAGGACTGTGCACAGTATACTACAAAAAACAAAAACAAAAAACAAACTACACAGTAAAGCTTCTAATGCCAGAATGTTAAGATTACACACATATATGTAGGATTAGACATATATACATATAGTGCATAAACAATCTGCATTACATTATGTATCTGGACCCTGGAGGCCTTTCTTGGGTTATCTTGCCAGGACTAGCCATCTCGGCAATAGCATCACTGCTGAGGGGGTGATACCAAGTTGGCTCCCTGCCCCTCATGGGCAATATTTTAACCTGCATGATCACTCCTCGGCCCAGCACACTGGCTTTTGGGGCCTGCTAGGTCTGGAGTGGGGCCTCCTTGGCCCAGTGTGGGGACTTTGGGGCCTGCTAGACCCAGCTTGAGGGCTTTGGGGGACTGCTAGGTCCAGCACAGGGGCTTTGGAGGCCTGCTAGGCCTGGCGTGGGACCTCCTTTGCACCCCCCCCCCGCACCCAGAAACCCTGCCGGAGGTCTGGGGCCAGAATTCCTACCCCCTGCCCTGGGTGTCACCATGTATGGGAACAGCACTGCATCTCAGGTGTAGCAATTAACTCTGCATAATGGGACCCTTTTCAGTAGTAGCTCAGAAGGTACACCTCATATTTTACTTGGCATGTCCTTCTGAGGTAGACCCATCTGATGCCTATTTTTAATTATCCTTTCAGTAACAGACAAATACTTTTTAAATTTTGCCAGGCCTTTTAAATCATGCTGTAATTTTTAACCTCATATCCGCCAACATTTCACTGATGAAAACGAAGACACATGTGACCAACCAACATCAGAGTGTGGTCAAGATGACTAAAGCTATTAGTGAGGAAGAACACACAAGCTAGGTGTTTACTTTTGCCTGAGTCTACATGGAAGGGCAAGATTCTGCTCCCTTTTGTCCTCTTCCTCCACTACATAAATTAGGTGCAAACCACTTTACTCACTGACCTTTTCAGCAATTGAAATAAGCTAAGGATGAAAGGAGAAAGTAGGAGGAGAAATTGGGACATTTTGAAAGCAGGTGAAAAAGTGGGACAAAAGAGTTTTCACTGGAATTGTCAGTGCCAATTTTGGACAGTTGGAGGGTATGTAGAGGGTATGTAGTTTTAGCATGATTTATCTGCTCTTTGTCCTGCCTTTGTTCTTAATCTGGAGTTTGTTTCAATGTTGTATCAATGCTGTGACACATTTTGTTGCATTGTTGTATTTTGCTTGCTTATTTTTATTCTGAAAGTCCCCCTTAGAACTATGTTCAAATGTTCAAGCAAGATAGGGGTGAAGAAGTTTCAGTTTCCACCACCTCATCAGCCCTTTCTCTTAATGCAGGGATCAAGAAAATCTGGCCAATGAGCTACAAGTAGTTCCCAGGATCATTTTGTAACCCCCAAGTCCAAAAAAATTGAAAACTCTTTAAAAAAAAAAACTGTCCCCAAACACCCTCAAATGCCCTTCAAGGGAACTGGGAAAAGAATTATGCCATCTCCTTCCTGGGCTCATTTTAGGCCTAAGGTAAGGCTTCTTTAACTGTAAACAACTTTCTGTTGTAAAGCAGGCCCCTCCTTGGCCTATAATGGCCTCAGGGGAGCCAAATGGGGAAAGTACACCCTAAAGTCTAGAGAGATTTCCCTTCCCCCCCCTTCCCAGGCTGCTGGGTGTATGTAGCCCTCTGAGGTCTCCTGGGGGAGGAATGCAGCCCTCTAACCCCTGGCAGTTGTCTACCACTGGCTCAATGTGCATGTGTGTGAACATGTACGGGCATGTAGGCACACAAGGGAGAAAGAGAGAAACTGGTGACTTTTCCCAACCTTTGATAGCTATCTCATTCCAAAAATTTCCAAGAGATGTCTATATCAGGAAAGATTTCAAAAATCATCTTTCACCAGTAAAAAACCCCAACAACTATTTTTTAGTCTAACCTTAGACTGTGATCAGAATTGGCCAAAGAGATCTAACCACACAGAGATCTCACAACAATCTATATGCGTTTTTCATACAATAATGTATGAAAAACACATGACAAGCCTGATTTTTTCCTCCTCAAGGTTAAGACAGGGAAGATTTGTTGTGGTTGTTAGGTGCCATCCAGTCGACCTCGACTCATGGCGACCCTGTGAAGATATGTCTCCAAGCTCCACATCCTCTACCTATCTACTCAGGTCCTGTAGGCTCAGGCCCATGGTCCCCCTAATGGAATCTATACATTCAGCATGCCGTCTTCTTCTCTTTCTACTGGTCTCAACCTTCCCCAGTATCATTGCCTTTTCTAATGAGTCATGCCTTCACATGATGTAGCAAAAGCATTATTATTATTATTATTATTATTATTATTATTTCTTATACCCCGCCTTTTGCCTTGGCTCATTCCCACTTACATTTAATCCGATTTGCTAGTCATGTTGACACCAGGTCACTGATTCGATCAAGGCAGATGCATTGCTCCCACTGTGGAAGTAAATCATGTCCTAATTCCATGTCATTCCCACTAGTGACATGGAATTAGCTGGAAGAGGAGGAAGAAGAGGAGGAGGAGGAGGAGGACAGGTGCCCCATCCCAAAGTCCTGGCTAGGCCCTGGCAGCCTGGGAGGCCTGGTGCACCTGCCAGCAACAAAGAGCCCCTAGGGCTACTCTCTCTTGCACCTGCCACAGGCCCAGCATCTGAGGCCAAGACAGCCGGCTTTCCCACCGCACCCCCAGAACACCAGAGAGCTGGCACAGCCCCCAGAGCACCGGGGCTGGGGTGTGGATCCAATGGGTATGACCCCAGTGCCAGCACCAACAGCCCCCACTGCCACCAAACATATGCAATTCTATTCGATTCAGGTCTGTCATTCACACTTGTTCAACATGTTCCTGAATTGATTTTTTTTTCAAAAGAACCACCAGAAAACTACTATTCAAAAATTGCAGTTCTTTTGGATTTGTTGCAGTTCAAAGCAGTCCAAGCGATCTCGCTTCTGAAATGATTCCAAGTGGGGACAAGGCACATATACAGCAATCAGCAAATCACTGTAAAACATAGTGGGAACAACACATTGGCAAGGAAGGTTTGGGGGTCCCTAAAAAAGACATACACACACACCTAGTTTGTGTTGAACAAATCCAGGCTGCCTTCAAATTATCCATCTGATAGTTCTCTCCTTTCTTTCACAGTTTAACTTGACAGAGCAGACAGTCCCTCTTCCTTCGCTTGCAATACTCAATTTAGTTAGCATCTTTTCCAAAGTGATTCTCCCATCATTCGTAATTATAGTTCTGGCTAAATCTGACAACATTAATCTTACAATTATCCTCACCTTTTTTATTAATAATAATAATAGTAAAAGAAAACCCAACTACTTTGCAAAATTGAAGTCAATGGAGAATTTCACAGCCCAAGAATAAATTGAAAGAGCAGCTACTAATTATAAAGAAAGTCAAAGAGAAGTTAAAGGGGTTTTTTTTAAAAAAAAAAAAATCCCATGACAGATATAACGAAAGGAGTGAGTGATAAGGACTTTTCAGGAAGGTAACATCTGATAATTTTGCTATCATAATCTTTATCTTTAATGTAATTTGAAATTGGATCCACTGCTCAAGCATTAGCATATTTTCTTTTTACTCACTGATTCAGTGCTCCACAATGAGCATTGATTAATATGCCTTAGAAAGCTGAATTGGACTTTAGCTTGTGTTGTTGAGGTTTTTTGGTTTTGTTTTGTTTTTACTTTCTCATCTTCATACCTTAACACAGAGGTAGGCAACCTTTCCCCTTTAAGGGCCGAGGGACTTCAGCTCCCAGAAGCCTCAGCCATGTTGGCCAATAGTCCCATGTTGGCCAATAGTTCCTGGGATTCTGGGAGCTGAAGTCCTTCGGCCCTTAAAGGGGAAAGGTTGCCTACCCCTGCCTTAACACTACAATCCTGTGCATGTCTACTTAAAAGGAAAACCCAGAGTGAGTTTAGCAGGGCTTACTTTTAACAAAGTGTATAAACAACTGTAGATTTCAAGATATTATGGGGGGCAGTTAGGAACATGGTAAGCAGACTTTATACTGAGTTAGGGGCTTGGCAGACTGGCCTTAAGGGCTGGCCTGGGGGTGGACATGGGGCGAGGCAGCCACACACCAGCCACCCCAACTCCACCTCAATGCTGTCCTGATGCCATGCGCTCATCCGCATGGTGTGCAGCATCACGACACCCTCCTGGCGCAGCGTGTACACACGCTGCACCAAAAGGGCAAGGAAGAGTCACAGCGCTGGCTCTTAAGGTGGCCTTTTGCCACCCCTAAAAGGAGCAGCATTTTGCCGCTCTTTTGGGGGCGGTAAAAGGGAGGATTGGGGCTGTGGCGTGGGGTTGCTGCAGCCCCGATCCGCTACTTCCAGGGGCAGCTCTGGGCTGCCCCAAAAGGTGGGTCTGTAAAGGCCCTTAGACCACTAGCTCAGTACTGCCAAATTGGACCATTAGCCATGGCTTTCCAGGGATTTAAGCAGGATTCTATCTTAGTCCTACATGAAATCCCAAGTTTACCTTGTTGGTCTCTGCTCTGAACAGTAACCTTCTCCTGACCTGTTCAGCTTCTGAAATCAGATGTGCATAGGAATATGCTATATCTGTTTCCTTGATTTCCTTGAAACCTTGATTTCAGGTTTGTGCCTGCTATTAAAAATGGCAATACCCAAAAACCAAATGTAGAACATTTCCACTTTCCTGGACATACCATAAGGGATTTAAGGCCCTGCGATTTAACCTCTTCCCCCCCCCCCCCATTTAGCAGCTCAGCTAGCATGGTATATACCACTTAGAAATTTAGGACTGGTAGACAAAGGATTATTGGCAGTCCCACCAATGTGTACGGTTCTGTCAAGGCTGTGAGCCTTTCATGATCTGGCTCCACATTTGTGGAACAGCCTTCCTTTGCACCTCCAGCTGGAGGTTGATCTGATCCACTTTCATAAAGCATTGAAAACCTTCCTCTTTGATTCGCCAGATAACTAAGCTTATCACAGGAACGGGAACGGAAAGGAACAGGACAAAAACACATGTTACTGGACAGGAGATGCCACTGATGCCTCTGGGAGTCCCCAAGCTGTTCCCCAGCTGTTCCTGGCAGCTGATTTTTGAAGGATTGTTCGTTCTTCAAAATTGGCTGCTAGGAACAGCTGGGGAACGGCTTGGGGACTCCCAGCAGCATCGGTGGCATTCTCCTGTCCAGTAACATGCATTTTTGTCCCGTTCTGTTCCGTTCCTTTCCATTCCCGTTGCTGTAAGTGCCGTGTGATAAGCTTATAAGCTGCTAAGCATGCCTAAGGTGGTATAGGTGGGCAGTGACTCGGGAAGATTTTGTTTGTTTTGTTTTTAGCATATTAGTATATTATTTTAGTATTTTATAGTTTGGACTTTTATTGTTTGCTTTTTATTGTATATGTTTTGATGTACTGCCCTTTGGTGGAAAAGGCATTATTATTATTATTATTATTATTATTATTATTAATTACAGATCACAGTCCTTGAACAAGGAAATTACAAAGGAAAAATAAAAAGAGAAATAGATGAATTATATTCAGAAATTCCAATCTATTATCAGAGATGTGAACAAACATAATAGCTTCATGACACAGTGCATATACTAACACAAAAGTTCTTGCTATTGCACATATAACAAAGGAATCTTCTTAGAGAGTTTTGAACCCAGGGAAACTTATTTTTGGTAAACAGATTTATCACCTTCGAACATCAAAACCAACTGAACACTGTGAAAATTTGAAAGAGCTGTATCGCCTCACTCAGCCCTTTGAAAAATTATAGTAAGGGATATGATGTGCATCTTCCTGGATCCTATTACGTTCTATCCCACTTCCACAACTGTATACTTGAGGCCTTATACCATTTGGTACTGCAGTCAAAAAGTGGATTTATTAACTACAAAGCTCATGCTAAAATAAAAACCAGTTAGTCTTAAAGGTGCTGCCACATTTCTCCATCCTTCCTTCCTCCCCTTTATGCTGCAAGAGACCAAGTAGCTTACGACACTACACTCTTATGGTGCTGCTATTCCACTTTAACTGCTCTGGCTGCCTCCTGTTTCATTCTTGGATTTGCAGTTTAAGGAGGAGCATTTAGAATTCCCAGCCAGAGATCTCTTATGCCTCACTGAACTACAAGCCTCAGAATGCAACAGGAGGCAGCCTGTTTTTTTAGGGTAATGAAAATGTTCATTATTCTAAATTGAAGATGTCCACATTTGGTTCTTCGGTGTAATATTCAGTGAAGGGCAACTTAACATTTTTATAGGGCTTATGAGTTGAGTCAACCTAATAGCACAGAACTTTTGAATTGCTCCTGAGTGAGAATAGCACAGACATCAAAAGACAGTATATTATAGTTTGGTTCTTCTATGACAATAAAAATAACATAATTCAAGACCAGGAAGGAATAAAAAGACATTGGATGCAATACACAGAAGAACTATACAAAAGAGATGACAAAATGAAGGACACATAGAGCGAAGAGCCATATGAAGATGAAACCCAAATTCTAAAAACTGAGGTGGAAGCTGCAATACAAGAAATGGCAAAAAACAAGATTCTATGGAAATATGGAAAGATTCTATGGAAAGATTTTATGGATTTTATGGAAATAAAATTTAAAAATTAAAAAAACAAAACAAGATTCTAGGAATAGATGATATACCCACAGAACTACTGCAATCCACACTGACAGAGTCAACTCTAGTGTTAACCAACATATGTCAACAGATATGGAAAACAAAATGATGGCCAACAGATTGGAAGCAATCAATATACATCCCCATCCACAAAAAAGGAGATACAAGAGATTGCAGCAACTAAAGAACCATATCACTAATCTTCCATGCAAGCAAAATTATGTTCAAAATACTGCAACATAGACTCCAACCATACATGAAGAAAGAAATCCCAGAGGTCCAAGCAGGATTCAGGAAAGAAGAGGCACCAGGGATCACATTGCAAATATACAGTGGCTAATGGAGCATAGCAGGGAGTTCCAAAAGAAAATCAGCATGTGCTTTATAAACTATAGCAAAGCCTTTGACTGCATAGATCAGGGTTAGTCAACCTTTCCCCTTTAAGGGCCGAGGGACTTCAGCTCCCAGAAGCCTCAGCCATGTTGGCCAATAGTCCCATGTTGGCCAATAGCTCCTGGGATTCTGGGAGCTGAAGTCCCTCAGTCCTTAAAGGGGAAAGGTTGCCTACCCCTGGCATAGATCATGAAAGGCTATGGGATGTCTTTAAAGACATGGGAGTGCCAACACATCTGCTAGTCCTAATGAGGGGATCTGTACTCAGGACAAGAGGCTACTGTCAGAATAGAACACGGAGAAACAGAATGGTTCCCAGTTGGCAAAGAAGTCAGAGAAAGCTGCATCCTATCACCCTACCTATTCAACTTATATGCAGAACATATTGTAAGGAAAGCAGGCTTGCACATGGAAGAGGGAAGAGTGAAAATAGGAGGAAGAAATATCAACAATCTGAGATATGCTGACAACACCATAATACTAGCAGAAAACCTCACAGACTTGGAACAACTGCTAAGGAAGATCAAAGAAGAAGGTGCAAAGGCAGGCTTAATTTTGAACATAAAGAAAACAAAAATAATGACTTCAGAGAACTTACACATATTCGAACTAGACAATGAGGAAATAGAAATAGTAAAAGAGTTCTCATATCTGGGATCAAACATTGATTGGAATGGGGACTGCAGCCAGGAAATCAGGAGAAGATTAAGAATGGGGAAGGCGGCTATGAAAGCACTAGAAAAGATCCTAAAATGCAAACACATAAAACTCAGAACAAAAGTTAGAATCATACACACCATCGTATTCCCTATTACGATTTATGGATGTGAGAGCTGGGCAGTCAGGAAAGAAGATAGGAGGAAAGTCAACGCATTTGAGATGTGGTGCTGGAGAAGAGTGCTGAGGAATCCATGGTCAGCCAAAAGGACAAACAAATGGGTCCTAGAACAGATCAAGCCAGAGATATCCCTAGAAGCCAAGATGACAAGACTTAGGGCCTCTACAGACCAGCCCAAAGGGTCGGCCTGGAGGCAGGGATGGAGAGAGGTAGCCGCACGCTGTGTGCTCCAACCCCACACCAGTGGCATTCTGATGCCACGTGCCGTTATGCACGGCACGCGGCATCAGGACATCCATCCGGTGCAGCATTTTGATACGCTGTGCTGGAAGGGGAACTAAAGAGCTGTGAGCCGGCTCTTAGGGCGCCCTTTTGCCAGCCTGGAAAAGAGCGGCATTTTGCGGTTCTTTTCTGGGATGACAAAAGGGAAGATCAGGGCCGAGGCATCCGGCAGCCTCGGCCCCAATCCTTTGCTTCCCGGGGTGGCCCAGGGCCATCCGTCTGCATCCTCCCTTAGACTGTTGTACTTTGGACACATCATGAGAAGGCATGAATTTTTGGAAAAAACAATGTTAGGAAAGTTGGAGAGAAGTAGAAAGAGAAGAAGGCCACATGCTAGATGGATGGACTTTATTAAATAGACCATGAATATGAGTTTGCGGGAGCTGGGCAGAGCAGTAGAGGACAGAGGGGCCTGGAGGTGTCTCATCCATAGGGTCGCCATGGGTCGAGACCAATGTGAAGGCAGTTAACAACAACAAAGTTTGGTGAGCTGCCTTCCTCTGAATTCTTTTTTATCACTGTGCTGTTTTAATGCTGTTGCTGCGGTTGTTGTTGTTTTGTGCATCAACTCGGGAGACTTTGTGGGCTGGGGGCAATATATGAATACTTTAAATAAATAAATAAACTACAAGTAGAGCTTTCTGGCAGAGAATTCTGGGTCCCCTTCCCTCAACTACAAATCCCAGTATTCCATAAGAAAAAGCCATGGCAGTACTGTAATTGTGGAGTGTGAAGACACCTATGTCTGAAGAAAAGTAGGTCTTAAGATATATATCTCAATATATTTTGCCTTCAACAAGCATATTTGTGCCGTTTCATATTTATAAAGAAAGCACATAATCAGATGGAAAGAGCTTGAACACGTCCAAACATTCATTAAACTTTTGTAAGCAAAACATGTAGGTTGGTCAGCAGAGATATTTGAACAAAGTTGGCAAAATTACAAAACTCACAAATATGAGTTTGCAGGAGCTGGGCAAAGCAGTAGAAGATAGGGGGGCTTGGAGATGTCTCATCCATAGGGTTGCCATGGGTTAAGATAGACATGAAGGCAGTTAACAACAGCAAATAACAATAATTTTGTTCTGCTGTAGAATAGACAAGTATCTGCCCCATCCTTTGGCAATGCTTCAAGCTGGTTCCAAGCACAGTTGCTAAAAAAGCAACATGCAAAGTTGGCAGTATACTTTAAGAGGCATGCCACTATGCAATGGGGGGGGGGGGGGGGGAGATGTGCTGCTGAATAACAAATTGCCTTAATTTTGAAAGACAGCATACTCCTCTGCAAGTCACATGCTAATAGTCTACTAAAGCAGTGGAGACAAGACTCTATTCCTTTCTCAATGTACTGAAAAAGATTCATTCCATATATTCAGGTTAATTAGTGACATTTCTAACATAAAGCCATAATGTTCTCTGTGCTGAAGTGATTTATTAAATCCCTGTCAGACTTGAATTGGGAGCAGCACAGCATCACTGCAACCTACAGCACAATAAACAATACTGAAAATTACTGTTGTCTATCTCATTCAGTTCAGAGGTGTGGGGGTTGGGAGTGATGATAAGATACAGAAAGAAATACATTATTTCCTATGTCTTTGGTTAAAGCAATTGGAAATTACATGTTATATTGCCTCAATATACAGTCAGCAGGTTTCTTGAATTTGTTTAAGCAATTAACCTGGGGCAAAGAGAGTGTCTAGCTTTACAGTTTTATGCAAAAGATGCCATCTTTTACAAAGCCTCTAAACCAGTGGTTCTCAAACTTTTTACTTGTTGACTGCAAGATCAGCAGGTTGGCAGTTCAAGGCCCAGGTGCCACATGATGGGTTGAGCTCCCATCACTAGTCTCAGCTTCTGCCAACCTAGCAGCTCAGTAACGGAGATGAGCACCACCCCTACGGCTGGACACAACTTGACAAGCTTGTCAATGGGGAATGCCTTTACCTTTACTGTCTTTACATCTACATGCAAACATCATATCCCCTCCCTGCCATAGTATATGAATAAAAATGTTTTGTTTCTTAGTGTGCATATTTTCATTTACACATTTATTATGTTCATTTTTAAAACATTTTATAAAGAAATAGTTGTCTTCCTCCTCCTCCTCCTGCCTCAGGCAGATGCTCCAAGCTTTCTCCTTGCCTTTCTTTTCTCCTCCAGGAATAAGTTTGGGAGGCGGAGGGGAGGATCAGGTCCTCCAAGTCTCATGCCCATCCCCTTGAGCGACTCTCATGCCTCCCTCCCCAGAGTCTTACTCCACAGTCTGAGAACCCTTGCCCTAGATTATTGCGATAATGAGCATCCCCAATAGAGACAAGAGACACAACTCCTGTCTTGAATCCCACTGAAATGAATGGAAGTTGTGAAAGAGCACAGCTTTTGGAGTAGGTGATATTTGGAAGGCCAAGTATCACCAATAGGCCATGCTGTTGAAATTATATTACTAGTTTTAACCTTTTCTTCACTTCATCTGATATTCATCTGTTGTCTTGACTAGAAAAATAATAGTTATCCTGTACCTGGGTCAGTAACATTAAATATTGTTCTTCTGGTGGAAGATGATTCCACAAGGAATGTTAATATTTTGTCATATTTCCAAGGCCCTATCCAGTCTGTTATCTAATATAAGGCCAAAGTAATAATGGTGGACAGGCTGTGGATATCCATTTTTTAACCTCTGGTTCTGGGAAGTGAACTTTAAAAAAGTAACTTGGCAAGCTCCAAGTGAAATAATCAGGTAATCCAAATAAGTAAATAAATACATAATTTTGAATTAGGGGATGAATCTGTTCCTTGCGATGTTTTCTTAAACATAAGAATATGGGAGTTTGAAAAGTTGCAAGATATCAATATGGACTTTGATCTGAAGTTGCAACTTACCATATCATAGAGAAAATTAGATTTGGTTAGTAAGTGCAATGTGTTATAAATATTAGAGCCTTTTGATAACTGCTCAGTATACCAAAATTCAACACTCAAAAATTGTTCACAGACATTGACATAAGCATAACATACTCAGTGGGGTTGTCTCTCAGGCAAAGGTACACTTTCCCTTAAATGACTTTCTGCAATAATAAATGTCAGAACATGCTACAAATCTATGCTATAATGTGGGTAAGTTATTTTTTGCATCAGCTACTCAACTGCTAGGTCCAAGATCAAAAGTGCAATGCACAACTGCTGATGTTGCATGCACAATGTGTATCATGCTCAGTTTTCCTGTGATAGTCTGTTTCTTCTTTTTAAGTCCAAGGACATGTCTACATAGGCTATTTGCATCAGTTTCTCTTTGCCCTCATGTTACCCTGTCCAAACAGAGAGGGCCAAAGGCTGCCAACTGTTTTCACATGGAAAGAGCAGTTCTGCAGTGAATCTGGGCCATCTCTCCCTTAAAGTGAATTCAAAAACCTCACCACTTTTCTTTCAGAAAATCTGAAGCACTCTGGAGTGAGGGTAGGTTGACTGTTTACACAGTGTTCCACTTTGCCACCTAGCACTGTTGCCGCTGGTGCAGGTCACTCCCTCTTAGGTTACATGGGGCACATGACCTTGTGACCATTGCTGGGCACATCATTTTCAACCTCAGAGGGAGTGACTCATGCTGGTGGCAGCGCTGCCGGGTGGCACAGCAGAATGTGTGTGTAGACAACCAACTGACATCACTCTAATGTGGAGGTAATAGGGATAATACATGGCAGCTTTAGGTTTAGATCACTCCAGAAGCAGTCCAGAGTATTCTGGCCAGTGTAGACCAACCATGAGAGTTATCTCAAAAATCCTCCCTTACACTGTCCTTCATTTTGTTAGTGACAGCAGACAAACCTGAGCTACTGTTTGCCAAATACAACCCAGTGCTGACCACAGCTTGAATAAGAAGATGAAAGGGAAAGAGGTCTAGCTAAATAATGGAGTGCATGTTCTCAGTGTAGAAGGTTTCAGATTCAGTCCTCCACATGGTCAGGTAGGACTCGGAAAGAACCATGTTTTCAACCAAAAGAGTTACTGCTTAACATTATCACCAAGTTGGATGGACCAGTGGTCCAATTCTGTATAAGAAGTTTTATAAAAGGAAGGATTTTAATAACACCACACCTGTAACCAGTAGAGACAAAAAGAAGTTTGGATTGTCTTCCATAAATTGTGCATACATGGTGCAATCTATTTGAACAGTATAAAAGTAAGACATGTCCTAATAAATAATTCACACAAATCTACAAAGTGTTGCTTGCTCTTGTAAAAGTATCCATACATTTTGTGAGTGTGGCAATCAAACAGAAAACAAAGAATTTTTCTTTAGTGGATCTTTGCCATGAGTATATCCACATTGCAAAATTGTAACCATTTAATACCACTTTAAGTGTCATGGCTGCATCCTATAGAAATGGAGATTTTGTAGTTTGGTGATAGATGCATAGATCATGAAAGGCTATGGAATGCCCTTAAAGACATGGGAGTGCCAACACATCTGACAGTCCTGATGAGGAATCTGCAATCAGGACAAGAGGCTACTGTCAGAACAGAACATGAAGAAACAGAATGGTTCCCAATTGGCAAAGGAGTCAGACAAGGCTGCATCCAATCACCTTAGCTATTCAACTTATATGCAGAACATATTGTAAGGAAAGCAGGCTTTGACATGGAAGAGGGAGGCGTGAAAATAGGAGAAAGAAATATCAACAATCTGAGATATGCTGACAACACCATAATACTAGCAGAAAACCTCACAGACCTAGAACAACTACTAAGGAAGATCAAAGAAGAAGGTGCAAAGGCAGGCTTACTTTTGAAGATAAAGAAAACAAAAATAATGACTACAGAGAACTTGCACACATTCATCCATCTAGCATGTGGCCTTCTTCTCTTTCTACTTCTCTCCAACTTTCCTAACATTATTGTTTTTTTCCAAAAATTCATGCCTTCTCATGATGTGTCCAAAGTACGACAGTCTAAGGGGGGGATGCAGACGGATGGCCCTGGGCCACCCCGGGAAGCAGAGGATTGGGGCCGAGGCTGCCGGATGCCTCAGCCCTGATCTTCCCTTTTGTCAGCCTGGAAAAGAGCCGCAAAATGCCGCTCTTTTCCGGGCCGGCAAAAGGGCGCCCCAAGAGCCGGTGCACAGCTCTTTAGTGCCCCTTCCAGCACAGCGTGTCAAAATGCTGCACCGGATGGATGTCCTGATCCCTAGAAGCCAAGATGACAAGACTTAGACTGTTATACTTTGGACACATCATGAAAAGGCATGAATTGTTGGAAAAAAACAATAATGTTAGGAAAGATGGAGAGAAGTAAAAAGAGAGGAAGGCCACATGCTAGATGGACGGACTTTATTAAATAGACCATGAATATGAGTTTTCGGGAGCTGGGCAGAGCAGTAGAGGACAGAGGGGCTTGGAGATGTCTCATCCATAGGGTCACCATGGGTCAAGACCAATGTGAAGGCAGTTAACAACAAAGTTTGGTGAGCTGCCTTCCTCTGAATTCCTTTTTATCACTGTGCTGTTGCTGCTGCTGCTGTTGTTTTCTGCATCTCCTCGGGAGACTGGGAGGCAATATATGAATACTTTAAATAAATAAATAACTACAAGTAGAGGTTTCTGGCAGAGAATTCTGAGTCCCCTTCCCTCAACTACAAATCCCAGTATACCATAAGAGAAAACAACGGCAGTGCTGTAACTGTGGAGTGTAAGACACCTATGTCTGAAGAAAAGTAGGTCTTAAGATGTATATCTCAATATATTTTGCTTTCAACAAGCATATTTGTGCAGTTTTATATTTATAAAGAAAGCACATAATCAGATGGAAAGTGCTTGTATACGACCAAACATTCATTAAACTTTTGTAAGCAAAACATGTAGGTAGGTCAGCAGAGATGTTTGAATAAAGTTGGCAAAATTGCAAAACCAGAAATTTCCCCCCTCACATTACTA
The DNA here is from genome assembly GCA_026167975.1 of Phrynosoma blainvillii. NCBI lineage: Eukaryota > Metazoa > Chordata > Lepidosauria > Squamata > Phrynosomatidae > Phrynosoma > Phrynosoma blainvillii. Next base: position 72,271,779 of record JANUYF010000002.1, read on the forward strand.
AATGGATTGTGTGAAATTCTATTTCAACATTCCTAACAAGTCAAATGTCTTGTTTATCAAGCCTAGTAACCAAATCAATGCACATTCCTGTTTATATGTTCTGAGGCAGTCTTTACTGCACTAGATGTTGTTTAGTTTTAGGCTTTTTGTCTTTGTTTCCTTAGAGATGTATTTAACTTTTTATGCCTTGCATGTGGAGGAGTTCTCTATAAACATCTGTAAAACTATCCCATTACTCTCCTAATCCCCCTCCTTCAACTCCTCCATTTTTTAGCTGTTATAAAGAGTGACCATAAATAGGTCACAAATAATTTTGAAAAGCACTATGGATGCTGAGTATTTGGAAAACAGTATAGGATTGGAGGATAGGAGGTTAGGCCAAGGCCTTCTTAATGCCTAGACATGAATTATTTGATATTAAGCACTGCCATCTTACATAGCAATCTATTGTACTCAGTCTATCTGTCTCTGGGTGTATGTCAAGAGTAGATTACTATACTCCATAGGTGATACTGGAGTTCACTACACCTGGGTGGAGCTAGGAATTTCTTGACTCTACTCTATGTTCACCGGAGAGAAATATAGAGAATAACGATCTTGTCTAGCTACTTGTCTAGTAGGTCCTCTAAGCTAGTGATTCCCAAACATAATAATAATAATAATAATAATAATAATAATAATAATAATAATTTATTTATATCCCACCCCTCTGAGCGCAATCGGGGTGGCTAACAACAATAAAATACATAATATAAAATCCTCAACCAATACCCACCCCCCTTTAAAAAAGTATTAAACTAAATACAATTAAAACATTTGAATAACATAAAAACTAAATAAACTCAAATTATCTAAACAAAAAAAATGGCAACAGCAAAAATGGCAAAACAAAAACAAAACATCTTCAGATCTTCAAATGTTGTTACTGTGCTCAACCAGTACAGTCAAGGGTTGGACTTTATTTATTTAATGTATACCCCATCTTTCTTCCAGCAAAGGATGCAATGCAGTACTAGATGCACACCATTCATGAACAAGCACTTGCTAGAGTAGTCCCATTCAATCAATTGCTGTACGTGAGCCAAAGCTGAGATCAATCCAGTTGCTTTAATGGCTCTGCTCTAGCTGAACTAACAATAGGATCTAGGTCCCTGTGAAATGGTTGCACTTGTGGAATTCCACTTATGCAACTGTGAACTCAATACATCCATTGCCCAATGGCCCAAAAAAGTACAGCTGCATATGTAAGCATGCCATACATGTGTATGCCACCAACAGGATTCCAGCAATAACCTTATCCATTTAAAATATACATTTAGATTAGAATATAACAAAGAAGCATATTTGCTTGGAGTGAAACCAGGCATCCTTTCTTTGGTTCCCTGCTTCACTAGTCTCTTTTTCATAAGTTTACTAGACTAATTGATTACAATGAATAATATTGTCTATTACAATATCTCCCACTGCCCCTCCCCTGCTGCTAAAATGGAAGCTTTAATGAAAGTTTGCTTTAATTATATTACCCAACCCCTGCTGTTAGCAGACTATACACTGTCATAACTTCAGTCCTCAAAATGTTCTGAATGTGCAACTCTTGGGAAGGTTCCATGGTAGCAGCCTGAAATCAACTCCCCTGAAACTAAGGGGCTTCCAATATTTAATATTTAAGGTTGTGAGTGAGTGCTTATCCTAATCAACCTTCACTGCAATGAATGGAAGTTGCATATAAACAATGAGCAGCACTGTGCTGGTTCCCCATTGCCCACAAAAAATAAACGTGTTGAGGAATGGGTGTATGCATATATAATGTGTCTTGCCCATCTGATTTGTTTATTTATGGCAAATTCATTTCTTGCATTGTTTTCATGTTAGCATACTTGCCTTCTCTTCTGTGGAAGACTTGGATTTACCAAGAAGAAGCAAGTAAGAAACAAGTGAGTCATTATGTTGAAGCATCAGTTATATATGAGAATTATGATTTGTGAGTAACATTAATACAATAAACATTACTGAGAATTCTGAATGTTGTGATATGGGAGGAGATCAATGGGGGTGGGGGATAACACCATGAGTTACCACACCAGGTGACATGACTGATGATAACCTTATCAGCAGAGATAATGGATTTTATCCATATGTGTCCATCATTTAGCAAAACTGACAATGTCAACAGAACAAATTCTTTCTCCCTTGTCAGACAGGGATTTCAATGAAAATCTTCTGACAACACCCAAACTCAGTGTGCTCTCTCTCCCTCTCTCTCTCTCTCTCTCTCTCATTCTCTGGCACAATAGACTTCTTAGCCAAATCATTATTTTAAAATATAACCTGCAAATGGATACCATTTCTTTCACTACTAAATTGTACCGATTGAACACACAGGCTTTAGACCTAGACCCCTAAAACTCCTAATGAAGTCCAGCTGCTTAATATTTCACTATCTTGGCTTTGTATACACCTAATTATCAGCAAAAGTTGATTTGTACATTCTATAATCACTCTAGAGAAACCACTAAAATAATACATTACTTCATAAAATTGGCAGAAAGAAGTAGGATATTATTTACCTACCTTATAGGGGTGGTGTGCTGATTAATTAGTGAATATTTGCTCATTAGGTACTACCTTACACAAAATTTGAGAACTAAAGTTTCCTCCCCATTTCACTTGACTTTGCTGCTAATGTTATCCCTTGTTCATTTTAATTGCTTTTAAATCTGTGTGCCTCATGTACTTAATTGTCAGGATCTCATTACATCTAGCTGTGTTTATTAAAAACTTTTACTACTGGAGAGATTCCATTCCTCAAAATAGTGAAGAAAATGAATTTGTACAAATGAAAGGAGTAGATGATATAAGCTACAGCACTGTACGAATGACATTATTACTGATGCCTACAGTGTGTATGACAAGAAAAGACAACAAAAATGTTTTGTGTAACTCTCCTGTCCAATATGTATGGCAGAAAGAATTATCAGATTCTCATCAAATTTGGCACAAGAAAACCAAGAAGCAAACTAACAACTAAAAAATAGCTACAAACTCAGCCCCAACCTAACTTCTTAGTAAATTAAGCCCCCAACAAAATTAATGTGATCCCATTAAGGATATGGAGTACTATGGAGTCAATTTACAACTGGAACAAAAAGAATCCCTTTATTTGGACCCATGTCTTGTTGACTCAAGTAATATACATTCAGTTTTTAAAAGGTGAAAGGACAAATTGAACTTTACCCACTTGAGACCCCACAGATAGTTATGAACTAACTAGACTTACAAGTATTTGTAGACATGGGTCTCTTGATATACCCTTGCTCTGAATTAAAAGGAAACAATTTAAGAGTATGGAGAAGTCTAAAAGACACAAGGGTTGAAACAGAGACAAAGGAAACAGTAACTTCAAAAAGAAAGTGGTATTTGTTCTGGGGCATGTGAGTGATAGTACTGACATTTAGGTTAAAGCACTAATTCCATATTTAATTTATTACTTTTAGTTAATCCAAGTCAAATAGGCTTTCCAGGTAACATCCCAGAAAATTTGTGTGCACTTTTAAACTGTCTGCTGAATCAGGTGAGGGAACTAGCTCTTCTCCCTTTAGATAGCACCTGCCTTACTGCAGACCTTTCCATCATCTCTGATTTGCTTTGGAGCATATCTGGCACCCTGATTCTTAAAGGAGGCATGAGATGAGGTTGGTCTATAGGTGGAGAGTCATGAAATTCTCCTGATACAGTAGTAGGTTTGGGAATTTTTGGTCCTCCATGTTTGAACTTCAGTTCCCAACTGCTCCAGCCAGTATGGCCAGTAATAAGAGATTATGGAAATTGTAGTCCAAAATACCTGGAGAGCCAAAGATTCCCTAATTCAGTTTAAAATTGCACTGCAGCCCCGCAGTCCTTATAACAAGATACTACTTATATGGTTAGTCCCGTATAGACTAAGGAATTTCCTGATTGGTCTAAAGAAGTGTTCTTCTACTATAACTCCTTGAGTTTTTATGGTTATTGTCACTTCTGTACCCAATTTTCCTTTGGTAGACTGTTTATAGTGATTTCTTGGATCTGCATTGGGGCTGCATCTGCACTGCAGAAATAATGCTGTTTGACATCACTTTAACTGCCATGATTCTAAGCTGTGGAATCCGGAGATTTTTAGTTTGTTATGGCACTACAGCTCTCTGACAGAGAAGGCTAAATAAATCACAAAACTACAAAGCCCTAGTTTTCATTGCATTAAGCCATGGCAGTTAAAGCAGTGTCAAACTGCATTATTTTTGCAGTGCAGATAACCCTGGCCTCTCCAAGGTTTCTTTGGACTGGGACATAGTATGTTGAGGTGGTCCCAAGGTCTAACTGGCAAATTTTCTCTTCCGTGAATTATTTTTATTTTATTCTTTTTTAGAATTACAGAGCTATAATGCAAAAGTGCCATTTCATTAATGCACTGTGGATGTATGTGTGAGTGTGCCTTCAAATCATCTATTAACTTATGGTGAATGAATTCCATAGGATTTGCTTAGGCAAGGAATACTCAGAGATGGTTTTTGCCAGTTCCTTCCCCTGAAATATAGCTTACAGTGCCTGGTATTTATTGGTATTTATTGGTGTCACCTATCCAAGTACTAACCAGAGCTGAGGAAACATCTCCTTTTTTGCATTTAGTCATGCTAAATTCTATGGTTCCATAAATAACCTACATATATAATGTTGGAAACTATGGGCCTTTGCAGACTGCTAGAAATAGTGCAAATTGAGTCCACTTTAAGGGTTAGGGTTAGGGAATCATGAGAATTGTATTTTATTGTGGCACCAGAGCTCTTTGACAGAGAAGACTCAATGTCTCAGAAAAAAAATTCCCATGATTCCCTAGCACTAACCCTAATCCTTAAAGTGGACTCAATTTGCAGCAATCAGTGAGCAAGCAATCAGCAGGCAATGGAGAACTATATAGTCTGTGTAGTTTTTCCCTGTCTTTGTTGTTGTTGTGTACCTTCAAGTCATTTCCGACTAAGGTGAAACTATCATGGGTTTTAGTGGGCTGAGAGTGTGGGGGGGGGGGTTGCAGACTGCCAGAAATAGTGCAAATTGAGTCCACTTTTAGGGTTAGGGTTAGGGTTAGGGAATCATGGGGACTGTAGTTTATTGTGGCACCAGAGCTCTCTGACAGAGAAGGCTCAATGTCCCAGAAAAAAAACAATTCCCATGATTCCCTAGCACTAACCCTAACCCTAAAAGTGGACTCAATTTGCACTATTTCTTGCAGTCTGCAACCCCCCTGGGTTTCCATGGCCAATTAGTGAATTGAACCCTGATCTCCAGTGTTGTAGTCCCATGCTCAAACACTGCACCATGCTAACTCTCCTTAAATCTATTAATTTAGGGGTCTTTTTCCTCCATCTTGATGATGTGATTTTCTCCTTCTTCAAGAAAAAGTCTCTTTGTACCTTAAGGAACAGCCAAGGGGTTCCAACTTCCAGAATGATTACTTGCCTAACCACACATGAGAACCAAACAGGTTCATACAACCAAGAATAGCTTCTCCCTTTATCCTTCTCCTTTCCTATCCTGGATAGATTCCTAAGACAATGAATACAAAAGCTTTTCTTTTTTACTTTACCTGACTATCCAGAGTGATAAATCTTTCTAAAATCTAAGATAACTCTATAAGTTCCTGCCACACTCTGTATAATATAAATATCAAATGTTTCAATAGGCCAGTGGAACTGGAAATAGTCTACCTAGATTAGAGTTGGAAAACGTTGATTTTTGAGGTTGCATTTCCTAATGGAGTCATTGGATGCATGCTGTTGACAGGTGAGGCCAGATTTAGCACTAGGTAGGATGACGACCACCTTTTTAGCACTTTTCTGCCACCTGTTTTTAATTTCTTCCCTGTGAGCTGATGAGGAACCAATAGATGGCTGTCACCTAGAAAATAATATTCACAATGATTAATTTCCAGATAAAAACAGGTTTTCTGACCATCAGGAGACCTCATTCATAAGAACAATAGAGCCGGAAGACTTCTGCTGTTTTCTCCCAGTATTTGAACATCTGCAACTACAGTGGAGGAATTATGGTATGGAGAGGAATATGTGAGTTTCTTTGAATACACAAAAATGTGTTTTCTGCATATGAAATGGGTTTCATCTGCAGAAAATACTGTTCCTTATGCATGAAACATGTTTTCTGCACAAATAAATGGCATGTTTTCCGCTGAAACTCTATGGGACATTCCCCAAATTTGATGAAAATGCTTTCCACACACCCCAAATGCTATTTGGGGGCATTTTTATCCCTAGGGGGCATGGGAGCCACAAAATTGACACATAGGCCACAATTTGGCCACCCTACCTTTAGGGCGTTTTCACACACAGACGTCCAAAGCCGCCTGGAGCCATTTAGACAGAACACCAATACTGCTTCATCCCTCCCCCCAAAAATTCCCAATTTAAAGAAAGTATGAAGTAGCATGTTTTCATTTCAAAGGTTTCAAATTTTTGAAAAGCAGTCAGTTCTATCACTGAGGACCCCTGAAACAGGATTTTATAACCACTTCAGTGAGTGGCATCTATGGGTGCATCTACACTGCAGAAATAACACAATTTGACACCACTCTAAGTGTCTTGGCTCATAGTTTTGTGAGGCACCAACACCAGCAAAAAGGCTAAAGACTTTGTAAAACTACAAATCCAAGGATTTTACAAGATGGAGCTACAGCTCTTAAAATGGTGTAGAAGTGTATTATTTCTACAGTGTAGATACACCCTACATGTTGTCAGCCCTCACAGAGCCTGGAAATTTTTATTTTTTAAAACCACAATTCCCACAATCCCTCACTCAGCATGGCTAGTGGCTATCATGGCTAGGCGACTATGAGAGTTGTAGGGCAAGAAAGTAAATTTTGTAATTATAATCCAAAAGTACACATTTTCCAAGCTCAGATCCTTTGCATGTGTGGAACTGCCCTCTTGCTTGGAATGATCAGGAAAAATGTACTGATTACATGTATAATTCAATATAATATTTTAGAAATACTATTTTCATTGGATCTCTATGAAACACAAGAGTAGCAATGACTAGAGTGTGAAGCTGCCTAATTATATACTAAGCCATATTAAATATTAAGCCATAATTACATAATAAACCCTATGTATTTAGCCAGACCTACCACTGCTTAGTCTGAATCAGCACATGGTACTCTTGATTCTAATAGGAGATAGTGTTGTTTATTGAATGTATTTACAGCAAATGGAACTCCAGATCTAACAGTGTGACCCATAAATTCCTCAAGTTGCAAACTTAAAATCTCTTATGTGTGAGTAGATTCCATTTAATCCAGTGGATTTTACTTCTTAATAAATATGAATAGTCAAGGGCTGCCCACCTAAATATATTGAACTGGAAGTGATTAATTTTAGTTAAAATCAATGTGATAAAATGACTCAAACACAGTATTTCTAGTTTACAGTGTTTATGGATTTAGATTCATTTCTTTCCTTTTGAAGTTAGTGACTGAACCAGTACACAATGTCAAACTGCATCTTTGCTTGATGGGACCTGGCAGAACAGTCCATATAATCACTAGTAAGGATTTGCTTTGAAAATGTAAAGTCTTCTTTCATGGGCAACCTTCATATTAAAAGGGAGAAACAGAATTATGATGCTGCCAGTAACAGATTTCAAACTGAAGCCTGATGCTGTATAGTGCAAAATCTGTTTGAAAACCTCAGTTAAATGTGCCCCGTACAAGATATTTGGCAGCCCCAGATAACTGAATCGATGTTGTTATGAAAGGATTTTTCCACAAATTCTGCCAAGAAAATATCCCTTAAGATAAAAAGTCTGTTTTCTCTTGGCTTGACTACATAAAAATATGACACCTGAGAAATCAAGGTTGCTATAGCAAACACAAAGAAGTAGAAATGTGTTGAATACAGTACACATGCAGTTCAATCCTATGCATGTTTACTTAGAAGTAAAACCTACCAAAATCAATGGGGTTCATTCTCATTCTTCTCAAGTGAGTGTGCACAAGATTTCAGCCTCATTCTCCAGTTTGAATTGCGCCCTTTTCTGTTTATCATTAGGCAAACAATCTGAGCGAAATCAAATTTAGAGGTAGCCCCAGAAATCAGAATTATGAACGTACATACACAGGAAAAATCTATTGATTTGCTATAGAATTCAAAAGAACTCCATATGTGTTTTACTTTTTAAATTATTATTTCAAAGTCTCTTTTGAGAGAATTCTCTTTGTGCATTCAAACTCCTTTTTCCCTGTTAATGAGATGAAGACTTTGGGATATAAATATCATTTTATACTGACTCAAAAAGTCGGCCGACTTTTGGATAATCACTTGTACCTCATGACTCAAAGAGGACTTCATGCCTTGTTTCTAAATGTGTACACATCTCACTCTCCAACAAAACTACCCCTTCAAAATGCATGACACAGCAAACAAGGAATCAGGAACAAAGCATCATAGCTGTCTTTTGATCACTGTGTTTCTCCTCATGAATACATCCCACTCACTTTCCACTTTGAAATAGAAAAAGATATAGCAGCAGTGGCAGTGGTGGTAGAGATGGTGGCAGCAGCCAAAACCTGGAAATCCTCTCTATGTGAGATAGTTTGTGCTGCTTGTTACAGGTAACTACATTAATTGCAATACAGTACTTATATTATTATTTCCAGGAACTGGTTCAGCTAGCACTTGGGAAACAACACAGAGGCTCAGTCTACACAGGGGCTGTATCTCAGCTCCACTGGGTAGTATACCTGCCCTGATTTGACCCCTTTACTGCCCCACACACCTGTTTTAATTGAAACTGAAATCAGATTGGAAATCCACACAAAACTCCCATTACATAGCCACATCAGTGCAAGAGGGTGTTTCTACTGTGTGGATGTGTTTGGTGTATCTGGTCACATTACTGCAGTAGCTGCTGCAGCGTTGTTGTTCTTGTTGTTTTGGTACCCACAATGCATGCACACATACTCATATTTGCTTAATCAAGTACCTTTGCTTTCCCTTTGCTCTGACTGCTCACCTGCAGCTTCTACAAAGTGAAGCTAGTAGAAAAGGGGCAGGTGAAATGCAAATGTATGCATACAAATGCCAAGCACAAAAAATGGGGGCAAGATCACCTTTTCCAGATGCCAGTACAAACAAGGGAGCTACCTTTCTGTAGTAGGAATGATCAGCTGACCTAGGTGACCACCAACCAAACTGGCCCCATCCTTCCCCCACTTCCACCCCTGACTCCACCATAATCACAATTTGAGGATCAAACCACGTGTTTTGTAAACTTGGTTCTTCCCCAAAACAGCAGAGTAAGCTAAAGTTTTTTTTATTTAATCACCTTAAAGTTATCAGGCATCAGGAAAAAAAAGTGTTTTCACTTTGGAAGGAAATGAATCCAACAGGACCAGGATCGAAATAAGGAAACATTATTATTTATCCTGTGTAGATTGAGCCAGAGTCAGAAAGCTCCAGTTTATGTGGTGGCCTTCCTGCAGGGTTTCTCCTCAATGAAACTCATATTCCGTTCTTACATATCAGTGAATAAGAAATTACTCTGGAGTTTATCACACTGAAAATAATGAGACTTTTCCTCAACAAGATACAGTCACATTTTGGTTTAATAGCGGGTATTATCACATTCAAGAGCACCTGGGCAACTGCAACCCACATGTAGCTTGGGTCCCAGGCGTGCTTAGCCAGCTACTTTTCAAAAATGGGAGCTTGCTGTTTTTGAAAAACAGCCAACTAAGCACACTGGGACCTGAGCTGTATGTGGGTTGCAGTCACCCAGCCACTCCTGAATGTGATAACACATGCTATTGGGAAAAGTTGCATTATTTTCAGTGTGATAAGCTCCTCTGTTAGGCCTATCTGGGGACTGCAGGCAGTACCTGAAATGTGTCTTGTGGCTGCCACCAAATGGGGACCTGGAAGCCAAAAGCATATGATACAGAAAAACAATACTGTTAATACTGTTATCAATGGAAGTTGCAAATAATAAAACAGATTAATAATTTAATACATTTAAAACACATCTCACACACTTGCACTCTTATCTCCTGGCTAACTCAGACCATCTCTAACTACACTCTTCATCCCTCCTCACCATATGGTCCAGATTGGTGGATATTACTGCAGAAATAATCCAAGTTGACACCACTTTAGCTGCCATGGGTCAATCCTATGGAATTCTGGGAATTGTCATTTTGTGAGACATTTAACTTTCTTTGTCAGAGAGCTCTGGTTGCCAGAAGCAGAGGGACTGAAAGCTGGAGTCTGCCTGAGTCAGTAAATGGCAACAAACTATAATTCCCAACATTCTGTAGCACCGTGGCAGTTAAAGTGATGTCAACCTAGATTATTTCTGCAGTGTGGATACAGCTGAAATCAACAAGAGAATGGGGCAAATTGTGATAGGAGAACAAAAATGTGTTGGCATGTGTTGACTGAATAAAAAGGAATTGTATTGAGACCAAAGTTGTATATAAGTTCATGCCAGCCTTGGATCTGGGTCCCGGAAACGGCACCCTTGAGCGCTCATTTATTTTGTTAGAATAAAACTTTATCTTGAACCAAGAAACGTGGTCATTGACTGCGAGAGGCAAGGATGACAGTTTCCTGGCACCCAACGTGGGGCTATTCTAGGACTCCACAGTTCTGGGCCAATGAGTTAGCGCTGTGACTTTTGAGCAGTGGCTGAGAACATTTACTGACTCAGGCAGACTCCAACTTTCAGTCCCTCTGTTTCTAGCAACTCACAGGAAGATCAGGGTGATCCTGACCATTAGGCAGCAGTGGCTGATGATGCTTCTGACCAGCTGGCAGTGTCCCATCAAAGACATGATCGTCGCCTTGTTCGCAGCTTGCCGCCTGATGGACTCTGGACTCCTGACTGTCTTCCTGATTCAAGATAAGTCTGTTTTCAGTCCAAGGATGCTTGGAAAATCTATCTGGGAACAACCAGAATAGTACCTGGTACCTGGTCTGTTCTGTCAGAATGGAGTTGGGGCAGTCTGGAGCCAAGGGTGACAACAGGATAATTTTAAGCTCATATAGATGACAGAAATGACTGGTTTCAGACTCTTCCTGTTCATTTAACTCTAGCTCTTTTATCATTTGTACAGAATATCTGCCACACCTAAAAGTAAATATAATAAGAGCCTAACTTAGTAGATATGGAAGAATGATGCCAAGGCATGAAAAAGTGGATGGAAGTAGTCTGATGATGTAGACTTAGGTCTTAAACAGATGGGGTGAATTGCTCCACATTAGATGCAGGACCACAACGACCAGACACCGTGGTCCCAAGGCTGGCTGCCGCTGCAGTCTGCAACAGACTGCTGACAAGGAGCACTTTTTTGCACTCCTTTTTGCAATGGGTTGGGCTGCCTCAGGCAGCCACGGCATAGCTTCAGCCCGATCCAATCCAAAATGCATCATCTGAATGCCATGCACCCAGATCGGCCTGAAGGCAGCACTTTTGATCCGTCTGTTTCAGGTCTTAGTCTATGAAAGCTTACGCTACCAACATTTTTTTAATCTAGTCTCAAAGGTGCTACAAGATCCCTTTGCAATTACAATCTGTTATTTGGTCTTTGGTATAGTTGTTGTCATTAGTAATAACCTTTTGATAGCCTACCACACAAGCATCCTATAACTTTATGTTTATATCTGAAGTAAGATAGGCTTATCTAAAATCAAAATAGATGTCACAGACCAGACCTGTGCAACAGTCAAGCAGATGTGAGAAGCTGTGATCAGGAGCAGAGAATGGCAAGAGCAGTGGCTGCTTAACCCATTCCTCTCCAGCAATTTCTCCACTCAAGCATGCCCCCAAACCAGCTTTTCATCTGGGAAGATGGACTAGGAGACTCACTCACTCACAAACACACACACACATTTAAGCTATGCTTAAATATTTGAAAGGATGTCATACTGAAGATGGAGCAAGCTTCCCCAAGCAAAACATACACAGACCCACTTAAGCTGCTGCTCCAGAGATTGGGAAATGGAGTAATAGATTCAAAGAGATTCTGCCTAAACATTAGGAAGAATGTTCTGATGGCAAGAGCTATCCAGCAGTGGAATACACTGCCTCAGAGTGCGGTGGAATCTCCTTCTTTGGGGGCCTTTAAAAAGTGGCTGAATGGCTGTCTGTCAGGAGTGCTTTGATTGTGTTTCCCTGCGTGGAATTGGACTAAATAGCCTTTATGGTCTCTTCCAACTCTATGATTCGATATTGTTTTAGCTAGCACGTCTCTCTCTCCCTGCCTCCCTCCCTTTCTCTCTGTGTGTGTGTGTATGTCTCTGTGTGTGTGTCACATAGGGAGGGAAGGAGGAAGAGAGAGAGAAACCCCGAAACCAAGAATTGGGTTGCAACCTCCAGTCCTGGATGGGGTCACACTCTCCTCCAGTGACTGTGTTTGCAGTCTGGGGGTGCTCCTTGACTCGTCGCTCCTGATGACTAGTCAGGTTAATGCGACGGTCAGGAGCGCCTGTTATCAGCTTCGGCTGATATGCCAGCTGCTCCCTTTTCTGGAAGTAAGGGATCTCGAGACTGTTGTGCACGCACTGGTAACCTCTCACCTCGACTTCTGTAATGCACTCTACATGGGGCTACCCTTGTGCCTGGTTCGGAAACTACAGTTAGTTCAAAACATGGCAGCCAGACTTGTTTCAGGTACATCTAGGAGGGACCACATCACTCCGGTTTTGAGGTCCCTCCACTGGCTGCCTATTGGTTTCCGGGCCCAGTACAAGGTGTTGGTTATCACCTTAAAGCCCTAAATGGCTTGGGTCCAAGTTATATCAGAGACCGCCTCCTCCCGTATAATCCTCCCCACGCGCTCCGGTTCTCTGGGAGGAATTTTTTAGAGCCCCAAAGATCGAGGCTATCTGCGACCTCCCAGACAGCCTTCGCTGTTGTCGCCCCCAGGCTCTGGAATGACCTGCTGGACGAGATCCGTCAATTAACATCTTTGGACAGTTTTAAAAAGGCTGTCAAGACGGATCTCTTCCGGCAGGCCTTTCCAGACTAAATTGTCCCGGCCCGGGCTGTTCCCTCTTCCCTCAGCAACATTATTTTGAACCATGGTTCCCCTGGAAGCGTAAAAGTGGGGTATTGTGGAATGTTTTAATTATTTAATTACTATGATTTTATTCTGTGTTAATTGTTAATGGATTTTAATCATGTTATTTGTTTAATAATGTTTTAGGGGGGGATTCTGTTTTTATTGTAAATTGTTTTATGTTGTAAACTGCCCTGATTGGGCAACCATTGGGCAGTATATAAATAATTTATTATTATTATTATTATTAAGCTGCTCTTTGTAGTGCATTGTTTCTTAACTGTTGGACTTTGTTTTTTTACAAGGGGTTCTTTTGCACTACAAAATTATAGCACTATGATTCTATTTTAACTGCCATGGTTCCTTCCTATAGAATGCTGGGATTTGTAGTGTGGTGAAGTACTAGAACTACAAAGCCCAGCATTCTATAGGATGCAGTAACGACAGATAAAGTAGAATCATGGTGATATAATTGTGTAGTGTGAAAGGGCCCAGAGACAGGATGAAAGTATGAGAGAAAGTACTGTTAGTTAACAAGACCACATGGGCCAATCACTTGACACTAACATCCTAGCTAGTTGGCCTTAAGCTTCATGTATGCAGTATGGAGAATAATACCAAAGGCATTCCTTACCAAGGTGTTGTGAAAATTGCTATCAGTTAACTCAAGCAAAACATTTTAATCATAACACTTGAATGAATTATATACATTTTTAAATGTCTTGACTTATTTTCCAAGTTTATACAAACTAAAATGGTGTGAATTAACCCAGGTCAATAGTGTGAACTAGCCATGAAAAACAATAGCAGAAATTCTGGTCATTGCTTATCTATGTCAGTATTCATTTTTGTACAGAGATTCCCCAGCTTCATGAGTTAAGCAGATAAAACGTTTGTAGATTATTTTGTTTTAACTGAAATGGCTATTGTCCTTGACCAGAAGTTTCCTCAAAAGAATATTTCTCAAAATAATCATAATTTTTTCCTAGGGAAACAGTTTTCACCAGCACATCCTAACTATTTTTAGACACAGTATAGCATTGTAATGCAGTGGACAAGCATTCAATCACATTTGGAGAATATATCAAAATGGTTTCAAAAGATCACTTACTATATAAGCCGTTTACACTAATGAAAGTATGAATTGCCTCAGCAACTTACAGAGAGCCACTGGTTGCTCAGCATTTTTTTTTTTAGAACCAATCCACTTATTTAGAAGCTTAAATATGGATTTACGAGTTTAGTCATTCATTTTCATTGGAGGTGGGGGAGGGTGATACAAAAGCGTAAATTCTGCAGCTCTGCCAAGATTAGAATCTCTGCTTTCCTGATGTATGAAGAGTACTGCATGATTCCCATGTGTCCATTGTGCATTGCCTAGAATCCAGTGTTTACAACAGTATAAAACATATAATAAAACCACTTTGCGTGTGCGTGAAAATGTAAAATATCTCACCGTCTAAACTGAATCTGAAAATCTTATGCTACCAGAAAAGAGTTTATCTAATTAAGTGTAGTAATTTTCTCCATAATAATATAAATGCTTCAGAGCATCTGTGATTTAAAGAATATTACACCATAGTTTAGCTCCATAATTTATATCATCTGTATCTTTGTAGCACATACACTTGCTCGAGCAAAGCAAAGCAAAGCAAAGCAGCTTCATTTATATACCGCTTCATATCGCACTATGGGATGTCTAAGCGGTTTACAACTGTGAGCTGATTGCCCCCCAGCAAGCTGGGTACTCATTTTAGCAACCTCGGAAGGATGCAGGCCTGAGTCGAGCCTCAGCCCTGGCTGGTATTGAACTCGCAACCTTGTGGTTTAAGAGTGAGTGGCTGCAGTACAGGCATTTAACCACTGTGCCACCATTTCAGACAATATGAAAACTAGGATGTGTGGCTGAACAAGATCAGAGTGTTGTCAAGATGGCAAAGGTTATTAATGAGGAAGAACACATGGAGCTAGGAAAGGTTGCAGCAATTTGCTTTTGCTTGAGCCTACTGGGAAGAGCAAGATCCCCCCCCCCCGTTGAGTTATTTGAGTGCAAACTACTTTTGCACTTTGAACTCAGTCTGAAGCAAGGGAAGTAAGCTGAGGACAAAGGGGGGGAAGGAGGATAGAGAAACTGGGACATTTTAAAAGCAGCTGAGAAAGTGAGACAAAGGAAGATTAAGCAACTTTTCCTACCAAATTGAGATCGTTGGAGAGTATGGTATGATATCTTCATAATCAAACAACTGCATACACTTGCCAAAGGTGTCTGAATGAGCATACACAGCTATTTGAAGATGGTTATTCTTACTTCAGACAGAATCCTGTTTGTACACTGTACTAGTGGTTGCTCATTTTTCTAGGGTCATGCAGCAACAGTAAAGGAAGGCAGGAAAAAAATCTACAGATTCTGAGCATCAACTTTTTTCCAAAGCCTTACTTTCTTCAAGATTGCAGTGCCTTGTGGTTGTTTCTCTCCTGCTGACAACCCACACCCACATAGGTTTGCCAGCATTGTCCACCAACAGGATCCTGACTTTTTTATTTGCAGTAGGGCTTGGAAAGTTAGTTTTGAAGAATGGATATACAGTAATACACTGAAACCATTGTAATTGAGCAGTGCTAGAATGGTGCTCTGAGGTTCAGAACATTACCCCACTACCCCCACTACTCAGTTACAGATGGCTTCAGATTGCCAATATATTCTTTCTTCTAAAGAGTAATTTTCCAAACTCTGGTTTGTAGGCTACACAAAGATAACACTGATGTGCTATTACAATTATTGTTGCTGTGTAGTGTTGAGCTACCTTTAGATACAGCAGTGTATGGATTAGTTTGGGGAGAAAGATTAGCTGTCCAGGTGATGTGAGTGAAGTTGATTTGCATAACATACTCCAATTGACTAGATAAGTATGAGATGAAAAAAAAACAACCCTGCATCATTTATGACTAGTTTGAATAAATGGACTCGTAATAGGATGCAACAGTGCCTTAGGACTGGTTAACTTGAAAATTATGTAAAGCTGCTTTCCTCTAAAAAGCAAGGAAAATGGGAAATGGCATTCTTAACTTCCTGTTGGAAGGGAGATAGATCATCTCATTCTGTTGTATCAAAAAGGCTAAACAATTTTTATTCTTAAGCATTATTTAGTTTGTTCCTTAATTAGATCTATATCCTCTTTGCTTGACTGGACTCCCCACAGTAGCACACAATGTTCTTAAAATATTACAGATCCATTTAATAACTCTAGACTTTAAGCAAACAAAGGATTAAAAAGACCAGTTGAAGCACAAGCACACTTGATGTTGTCTAGAGGAATTTCTTTCCCTATTCTGCTTCTGGTCCTGTATTTTCTTCTTTTCTGCTGCTCTAGAGAATAGACCATGAACTTATGGATTCGAATTACAGAAAAAGAGATCCCACCTAAACATTAAGAACTTTGTGATAGTAAGAGCTATGAACAATGGAACAGACAACTTTAGTGGGTGGCGGACCCTTCTTTGTTGGAGTTCTTTAAATAAAGGTTAGATGTCCATCTTTTGGGAATGCTTCAGTTGTGTATTCCTGCATCGCAGGGGATTGGATTAGATAACTTTTCAATCCCTTCCAACTCTATAGTTTTATTTAGCAAAAGGCTGCTGAGTAAAGCTTGATTAAGATGGTTGAGACCCTGGAGGAATTCCATAAACAGAGTCTCCTATTTGCAGATGTATGAGCAATACTGCTGGAGGGCCAGCATCCCTCATCACAGTAAGAAACTTGTGTGTGGTTTTGGGTGCAGTGCCAGCAGCTGCATGGGACCCCCAGTCACTAAAGATCCTGGAGCATTAGTTCCAAGTACACCATGATAATCCTGCCCCATTGGTGAGGAAATAATATACACTAGTTAACCAACATTTGCCATAAATGCCAATATACCAACTTGCTGACACATCTAATTATATCACATAGTTAAGCCCTTTAGGGCAGGCTAGTCAGGACCCTAGCATGAGGAGCAAGAGACTTTAATCCTTTACTCCTTGCTTTGATTCAGATGGGGACATCATGAACGTGCAGCCATACGATAGCATCTTTATTTTTGTCTGATGTCAAATGTAGTTTCACAAATGTGACTAAAAATGAATCATAGATATAGTGAACACAGGACATTTCCACTGCCAGTTCTGAATATCTCTAGTACATTGAACGACAACCTTTAAGGATGAAAATATTAGGAGTAGAAAAAAGACAGTGAATGCAAAAAAATATGATGTCTGAAATGAAAATGGTGCTTATACACAAATAATCACACTTCCTGCAGATCTGCCAAGTTGTTTGAATTAGTTCATATTCTTCAACTCTGCACAAAGTGTTAGTTCATCTGTAAATTAGCTTACCATTCTTCCAAACCAACGCACAAACAGGCAAGCAAGCAAACAAACAATGCTCCTGTGAATAACCCAACTCAGAAGATTCAATTTACATCAGGGGTCAGAATCTTACAGCTCTCCAGATGTTGTTGGACTGTAACTCCCAACAACATAGCTAAAGGTGAGGAATGCTGGGAGTTGCATTCCAACAACATCTGAAAGGTTGCACATCTCTCCACCCTGATTTAAGGGTTATTTCTTGTCATAAGGAAATAAAAAACTTATGGTTTCCTGGATTTTATCTATAAGTATCATTATTCTAGTTTACAAAGCCTGCGCACTTCTGGCAGTCACAGTGAAACAGATTTCACTTGCCAGGACCTTGTTTTCAGCACTGGAAATACCTCAATAGATTGACAATACAATGCCATACATGTCTACTCAGAAGTAATCTCTACTGAGTTTGATTGGCTTACTGATAGATAAGTGAATTTAAGGTTGAAACCATAAAGGAAGAAAGGGGTGATTTAATGTTAACAACATACAATTTCCAGATGTATCCATGGTGGATTAAGAAACAGCTTTTCATAAAGTGAAGCAATGCCATAAACTCTGATTCAGGAATTCATAACAAGCTTATAATGTCTTGCCAGATGTGCAAAATGATGGCTACTGTATGAGCACAGTGTACGATCCTATGGAAAAAAAAATCTATGGAACAGTACCAGTAATATGTAAAGTCATTTCATGTGAGTGTGAAGTCCTTGTGCAGGATAGATTTCATGATCTTGCTTGTTAATACTATTGCATAAAATCTGTGGTAATGTGGTTAAAATATGTGAAAGCAGTTTGTCCAAATGTTTTTGCCAGTTAAACTGCCTCCAGCCCTCAATATTTCTCAATGTTAGATGGCAGGGAGAAATCTATCTCCTTGGGCCAAAACTTTGGCAGAGCCTTCGAAGTAGAGTACTATTTTATGGTCCAGAATTTTTGAAAGACTAGATAAAGTGCTCTACGCAGCAAGAATACAATTGAAAACACTGCCATTTTCATTAATGGCAAATGTATACAAAACTAGTGACCCTGGTGGTTCTTTGGATTGTTTTATTTTTAAAACACAGTATTATAGCAAGGAATTAATTAGTATGCATCATTTACTTCTGCACTGGGTAATGGTTTAATAGATGAAGCATACTGCTTATAGGAATCACTGCCTCTTTTCATTTTTTTTAATATCTTCTGCAATGATCCATGTATTCACAAAAGGATGTGGAATCTGCTGCCCTCCAGATGTTGTTTGATTCCAACTCGTATCAGCCCCCATCAACTTAAATTATAGGTAGTTCCATTAAAGTGACTAAGGAGCCCTGGTGGCACAGTGGTTAAATGCTGGTTCTGTAGCCACAATATTGTAAGTACTAGAGGAGGGCTCCAAGGCCCACTCAGCCTTCCATCCTTTTGTAGGTCAGTAAAATGAGTACCCAGCTTGTTGGGGGGCAATTGGCTTACACATTGTAAACCACTTAGGGAGTGAAGTTGTAGGCTTTCATGGCTGGCATCCATAGTTTTTTGTGGGTTTTTCGGGCTGTGTGGCCATGTTCTACAAGAGTTTCTTTCTGACGTTTCGCCAGCATCTATGGCTGGCATCTTCAGAGAAAACTGGAATGGAAGAGAATGGGTCTATATATACTGTGAGACCCTGGGTAGGGAGGAGTGGTTCCCAGGTGAACTGTGTGTTGTTCTGTGTTGAATAGGTATTGTTCTATTGTTAATGGCATGGCTCCAGGGTGGGAGGAAATGCACTCAAGAACAAAAAAGAAAAACAATAAAAACACTGGTAGACCGGGCAAAACGCATCTGTGAATCCCACTTCTTGGAAGAGGAATTGAAGTACCTAGACCGGGCTCTACAGGCAAATGGTTACTCCAGCTCAGACATCAGAAGGGCTGCCAGACCCAGAAAAACCCAGAGGACCGAAGACAAGTAGCCACCCAAAGGGAAGGTATTTTTACCATATATCGAAGGAGTCACAGACAGAATAGGGAAAGTAGTGAGGAAACACAACCTCCAAATGGTTTACAAACCAACCAAGAAAATCCAACAAATGCTGCACTGAGCGAAGGACAGGAGAGACCCTCTCACAGCCACAGGAGTTTATCGCATACCATGCAGCTGCAGACAAGTCTACATAGGGACCACCAAACGTAGTGTACAAACACAAGTCAAGGAACATGAGAGACACTGCAGACTGGGCCAGCCAGAAAAATCAGCAGTAGCAGAACACATTATAAACCATCCTGGGCATAAAATGCTGTTTGAAAACACTGAAATTCTGGACCATGCCAACAACTATCAGATCAGAATGCACAGGGAAGCCATCAAAATCCGCAAACACTTGGATAACTTCAACAGGAAAGAAGAAACCCTTAAAGTAAACAAGATATGGCTACCAGTCCTACAAAATAAGAAAATCAGCACTCAGCAAATGAAAATGGGAAAACAACCAGGGTCAGGGGCTTTCCCAGCAGGCAATAGCAGACAATCTCCTTGATTGCATATCCTCACCTGGAAGCTATGCCATTAACAACAGAACAATACCTATTCAACACAGAACAATACACAGTTTACATGGGATTAGCAGACAATAACCTTGAGTGCATTTCCTCCCACCCTGGAGCCATGCCATTAACAACAGAACAATACCTATTCAACACAGAACAACACACAGTTCACCTGGGAACCACTCCTCCCTATCCAGGGTCTCACAGTATATAGAGACCCATTCTCTTCCATTCCAGTTTTCTCTGAAGATGCCAGCCATAGATGCTGGCGAAACGTCAGAAAGAAACTTTTCTAGAACATGGCCACACAGCCCGAAAAACCCACAAAAAAACACTTAGAGAGTGTTAGTTCATTGAAAAGCAGTATAAAAATGTACTTGCTATTGCTATATTGCTATTGCTATAAGATCTGGATTCACCAGCTCACTGACATGGGGCCACCAGCTATCACTAATGGAAGCTACATCTGGAAGGCCAAAGATTTATTTTTGCTCTACATGCAGTGTTGGTATTGTGTCTTCACATTGTTTCCAGCTTACGGTGACTATAAAGTGAACCTATCACAGGGTTTTCATGGTAAGATTTCTTCAGAGGGGGATTGCTTTTGCCTTCCTCTGAGGCTGAGAGAATATGCCTTGACCAAGGTCACACAGTGGATTTCCATGGCCAAATGGGGATTTGAACCCTGGTCTCCAGAGTCATAGTCCAACACTGAAACCACTACACCATACTGGCTCTCCTACATACAATGTAGCACCATTCAAATAGTGTCAAGTTATAGGCTGCTTTCTAAAACAGGCCACTTTTGTACAAAAACATCAGCCAAGGCATGCTAGTCCTTGACAGCTGAGCCAGATTTATTATAAATATATCTCCCAAAACATCAAAGGTAAATACCTTCTACCTGATCAACACTCTCCTTGATTAATTATAGTCAAAATCTATAATGCATGGCAATTTGTTTTCCATGTCATCATACATCAAAGTACTCAGAAGCACTCCTGCAGTGCTCTTCATCTTCCAAGCGGGAGTGTCTTTATCAGTGGGCAGAAATATGAACCATACTAATTGCATTCTATAAGTTCATATTGCCCAAGCATGAATTTCTTCAAGAGGAAGGAACCTCATTTAATGAATCCGTAACTCTGCATGTTACTAATATAGTTAGTGTGGCAAATTGTTTATCTTTTCCAGTCAATGAAATTACTGATAGAAGTACTCTGGCAGATGGTTCAAGGCAAATAACAACAAGAACAACAACAACAAACAACAAACAGCACTTTACAAAGACATGAAGACAAAATATTTTAAATGGTCAGCATGTATTCTTAATAATTGGATTAATCCACATGATGAAAATCTGGGATAATTCCTAATTAATGCTCACTGTATTCTGAACAGTAAAATGTAGGGATGCAAACAGAATTATTCTTATACAAGTGAATTTCATAACCTCAGAATTGATCCTTGTTCACAGAAGAGTACAATGTAAAGAGTTGGTATTTCTTTTCAATGCAGAATTACAGTGAAATGGCACCTGGTACTTAATGCTTCCAGAAGATACATCTGGAATTACGAGGCAGTATCGTAAAGTTTTAATGATCACCTTTTTAAAAAATGATAGAAAGTTTGTTTTGATTTGTAGTTGTTAACTTTACTCTACGTAGTTATCATCCAGATTTACACATTTTTCCCAGTGTTTCTTGACCCTCCAAATACTGTTATTTAGAAGTCTGCAGATTGTGCCTTAAACCACTCTTCCACTTCATGAATTATGTCATTTGTGTTGTCAAATTGACGACCCTGCAACAGATTTTTCATTTCTGGGAACAAGAAAAGTCACTTGGTGCGAGGTCAGGAGAATAAGGTGGATGCTGCAAAATCTCAAAGCCACATGCCCTTGCTTTGTTAACGGCAACTTGAGATGAGTGAACTGGTGCATTGTCATCTATTGCACTGCAGAGGGGCAGGATAAAAATAAACATCATTTATTATTATTATTATTATTATTATTATTATCTAGGAGATGAATGCCTCTGGAGAGCATACCACAGTGTTTCTTTTTCAGAGCATCTCACAACTTGTCCAGAAGATTGCTGTAGTATGTGCCAGTGATGGTTTGTCCTTTTGCAAGATTATCTGTGAGAATGACTCCACCACAGTGCCAAAAAACTGAGAGCATGACTTTCCCTACTGACTTTTTCACCTTTACCTTTTTTGGGGGAAAGGAATCGGCATGCTTCCACTCCATGCTCATGGTTTTGGTCTGTGGATCTTACTGATAGATCCAAGATTCATCCATGGTTACCAGACAACCAAAAAAATCCTCTTCATCCTTTTCCAACAGTGTCAACATCTATGACTTAAATATTTATATATGAGGATATCCACCCATTCTAATATTTTGCTACTTGATTCTAAAATCAATAAATTAACTTCTGCATTATTCTACACATCAGGGGTTCATAGAAGGGTATGTTATGTGGTCAGGTCACTTTCCCAGGTGTAGAACACACTTCAGCACTGAATACTGTAATTTGTATCAGAATCCCTTGCTAGACATAAGAGCTCACTCTAGATAGAATGTTTCTTTTCGTCACTTGCAGCTAGCCAGATGAAAGTGGAAAGTCAAATGCTTCTGCCTTTCACAGCTGAGTAACCCTAATGGTCACCTGGAGTTAGCGCACAGTTTTGAAGTAGATGATGTAGTTTTCAGAAAGCTGTGGATCCCAGCAAAGCTTTCAGATTCAAAACAAAACTAAACTCACTGACTGCTCAAACTCTGTGTTTGAGACAATGAGACTGTGTACATAATACTACAACTGGAGACATTTCAAAGCATCTGGCACTGATAAATACCTGTTTTCACTATTCAGTGGGCAGAACAGTCCTGGTAAGAAGATATCTGGAGGAAGTGGAACCATTTTGCCCAAGGTATGCTGGCCTTGCATTGGCAGAACAGGAAATAGCAGTTTCTCACCTTTTTTAGTCCTCTTACTTTTACAAATTTTGGAATCACAGAGTTGGAAGAGACCATAAGGGCCACCCAATCCAATCCCATGCCATACAGGAATATACAAACAAAGCACTCCTGACAGATGGCCATCCAGCCTCTGTTTAAAAACCTCCAAAGAAAGATACTCCACCACAAGTTGAGACAGCATATTCCACTGTCAAACAGCTCTTATTGTCAGGAAGTTTTTCCTCATGCTGAGGCCAAATCTCATTTCCTGTTGTTTGAATCAATTGCTCAGGGCCCTATTCTCTGGAGCTGCAGAAAACAAGTTTGATCCATCCTCAATATGGCATCCCTTCAAATATTTAAACAGGGCTATCATTTCTTCCACTGATTGCATTGGGAGATAAATTATGCTCAAGGGTTAAGACACATTTTCCTCAATTGCAGGGGCATCTCAGGAAATGGCAAGCCTATGGAGCCAAAGAATTCAGGCATTACCTAGATTTACTTTTACATACTTTGTCTCTACTGACAGCGGAGAAGAAAGGAGTACAGAAACTTCCATGGTGGATGTGGGCAGGGGTTGGATATTTACCTAAGTGTTTTGACTTTTCTCTCTTTTCTTGTGGGCGCATAAAATATCATTCAAACATCATAGAGATCATGCCCTAAATTGGGTTTAATGTCAGTGATCACTTGTTTATAAGAGTGCAAGGCAGCAACCTGGACATTGTATTAATTTTAAATCCATCCATTAATTTTAAATCCATTTCCAGATCCATTTCTAGATCTTATTGTTAAAGGAGATTTGAAATCATTACTGTGCAGCAATTCTAACTGCACTTGTCATGACTATGATGTCTTTACCGAGTGGCATGGTAGTCTTTCTTACCAGTAGCTTGTCAATAAAAAAACCCAGGTTTTTTTCTTTGTTAAATATTAAAAAGTAAAAAAAAAAAAAGCTTTAAAAACAACACACTTAATTTTATTCCAAGGGCACAACAACAGAACTAACATCTAGAGCATCCTGAGCTGTTCTTCCCTTCATGTTGTCACAACAAATCTTCTGCCAGTGATTGATGTTGTTGCCTGCCAAGGAGCTTTTCCACAGAGAGCAATGTTCTTGCCTTGCCTCTGGTGGAGTTCATCCCCCTTCCTGGAGGCTCTGTGCAGTTGCATGGTTCAACAAAAATAATCTTGCCTAGAGAAGAATGCACCAAACTGGGCTGTGTTTATTTCAAGGCTTTTCCATTGGAGAATGGTTCCCAACCCTCTAAAACATTAAGCCTTCAGCTTCCAACTATACTACCCGAACTCAGCTTCTACCTTAATATCCCAAAGGCTATTGTATTTATCAAATAAGAGGAGAAAAGATTATCTGATGTACTTTTCTTTCTTTTCAACGTACTACCAAAAACACACATAAAGAAGATGCCCCTGAAATATTATTCAAAACAGAAAACTATTTCTCAGGGCTCTTTTCCACAATGGATATTCCAATCCATTACTAGCCAGACTTTAGGCTTGCAGAATCTGTTTTCAATTGCAACTATGAAGTCTATCATTTGGTACCAGGTACAAAGCAGTGCCTCAGAAAAATGAACATATAACTAAGGAAGAAGTTACCTCTGAGCACACATTTAGCCCAGGGATTTCCTTTCTCTACCAAAATTGGAACTCTTCTGTTAATCTTTTCAAATGCAAATATAGGGCTGCTTCTCCTAAGCTTTCTTGAAATCAGAGCCTAATTTGGAAGAGGTCAAACAGCTTTTTGTGGTCACTGTTACTAAACTACTGAGAGAGAAAGAGAAATCTTTGCTGTTACTGCAGATCACTCAGTCATCTCCCAGTAGAACTGGATTTACTTTCTGCCTGCTTTTACTCTAAGGTCAATTTGCTTTCAACAGCCAGGCATTCTAATAGATCCACTTTTCTCATTTTTCTTACCACATTGAGCTACTGGCATTATTTTTGGTTCCTCTAGGCTGAATGCTTTCACCCACTTATATTTCATTTTCATGTACAAAAGGAGACAAAACAAGGTACAAGAGTATTTGTCCAAACTCCAAGTTTCTTCCTTTTCTGGTGTGTTTGCTCCAGTACATGAATTGCTGCATAATCACCACAAAAATAATTAACACAACTTGCCTTTTTTAATGGGAACAATGATAAGACACAAACCTCAGCAGGTTTTGTAGTATATCCCCACAGGTGCCAAACATTTCTCTAGTCATTGCTTAAAGGTAAGTTTTCAGCTCACTTAAGGAAAACAAGTTACCTCCTAGTGTTATAACCAAAGGGCAAAATCATATTGCTTTCAGAAGCCCTTTTAAAATTATAGGAGTCCCCTTACTATTTCACAAAAATGATGCTGATGGCAATAATTTTTAACCTAGATTAGCTGTGGTTTTGTTGTTAACTGCCCTCGAGTCCATCTTAACCCATGGTGACCCTATGGATGAGACATCTCCAAGACCCCCCTGTCCTCCACTGCTGTGCTTAAATCCTGCAAAACCATACCCATGACCTCCTTGATAGAGTCCATCCATCTGGGATGTGGCCTTCTTCTCTTCCTACTTCCTCCACCTTCCCCAGCATTATGCTGTGGTTAGTAGGTGGTTACTTATTAAATGTGGGATTGGGAACATTCAGATTACCTTTATGTCTAAAGTGATCAGGGCCAAACTATATATGAGATTAAACTGCTCAGGGCCAAATTATACATGATATTAAAGACATTTCGACATCCAACATGGTAGATTTTTAATGCCACAGGGCAATTTTCTCCAAATGTTAGAAGGATATTCCTCATGATCAAGGGAGGAAAGGATTAGAGTTCTCCTCCATGATCCAATCAACAGCAACAGTGTATTTTTTTAAAAAAAAACTTTGAATGTTAGATGCAAAAAAGAAGCAAGCAAGAAAGAAAGAAAGCACTGCATGAAACCTGTCATTTGGCCTTCACTTTCCATCAGTAAGAACATAGGAAGTGCCCTGCATAGAAGAGCCCTGCCAAAGGCCAAGTTATCCATCATTCTTTTCCATGATGGTGGGATGGGAAACCAGATAACTGCAGGAAGCCCCATAAACAGGAGTGTACTAGTATCCTCCTATCAATATTTTCCAGTCACTGGTATTCAGAGGTATTGTACCTCTGCTCATGAACACAATATATAGCCACCATGACTAGCAGCTCTTACAGATTCATCCTCCCTCCCCCTTTTCTTTTTACAAAAGTTGGGAATGCACCTTACATTGCACCTTGGAGGGCTGCTCCACCCATCCCTGGAATTTGTTATTGTTTTTAAAGGGGGGGGGGAAGGGTGGAGATGCCAAAAATGCTTCCTCCATCCTCTAGGTGGAGTGGGGGACCATGTTGCATGTCTGTACAGTATCTCTCTCTCTATACCAGGGGTAGGCAACCTAAGGCCCAGGGGGTCCTGCCGCCCCCGCTGCCATGATGATATTGATTATTGTTGTTATTACTTGTTCTTGGGGTTTTCTTGGCAAAATCTCCACAGGGGTTTTGCCATGGCTTTTCTGGGGCTGAGAGAGTGTGCATGCATATTTTTTTCAATTTTTTTAAAATTTTTATTTATTTATTTATTTATTTGTTTTTGGTGCTTTGGCCCACCAATTGTCTGAGGGACAGCAACCCAGCCACCTGCTCAAAAAGGTTGCCTACACATGGTGAACCTGCCATGTTATCGCTTTCTCTGTGGGCCTTTTTCATGTTTGAAAGTCTCCCTGGGCTTTATGTTGACACTCTTCAAGAAGCCTTCTTTCCCTTTTTTTTCATGGGAGAGGGGATGTTCTTCTCCTAGTTCACACTAGGCCAATATGGGGAGAGATTTCCCCCCCATGGCATGGCTGCCTTAGGCTGCATCCACACTGAAGACATAATCCAGTTTGACACCCCATTAACTGCCATGGCTCAATGCGATGGGAGTCTGGGGATGGTAGTTTGCTATGGCACCAGAGTGGAACCTCCTCAAGAAACAATAGGCCTTTGCAGACTGCCAGAAATAGTGCACATTAAATTGGGGCACTGCCCTGGCTCAGTGCTAGGGAATCATGGGAACTGTAATTTATTGTGGCACCAGAGCTCTCTCACAGAGAAGGCTCAATGTCCCAGAAAAAAATACAGTTCCCATGACTCCCTAGCACTGAGCCAGGGCTGTGCCTCAATTTAATGTGCACTATTTCTGGCAGTCTGCAAAGGCCCAATGTTTCCATTTCCTGACCTCGATAGACCATTTTCAGTTCCACTGCCCCATGGAAACATTTGATATTTATATTACACATAGTGCAGCAAGACTACTGCAACAATTTATGGTAGAAACAGGAGTTATTACTCAGGATACTCTGGAATAGGAAAAACTTTTCTGCTCCTTGTTTTAGGAAATCTATGCAAAGCTAGGAAAGGAGAGGGATAAAAGGAGACGATATTCTTGGTTATATGAACCCATGTGGCTCTCATGTTTGGGGTTAAGCTAGTAATCGTTCTGCAGGTTGGAGCCCTTTGGCTGTTCGGGCTGCATCCTCACTGCAGAAATAATCCAGTTTGGCACCACTTTAAATGCCATGGCTCAATGCGATGGAATTCTGGGAACCGTGGGACATTTAGCCTTCCCCACCAGAGAATTCTGGCAACCAAACAAGCTACAAATCCCAGGATCGCACAGCAAGGACCCATGGCAGTTTAAAGCAGCGTCAAACGGCATTATTTCTGTCATGCCAATTGCAGCCGAAAAGGATTTAAATTGAAGCAAGCAGGAAAGAGAAGGCGTAGAGGGGCAGCCACACACCAGCTATTTACTTAGAGGGACCCAGCCAGCCTCCCCCTCTCCCTTTTCCCCAATGACAATCCCTGGAAGTCCGTCTCCCTTTCAGATAAAGAAATCTACAAGCACGAATAACCGGATTTTATTTTTGTTATTTTTTTTTACTCTGTCGGAGAGCTCTGGTGCCACAACAAGCTATATATATATATATATATATATATATATATATATATATATATAACAAAAACAAAAACAAAACAAAAAACAAACCACCACCACCCCCGAATTCCACAACACTGAGCCGTGGCAGTGGAAAGGGGTGTCAAACCGGATGGTTTCTGTAATGCGGATGGATGGCAGGCAGAAGAACCGAAAGGCCTTTCCGGACGCCTTCTTGGCTTCCCAAGAAGTCTCCTGTCAGGCTTCCAAGAAGAACTGAGGGATGGAGGGAAAGAAAACAAGCGCTTCCTGACGGCGGGCGGTCGGAGGAGGAGGAGGAGGAGGAGGAGGAGGAGGAGGAGGAGGAAGGGGCGTCTCTGACCGAGGGCCGCTTGTGTGGCTGGTTTTGGAAAGGCGGGCGGTGGGAGGGCTGGAGGGCGGGCCGGGCTGCTCCGGGGGCGGACGGAGGCTCCCTTCCCTTCCCTTCCCTTGCCTTCCTTTCCCTTCCCTTCCCTAGTTTCCTTGCCTCGCTCGGCGTCAGGAAGAGAGGCGAAGGCGGACGCCCAGGAGCCTCCCGAGGGAAAGGAAAGGAAAGGAAGAGGAAAGGTGGAAGCCCAGGACCAGGACTAAGAGGCGAGTTGGTTTTTAGGGCGAGCGAGCGGGCGGCTCCTATCCTTTCCTTTCCTTTCCTTTCCTTTCAGCCCCGGGCCCCCTTTCCGGACTCTGCTTGGACTCCCTCCTTCCTTGCAGACTGACCAGATGCGCCCTCCCCACCGCTAAGGAGGGCAAGGCGCCCTCGCAAATGTAGGACCTTCCATTTTTGGGGTGGTGGTGGTAACAAGACAAAAGCTCCAGAGACTCGCAGAGAGATCTAAAGCCCGTGCTTCTTGGCGCCTGCTCAAAACGGAGGACCTCTTGGAGGGGAGGTGGGGATGGAGGACAGGTCCTGGTCCTCCTTTCCCTCACCGGCCATCATTCCTCCATCCCCTCACCCTCTCTTTCTCCCTGCCTCTCCTCTGCCTTGGGCCGCTTTGGGGGGAGGCTGGCCTTATTCTCTCTTCACCCACCCCCCCCCATTTTTTCCTGTAGGAGGGAAAGAGGGTTAAGGAAGGGCTCCTGGAGCTGGGCTTCTTTCCCTGTTGAGCAACTTTTTCTTCCCCCTTCCAAGGCCGGAGGGGGTTTGAGGGAGCTTCCTGAGGAGGCACCGGCTGTTTTTTTCCTCCGCCTCGGGTCTTTCCCCGCTCCCCAGGCGGCTCACGAAGAGGCCGAGCCCAGCGGGGAGTCCCTACCCAGTTGCCTGCCTTCCTTCCTTCCTTCCTTCCTTCCTTCCTTCCTTCCTTCCTTCCTTCCTTCCTTCCTTCGAGCGACTGGGACGCCTTGCTTTTGGGGCTGTTTTGTGTGGCGTGGGTTTGCGCGCCCTTCTCTCTTGCCTGGCTTTTGGGCTTGTGGTGGGTGGCCTTTTGTGAGTGAGTGAGGGCTGCTTTCCCTAGAGATTGGGGGGTTGCAGACTGCCAGAAATAGTGCAAATTGAGTCCACTTTTAGGGTTAGGGAATCATGAGAGCTGTATTTTATTGTGGCATCAGAGCTCTCTGACAGAGAAGGCTCAATGTCTCAGAGGAAAAAAAAACAATTCCCATGATTCCCTAGCACTAACCCTAACCCTTAAAGTGGACTCAATTTGCACTATTTCTGGCAGTCTGCAACCCCCTATTGTGTCTGTGTTACAGCCGGCCCATAATAATAATAATAATAATAATAATAATAATAATAAAATTCCTTTTTGGGGTAAGGCTAAAAACCTCTCCAGCGGAGAGCCACCTTTCACAAGGGTTTATCGCTTGGACCCACTCTCTCGCCCTCCGCTTCCCATGGCTTTTTGGCTGCTTTGGAAAGTCCCCCTTGAGGGGCTTTAGGCTTTTAAGGTTTAATCCGGTTTCTTTCCCTCAGCTAGCTCTCTTTCTCACAGCAGGAATTCCCCCCCCCCCTCCTCTAATGTGGCGGGGAAGCCCAAGAGTGAGGAAAGGACTCTTGTTTCTCTTTCTCCTCCTCCTCCTCCTCCTCCTCCTCAAAGTTTCTCATGCCGGGAATCCGGAGCTGCTCTACTACTGCTGCTGCTTGCTGTCCTACTAAAAGCAGAAAACCTTGCAAGCACCATTTGGGTTGTGTTTAGTGAAAGATGGCTTTTAGACAAACGCCCACAGAGAGAGAGACAGAGAGAGAGTAAAATCAAATCCTGTGGTGGGCCTGGATTTCAAAGGAGTTTTTCTCTCATCTAAAAGTACTCCACGCTGAGGATACAAGGTGTATATCCTCTTACAAATGTGGAAACAATGTGCCCAGCTTTCAGCGCCTTTTAAGTTTGTTGTCTTTTTAAAATTGTTGGCGCTTCTTCCTCTGCCCTCAGTGTGGATGGGGTTTTGCAGAGTCCGAGGCGGCATCCGCACTGCAGAAATAATCCGGTTTGACACCCCTTTAACTGCCATGGATCAATGCTATGGAATTCTGGGAATTGCAATTCCCAAAATTCCATTGCATTCAGCCATGGCAGTTAAAGGGGTGTCAAACCGGATTATTTCTAGATGCAGCCTAAGAGGTCAGGTGCTTGGAGTTCATATTGTAGTCTAACAACTGAGGAAGGACGGAAGTAGGGGGAAAGAGGAGGAAGGATAGAAAGAAATAATGCATGGGCATTGCTCTGGCATGCCATTATGCTTACTTACAGTTGTGGGAACTAGCAGGTGAAATATTTCCAAGTTTACAAGCCTCTTTTACTGCTCCTGCTGCAAGTGATCCCTTTTCTTTCTGCTTTTATCATATCTTTCCCATATATGCCTTCCCATTTATACACACACACACACATGCTGCTTTCTCTTGCTTAAACACAAGAAACGTAGGGGGGTTGCAGACTGCCAGAAATAGTGCAAGTTGAGTCCACTTTAAGGGTTAGGGTTAGTGCTAGGGAATCATGGGAATTGGTTTTTTTCTGAGACATTGAGCCTTCTCTGTCAGAGAGCTCCGGTGCCACAATAAAATACAGTTCCCATGATTCCCTAACCCTAATCCTAACCCTTAAAGTGGACTCAAGTTGCACTATTTCTGGCAGTCTGCAACCCCCCTAAGTCAGACAAATGAAGATGATGCTAATCCATCTTTCATGGGATACTGTTTAGTTCTGCTGCTGAGCACAGTAGCGTTAGGTTTCATAATCTGGTAAAATTCATCTTAATTTTCCGGTTCTAGTTTGTTGTTAGGTTGGTTTTTGCCTTTGGGGCAGAGGGGGTGATGATTCATTTAAACTTTGACAAGTGTAAACTGCTGGCACAAAACTTTTCTTATGCTCATGCATTTACACATAACCATGGTCTCAATTCCACAATTAAACAATGACTGTAAAGTGCTTTAGAAAGTATAAAAGACAGCAAGCCCCGTGAAACTTACAATCACTCTATCAGTCAAAAATATGGCCTTTTCGTGATTTGGACCAGTATATTGGTAGTCATATAGAGCAATAGAATGTGAAGTAAAAAACCTGCTGAATATATTTACAGCGAAGAGTTAGGATTTTAAAATCCAGAAAAGACTGCCTTGGACTATATTTTGAAACTACCTGCTAAGCATGGTTAACTAATTTCTAACATTCTGAATATAAATGTCACCTGCTCTTTTAGACTAGTTGATCTTCGAAATGTCTTAGAATCAGAGAATAAATGGAACCAAACTGAAGTACTTTCTGTCATGCACAGTGCTGGGGAGTTTTACCAACATTTTAACAGGCAGATAGAATGAACAAGGTACAAACATTTGAGAACAAAACTAGATTTTGTTTCTTTCTATCAGAGTTATGTGTGATGTGCTAACACACACTTAACTGCACTGTTGAGGTTGTACTTTCTTAAAAGAGATTATAGTTTTAAGAAAAATTATTGAATTTCTTGTACTTCAGGATAAGTCCAACTCATAAATATAAAACTGTACATTTTAGTTGAGTGTTCATATTGACCTCATGAAGTATCTAATAGATTTATTTATTAGATTTTTATCTAATTTATTTATTTATATAAATCTCGGTGATTAAAAGTCTCTCAGTGAGATTAAAAAGTCACGGTAAAACAAATCTTATCTAAACAGTACAAAACTATAGGATAGCACTATAAATGTGTATTCTTCCCTTACTCTACTGTCTACCGGTGTTTCCAATGTTTATATAGGATTGTGGGAACTAGTTACATAGATTGATTGTAAATTCCATGGGGCTTACTGTCCTTTATACTTTTGAAGCACTTTACAATCATTTCACTATATAAACAATAGACTTATGAAAAGTCCTGAAGTGATGATGTGTATCCCAAAGTGTTGTAGAATATGGGAGATATGTTTTTTTCATGGAGATATATTTTGTGTGAAGTACTTCTTTACACACAAAAAATTGTGCTATTTTGAGTTGTGTTAGTGTACTACCCCCAGAAAAGTGAATGATCTGAAGCAGCAGTCCAGATTGTCCAGTCACTGATTAAGCTGACAGTGTCCAGTTGGCCAGCATTGTCTTCTTATTCAGATGAAAGGAAGGGAAGGGGGGGGGGTCACAGCAAAGCTGATGCCATTTCAGAGATGGCTAAAATACTTCACCAGTTGTGCTAAAAAAGATATACAGTTGCAGGCCTACAATGCAAGAACATATGAACAAACAACACACAACCCCCCACTAAGGGATGCAGAGAAGTATACCAGAGCCTGTACATTAAGTCTCTCTATATAATTTTTGAGTATATAAGCTTTGCCTTATATGTCTTTAAAAGTTTGAAAACAAACCTGTCTGTTTCCCACCCCCCAACACCACCAGTCTAAAGCATAGCTTAACATTACTGGTAATATGATATTACATTACTCCTCCATCTTTTAAGCAGTTAGACTGTAGCTGGGGCAGTTTACCTACATAGTATTTCATGTATCTTTGTGCCTGTTTGCATTTTCCTCTGAACTGTGAGCAGGAATACTGTGGGAAAGCTTCAGGGTAGAGGAAGGAATTAATTAGGTTTGAAAAGTGCAGCCTTGCACAAGGTAGAATTCTCTGATTAACTGATTCCGGTATGTAGAGGGATCTTGTAGCACCTTTGAGACTAATTGAAAGAAAGAAATTGGCAGCATGAGCTTTTGTAGACTTCAGTCTACTTCCTCAGATGCATTTGGTAGAGTGGAGACCAGGCACAGACATATACCGTATATGTGAGGATGTCAATTCAAATTATAAATCCTTTGTGTATGGAAATGAAGTGGCAGGTCCAGTCTTAATGATGGTCATTAGTGCACAAAGACATAGGAAACTGGTCTTTGTGCATGGGGATGAACTGGCAGATCCAGTTTTGTAGTATGACTAGCCTGTGGTGAGGGGAATAGATTAATGTAGGGCACCCCATGAGGATTGGGTCAGATAGTGTTGAAGTGTGTGTAGTGAGTAAGGAACCCATTGTCTTTGTTTGATCCATTGCTGAGGGGCTGTAGTTTGTGGATAAATTCCAATTCTTCTTTCCAGTCTACCTTTGTAGTTCTTTTGTTCAAGGACTGCTGTTCTGAGGTCTGAGGTGGAATGCTCAAGGGAATTGAAATTTTCTGCCACTGTTTTTTGTGTATTCCCATTCCTAATGTCTGATTTATGTTCATTTATCCTCTGGCACAGGGACTGGCCTGTTTGCCCCATGTAGAGTGCTGAAGGGCATTGCTAACACAGTATAGCATAGATCACATTGGAGGATGAGCATGTGAAGGCCCCCTTAATATTGTGGCTGATGCCATTAGGTCTTGTGATGACATTTCCTGGGTAAATGTGTGGGCAGAGTTGGCATCTTGGTTTGTGGCAAGACTTAGTGCATGTCGCCATCTGTGTTGTGTGTCATCCTGTAGGTGAGTACTGTTTGAGGTTTGGAGGCTGTCTGTAGGCGAGTAAAGGTCTGCTACCAAGAGCCCTTGAAAGAGTGGCATTATTGTTCAGAATGGGTTGTAGTTCTTTGATGATGCGCCTGAGTGGTCCCAGTTGGGAACTGTATGTGACCACTAGTAGGGTTCTGTCATTTTTCCTCTTCAATTTGTTCTGTAATAGATCAGTCCTCGGTACACGTCTTGCCTTGTTTATTTGATTTTTCACATCATATGGTGGGTATTGTAGTTTGAGGGATGCTTGTTGTAATTCCTTGAGTTTGGCATCCCTGTCCTATGGGTCTGAGCAGATGCGATTGTATCGGAGGGCCTAGCTGTAGACCAGGGGTAGGCAACCTTTTTGAGCCGGGGGCTGGGTTGCTGTCCCTCAGACAATTGGGGGGGGCGAAGCACCATAAACAAACAAACAAATAAATAAACAAATAAAAATATTTTTTAAATTTAAAAAAAATTAAAAAATGCATGCACACTCTCTCAGCCCCAGAAAAGCCATGGCAAAACCCCTGTGGAGATTTTGCCAAGAAAACCTCAAGAACAAGTAATAACAACAATAATCAATATCATCATGGCAGGGGCAGCGGCGGCGGCAGGAGCATCCGGCCCCCAGGGCTTAGGTTGCCTACACCTGCTGTAGACTATGGATCTAATGGTATGTTCAGGGTGGGAACTGGAGGCATGTAAGTATGTGTAGTGGTCTGTGCATTTGCAATATAGTGTGGTGCTTATCTGTTCATTTTGCAGCTGTACTGTAGTGTCCAGAAAGTGCACTTGTTCAGTAAATAGTTCGAGGCTGAGGCTGATGGTGGGGTGGAAGTTGTTGAAACTCTGGTGGAATGTCTTGAGTGAATCCCCTCCATGAAGATATTGTCAATGTACCTCAGTTCTGGTAGATACTCTTGTATTCAGAGTACTTCTCTGATCTGCAGTGAGTGCTGTCTACCAAGAAAGGGCATAATCTGACTTCTTATTTCTTTCAAAGATACATGCAAATAAATGAAAACAAGTATGTAGGAATTGGTTCTGAAGGACATTTATATTCAGAGTAACTAGTCTTATCACTGATAAAAGTTTAATTATTTGTAAACTGGTTTACTCTGATGTGGTCCTGTTCTTTTGAAAGGACTGATGAGTTGATTGCATTAACTCATGAATCTCCCTAAAGGGAATGATGGCAGATGAGATACATAGTAGGTTTGACTTTTTAATGAACTGCACTTCATATGGTGAGTGTGCTGTTGCCCTCAGGTGATGAAAAACAAGCTTCCTTTCCAATTCTGAAGCTACAGAGGTGGGTGAGATCATCCCAGTTCAAGATTGGAAGGAGTGTCTGAGAAAATTGATCACATTGATGTTGAGGTACCTAGTGTGCCTCTTCTCAGGATAGTAAATGTCATAAGCCTTTCTTGCAGGGAGGACTGGAAGGCAATGTCCTTCTATGAGATGGGAGAGGCTTTCTTGGCTGTATCTACCCCCAAAGTGCCATGTTGATTTGTTCCCTTCCACAGGAGCATTCTAAACTCAGATGATAAGAATCTGTGACTAACAGTTTTGGCTATGGTTAGTAAGACCAGCCAAAATCTACTAGACATTTGGATATGTGAGTTCTTATCTCTGTATATTATGCTTTTACATTCCAAAATTCAAAATAGTATTTGCTTCTGCAACATAAATTTTATACTTATTGGGAGAACTTGGCATAAAATTTGGCCTTGCAATCAGATTCTATTAGTTTTTCAACTTGTGCCATTTGTTTGTTCGTATCAAGCTTGTTACGGGGAACAGTGTGGTTTTTCTGCCTCATTAAAGCCATTTTTATTTAACAGATTTATGTCTTTTGTCTGCTGCAGCTCTTTTTCTAGTCCTTGTTTTTGTCATTGTCACTTAGGAATTTTGTTAACAGTCTTCCAGTCTGCCAGTCTTCCTAGAGCTTCATTTAGTCCTGGCCTTTACTGGTTTATCATTGACTTTGGTCAAGCATTATTAGTATCCCTGTTAATCAAATCAAGACAAATTTGACCTACAGGTTAAGTAAGCCACCTTGTATTTCAGCAGATGTTCTTTGGTCATGCTAGTTCTTTAAATGTGTCCCATGCTATGTACTAATAGGGCTATGTATACATTTCATAATTCTAAAATGGATGGAATGAGCACAACTGTGTTATGAATTCTACTCTGTACAATGCACACATAAAGTGTCATCATGATATAGAGCTTGAATGGGATTAAAGACAAATGCACCTCTGAATGCATATTTTAGAGTTGGAAAAGGTGCAAAAAAAAAAAAAAGAGCAACCAAAATAATAAAAAGCTGGAAGAACTGTGTGCAAATACTACAACATTTGGGATGTTTTAGTTTAGAAAAAATGCTAGCAAAAGAAAACGTGGCAGAAGTGTATAAAATTGTAACGCTGTGAAGAAATACTTATAATAATAAAGCTAAATGATGGGAAGTTCAGGACAAAGGTAATACCTCTCCACAAAGCACGTAAATAAACTGTGGAAGTAGCTTCCATCCAATGTAGTAATGACCACCAAATCAGATGTCTTTAAAAAGAGACAAATTCATAAAGGATAAGGTTGTTAGTGTCTGTAGTTATGATGTTTATGTATTGACTCCAGTATCTGAGGAGGTATGCACCTATTCCTGGAGATGTCAGATCTGTCTGCTTGCCCTGATTACACAATGTTTGGATTATTGTAACACCCTCTTTGTAAAGCTGCCCTTGGTCCATGTTTTAAAACATCCAGTGCGTCCAAACTACTGTAGCCAGACTGCTGACCTGGACTTCTTCTAGGGAACACAATGCTCCTGTGCTGCAACAGCTTCACTGGCTCCTGATCCATTTCCAGGCAGAATTCAAAGTGTTGCTTATGACCATGCCCTATATAGTTGGGTCCAGACTATCTGAAAATTTGTGGCTGCCTCACTTTTAAGATCTTTGGGGTGTGGGCTTTCGCTTGGACTTACCATATATGGTGAAGATACGAGAGACAGCCTTCTCAGTAGGTATTCCAGCTTATAGCCTTGGCTTTTTAACTGGTTGTGGCAGAAGTGTCTTTTAATGGGGATCACGGTACTTTTATATTTCATTTTTGCTATGTTTTGAACACATTTTAAATTCTTTTAAATTAATACCTTGGTTTTAGTTGGATTGTTTATGCAATGGTTTTTAAACGTTTGTGTCACACAGTATTTTAGATGTATTTTGTTTTAACCCATAATGTAATCTGCCTTGAGTTCCATATTGGAAGAAAGGACAGGTATAAATTAAATATATAAATACTATGCCACTGAATACCAGTTGCTGGGAAACATGAGTAGAATGGTACTAATGCTAGTCATGCATGTGGACATCCTCAGGCCTTGGTTTGTCTATTTAGGAAACAAAATGAATAACTACATAGGCTTTTGTCCCAAGCATTCGTAATGTTCTTAATATTTCTATAAAATAACTGCCTTATTTTTTTACACCTACAAGCAGACACCAGAGCAAAAACAGGAGAAGGGAAAAACCTAAATCTTAGACTATTGAATCTTCATTTGCTACATATTTTCTGTCTTGGAACATTGTATCAGAAGAGTTTCTGTAAGTCTGAAAAACTAGTTGTAACTTCCAAAGATTTAGTTAGTTGTAAATTGATTTAGTTTTGGGATTACAAAACACTACTTGCCTTGACTGACAAACTCATTGGTATTTTGTGAGGTGTCCTTAAGACACCCATAAAACATTGTGGGATTTTGTGAGCTCTTGGGCATGCTGGCAGAATACCTGTGCTACTTGCCAGGTATCTTCATCACAAGCAAACATGATGCCAGAATAGGGAAGTAGTCTGGGCTCCTTCACTGCTGCTATTTTCTGTTCACATTTAATTTTCCAAATATGCCCAAAAAAGAATCTCCCAGGTCATAGTAGGGGAGGGAAGACTTGGTAATTTGGATGCAGTGGCAAATGATGTGAAGGGTGTATTTTCCTTGCATGAGAATTTTGGGCCAGCTTAAAAGCACTATGAATCAGTGGCAAGAAAAGTGTGGTCTTAGTCATAGAGACTCTTGGTGACATTTCCGGGCCATGGGGAAGTTCTCCTCTGCCAGCCACTCTTCCTCTGTTCCTCTGCTTCTACAGAGTCATTGTGGAAGGAAGGAAGGTTTAACAGATTGAGTGGGGTTGCAATGTGAGCTCAATCAAGGAAAGCCTGCTAGTCTCCTCTGAACTGACTTGCTCTTCAAATATTAAGCAAAGGTGCTTGTCTGCTTGAACACCCAAAGTTGAATTATTGTGATATCCTAATTTAATTTTCTGTGTTTTCAGTTCTGCAAAGGGCTACAGGCTCAACCAGCTGAACATGGAGCAAGTTCCACTTCTGTTAACATCTGTCTCCATTCTAGCTGGAAAGGAAGGAATATTTCAAGTGATTATTATCCTAGTTGATGGATAATTTTGTTTAAAAGATACTTTGCAAAGGGCATGCCCCAGGTAAAGTCCAGCCAGCAAATGTAATTAGAACTGTTCTTCTTTGCCCTTCTGTCACAGTGTTGGCACTTTGGGAGCCTCTGTTGTTGTCCTAGTTCCTAATTTCAGATTTGTGGTTCTAGTCAGTAGTATGGTTTCATAATTTGCTATTTATCATTATGTTAAACCATTAGGAATGCTTACTAGTGCTATGGACAAAATATAAAAGAGTGTTGTGGCACCTTAAATAGAAGACTAACAGGTTTACTGCACCAGTAATTTTTTGGACTGTAGTACAGTTCACTTGATCATAGGGGCCATCTGTACTGTTTGTTTATTTCTGTGACAACAAGAAGACTTGCTGTTTCAGCACCAACAGTCCTAACATGGCTATCCCTTGGAACTAAGCAAAATAAGGTGGATTGGTTTTCTTCAATTTTCCTGACCCCCCCCCCCCCTGTATTTCTAACCTAATGCCAAGCTTGTAATTGGACAGTAGATTGATCTGTGGAGATATCCAGCTGTGTACCTCTGCTGTTGGCCTGGCATTATTACTCATCTTTGCTTGCCCTGGGGTAGTTTCTTGCTTCTACTGATGTGTGAGGGTATACAACCTCAGTCAGCTGTCAACTTTGCAGCATCTGATTATTTCTGTCAATCTGATGTCAGTTTTTGGACAGGGAAAGTACTTACAAGAAGAAATGCTGTGACTTAAATATTACATGCTTCAGACAGGTGGAGAATCAGTTATCTTTCAACCCCTGGAGCTCTTGTCAAGTTCTATTTTATATGGCTAACAGAGTTTCTTATCATATATCCAGTGTCTTAAAATATGTATAGGGAGAGCATAGGTGAAGCTATGTTATACAAAGAAGCTTCTTAGATCTCACAGGTAGTTTTAACATAGGTGGAGATAGAGCAGTTAAACTTGAAGTGGTGTCTTTATCTTCCTCTTTGTGTCAAAATAGTGTGGTGAATATTGCAATTGTTTTAAAGTCACGTTGCTTTATGTAAACAATTAATTTTTTGGTCAACCCCCCTCCCATCAGAATTTGAAAGTGTTGGTAGTTAATACAGGGTTTCATTTGAATCTCTGAAGTACTGATATCAGGAGTGGAGTAATTTTTATGTCAGCGGTAGATATGGATACTGGGCCATCCCAAAAATATAATTAGCTGTTTGTTCAAATGAAATATGGCAACCCTTAGCTTGCCTGACCCCTGCTTATTTCACGTGTATCAGATAAATGTCATGTGGGACTGAATTTTTCAATGAGCAAATCCTCTTCCTTCTTACTTGAGCCCATCTAAAACTTTTTCCCAACCACCCCTGTTATATGTTTCACTTTATTTTTTATTTTTATCATGCCAAGCTGACCACACTTTTGGATGAAACTCCAGAATATTATTTATTTAACTTGTATCCCACCTTTTCCCCAAGGCATCTTATACAAAGAGGCTAAAACAAGATAAGTTTATGGCAAGAAAATTTTCGATTTAAAAAACTGCGTGCAGGTTTATATTTATGAAGCAAAGAAAATAAGATTCAAGTTTTATATTTAAATATTCCTTAAGGTTGGTTACTAGTAGATTTAGAACTGGCAAGAAAAACTATTTTTATTTTCATTTTTGTATTATTTTTTATTTTAAAAAGCTGTTTAAAAATAAAAATGAATATACAAAACCCAAAGAATTGTAAATTTTACAAGTTAATCAGGTTACATCTGCAGAAAAATAATACTCTACACAGTTAAAAGAAACGGAAGATCCAAAGGTCTCCTCAACCCCTGTCAAAGACCTAGTTATATTTGGAGTAACCTAGGATGGATTGCAGTTTCTTGAGTATTGGCCATAAGCAGGACCTTCCAAAGATCTCAGAGGTGGATTTCTGCTTACCATAAGAGTGGTTGTAAAAGGTACTTTGGCCTATGTTTAGGATTTTATAAGTTGATACCAGGAATCCAAAACTAGTTTTGAAATAGATGTGCAAATCATGCAGAATATATGTAATGTTATTGCAGCTTTGTACAATTTTCATTAACTGACTGAAAGCATTTCCCAACAGCTGAAGCCTCTAAACCATATTCAAGGGCAGGCTGATGTAAACTTCATTGCAGTTGATCAGATATGAGAACACTGAGGCATAGCTCAGGACTGAATCAAGACCATGATGGAGATAGTAGATACTGAGCTCAGAAATGACATTTGTGCATGACAATACAATACAAATTTTTCTTTGGTAGACTATTGGACTTTGAGAAGGTCTTGGGATTAAAAATTAATAAAGACAAAACAACAATGATTACCAAGAATATGACTAAAGCTGAAGAGAAAGAACTAATTGACAATATAGGATTTTCAAGCAGTAAAAAAAGTGCAATATTTGGAAATAATATTATCCAAAAAATAATGCGGATTTATTTAAAAATAACTATGAAAAAACTTGGAGTGAGATCAAGAGAGATCTGATGAAATGGGAGGATTTAAAATTATCTTTTATAGAGAAAATAGCCACTATAAAAATTACCGTACTACCCAAGTTTCTCTTTTTATTGCAAATATTCCAATTTTTCATAATGAAAAAGTTTTTCAAAAATGGCAAAGTAAGATTCAAAATATATATGGTCCGGAAAGAAACTCAGAGTAAAGATGAAAATATTACAAGATGCCAAAGAAAGAGGGGGTCTTGGACTCTTCTTAAACTATATCATAGAGCTTTGTGCTGATGTGGCTGAAAGAGTGGGTAACATTAGAAAACACTAGCTTACTAAATATTGAGGAGAAGGAATTAAAATTCAATTGGCACGCCTATCTCGGGTTTAATAAAGAAAAAGGTTAGCAAGGATTTTAATAATCATTTAAGAAGAAGAACTTTATTAAAGATTTGGAATGTGTTGAAAGCAAGATGTTCTCCACATACCCAGTCTGGATACCCCTCACCAAGCATTCTATAAAAGAGAAAATATTATGAACGATGTATGGATAATATTTGGAGATCTAATTACTTTTTCAAGATCAGCAATATAAGATAAAATTAAAAGAAAGGGGAATTATGTACCATTGGTTACTCTATAAGCAAATAAGGGAGAAAATAAAGATAGAGATTAAGAACTGTGGAATTGAGGAGAAAATGACAGAGTTAGAAAAAATATTAGCTAAGGAAAATCGAAGAGTATTAACAAAAATATATAAAGTGTTGTTAAAATGGGAAACACAAGATTTCTCAGAAGATGGCAGCCACAATGCTGGCGAAATGTCAGAAAGAAACTCTTCTAGAACATGGCCACACAGCCCAAAAAACCCACAAAAAACAAGATTTATTTTTTAAGGACTCCATGGTAAAACAGGCGTGGAACATTGGTCATAAAATTGAAATGAATAAATGGGAAAACGAATGAAAAAAAATTCATTGGCTCAAAATATAAGAGAAAATGTGTACAAGATGCACATACATGGTATCTCATCCCTGGAAAATTATCCAAAATGCATAGCCAACTAGATGATAAATGTTGGAAATTCAGGAAGGAAAGAGGAACTTTATTTCATCAATGGCGGACATGTATAAAGATAAAAAATATTGGATCTCCACGCATCAGATAATTGAAGAAATTTTAAATCTGAAATTTCAGATGAAACCAGAAACACATTTATTAAGCATGATTGCTGAGAGATTTGTTAGCCAGAGCCCCTCAATTTTATTTTATTTTATTTTTGCTTTATTTGGCTTTTAATATTTTAGTGGCTGCATGGTCAGGCAAGACCACATGGCACTTTAAAATTGAGAAATCTTTCTCCCCTTCTATGACCCCCTGCCTGTAGCCCTCCCTTCCTAGAGAATTGCAAATTCCTGAAAGTCCTCTCAGGTGGCTATGACTCACTCATGTGAGGCCCAAGAACACAATAAGCCAGCTAGGGCAAGGGAGTTGCCTGAGGAGGAAAGCATCAGAAAATCAAATACATTCCCAGATTGGCTTTGTCTAAGACCATCATGGTAAATGGAATACAAATATCCTGCTTTGTCCACACTCCCCACACCTCAATAGCTCTGAGACCAACCCCTTTGTCCAATCTAGCTAGACAGGAAGACCCACAATAGGTAATCCCATCATAGCCTTTGTGTGATTGTTACAGTATAGCCTAGAGGAGAGATTTTGGGTATATAAGGACCATCCCAGGTCAACTCAGTGCTGCCATTTTTGGGTGCATGCTGGAATCACTGTCCTTCTGCTGCCCTAAAGTGTGCCCACGACCCTCATCCCTGCCGGTCGTGCCATTCATCGAACCCAACCATCGCTGCAGACCCAAAGACACAGGAGCGTCGGGCATAGGTAACTTTTCCATCCCTTCCCCCTGGACCCTCTTTCTCTCTGAGCCATTCCAGTGTCCTTCCTTTTCTCCTTTAGTGTGCGAGTGTGTGTGTGTGTTGATGCTAATATTGTTAATAAATATTTGGGAATTGTAGTTCTACGTCTCAGCGCCTTCCTTAACCAATATTCATCCTTCTGTATACATTTGGTGAAGATCCCTGGGCATAAGTTAGGAGTGCCCTCTCGTAATTTGAGCTAATTATAAATTCCCCTGAAGAGCATTTATCCTAACAGATTAGACAAACAAAAAGTTAGAATACACTCATCTGTGTTCACGGACTTGGAGTCTGCGGTCTCCTTCACAGTCAGCAAGCGGGGAGGGACAAAATGGTGTGTGGGAGCACACCACCATTGTAACCAATGGGGACAAATATTTGCCTTTTTCTGGATTCACGGGGTGGTGGTGGTTCTGGAATAGATCCCCCATGAATT
Source organism: Phrynosoma blainvillii (assembly GCA_026167975.1). Taxonomy (NCBI): domain Eukaryota; kingdom Metazoa; phylum Chordata; class Lepidosauria; order Squamata; family Phrynosomatidae; genus Phrynosoma; species Phrynosoma blainvillii. The sequence continues at coordinate 72,314,866 of JANUYF010000002.1, forward strand.
GGGATGGATGACTGTATATGACTGCAGCAGCCAGAATTCTATTTGCTCAAAAATGGAAAGAAAATTCAATGCCAGTCCAGGATTGGTTAATAAAATTAACAGAAGTGGCAGAACTAGATAAAATAACATGTATTATGAAGTATGAAAAACTAGGGAAATTTGTACAAAGTTGAGAACAGGTCATGGAATATATAAGTAAACATTGGCATATAATTAGTACAGATTTTTATATTAATCAGTTTTGCAGCATTAATCTGTTGGTATAATATGGGATTTGTTAATGATATCTATGTAGCTTAATGACAGTTTGAAAAATTTGGTCAAACACTAAGTATGACTAGCATGGGAAGTCAAGCCTGAAAATAATGTACAAAGATATTGATGAAGAGTGAATAATAAAATATGAGATTGTAAAATAGGAATGAATTAGATATATAGAGTATTAGGTATTTAGATAAGGATTGTTACAGAATATGTTGGTTGATAGTGTTTTTAAATAATATTTTTTTAAAAAAAATCTTTAGTAGAGATTTTACAGGAGATCATTTTCCATGGAACCAAAAGATTAATGCTTCATCCATCACAGAGAGCTGAAATACAAACACAGGCTCCCATTTATCACTTTTTGTAGCATACAGCTCACAGACATAGGAAACGTACACACACATAGAAATTCCCAAACACATACTCACTCAAGTAAGAGACACAAAATGACTTAATGTTTCATTTAACTATGATAGCCACACAGCACAGGAGACAAATACACATGCAGGCGCGCACACACACAAAAACAAGTCTCGCCCAAGACATTTTGCTACCTGAGGAACAGCAGCAAATTTCTAGTCAAGTTACTGTGAGCAAGTCAATCATTTTCAGCCTAACCAGTCTCACACTGTTGGGCTAATAGAAATGGGGAGAAGTGTAAGAAAAACAGAATGTGAATATTATAAAATACTTTTTAAAAAATAGATATGCTGTCTGTACTAAAAGAACTAGTTCAGCAGCAACAAATCATGAGTATTATATTATTGTTGGTTGACCTGATATTCTAAGGCAATTCAACTAAGGAGAGAGTAAGACTAATATGATTGCTATCAGTGAATAGGGGAGGGGTTGGAAACAGCCTTCAGCTATCAAAACTCCTTCACCTTGTATGAAGGTATCCACCATTCTGTACCAGGCCTCCCTTTGCCAGCTGCTGTGCTAACAAGAGCACCACAAGTGTTTTCTCCTTTTCTGCCTTTTCTTATCCAGGCACTTTATGGCTCTACATCTAACTCATATAACTCAAGACTATATGCTGTGGATGAAAAACAATACAGTGAACATACAGATAATATTCACTGAAATACAAGTTAAAATTGTGCACAATGAGGAGAGGTATCAATACCAAAGTATTCACCTTCTCTCTATAACCAACTCAGCTCTATTCCACCCGTCCTTATCAGAGAATAAGCAAAGGCAATAAAAAAAGGCACAGAATAAGAGCCGTGACATTGGCACTGGCACACTGCACATCCTTTTGTCCACATCCCACTCATCTAATGCTTCTAACCCACACCTCTCTTGTGTAACATTTCTTACCCAGGTTTTCCTGTCTCTCCCCAAGGCCCCCTTGCTCTTGCCTACAGAAAAAAGAAAAGAAAAAGAAAGAAGGGTTACATTCTCAGGCTGAATGACTGCTTACCCTAAAGTCCCAATCAGACAGAGGGATGAAGCAGAGAGGTGGCTAGGAATGGCTTCTGACCCCTCCAGTCACAATCAGGCTAGGACCTCAGCAACCACACAGCCTGCTCTCAAAATGGGCCCCCACCGCAGTCCCAAATGAGCTGCGGCAGGAGCGGGTTTTCCCCGTTCCTTTTGCTAGTGGCTTCGGGCCACCTTAGGCAGCCTCGGAGTGGCTTCTGGATGCTTCAGGAGGTGTGTGTCATCTGCATGCCCCCCGCCCCAAGCAACTGGAAGCTGCTCTTGTTGACTCATGTGTTTTGGGCCTGAGAAGGATTTTCCAAAATGTTCTGTTCAGAGGCCACTATGGAATAAAGATACCTCAGTACCTCTGAAGAGAGAGGCAAAGTGGTCTCAGTTCACCCATTTTATTCTGGGATTCTCTCTCTCTCTCTCTCCCTCTCTCTTTCTCTGTCATTCACACATATATACATTGTTGCTACTGCCACAGACTACTTTTCTTGATGAAAACTTCTCAAATAGAATTTTATTTCAATTGGTGCTGATGGATGCAGGAATCCAGGTCAAGGATCCAACTTCTCCGTAAACTGAAATTCTTATTGTACCCATTAGTTGTTCTTTGACATACTTAGGCCTTTTTTTAGCTCTCTCTACAATGGAGAAGAGCTCTGTGGCTTCATAGAATGACTCAGTAAAAAGTATTTTTCTTCAGTCAAAATGCTTGCCCTTAATGTAGTAGCTCTTTGTAGAACGTTGACTACCGTACTTACAGAGTAAGTTCATTGGCCATTATTCTCCTCTTAGGAAGAAAAAGTAGAACGTATGTGCAGAAAATCTCTTGCAGCTTTTTTACAATTGAAATTCTAAACTTTCTTTGCTCTTCTTTCTAGAAAAGAATACAGCTATGGTTATCTAGATTCAGTGGAGTAGCTATACACGTTGCATGTAGTTTCACTTCTGTTTGTTTATAATAATAATAATAATAATAATAATAATAATAATAATGTGGTTTATTTATATACCGCCCCTCTGGATAACCAATCGAGGCGGTGAACAACAGAATACATTAATACATTACAACAAATTAAACAGCAATAATGCAGTAATACATTTCAGCAAATTAAGTACATCATTATAAAACATCAGAACAATACATCGAAATGAAACCCTATCCCTCTTTCACCCACCCACCCATCCCCCAAACATACAAACAAATTAATAACAATAGCTAAAAAACAATTTAAAAGGTGCATCTTTCTTGTCTTATGGTCCTCCGGGGGCTGTAAGGTGGCAAAACAGTCCTCCGTGGCCATAACTTGGTGCCGGCAAGATATTCTCCGGCAGCGTCATATGGCGAGGTGGAAGTGGGGTGGCTCAGGTCACACAGATGGTCTCCCGTCCCTCAGGTGTTTCTCCTCAAGGCTGGAGGGGGTGGAGGGGGCTGGAGAAGGTCTCCGAGCGCAGCCAAGTACTCTTATAGACTTTGGTAGAGAGATGTTTTAGAAGCCCTTTGAGCCATTCCAACAAATGACAATGTGACTGAGCATAATAAGTCTGTTATGTGTCATAACACTTCTGGACCCTCATATCCCATTTGTTAGATTTTATTTTATTTTAATCATATGCTCTTACTTGGGTTTAAGTACTTATGTGTTGTTGCTGGGTGTTTTCCCCTCTACTTACTACCAAAGTACAGTAATTAGCTAAATTAGATTTCTTTCTGGGATTTGTTTTTGTACAGTATTTCCTTTTCAATGTATGCTTAAAGCTTTGCTGAGCTAATCAGAACACCCACTAGTATGTAGTCTTCTTTAAAAAAAATCGTTTCTCATATTTGTCCATTGACATCCATGACGGGGCTGCACAGTATAGGCTTGTAACTTGAGCTTTCTGTTTGCAAAGTTGCCAGACTGTCAGTTAAAGGAATGTTTACACCTGTGAAGAGATCCAGGACTTAAATCCTGGACATCAGGTGGAGAGCATCTGGATAAAAATTAAAGGGAAAGAAAACAATAGGAATGTTATTGTGGGATCCCCAAGTCAGACTGAGGAATTGGATGATGCCTTTCTAGAACAGATGACCATACACTCAGAAAGGAGTGATGCAGTAGTGATGGGTGACTTCAACTACTGATATTTGCTGGAAGTCAAATTCAGCCAATACTTCAAGGTTAGCAAATTCCTCACTTGCCTTGAAGACAATTTCTTTGTCCAAAAGGTGGAAGAGGCAACAAGGGGATCAGCTATTTTAGATCTGATTCTAACCAACAGGGATGACCTAGTCAATGGGGTGCAAGTGGTGGGATCCTTAGGTGGGAGTGATCATATTCTCCTGAAGTTCCTTATACAGTGGAAAGGAGAAGCTTGGCATAGTCACACACTCATTCTAGACTTTAGGAGAGCTGATTTCAACAAACTTAGGGAAACACTGGGAGTGATCCCACAGTCAGGAATACTAAAGAAGAAGGGAGTTCAGGATGGATGGGAGTTTCTCAAAAAGGAGATGCTGAAGGCGCAATCTCAAACTGTTCCAATGAGAAGGAAAAATGGGAGGTGTCTCAGGAAACTGGGTTGGATGACAAGAGAACTTTCAACTGAACAACCTCCCTTTGCAGACGGTGCTTAGCACCACCTTGGAGAAAAGGAAGGGGAGGGGCAGCCTCACGCTGGGCGCCCCAACCCCTTCCTGAGGACGTAATCGGAGCGCCCATTGTTGCACACGAGGGACACTCTGATTATGTCCTTCCGGCTCAGTGTCCAGACAAGCTGAGCCAGAAGAGATGCCGAAGAGGCGCGCAACGCCATTTGTGGCACCCTTTCTGTGCCTTGCGGAATGAGCGCTATTTTAGCGCTCCTTCCAGGCCGGGAAAAAGAGTGGATTGGGGCCGAGGAGTGCGGCAGCCTCGGCCCCAATCCACAGCTTCTCAGGGCAGCCCATGGTTGCCCGTCTGCAGAGGCCCCAAGTTTTAAATGGGAGATGTAGAAGAAATGGAAAAGGGGTGAAATCACTAAGAAGGAATTCAAACAAATAGCTTGGGTAAAGCCAAAGCACAAAATGAGCTCAGGCTTGCTAGAGGGGTTACGGATAATTAAAAAAGGCTTTTTTGGTATGTCCGTAGCAAAGGAAAGAAGAAGGAAATGGTAGGGCCACTGCACAGAGAAGATGGAGAAATTCTAACAAGGGACAGAGAAAAGGCTGAACTACTCAATACTTTCTTTGCCTCAGTCTTCTCACAAAAGGAACAAGAGTGTTCAACCTAAGCAAAATGGAGCAGAGGACACAATAGGGGAAATGCAGCACAGAATAAGTAAAGAGGTAGTACAGGAATATCTGGTTAACCTAAATGAATTTAAGTCTCCAGGACCAAATGAACTACATCCAAGGATATTAAAAGAACTAGCAAATGTAATCTCAGAGCCACTGGCAATAATCTTTGAGAACTCCTGGAGAAGAGGAGAAGTCCCAGCAGACTAGGGAAGGGCAAACATTGTCCCCATATTCAAAAAGGGCAAAAAAGAGGATTCCAACAACTATTGCGCAGTTAGTCTGACATCAATACCAGGAAAGATTCTAGAACAGTTCATTAAACAGAGAGTCTGTGAACATTTAGAAGGGAATGCCATAATTACTAAAAGTCAACATGGGTTTCTCAAAAACAAGTTATGCCAGACTAATCTGATCTCTTTTTTTGATAAAATTACCAGCTTCATAGATGAAGGGCATGTGGTAGACATAGCATATCTTGATTTCAGTAAGGCTTTTGACAAGGTACCCCACAATATTCTTGCAAACAAGATAGTAAAAAGTGGGCAAGGCAATACAACTGTTCGGTGGATTAGTAACTGGTTGACTGACCCAACCAAAAGGAGGAATAGCTAATACCCCTGAAGACAGGATGAAAATTCAAAATGGCCTTAATAGATTAGAAAACTGGGCCAAAGCTAACAAAACAAATTTCAACACAGAGAAATGTAAGGTACTGCACTTAGGACAAAAAATGAAATGCATAGATATAAGATGGGGGACACCTGGCTTAACGAGACTACGTGTGAAAGGGATCTAGGAGTCCTGGTAGACCACAAGTTTAACATGAGTCAACAGTGCGATGCAGCAGCTAAAAAGGCCAAAGCAATTTTAGGCTGCATTAATAGAAGTATAGTATCTAGTTCAAGGGAAGTAATAGTGCCACTGTATTCTGCGCTGGTCATGCCCCATCTGGAATATTGTGTCCAGTTCTGGGCACCACAATTCAAAAAGGATATTGAAAAACTGGAGCGTGTCCAGAGGAGGGTGACTAAAATAGTGAAGGGTCTGGAAACCCTGCCCTATGAGGAATGACTTAGGGAACTGGGTATGTTTAGCCTGGAGAAGAGATGGCTAAGAGGGGATATGATAACCCTGTTTAAATATTTGAAGGGATGTCATATTGAGGAGGGCGCTAGCTTGTTTCCTGCTGCTCCAGAAAATAGGACTCGGAGCAACGGATGCAAGCTCCAGGAAAAGAGATTCCACCTCAACATTAGGAGGAACTTCTTGACAGTGAGAGCTGTTGGACAGTGGAACACACTCCCTCGGATTGTGGTGGAGTCTCCTTCTTTGGATGTCTTTAAGCAGAGGCTGGATGGCCATCTGTCGGGGATGGTTTGATTTTGAGTTCCTGCATGGCAGGGGGTTGGACTGGATGGCCTTTGTGGTCACTTCCAACTCTATGATTCTATGATTCTTATGATTCTATAATCTGGAGATGAAGAGAGAGTGTGTGTATGCAAAGTTCTTCCCTCATATCTGAATGTATGACATAACAAGTGCAAAGTATTCAGTTTCAGGGGTAGGCAACCTTTCCCCTTTAAGGGCCGAGGGACTTCAGGTCCCAGAATGCCAGGAGCTATTGGCCAACATGGCTGAGGCTTCTGGGAGCTGAAGTCCCTCGGCCCTTAAAGGGGAAAGGTTGCCTACCCCTGAGTTACATAATACATTGCCTATGTTAGCGAAGTACTCTTGTATGTATTGACAATGATTCTGTATTCTTTAAAGTGAGCTTCCATGAAGGAGAGCTGGTTGTTTTTGATAAGAAAAGAATTACTTGTGTGTTCTTGGGATAATTTAAACTATTCTTAACTTAAGCTTTTTTTTGAAGGTTTCCTCCATCTGGGCTCCCAAATCAAAAACCAATAACTTGTTTTGTAATTGAATAACCACAGATCATTGCATACTATCTTGTGTATGCATGCTTTGGAATTGTGATTTAGGATAATCTCACAAAAGCATTAAAAGACAAATAGGATAGGATATTTCCAGTCCTTAGCCTAAATACCCTAAAGGCACCAGATCCTGTCTGATCATGGAAACTAAGCAGAGTCAGTCCTGGTTGGCACTTGGATTGGAGACCATCAATAAAAACCAAGTGCTGTAAGCAATATTTCAGAGGAAGAAACTGGCAAAACCACCTCTGAGTATTCCTCACCTAAGAAAATCCTATGAAATTAATAGGGTTACCATAAGACTACAGGCAACTTTGAAGGCACACACACACATTTCCAGTCTCCCTCCTCTACCTTCCCCAAACCATGCACAAGAAAACATTATAAGAAGCTGTTTTTGAACTACTTTCTTCCAAGTCATATTGGTGCCTTGGAGGGGTTTTCCAGTAATCTCCACAAATCCAGTGTGATCAGTAAAAGTTTGTTGCCAGAGTGCCTTCCAGCAATCCTGTTCTTGGTTTGTGAGGACAGAACCACCTGCTCCAGGATTCTAACCTGAATCTCATCTCCCCACACATTCTACATTCCTTTTTAGGGAAACCAAATTGACATACTGAGAATCAGTGCTGTAATACATGTGCAAGTAACAAAATAATCCTAAGCATTTTGTTTAAATCTGTTTCTTACTTTTGTGTTAAAATACTTTATGTGTACAATGTGTGTTGTAGAAAAACCTTATTAATTTGATTTTGAATATTTAAAGATGAGCCAACTACATTTTGAAACATTTAGAATTAAGGGTTCATTGTATTCCACTGCAGTGGAGAAATTCTGGGAACTGGCAAGAATTGTTTGAGTAGGCTATTTAAGTACATAATATAAATCACCATTATGAAACAGTTCTTCAAAGCAGTTGTGGTTTAAAAGGAAGCTGGAGGTAATCTAGTTTTGTTTCATGTTTTGATAACATGTAGGTGGAATATGTTTCCAAACATCTGTTTCCCTTACTATAGGAAGTAAACAAGGATCAGAATAATCTGCAACAATGTTGTTTAAGTACTGCACCTGTTAAACTCATTTGTGGATGATGATTCTTAATAATAATAAATAATAATAATAATAATAATAATAATAATAATAATAATTTATTTCTTGTATTCCGCCTTTTGCCTAGGCAATCAAGGCGGCTTACAGATTAAAACACACATTGCAATAAAACAATAATACAATATCCCCCTTAAAAGATTAAGAACAATATTAAAAATAAACATATAAAAACATCTGGGACACCAATAGGTGAATACAGTGGAAGGGAAATATCAGGGGAGGAACACAGGATCAGATGGAACGATCTATTCTGGGAAGGCCTGCTGGAAGAGATCCGTCTTGACAGCCTTTTTAAAGCTGTCCAAGTTGGTTATTTGACAGATCTCCTCTGGCAGGGTGTTCCATAGTCTGGGTGCGGCGGTGGAGGACATCCTCTGGGAGGTTACCACTAATCTAGATTTTATTGGTTGCAGTAGATTCCTCCCAGAGGACCTGAGGTTGTGGAGTGGATTATATGGAAGGAGGTGATCCCTTAGATAGGTTGGGCCCAGGCCATGTAGGGCTTTAAAGATAATCACCAACACCTTATACCAGGGACCGGCAACCGGGGGGGGGGGGGAATGGCGGCGCGCGCGCACACACCCTCCACTGACGCACACGGGCCCCCCACGAGTCCCCTTACCGACCCAGGTGGACCGCTGCCGCTGCCGCCGCCGCCTCTGGCTCCACCGCCGCCGCCCCGCCGCCGCCGCCGCCGCCTTTGGCTCCGCCGCTGCGGCCGCTTTCGTCAGCGCGGGACGCGGCCAGCATTTTGGCGACCAAAATGCAGGCCGCGTCGCGTTTTGGAGACCAAAATGCCGGCCGCGTCCTGCGCTGACGAAAGCGGGCGCAGCGGCGGAGGCGGAGGCGGCGGCAGAGCCAGAGACGGCAGCGGAGGCGGAGGCGGAGCCAGAGGCGGTGGTGGAGGCGGCGCCTCTGCCGCCTGTGCCGCTGCTTCCGCCGCCGCTGCCTCCACCAATGCCCGCTTTTGTCGACGCGCGACAGCGCGCGATGCGGCCGGCATTTTGGAGAAAAAATGCCGGCCGCGGCGCGCGCGGTCGCACGCCGACAAATACAGGCAGCGGAGGTGCCGCGGTGGCGGCGGCGGTCCGCCTGGGCCGGTAAGTCCGGCGTCCTGGGCCGGAACCGGCCCGGGGGGCGTAGGTTGCTGACCCCTGCCTTATACTGTGCTTGGAAACCAATAGGCATCCAGTGTAGGGATTTCAGAATGGGTGTAATATGATCACTTGTAGATTTCCCAGTGATCAGCCTGGCTGCCATATTTTGTACCAATTGCAGTTTCCGAGGTAAGTATAAGGGTAGCCCCATTCTTCTAGACAGTTACTTCCAAGTGTGGTTGTCTTACTGCTATTTTGGTCTGATTTGTACATCTTATATATGTGCTCCCATTTTTTGTCTGAGGGTCTCAAAATAGTAGTGCCCTTGAAATTTTCCACATTTTGAACTTCAGTATTGTTATCTGTTCCTGTAATGCAGGACTGTAAAACTTGCTGACCTCCAGATTTTTTTTTTAACCAAGACATTTATCATCACTGACCATTGGCCATGGCTGTTGGTTAGAGCTGATGTTTGAACTACAATAATATCTGGAAGACCACAGGTTCTCCACCTTTGATCTAGGAAATGAACATAGGTTCTATCAGTCAGCTCTGGTTTACTGGGCTCATATTGGTCCTGCTAGGTTTAAATAACAGTGTGAGAAATGTGCCCAGTTTCATTTGTAGTGAGAAAAAAGTGACAAGATTTTTATACATTTTACATAAGTTATAGACAGGACAGTTCTTTTTGCATTTTCTGGACTTATAATGCTTCATTCTTAAGGATCTGACTTTACTGTTCCTTTTACTCTATTGAATTTCTTTGTGTATATGTTTACATTTGGTGTTTGTATTGCTTATATGCTTTGGATTTTTAAAATTTGTAATTTGTCTGTGTTGTAAACCACCTTGGGCATTACTGTCTTGAAAGGAATTTTCAAAAATTCATGAATAAATTAAAGCAATAATGGTGTATTGTTATTCCATGGAAGGCCACTGCCAAGCTGCATTTTTAGAGAAGTACTTTTAATGGAAGAACATTGCTTCTTGGCTCCTGAAATGGCTTCACTTTACTTTTGATTCCGTGATGCTAGAATGATTGACGTGGAAATCAGTCTGTGTGAATTCATTCTAATTCCAGAGTCATGTCAGGAGAGTAGTGCATAGTATTTATTATTATTATTATTATTATTATTATTATTAATATCCCTCCCCTCTGCAACATCAATGCATAGCTTTGAAAGACTGAAGTATAAACATACATGAATGCATGCAAATACAGGGTGGGTGAGGGAGAGAAAGGCAGGAAAGATGAAATAGTGCAAATGTGCTGTGCTGACAAGAAATACAGTGTGCCCTCCTTATTCGTGGATTTGCCATCCACAGATTTGAGTATCCACGGATGACAAGCCCGTATTGTCCCCAATGGCAGCATCCATGCAGCCATGGCACCACTTGGGACAAAAGTCCCTCGTCTCTCCCTCCCTCCCTCCTCCCTCCTCCCTTACCTTCCTCCAAGGCTTTTTCCTTCGTGTGGCTTTGGAGGTGGAGTCTGCCACCCAGTCAGCCAGGGCTGGGCCTGGGGTCGGTGCCTGCTGTACAGACCAGCATAAAAGGCCAGCATTGGGGTGGAGTGGGGGTGTGGCGACCACACGCTGCATGCTGTGACTCCACCCCGATGCTGGCATCATACTGCCTGACTGACCGCATGGCGGGCAATGTTACAGTGCTCCTTTGGCACGATGTGCAGCCTGAGTTAGGACCTTTGCAGACTGCCAGAAATAGTGCAAACTGAGTCCACTTTAAGGGTTAGGGTTAGGGAATCATGGGAACTGTGTTTTATTGTGGCACCAGAGCTCTCTGACAGAGAAGGCTCAGTGTCTCAGAAAAAAAAACAATTCCCATGATTCCCTAGCACTAACCCTAACCCTTAAAGTGGACTCAATTTGCACTATTTCTGGCAGTCTGCAAAGGCCATTAGTTTCAAAAATAACACAGCTATTTATTCTCTATGCTATTATCCTTTATTGCTTATCTCAAAACATCCATCATCTGTTATTGCATTAATGAGGGTGACCAGAACTTTTGGGGATCTGTCTGTCTGTTAAATAAACAGGTGAAATCAGTCCCTGACTTGATACTCATGGGAGGCAATATCTTACAGAATAAGCTGATTAGCAATGTTTGTGTCATATGGATGATCCTACTTATGAAGTATACCAATTCCAAAGATATTTATCATATGATGTCAAATTTGGGAAGTGGGGAAAGGTTCTGATTTGGTATTTAGGTATCATCTGGCAGCTTTGATTACTTCCATTTATAAATACATACTGTTGTTTAATTAATACAATATTCAGAGCATTAAGAATGATGAATTTTTCCTACATGTAGCATATGTCTAGATTTTAAAGTACAACTCATATGGTAAAAACTGCTGTTTCATCTATGTTGCACTCCACAATATTTATTTAGGAAAAGGTTGAATACATTGGGTAGCAGCTGTTTGTGTTCTAATCCCTGCCATGTCTCCTTTTAATATAAAATTTGGTTGTTCCTATTGATAATTTCCATTTGGGGATTTAATTAATTTTGCTTTGGAGCAAGCTTTGAATTTTACAAATTTATGTGCCCTCCCAACTTATTTGTCTGTATCTTGAAAACATTTTTCTGGTCAGTGGAAATGGATGGCTAAGAAACTTAAACTGCAGCATGAGATGGTCACCTTCTGTTATTCATTGGAACAGTGGGCCAGTGCTTTATATTATTTGAATGTGTAGCATCTGTAGCCATTTGTGATTTGAGACTTTCATAAATCAATATATTTTTCTGCCTTGATCAAGAGAGTTTTCTTAATAATAGTTGCATTAGGAGACATGCAGATGTCCTTCACTGTGATTTTTTTCCCCTGCAATTTTATAAAGATCAGGTTACTCTCAGGATAGATATTATCTTTCTCCCAAAGGTGGGTTGCCTCTTTCATCTTTGTAAGGATATCATCCTGCTCCTTTATCTATAGTAGAGACTGCCTTTCACTCCCTGGATGTTAGAAGTTGGTACAGCAGGATCTTCAAAATATGCAGGCTGTTTGCAACTCTGGATCTCATAAATGCCTGTTTGCTTCTGCCCAAATGTTGTCAAAGGTTCAGTGGCACCAATGATTCATTTAATACATTGGTTGGCCAATAAATATTTGTGTATCTCCATTTAAAGGTACTTGACAAGGACAGTTGGTAAGCCTTTTTGAAAGGTGCTTTCAAAGGTTAAGGAGCCCTGGTGGCACAGTGGTTAAATGCCTGTACTGCAACAACAAGGTTGCGAGTTTGATCCCAGGGGCTCCAAGGTCCACTCAGCCTTGCATCCTTTCATTGGTTGCTAAAATGAGTACCCAGCTTGTTGGTGGCAATTAGCTTACACTTAGGGAGTGCTTAGTTCACTGATAAGCAGTATAGAAATGTACTTACTATTGCTTTATTGCAGACATTTTGTGTATGGGCACATGAGCAAAGTCATTTGCATTATTGACCAATATTTATATGCGACTGTGAGGATGCTGACTTTGATAGAGTTGTCTTGTTATCATTTGACAAGTGAGAACTATTTCTGCCTTTGGTAAATTATATTGCTTCACTCATGTCTATAACAGACCACAAAGATCAGTTTGCTTTACCTTTGCCTGTATTATGAGTCTCTAAGTGATAATTTGCATTTTCCCCTTTCAACACTAACCTACCATCCTTCTCCACTGATGTTCTCACACAATTCCTTTTCAGTTTATTCTGACTGAAAGAAAGTAGAAAGCTGGGAGACCCATCTAGACATTCATACTGTGGTAGGGATGGGGTTACTGGCCACAATATTTGTTGAACTTGAGAACTTGATCCTGGAGAGAAGTGACCAGTGGAGTGTCCTGGGCCCAGTGCTATTCAACATCTTTATCAATGATTTGGATGAAGGAATAGGGGGCATGCTTCTCAAATTTGCAGATGACACCAAATTAAGAGGAATAGCTAATACCCCAGAAGACAGGATGAAAATTCAAGATGACCGTAATAGATTAGAAAGCTGGGCCAAAGCTAACAAAATGAATTTCAATACAGAGAAATGTAAGGTACTGTACTTAGGGGGGGGGGAGGGGAAATGAAATGCATAGATATAAGATGGGGGACACCTGGCTTAATGACAGTGCGAAAGATCTGTCATAGCCTTCGGACAATGATCAGTTTAAGAACCTTGGGGCTGATAAAACAACCTTGTAGATGGAAGGCATTGGGGGAGAGTTAATAGAGATATATTCGGGAACAACGATTGAGGTTGTGCGGGGCAGAGGAAGGTATGGCGTCAACAGAGTGGACTATTGTTACAAAAGAAGGTGGGCTCGATGTTTGAAAGCGATCCCGCCTTCAATTCACTCTGTTACACACAGTAGACTGGGGAGCTTACCAACCATGCCACAGAACCTTACCTTGTTTCTTTGCAATGCCAGGTCGGTAAAGAATAAGACCCATATCATCCACGACCTCCTCGTGGATGAAAAGGCCGACCTGGCTTGCTTCACAGAAACTTGGCTGGGGGAAGATAGGGCCATCACCTGGAATCAGGCTCTCCCAGTCGGGTATTCTGTCTATGAGCAGGTAAGGGAAAATGGGCGGGAGTGTGTGGAGTGGCTCTGGTCCATAGCGATAACTTCCCCGTGACTAGGATACCTATCCGGAAAATAGACTGCTTTGAATGTGTGTACCTAAGCCTGAAAAACAGGGATAGTATAGGGATTCTGTTAGTATACCATCCACCACGTTGTCTAACAGACCCCCTATCCAAGCTGACACAGCTGGTCTCAGAATTGCTGTTGGAGTCGCCCAGACTTTTAGTCCTGGGCGACTTCAACATCCCATTCAAGACCAGTTTAACAGGCGCGGCGCGGCGCGGTAGTTCATGGACTCCATGACAGACATGGACCTATCCTAATTGGTTTCCGGGCCAACACACTGTGCAGGCCACACTCTCAATGCGGTCTTTAGCACGGAGCAGGTATATCCATGGGCGGAAGTAATAAATACCACCACACTGTCATGGCTGGATCATTTCCTGGTCAAGGTTGGACTAAGAGCCACTGTTCACCCCACCAGGGGTGGAGGACCTATTAGAATGGTCTGCCCTCGGAGGCTAATGAAGCCAATGGGTCTTCAGAAAGCCTTGGAGGGTTCCTTGGTTGGTAATGCTGGTGATTCTGTCGAAGCCCTAGTTGATATTTGGAAGACCAACCTTACTAGGGCTATTGACATGATCGCTCCTAGGTGTCCTTTCCAACCCGCTCCAAATCGACAGCCTTGGTTCACAAAGAAACTTAAGATAGATGAAGCGGGTTGGACAATGACTAGAGTGTACCTGGCGAAAAACTCAACTCTTATCTGATAAGACTTGTCATGGGAATTTTCTTCATTTCTATTGAGAGGCAATAGGTGCAGCAAAGAAATCTTTCTTTTCTGCGCGTATTGCGTCTGCAAAGTCTCACCCAGCAGAGCTGTTTTAGGTGGTAGGGGAACTGACACAGAATTCTCCTGTGCAGAACCCTCTACTTAACCTGAGAACAGCCTGCTGTGATGCGTTTAACAACTACTTCACAGATAAAATCTCTCAGATAAGAGCTGGCTTGGACGCCAGGTTTATAACAGATTCGACTGATGAGGTGTCCAGTAAACCCATTTCTGAGATTAGGCTGGATCAGTTTGAGCCAGTGAGTACCGATGACATGGACAAGATCCTTGGAAAAGTGAAGAAGACAACGTGCCCCCTCGACCCTTGCCCATCATGGTTGGTTGTCCAGAGGGGTAATGTCTTGATGGTCTTTCTTAAAGAGACCATCAATGCATCCCTTAGGGAAGGAATTATTCCAGCTTGCTTAAAGGATGCGGTGGTGAGACCACTTCTGAAAAAAACTTCCCTGGACCCCTGGACTTGAAAAATTATAGACCTGTTTCACATCTATCATTTTTGAGCAAGGTGATCAAGCGGGCCGTTGCCTTTCAACTCCAAGTGATCTTGGATCAAACCGATTTTCTAGATCCATTTCAAACCAGCTTCAGGCCTGGATTTGGGGTGGAGACTGCCATGGTTGCTCTGGATGATGACCTTCACCAAAGCATTGAAAAGGGAAGCGTGACCCAGCTGGTGCTTTTGTATCTCTCAGCGGCTTTTGACATGATTGATCACGGCATCCTCTTGGAACGCCTGAGAGAGTTAGGGATTGGAGGCACTGTTCTTCAGTGGTTCCATTCCTTTCTCTCAGGTAGATTCCAGAGGATGATTCTCGGGGACAGTTGCTCCTCAAAAATAGAGCTTAATTGTGGTGTCCCCCAGGGCACCATTCTGTCCCCGATGCTCTTTAATATCTATATGAAGTCACTGGGGGAAATCATTCGTAGACATGGGGCGGGGTGTTATCAGTACACTGATGACACCCAAATATATTTCTCTATGTCCCGGTCAGCAGCCACGATGACAGATGGCATTTCTCCCCTCAATCAATGCCTTGGAGCAGCAATGGACTGGATGAGGAAAAACTGACTCAAACTGAATCCAGAGAAAATGGAGGTGTTCACAGTAGGGGCCCCTAAACTAGGTATTGGGATACAACCTCCAGTCCTAGACGGGGTCACGCTCTCCTCAAAGGACTATGTTCACAGTTTGGGGATGCTCCTAGATCAGGGGTAGGCAACCTTTCCCCTTTAAGGACCGAGGGACTTCAGCTCCCAGAAGCTTCAGCCATGTTGGCCAATAGTCCCATATTGGCCAATAGCTCCTGGGATTCTGGGAGCTGAAGTCCCTCGACCCTTAAAGGGGAAAGGTTGCCTACCCCTGTCCTAGATCCATCGCTTCACATGATTGATCAGGTGAATGCGACGGTCAGGAGCACCTGTTATCAGCTTCGGCAGATACGCCAACTGCGCCCTTACCTGGAAACACGGGACCTAGAAACTGTAGTACATGCTCTGGTAACCTCACAAATCAATTTCTGTAATGCACTCTACATGGGGCTACCCTTATACCTAGTCCGGAAACTACAATTGGTACAAGACATGGGAGCCAGGTTGATTGCTGGGAAATCTAGAAGGGATCACATTACACCGATTCTGAAATTCCTTCACTGGCTGCCTATTAGTTTCTGAACGCAGTATAAGGTGTTGGTGTTGACCTTTAAAGCCCTACATGGCCTAGGTCCAACCTATCTGAGGGATCGCCTCCTTCCATACAATCCACCCCGCACCCTCAGATCCACGGGGAGAAACCTACTCCAACTAAGGAAAACAAGACTAGTGGGGACATCCCAGAGGTCCTTTTCTACCATTGCTCCCAGGCTATGGAATGCCTTGCCGGAGGAGAGCTGTCAAATTACCAGTTTGGATAATTTCAAAAAAGCCACCAAGAGGATCTCTTCCGGCAGGCCTTCCCGAATAGAAAATACTCTACTAAATTCCTACCTCTCCCTCTTTTATACTTTATATCTTCTGGTATTAGAATACCAGACATTTTAACTATTTTAGCTGCTTTTCTAATTTAATCCTCTTTTAGAGGGGGGATAAACTATTTATCATGTTTGTTTGTTGTGGGGACTGTTTTTACTAACAATGCTAACAATGGAAGCCGCCTTGATTGCCGTGGCAAAAGGCGGGGTACAAAAATAAAGTTTATTTTTATTATTATTTAACGAGACTACTTGTGAAAGGGATCTAGGAGTCTTAGTGGACCACAAGTTGAACATGAATCAACAGTGTGATGCCGCAGCTAAAAAGGCCAATGCAATTTTAGGCTGCATTAATAGAAGTATAGTATCTAGATCAAGGGAAGTAATAGTGCCACTGTATTCTGCTTTAGTCAGGCCCCACCTGAATACTGTGTCCAGTTCTGGGCACCACAATTCAAAAAGGATGTTGAAAAACTGGAGCGTGTCCAGAGGAGGGCAACTAAAATGGTGAAGGGTTTGGAAACCATGCTTACGAGGAACGACTCAGGGAATTGGGCATGTTTAGCCTGGAGAAGAGACGGCTAAGAGGGGATATGATAGCCCTGTTTAAATATTTGAAGAGTTGTCATATTGAGGAGGGAGCAAGCTTGTTTTCTGCTGTTCCAGAGAATAGGACTCAGAACAGCAGATGCAAGCTGAAGGAAAAGAGATTCCACCTCAACATTAGGAGGAACTTCCTGACAGTGAGAGCTGTTGGACAGTAGAACATACTCCCTCAGAGTGTGGTGGAGTCTCTTTGGATGTCTTTAAGCAGAGGCTGGATGGCCATCTGTCGGGGATGGTTTGATTTTGAGTTCCTGCATGGAAGGGGGTTGGACTGGATGGCCCTTGTGGTCTCTTCCAACTCTTTGATTCTATGATTCTAAGTTTCCAGCTGGCCTTGAAGTGCTGCAGAAGAATCTATATGTGTGCATTAACATATGAGTACTTGAAGAACCATAGTTAGTGGTCGTTCCTTTTCATTGCTAAGTTTTCAGTTTATCTGTTATTTTATTCCTTTTGTTTTCCTTTTCTTTCCTTTTAGTTTTAGTATGATGTTTTAATCTTTAAAAAAAAATTAAGCTACTTTGAATCCCATCTTGAGAGAAAGGCGGACTATTAAATAAATAAATAAATAAATAAATAAATAAATAAAAATATAACCAAATACCTAAACACATCAGATCCTGTCTAATCTTGGAAATTAAGCAGGGCCAGCCCTGGTTAGTATTTGAATGGGAGATTGCCACTGGATAGCAGGTGCTGTAGGCTACATTTCAGAGGACGGAACTGGCAAAATTACCTCTGATTATTCCTTGTCTAAGAAAACCCTATGGCATTCATGGAGTTGCCATAAATTGACAGGTGACTTGAAGGCCGCATAAACAATGCAACTGTGTTCCACCTCATGGGTATAATAATGAGGAAGTCCAAATTGTAAATTCATTGTTCGTGTGTAATATATGTTTCAAAGGTCTTTTAGTGTGAACTACAGGTTAATAATAATAATAATAATAATAATAATAACTTTTATTTATAGCCCGCCCCTCTGCAGAGCAATCGGGGCGGGTTACAGCAATTTAAAATACATAAATTAAAACATTCATTTGCCCATCCCACCCTCCCACCCTTTAAAACAGTATTAAACTAATTATAAATTAAAACAACATGCTCCAAAAAAGACAAGTAAGCAAACATAAACAATAATACAATATGAGCAGCAGAAAAAAGGGCAGTACAGTTGTCTCCTCAAGTCGGGGAGTTATTCCGGGAAGGCCTGCCGGAAGAGATATAGCAAGAGAGGTAATATGACGGATCTCCTCCGGCAGGCCATTCCAGAGTCTGGGAGCGGTCGCGGAGAAAGCCCTCTGGGAGGTCTGAGACAGCCTAGTTTTTATTGGCTGCAACAGGTTCCTCCCAGAGGACCAAAGGGCACGGGGAGGATCATACGGGGAGAGGCGGTCCCTAAGATAAGATGGACCCAAGCCATGAAGGGCTTTAAAGGTTAAAACCAACACCTTGTACTGTGCCCGGAAACTGATTGGCAGCCAGTGGAGGGATTTGAGCACTGGTGTTAGGTGCTCCCTCCTGGATGTTCCAGTAATTAACCTGGCTGCCATGTTTTGCACTAATTGTAGTTTCCGAGTTAGGCACAAGGGTAGCCCATGTAGAGTGCATTGCAGTAATCTAGTCGCGAGGTCACCAGAGCGTGTACTACAGTTTCCAGATCCCTCATATCTAGATAAGGGCGCAGTTGGCATATCAGCCGAAGCTGATAACAGGCACTCCTGACCACCGCATTCACCTGACTAGTCATGTGAAGCGACGAATCAAGGAGCACCCCCAGACTGCGAACACAGTCCTTTACGGAGAGTGTGACCCCGTCCAGGACTGGAGACTGTATTCCCAGACCTGGTTTTGGGCCTGTAACCATAAGTACCTCCGTTTTGTCTGGATTTAACTTCAATCTGTTTTTCCTCATCCAATCCATTACCGCTCTGAGACAGTCATTGAGAGGAGAGACGCCATCTGAGGTCTGAGTCGATGATCTGGTCATGGAGAGGTATATCTGGGTGTCATCAGCGTACTGAAGACACCGAGCTCCATGCCTCCGAATGATCTCTCCCAGCGATTTCATGTAGATGTTAAATAACATCGGGGACAGGATGGCGCCCTGAGGGACGCCACAATTAAGCTCTATTTTGGACGAGCAACTGTCTCCGAGCCTCACCCTCTGAGATCTACCCGAGAGGAAGGAATGGAACCATTGCAAAGCAATGCCTCCAATTCCCAACTCTCTCAGGCGATCCAAGAGGATGGCATGATCTATGGTGTCAAAGGCTGCTGAGAGATCCAAGAGCACCAACAGGGTCACACTACCCCTGTCGATACTCAGGCGGAGGTCATCGGTCAGAGCAACCATAGCAGTCTCCACTCCAAATCCTGTCCTAAAGCCGGTTTGAAATGGATCAAGATAATCGGTTTCATCCAAGACTGCTTGGAGCTGGGAAGCAACTGCCCATAATAAAGTATGACCCTCAAGATTTTGCTGGATTATAACTCCCATTGTCTTTAGTTAGCATAGTAATTCCATGCTTGTACGGCCAGCATTACTGTACAGAAAGCTGTTACCAAAGTAGTACCTATTTATCTACAGTTGTATATGCTTTTGAACTGCTAGGTTGGCAGAATCTGGGCCTTGATCTGCTGACCTGCCGATCTTGCAGTCGTCAGTCAGTGTCTTAACCACTGACAATTGCATCCCTCATGTACTTTGCCTACTCCAATGTTTATTCATTTATTTATTCTCCTTTTTTTCCAACATGAGACTCAAGGTACTCACAGCACAGATTAGAACAAAGTAGCCTAACTGCAATGCATATAATGAAAAGTCTTAAAATGCATATAATGAAAAGTCTAAAACAATTAAGTCTAAAACAATTAAATAAGTATGTGTATTAAAAACAAAGCAAAACAAAGCAGCTTCATTTATATACCACTTCATACCACGCTATGGGGTGTCTAAGCGGTTTACAACTGTGAGCTGATTGCCCCCCAGCAAGCTGGGTACTCATTTTAGCGACCTCGGAAGGATGCAGGCCTGAGTCAAGCCTGAGCCCTGGCTAGTATTGAACTCGCAACCTTGTGGTCTATGAGTGAGTGGCTGCAGTACAGGCATTTAACCACTGCGCCACCAGGGCTAACAACACTAATTTAAAGCAAGATGAAAATATTAGAAATGCAGCACAGACAGCCTATTAAAGGAGCCTTCTGTAAAACTAGTTAATTGCCAAAATCAAGTTTAAATAAGGTTTTCCCTGCTGGCAAAAGGAGAACAGAAAACCATGAGGACCATGCTGGCCTCATGTGAGAGGGTGTTTCACAGCCAGGAAGCAGCCACTGAGAAGGCAGTCCCACATGTCCTCCCTAGATGTGCCTGTGACAATGGTAGGATGAGAGAAAGCTCTCTGTTGAGAATCTTAATACTTGGACAGGCTCATGTAGCAAGATAATGGTATTTCAGAGAGTCTGGATCCAATCTGTAAAGGACTTTTTAGGACATAACCAATATATAGTTCAAACTGGGTATCTGGAAGAAAACTGTATTTTTAAAATTGGAGCAATAGTTACTTTTAATAAATAAAATGCTTATTTTTCCTATTTGTAATAGGAATGGCATTTATGAGAATGCTGCTTTTAATTTTTTCTTTCAAAGTCAAGGATGCCAAGTCTATTAGAGCAAATCCTGAGCTTGGAAGCTGCTGGGGATGGAATGGAGACAAGGCACATATATTACTCTGAGGTTCCTAGTGGGAAAATGGAGAGTTGCCACTTTCTCTTCCTTTTAACTATGTGCAACAGGGCATGGAATGCCTGCCAGAAGTAGCATATGCAGATTATACAGACTTTGTGGATATTAATAGAGAGAAGGTGAGATAAGGTTTTGCCTCAAGCTGTCTCTCTGCTGAAATTCACTCTAAGAAAACCAATATCAGAAACACTGCTAGGCTGTGTTGGCAATATTGCTTCTTTATTAAAATATGCCTATTTTTGCTTAGGGAATATGTCAGTCCAGTTGACTCTGCAATGATTTACTACATCAAGCTGATGTAAGGATATGTGGATGTGGCTATTATATATTTTCTCTCCCAATAAATAACAGTGGGTTTTGATTTTTTTTAGCTTCCTTTTAAAAGGCAGCAGAGCATAAACAGCATTCCAACAAAAGTAAAAACCTCACAAGATGTCACTGGAGCAGGGGTAGGTAACATGCCCTCCCCATTCAGTGTTTTGTGCTACAGCTTCTATTGTCCCTTACTATTGGCCATTTTGGGTGGTGCTGATGGGAAGCTGTAGTCCAAGATGGATGGAAGTCAATAGGATGGCTTCTGTTGTGCTAGGGACAGTAATAGGATGTTCCTGATGGCTGTTTATGATTGTTTGGGGAATATTTGATGCAGTCTGCAGCTCATCTTGTCAAATGATTCCAAGTGCATTTCTACCTCTGGATATAGTTGTGGGCAAATTGATATGTTATTAAAGAGAAGTTGGAGGGATGCAGATGGGCAGCCCTGGGCTGCCCTGGGAAGCAGAGGATTGGGGCCGAGGCTGCCCCACGCCTCAGCCCCAATCCTCTCTTTTGCCAGCCCGGAAAAGAGCGGCAAAATGCAGCTCCTTTCAGAGCCAGCAAAAAGGATATGTAATGGCGCGTGGCCTCAGGATGTCCTTGGGGAGGGATTGCAGCAGCCAGCGTGCAGCTGCCCATCCCTGCCTCAAGGACGCCGCAAAGGTCCCGTCTGCAGAGGCCCTAACTTGCTCACAATATTCCTTCTGATACTTGGGACAATGTTTGAGGAGTACTGTTGCCTGAAAGCTTGCTGCATGAAATGAGATGTTACAATGCTTATTCTTGAGAAGATTTTATCTCAGCATAAGGATCCTGAGACCTAACATGGGTAAAGATTGTTTCTTTGGTTTCGTTGAAGTTGATATTGAAGATTTCCAAAACAGTACATCTCAGATTTTCTGATGTGATTAACCTAATGTGCCAGGGGCTAGTACCATATTTGTGCCCATTGGCTACAACAGTTCCTTTCTTCCCTAAGACTGGCAACAATCTACAAACCATCATTTTGAGTAGCACTGTTCTTGG
Source organism: Phrynosoma blainvillii (assembly GCA_026167975.1). NCBI lineage: Eukaryota > Metazoa > Chordata > Lepidosauria > Squamata > Phrynosomatidae > Phrynosoma > Phrynosoma blainvillii. The sequence goes on from JANUYF010000002.1 coordinate 72,337,055, forward strand.
AGACCATGTAGTTTTCTAGTCTTGATGGTTCACTGGCAGAATTACATGCTGTTGTGAACCATTTATATCATAGTCAGTTTCTGAGACTGAAATAAATCATTTAAATTATCTGCCTTGAAAAGATTCTAGGATGTAAAATAAACTTTAATTTTTTGTCTCAGAGATTGGAATAAAGACATTTCTCTAATGTTCAAAGCTCAGTAGAATTTGTATAGAGATCTATATTTTAAGTGGCTTACAATAAGTCACCTTCCCAAACATCCAGCCAACAGTACATCAGCTATTGCATTTTTTTGTGTGTGAAAGTATTTTATATTGTTAGCTTTCTTCATCTAGGGCTTAATTTATACTGTTTCCAAGGTTGTATGTTTGATTGGGAACCTGCAGACTAAATGTGGCCCTTGGCCTAATTTCCTGAGAGCAGGAAAGAAGGAGAGAAAGAAAGCGAGAGGCAGACCAAGAGCAAGAGAGAGATCATAAGGAGAGTGTGAGATGTATACAGTGCCATAAACCTAGCCCTCTTTTGGCACAACACATGATTAACTTTTCCAATATCTCAACAGACCTTCATAAGATAATGCTTTCTTACCTCGGCATAGAGGGTAGAATAAATGAAAATCTCTGAAAATGTAGTTTATTCAGTGTGCTTATGAGAATTTCTGTCTGTATGACAAATAATATATTAGCCAATGCATATGGGAAATTTTCACGTTCATAATTTCATTTGCTGCAAAATCAGAAATATATAATTTGGCCAGTTTTTGATAAACTTGATTGTGCAGTACTGAAGACTTATTAATTCCCATCTGTACTAATATGTATTGTTAGTTATATTAGAGAACCATGAACAAGTTTGACAGGAATTAAATTAGAAATAAGATAGCAAATGTGATTTAGCAAGTACATTTTTTATTTATTCTGATTTATTCATTTAGGAATGCTAATAACATAATACTGATTTCACTATTGCCAGACTGTCTTTTAATAACATATAATTACTGTTTAGTTTTCTACAAATTCTAGTTTGGCTTTCCTGAAATGATGAAAACTTTTCTCTTGGATATGACTGGAAATATCATTTACCCATTTGCTTGGAAAGTACTGCTCTTAATCTGTTGTTTGTCAAGGTCAGCATATTAGATATTATCTAATGCATATGTTTGTAACATTTCAGGTCACCTTTTTTAATGGAGAATTTTAATCTCAGTTTATAAAGTCTATTTTCATGTTGGCCATATTTTGGACAGGCTACCTATAGCCTCTGTAAATAATATCTGCTTGTTTAAGTTTAAAAACTAGATATTAAGAAAATATTTGTGATGATATATTGGAATACTAAATTGACAGTATGTCTGAGTCATACTGCTAAAAGGAAGTTACATGGGATTTGTGTAATTGTAAAAATTAAGCTAAGTATGAGCTAAGTATTTTTGACACTACATTGGCTATTTTTCTCAAGTTTATTATTAATAAAAAATTATTTTCTCTTCCTTTTTCATATTCTTCTCAATTAAGAAATCATCTTTAATTTATGGTATTAATTTGCAAGAAAAAGAATGTGATTGTTTCTGTTTTGAAATTCATAATGCTGAAAATAATGACCACAGATGGTTTACATAACTTTAAAGTGGATGAAGAAGCTATTGAGATAGCTAAATATTTTCTATATCTTGGCTCAGTCATAAATAAAAATCAAGACTGTAGTAAACAAATAAGAAGAAAACGTGGACTTGGAAGGATGAACTGGGTGCTATAAGTCAACCTCATGTATTAGTTGAGAGCAGGTTTTGGGGCCAGAATTAGGAATTTTGATATGACCGCATGGATAAGTTGAGGGTAAAACTTAGAAGCATATAGCAAAAGATGTAAAGGATGAAGCAAAGGAAAACGATGCCAAATATCTTACAAAATTCTGGCAATCATAACTGTGCTCACCCTAAAGGCTGGATGATTGAAGAGTGTACTATGGTAAATTATAGCTGTGCGATGTGTGGGGGAGATGATCAGGCACAGGCAGGGCTAATAAAAGGGGGGGGAGTCATTGCTTCTTTTAGTTGTGCCTGGGATGTGCTAAGCTCTCCCCTTTTGCCATTCTGTTCAGAGAAGGGGATGATTCTGTTTTTGATAAAAGTATAGTACTTATACCCCAGGTTTTTTGGGGTCAATTTTTGACTAAAATTTTTAGACTTATACATGAGTATATACAGTAATTGAATACCAAAGTCAGGATCATCCATGTTGTAGTATTTCTATTTGTGGCTGCGAAAGCTGGATATTGAAGAAAGCTTACAGGAAGTTAATCAACTCATTTGAAATATGATGCTAGAGCAGAGTTCTGTGGATGCCGTGGATTGACAAAAAAGACAAATACATGGGTCTGAATGCAAATCATGTGTGAACTCCAAAATAAAGAGAAGGCAAAATGACTAAACTGAAGCTATAGTACTTTGGACACATCATGAGATGACATGACTAAGTTAAAAAGATGATAATTTTTGAATAGAAGCATATTACCAAAGGTTTAGAAGATGGTTGGAAAAGAGAAAGTAAAGACTCACAGACCTGAGTCTACAAGAAGTAGAGCTGCTAATAATAACAGGGTGTCTTCATGGTCTCTTCATAGGGTTGCCATAAGCCAAAACAGGCTTGACTGCAATTAATAACAAGAAGTGTTAGAAGAAGTCATACCCTGAAGCAGGAACACATCATGTTAATAAAGGCACACTGTAATTAAGTGTATTTTCCCAGCCTTCACATATGCTTTATAAAGAAGGGTTCTGATGGCCAGTGACTGGAAGGCATTTCTAAGGACACGTAGTCTTCACCTTGACTGGTGTTTCTGATAAGTAAATGTTCTCAGCCAATAGTTACCCACTCATCCCACAGTAAAATAGCAAAGGAGTTTATCACATGGGGAGTCCCGTGCAGAAACCCTGCTTTAAGTAGAAAAAAAACCGCAAAAGCGGAAGCAATTTATTAACGGGATTCCCCAGTGTGAAAAGTGAAAGCAATGTTAAAATGGGGTTAATCTGAACGGAAACTGCTTCTTTTTACTTTTGAAAAAACCCGAAAGTAAAAAGAAGCAGTCAATGAGGGGTTTCCGTTCGAATTAACCCCAGTTTAACCTCCTTTTAACAGCGATGTCCTCTGAAAAAACATCCGCTTTTGTGGGGTTTTTTTACTTTAAATCCCCGTTTCCGCACGGGATTTCCCCCGTGTGATAAATTCCAAAGACTCATGTGGCATCATTAGCAGATTTATTATAGCATGACCTTTTATGAACATACCCATTTCCTCAGATCTGGTCTTGAAGCTTCAAGGCATTGAAGTTTTTTGCATGGGCTTGAAGCTTGAAGTATATATACCAGGGATAGGCAACCTTTTTGAGCCGGGTGCCGGGTTGCTGTCCCTTAGACAATTGGGGGGCCGAAGCACCAAAAAATTTTTAAAAAATGGAAAAAAATTAAAAAAATATGCACACACACACTCCCGGCCCCAGAAAAGCCATGGCAAAACCCCTGTGGAGATTTTGCCAAGAAAACCCCAAGAACAAGTAATAACAACAATAATCAATATCATCATGGCAGCCGGCAGTGGCGGGGGGCCGGTCCAAAGGCCTCGGGGGGGCGCATCTGGCCCCTGGGCCTTGGGTTGTCTACCCCTGATATATACAGTACATATGGCAGGGGTGGGATGTAGACAGTGAGGTGAGAGTAAATTCGACTCCAGAATTATTGGCTGTGTTACATTAAGAGACACAAGCTTCGTACTAACTGTGGTAAGAATCTGTTATCCCATATAAACCTCTGGTAATACACTTCATCTTTGAAGTAGAACAGTTGTCACCCCATTTGCCCTTATTCACTTTATCTTTGCTTCATCTTAAATTGTTTTTGACCCAATGGGTTCAGGTAACCTGCAGGATCTCCTTCTCCCATATAATCCACCCTATACACTCAGATCCTCTGCAGGAATTTACTCCAGTCAGCCAGGACTAGGTTGTCAGCCAGAGCATGTTTTCTTCAGTTGCCCCTAGACTGTGGAATAACCTGCTGGAAGAGATTCAGCAACTGAATATGCTATCCAGATGTAAGACAACATTAAAGACCAGTCTCTTCTGGCAGGCTTATCAAGATTATTTAAATTGTAAATTTAAAATGCTGGCTTTTACATGTGGATTGCTTTAATATGCATGTGTCTTGTGTGTTCTTTAATTGCTACATGTTTTTTAACTGTTATGTTCAAATGTTATGTATTTTTAGTCTGTTGTTCCCTCCTTCAACCTGTGGGGAGAGGCAGATAAGAAATCAATATTATTATTATACTAATTATTAGAAACAAATTATTGGATTCCTTCTCTTCCCACTGGCTTTTTGAGATGCTGTGATAATGTGGACAGTGTCATTGCTGGTATTCACTGCTGTAAATTCCTGACATCTCCAGTAATTGAAATATTCTGCAGGAACTGTTGCACAACTTTTGAAAAACTTGTTTCCCAAGTGGCAGTTGTCTTAGTAAGTTTCCTGACTAGGGAGTGTCATCTATTTGTATATTTTTGACCTTTTGTATAATTGAAAATATTACTATTCTGTTTGTTTGCTTTTAATTTGAGTAGACACTATCTTCTGTCATATTACGGTAATTGCTCAAAAGGAGTTTGACAAGACACCACAAAAAGTAACGAACAAACTAACAAACCAATATTATATCTTTTCCTGATTAGGTCACTAGTTTAGTAGATGGTGAGGATGCTGTGGATGTCATTTATCTGGATTTCAGTAAAATGTTTTATAATGCTTATAAACCTTATAAAATTATAGCATTTGTTATAATCAATAACAAATTGATTATATGTGGAATAGTTGGGAACACTGTCAGATGGATCCATAATCAGTTGGAAAACTGTGCTCAAATAGTCATTGTCAATTGTTGCACTTCAAACTGGAAGGCGATCTCAAGTGAGTACCTCAGGGTTCTGTCCTAGGGCCATTACTCTTCAACATTTTTATCAGTTTGCAGATAACACAAAACTGGGAGGTGTAGCTAATACATTGGAAGATAGGAACAGTTTTCAAAAGAACCTAGATAAACTAGAAAATTGAGCAGAAATTAAGATGAAATTCAATACAGAGAAATTCTACATTTATGCCTTAAAAAACCAATGTCCAGGAATAGAATGGAGAATACATGGCTCAGCAGAACTACATGTGAAAAGGATGTAGGGATTATTCTTGAGCATAAATTGAAAGGAGCCAGCAGTGTGATGCTGCAGCAAAGAAGGCAGACCCTACGTCAGCTTGCATTAACAGAAGCTTAGTATCCAAGTCAAGGGAAGTAATAGTCCCACTATATTCTGCACTGGTCAGGCCTCTTCTGGAGTCCTGCATTAAGTTCTGGACACTTTCACTTTAAGAAGGATGGAGACATGATGGAGCAGGTTCAGAGAAGAGTAACTATAAGTTTGAAGGAGCCGACCAGCATGTTCAGCTTTGTGAAGAGAAGACTGAGGGGTGACATGATTGCATTCTTGAAATACCTCAAGATCTGTCACAGAGAGGAGGAAGCTGTACTCTGATGTCCCAGAGGGTAGGGCCAGGTCTAATGTTCTGAAGTTATAGGAGAATAGATTTTGACTGAACATTAGAAGGAATAGCTTGATAGTAAAAGCTATATGGCAATGAAACCAATTTCCTTCTTTTGTCATCTTCAAAAAGAGTCTAGACAGCTACCTGCTGGGGATGCTTTAGCTGGAGATCCCACACCTGAGCAGAGGGCTGGACTCAGTGGCCCATGAGGCCCCTTCCAAAGACTAACATTAAGTAAGGCATCTATAACTTTTTCAATAATAAGGCCCATGTTCATTCTAACAAAAGAAGGAAATTGGGCCATCCTGGAGGCAGGGATGGGGAGGGACAGCCGCACGCCAGCTGCCTCAACCCCTCCCTGAAGATGTCCTGACGCCACGCACTGTTATGCACAGCACGTGGCATCAGGAAGTCCTTCCAATGCAGCATTTTGATGCACTGCACCGGAAAGGGTGCTAAAGAGCCGCGTGCCAGCTCTTAGAGCACCCTTTTTGCTGGCTTTGAAAGGACTGGCATTTTGCCGCTCCTTTCCGAGGTGGCAAAAGGGAGGATCGGGGCTGAGGCATCTGGCAGCCTCAGCCTCGATCCTCCACTTCCCGGGGCGGCCCAGGGCCACCCATCTGCATCCCCTCAAAAACTAGCAGATAGCAGCAGGGCTGTGTATACATTATAACCATGTTTGGCTGATTGTAATTCAATATATTGGGTTTGATCTATTCTTAATCATGGAGTAGTCCCATAGAAATCAATGGGCCTTTCCAGACTGCCAGAAATAGTGCAAACTGAGTCCACTTTAAGGGTTAGGGTTAGTGCTAGGGAGTCATGGGAACTGTGTTGTTTTTTTTGTTTGTTTGTTTTTCTGAGACATTGAGCCTTCTCTGTCAGAGAGCTCTGGTGCCACAATAAAATACAGTTCCCATGATTCTGGGCCTTTGCAGACTGCCAGAAATAGTGCAAATTGAGTCCACTTTAAGGGTTAGGATTAGTGCTAGGGAATCATGGGAATTTTTTTTTCTGAGACATTGAGCCTTCTCTGTCAGAGAGCTCTGGTGCCAAGCAGGGATTTGGATGCTTGTCTTCTAAGTCATAGACCAGTGCTCAAACCACTACACCAGTGTTTTCCAAACTTTGGTCCTCCAGGTGTTTTGGACTTCAGCTCCCAGAATTCCTGACCATTGACCAAGCTGGCTGGGATTCTGGGAGCTGAAGTCCAAACCCTTGGAGGACTAAATTTTGAAAACACTGACTACACCATGTTGGCTTTCTGTATGAGTTTTATCACTTATAAATACCATTTTGGTTAATAAGCTCTCTTTCAAATATTTAGTTTTTTATATATAAACTTAGCTTGCCACAGTAGTGCAATAACCAGCTATTGGCTTTCCCCCACAGGTTGCAATAATGGAAAAACTACTGAAATATACAAGTGCATTATTAATAATAATGAGTACATTGGACTATTACTTTTCTCTGCAACCAGTCAAGTATTTGACATTGAATGAACTAAGATTTCTGCAAAAATAACTGGATTTTGTATATCCACCCCTTCTTATTAGGTTAATGTATGTTTTCCATTAAATATTTGTCTTCTGAGAGAATAAAAATGTAGCCATCCTCATCCTCATCCTTCTCTGGCAGGAGAAAACTTATTGATTGTGGTAACTGTTTTAGTCACTTAAGAAGTCCTAATTGATCTAGTACATTAAATAACAATACTACAGACAGTTGTAATTTGAAGCTCCCTTGTGCACCAGTAGTAAATACAGGTGCAAAGTTAAAAGGGGACGTAAAACCTGATGAAAAAGGATATCAGCTAAGAACTATGGACATTGCTCCTCAAAATGATTCTTTCTCTTATAATACATAAAAGTGTATTTAATAATGGGTTTTCTTCAGATGTAATTCTTTCTGATTGATCTCTTGATCTAATTAATCCTGTTGATTAATCAATTGTGTAAGTGTAAGGCTCAAATTATTTGAGCCTGGTGTATAGTCTTGCTCATGCAGTAATAGCTTCTTTCCATTTAGCTCAGGGAAGAGGAGTCTTACATGCCCATAGGCCAAATTTGTATGCTTCTAAAAATAAAATACTTTCCTGATTTTTCTGTCTTTAACTTTATCACATTTGAACTGATGCATCTAGTCCTGGCAGGAGCTCTAAATTTTAGATGTGAGTCATTATTAATGATGTAATAATGTCTCAGTAGTAAGCCTTAAGAAGAATAAAGAAGCTATAAAATTACTGTTTTTACTCTGTTAGTAAATTAAAATGGTGATAGCAAGTTCTTCATCAAAGAAAGCTACCTTTCTTGCCTCTTTTCTGAATACTAGAGAGAAAGAGTTGTGTGAAGATATGGGCAGTCCCTTCCACTCTTCAGCTATTTTCCTAATTTCCTAATTCTTTTGTGTGTGTTGGGGTGTGTGTAATAGTGATATGTGTTAGTGGAGAGAGGAAGGGACAGCAATAGTACAAGGACAGAATATATTATGCAACTAGAACAACTCTGAAGACAAACATACTTCACATGTCACAGCTTACCACTAATTAACTGTAGTCTACTATCCAGCCTCCAAAGTGTATTCCTACACATTTACTTGTGCAGCCTGAATTCCCTCAGAGTGTATCACATGTATTCCGTTTCCATTCTGTCGCAGTCAGCTGCCCGGATGGCTAGCAGCTTTAAGAGTCATATTTGACTGATCATCAAGAGGTTACACTTTGCAGAGTGGTTATAGCAGGGGTAGGCAACCTAAGGCCCGGGGGGGGGGGGCGGTCCTGCCGCCGGTCCTGCCGCTGCCGCCCCCCCCGCCGCCGCCCACCATGATGATATTGATTATTGTTGTTATTACTTGTTCTTGGGGTTTTCTTGGCAAAATCTCCACAGGGGTTTTGTCATGACTTTTCTGGGGCTGAGAGAGTATGCATGCATATTTTTTAAATTTTTTAATTTTTTAAAAAAATCTTATTTATTTATTTATTTATTTTTGGTGCTTCGCGCCCCCCCCCCCCAATTGTCTGAAGGACAGCAACCCGGCCCCCAGCTCAAACAGGTTGCCTACCCCTGGCTTATAGGATAGGTATTTCTACCCAGATTGGGTGGCCTGCTTATTCCCTGTTTGTATGCATTTGTACATGAGCAATCATAACCCAGAGCAGCTTCAGCACTGAAGGAATGATGCTGGAAATAGACTGAGGGCTTGTTTTTTTCACTTTGAACATGGCTACAACAGGTTAAGGTATAACTGCGGAATATACTTTTTTCAGAGGAACTGAGCATACCTGTGCATCTTTATTTAAGGAGAACACGTGAAGAAAAATATTTGCATGTAATTCTCAACATTTTGTATGGCTTCATTAAATAAAGGGATTAGGACACAAGGCACTCATTTGTTGCGATACATGACTGACAGGAGGTACTGTAAAAACTTCAACTCCGTAAATTTGACTATGCGAGTTTCTCTTGATCAAGTGACTGTGCTGTTACACATGCCTCAGTCATTACTTTGAGCTATCTCCTTTTAGTGATGAATTGTCAAGCATTCAAGGCAACAGATGGATGGAAAGATAAATGACAACTGTATAGAAGCATTTTATTGCTTTCTTAATTACAAGTGGCCTTTACATCAGTTGCCTTTTCTTTCTTTTGAAGAATATTTAATGTCCAGCTTGCTAAAATGTCCTTCTCTTAGAGACCAAAAACAACAAAACATTGCCTTTATGCAGCAATACAGATAGGCCCAATAAACTTTAGGAATCCTTATAAAATTTCTAATTAATAGTATAATTCCTTGCTCTGTAAGTTATGCAGACCTTGAAGATGTCTGGAGGATATCACTGATGGATTCAGGCGATGACACTTGTTGTTAAAAGTCACATCTGTATTAATAGATTCAAGATTCATTGAACTCTCTCAGATTGGTGTTGCACTTGCTGCATTTTTGACAACCTTCATTTCCTACTTAGCAAATCGAAACCCAGTAGCCAAAGCCCCGGGAAGTTGTTAAAGCAATTAAAGGCTTCTGTCCCTCAGCACATTGCTTGGTTACCATGGCATCCCTTGCCTCCAAGCCTTTACTGATGATGTCAGTATGCATAACGGGGGTTATTCACAGCATCTACGTGAAGATGATTCACCCTTCCTGAAAAATCATGAGCCCTTTTTCAAATGCTCTTCTACCTAGCACTGGGTAGGACATGTAGGTGTGCAAGGTAAGTGCTTTACTTCATATCAAATAATGTTAAACAAAGAGTGTTGCATATGAATGAAATCCCTCTTCCCTTCTTTCAGAAGCATTATGTGAGTAAATACCACCTTCAACTCTGTTTAAATAAGTAGTAATGTAAGTATAAGCCAACTTTGTCAGATGCTGGTTGATATGCTGGAAAGCAGATCTTGAAATCCACTGTGGCTCATTATTTTGGTGAAAATGCAAGAAGAGACTTCATGTGAACAGTTTTCACTTTAAGACAGTAGGTGTCATCTTGCGTATCATAATCGCTAATCAAAGGTTTCAGTATATATGAAAATAAAGAAAGTTTCCTTTAAGTTTTAAATAAAAGCATGTTATTTTAATGTCTTCATTGCACTCGTCAGTTAAAGGTGTGTAGAGCTACTTGTGGGGTAGAAGAGGGCTTGTGCAACATACAGCTAAGAGAATGAGTTACAAGTCAATGTTTCAGTCCTCTGCTCTGAGGCAGGGAAAGCTCTGTCTCCATCCTCTTCAGTTGTCCAATTTTCAGGGATAGTTATAAGGCTTGCTGAAAATTCTTTGACGTACTTCAAGAACTTTGGGAAGATGATTTCAAACCTAAAGTGATGATTTATTGACAAGGCTCCCAGGTTTGTAAACAGTCACTTCAAAGTTCTCTGTGATGAGTGAAATTAGATCAAGACAAATGATTAAACCATGTTTGTAATATGGAAGATTAAGGTTCTTTTTCTTAAATATTTTTTTATCAAGCCTTGGTAATTCTTTGCAATTTAGGCTAATTTTTGTGAACTTAATTTCCACTTTGATAAGTTGTTATGTGTCATTATAAGGACTGGCAAGAGCTGAAATACTTTCCATTTAGCAAGCACCTGTTTTTAAAGCAGTTTATTCTAAAATAATGATTAATAACAGTTTCCCATTAGTAACCAGAAGATATAAATTGGGCTACAGAGTACATCAGGATTCCCCAGCATGATGCCCTGGAGATGTTTTGGATTGCAGCTCACAGGATTTCTGACCAGTGACCATGCTAGCTAGAGGTGAAAGGAGCTGAAGCCCTGAACAGCTAGAGGGTGCCTGGTTGGGGGAGGCTGCATGGTTTTTACAGTAAACTGTCTGCTGTAGGTGATGCAGTGGTATGATTTGGATATTACAGTAAGCAATGGTTTGTTGTTGTTGTTAACTGCCCTTGAGTCAACATTGATTCATGGTGAGCCTGTGAATAAGACCTCTCTATGCATCCCTGTCTTCAACTGCTCTGCCTAGGTCCTACAGGCTTAGGGCTGTGGCTTCTCTGATTGAGGAGGGATGCAGATGGGCGGCTATGGGCCGCCCTGAGAAGCGGAGGATTGGGGCCGAGGCTGCGCCATGCCTCGACCCTAATCCACCCTTTCGGCAACTGGGAAAGGAGCGCCAAAATAGTGCTGCTTTCCCAAGCCGTGGAAAGGGCACCGCAAGAGCCGCCATGCACCTCTTTTGCACCTCTTCTGGCACAGTGTGTAAAAATGCTGAGCCGGAAGGACGTCATGAGAGCACTTGCCATGTGCAACGGTGGACGCTCTGATGATGTTCTCGGGAAGGGGTTAGGGTGCCTGGCCTCCGGTTGCCCCTCTCCTTCCCTAGCTCCAAAATGGCGCTTTGTGCCGTTTGCAGAGCCCCTGAGTCTCTCCATCTGTCATTCAGTCTTCCTTCTCTTTCTGCTACCCTTTATCTTGCCTAGCATTATAGTTTTTCTAATGAGTCATACCTTCTTGTGATGTGGTCAAAGTAGCACAGCCTCAGTTTCGTCATTTTTGCTTTCAGTGAGAGTTCAATTTCATCTGTTTGTTTGTCTTTTTCCTCAGCACCCTTCTCCAGCACCATATTCCAAATGATTTTATTTTCTTTCTGTTGATTTTCTTCACTGTCCAGCTCTTGCATCCATACATGGTGATAGGGACTACAATGGCTTGGATGAGTCTAACTTTAATAAAGGTTATAGCTTTACACTTAGGATCTTGTCCAGTTCTTTCATAGCTATCCTTCCCAATGCGAGTCTTCTTCTAATTTCTCGACTACAGTGTCCGTTTTGATCAATATTTGATGGAAGATATGGGAATTCTCTAACTATTTCAATTTCATCATTATCTAGGATGAATTTATATAGATTCTATGTTATCCCTATTTTTGTTTTCTTCATGTTCAGCAGTAAGCCTGGTTTTCCACTTTCTTTTTTTTTTTTTTTTTTAAGAGCATAGTGGTGTCCAGCATTTCCATAACACTTTTGCTGAACCTAATGTAGACTTTGAGTATTGAACGATGACTTTGGAGACCACAGTGCAAATTCTTGCTTGGCGTTGGAAAACTGGTTAACCTTGGGCAAGTCACACTCTTCTGGCTGCAAAGGCAAAACTCCTCTGAACAAATCCTGCCAAAGAAAACCCTCTGAACCCTAGCTTCGGCTTAGGGTTGGAAATGACTCTAAGGCACACAACAAGAACAACAACAACAACAACAACAACAACAACAACAACAGAAATGTAGTTTTGAGTCAGGAGAAATCTTAAATATTGAATGTAGGACTGTTTTCTATTGCTTGGTTTACACATCTAACTTCATATACAGCTAAATTCTAACTTTATTAACATCAAATGTAATATCTTCCAAGAAACTTTTATAAACCAAATGAGATTGTTTCCATTTCTGTGACAGTCCCAACAGCATAGCTAGAAGTGAGGAATGCTGAGTACTGTAGTTCAACAACATCTGGAGGGGGAGTACACTGTTCCCATTCCTGCATTGAAAATTGCTCCCTATTGCCATAGACAACTTTTTTTTTGTTTACACACAAAATCTGCATTCCAACAATCACTGAATCATGTAATTATTATTATTATTATTATTATTATTATTATTACTTATACCCCACCCCTCCGTAAAAAACAATCGGGGTGGCTTACAGCAATTAAAATTACATCAATAAAATCTAAAAAACCCAACCCCCACCCTCCCCCATAAAACGTATTAAACTAAACAACTATTAAAATCCAGCTAAATTTTAAAATAAATTAAAATAAACAATAAAAGAATCAAACAGCAGGCAAATCAGAGACACAAAAGGGCAAGAGTGCAGCTCCTGAGGCCGGGATCTAATCAGGAAAGGCCTGCCAAAAGAGATCCATCTTTAGTGCCTTTTTGAAGCTGTTCAAGCTCGTCATTTGATGGATCTCATCCGGCAGACCGTTCCATAATCTGGGGGCGATTACTGAAAAGGCCCTCTGGGAGGTTGTAGACAGCCTAGATTTTTGTGGCTGAAGCAAATTCCTCCCAGAGGACTGGAGTGCATGGGGAGGATTATATGGGAGGAGGTGGTTCCAAAGATAAATTGGACATTACAGAAAGTACTTACAGTATTTCCCCTTATTGTCTCCTTGTATGTGTAGCATGGTGCATTATATTTTGTCCAAGTGCATGAAGTGATGATTTAATTAGTCTAGAAAGCATTTATTTAGTTCAGGGTAGGCAACCTTTTTGAGCCGGGGGGGGGGCAGGTTGCTGTCCCTCAGACAATTGGGGGGGGGGGGGTGAAGCACCAAAAATAAATAAATAAATAAATAAATAAATATTTTTTTAAAATTAAAAAAATTAAAAATTAAAAAAATATGCATGCACACTCTCTCAGCCCCAGAAAAGCCATGGCAAAACTCCTGTGGAGATTTTGCCAAGAAAACTCCAAGAACAAGTAATAACAACAATAATCAATATCATCATGGTGGGCGGCGGCAGCGGGGGGGGGGGGCGGCGGCGGCAGGACTGGCCTGGGGCCGGTCCAGAGGCCTCAGGGGGCTGCATCCGGCCCCCGGGCCTTAGGTTGCTTACCCCTGATTTAGTTAGTTGTATTTTTATGCAGCCTTACTATTTAAAAATGCTCAATATAACTAGCTGGTATAAATAAAAATAATTTAAATAAGTAATAAATAAAACATTTGCAATAATCAGAATGGTATAGCAGACAATCATTTTTCTCCTGTTTGTTCTTTTGCATCTCATTTGGGCAAAGGTGACCAAACATCTTGAACATGATTGAAAATGAAAAGCTTGGAAAAGTTACATTTTTGGACTTCAACTCCCAGAATCTAGCTATATCTATGGACCATTCTGGTTGGGGAATTTGGGGAGCTATTTCCAAAAATAGCATGTCCCAGCTCTGTTTTAGTGCTGCAAAAATATGATGTTTTGTGTAACAATTGTGAATCTGCAAAATACTATATACTTTCAAAGTTATTTGTCATGCTTGAAAAAATCTGTTCATGTGCTACAAGGGCTAAAAAAGATGTTATCCATCGATCTATATTTGCATTATAGTTTGATTTCTGTTATGTAATAGATGACTTGCAAGAATCACATTTAATATTTTGCTGGTAAGGCACATTCTTCGTATATATGCTCTTGGTGCTTTTAAGGCAGTGTAATGTGTCTGGTGTCATGTTCATTCTTGCTACATTTTCTTGGGCTAATGTCCAATTATTGTTCCTTTCTGGGAAGAAATATGAGAAATTGGCTTGCCCTATGATTGCATTTTCATTATGTTGTTGGCAAAGATAACCCATTATAGGCTTGGAGGTTCAGTATGCTGTCTGTGGGTGGGTGTTATTGTGAGAGTGGGAACATGTGTATTGACTGAATGCACTGGTCAGGTCTTTGGAAAAGTGAGTCTGAGTGAAACATCATTGTGTTGTCTGTATTTTTGTATCTAGCATTTTGTTCCCTTTTTCCCTAATTTGCTGTAGCTATCAGTGGAGGGTTTATTTAGTCATTGTCTGTATAGAATCATACTGGATCACAAAGGGTGGAATATACTGGACTTGCTCTGCCTATTTCTTATGTTATGTTTGTGTTGCTTTCATTGTCACAGTGCAGTCCAAGATAACTTCATGCTGAAGACTTCTGAAGATTTGAAAGTTTCCTTGTTTTCATATGCTGTATTCAATCTGGAGCTACCTTCCTCATACAAGACTCAGGGATAAATAAAATACAAATTTTAACATTTATTCACGATTTACCAATCTTGTTAAAGTTGCATATATAGGCCAACCAAATCTCAAGATATACTAAGTGAGAGAAATTGTACTATACTGATGCACCTGAATAGAAATCTAGACAAAAAGGGCACAGTGTAAATTTAGCAAGCTGTAACATGATGTGCTTAACATGTGATTGACAAATCTTTCTTCTGTATTCACCAACTTAAGACAAACAGGAATATAGAAAATCTACATTTTTTAAGATGACTGGCATGGAGTAGCAGTTTGAGCATTAGGCTATGACTCTGGAGATCAGGGCTCAGACCCATTGGGTGACCTTGGGCAAGTTACATTCCCTCAGCCTCAGAGGAAGACAAGGGCAAATCCCATCTGGACAGATTCTGCCAAGAAAACCCCATGATAGTTTCACCTTAGGGATAGCATAAATTAGAAATGACTTGAAGGTACACAATAGCAACAAACAAATACACAAAACTGTTATAGTACTCTAAAGTAAGGTATGTGTATCCTCTTAAAATTCAAACAAACTAGTCATGGACAAATAACATTCATTTGGGGTGCTATCAGTTGGCCATCTCTGTTCTCAGTCAGCTCTATATGTTTTCTTATTTTGCTGAAGCCATAGGAGCCCTGGTGCTACAGTGGTTAAATGCTTGTACTGCAGCCACTCACTCATAAACTACAAGGTTGCGAGTTCAATACTAGCCAGGGCTCAGGCTAGACTCAGGCCTGCATCCTTCCGAGGTCGCTAAAATGAGTACCCAACTGTTGGGGGCAATGAGCTTACAGTTGTAAAACGCTTAGACATCCCATAGCGCGATATGAAGCAGTATATAAATGAAGCTTTGCTTTGCTTTGCTTGCACTGTATATAATGTGACTTGAGCATCCATGGATTTTGGTATCCTTGGGGGTTCTGGAATGAAACTGCCAGAACCAAACCAAGGGCCCACTGTACCTGTGAGTCAGATGTAACCATAAAACCAGGATTACACCATGAAATCTTCTGAAAGAGAGGAAGACATAACATGTAAGGTTATGCTGACCTTAGCATATATTATGTTTGGCTATATGTCTGTCCAGACACTTCTATTACACCCACCCACTCTGAAGTAAATGAAATCTGTACTTTATTGTGGAACTAACAGTAATTAAAAACAGAAGTAAAATAATGGTGAAGAACCTCTCCTTTTTTCCTTCTAGGTGAAAGTTAAGTAGAATTTGTCAATTAATTTAAAATTAATTAAATTCTTCTCTATGTGATTATTACTGTGTTAGGGAAGAACAAGGATAACCTGGTTGGGCTCTTTCCTTTTTATGCGTCCCTGTTCCCCTTCTTGCAGCCCTGTCCCCCCACTACTTGGGGCTGGATGCTGCCAGTCAGAGTCTGAACAAGAAGGCCCCTTGTTTGAATTTGGAACCTTGACTTTTCTGGGTTTAGAACCATGTGAAGAACCTATTTGAGAAGAAAGGTAGAAAAGACTCCTTGCTGCAGAAGTTCATCCACTGTTTTTTGGGAGGGACATTGCTGCTATTCCTTTTGCTGTTAAAAAAATAGGATGTATGGGAGCAGAAGGGGTCCTTGTATCATTGTCATGCCTGAATAGAGCACCTGCCATGATTCATATATTTTGATCTACATATCCCATAATTCCTGACCATTGGCTATGCTGGCTGGGTCTGGTCAGTTCTGGACCAAAACATCTGGAGGGCACCAGTTTCCCTATTACTGCTCTAGAGAATTAGCATAGTGACAGGGTCACTCTTTTACTACGTTGATCTGTTTGGGTTCTACATAGAAATGTTATCAACCTTTTGGCATTTTTTGACGTTCTTGACTTTTTTTTTAACAGTTTTGTCCCCTTCTGTACTCATGCATATAACAGCAGATTATCCTTTATGCATATGACAAACTGGACTCTAATTCACAGTAAATGGAGCAATCCATTCCTCTCAAGGTAGCCCTCTGAGCAAAATGGAGGGAGGAAGGTGGTGGCAGGAAGAGTAGAAATAGGGGAACCTGACCACTTTTGGCTCTGTGCTCTGTCCACAATGGGCTTCAGTCTCCCCTGAGCATGTACCCCCAACAATTTATCTCCACAGCTCTTAACTGATTGCTCACTCCTGCTTTAAGAAGTGATGGGAGTCTAATTTCAACATAATAATAATAATAATAATAATAATAATAATAATAATAATAATAATTTATTTATATCCCACCCCTCTGAGCACAATCGGGGTGGCTAACAACAGTAAAAATACATAGTATAGAATCCTAAAACCAAAACCCACCCACCCCTTTAAAAAAGTATTAAACTAAGCACTAATTAAAACATATTGAGTAAAAACATAGAATTAAATAAAACCAAATTATCCAAACAAAGAATGGCAACAGTGGAAATGACAAAATAAAAACAAAAACAGCAGAATAGCGAAGATGGCGGCGCCAACAAAATTGAAAAGGGCAGAATGAAACAGAATAAGGGGGTTCCAGAGGCTGGAAAGTCTATTCTGGAAAGGCCTGCCAGAAGAGATCCGTCTTGACAGCCTTTTTAAAGCTGTTTAGCGTTGTAATCTGACAGTTCTCATCTGGCAGGCCATTCCATAATCTGGGGGCGACTACCGAAAATGCCCTCTGGGAGGTTGCAGACAGCCTGGATTTTAATGGCTATAGCAAGTTCCTCCCAGAGGACCAGAGTGCGCAGGGAGGATTGTATGGGAGGAGACGGTCCCGAAGATAGGTTGGACCCATTTAGGGCTTTAAAGGTAACTTAACTTTTGTAAAAGATGAAACAGAACAGCCTTTCCCAAACCTGGCTGTTTCCTTTTAGCTGTTATTACAAGTGCTGTCTTTCCTAGGCAGTATAATCATTTGGTTTTGGAAACAAAAAAATGCAAACCTAAAACAGGACAGTATGTATAATCTACACAAAAATATAGCCCAATGAGATTTTTTTTAAAAAAATATTTTCACTTACCACTAACTTGTTATAACCATAAATTGATTAAATCTAAATGGAAATTTCCAGCTTCATGGTTCATATTTTATTGTTTTGTTCTGTTCACCCACATTGGTTTAATGTAAGCTTCATTGTTCATCCTTCAAAACAAAGCATGCAAATAGGTTAGGGCTGCTTCTCATTCTGCGGCTTGTTAGAGCAGACATAGATTAAATCTTCTACTGGCTCATTAAAAAAACCCTCTTCACAACATCTGTCTTATTTCTAATAGATTTATTACTAAGAGAAGGATGTTTGGTCTTTCAAATCAATTGAGGTCCTTCACTCACCCGCCTACTAATTCTATAACTCTGGAAAAAAGACCTTTCTTAGAATATTTTTACAAGACCTAAGGTACTAATTTTTATCTTGCAAAAGACTTTAAACATTAAATGTCACACAAATGTCAGCAAGCCTGCATATATTTAAAAGAGAAAGATGCACACAAAATACTTTGCTGAGTCAGAGTTATCTTTCAGTTGTTTGTTAAAGGTATCAGAACACTGTATTATGAATACATCCCAAGGCCCTTTGCAATATGAATCATGTTAATTTTCTTGAAAACTGTTCCTCTACGTTAAATGTCAAGTTCCGACAATTCTTGGCACAAGTGTTTAAAATAATAAGTGGCAAGACTGGAAACTGATTTTGCACCCTAAGGACCTGTTTATTACATGCTAGACTGTGTATAAGGAAAAACATACAGACCAAGAACATGAATGGGCCTGGTGGAAGATAAATCTCTACCAGGCTTAGATACACTCCTGCTTGTATCTCTGAGCATGCCATCTACCTGCATGCAGCCTGGATGCCCCCTCTACATGGCTGTTTAGTGGCAAAGGAGAACTGGAGGAGGTGGAAAGGAAGCATTCAGCTGCTTACTTTTCTACAGCTGCGGAAGATGACTGCTTTTTCATCCTCCTACAGGAACACAGCTAGACACTGCCTGGCTCTCTTGACGACAAAATGGACAAGGGAGGAGAGCTCCAAAGCAGCACAAAGGTAGGGGGTGCAGGCAGGTTGTTGCAGAAGAAGGTGCTGAATACCTTTGTCCACAACAACCAAAAGGACATATGCAGGTGTAATTTGCCATTTGCCATGAATTTTGAAACAGGAAATGTCTTACAGTGTAACTAATTGAGTTTTTTTGGAATGTAGAAGACGTTAACCACAGGATTGTCTTCTTCATCAGTAGTGTTGTATTTTAAATTTGATCCTGCAGATTTTCATGATGACATTCTCTATAGCAGGGATGGGACTCATACAGCATTCCAGATGTTCTTGGACTGCAATTTCCAACAACCCTGGTTAGCAGGGCCAGCAGAAAGAATCTCTGAGCATTAAAGACCAGCAACATCTGCCCCTCCTAGCTAGCATTCATCACTATTGCCTGTGCTGGCTAGAATTACTGGGATTTGTAATCCAACAACATTAAAAGTTGTTTGAAAATAGGGCTTATGTCTAGTTTAAATTAAACTTTGTCTTAGTATTATAATTGGTTTTGACATGATTTTATTTCACTCTGTTTTGTGAGCTGCCTGGTGTCCAATCTTTGGAGACAGGTGGGGTATGCAATAAATCTGGAAGGCTGCATGATTCCCACCCCTGTTTTAGTGGCAAAACCAGGCTCATGTTGCAGCTGGAGAATTTGCTGTCAGCTCTAAATCTGTATTAACCTTTTATTTTCAATAAATCAAATATGTATTTGTTTGTTTGTTTTGAAAACTTCCTCAGATAAATATTATGCAATTTTTGCAAAAGATGCATAATAGTGATATTTTGTATCTCAGACTGGGAAAGCAGAAGGCTTTATTACTTTTGACATGTACACTTAACAGATATTTTTCCTGTTTAGAGTTCTATGGGTTTTCTGACCTTTGTCAGTATTTTTTTAAATTTTTTTCAGTATGTTCTAAATCTGTAGAACTGCTTTTCTTCACATTGGATATTCCTAATATGTGAAAATGAATTCAGCATCATCTTAAACAGCTTATTATATGTAACTTCTCTTTATCTCAGGTGTAATATTTAATAAATGGTGCAGTCAGTTGCTGGACTGCTTGCAAAACATTTCAAAATCTTAAATTATCTCTGTCTTTAGGCTATAGCTCTTTCACCTGTTTTATTTAAAAGGGGTTTTGTTGTATTTGTGACTAGTCTGGAAGTGTGTGTGTGTGTGTGTGTGTGTATGTGTGTGTGTATATATATATATATATATATATATATATATATATATATATAATACTACAGCATCATCTTAAAATACCACAGCATAAATTTAACAGCATGTGCTCTATAAGTGATGGGAAATTCTCCAACACTTTTTATGAGAATGTCAGGCAATTTAAGTTAAAGTGAAAGGATTTGTTAAAGTAATTAAAACACAGATGGAGTGTGTTCCTCCACCAAGTACTTGATTGGCGGATACACTGGGGTCACTGTTACTCTAGCTGAATACATAGGTACCATCTGCCTTCATTCCACTTGCTGGAGGTGATCTTGGAAGAATCACAGTGATTATCATATGAGTTAATTTTAAACTCCCATCTGAGCGTGCCCAAACATTCTTAACTAAGACAAAAATAGAGATGTCAAGGTTTCCCCATTAAAGAACGGTCAGCAATTTAAAGATGGCATCAAATTCCATAGGACTATACATGGGGGGGGGGAGGTGTTGGCAGCAACAAAAATTAAGAGCCTCCTTAAATGTTAAACAAGAAAAAAAATGTATATTAGCATACGTGTTCATGGTACGGAGTCCACATTATGAGATGCCTAAGTAATAACCTAAGCAGGTACCCCAAATATAGGAAGCTGTGATTCTGGTGGGAAAAGAAAAAGAAGCTAAAATATGAAGAAATGCAAGTGATAGTATGTCTATAGTAGGGGTCGGAAACCTACGGCCCACGGGGCGCATCAGGCCCACGGAGGCCTGTCGACCGGCCCCTGCCCGGTCCTGCCGCTGCCTTTCGCAGCCACAGGGGGCCTCCGGGGTGCCATTTTGTGTCCAAAATAGCGCCTGGAGTCTTGCGCAACTTTTCCCGTTGATGGGAAAGGTCGTGCGACTCCGGGTGCCATTTTGGAACACAAAATGGTGCCCCTGAGGACCCATGTGGCCGTGCTGGGCCTCTCTGAGGCCCAGCGCGGCCGAGGGAGCCCTCCTGGGAGACCCCCGCAGCCATGCTGGGCCTCTCCGAGGCCTGGCACAGCTGAGAGAGCCCTCCTGGGGGACCCACACAGCCGCCAAAATGGCACCCCACTGTCGTGCGCATGCACATGCGCGCGCAATGCGGGGCACCATTTTGGTTTCAAAAATGATGCCACGCATGCATGCGCACAACGGTGGGAGTTGTGCGCATGTGCGTGCGCCGGCCTCCAGCACCATCCCCCCCCCAGCCTGTCGGCAAAAACGGTTGCCAACCCCTGGTCTATAGTGTTACTTGACAGGATAGAAATGAAAATGACTCAACCAACTGAATACAAAGTTCTGTACTAATCTGATTGTACTGGGTTTTTGCTCTGCATAATAATGTGACATACTGATATTCCAGGCACCCTAACATATCAAGGTATAGTTTCTGGCTTAGTCTGTTTTTCATTAATTTATGGAGAAGGGAATTGGTATCACCTTACTGAGTTTGACATTTCAACAGATAGAATTTAAAAATTGCCACTTGGATAGACTTCTTAGTTTCTTAGTCTTTTAACAGTAGTGAATACAGTAGTGAAATATCAGTCCACTCTCACCATGCTCCAAGAAGATAGGTGTGTGTGTATGAGAGAGAGAGTAAGTAAGTGAGAGAGAGAGAGAGTAGAACAGGTAGAAGTGTTACTTCATCAGAGCTGACATGAAGATAATAAATTCATTTGAAATGTGGTGCTGGAGGAGAAGTCTACAGATACTATGGACTGCTAATATGACAAATGAATGGATCCCAATGCAAATCAAGCCTAAACTCTCCCTAGAAGACATAATGACTAAAATGAGTCTATCATACTTGGGTCATAAAGTCATATGACATTAAATTAGTGCTGAAATCTCTAATTAGTGCTGAAATCTCTCCACTGGCTGTCTATTAGTTTCCGGGCACAGTAAAAGGTGTTGGTTCTGACCTTTAAAGCCCTACATGGCTTGGGTCCAACCTATCTCCGGGACTGCCTCCTTCCATACGATCCTCCCTGTGCACTTCAGTCCTCTGGGAGAAACCTGTTACAGCCTATAAGAACCAGGTTGTTGGTGACTTCCCAGAGGACTTTCTCTGCCTCCGCTCCCAGATTATGGAATGGCCTGCCGGATGAGATCCATCTCATTTCCACTCTTGACTGCTTTAAAAAAGCAGTAAAGACGGATCTTTTCTGGCAGGCCTTCCCTGAATAATGTCCCAGTCCAGAAGAGGAGACAAAGACAGGAATCAGGATATTCGCTCCTCCAACCGCCATTGTTTAGCCGAGCTGCTATTTTAAAGAATTGTATGTTCTTACTCATTTTAATTTTGCATTAGTTTAATATATTTTAAGGGGTGGGTGAGTTAGGGAATGGGTTATTGGATCTTGTTTTAACTTGTTGTGATGTTTTTAACTTGTTGTATGCCTCCCCGATTGTGCTGCAGAGGAGCGGGATAAAAATAAAAATTATTATTATTATTATTATTATTATTATTATTATAGCTATTTATTCACAATTTGAGAGTAGTAAAGAATTATACAAAAACAAAAAAACAAAATTATAACTGGCCTGTTGTAATGGTAAAAACTATTTCCAAAGATTACTATATTAAAGAACATTACATTGTAAAGAAGGGTAATCATTGTTTTCAAAAATTACTGCAGTGTGTAGGGAAGAGTTACATTTATACAAGTGTGTATTGGCTTGGAATTTGAGGAGGACAACACACACACACACAGAGAGAGACACACACACATATGGGGCCACTGAAACAAGCTAAATGTACATCATTCAGCCCTAGTGACTAGAGAACTTTCACTTAATGAATTCTGAAGAGCTTCATTTAGTAGTATAATGAGAACCCATTCTTACCTTTTTCGTATAACAATTCACTCTTTTGTTTCTGAATAAAGTGTGAAGTTTTTTTCTGGTTATGGAGGATATAATGGATGAAGATCAACATACAGAATATACAATGACTGGAATCATACTGGTAGTCTCAACTACAGTAGACACATTGAATCCATGGGATATTGGCCCCTCCATTCAGCAGTTAATTCCATGGGTCTGCTTTAGTCAGAACTGCCAACAGCATTCAAGCCAATAAAATACAGATTATATTACAATAACAATGTAGCCAGCATCACGATTGATACATGGCAATATGAAAATCAGTTAACAGGGCAGTATGACAAGCTATGGTTGCTGGGCAAAATATACCACACATTGTCAGTAATCTGAGAATCTTAATTACCAAGGAGAAAAAATAAGTACAATTCTATGATATAGGTGGATTTTTTTTTTTGAGAAAAGTAGTAATTGTTACATTTTGAATTATTACAATGACAACCATAGTATACTAAAGTAGGTCTTTTATTATATATATAAAAAATATAACCCAGCAGTTTTTACTTCCCCTCCATTGCAAGGGTATGCATGTTCATGATAGGGAATCTTAGGATATCTTCTCTCCAAGAAACAGACAGTAGGGTATTAAATTGGGCTAACACAAATGCATTTCTAAATTTGGGAATTGTTAAATTAATCAAGTAATTTGTTGGCACGTATGACTTATTTCCCATGGAGGATGAAACATCTCCTTCTGGCTGGAAAAAGAGAAAAAGAAGTTTTTGCCAAACAGAGGTTAAGCTGGTTCCACTGATATTGATAGTTCAGTGAATCTACTGATTAACCCTAGCTGATGGATTAATGCTTGGAAATCATTACTTTACTGCGCCAGCTGCTTGTGTCTGATTTCCATCCTCGATGTTGAAAACTGGAGTACAGAGATAGATTTGTATTGGTATATGTGAGATGGTGTATGATGTCTTTTAAATTGTATGGTGACAGATGGCATCAAGGATCGGTCAATAAGTTAAGGGGCCTTTAGGTAAACAATTGTCCTCTACTTTCTCAAGTGTAGTGGACTGTTTAATATGCTTGCCTTCAACCATAGATTTTAAAATAATAAAAGAAGCTGAGCAGCCTTATGTGGGTGAAGATTTTCAGATAATTTGGACACAACTTAAACAGAATATGATCTTAATTTTTTTTTTTAATTTTGGAAGATAGAAAAGGGAAAAAAAGGATCTTTGCAGATAGTAAGGGTTACTACCTAATAATCTATATGGTCTCACATATAATGATAGGTTGCCATAAGTCAGAAATGACTTGCACACACACATCCTAGGCTTGAGGGCACATGGTAAAAACACTTAACTGAAACTGAAAGTTTGAATATACTCAGGATTAGATGGGAGACTGTCTTGGAACCCTATATAAACAGTTTTGAAATCTAGAATAGAAGAAAGGAGAGATATAAATATATTCCATAAATAAAAATTAAAAACATTTGTATATGAAAGAATAACAGCAACAACCAAGCTCTTTGCAGTTCATTTCCCGTCTTGTCACTTTCTCTCCTCCTTTTTTTATTCTTTCTTGATGGCACAGCAGTTGCTTTGAGGTGCTGTTCCATATTACTTCTAAAGCATATGTTCTCTAGAACTAATGAAATACAGATTACTTGGCAAACAGTGGGTGTATTTTGGCAGTTGTATGCAGAAGAACTGCTGCTATCGGAAATAACTTTGCCAGCAGACAGGGTGTAGCCTATATCCTGTGAATTTAATATATACAAATTTCTTTAGTTGTTAAACTGAGGTATAACAATCAATTTGCAGTACTTGACTATAGGACCAACTGCAGTAGGGGTGTCCAAAATGGTGAGCACTGAGGAACTTATGGATCTCAATGTTTCTGAAACCAGGCTCTTTGATTTTGGTCCCACTTTATCCCATAGAGCAGCAATTCCCAAACTTTAGTCTTCCAGGTGTTTTGGATTTCAACTCCCAGAAGCCCCAGTCAGCTTGGACAATAGTCGGGAATTCTGGGAGCTGAAATCCAAAATACCTGGAGGACCAAAGCTTGAGAACCACTGCTATAGAATGAACATTATTTAAATATGTTTTTCATCTAAATATTAATGGTACTGTCCCCAAGGGGTTCATAATCTAAGGAAATCATGTGGTTTGAGGGATAAAGGATATCCATCATTTGATTTTTAAAAAAAGATATCATGCATAAACCACTCTAATAAACCAATCCAAAAAGCCATCCAAAGCACAGTATTTTATGCTGGATATTTGTTTGTTTGTTTTCCTCAGGCTGTAACCCTATTTATTAGATGCTGTTTGTTGAAGAGTTGGTGCAGAGTGGGCTGAGTTGCTTGGCAGTTAGAGGCTCCATTCTAGGTGTTGTAGTGATGATTTTTGTGGAATTCTACTCTAGAGATGTAGAGACACATTTTCCTTAGAGCAATCTCTTTTTTCCTGTAGGAGCACCAACAGTGAGTGGTAACTATAGGGAAAGGTGCAGAAGATTTCAATGAAATGGGAGCGAGGAGAAAAGCTCAGTTCTTCAATATTATTTTCTGAATGCCAGTTTGATTTTAGTTGTGCACTTGGCTATAAGAGAAGAGATTCTAGAAATGTCCCTCACTGCTGCTTGCATTTGGACATAAAGAATTTTTTTTTCCCTGGGGCAGGGTGGAGGTTGAGGGGGAAAAAGTGACTTTTCATTTCTGCTGTTGATTGGGAAGGTGAGATTCTTGACAACCTAAACAGAAAAAAGAGTATTTGTTTCCAAACACAGTCAAAACTCTCATTTCATATTAAAATGCAGCCAATGTTTATACATTGCTAGCTGAGAGATGTGTTGTGACGGGAAGAACCCATGGGGAGTAGGATTTAAATGCAGCAGTTCTGTTTACTCTTTGAAATCTTCTTTATAAAACACTTTGTGCTCTGCATTTGGACTGGTGGAAGAAGCCTATTTTATCTGAGAACAAAAGTTTGGTAGATACCCTTGGCCAAGATTTGTATGAAGCCTTCATCTGATCTCCTCTAGGCACCAGTTTAAGCTTTTTGAGAGCTACAATGGCAGCTTATCTTGCATACCAACTGTTTTTAACTATGTTGCTATTCACTCTAAGGGTGAGGTAATGAACACACTGTCAAGAATGTTTGAAAACAAATATATGTCTTTAGGCTTCCCAGTATTTGGTGCTTGGTACTTCAGCATTGGAAGGACATATTCTCACCTTGCAGCTAACAGTGGCTTACTGCAGGGGTAGGCAACCTTTCCCCTTTAAGGGCCGAGGGACTTCATCTCCCAGAAGCCTCAGCCATGTTGGCCAATAGTCCCATGTTGGCCAATAGCTCCTGGGATTCTGGGAGCTGAAGTCCCTCGGCCCTTAAAGGGGAAAGGTTGCCTACCCCTGGCTTACTGTCTTGAACATGCAGCTGTTGGCTGGAACCATTAAAACAGGGGCAGCCAACCTTTCCCCTTTAAGGGCTGAGGGACTTCAGCTCCCAGAATCCCAGGAGCTATTGGCCAACATGGCTGAGGCTTCTGGGAGCTGAAGTCCATCGGCCCATAAAGGGGACAGGTTGCCTACCCCTGCATTAAAGAGATGACTCCATCGACATTTTTAATTTGCCTTCTTTGCCTGATGCTTGCTGATCTTACTTCCTCTGTCATTTTACAGTGCTATTTTGATATAACTATTTTGCACCTACCTACATGTTGTTAGTTGTAGTATTTTCTTGAACTGATTAAACACAAAAAGTACACACACAAATAAAACCAGTTTTAAAACATTGGCCAAGCACTTGTGCCCTCTGTCATAAAGAAACACTGTGTGATGATCAAATCTAACAAATCTAAGTTCAGATTTAAATTCATAAAAAGAGATAATCATAATCAGAAGTGAACATTGTTAAGCATTGCTGTAGAAGTTGTTCAGAAGAACAAACCTCAGTTTTTCTACTGTAAATGCATGTTGTTCATCATAAGGAATGTTGTTGTGTGCCTTCAAGTTGTTTCTGAGTTATAGCGACTAAGGCAACCCTATCACTGAGTTTTCTTGGCTAGATTTCTTCATAAGTGGTTTTGCCTTTCCCTTCCTCTGAAGCTGAGAGAGTGACTTGCCTAAGATCACACAGTGGATCTCCATGGTTGAGTGGGGATTCAAACCCTGGTCCTCAGAGTCATAATCCAGTGCTCAAACCACTACTCTATACTAGCCGTCTTTAAAAGAGTGTACATTGTTCATATCCCTGTTCATTTTAAGTTGCTGAACACAGAAGAACCATTTGTCAACCACTTGTTAAGCACATCATGTCACAACTTGTTAAATGTACACTGTGTCCTTTTCCACTAGATTGTTATTCAAGTGCATCAGTGTAGTATATTTGTTCCCACTATGTGATTATGCAGAAAGGACTCTATGGGGGAGGTCCTTTTTTATCCTTTTAGTGGAAACTGTTCCATCTGTGGAACAGACCTTTTCGATTCTGAGCAGTCACCTTCAGAATGAGAAATGGTTAAACTTCCTCATCCCATACAGCAAAAACGCGCCCTGATGGTGGCGCACGGCGGTGGCGCGTAGCATCGGCAGCAACAGCGGCAACCTTCAGCCTGGGCTGGCTGGTAAGTCTGGGGCCCGGGGCCTTAACCGGCCCCTGGGCCGTAGGTTGCCGGTCCCTGTTCTAGAGAGTGCAAGGGAGGATTCTGAAGGTTTTTTTTTTTTTTTAAGTCATAAAATCGTTGGGGCCCCATGTGGCCCATGGGTCACACTTTCCCAATGCCTGATGTAAAGCTTTAGGGCTTTTGGAACTGGGTTCAGTTTCATACATTTTGAGCTTTTTGAGAAATTGTGTTCGTGCGTGCATGAAGTTTTATACAACAAATCTTTGCTGTTCTTCATTTACACTAGTGAATAATATTTTCATCTTAGCTTTAGGTGTTAAATGATTTGAATGTAAACTGCTAGGCAAATGGAGTTCCTCGCCCTGGTATAAATAGCATTCCTTTCTCACTCTCAGCTTTGATTTTTTGATGCTGTGAACTTATGAAAGCAGTTATTGGAGGAATTCAGTTTTGTACATGGTACTTCAGTGAGGAATCAAATGCTTTCTCAATTAAGATGAACTTTTTCAGTCCTTTTTGGTTAATCAATGACACAGGCCTCAGATTTCTTTTAAATCTAGGAATGAAATGACATGAGAAAATATGAAATATGCATGATTTTCACAAGACAATTTATCTACAGGACAAAATGGTTTCCCATGTGCTAATGATTGCATTGCCACCTAAAACTGTGTCTTCCATTCATAGAATCATAGAATCATAGAATAATAGAGTTGGAAGAAACTACAAGGGCCCTCCAGTCCAACCCCCCTGCCATGCAGGAACTCAAAATCAAACCATCCCCTACAGATGGTCATCCAATCTCTGTTTAAAGACCTCCAAAGAAGGAGACTCCACCACAATCCGAGGGAGTGTGTTCCATTGTCGAATGTTGAGATGGAATCTCTTTTCCTGTAGCTTGCATCCGTTGTTCCAAGTCCTATTCTCTGGATCACCAGAAAACAAGCTTACTCCCTCTTCAATATGACAACCCTTCAAATATTTAAACAGGGCTATCATAATTCTACCCTTGTAAATGCATTATTCCAACCAACTGTACAATCTCAACTATTTCAGTTAAGATTGTACAGTCTAGGAAGCAGCATAATAGGCAGCAAAATAATTAGACAAGAAAAACTAACTGCAGATATGCTGTTTGAAACCTAACGTGTGGCCTCTCTGCAATAAACTGATTCTTAAGACAATACCTTCCTCAGTGTTTAGGAACTTTTATAATGCCATACCACATTTGTGGAACATTAAGTCCTTTTAAAAAAACAACAAAAAACTGTATATTAAAAACACAGAAAAACATTCAGTGTTAACAGTACTGTCTGACACATTGTAGAGAATCATAGAACCATAGAATTATAGAGTTGGAAGAGACCACAAGGGCCATCCAGTCCAACCCCCTGCCATACAGGAACTCCCAATTAAAGCATCCCGGACAGATGGCCATCCAGCCTCTGCTTTAAAGACCTCCAAAGAAGGAGACTCCACCACTCTCCGAGGGAGTGTGTTCCACTGTCGAACAGCCCTTACTGTCAGGAAGTTCCTCCTAATGTTGAGGTGGAATCTCTTTTCCTGGAGCTTGTACCCATTGTTCCAGTTCCTAGTCTCTGGAGCAGCAGAAAACAAGCTTGTTCCCTCCTCAATATGACATCCTTTCAAATATTGAAACAAGGCTATCATATCACCTCTTAACCTTCTCTTCTCCAGGCTAAACATCCCCAGCTCCCTAAGTCATTCCTTATAGGGCTTGTTTTCCAGACCCTTCACCATTTTAGTTGCCCTCCTTTGGACACGCTCCAGTTTCTCCACATCCTTTTTGAATTGTGGTGCCCAGAACTGGACACAGTATTCCAGGTGAGGCCTGATTATTGACCTGATCCAAATGCTGCAGAAGGATGCCTCCTCACTGCTGTGTTTGTAACCCCACTATCTTCCCTTTTGTTAAGAAGACAAGTGCAGTATATGGTGTCTTTGTTTTTCCCCCACCATAATAATTTGTGGAAAACATATCCAGGGGTAGCCATGTTGGCCATATAGCAAAGTACAATAACATCCCAAATCCACAAAAAAATGATACCTTTATTGGGCCAAGCAAAATGCACAGTGTACAATGTACATATTGCAAGCTTTCAAAGCTCCACTGGCTTCTTCATTGGGCAAAAGGTGTTAAAAATCATACGGGGGGAGGAAGGTGACAATTTTAGTCATAGGCCTGCAATTCGTCAAGATGTTGTGGATCTTGTCCTCAGTTCAGATAGTGGTGGTGGTGGTTCTGTGCCTTCAAGTCATTTCTAACTTATGGCAACATTATCATGCGATCTTCTTGGCAACATTTGTTCAGAGGAGGTTTTGCCGTTGCCTTCCCCTGAGACTGAGAACACGTGACCTGCCCAAAGTCAACCATTGGGTTTCATGGTATGGAAGGGTATTAATTTGTGGAGGTGATTATAGATCTTTAACCAGCAGTTTGCTTTTTCCATAACAATTGCTTCTTCTTTTTTAGGGATGGATGAGTACCACTTTTAAAAAATGGGCTAAAATAGTGGTGGCTGCTATTAATGTTTGAAAAGTAATATATTCACAGTTCTTCTGTGTTACATTTTGTTTGGCTTTCAGTGCCTCAGGATCAGAATGTGATACAAATAGATAACTCTTCTGTGCTAGCACAATACCTATTGAAATCAAGTACATGACATTTAAATAGAAATATTTTAAATATTAGATTATGCATTGTATATAGTTAGCCTGGCCCCACTGCCAGGGAGTAGTTTCTTTCAGCAAAACAAGGAGGTAGATCCATTTTGTCTTCCCCTGCAGCCCTTTGTTCAGCTTCAAAATTTGGTCTGGAGGGTTGGGCGGTCTTTGAGAGCAGATTTGGGAGGCTGAGGAATTTAGGAAGGGATGATATGTAGCAGACACAAGGACAGGCAGAGGTTATCTTCTGAAGTGGCAGTTTGTTCATGACATGATGGATTTCATTCAATGTATGACTTGATTTTCAGAAATACTGAATTTTCTAGCAAGCATTTTGTGCATTATCTGTCAGTTTTCCTTATAATTAGCTTTGCTAATTATGAAAAATTAACATTTTCTAATCCTTTTTATGGATTAGGATGGGGCTTTTTTTGTTGCTGTAATCACATTTTATTAAGGATTTTTAAAAGTGAAAATCCTGAAATACCATACTGATTTTTATATTTAACAGACAGCAGAGACAGGATTACAACAAACCTTTAAGAAATAACATCTGCTAGCTTATTGCAATCACACTGTGGAATAAGTTGGCTTTCATGACCAGATTTATGCAGAGAATGTTCTGAATTACTAGAAGTGCATTGTGTATTCCATACTATGTTTGCTTGTTAAAAATATGAGTTGATCTGTGTTGACAGTGATCTCTGTTTTGCCAGGGAAGCATTTCATGAACCTTGGCATTCTTGCTCAGGAGGGAACAGTATACAAGGGGCACAAATGTATGAAGGATGTTACTCCTTTCAAGGCCCAATTTTACTGTTCAGATGTCACTGCAATGGCTCTCTGTGCCACAACTGAAAATACAATGGGTGAACGGAGACAGTTTGTGGAGTAGGAGCTCAGCAGCAATCTCCTTCTCCCACTCTTGACACACGACAGTAGGATATCTGAAAGATCTTTGTATTGTGATAAAACATAATACCACAGAATGCAGGAAAAATACCCTGCATTATGTCTGCTTGTTAGTGTTATCTTCAAGGACACCTTGTAATCTCAGTAAACTTGCTCATATTACTTTATGGATTTATGCTATGGAGGAGCAGAGGTGTTGGCTCTGCACCATTATGAAACAATGTCCTTCATTTAATCAGTACTGAAATGTTACCGCTCCAGAATTATATTTTGATATATCCTTTTTGTCTGTGCAATATACCACCAGAAGCCTACATTCAATATCTGTAATGTCTTTGTGTAACACAGAATTCATCAGAACTAAATTCCAAGCTTGTAGTTAATGAACGTATGAGACCAGTATAGCAGTGAATTAATAAACTGTCCCTTAAATGAGAATTACAGACATTAGGTGGTGGAAGGAGGGGATTTCTTCCTGAATGGAGAAAAACATTGTCTTGGTCACAAGCAGAAGACAATAATGTTACTAGCACCTGGAACTACAGAATGACATAGTTTTGCAAAGTACTGGGTATACTGAGAAAGCCAACCTCTACAAATGTTAGTTTTGTCCATAAGTGGACAGGTAATCAATCTGGAATATGGACATCATCCATTAGCAGGCTGTGTTGCTGTGCCATTTTAGGCATACCTACCTAAAAGTAATGATCACTGAGGAAACTGGGGCTTGACTTCCCAAGTCAGTATTTATAGGACTGCAAACAGAGATAAAACTTGTTGTTCTACATTAGACATGTAATAGTTGTGTAGTCGCTGAACTGATATCATTCCCCCCCCCCCAAATATTACAGATGTTCATTATAGAAATATACACTCGTCCCTCCACATTTGTGGGGGTTAGGGGCACAGGACCGCCATGAATGTGGAAAACCGCAAATAACAAAAACACTATGTTTTTACCAGAGAGAACACCTCTCTAGGAATCTCTAGGTCCTTCAGTGCAACTCTGTCATCAACATCTGCCAGACATTGACCCTAGAATTGCACTGGAGGAGCTACAAATGCCTAGTGGAATGTTCTCTCTAGGAATCTCTAGGTCCTTCAGTGCGACTTTTGGTTAAAGTTGGCCATAGAGTTGTGCTGGAGGACCTAGAGATTCCTAGAGAGAACATATTAATAAAATCCATGAAGAATCAAATTTGCAAAAGTCAAATCCGTAAATGTGGAAGAACAAGTACTATTTGCTCATGGCGGTGGTAGAATGGATGGAAATGAAATATGACAAAAGCAGTTCTACTTCATATTTTTTTACTTCTTCTTCATCCTCTTTTTTTCCTTTTCTTTCCCATGTCATCTTCTCTATTTTCTTTTATTATTTACTTCCATCAACAACCCCCTATCTGTACAGGGCTGGTGATATCAATCTGTTGTGTGGTAGCTAGCAAAAACGTATGTTTTGATGATGCAAAGTTACCACACAGAATGTAATGGTCCAACAGAACCAACACTGTTTTCATTATGTTAGCAATTATCCAACAGACTTCTTTCAGAAGCATTGAGGAAGTTTTGGTACAGATTTTTTTAATCATGGAAATTAGATAAAAATTTATGAAAATGCTTTTATTTTATTTTATTTATATCCTGCCTTTAACCCTGACCTGATAATAAAGAATTAAATAAGTTATTGCAATAAAATGCCATTAAACATTAATTTAAAAATCTAGAATTTGGAAACTTTAATTATAGGAATGTATACATGATTATGTAATGCAGCTTTGTATTAAAAATTATATACAACTATTTATGTAACCAAGCTTTATGGGGATTTTTATGATTCCAAATAAAGTATATTTTAAAATTGTAAGTAATATAAAGAATGTATTGAGACAAGATATTATATCAGATAAATGGAATTTAGTTGTATCTTCCTTGGAGTGAGAGTTGTGTTGCCAAGGTTATTTTTGTTACTTTTGGAAGAGATTTCAGTTTTGAGTAATTACTGATTACAGATTGGCAGTGTTTATGGGGGGAAGTATGACAGCTTTTTGGATAATTTCAGTATTGGTGTCATGCTGGAATTCTTTGCCTACGTTGCATAGCTTTGCTATGTGACATAAGAATATTAAGCAGAATGAGCCTAAATATAGATAGTATCTCATAAAAATGAGTATAATACATGCATTGCAATTTAGTATGTGTTTTTGCAATATTACCTATTACATCAGTAGATACAAATAAATATTTGTTATCACAGTTGTAAAAATCCATCTGTTTTTCATTCATCAAGCTGAGCACAGTTTGTTGTAAGGTCAGAAGTTAACTATAAAGCAAAAAGACTTAAATGCTATATAGTATTTCCATCTGTTTAAAGTTTGGGCACAATCTACAAACAGATTTAAATACTGAACAGAAGACAGACGACTTCAGGCAGAGTCTGTTCAGTCTACTTTTCATTGCATGAGGCCATTCTCACTCCCATACACTTATAAATATTTCAATGTGTTCATGACTTTTTGAGTTTATTCTGTTTATAAAGGTTAATTGCCCATTGTGGCTTGGATACTAAGATCAAGTAACTTAAGGAAGTACAGGGAATAAGAGTTTCCCCTCCCCCCCCCCCCATGGTTATTTGCAAAACTCAAAGTTCTGTCTTGTATTCTCCTCTCCCTTCCCCCTAATTATGGGATGGATTTTTGGGGGGCTGCTGGCAGGGTGGAGGCAAGGTTGGGAAACTTTTTTCTATATCTACTTTATTAGCCTTATACGGCTTGGGTCCAGGCTATTTGAAGGATCGTATCTCCTTTTATGAGCCCATTAGATCATCTTCTCTCTGTCCCACCACCTTTTCAGGCTTGTTTGGTGAGAACAAGGGAGAGGGCATTCTTAGTGGCTACTCCAAGACTTTGACACTTCTTTCCTCTTGATCTCCTTCTGTCAGCAAGTTGAAATATTTGTATGCTGTCACATTTTTAGTAACAGTCTCACATTGTGCGATGGCGTTTTTAAGGTTTGTATTAGATGCCTAAGTGCCCTAAGGGGAGCAGATCCCATCTGATTTTGGAAGCTAAATAGGAACAGTGCTAGTTAGTACTTGGGTGGGAGACTATCAATGAATACCAGGTGCTGTAGGCTAAATTTCAGTAGAGGAAACTGGTAAGACCACCTCTAAGTATTCCTTGCCTAAGAAAACCCTATGAAATTCTTGGGGTTGCCACAAATTGACAGGTGACTTGAAGACACACACACACTTTGTTTTTAATTAATTATAATGTTGTTGTTGTTTTATTTTCAATGTTTTTAACTGTAATAATTATTAGTTTTCAAATAATTATGTTTTTCTCTAGTTTTAATATTCATTGTTTTTAACATATTAGCCACCTTGAGTCTCATTATTGAAAGTCAGTATATAAATGAATAATGTACATAATCATGATCATCATCAGGATCATGATCATGATCATCATCTTGAGGCTACAGCCCTGATTTGGAACAATTTCCTCTTTCTAGAAGTCCCATGCTGTATTTCGTACTGTTAATGTTTACAGGTGTTACAGAGGTGAAGAAAGAGATTGTAAACAGGTGTTACAGAAGTGAAGAAATTGTTAACAGTTTCATAGTTAAACTAACATGCATCCAAGCCGTTGCACATGCTACTATTATTTATTTTCCTAATTCCTAGATTTTGGTTTCAAAGTGGGTTTATATTCAAGCATATAAATTATGTGAAATGCTGTTAACCTTGTCACCCAGTGCCTGAGCAAGAGAGGAATTTATATGAGCACAGCTTCTTTGGTAAAAATGGTGTTTACTTGATTTTTTTTATGCCACTGATGTGGAAGTGATATGTAAACTAGTACTCAAAGGTACTAGTTAGTTGGTTAGCCTGCCAACCTAACAGTTCAAAAGCATGTAAAAGTGCAAGTAGATAAATAGGTACCACTTTGGTGGGAAGGTAACAGCAGTCTCTGTAGTCATGCTGGCCACATGACCATGGAGTTGTCTTTGACACTTCTGGCTCCCTCGGCTTAGAAACAGAGATGAGCTCTGCCCCGTACAGTCACACACAACTAGACAATCACATCAAAGGGGAAACCTTTACTTTTTTACTTTACTTAAAGGTAGTTTAGAAAAATATAATAGGAATTGTTTTGATTAACAGGTATACATCAAAACTGCTGATAGGCTGTCTTCTTTATTTCAAAACAACCAACTAAAAAAAGTTAGAGTAGAATATCTTGTCCTCCTTCTCCAAATAAGGGAAACCAATACATTGGATCTCATTACCAATGAGATCCATGATAAATTACAGAATTATAAAATTCTATGGAACATGCTGGCAAGTGCTAGACACCATTAGTGCTGACATTTCTTAAGTACAGGTACTTACCCTTGTAGAGGGTTTGGGACTTCAGCAAATGTTCCTGCTTATTGCTTATGGAGGCTGTGTCTTTCTTTGTAAATCTTTTGAGATCAGTATGTTCATAAACTCGCACTTAAATGTCATTATAAAGGTACAAAGAACAAGGTGTTCTGGCCATCCTAAACCTTCTTTCAGTTTCAAGATGCAGATCTCTGTTATTTCTTTGTTGCTTAAAACTACATCGTACCTTATCTTATATTTGCAGACATTCCTTTGCTGAGTACAAAGTTCCCAAGATTTTTGATAGCAAAGGTGTGCTGATTTTCTAAACTGAAATTGGAGGCATGCTCATAACCCAAAATGTTTCTCTTTAAAGATGTGCAAGAGTAAAACATGATAGCTTGAATTTTGTTGGTACACTAAACTGGTGCAACTGTCTTGGCACTGACAGTGGTGGCAATAGCAGGAGGAAGAAAGCCTAGATGCAGTAGAGTCATCACCACTGCTGTCAGGAAGGGCAGACTGCCAGCCCAAACAGGCTTTTTCCCCTATGCCTGTCTTCCAGATGAGACTTTTGTACCAGAGTGTTCTGCAAAGCCTTGCGGTGGGGGGGGGGGGGGAGCCTTCCCAAAACACCTTGGCACTGAGGACCTATCTAGAAATAAGGTATTGGAGTAGTAGGCTGCTTGGAGCTGACATTCTTCCCCTCCCAAGTCCAGTTTCCCTGGCTGCTGCTGCAGAACCCTAGAAAAAGGGCAGCCACTAGTCTAGCATAGTGCACCAACAGGATTCTAGCCCTTGTACTAAAGGAGCCTCCTTCCCCTATGTTTCTACATAAGCTGCAGAATGTGGCTCTAGATCTGAAGAAGTACAGTTGCCCCTCCCAATTCATGGGGGATCTGTTCCAGACACCCCCTCCCCACGAATTGAGGAAATTGTCAATATTGGAGCCCCATTTATTACAATGGGGTGTGCTCCTGTTTGCAGTTTTGCTGGATGCGTTTCCTGAAGAAAAAAAAATCTGCTTTCTCTTTCTTCAACAATAATTCTATGCTTTTCCGTTTAATTACAGACCCCAATCCTTTCACATTTAATGTTGCTATCCTTGGTTTATTAACTATATTACTTTTCTAAGTCTTCTAACTAGTTTCTTCAATGTGCTACCTCTACACCCACTTTCCCTCTCCCTCCCTCCCTCCCTGTTCCTCCCACCCCTTCCTTCCATCCCCCCTACCCACATATACATTTTTACCCCCCTCCTTCCCCAAAGTACCAAACCTTGCCCATGGCTTTTACTAGCACTCCTGGAGGGGGGAGGAGAAGAAGCCATCCCTCCTGATGTATGATTAAATTTCTCCTCCTGATTGTTTATCAGTTGTCTTTCCTGTTGTCTTTTTTTAAAAAATTAACATCTTTGTCCTTATTTTCTATGGTTCTTTGGCTCCTCCGGTTGCACCTTTGTCACTATCTTCTTGCTGGTTCAGATCCAGTTGCTTCAACAAATCCAGTCCTTGTTCCAGTGAAGACATCTTGTGTTGCTTCCCTTTCCATTGAAATTTCAGAAAAATGGGGTAACCCCAGCTGTATCTTATTCCATTCTTTTGCAAAACTGCAATGCAGGGCTTAATTCCTCTTCTCCAGTTGATAGTCTCTGGACAAAAATCATTGTCCAGATTTCAGTGATCCTGAGAGTTTCCTAATTTCTTTCATTAGATCTTTCTTGTAGAAGCTTCTTACTCTCATGATTACATCTCTGGGAATTTAATGCTCTATGTAAATGTTCCACTTCCTTCTCATCCCAGGTAATTTGAGGAACAATACTTTGTAACCATTTAAAAATCTCTGTCTTCAGAATTTTCAGAGTTTCATTTGACATCTCAGGAAAGCCCTGAATATGAAAATTATTCCTTCTATTACGATCCTGCAAGTCAATGATTTTTCTTTCAGGTTGGTCCAATCTTGTTGAATGTTCCAAGGTTATCTTTTGCTGAGCTTTCTGTTCAATTTGTATTGATTGTACTTTTTTATCCATTTGCTGGGTCTCTTTTTTTTATAATCTTCAAAGATTTATTCAATTCATCCATAATTTTCTTAGATATAGCTTCTGATAATGTAGCATTATTTTTTGTAATGGTGTCTTTTAAGATTTCATTGTTTTTCTGTTGCTGTCCCACTAGCAGCTGGGTGAGCCATGTTTTCATTCCTTGGTCAGGATCTGGCTTTTTCCCCCAGAACTTCTGAATCTTGTTCTTTGGATTCCTTGGGCTTGGCTCCCGTTCTGGTTTTCTGCATTGTCTCCATATTTTTTTTTTCATTTCTATATTATGAGTTTCAAAGTTCTCTTGTGAGTTTGCTTTTTGCAAATTAAAATATGCCTTATCTGAAGGGTGTTTAGGTTCTTTTTTCCAATTGAAGACTTTCTGCTTGAGACCCTTTTTTTTTTTTTTGCTCTTGGACATCTGCCAACTTCTAATTAGTATTGTGTCTCCGTTGCGACACACAATTTTGTATTTTCTATCTTTATTTATACTTTAATTAATATTTCTGTATTTCAGTTCTTCAAAATCACTGTCCCATATATTTAGGCTGTTTTAACTTACTTTTATTTTGTAAATCTTAACATCCACTTAACGTAGCAACCAAAATCTGTTTATTTTTCTTTCTGCTCTTTAAAGCTTTATTTAAACAATTCCATTCTATTCTCCTCCCGTTCTGATTTATTTATTTATGTTTACTCACAGCCTTTGTTGCATTTAGAAGATATTCTTTGACTTACTTGCTTTAGCTTTCAGGAGAAAATGATCTTAGCTGTTCACACCATCGCTCGTGGCTCCTCCTCCCATAAATATCATTATTATCATCATCTCTGGGTCTTTTCTTTTCCAAGCTAAACATACTAAGCTCCTTCAGCCATCCTCATAGGATTTGGTTTGCCAGATCCTTCACAATTTTTATTCTCCTCTAGATTGTTGTTGTGTGCTTTTAAGTTATTTCTGACTTATGGCAACCCTAAAGTGAACCTATCATTGGGTTTTCTTGGCAAGATTTGTTCAGAGAAGGTTTGCCATCTGAGAGCATGCCCAAGGACACCAAGTGGGTTTCATGACTGGGTGGGAAATCGAATCTTGGTTTCCACAGTCATAGACCAACACTCAAACCATTAGGCCAGGGACCGGCAACCTACGGCCCAGGGCCCGATTAAGGCCCCGGCCCCCAGACTTACCAGCCCAGGCTGTAGGCTGCCGCCACACACTGCCGCTGCCGCTGCGCGCTGCCATCGGGGTGCATTTTTGGCCACGCTTGCTGCTGCCGTCATTTCGGAAGTCAATGCATTTTGACTTCCCAAATGGCGGCCTCGCCATGTGCCGTGGCGGCTGCGACTGCGCGCGCTATTGTGGCGGCCACGGTAGCGGCTGCGGCAGCCGCGTGCGCAGAGGGCGTGTGCGGTGGAGGAGGGTGAGTGCATGCGCGCGCGCCACCATTTCTCCCCCCCCCCCTTGGCCCAGCCGAGACCTGGGCGACGGGAGACCGGCCCAGGTCTCAAAAAGGTTGCCTGTCCCTGCATTAGGCCATGGGAATGCTTCCAACTTGTTTATATTTTTCCTAAACTGCTGTGGTGCCCAGAACTGAACAGAGTACTTTGCAGTATATGTGTGTGTGTGTGTGTGTGTGTGTGTATGTATATATATATATATATAAAGCCAAGAACAGTGACTTGCAAAAGGCAGAGCTCTGGAGAATTTGCACTTTTCCTGTGATCCTTCCTGTCTGCTGAGGTTAGCAGTAAAGGCTGTTTTCATGTTTCATAATTGTCTTTAATGCAACTGTTAGTAGTTCAGGAAAATGTTATTTTTGTTACAATACCAGGGATGAGGAACTTTTTTCACATGAAGTCAGTTTAGTTCCTTGGAAGTTATTTTGGCACTGATTCTTGTTTCAGCAAACCTTGGGCCTGAGTGTTCATTTCTTCTCTCCTATTTTTTTCATAGATGATTACAACAATTTTTCTCTTCCTTTCTCCACCTAGAATGTGATTTTATTCATTTTAAAAATTGCTCTCACTGCAGATGTACTCTTTAAATTTTCATTATGGATAGTTTTAAATTTATTTTGCTAGTTGACTTGAGTGGTTTGTGTTGTTAATAGAAAATGAGAGAGATTTATTTTGTTGCATTTCTACATTGGGAGAAATTGGGATTGTCCAAATTAGCATTCTTGACATTTAGAGAAACTGCAGAAAGACTCTCTTCCAGCTATGTATTATGAATTGTATCCATTAAAACATTTAGTGGCAGCAGCAGTGAAAAAATTTCTGGAAGCTGTTGTCTGTGCTATATTTACACGTTTGCAAATGGCAAGTTTGTCTTTGGAAAAGACAGGTCTACTACTGTAACTGAAGGTGGTGAAGTATTCAAAGAGCTTCCTGGATGTTATTTCTTTTATTTATTTCATTTGGATGCCACCTTTTTCCTGAAGTGAGACCCAAGGCAGCTCCCAAAGAGCATATTTTTTTTAATTAACAAAAAAAAACCCACTAATGAAAATTCCCCACATTAAACAGTATAAGATCATTTAAAAAGCATACAAAAGTGAATGGATGAATAAATAAAACATACCCCCGTAAGAAACGTGCTTGCTTATACATTAAAAGCTTACATAAACAAAAAGGTGTTTACCTGCTGGCAAAAGGAAAGCAGGGAGGAGGCCAGAACTCCATGGAAGGGAGTCCTAGAGGTAGGGAGCAGCCACTGAGAAGGCTCTCTCTCATGCCCTCACCAAGTGAGCCTATGATGGTCGTGGTACCTAGAGAAAGCCTTCTCCGGAAGATCTTAGAGCTTTAGCAGGTTTGTATGGGAAGATACGATATTTCAGATAGTCTGGACCTAAGCTGTATAGGGCTTAGGACATATCAACACCAAAATGTAATCCACATATGACATAGGGAAGACAGAGCTATCTGCTAGTAATGCAGTGGAACACCTTGCTTGGTACTTCTTTATAACATAGCAGTTCAGTGGGATCATTATGTTGAATTTTAGCCATTTTGTTGTAGATACATGGTGAAAATATTTGCTCTGCCAAGTTTGTCACATACTGGGAATAAGTGACAAAATTCAGAGCTGCAAATATACTGTCTTATTTGTGGAAACAGTGGAAGGAGCCATTTGGCCCAGGTTTTATTTTTATGCATTAATTTCAGTCCTAAAAAGTTGAAAGGAGAAAAGAGACAAGAAAAAGTGGCAGTGTTATAATTAGAAGTTTTCCCATTCCTCCTCATAAAGTTTTATATAGCTTCTCCTTAAAGGAAGTTCCGCTACTTGCATTTAATCAAAACTGGCTGGTTGCTGTGTGGCTAGTATTTTTGTTTTCTGGCTTACGGCAGTAAAAGCCTGTTTTGTTCTATATGGAAGAGATGAGACATCGTGATAACACTAACTACCTTGTTCAGCCTCATTCCCTTACACACACACACACACACACACACACATCATTTGTGACTTGGTGTTTCCCCTTTGCTGTCCAGGTTACAATAACAAGTTTTTCAACTTCTTTTGTGAGCTTTGCTAGACTGGTTAATCTTATTTTCCAGACACTTTCATAGTCAAGTCTAATCAATATATAATCAGCTTTTTAGAAGCAAACAGCTGGTTTTGATTCAGGAGTGGGAACCACATGCCTTGTTGAAGATGAACTGTTCCTGTCTGTTCTCATCTTGCCATTGTGTTGCAACATCAAAGTGAATGTATCATAATAAAGAGCATACATGTTGCTCATTAAATAACTTGTTACACTATACACTTTTCAGAAAGCACAGAAGAGTAAATCTAAGCCAAGTTTTCCTCCCTGTTTTCATGCTTTCTAACAGACCGCTAGCATACACATGGTGAAACACACAATATTTTTACATAGGTTTTCTGATATAAATGGAAATGCTCTGGCAACTGAAGTGAGGGGGCTGGGTAGGGAATTTTACAAGCTGGCCAGATGATATAGAGGTCTGAGTAGGCTTCCAAAGATTTGTGATTGCTGGCTCTCAAAGATACTTGGGCTAAAAGTGCCTCCACATTTTTTGGTCTCAGTATTATTATTATTTTTTAAAAAATCTGTTCTTGGAACAACAGCATCGCCACCACCAACAAAAAAGGAACCACTGCCCTTGCCTTCTTTTGACAGGTGGGTTTGTTTCCTTCTGTTTGCAGTCACATTGCTTCCAGTTTGACAGTGCTTGTGCAGTGAATTGCTTTTGCCCCCTCCTCCCTCCCCATTTATTAGACTACCACATATGACAATGTTCCTATATTTCAGATAACTTAATAGCTGATTTTGTGGTTTTTATAGCCTTTAGATATATGTTTAATGCACTTGTTTTAAAAATTAACACGTTTTGTGCTCATGAATAGGCAAAGAGTTGTTCAGTTCTGCAAACTGCATCATGTACAATGTAAACTATTTTGGAAGTGTATGTATATCTATTTCTGAACATATACTGAAGACAAATAAATGAATGGTCCCCCACATTAAAAAACAACAACACCAAACCTCCATACATTAAATATATGTAGAAGTTCTCACCAGATAATCTCCCTCCAATGCTGCTGTGTCTTAACGGAAAAAACTAGGAATAATAATAATAATAATAATAATAATTTTTATTTGTAGCCCACCCCTCTGCAAGGCAATCGGGGCGGGGGACAACAGCATTTAAAACAAAACATCGTTAAAACATTCCCTCTCCCCATAATCCCTTCCTCCCCCCACCCCATCCCCTTAAAATAGAATTAAACCATGGAATAATTAAAATACTATATTAATTAAATTAATAAATTAAAAACAAAATTTTAACAGAGGAGTCAGACAAATGGGGGGCCCTTTATGGGCCGACAGTTATTCCGGGAAGGCCTGCCGAAAGAGATCCGTCTTTACTGCTTTCTTAAAAGCAGCAAGAGTGGTGGTAAGACGGATCTCGTCCGGCAGGCCATTCCAGAGTCTGGGAGCGGTTGCTGAGAAGGCCCTCTGGGAGGTCTGAGATAGCCTAGTTTTTATTGGCTGTAACAGGTTCCTCCCAGAGGACCGCAGGGCACGGGGAGGGTCATATGGGGAGAGGTGGTCCCTAAGATAAGATGGACCCAAGCCATGTAGGGCTTTAAAGGTCAAAACCAACACCTTGTACTGCGCCCGGAAACTAATTGGCAGCCAGTGGAGGGATTTAAGCACTGGTGTTATGTGCTCCTTCCTTGATGTTCCTGTAATTAGTCTGGCTGCCATATTCTGTACCAGTTGAAATTTCCGGGTTAGGCACAAGGGTAGCCCCGTGTAGACTGCATTGCAGAAGTCCAGACGTGAGGTTACCAGGGCGTGTACCACAGCTTCCAGGTCCCTTCTATCCAGATAAGGGCGCAGCTGGTGTATCAGCCGAAGCTGATAACAGGCGCTCCTGACCACCGCATTCACCTGACTAGTCATGTGAAGCGATGAATCTAGAAGCACCCCCAGACTGCGAACACAGTCCTTTACGGAGAGTGTGACTCCATCCAGGACTGGAGACTGTATTCCCAAATCTGGTTTCGGGCCTGTAACTGCAAGTACCTCCGTTTTGTCTGGATTCAATTTCAATCTGTTTTTCCTCATCCAACCCATTACCACTCTAAGACAGTCTTCAAGAGGAGAGGTGCCATCTGAAGTCTGAGTCGATGATCTGGTCATGGAGAGGTATATCTGGGTGTCATCAGCGTACTGAAGACACCGAGCTCCATGCCTCCGAATGATCTCCCCCAGTGGCTTCATATAAATGTTGAATAGCATCGGGGACAGGATGGCACCCTGAGGGACGCCACAATTAAGCTCAATTTTGGATGAGCAGCTGTCCCCGAGCCTCACCCTCTGAGATCTGCCTGAGAGGAAGGAACGGAACCACTGCAAAGCAGTGCCTCCAATTCCTAACTCTCTCAGGCGATCTAAGAGGATGGCATGATCTATGGTGTCAAAGGCCGCTGAGAGATCCAAGAGCACCAACAAGGTCACACTACCCCTGTCGATACTCAGGCAGAGGTCATCGGTCAGAGCAACCATGGCAGTCTCCACTCCATATCCTGTCCTGAAGCCGGTTTGAAATGGGTCAAGATAATCGGTTTCATCCAAGACTGCTTGGAGTTGGGAAGCAACTGCCCTCTCGATCACCTTGCTCAAAAAAGGGAGCAAGGAGACTGATCTATAGTTGTTTCTATCCAGGGGATCCAGGGAAGGCTTTTTCAGGAGTGGCTTAACCGCCGCCTCCTTTAAACAAGATGGTACCTTGCCTTCCCTGAATGACGCGTTGATTGTGTCCCGAAGGAACACCCTCAACGCACCCCCCCGGACGACCAGCCATGATGGACAAGGATCGAGGGGGCAAGTCGTCTTTCTCACACTTCCCAGCAGCTTGTCCATGTCATCGGTACCCACAGATTGTAATTGATCCAATAAAGTGCCATCAACGGAGTTCCTGGATACCTCGTCTACGGATTCTGCCAAAACAATGGCGTCTAAGTTGGCCCTTATCTGAGAGATTTTATCTGCAAAGTGAATATTAAAAGCCTCACAGCAGGCTGTCGTTGGGTTAAGTAGGGGATTCAGCTCAGGAGGTACCTTCGTCAACTCCCCCACCACCCTAAACAGCTCTGCCGGGCGGGACTCTGCAGACGCAATGCGTGCAGAACAGAAAGATTTCCGCGCTGCACGCAAAGCCTCCCTATAGGAATCAAGATGTTTCCTAAGGCGAGTTCTGTCGGATAAGAGACGAGTCTTCCGCCATTCGCACTCTAGTCGTTGTCCAGCTCGCTTCATCCTCCTAAGCTCCTCGGTATACCAGGGCTTACGATTTGAAGCGGGCTGGAAAGGACGCTTGGGAGCGATTGTGTCAATAGCCCTGGTGAGATCGATGTTCCAAGTGTCCACCAAGGCCTCGACAGGATCACCGGCGTTACCAACCATCAAACCCTCTAAGGCTTTCTGGAAACCAATTGGTTCCATTAGCCTTCGAGGGCGGACCGTTCTAATGGGTCCGCCACCCCCGGGAGGGTGGATAATAGCCTTTAGTTCCGCCTTGATCAGAAAATGATCCGTCCATGACAATGCGGAGGTATTTTTGATCTCCGCCCATGGATATTCCTCCTCCGTACTAAAGACCGCATCGAGGGTATGACCAGCACAATGCGTGGGCCCGTTGACCAATTGGGATAGGCCCATGTTAGTCATGGTCTCCATGAACTCCTGAGCCGCGCCAGTTAGATCTTGCAAACTGGTTTC
The DNA here is from genome assembly GCA_026167975.1 of Phrynosoma blainvillii. NCBI lineage: Eukaryota > Metazoa > Chordata > Lepidosauria > Squamata > Phrynosomatidae > Phrynosoma > Phrynosoma blainvillii. The sequence continues at coordinate 72,381,774 of JANUYF010000002.1, forward strand.
GAGTGGGATGTTGAAATCACCCAGAACCAAAAGTCTGGGCGATTCCAGCAGCAACTCAGAAACCAGGGCAGTCAGCTCGGTCAGGGAGTCTGTTAAGCAACGGGGTGGCCGGTATACCAACAGAATCCCCAAACTATCCCTGGTCTTCAGGTTAAGGTACATACACTTGATGTGCGTCGTTTTCCGGATAGGCTTTCTGATCACGGTTAAGGTGTTCCCATAGACCAAGGCTATACCACCACCCACCACCCACTTTCCCTCACCTGCTCACTAACTGAGTACCCAGCTGGGAGAGCCTGTGCCCAGGTCGCGGAGCTGGCATCCCCCAGCCAGGTCTCAGTAATGTGGTTTTCATGGGGAACATTTCTCTCCCATCACCTGCAAATTGAAGTGATGTGGCCCTTAAATAGAGTTGTTACTTCATTTGCTATCTGTGTGATTTATCACTAGGAAGGTCCATTGTAGAGGTAAAGGTAAAGGTAGTCCCTTGACATGAATGTCTAGTCGTAATCAACTGTAGGGGGCGGTGCTCATCTCCTTTACATAGGGCCTCTGCGGACGGGCCCTTTGCAGAGTGTTGGAAGCAGGGGAGGGGAGGGGCAGCCGCACGCCGGCCGCCCCAACCCCTCCCCGAAGACGTCCTGACGCCATGTTCCCTTACGCACTGCGCGTGGTGTCAGGACGTCCTCCCGGCATAGCGTCCTCATGCGCTATGCTGAAAGAGGCAGAGAAGAGTCGCACAGCGGCTCTTGGGGCAGGCTTTTGTCACTTCTAATAGGAGCGGCATTTTGCTGCACTTTTAAGAGGTGGCAAACAGGAGAATCAGGGCCGCTGTGTGTGCTAGCAGTGACCCCGATCCTCTGCTTCCCGGGGCGGCCCAGGGCCACCCGTCTGCATCCCCCCTAAGCTAAAAAGCCAGCATTGTCTGAGGACTGCTCTTATGGTCATGTGGCCAGCATGACTGTACAGAATGCTGTTACCTTCCCACTAAAGTGATACCTATTTATCTACTTGCATTTGCATGCTTTCAAACTGCTAGGTTAGCAGAAGCTGGGACTAGTGATGGGAACTCACCCCATCATGCAGCACTTGGGCCTTGAACTGATCTAACAAGAGTCAGAATCGGCATCTTAACTGCTAAGCCTCTGTATCCCTTTCCATTTTAGAGCTTGAGGAAATAATCTCCCTATAGAGATTAGTTTTCCAAACAAGAAAGTATCCTGTGCAAAATTTAATACGTGTGCTAGTAAAGTGATATGGTTTCTCCAAGAAGGGTGGTGCCTACATTGTGCTGTAGAACTTTGTTAAGAGAAACCTTCCTACTTGCCATCATACATTCAGTGCCATGTTTGAGCATTATTTTAATTCAGCACAGACTTGAATGCAATGCCACTTATCTTTCTAGAGGGAGACACATGGATTTTTCATTTTCTTGTCTGTTCTACATGTCTTCTAGGCAGCATTTTAAATATTGCCAGTAATATGGCCTAGAAACCTATTTTGCTTCAATGTTCTAAATTTAGACTCATGAAGTTTCACTTAGATCGACTAGTATGTAATATATGGAGTCAGAACATTTATTCCAAATTTAAAGATTTAAGCCAGGATTAAAATGTCTATGATAGGACAGAAAGGATTACTTCTGCTGAATCCTACTCCCTTCTACCAGAATCAACTACCCTTTCTCCCTTCTGCATCTCCATGTGTGCCCTAAAACCCTGCTGTTAAACCCTTTGCAGAATTTTGTACTGTAGATGGTTGCAGTAAAATGGAGAAAATGTCCTTTACCTGGCACTGGGTGCCAAAGGTAACATTGGATAATGGCCATGTTTTTTTCTATATAGAGCATATTCCTCTTAATTAGTACTTTTTGCCTCAAAGAGATGAAGAGAATACCTGACTAAAAACAATAAGATCTTTATGACTAAGGGGGGAAGCAGATGGCACAAAGCGCCGTCTTCAGAGCAAAGAAGGGGAGGGGCAGCCACACGCTGGGCGCCCCAACCCCTTCCCAAAGACATCGTTGGAGCACCGGACCCTCCGCACAGCCGGCACTCCGAGGATGCCTTTCCGCTGCAGCATCCGCATACGCTGCAGCGGAAGAGACGCCGAAGGTGCACCGGCAGCCTTTTGCGGCCCACCTTCGGCAATTTGTGGAAGGAGCGCTATTTTAGGGGCGAAGCTGTGCTGCGGGGCCGAGGTGTGCGGATACCTCGGCCCCGATCCGCAGCTTCCCGGGGCGGCCCCGTGCCGTCCGTCTGCTTAGCCCCTAAGACCACTATCCAAGTTTTCATCAGTATCACTAACTGTTCATATATACCCTTTATATTCCGAGGGTATAAAACAAGCTAGGCAAAGTATGGCCCCACACTTGTCATCACTGGCTTTGCTGGCTAAGACTGATGGGAATTGCATTCTAACAACATCTGCTCTCCTGTGGTGCCAGTCTTATCTGGGAAACAATCCACACTCTGATAGTTTACTAGAGATAGAAAATCTGTGTGGGCTATTCTTTACATTTGCTTTAAATTCGGTTGTAGTAGCATGACAGTAGAGATATATAAGTAACCAGAAAGAATAAATGGCATCAATATTCATAGATTTTGTGTTCTGTCTTCAGACAACATTAAACTTCCATGTAATGTAAATCTTTATAAGAGGGGAACAATTTGTTCCAATATTATGCTAAGAAAGGAAGGTAATGCCAATTCATTGTGTCTTTGCCATTTGTACATATGAGTCTTTTGACCTCACAGAAAATCCTAGGGCTGAGCAACATCTGATAGGAACTTTGCCCATCTGCCTCCAAGGTCCAGTTCCATTCAGACCCTGACAATAGGCTTCTCATACAGTGTGTGAAGAAAATGTTGGATTAGATAGTTCTTTTGATTGGATTCAATGTGCTTGTCCTCATCTTTTCAAGGCTAGAATAACTGCCAAGAAGATGGGCATTGGAATAAAGTGTCAAGACTCTCTCACTAAAAAACAAACAAACAATGCAATGGCAACATCCATCTTGTTCTTCATATGCTTACACTTGGTCAGCAGCATGTTTTATTGAGTCCTTGCCTCAAATTTCTTCACAGCATAAATGGCATTGGAAACAATTCAGATACTGTTCTTTTTTCAACAGTGAGTCATTCAGCTCTTCTAAAACATGTTTCTGTTTTCTCAGATCAACATAAAACTCTTTTTTTTTCATAATTGTGACTTTTTGTTTACATTGCCTGCAAGACAGTTTTCAGGCCATGATAACATCTGGCATAACATCACCAACAATGCTGAGTCCTATGCATCATTCATCTAGGCTTTGTTGCAGCCTTCACCCACTCAATCAATACAATTCATCAGGGCTCACACCAGTTGTCCTCCTCCTCCTCCTCCCCTCCTTTTCCTTTCTTACCCACTTCTCCCCTGGATTAACAACAGACCAACAAGTACACAACACCAGTTAAAAACACATATCAGTTTTAAAGAACACAACATCAGTTAAAAACATTTAGCAATTTTTAAAAACAAACAAGACACATACATATTAAAACAATCCACACTTAAAATTCATCAGCCAGAGAACTTAAAATTACAATTTTAAATAATCTGGCTAGGCCTGCTGGAAGAGACTGATCTTTAATGCTGTTTTAAATTTGGACAGCATATTCAGTTGTCGAATCTCTTCCAACAGGTCATTCCACAGACTAGGGGCAGCTGAAGAAAATATCCTCTGACTGACTGTTGCCAACCTAGTGATTGTGTGTGCATTTTCCTATCATTTGGGCCAAACATTCAACCTCTGTTTACAGGTTGCACCACTCAATGGCTGTTAGATCTTACAGTGAGTATGGGACTTTGCAGACTGCTAGAAATAGTGCAAATTGAGTCCACTTTAACTGCCCTAGCTCAGTGCTAGGGAATCATAGGAACTGTAGTTTTTTTCTGAGACATTGAGCCTTCTCTGTTAGAGAGCTCTGGTGCCACAATAAACTACATTTCCCCTGATTCCATAGCACCGAGTCAGGGCAGTTAAAGTGGACTCAATTTGCACTGTTTCTGGCAGTCTGCAGAGGCCCTATGACAGTGGTGATTCAGTTTGCTTATCTGAATTTCTATTTCTTGCAACACTAGTTTCTTCAGCATTTCAACCTAGAGAGAGTGACTAAGAAAACAACTCTACCTAGAATAAAATATGTGACAGTATCTCACATGATAGTCAGTTTGGGCATGTGCTTTTGACAACCTCAATCAGCAGGCCTGTCCACTTTTTATGCTGCATTGGGAGTATGAGGTATCATTGCTATAGTCTCAATAGTATATGGCACTAGGAAAATCATTTCCCTCAATTCAGTGCTCTGGAGCTCCTTGCCATGCTGACTGCATTCAGACCTTTTGATTCCAGCATTACAGGCATTACAGGCAAAGTGGTACCAATGGTGACAAACAGCACTATTTTATACAAAAGGCACTGATGAGATAAATAAGCATTATTCATAGATACAAGTATGACACTCATTCCCAGATTCTGCTTTTTCTCATCCTCTGTCTCTGGAACTGAGGTTTAGCACAACAGATCTTATTGCTGGCGAGAACAACATGGTAGCCACATTTCTCAATTTAGGGTCCACCCACATGTGGTCTCTGTCCAACAATATTTTTCAGTGCCTGTAGGTAGGTTGTCCAAGAATAAATATATCTGCATCAGAAAACAAAGTGCAGAATGTATGGAAATAGGTGAAGTATTAACAGTGGAAGCCTTCATACCTTGAGTGGGTGCCCTAAACAGCATTGGGACATTCCTTCCTACACATGCCTATCCATTCCTCTGTTTTCTACCTTCTATCTTACAGTAATTCTATTGTGAATATCAGAGAGGAGTGAGGCTGTCTATGACAACCATGGTTCAGCACCTTGCTGTCTTGTCAAATATTTTGGTGATTGTCAGTGGATCCAGATTTTCTCATGCCCAGGAGAGGCAGGATAAGACACCAAGAGTTTGTTTTTCAGGTTGGTGGCATGGAAACTTTGGCCACTCAGCTTCAGGACATTAAAAGCCACTCACAATTACCTTAAGCTCTTCTGAGAGCAAATGGAACAGCTGCAAGTGTTTAACAAAATCTGTTGATGCCTCACCTCGCCATGGCCAGTTTTCTCAGCTTTGTGCTTCATTCTTCACCTCACAGAGAAGGGTCTTGCACTTTATTCACTGTAATATCAATAATGACGTTTTCTTCTTCACAGACATCTGGAATTGTAGTATCTAATGACAATCTCACTGCCTTGTTAATGATTATTCTGCACTTTGTTAAATGGAGCATTTCCTGAGTGTTTGCTGTTGGGAAAATGGAGTAGTTTTTGTATAAGACTTAACAGGAAACTTTGACTGTCTTTACTGCCTACTATCCATAACAATGTAAATGTTTTTTGTATACTATGGAATTCTCTGGAGGAATAGAGGCTATGGATTTTCAATGTGTTAATAGGCAGGGGGGATGCTTTCAAAAGCAAATATTTGCTTCATCCCCATTACTGTAGCATGTATTGCATTTCAGTATACGTATTTTGAAATGGTTGAGTAGGGCCAGGAAATAAATGAATAGCAAGGAATTTGTAAGAATGTGTTCAGCAGTGTTCTTCAAAAAAGCATTCAGCCAGAAATTATGGGAAAGAAAAAATAATAATTTCATGCATACCCTTATTTTTGTTATACAGATATTTAAAAATGCAGTGTCAAAATGTTAAGAATGTGGAAAAGAAGGGGATCAGTAGTGTTTTATTTTTCTTGGAAATTAATTTGCTCATCTCACCTGAGAGATAGTAATGCTAAACTCTGAGTAGATTGAGGCCATAAAGTTCCATTTTTAGTTATGGAGAGGTAGAAAAGATTAAAAAGTAATGTCCCCACCACCCGTTAACCTTGTCTACTTCAGGTCCTTAGTCTGTCAATGTGGTTAAACGGGAAAAGTTGGGATTTCACTTAATGCTTTAATCAGCGCCAGCATTCTTAGTAGTGCATAAATTGATGCAAGTTATATGTACTAAGAAAGACATCTAAATTGAAACCTTGGAACAATATGTGAGCTATGCTCTGGTTGAGAAGTCTTAAATATCTTAGAAACTGCAATTTAACATGAAAGGTGTAGACAATAGATGTGAACATGAATGGAAGTCGTTTATTCATTTCTGAAAAATGTGATGTTGGCTACTAATCGGTCAAAACATTTTTCTGGCCTTTCTGCTTGTCTGTCTGTCTGTCTTTCTTTCTTTCTTTCTTGTCTCCATCTGGAGCATCTATTCTAACCTCAAGAAAAACTGCAAAACCAAGATGCACATATAATGAGTCTAAGCAACCTTGTAATCTTGTTGTTGTATCCTTATCCTCACTTGTTCCATTTTATTCTCTAGTTCTTTAGTTTTTATGTCTAGACTGAAAGTTACTGTTTGCCTCTTAACCCTACAGCATAGTACCTAACGTACTTCAGGCAATTCATAAATAATGAACAAAACTCTCTTAATGAAACTTGGCCTTGCTAAAACCTGCTTTCCCTCCTCAAAATCAATTCTGCACACATTGTTTTCATGTTTTTAATTTGCCTGTGTGTAAGCGTGGGTGCCATTTTAACCATTTTCTATAGCCTCAGTATTAATATAGCATCAGTATTAGTTTAAATGACAAAGTTGTAATCTGAGAGAAGACAACCAAATGTTTAATAGTATGTTGAATTTTTTTGCTATTTTAAAGCATCTTTAACGCTTAACCAGCTCTGAGTGCCAAGTAATTTCTGTGAAATAAATAGTATTAATAAATAAAACATAGATTTAGAACTGTAATAAACTGAATAATAAATTAAAATTAAATGGGTATAAAAAGGCTAAGGGTGAAATCAATTTATAATGATCTATAGTGGAATTTGCCTAAAGCATTTCCACGATGCAGGCCAAAGTTGCTCAGACATTCTGAAAGTCTGTTGAAGATCCTAAATGTATCATGTTTGGTCTTTAGCAGCTATGTGAGAAAGTTGTGTAAACAATCTGTTTTAATCTTAACTTGAAATGCTGTCCTTCTGTAAGACCAGGTGTAGGATGCTGAAAAAGTTTGTAATTTCTCTAAGTTACACAAAAATATCAACTCTCCATAATTGTTGGTAAGAGTACAATATTTCGTTAGGAAATTCAGAAGTAAATAAAATCTAGTTGTTCAACCTCCACTGGAGGAGACTCATTGAATCAATGGAATGTAGCCATGTGATGATTGACAAAAGCCATTCATTTAGTATGTATGCCCTAGTTGGGAGTAATAATTGGATTTTTAGTCTACAGAATATAGTCTTTCTCTGAAGCAGTGAAGTATACAATGAGGTAATAACTAACAGCACTTGGGTTTCTAAGTCCTGTCACTTGAAGGCACTGGGGACTTCTTTTGATAGGATCAGCTCAAGCAATCACAGTAAATACTACAACATGTACTGCATTTGTGAAAATTACTGTGGTGTTTTATGGATGGAGGTGTGTGGGTCAACAAAGTTTATAATACCTTTTCTGAGTTGAGATAAAGCTTGTAAAACTCCTAATGTGTGAAAATACTTCAGCAAGTATTTGCAAAGAACTAATGCTGTGGTGTGTTAGTCATCTATTTTCTGTTTCTATTTTTACAGGTTCTGAATGAAGAGCAACATGTGTTTCTGTGATGCCACTTGGAGCCTCTTTTATTGTGGGATGGATTGATAAAGAAGCCTGGAAATTTGACAGTAGACTGGTGAAGAACACCAGGGTGGTGACTTGCACTTCTGTCTGTTTTACTGGACTCAAGTACAGTGCAACTTATTTACAAAGCAAGGAGGGTTCCCCCCATATCCTCCTCTTCTTTATTTTTTGATTTTTTATTTTTGGTTCCTCTAATGAAGACAGCACAGCATCGTCCCACCTTTCTGATTTAGAACACATCACCTTCCAAGACAGATGGTCTGTCAAAGGGCTGTAGGATGCCTGCAGAGAACATCATAATGAAGTAGTGAATTGATAGCACTGCTGCTACCTAATTGTCAGGATCACAACCGCTAAGGCTGTGCTGCCCTTTCCCTGTTTCTTTAATCGGGTCAGGAACAGCAGGGTGGACATGGCTGGCCTCGTTAACAACCTGCTAATATTGTTCCTTATTTTTCAAAACAGCTGTTTGGCTTTCAGAAGCCCACTTTCTGTCTTTAAGAGGTGGGTTGCCTAAGCAAGAGCTAGGTTATTTATCATTGCATGTTGCTTAGTGTTGCAACTGTTTTTTATAATTACATTTGAAAGTGAAACTTCTTGCAAAGCAAACAAAAGCCATTTGGATGTAGTTGAATTATTTTGAAATTCTAATTGTAATTACTATTGTTTGATGGCTGGTGCTATTGATCGAAGTGTTCATTACCTTAACAAATATTGATGCATAAATTTCTTTATACAGATGTACTAGTATGTGTATATACGTAGTTGTGTCTATTGCATGTGACCTTCAATAAGTTGCCTTGCTAAGTGAATCATATGTATAAAAGTCCTCTCCGTTAAGTCCACTCTTCTTCCTGATGAGAAATACTTTTTAAAAGAGCATCGAGTCATTTGTCAGCTGTTTGATTAGCCTCTTGGAAGATGTTGATGTGTGTTTCTAGCTGCTTTTTTAAAGGAAGTCAGCTGCATTTGCTCATAGACAATATGGCTGTATGTACAGGATCTTCACTGTAATTATCACATCAAATATTCATCCATAGATATATTTAGTATTCACATTGCATCAAAGGCCTCTCTTATCTTGCTGCTTTGAAGCTATCAGACAGCTGTCATTTTGCATGTGGTGGTCTCTGGATTCACCTCTTTTACAAAATATGAGTAAGAAAATTTTGCTGTGACAATTTTGGTATCAAGACAAAAGATATGAGAATTAAATGGCAGTTTACAATCATGTTGAGGAAGTGAAATGCAAGAAATTTATTTCCTGGATTTCTTCAACTCTAGATGATTTATGCATTGGAAATTTCAGTATATGTTTACATGTTATGATTTTCTTTGGCAATCCTTGGAGCAGGGATTTCGTGTGATTGATGTACGATAAAGTGACTTTTTCCTATTCAACTTATAAAGAGCTTTGCATGGCTTTTATAAAGTTGTGCTTGCCCTGAATGTTCTGTCAATCAGCACACAGTTCAAAAAGATATCAATCAACATATCTCTAATGTTAGCTTGCTTGGTTAGTGGACTGAAACATATGAAATACTTCTTCTCATGTGAAAGATGTGTCTTCTTCTTGGCATTTTTGAAAATGTTTTCTCAGTATTTTTTCTATTACTTTGTAATCCACAACAATGTCAAAAAAGTGCTGACACAAATCTTATAAATGGATTTTCTAGTTGATGGGGTTTCCAGATGATTCTAAGATTTGGAAACCCTAATGGAAGTTAACAGACCACCTACAAGAATCTTACTAGCCCATAAAATGCATTAGAATGCAAATTAAATCTATAATGTTCCTGATCTCTCTCTCTCTCTCTCTCCCTCTCCTTTGATTATTTTAGATATAAGGACACTGTCAGGTCTCATTCTAATGAATGTCTTGGCAGCAACAGGCAACTTGTTCCTCTAGGGTTGTCAGATTTTGCACTGGACATTCGCATGCCTGGGGTGACTCCTAAGCAGGTAAGAACATATGGATAAGACAATATTTATAACCTTACTTGTTTGAAGCAAGGAATTTTTCTAAGACCCTTAAGGATGGAGTCATATGATCTATATGTCTCGTGACTTTACAGTGGCCTCAAGATGTGGCCATGGGCAGGGGTGTGTGATCTGTCATGCTTATCTTTATGCCCTAATTATGCTTGATGTGTGCATGGGAAGTTGTAGCTTTTGAGAAGATCATGCTGGGATCTTCTGCAGAATCTGTTGTTCTAGGAATTCCACTATAAACAACCTGGCAGTAATCTGGTGGGAAGGTTAAGTAATAATTGAGTATTTAGAATGCTGATGCAAAGAACCGTCTTTGTTGTCACTGTGGCGTCCCACACTTGGGTTCTGCTCTGCTATAGAACAATTATAACAGAGTAGTGGAGTCTCCTTCCTTGGAGGTCTTTAAGCAGAGGCTGGATGGCCATCTGTCGGGGATGCTTTGATTGGGAGTTCATGCATGGCAAGGGGTTGGACTGGATGGCCCTTGTGGTCTCTTCCAACTCTATGATTCTATGATTCTATGAATTAAGTTAGATTCTGATTAGTACACCAGAGTAGATTTTGTTAGATGAATTAAGTTTGAACTTGTAGCTGTCTTGGTGGCAATATATGTAAAACCATGAAGCAGGCAGAAAGGTTTGATGGAGGTGGGGAAGCTAGGGTTGATTTTTTTTTTAAAGGAATGGGCAAGGTGCTGGGAATTTGGGAGATAGAGCTGACAGCCTATATGCAATGCATCAACTCAGAGTATACTGACATGGGACAAATTTAGAATGTAGTGACATGAGGTTGGACATCATTAGGTGTTAATTTAAGAGATGATAGAGGAAAAGTATAGACTTACAGTGAGAAATATTAGAGTGTACATATTTATCTGTTGGAAAAGAAGAAAGATACAAAGAAGAGCTTTGGAATGGTGTGTGTCTTAATGTATAGTCCAGGTGTATAGTCCTTGTGTGATACTTCTGTAGGTAGCTAAGCCTGGCAAGGTCCTTGTCAGCCTCCTGTCCCCTTGAGGCTTTTTACTGGAGACATTTGAAATGGATGTTGTTGTTTTACTTAAGTCCAAAAACACACTGCAGAAATAATCCAGTTTGAAACCACCTTAATTGCCCTGGCTCAGTGCTAGGGAAGCTGGGAATTGGGAAGTGACAGAAGGACATCAAGGAAGGGGGCATTTCACCTTCCTAGGGAGGGAATTCCAAAGTATAGGGGCAGCCACTGAGAGAGCTCTCTCTCTCATGTTGTCCAGCTGTACCTGTGAAAGTAATAAGACTTGAGAGAAGGGCTGGCACACTACTGATGGCAGAGTCCAGCCAGACTCATAACAGGACATACAGTTTGTCAGAAAGCCTGAATCTAAGCTGTATAAGATTTTATAGATCATAACCAGCACTTGGAATTGTGCCCAGAAATAGACTGTCAGCCAGTGGAACTGTTGTAACAGGAGTTGCAGGATCCCCAGTTAACACTCTGGTTGCAGCTCTTTCTACCAGCTGAAGTTTCTGAACACTCTTCAAAGGCAGTCCCATACAGAATGTTACAATAATCCAAAAGGGATGTAACCATGGCTAAATCAGGCCTCTCCAGGAGCAGACACTATTGGCATACAAGGTTTATTATTATTATTATTATTATTATTATTATTATTATTATTATTTATTTTATAAAGACAAATTTTCAAAAGCAATAAAACATAGACATACACAACCATCTTACAACAAAACAAATATAAAATTAAAAACCCTATGAACATCCAAATAACTACAATTACCTATACATAAAATTAAAGCATTATTCCCTACTAGTTCCACTGAATTTCTTAAATTTGATACGCCTGTTTCCTCAATTTCTGCATACACATTAATTCCATCATGTCATTACAGTGTGATTATAATACCTGTTACCAACAATTACCAATTACCAGGCACACAAGCTTTAAATGTGCAAAAGCATTCCTGGTCACTGCAGAAACTAGGTCTCTATGTTCAAGTCTGAGTATACTCAAAATGCAAACCTGAGTCTTTAGGGGGAGCATAATTCCATCCAGCACATGCTGAATTCCTATTCCCTGATATTTTGACTGATCAGGAGCACCTGTGTCTTGTTTGGATTGAGTCTCAGATTGTTTGCCCACATCTAATTGGTTACTAGGGCCAAACACTGGTTTAGAACAGAAACAGCCTCCTTGAAGTTGGGTGAAAAGAAGAAATAGAGTTGGGTGTCATCAGCATGCTCGTGGCACTGAACTCTAAATCTCCAGAAAACCTCTCCCAGTGGTTTAATGGAGATGTTGAATAACATGGGGGATAAAATTAAGCAATGAGGGAGCCCACAGACAAGTGGTCAAGGAGTTGAACAGCAGTCCCACAACACCACCTTCTGAATGTGTCCCTCCAAGTACATATTGTTAATTTTAAATACAAAGTTTGTTGAAACATCTTCAAATGCTCTGCCCTTTTTGTGGTATAGGAACCTATGCCTATTCTTTCTGTTAGTTCTGCATGTGATACCAGATTTTCTGACAAAGAAGTGATGGAAAGGAACACACCTAAAGTCTGCCTGCCCCAGCCATAACCTTGCCGTTCACAGATGCCTGCACTCTATTCACATCACTGGCTGTGGGTGCATGGTACATCACCATTAAAACCAACAGGACTTGCGGTCCCACGGTTTTTGGCATCCAAGGCAGGTGGGGGTCTGAGGTATATTGTATGCAAAGGATTGCACTGGAAATGATTTCCAAGAAGAATTGCCCATAATGCAAGTGATTTGTATTATAGTTGTTATCTTTTCTTTCATTTTTAAAAATTCATTTCAGAAACATGACAAGAATAGGATGTTCTACAGCAGATGAGATGACTCATTGTTGCACATAACAGTTTCAGAAACGGAAGAAATAAGTGATTTAACTATTGGGGAGCATTTCCTGGAACATATGATGAGGACCAGCTGTTACACTTTAGTGGCTGCAAAGAAATAGAAAGCTTCAAGTAAAATTATTTTTAGAAATTATAACACAGTTAGAATTTGCACATGATTGAGATGTGCCTACTGCTCAGCTGGAAGTTGGCAATATGCTGGTATCATCGTAAAGATTTTAGTTGATGGAGTTTTGTAAAAGACAGAGTGCTTTACATTCCATACTTTTAAAAAGCATAATATAAAAGGGAGGGAACATGAGAGAGGGACTTTTCAGTGGCTGCTCTCAGGCTCTGGAACTCCCTCCCTAGAGAGGTCAGGTTAGTCCCATCTCTGTTCTCCTTTCGACAGCAAATGAAAACATTCTTATGCCTCCAGGCTTTTGCAAAATGACAAGTGTTGGACTTTAAATGCTGTGTGAGCTTTGTATAGAGTTTTGGATAGAGTTTGTGTAGAGTTTTTAATGTGTAATATTTTTAATTTTTTTAAGTTGTTTAATTGATTTTTTAAACTTGTACTGTTTAAAATTTTGATAGTCAGCTTGAGTCCCTATACTGGGAGAAAGACGGGATGTAAATAAATAAAATAATAATAGTAATAACAATACTCAACTCTTCTTCAGTACTTACTGTAGTTGGTAACATTTATAACATTGCTATTCTGGGAAGTAATTTAATAGAGTACTCTTCTCCTTCACATCCCCATCCCTATCATACCCTTGCAAAAAACTTGTAATGTAAATAAGTTTAGGGACTGGTCACAAAATCATCTATGGTATGTTTGAACCCAAGTGTTCTTTATTTTAGGTGATTATTTTAACTTTTATATCTCACTAAACCTTAATAGATAAGGGACTCCACACTGGAGAACTGAATCTTCACCAGTTTGATGGGCAGGGACAATAGGCACTATAGCGTGAAATCTGATGGAGTCTTCTTGTACTGAGAACAATATCTTGTGGAGGGTATGATCTTAACTTAGGGTCATGCTTATGTTACTCCACTGTTGCTGACACAGAGTCTTCCTGTGTTCATAATGGCAATGGTAGAATCTTACTCCATCATGGAAATAAAACATTTTGTTTGTAATGCTCAGTAGAGACTGGTACCATGCTTTTTGTGACAAGTATTATTGTCCACATATCACCTAATGGTCTAAAGTGGGGAATTTGTGATTGGTAGGCTGCATGTAGTCCTCAAGGCCCCAGAGCCTCCCAACACTCCCAAATTGTTTCATTTGAGAGCCTACTCCATGATAGTGCAAGGAGCAAAGAAGTTGATCTTTGCTGGTTTCATTTCATCCACTCAGTCTTGCCCTCTACAGCTGTTTTAGGTAGTTTACATCCCAGACTTCAGAGTACTAAGGAGGTGCCTTCAGAAACCCACTTGCCAGAATCCTGTTGGTGATTTATGTCCTTTTATTACATTGTGCAAGGAGATATTCAGTAGCTGCTTTCACAATGGCTCCTCTACCTCACATGATCAGGTGTATAGCATTCAGAAAGTGGTGTCTGAACTGAATTAGTGACATATGCAATAGTTAAATGTACTGAATGCTGTAGTCAAATGTAGTGAAGGCTAGGAGGCCACACCTAGCCCTAAATATAATGGCCAGTCCTAACTAACTAGAACAGACCTATTGATTGAATCAGTTGCTGAATAGTATGGTAATACTTAGTAAACCGTTTTCATTCAGTGAGTCTACTCAGGCTGGGGTTAGCAATTGGCTTTAGGACCTAGTAATGGAGAAAAGGCACAAAGTGCAGAACTGTGCTTAAAAGGAATCATGTCACTTAGGACAACTATAGCTTTAACAACTCATACAGACAATTTGATGGTTTGAAGTGATTCCATGAAGAGTTGTGGTAATTCCATCTCACCCCACCCCACCCTACCCCCCATCTAACTGTCTAATTACCTAGATATCCTGGAACCTGTTATCCACATAGAGCCGTGTTGGCGATACTATGGCACACGTGCCATCTCTGGCATGCAGAGCCATTTTGAGGGGACACGGAGAAAGAGGAGGGCAGGCATCTGCCTGCTCTTTCTCTTCCACCACCCTCCCATTGCTTCAGCTGCCTCTCCAGAGACAGTTAAAGGCACTTGTAGGCATATGCCTGTTCCTCCACTTTCCCCCACCTTCCTGTGCCTTCAACTGCCTCCCCAGAGACAGCTGGAGAGTGAGGGGAAGAGAAGGAACAAGCATGCACCTGTTCCTCCTCTTCCCCTGCCCTCCTGGGCCTTTTAGCTGCCTCTACAGAGACAGCTGAAAGCCTGGGACAGTGGGGAAGAGCAGGTACAGGTGTGTACCTGTTCCTCTTCTTCTCCCTCCCCCCCCCCAAGCCTTCTGGAGAAGCAGATGAGAGTCCGGGCAGGGGAAAGAGGAGGTCCCACCCCCCGAAGTCAGAATTCCCACCCCCAGAATTCCCACCCCTTGGAAGTCCCACCCCCAGCACCAGGTAACACCCAGTGCCAGAACATCTTTAAGTTTTGGCACTCGGTCCCTAACAGGTTTGCCATCATTGATATAGAGAATCCAGTGAAATATCTGAACATGATAGGGCAGGGCCCTGCTCTTTGGTTTAGCCTGTGAATATCAAATACAAATATACAAACCTTAAAAATGTTCTCCCAAGACAGAAATGAGAATCCAATGGGACAGGCTATCTGTATTTTAGATAAGCTAGGCTAAAGGAACAAAAACAAAATTTTAAGGTGTACAAATAAATACAGAATCCACTGCTCTGTGTAAGATGTGGATAAACTAGGTTAGCCTATCTTTGTGCTTGTCTAAAATATCCCTAAACCTTAAAGTATGGTATTAATTTATTCTAATTTCCTTGGTACAGATGCCTAGGAATATATTAGGCCATGCAGTTATGCTAGGCCACTGAAATTATAAACATGAGCCTTGTATTTTTCTTGATAGATTAGCCAAGGGTTGAGCAACCTTCTCCCTTTTAGATGTTCTATAACTCCCATAATCTTTGAGTGTTGACTATGTTGGATGTGGTAAATGGGAACTGTGGTAAATCATCAGATTGCCTACTGCTAGATTATCAGACACCAAATCCTTCTCCTAGAATGGTATAATTTATTAAAGACAGAGGATATTTTGAGACTGATTGCTGAAAAGCTCATAACCAGAATATTTCAGGCCTGTTCTTGGGACAGCTGGATTTATTTCATGTTATGTTAATACCGTATTTCCCGGTGTATAAAATGACTGGGTGTATAAGACGACCCCCAACTTTCCCAGTTAAAATATAGAGTTTGGGATATACTCGCTGTATAAGACAACCCCTCTTCCAACGCAACCAAATAATTTTTTTAAAAAAAATCAGATTTGATTTCAATATGGTAATTTTAATTCAAATGCTTATGTCATGCAGGTTCTTAGCAGGAAAACTGTCACTAATAAACACAATAAACTACAGCTCCCATGTTCCCTAGCATTTATTTCTGCAGTGTGTTTTGGACCTTATTTTTTAAAAAATAGTCAGATTTAAATGCTGCTTTAAAAATTATTTCCATCTCCCAGCTATGAGATGATTGGGAGGAAATGAGAAAGTGTTGGGGTGAAGGACTGCCAATATACTAGGTGATACATTCTGGGGTATGTACAATTTGCAGCCAAGTAAGTGACCCTGGGCATGTCACACACTCTCAGCCTCAGAGGATGGTAATGGCTACCCCCATTTGAAGAAACATGCCAAGAAAACACCATGATTAGGTTAAAAGTCACAATTTTGACCATTAAAACATCCTCCATTTTGAGCATGGCTAAGAAGAATGGATTTACATTTATATTAGTGTTTTTAGCTTTCCTTACATTTTTTCTTTTATGTCCTACATTTTTTGTAGTGATTTGTCCTCCTTTGCATTGAAGACATTTGGTCACCCGAGTATCGGATTATGACTCTGGAAACCAGGGTTCAAATCCTGGCTCAGCCATGGAATCCCTCTGGGTGACCTTGGGCAAGTCACACTCTCTCAGCCTCAGAAGACAATGGCAAAATCGCCTCTGAAGAAACCTTGCCAAGCAAACACCATGATAGGGCCGCCTTAGGGTTGCTGTAAGTTGGAAACGACTCAAAGGCATACAACAACAATCTTAGAAGTCACACTCTCTCAGCCTCAGAGGGTGGCAAAGGCAAACCCTGTGTGAAAAAAAACACATAGGCAAGAAATGATAGGTTCATGATAGGTTTGCCTTAGTGTCATCATCAGTTGGAAACAACTTGAAAGTGCACTGCAACAACAACAACAACAGTTTTGGAAGTCACACTCTCTCAGCCTCAGGGGAAAGCAATGGCAAACCCTTTCTGAACAAACCTTGCCAAGGAAACCCCAGGATAGGTTCATCTTTGAGTTGCTAAAAGTCAGAAATGACTTGAAGATACACAACAATAACAACAGCAGTCTTGGAAGCCACATTCTCTCAGCCTCACACTCTCAGCCTCAAGGCACACAACAACAGTCTTGGTAGTCACACTCTTTCAGCCTCATGGCAAACCCTTTCTGAACAAACCTTGCCAAGGATACCCTCCTTCTCTCCCCGGCTTCCCCCACACACACCTCACATGTGTCCTCCTAGACCAGGAGGAAAAGGAGGACAAGGAGGAAAGGTGGGAGATGGGGGGAAGAGCAGTGGAGAGAAGAAGAAGGACCAGGAGGAAAGGTGGGAGGGGTGGGGGAAAAGTGGTGGAGAGAAGAAGGAGGAGGAGGAGGACAAAGAGGAAAGGTGGGAGGGATGGGGGAAAAGTGATGGAGAGAAGGAGGAGGAGGAGGAGGACAAAGAGGAAAGGTTTTTTGGGGGGAAGCGGGGAGAAAAGAAGGAGGACCAGGAGGACAAAGAGGAAAGGTTTTGGGGGGGGGGAAGCAGGAGAGAAGAAGGAGGACGAGGAGGACAAAGAGGAAAGGTTTGGAGGGGGAGGAAAGGGGGGAGAGAAGAAGGAGGACGAGGAGGACAAAGAGGAAAGGTTTGGAGGGGGGAGGAAAGTGGGGAGAGGAGGAGGAGGAGGAGGAGGAGGAGGAGGAGGAGGACAAAAAGGAAAGGTTTGGTGGGGGGAGGAAAGTGGGGAGAGAAGAAGGAGGACGAGGAGGACAAAGAGGAAAGGTTTGGGGGGGAAACTGGAAGAGAAGAAGGAGGCCCTCCAGGGTAAAAGAATGCAGTATTCATTTGGAATAATTCTAACCACTATCTGAAGGGCTCAGTGTCTTGTCAGTGCAGTTGGTAAAAATAAGATCGCTGAATGAAAAATGCTTCATCTAGGTTGATCAGTGTGAACGAGTCTTAGGAGTTTATCACACGGGGACAATTAGAAGTTTAAATGGGTAAGAACCTGCGGTTATCCAGCATATTAGACTCAATTGCACAAATGGTTTTCACACAACGTTGTGCGCAAACTGCATAGAATCCAACAAGAAAGTGACATGAACCAGCAAATAGGCATTTTTCGGGAAAATATCATGAATTCATTTCCATTTCATCGCAATAATTACTTTTTTTGTGCAGTTGCTATTTGTGGGAATCTCCCTGTTTTTGAATTTGTTGCCAGATTTTCCATGGTTCTTTGAGGTGAGTTTACTTCCAGTGCTTCTTTGTTGTGCCAAGAGGAACGCAGCCTTTTATGCTTCAGCCAGGGCTCTTAAAGGAACAACTGCTGAGGCAAAGACAGAGATACACACAGAGAGAAAGAAAAAACTTGTTATTCTTTCTTGGGCGCTTTTCTCCTCCTCCAGCCTTCCCCATTAGCCAGGACTCTTAAAGGACCAGCTGCTGAGGGAAGGCAGGGATACAGTGAGAGCGAGAGAAGTTTTTTCTAGCTTTCCAACTTATTTTGGGTAATCATTTGTTCTTTTTACTTAGGTTAGAGACCATTTTTTGGAAAGTAAGGAACAGTAAAGTACATTTTTTTTAATAAAGAAAATTGTGTAAGTAAAATTGTTTATTTCTCTGGGTGATGCAACTACTTCTGTGTGCACGCGCAAAAAAAAAATTTCCAAACCATCAATGGGATTTGGCCACATTTGTGTGAAAACCAAATAAACTTTCTACCCAATATCTCACATTAGTAATAAGCTTTTAATGCGTTATTGTGCTCTGTGTGTGAAAATCATTCGTGCATTTGCGCGCTTTTCTGGGATGCGGACACTTTAATCATTTTCGGGATAGAAACACATAGGTCCCTGTGTGATAAACTCCTTATACATGAAGACCTGTGCACTGTCAAGAGAAAAGAAAGCTTTTAAAATGCATCTTGGTAAAGATGGGAAAATGTATTCCTGTATTGACTTGTTATGCTAATTGTACTTAAGATTGTTCAAAGCAAGGCAATTTAATATTATATACTTTGGTCTTGCTCTAGTGTAAAATAGCCTCTGAAAAAGACTTACTCAGGTGACACCAGGAAATGGGTTAGTGTACAACATAAGAACATACATTACTTTCAAACGCTGTTTAATTTATATAGAATCAGATTTCAAAGAAGTAACCTTGTTAGACTCTTCAGGCATAAAAAGGAGGAAGGAAGGGGAAGGAAAAAAATGGCAGCCCCTTTAAGAGTACAGTTGTCCCTCCATATTCTCGGACTTCAAGCCCGCAGTTCCACCCTTGGTGGGAGGGACAAGTGGGGAGGGATATAATGATGGTGCAAGCCCGCATGCATGCCATTATTTTCAATGGGGCTCGAATATTTGCGAGCCACCGTTTTCATGGGGGGGGGGGGAGTCTGGAACGGATCCCCCATGAATTGGAGGTGCTACTGTAGTTAGTTTTTATTTTCCCATGTACTTTTGTGGATATAAACCCATTTCTTTGGATTTAGAACTGAGTGACCATAAATGCTCTAGTATAGAGCATATTTACACAGTTGTGGGAGTGAGACAGAATGTAATAGTGTCCAGAAAGATGTAAATCATGAACCTTGCCCCAAATTTTGAAAGGGCTGCATAATGTCATGCAGGTCTTTCAGATCTTTATAGTGATCAGTTAGTATTGATGTGTGAAAGTAATAAATCTGTTTACCAAAAGTCAGTTCCCGAGGTTTCAAAACTCTGAAAATATTCCTTGTGTTATATGGGCAGTAGCAAGAACTCTTGTATTAATATATGTAGTGTGCCATAAAGCTATTTTCTTTGTTCATACCTGTTGTGCTGGATTTGAATTTGTTAATATAATTCAATTCAGCCATCTCTCTTTCTAATCTTACTTTGTAATTTCCTTGTTCAAAGACTGCAACTTGTAAATCATATACTGTATGTCCAGAAAGGTTGAAATGTTCTGCAGCTGGTTTTTGGATATTGCCATTTCTAATGTCAGACTTGTGTCAATTAATCTCTTGCATAAAATCTGTCTTGTAGAGATTACTGGCACAGGATGGCATATAACACATGGGGAAAGAACAAGTAAATGTACCTATAATGTTGTGAGTGATGTTATTGGCCTCTGTAAGAGTAGATGTGGGGACTG
This sequence comes from Phrynosoma blainvillii, assembly GCA_026167975.1. Lineage (NCBI taxonomy): Eukaryota > Metazoa > Chordata > Lepidosauria > Squamata > Phrynosomatidae > Phrynosoma > Phrynosoma blainvillii. Next base: position 72,401,859 of record JANUYF010000002.1, read on the forward strand.
AATTGGCATCTAGGTTTGTTTCAGGGTCTTGTCCCTGTATTACTATCCATGTTATGTGTCCTTTTATAAATGAGTAGTCGTTTAAGATGTGGAGGTGGTCTGTAGGCCAATAAAGGCCTGCCTTCCAGAGCTTCTGAGAGAACTGTTATTCCCCAGAATTGGTTGGAGCTTGTTGATGATGTGTTTGAGCAGTCTTAGCAGGGGATTGTAGGTGACTACTGCAGTGTTCTGTCAATTTGTGGTTTTGTTCGTTCTTGTAGTAAAAGGTTCTTGGATATTAATCTTGCTGTATCTATTTGTTTCTTCTCTTCCTAATAATAATAATAATAATAATAATAATAAATAAGTTTTATTTATAACCTGCCCCTCTGCTCGGCAATCGGGGCGGGGTACAGTAAATTTAAAAATACAATAGGTAAAACAGTTCCTGCCACCCACCTCCCACCCACCCACCCCTTAAAACAAAATTAAACCATTAAAGAGTTAAAAATGCAGCCGAGATAAAATACAAATGTTAAATCTATCCAACCAATGGGCTAGCTGGAGAGTAAAATAAAGGATCACCTACAAGAAGTTAGGTGGGTAGGTGGGTATTGTAGTTTGAGAAATGCCTGTCCTCACGTCTACTCTACTCTGCTGTACTCTACATTACACAACCCTTTGGAAATGTAAGGCAAAGGTCATGATTTGCATCCCTCAAGATGCTATTATATCCCTTCTCAGTCCCATAACTGTGTAAATATGCTTTGTACTTGAGCATTTATTATCACTCTGTAATGCATCTGAAGAGGTGGGTTTATATTCACAAAAGCTTATTTAAAAATAAAATCAGTTAGTCTGAAAGATGCTGGCACATTCCTTTTTCTTTCTCCCTCCCCCACTCCCTTCCTTCCACATATCTATATGGAGGCAGAATGTGAAAATGGGTGCTGTCATTTAAATTGTGCATAAGTACATGCAATTCATGACTTAGTAAAAGTATGATTCCCTTACATGATAAGTGCCCACTTCAGCTAAACAAGTAGTAATAAAATCATGACTAAATGAATACTCTGAAGCATCTCATAAACCAAAAATGAGTGTAATGATCTTTATATGGGCAAGTTTTGGACTGAGAATTGCAGGCACCATTCACAGCTATGTCTAGCATGATGCTTATTTTATTTTATTTTATTTTAGTATTGCAAATTATTGCTAATTCATTATTATTGCCCATTAATTAAGCTGTATTTTTAGGTCTTCTAGTCAGTCTGGATTTTCTGACATTCTCTTTAGAAGACATATCCAAGTATCTGCAAAAGCAAACATAAGATTAGATCATTTTAAAGTTTAAACTTTTGATGTTAAAAACAATCAGCAAAATGCAAAACGTTTTAGAACGTTTATATATTGTGCAGGAGGGAAAATAAGGGCACAGTAATTTTATTTTTTTAGTGTTGTGAAAGTGTTTCCAAATTCTACAGGCTAGCGTGTTATAAATAAGTTGGTTCAATCAGTATCTTATTTGCAAGAGCTCCCTGGCCATTAATGTTGTGAACATGCATATAATGTGTGCTTTGCAGATTAATACATGTAATGACAGAAGATTGCAGAGCAATTGACATTTTCAGTGCTTATTTATTTTTGTTTATTAATAGGAGTCTTTCCATTAGCGTACCTGACTATCAACCACTGACAACTTGAAAGATTAAGAGCAATGGGTCTTTATACAAAATCATTAACCTTATCTATCTTTGTGTGAATTTATGTACTTTCAATTCATAAAGTAGGCAGAATTAAAGTGCACTGAATTTTTAATGTTTAGTTGTAAAAATAGAGACTGGAGAGAAAATGTAAGTACATATAACTCAATCCTTGCTTTGTGGTATAAAAGCGGTATATGCTGTTGAGCTGTCACTCAAATAGAACAAATAAAGATCTTTAATTAGGTTTTACTGAAAGGCTCAGACATTATTTTGGGATCTGGAAGTGTGTCAAGAAACAAAATATTAGTTACATTTTGTACTATGTTATGTTGTTAAAATTTCTTTCATAGTTCTCTTCTTTTATAAAATTATGAAGTAATTTAAGGTTTCCAAGGCTTCAGCCTTTTTAAGGAAACAAAAATATTTAAATGTCAAAATATGAAAGCCAAGCCTGTTAGAGCCTGGCTTTAAATCAGCAGAATAGCAGAAGAGTAACTTTGCCTAACTGTGGGCTTTTACAGACTGCCAGAAATAATGCAGCTTGAGTCCACTCTAACTGCCCTGGCTCAGTGCTAGGGAATCATGGGAATTGTAGTTTTTTCTGAGACATTTCACCTTCTCTGTCAGAGAGCTCTGGTGCCACAATAAACTACAGTTCTCATGATTTCCTAGCACTGAGCCAGGGCAGTTAAAGTGGACTCAAGCTGCATTATTTCTGGCAGTCTGTAAAGGCCCAAAGCTTCCCTAAGAACTTAGACTAACTCAAAAACAACAAACACGTAGCTTGTTGTTCAAAACAATGATGGCTTTATTCTGTATTTACACAAATAAATCCTAATCTAAATAGTGATAGTTTGGGTAAAGAGAAATATTTATCTCACCATCTTTCAAATAAAGTAGAAAGAGCAGGAAGATGGGAACAGCTCAGTTGAGAATCTTGAGAGAAAGGCTGCTAGTCCCCAAAGGGCCTTTGCAGACTGCCAGAAATAGTGCACATTAAATTGAAGCACTGCCCTAGCTCAGTGCTAGGGAGTCATGGGAATTGTATTTTTTTCTGGGACATTGAGCCTTCTCTGTCAGAGAGCTCTGGTGCCACAATAAATTACAGTTCCCATGATTCCCTAGCACTGAGCCAGGGCAGTGCCTCAATTTAATGTGCACTATTTCTGGCAGTCTGCAAAGGCCTAAAGAGAGAGTGACCTAAGTTAGGGCCGATGCAGACCAGACTAAAGGGCCGGCTGGGGGAGTCGGTGTGGGGCGACGGCACGCTGGCCGCCCTGACTCTGCCCCAACTCCACCATTGTGCTGCACACTCAACTGCATGGCCTGTGGCATGAGGGTGCCCTGTTGGTGCAGTATGCACATACACTGTGCCAAAGGGGCACAAAAGAGCCATGGCGGCAGCTCTAAGGGTGGCTTTTTGCTGCCCCAAAAAGGAGCAGATTTGCCAGCTCTTTTTTGAGTGGCAAAGAGGAAGGCCAGGGACGCGGCATATGGTTGCCGCAGCCCCAATCCGACACTCCCAGGGGCGGCACAGAGCTACCCCTTAGGAGCCCTCTGCATCAGCCCTTAGTTTGAATGAGAGATAGAGAGGGAGGAGTTTGTAACAAGGAAATCCCCATCTATCTAAGGAGGAAAAGAGAATGCAAAGATTTTCCAACAAAATCTGAAAAGCATATTGTGGAATTGAAAAAGTGTTGAAGAGGTCAAAATGATGATGATAGGGCTGGAGTAAGTACCACATGAGGGAAGTTAAAATGTTTGGGAGTGTTTTTCTTAGAAAAAGGTGAGCAAGGGAAGACACAATGACAGCCAGCTTGAGTCTCCCTTATAAGAAATGCTTGGGACCAGATGTGTTTTGGATTTCAATTTTTTTTTTCAGATTTAGGAATACATAATGAAATACAGTGGTACCTCTACTTACGAAAGGCTCTAGTTACGATATTTTCGAGTTACGAAACGCTTCTTCTAAAAAATATTGTCTCTACATACGAATATGTCTCTACATACGAATGGCTGTAGAGACATATTTGTATGTAGAGACAATATTTTTTAGAAGCATTTTGTAACTTGAAAATTTCCAGCCGCAGCCTCGGCTATTCCTTGGGCTGATCCTGGAAGCGGAGGATTCCTCCACTTCCAGGATCAGCCCAAGAAACAGCTGTGGCTCCAACTTGAAGGAGGCCTCCTTCAAGTCGGAGCCTCAGCTATTCCTTGGGCTGACTCTGTCCGCTTCCAGAGTCAGCCCAAGGAATAGCCAAGGCTCCGACTTGAAGGAGGCCTCCTTCAAGTCGGAGCCACAGCCATTTCTTGGGCTGATCCTGGAAGTGGAGGAATCCTCCGCTTCCAGGATCAGCCCATAGAATAGCCGAGGCTGCGGCTGGAAGGGGCTGGAAGGAGGCGGCCTTCCAGCCGCAGCCTCGGCTATTCTATGGGCTTGGAACGGATTAGGGCATTTCTATGTAAAATGTACCTCTACTTACGAAATTTTCTACTTACGAAATGGGTTGTGGAACGAATTAATTTCGTAAGTAGAGGTACCACTGTATCTTAGAGATGGGGCCTAAGTCTAAAGATGACATTCATATGTTTCATATATACCTTATGTACGTGAAACATTATCTGAAGGTAATTTTATACATAATGTTTTTAATAATTTTGTACATAAAAGAAAGTTTGTGTACACTGAACCATCAGAAAGCAAAGATGTCACTATCTCAGACACCCATGAGGACAAGTTTCAATTATGGAGTTTTGGATTTTGAATTCCAGATAAGTGAGCCTAAACCTGTATTTAAATAAAATGCATAAGGTACAGACAGTTGATAGAAGGAAGCTGAGAAAAAGGACTTTTGATGGATTGAAGCTACTCTTTTTATTTCTGTAATTCAAATTGCTTTTTAATTCAACAGTATTTTAATGTAATTTCTTTAATAGTGCTTTAGAATTATAATGGTTTATATTATTATTTGCATCTCTTCTTCATTTTCTTGTGAGCTGGGTTTGTTCCTGTTTTGGGGAAAGGCATATGGTAAATAAATAATAAATAGAAGTTGCTGCATAAATAATAAATAGATTATTTACTAAAGTTGAATGCTATGAGATTCAAGACATCTAAAATGAATTATGTCTTCACACAGCATATAGATATGGGTTTCACTGCCATAAGGTATAATGATGGCTGCTAATTTGGACAGTTTTAAAAAGAGATCAGTTTTGCTTAGGGGTCATTAAGAATCAGAATGGCTGTATTTCATTTCCAGTATCAGAAGGACTATGGGCCTAAGCAGACTGCCAGAAATAGTGCACATTAAATTGAGGCACTGCCCTGGCTCAGTGCTAGGGAATCATGGGAATTGTAATTTATTGTGGCACCAGAGCTCTCTGACAGAGAAGGTTCAGTGTCTCAGAAAAAAATACAATTCCCATGATTCCCTAGCACTGAGCCAGGGCAGTGCCTCAATTTAATGTGCACTATTTCTGGCAGTCTGCTTAGGCCCTATGTCTCTGCATGTCAGTAGCAGAGTATGAGACAGAGGATGCAGTTGCACATTCAGTGAAGACAGGTGGTTGAACACTTAATGAACAGACCACTGGACTTCTATCTGACCTTGCATCATTCTTCTTATGTTCTTATGCCTTAGGAATGTTTTTTGTCCTGAAATATGATCTAAGATGTTGCAAATAATTTAAACAAATAAATTGGTTGATCTTTTGGATGTTTTATTTTTTCTTGTATCTGGAAAAGTAAATGCATAAACTTCAAAAATGTTTTTATGGTAAAGAGTTTTAATTTTTGAATGATGTTCTACATTTTGAGAAAAATAAAACCCTTCTGTTAAAACTATTTTAAGACTGTTAAGACTATCATCATGGATGCCCAGGAATCCAAACCAAAATGAAACATACAAACAAAAAACCTTCAGTGTTTCCTCCCTTTTCATCTACACCAGCATTGTAGGATTCAGCCCTGATTTAATAGTTCATCCTATTCAGTTAGTGGATCTGCAGTAGGTGGGACTAACAACTCTCTCTCTTGCCTTCTTCCACCCTTTCCACCTGCTCTTGAAAATGGTGGAGTCAGAAAAGACTGAATGGTTGGTAATCACTAGTATTCACAGCTGATATCACTGGGCTAGAAGGACTCTTGATCCCCCCTTTTTGGTTAATACCCTGTTTTCTTCTTTTTAAAAAATTCCTTGTTTCTTCTTGTTCTGGTTATGTTTTTATGACTGCAACCTCTGAGTGATCAGTGATGATCTGTAATCAGAAGAGGAATGTAATACATGGAAAAAATGGAAACAATACACAGAGGAGCTACATAAAATGTGAAAGGATGAAGGACACATAGAAAGAAGAAATCTACAAAGATGAACCTCAGACTTTGGAAAGTGAGGTGAAAGCAACACTCAAAGCAATTAGGAAGAATAAAGCACCAGGAGCAGATGACATAACAATAGAACTGTTATGCTCCACAGAGACAGAATCAAGTCCATCTCTAACCAAAATTTGCCAACAAACATGGAAAACAATTGGCGGCCCACAGATTGGAAGCGATTAATTCTTATATACAAAAAAGGAGACACAAAAGATTGCAGTAACTACAACACCATTACACTAATTTCCCTGGTATCACCTGGTGTCATCTGGTGCAGGGGGTTTAGGGGTGGCAGGGCTTCTGTGTGCTGTGCATGCAGTCTCCCCCAGTGCTGCCCTATCTTTTTCCTCATGAGGAAAAATATGGGATGGTTGGGGGACAGGAGTGTCCAAATGGGTGTCACCTTTGTTCAGGGGTGGAAAACTAAAGTAATCCTCATATGTTGGATCAATATTGATCAAAACGGGGACTGCAGCCAAGAAATTAGAAGAAGAATAGGAATGGGAAGGGCAGCTATGAAGGAACTGGACAGGATCCTAAAGTGTAAGGGTATAACCCTGAACACCAAAGTGAGGATTGTTCAAGCCATTGTATTCCTCATCATCATGTATGGATGAAAAAGCTGGGCAGTGAAGAAAGAAAGCGATAGATAGAAAATAAACTCATTTGAGATGTGGTGCTGGAGAAGATTGTTGAGAATATCATGGACAGCCATGGAGACAAACAAATGGATTCTAAAACAGATGCAGGCGTAGGCAACCTTTTTGAGCTGGGGGCCAGGTTGCTGTCCCTCAGACAATTGGGGAGGCGAAGCACCAAAAATAAATAAATAAATAAATAAATAAATAAAAATATTTTGTTTTAAAAATTACTTTTAAATATATATATATATATATATATATATATATATATATATATATATGCATGCACACACTCTCAGCCCCAGAAAAGCCATGGCAAAACCCCTGTGGAGATTTTGCCAAGAAAACCCCAAGAACAAGTAATAACAACAACAATCAATATCATCATGGTGGGTGGCAGCAGGGGGGGCGGGGGCGGCAGGACCAGCCTGGGGCCGGTCCAAAGGCCTCGGGGGGCCGCATCTGGCCCCCGGGCCTTAGGTTGCCTACCCCTGGTTTACAGTTTTGAAAAGATTCTAGCTCCTGCACTTGTTAATAATACCACTGTAGTCTGTATTTTCTAGTCTGTGGGGAGTAGAAGGGGGAATTGACTTAATGGTACAAGGCATATGAGTAGTGTTCTGATGTGTGGAGGGAAGCTAGCTGGCTCTTAAAATACAAGAACATAGAATTGGAGGCTAGGGATCAAGTGAGCCCTTAGGAGGAAATTCTTGTATGCACAAATACAGTTGTCTCTCCTCATTCACAGACTTGAGGTCTCACGGGGAGGGACAACAGCTATACCTTAAATGGCCGTGCACATGCTATGGGAGCACACACCATTAGTTGAAATGGGGCTTGAATATTAGCAAGCTGCCATTTTTGTGGGGTGGGGGTGGGTGAGGGATGAATCCAGAACAAATCCCCCTGCAATTGGGTGGGGGAACTGTATTTTCAGTTTTACAGGGTATATTATTTAAACACACTGTATAGAATCTGAGTATTCATCTTCTGCAAAACTTCCGAAGAGCAAAAGTATATGTCTGAAATCAACCAGTGCAATTGTTTCATCTGTAAAAACTACAACTGGAAATAATAAATGTGTAAAAGTTATTTTTTATGATATGATGTTATGCCCTAGTCTAGCGACTCTTAGAAGAGCTTTGATTCCTTTGAAACCCCAGCCACTTACACAGTTAAAACCAGGAGATATGTAGTTTATGTGAATTTTATATTTCACTACAGTGTGCATCTTCTGAGACCTCTGTGTAACTGGTGTCAGCACAGGACTGTCATGTTCCAATTTGCACTGAACAGGATTACAAACTGTGCCTAGTTTTATATGTTTTGACTTTCTACTGCTTACTTCTGAACGGAAAATTCTTCGATTAATTAATATGAAATGGACTGAAGAGTTTGTTGACACCATTATGTATTTCCAGTCTTTATATTCTCATTGGCCAGAGAAGGCTACCTAATTACATTTATTTTGTATAAGATCAAGTTTATGGGTAGAAGAGTATATGTGACTTGACAAGATGTGCTCAATCCTGAGGTATTATTGATTTGAGCAAATGTTTCCTCACTTCCCTCTGGTGTGCTTCAAACATATAGGTTACAAAGAGGTTACAAAGGACTTGGAAGTGTATTGAGGGCATAATCTAGCATTCTGTTACCTTGATCCTATTCATTTGTAAGGAAATGCTTCCAAGAACAAAGGGAAGAGGAATTCCTGCAGCTTTTAAATCTGTACCTTAGTCAAATCATATCCCTGGCAAACCATATCTTGACAGTAGATGATGATGATAAGCTTTATACCCCAGCTATTCCTCAAGATTGGGACTCAAAGCAGCTTACACATTAAAATGATTTCACTATACTTAAAAACATAGAAAAAGTCAACATTAAAATAGATTTAAACTGTTAACAATATTAAAACAAATTAAAATATAGACTTAAAAATATTAAAGGTTGTTTAAGAAGTACAGTTTAAAACACCCTCTTAGACCTTTCGTTTAGACCCTTCAGTTCTGAAAGACAACTTGAATTTTAAAAAAGTATTTCCTTGCCAATGAAGGGGTAATTTGAACCTCTCTAAGGAGGAAATTCCAAAATCTAGGGGCAGCCACTGAGAAGGCCCTATCTCATTTTCCCACAACTGTAACTGTGAGGGTGGTAGGACTGAAAGAAGGTCTCTTTCTTTCCCCACCCTTCCTTCATTTTGTGTGCTGTGTGTATCTCACTACTACTCTAGGTCAGCATTTAACTCTTTACTTGTCTATGTTGCCAAGAGACTATCATGAGAGGATTTTTTTTAAGTTGAAGTACTGTGTATAAATTCCACAATACTTGCCCTAGTCATTTGAAGTTACCCTCCAAATGTAGTAATATCAAAGATACTTTTTCTTAGCTGGCTAATTATGTCGACAGACATTTACGATGGAGAAATTAATATGCATGTGAAAGATTAACCCTTTTTCCTTGGAATTTTCAGTTTTGAGTTATGGAGATGCACCTGACTTTTTTTCTCTCCCCCTCCCTTTTTCCCCTCGATAGTCTGATACCTACCTTTGCATGTCCCTCCGTTTGCCAGTGGAAGAGGAAGCCTATGTAGGTAAGTGCTACCCAAGGGTAAGAAAATCATGCTCAGAGCATGTATGAATCAATCAATGCTTCTGTTTCTTCCCTGTTGCTTAATCTTTTCTATCAGAGTTCCTGTAATGCAGTCATCATGCCTAATACAGAAGCAAAACTAGAGGGAACCACTTAAGGTGGGGATAACAAACTGAATCTGGAGAGAATCATGAGTAATAGTACTTAAGGAGCTTCATGTAGCTGCCTTTGGCAGCTGGGCCCAAGCGCTCCCATTTGTAAAGTATTGGCTTTCTGTCTGTAGCTAGATACTTAATTCCACTCCATTGCACAAGCTGTTTATTTACCTGCTGGTACAGGCTGTAAATCTCTTTGCACTTACAATAGGCGTTGGGAACAGTAAGATCTTACCTGTCTACAAAATATACTTTCTTTATGTTTTGACTTGGATGAGATGACAGGTAAATGACAGGCCCTACCACAGTACTATCTCAATGTTTAATTTAAGTAAGTAGGCCAATGAAGTAAGTGCCATCTGTTTAGCGTATTCACTGACTAATCGTAATTTTTTATTCCACACTGCTTCCAAACATTTACCTACACTGTGTATATAAACAGCAGGATGGAAATTTATGATGAAACACCACCTAAAAAAATGGTCACTTGTGTTTCAAAAAGGATTAGTTAACTCTTTGTACAGTTTACATATGAACATTGGTGTTTTAAAAGAGATTAGTTAACTCTTCATGCATTTGATGTATATACATATGCATAGATCACACATACACCATTTTTTGAAAGTGGACATAAGAGTGAAATTAAGCTACTATCCTTAGTTCTCACCCACATGGCCAGTGGGTTAAGGGAAAGATATCTTTAGAAGACATGATTTGTTAATATCCTTGTTTTTAAATTTTTGATAGGCTATTGTAGTAACAGTCACATGGCCAAACATTTTAATAATGGAAAAATAAAATTTGAGTTAGTAGTCATGTGGTAATACACTTGAAGGATTAAGGGGCAGATCAAAGATGCCAGCAAAACTCAAGCTTGTGTCAAAGTTATATGAACCCCTGGATTCTGCTCCAGTTTAGAATTATAGAATCATAGAGTTGGAAGAGACCACAGGGCTATCCCCTACCATACATGAATACACAATGAAAGCACTCTGAACAGATGGGCATCCTGCCTGTGTTTAAAAAACCTCCAAAGAAGACTCTACCATACTCCAAGGCAGCATATCCCACTGCTGAACAGTTTTTGCAATCATAAAGTTCTTCCTAATGTTTAAGTGACATCTCTATTCAGATTTTCAGTTTCCCATTCCTTAGTCCCAACCTCCAAGTTTCCAAAGAACCTTTCATTTAAAAAGGTCTACATAGACTGAGAACAATGTGGGACTTTAGCTATCAGAAGAAGAGCACTTCCTCTTCACATTTTCCTCTTTAGGGTGCTGTTAGCATACCAAGATGATTTCACTCACTGGTTTTTGGCAACTGTGAGCTTTTCCAAGGACTATTGCCATTGCAGAATTGTAGATGGAGTCACATTTTATCTTTGCATCCACAGTGGTTTCTTCTCAAATGTGAGAGCAAGGATTTTGGTGCCTTTTTGGATAGCTTCTGCTGTGCTTTACATGTGCTTCAATAATTAATTATTCTTAATACAGAAGTGGAGCAGAAATTAGTAAACATATTTGCTTGCATGCAGCTCATTGGAAGAATGGAAGGTCAAAGCAGTGCATCTTGAAGTCACACAATAGTCAACAGCTTTCTCTGTGGGTGGCTGTGCTGGACTAGCAGGAGACATTAATGATCTGTTTTTCATTCTGGGGTGGGTGGGTGGGGGGGTTGGATAGCACACCAGCAATTATCCCATGGCACATAATTCAGAATTACATCTGCCATTTGTTCAGAAGACTGTTCTAGTTGCATCATGTAAAAGAACTCTTAGGCCACAATCCAGTTCAGGAATGCAGTCATCATGCCTAATACACCACCAAACTAACATAAAAATAGTTGTGTAAACTGTTGTGTTTTCTCTGAGGTGGCATTTGCAGCAGGACTGGATGAGCTGGACACCATTCATTTGGGTTAAAATAGGCCACAACTTTATTGCATATCCAGGAGTGATAGCCAAACATCAACAAACCATAATTAGGTAGCAGTGCATGATAACAGTTGAGGTACCATAGGAAACAAGTAACAGTTATAAGACAGGTAAGCATATAATGGCATAAATCAATCATAAAGTGATCATAAATCAATCATAACTATCCATAAATCACTCATAAATCACTGGGGTAATCAATCATAATTTGCTCCATAAATCAATCACAAATTGATCAGTAAATCATTGAAGACAGGATCATAAATCATTACATGACCGGCCATAAATCATTTAATTACCCCCCCCCCCCATAAATCATTTGTTACATTCCTGTTGAATTACTCACCCCAGTCCAAAACCTAACCAATGCAGCAAAACATCAATATATGACAAACCAAGAATAAGGAAGCACTGGACACAGCTAACACACGCAACAGCAAAATGTAATATAAGCAAAAGACAACAACACAACACCTTGCTAAACCACCTTCCACAAACCCCAAGGAGAGTGAAAAACTCATGCTCCAATAACATGGAAAAAGTCCCTCCCAGCCCCCTAAGATGACCAGCCGAAGCCTGAGGTTGCGGATTACAATTACAGCATAGGATGGATGAGCTGGGTCGATCAGGTGCTGGATGATGAATGGTGGCAGCCATGTGGAACTGGCCTATTGAGGAAGTCTCATGAGGCTAGGCAGCCATGTGAGATCTTCTGAGAGTTCGGGTGAGATTTCAGCCCCAACTCTTGCAGCAGGTCTCGCGAGACCCTCCGGTCCTTTGAGGACTGTTCCCCCTCCGTGCAGCTGCACAAAGGGTTTCAACAGCACAGTGCTAGCTCTCCAAGGCACCTGCTGCAACGTGACCCCCTCCAGAGAGCTGGGGTCAGTTATGTGCAATTGCTACTCAAGCCAAGATTTTGCAAGCACACATATACACATGATGTGCATTAGTCTAGTGCAGGGGTAGGCAACCTTTCCCCTTTAAGGGCCAAGGGACTTCAGCTCCCAGAAGCCTCAGCCATATTGGCCAATAGTCCCATGTTGGACAATAGTTCCTGGGATTCTGGGAGCTGAAGTCCCTCGGCCCTTAAAGGGGAAACGTTGCCTACCCCTGGTCTAGTGGTTTCTGGGTTTCCAAAATAATGTGTGCTTAGATGTCCATTGTGTAGTTGTATAGTGGACATCTATGCACCACACTATATCATGAACCTTCTGACCACTACATATATGCCTCCAGCTTCCAGCCTGAACAGGCTACCATATCTAATCATTTACAGCCAAGCCCTCTGATACAATTGCATCTGCTCTGACTCAGATGACAGAAGCACCAAACTCAAGGAATTACAGCAAATACTTCTCAAGTTATCAGATCCACCAAATAAAGTGGAAAAAAACAAATTAAGAAGACAAGGCTTACATCCAGAACTAGCCTACTGCAGAACAGATCAAAAACAGAAAATGACAGCACTCCACTGTGCGCAACATCATAGGGCCTAAAAGCATAATCTAGAACATTAGAGAAACTTTATTGTGCTCATTCTTTTATGTGATGTATGCCATCCTTTGTCAATACTGCACCTCAATACTCTTCACTGGACAAATAAGACAGTTTCTACACCAGAGGATAAATGGACATAAATCAGACGTCAGAAATGGGAATATGTAAATACCAGTTGTAGAACACTTCAGCTTCCAAATGACAAAACATTGAACAACAAAACCTCAAAGGGAGATTGGTAAGAGAAACTGCTGAAATAGGATATATCCACAAACTCCAGCCTGCTGACAGTGGTTTGATCAGAAGCAGTGACTTCCTGACACATTACACATAACACTTGTTGACATCCCAGCCCCTAATAGTTTCTCATGCCTTCCTTATTACATCACTTTTTTGGTCCTGAGCCTTTATCAATATACCACAACAAGAATTTTCTCTACAGTTCATATGTTTACTTCTCATCTTAGCTTGATATAAATCCTGCCTCCCATCTTTGATACCATCACCACACACAGATGTTTTGCATTTTCGTTACTATTTACAGTCCCCTCTTCCCATCCAGTGATGTAAATGTCTATCCATAGAAGCTTCACTCCATGCATCTGATCAAGTAAACTAGGTCTACGAAAGCTTATGTTACAAATTTCTTTCTGTCAGTCTCAATGGTTAAATTTTATGCTGATACAGAGTAACACATATTTGACTATGCTAGAAGCATATAGGACTTAGGGGGACTGCAGATGGGTGGTTCTGGACATGCTGCAGCTCAGATCCTCTCTTTTGCCATCCCGAAAAGAGCAGTAAAATGCCACTCCTTTTAGGGGCAGCAAAAGGCCCCCTTAAGAGCGGCATGCAGTTCTTTAAAGCCTGTTTAAAGGTGAATTGGTACTTGTGGAGGTGTCTAGAAATAATAATAATAATAATAATAATAATAATAATAATAATAATAATAAATGTATTTATACCCCGCCTTTTGCCATGGCAATCAAGGCGGCTTCCAGCTAAAACAGATACAGACCCCAATAATAAGAGGATTTACTTTGACTAATCCCAGTCTAGTATTCAAGCAATAAATGGAAAAATAGTCTTACTGACATACCAAAAAATTCTAAAGTCAAGGCATACTCCGATGTAAAGAACAATGCCTTGGATAAGACAGGCACTATAATATATAGAAGATATCCAATCAAACACAGAACAGACAGTATGTTGGCTTACAATAGTAGCAAAACTAAGTACTATACACTACAGATAAAAGAAAAATAGGACAATATAGAACAATATCATAACAAAACAGTGTACTGTATAAATAAAAGAAAGCACAGCAGAATAGGCATTCAAGGAATACAGTTTATTTAAGATCTTTATCAGATGTTATTTTCCTTCAGTCTTTTAGTACCACTGTATTTTCAAATAAAAATGCTAGTGTTTATGATGGCATAATGGTTTGAATGTTGGACTACAACTCTGGGGAAACAGGCTTCAAATCCCCAATTAATTATGGAAACCCACTGGGTGACCTTGGGAAAGTCATGGTTCCAGCCTCAGAGGATGGCAAAGGCAAAATTACTCTGAAAAAATCTTGACAAAAACAAAATAAAACACATGATTAGTTTGCCCTAGTGTTGCATAAATCAGAAATGATTTTAAGGCATGTAATAACAACACCTCCCACCCCCTGCTGACACATTTGTTGATGTTGTTGTTGTTGCTGTTGTGTTCCTCCAAGTCATTTTTGACTTATGGTAACCCTAATGCAAATCTATCATAGGGTTTCTTGGCAAGTTTCTTCGGGGGGGGGGGGGGTGCCATTTCCATCCTCTCAGGTTGAGAGAGTGTGATTTGCCCAAGGTTACCCAATAGGTTTTTATGCTCGAGTGGGGTGGGGAATCAAACCCTGTTTTCCAGAGTTGTAATCCAGTGCTCAAACTGTGCCACACACTGTTGTGTATTGGTGTGAATAAAATATTCAATATAAATATAGGATCCTAGGTTCAAATCCCTACATGGCCATGAAGCTCACTGAATGACTTTAGGAGAGGCTGAAAATTTGAAAGCTTTTTAGGACAATAGAAGAGAAACCTCAAGTCCCTTGGAGAAGGTAGGGTTGAAAGGTTAAAAATTCTTGAATGCTAGCAATACTAAATGCTAGATAAATGTTAGTGAATCGATAAGATAAGTGAAAATTGCATTCTTGACAATGACTCATGGGAAGGCAGTGTTGCTCAATATTTCATACCAGGGAAATGATGTCAGTCAATGGTAAAAACATGCTTCCATGTAGAATGTTCCTAAATTTATAGTTTAAAATGTTTCACGTAGCAGGCTTTGGGTTAGTGCTGATTGGGTTATACTCAGTGCTGATTGGGTTATACCAATGGCCTGGTTCAAAATGGGACAGCTTCATTTGTTTGTATTTTTGGGACTTGGCTGGAGAATCTTTGGGAACAATTGTGTTTTAATTCAGTTGATATTTGGTGACTATCAAACTGTGAAAGTCTTTTTCTTTTGTATTGCCATTCTTAGCACTGAAAAGAGCAAAATCTTATTGGAATACATTTTTGATGAAATCCAGAGACAGTGCAATGAGAGTGAATTTTGTATACTGAAATGTGCTTTTTAAACATGGTGATTATTTTCAATTATTTAAGGGCACCAACCTGTTTTAAACAGTAGTTTCTACTTCCACATGTTGCCTATAATTTTAGTTTAAGACAGAACTCCAATTATATCACAGACATAAATTTTGCATGCAATTATACTGACTAAGATGTTCTGCAAAACTGTAAGTGGGATATAGAAAATCTAGCCATGGCCAGCTTTCCTTTGTGATCAACTTTCCTTGCGCGATATGAAGCGGTATATAAATGAAGCTGCTTTAGGCAAGGGGTATGCAAAACGCAAGCCATGGGCCATAGTCCACCAGGCCCAAATGTGTGCCCCAAGAGTTTCTGGAATCCCCTCCTGCAAAGGCTGAGAAACCATCTCTTCTTGAAAGAGCCAGCATTGCTTGCCACATCTTGACATAAACAATCCTGTGCTTTCCATGACAACCAAGATATGAAGTCGTAGGCTTTCATGGCCGGCATCCATAGTTTTTGTGGGTTTTTCGGGCTGTGTGGCCATGTTTTAGAAGAGTTTCTTTCTGACGTTTCGCCAGCATCTGTGGCTAGCATCTTCAGAGAAAAAAAATTTCTCTGGAGATGCTAGCCACAGATGCTGGCGAAACGTCAGAAAGAAACTCTTCTAGAACATGGCCACACAGCCCGAAAAACCCACAAAAACAACCAAGATACTCCCACACTTTCCCACTCTCTCACTAGTTTCTGTTTACCATCTTTGCTCCCTATCTCCTCTTGCTCAAATCCCTGCTTTAAATCCTCATTGCACAACCCAGGGGTAGGCAACCTTTTTAAGCCGGGGGCCGGTCCCGCGAAGTCCTCCCCTCCACTGGGGAGAGGGGGGGAATGGCGGTGGGCGCATGCGTGCGCGACCCCCCGCCGCACGCCGCCGCCACCGCACATGTTGCAGCCGCCATTTTGATTTCCAAAATGGCAGCTGCAACGTGTTTGCGCATGTGCAGGAGTACTGCACATGCGCAAACGCGTCGCAGTCACCATTTTGGAAATCAAAATGGCAGGTGCGGCGCGTGCGGCCACACGGCAGCCGAAACACGCGGCAGCGGTGGTATGCGGCAGCGGTCCACCTGGGCCGGTAAGTATGGGGACCTGGGCCTTAACCCTTCCCGCGGGCCGTAGGTTGCCAGCCCCTGGCTCAACCCTTCAACATCTTGTCAGTCACCTCCAAACTCTCCCACTTTCTCTTCCTGAAAAGAACTGAACTCAGATGCAATCCCTGAGTAGTCCCACATGCTTGAATGCAGCCCCCAGGCCTGTCTCAGTCGCCCACGCTGGGTTTCAGCATTTAAAGTTGACTACAATTTTATGTTAGGATACATTTTGGTGATTCATCTTTTTTCACTGTCACTCACATACTTCCTAATCTTTCCAAGATCTACTAAAGAAATACCAAGTAGCAGTTAATCAGTATCAAAAATGACTAAAATATAATTGTCCAATTCACTACACCCAGTTTTATTGGATGTGTAATGTAGTCCATTTTGATCAGCACTGTGAATCTAGAAGATAAATTTGAATAGAATTATTATGCTGTCCCATAGATTTTTTATTTTAAATAAATTTGTCTTTCTTTTGCCCTCCTCCTTCCCTGGTTTTCCACAGGATTAATTAGATGTACAGTTTGTAGAATGAAGTATGAGATGTTGCACTTTTCAATGGAGCTTCTAAAAAAATTAATATTTTCCCATTTAACCTTGTTAAAATGTTTGCTTTTAAGAGCAAGCAGTAAAACTACAATAGTATTTGTTGCATTTTGCACAGTCTGATACTATCTGCTCATTACTATTGAACTCTGTTGATAGCTAAAGCGTGTACTACTGACACTTAGAAAAATTGTGTCTGACAGCAAGCCACTCAGCCAGGAAATTTATCTGTCATTCTTCTTCCCTTATTTTCACACATATGGCCATCCAGTAAATAAATGTGTTTTTCTCTCTTACTGACTGACAGTAAGACCCTATTTGTCAAACAATTTCATACAAACAAGATGTCCCTATTACAATCTGAAGCATAGATAGGAATAATTTGATGATACATTGCTTTTTTATTCCTTTTCTTTACTCCATGGCTGCAGAATTGTTGCTACAGAAATTTGTATTGGTTGGTGAGATTATTGCTCTTGTTGAACAAAACCAATCTATGTTAGTGAACATTTATGTATTTATGTATTTAGTGACTTTTGGTGTTCACACGCCGCACACCAATTTATGGGTGGTTTTGTAATATCTGAAAATCATCCAGGTTGTTTTATCTGCAGTAATTGATTTACAGAAAAAAATAAATAAGACTGCAACAGACAACATAAAAAGGAAAGGAGAAATGCCATATTATTAATGGTCAAACTAAATGAGCTGCTTGCTTGGTGAGATTATAACCACAAAGAGGAACACAACTGATACAATCTCCATACAAGAATCATGCCAAGTGCAAGAGTCCAATTTGCATCCTATAAACAAAGTAGCAACAAAATGACATACTGTCATCTTTTGTTTAAAAATTTGAACAAATGACATTGTTTTAAAAATGGAAGAACTTTTATCAATGGTTCTTACTTTAGTTTCTTGATTTTTTAAAAAAGTCTCCTTGAACCACTTAATTCCAATTCATGGCAGAAAGGTGGTTTATAAATAGAATAAATAAAACTTTTAATCAATCAATTTATGCTTGTAATACCTTAGTAGTAGTTGGTTATTTAGAAACTGCCCATTTCTAAGAATTGTCATTTTATTTAAATGCTGATCAACTAATTTTGAATCTGTTTATCTTTGGGATGAAGGTAGTTCCTGATTTTGTAACTCTTGTTTGGGTCTTGTGCAGGCAGACATTCAGGGTGTAAATAAAATAGAATTGCTTTTGTTTACAATATGGATATACAAATACATATAAAACTAGATGAAATAGGTTGGACATCATTATCCAGAATGCCAGAGAACCCCACTTTATTAGGATCATGCTAGTATACTCTGCCTGGGTACTCCTCTTTAGCTCTTTCTGCAGTACAACTGATTAAAGAAACCATAGATCATGCTTATCTTTTTCCAAATAAACTAAATAAATAAGTCTTTACCTCCTTTTTTTTTTTCCTTTTCTGTTTTTCAGCTTATGATTCTGACTTGTTAGTAGGGAGTTAAGCTAGAAAACCTCATTTGGATGTTATGAAAAAGAACGGACAGAGTCCAAATATGTTAGTTATCTTTGGACCCAATGCAAGTGATTGACCATTATACATGACTTGAACCTGATAAGTCAAGATTCTCCAATCCTCTTCTAGTTGTTATATCTGACATGGGCCATAGAATTTTCTTGTTGATTCCAGTTTTTCCAAAAATTACTTATATAATTTTGTTTCAATCCTGGAAAGTTTTGCAGCTTGAAGCAACATTTTCCTATGCCATATCCAGAAGTGAAACATTGGAGAATCTGTGGTTTTTGTTCGCATAGTGTAGTAAAAGGCTTCAATAAACTTATTCTGATGGTAAAAAAAACCTGAAGGCTTCTGCTTATATGATTTATGGATATGTTTGCCTGCCTGGGGGTGTAATTTGTTTTCTAGAAAGGCATCATATAGATGCTTGTCTTCTCAGTACTTGAAGATGTAATTATTAGTATATGTGAGCATTAGTATTTTGTTTTTTTAAGAAAATGCCATCAATTGCCTAGAAGTTAAGATGCCCAGTATGTAATTGAAGGTGATGGAATTCCTCCTCCTGCCAAAACTGTAGATAATTAATCAGGTGTTGCTTCTGTTTCCTGAAGAAATTTTCTTTAAACCTATCCCTTATTTGACCATATTAAAATAAATCACTGATGCTGTCTTAGAATGAAAAATGGAATTTGTAACCTGTAATCATCTAGTCCAGGTGTAGGGATCATTCACCTTCCTGATGTTTTTTGACATCAGCTCCCAGCACCCATAGCCAGCACCACCAATGATGAGAAATGCTGGGAGTGGCACTGCAAAATTTGGAAGGCCACATCTAGGTATATTCTAAAGTTCAGTGAGATTATGGCTGGAGTAGGGGCCTAAATACCCTTGGAACTGGCAAAACTACCTCTGAGTATTCCTTGCTTAAGCAAACCCTATGAAATTCATGGGGTCGCCATAAGTCAACAGGCAACTTGAAGGCAAATACATACAGAGAGAATTTATTATTGTCCTTGCATACAAAGCTAATATACAGTCTTGTTGGGTCATGACATTCATTTTAATACTTAACATCTCCTTACTAAACTTTAAGGACTTGTGGTATTAACATGCTGTCAGTAAAAATCAGAGTTAGTGAGGACAGCTGGAAAATGATTTTGTAGCTCCGTGAGCAGATTGTAAAACTCCAGCTGTTATCATAAAATGAATATATTCCATCTCCCCACTACTCAAATATTCTTTGTATTACGAAACCTTCAGAAAAGGGGGTGGTGGTAGAATCTCTTTACTCCTCTCTTTATACTATACTAAAACTCCTCATGTGTTTATAATCCACTGAATCAGTGGAATTAAAATTCAAAGAATCACTATAGCCCGTAGTATCACTACGTACACAGAGATCATGTAGCACATTTGAGACTAACTGAAAGAAAGAAATTGGCAGCATGAGCTTTCCTAGACTACAGTCTACTTCCTCAGATGCAGTAGGCTGAAGTCTGAAAGCTCATGCTGCCAATTTCTTTCTTTCAGTTAGTCTCAAAGGTGCTACAAGATCTCACTATGTACTGGAATTAAAAAGTTACGCTCAAAAATCTTGTCTGCTGCATAGAATGATTTCTGTCCCTAACAAGTCAAATTATTGTCAAAAGTACTCTTGACCACCACCTTCAAGTCCCCTCAGAAAAGAACAGGGAATTTTGTGACAATCTGACTTTCATCTTCAGGAACACCAAATGAAATATCATACACAGGCTATAGAGTTACAATGACTGTGGTAATTATTAAAAGGGCACTGTGTTTTATCTTCTCTCTCTTTTTTTAAAAAAAATGTAATTATTGTCGACATAATTTTAATATAATGCATAAGGATAGAACAGTTCTCTCTCTCTCAAGAAAAAAACCAATTTTTTGCAACAGTCTATATGCGTGTTTAGAAAGAAAACTGAGGGAATAGAGACATAACTTAAGATATTCACATTTTATCCTTTCTTCAGTGTTTGATTTATATTTCTGCTGTGTAATCGTAGTCAGCACAGCAGCCCACACAGTATCTCCATTCACTATCCTATGAATAAAAGATAGCAGAGAAGTATTATCATGCAATTCAATGGCTTCCTGCTGATGGTATAAAAAAAAGACCCATATTCATGTTATCACTTTTGTCTTTCAGTTGACTTCAGACCTCAGGCTAGCATGGACACTGTCCACCATATGCTACTGTTTGGATGTAACAATCCTGCTTCAGATGAAGATTACTGGTAAGGTGAAGGCTTCTGTGTTCATGGTTTTGATTTGAGGGTTTTTTTTAAGTATGGTCATCTAGTGTAGGAGTAAATAGTGGGGGCATGATGGACAAAAAGGAGGAAAATGTACCAATAAAGAAAGTTTAGATTTTACAATGGAACAGACATGGCTGATTTCCAGGAGTGTTTATTCCACTCACTTCTCTACTGATACCTTCTCTCTTCCTCCCTCCCTCCCTTTCTCCCTCTCTCTCTCTCCTTCTCTCCTTTTTTGTGTGTGTGTGTGTGTGTGTGTGTGTGTGTGAAGGGAGAAAGAAAAGGGCGTCAGTTGGAAAATATATTGATGGGTGTGTGGGTGGAATTTGAGGGGGAAAGAGTGAAGAGTAAGAGTCAGTGAGCATTTCTGTCAAGAGTCCTGAGATGGGGGAATAGATGGGTTCAAATGTGTGGATAAACAACTCTTTCACGTGGTCAGAAATCGGCTATGGGCGGTTTTTCATGTAAATATTGAGTACATTTCAATAACAATGCAAATAAGTATGTGTCGGGATAGGAAAATAAATAGCCTTTACAAAATCATGAAAAGAGATGCTTATTTGTTATAGTGATCAGATTTCAAGTCTCAAACTACAGACTCATCCACTAGGAATCCCTAGTTTATTAACAATATACACAAAGGTGCACAATATCTGGACTATTTTTCTGTGCATTTAAGCTGTTAAATTTAAAGTGAAAGGGTAAAACTATATCATGGTCTTCTTTGCAAGATTTGTATAGAGGGAGTTCACCTTTGCTATACTCTGATGCTGAGAGAGTGTGATTTGCCCAAGGTCACCAGTGGGTTTCTTTGGCTAAGCGAGGATTTGAACCCTAGTCTCTAGTGCTTAAACCACTGCACTGTGCTGGCTCATCTAGATTATACTGACTGTAAAATATGCTCTGCAGCAAAGGAAATAACTGATGTTCCCTAATGAGTTTATGCACTTTCTCAGAGGGGTTCAGACCTACAAAATACAGGCTTTATACCTATATTGTAATATACCTATACTAGAATGAGTTTGGGTTCTGTTTGCAAGGTGATCATATATGAAATAAACATTCCATAACTCCATCATTTATAATTAAATAACCAGATATAATGAGTTAATCATTTATTATAAATACTCTTATACTCTTTTCTGTTTTATAAATGTAGGAAGCTTTAACTTCCCATGTTATTCTCTTTCCTTGGAAAGGATCAGGAATATTTAAAAAACTAATTCATGAACTTTCATTTCAGAAAACTGTATTTAAACAGTTTTGAAGATGTAATGGTTTGAAATTCAGTTGTGCCAACTCACTTTGTTGTTATTTTACTTCTTATTAATATAAGTAGATCTGTTGGTGTTGAGTCTAGCAGATGTGTATTGAAATCACAAACATTTGCATTAATTTGTCAGAGCCTGAAACTGTTAATGCACTGTGATTTAGATGAATTTTGTTTTTAATAGGACTTCAGATAATCAATCTCTGGTGTGACTTGAAGGAGCCCTGGTGGCGCGATGGTTAAATGCCAGTACAGCAGCCATTCACAGCCACAGTGTTGTGAGCTCAATCTCAGGCAGGGCTCCAGGATCCACACAGACTTGCATCCTTCTGTGGGTCACTAAAATGAGTACCCAGCTTGTTGGGGCAGTTAACTAACACATTGTAAACTGCTCAGGGAGTGCTTAGGTGCACTGATAAGTAGAATAGAAATGTACTTGATATTGCTATTGCTATTGACTTCATTCACACGTTTCTGGATATTATTTGGAGAAATATCATCTTTAGCCTATGTTATTGATGAAAGAAAAATAAAAGATTTCTCTAGAGGACAGAAACAAGCCATTGCTGGGGAATTATTCTCAGTTCTAATGATGACTTCTGTAATGATGAACACATTTCTTGATAAATTTGCTTTTGCTTGGATATACATGTTCAGTCTTTTTAAAGCAAGAATGGGTAGTAAATACAGTGTTTCAGAAATGTTTATTCTGTGGTATTTCAGGTGGCTGTTGAGGTTACAAATTTTAATGAACAGATGAATCAATTGAGACTTGTGTTGATTATCTGCATGTACTTTTTTCTTTTTCCCCCCCTTCTTTCTTTTTGATGAGGAGGAATAATGAAAAATCCAGTATAATAAACTGAAATTGTTTGCCTCTTCCTGATAAGAAGGAAGACCATCTGTAATACTTTCCCCTTCCTATTCCATGTTGCTGTAGCATATTAAAGCCAATACTAATTCTTTCACATTTTGAACCTCACCACTGTGGGTTAATCAACTAAAACTTTGATTGATTTTACTGGTCGCACTGAAGAAAAGTGGAAAACCCAATAAAAATTATAACCTCAAAATAGCAAGCAAGGTGCAAATGTCTGCATCTCCATTCTCATCAATAAGATATTGCTATTAATAAATCAGAGGCAACTTTGAAATGCCTTTTAAATTTTGATTGGGCCATTAATATTTGAAAAGGGCAGTCTATAAAACAAGGAACCAGAAACGCTAACTTGGCCCCAAAGGGTTGTGAAATTGGAAAGATATTCTATTTACTTAGAAATAGTACTGTAGCATATGTCCCATTTAAATACTGTGTTCATTTTTAACATTTTTCACACATCCTACTAGTTCACTGTTGGTAAATTTCTCTTGGAACATATGCTTTCCTTCCCCCCCCCCCCTCTTATTTTTTGCATTGAGGTAGTTTACAGGCTCAGTGAGAATGGCCAGTGCATGTGAAAGAATCAGCAGAGAGACAGTCAAAATGGTTGAAGACAAAAAGGCCACAATTTTGTTATTTATAGCTGTATAATATTAGTTTGCCATCTAGTGAGTACTAGTCCTACATACATCTGCTGAGGGGCAGCCATGATGTGAAAGCTGTGGAGTCCATATGGGCACACAGCTGCAGTTGTTCTCTCTGTCAGCTGAAAAGGAGGCAGATCCAGCATTCCCCCCCCCCAGCTTTTCATGACCCTGATTCTCTGTGCTGCAAGGTCCTTTGGGAAGATAACCAATAGGAAAGGAAGGGCACACAGACTCTATTTTCTTCCCAAACAATATCTGGCACCACCCTAAACCCTAAAATATTATAATAGTTGGCAAACACATAGAACAAATTATAAAAAGTATCCAAAGTTAAATGGTGGAAGGATATGAGAGCATTTTAAGCCACCTAGCTTTAGCCTTCTAAGGGCCTTTACAGACTGCCAGAAATAATGCAGCTTGAGGCCACTTTAACTGTCCTGGTTCAGTGCAAGGGAATTATGGGAATTGTATTTTTTTTTTTGCTGGGACATTGAGCCTTCTCTGTCAGAGAGCTCTGGTGCCACAATAAACTACAGTTCCCATGATTCCTTAGCACTGAACCAAGACAGTTAAAATGGCCTCAAGCTGCATTATTTCTGGCAGTCTGTAAAGGCCTAAGATGGACTAGAATGAAGCCTATAGACCTGGAAAAGTCTTGCCCCCTCCTTATGCATCAGCCAGTCCAGATTGGCTGATGCTGACAGAGGCCTACAAGGAGTCTGGAAATGGAGCTAGCACATCAAGGAGGAAGATGATGGTTCCCTCCTTTGCCACCCCACAAACAGACCTTACAGCTACAATTGGGATTAATCTTCGTAGGGTTCCCCCTGCATTACATATGATGGTGCCAGTCTGTCATCTTTGCAACATCCTCACCAAGGATCTACAAATTCTGGCATGGGCTTAGTAACCAACTCTTATTTGCCATTTCTCCACTACTTTTCTCAACCTCTCCTGTTATCTTTACAAAACAAATGAGTTCTGCTTTGTCTAGGGATCCATTCACACTATCTAATTATATTGTTATATTCTACTTTAACTGCCATGATTCCATCCTGTGGAACCCTGGAATTTTTGGATAGGAGAGGGGTTGCCAAACTACAGATTCCAGGATCCCATAGCATATTGTCATGACAATTAAAGTGGAGTATAAGTGCTATAACTGGTAATATGAATGTATGGACCCCTGGTCATCCTAAGTTCCCTTTCTCAATGTACTCTTGTGGTACACCAGAAACTACTGCAGCCTAAGGAAGTGAAATTAAATGTGTTTTGTTTTGCTGTAGATGCTGTACATGAGTATTGTTGTTAATTATTTTTCCCACCTTTTCCTCAATATGGTGGGCCCTTGGTATCTGTCGGGGTTTGGTTCCAGAATCCCCCATGGATACCAAACTCTGTGGATGCTCAAGTCCCATTATATAAAGTGAGGTAGTAAAATGATGTCCTTTATATAAAATGGCAAAATCAAGGTGTGCTTTTTAATTTAATTTAATTTAATTTAGAATAAATATAAATATAAATATAAATATAAATAAATATATTTTCAAACCATGGATGGTTGAATCCATGGAAGCAGAATCCCTAGATATAGAGGCCAACTGTTCTTGATTCAAGGAAGTTTACTCTGGGATGAGTACTTCTCATATGATCTACATATCCACTGTGATTTCTTCAATCAAATATGACCAGAGCACTGGGGGACCTGCAGTTAATGTAGTTCCATTAATGAACCTTGTCCCCCCCCCCCATAATGTCTAGAAAAAAGTTATACCTTGACAGTGTTTTATTGAAACATTGTAGCTGTCTTTTGTCTCCTCCCTTTGCTTGTTGAGATCTACTTTTTTTATTAAACTGAGATCCAATTTTTTTAATGTTTTTAAAATATTCCTAAAGAAAACTACATATAGCAGCTCTTCACATGACCAAAAGAGCCATATTTATCTATATAGACTTGAGCTGGTGGATCTCTTGGCATTTTGAAAAGAATACTGAATGTTTGTGCTGAATCAGCATTATGTTAATAGGTTTGTGTTTTTCTTGTTTGTTCAGGTTTGCCATTTAATGTGAACAGAATCTTGTATCTCTAAGGGATTTTTTAGTAAAAAATATTTAAGGACAAAGTTGACCTATTATTCAAAGAAGACTCATTCATCAAAAAATAAATCGATCAGAACTACTGATATTTTTCATTAAGTTTCTGGTGCTCTGTCATTAGAACAGTACAGAATCACATGCTGGAGTGTACATGCCAGATTTTAGATAACCAATAAACCTGAGCATTCAAGTACGTTGTGATAGTAAATCAATGTCTAATCTAGTCTTCAGTTGCCTGCAGACAGGCTCCCCACCTTCAATTTTGTTGTTGAAATTTTGTTTTTAGGTAATTTTATTTGTGATTTATTAATTAAAATTGTAATCCAATCTTCTGTTGTTATTTAAAAAAAAACACCCAGCATGTCTAATATCACATTTTAAAACAAAATCATACAAATACAAAAAACCCAAAAAACAGAGATAATTGCACCAGAATAATAGTATGTGAAAAGAAATAACAATAACAATAACAATAATAATAATAAATAGTGATATTAAAATTTGGACAACTCCCAATCCACATCCCCAAAAATAAACCAGACAATTATCCTGAGATAAAAAAAAAAAAACCTCTACAAACTAGGTACTACTGGGTCTTCTTCTGAAAGGTAACCACTTAAACTTCATTCAGAATGAGAAAGTGAATCAAGTAGACAACAAAGGTGGATAGAGATTTGGATAAACTGTACACATACTACTTTAGAGGCAATTTAGAAATAATTACTATAATTTAAATATGGCACATCTCACCTTAATGGAGAAAATAAGGAGAAAATTAACTATGTATTCTCATCCTCCTATTCAGGAACTCCCTTCTTGCAGATCTTTCTTTCTCAGTCCACGCAACTGGGGGACTGTACTCTTGTCTGCTATCCAAATAGAGGTGTGCCATACATTAATACAGGCATGTGAATATTTCATTCCAGACATGTATAAAGGGAAAACATAAAGCAGAATCATCTGCTATTCTCAGTGGATGGGTATGAAGAAAATAGTCATTTAAACAGTAAGGTTTCATATTATCTGTGTCAATAAATGTGTCCAGCAACCCTTTAAACTGTACCAGAGAAATACTGGAAGCTAGTCAAAGCTGAAGTGGGGAGAATTATGTACTTCAAAAAGCTGCCTCTGGTAAAACAGTGTCTACTGTGCTTTACTCCACTTGAAGTATCTGGATATGGGTAGACACATGTTCTTTAGTAATCCCATCCTGATATATAGCTTTCCTTCTGGAATTATGAGAACAGGGTATGTGCATCAGGATTAGGTTTTATTTTTATCCCTACACCTCTCCTAGTGGGTTGCAATGAAGCCCTCAGAGGAACTATAACTGATGCCATGTTACTTTTTCAATGGGAAGGGGTGCTGAAAAGGGATCAAACTGACCTGAACCACTGCATTTTTGTGGCAGGTTTCAGGGATATTTGGCTGTTTTCTAAACACTTTTTGTCTGTTGTTGTTGTTTTTTTAAAATTGGGGGTCTTGGCATTTCGGCTTTGCTCTAGGGATGTGGGGAATTAAAAAAAACATTGGGGATACATGCAACTTGGGGTGGGGCACTCATTCTCTATCACTGTATAAGAATTCCATTTCTGTGTACAGGTGTCTTCCATTTTTTGTTGCCTCACTTTTTGACGATCCACTCTTTCGATTGGATAGATCTAAATTACTATCCAATACCATATATTCAATATGTGGTCTCTCATCAGTGTTTTCACTATGGTTTTGCAAGCATGTGCTGCTTTTTCCTCTCTCAGTCACTTCATGCCTCCCTCCCCCTTAGTTACCTCAGTATCATCTTGTATTTAATCAATTGAACTGGGTTCTCCTTTTCAACCATTTCCACTTTTTGACAGTGCTCTGGTCTCTAACCTGTCCAATAAGTGGGGGACGCCTATATGTGATTCCATTTTCCCTCTTCTCCTGCCCTCCCCAATCATTTCAATCTGTGAAGGTGTGCATGTTTTAAAACAAGCAAAGAACATCCTGACATTACTGGCAGACTGTGTATGATAATGGTAAACCAACAGAACATTCCTGGTGGTTTGACATAATTGACTGGTTCTTCCTGGGTTGGTATTTGCATTAAACAGATATAGGGCCTTTACAGACTGCCAGAAATAATGCAACTTGAGTCCACTTTAACCACCCTGGCTCAGTGCTAGGGAACCATGGGAATTGTATTTTTTTCTGAGACATTTCACCTTCTATGTCAGAGAGCTCTGGTGCCACAATAAACTACAGTTCCCATGATTCCCTAGCACTGAGTCAGGGCAGTTGAAGTGGACTCAAGTTGCATTATTTCTGGCAGTCTGTAAAGGCCCATAGTTGGCTAATTGAACATTTAGATTAGTGGTCTAGGAGGGTGCAAAAGTTGCACCCAGGAAGGTGCAAAAGTTGCTGAAGAAGGCATGACACTTGGAGGCTGTGATTCCTCCTCCCCCTTCCTCTTCCCAAACCTTTTTATGTGTAAAATGTACACATGTGTTGAGTTAAATTTACTTAAATAAAACTGTTCTAATTTGAATAATGTTATTTCCTTACACACTGTTAAAATATGAATATATATGAATGTGCAAATGAAAATACACTTAATAAACAAAAGATTTTTATTCATATACTACTTTGAGGAGGGATATCCACATGTATGTAAAGGGGGTCCCAAGGGTAAAAAGTATGAGTACCTGTGATTTAGATCATTAAAACATTTTATTTTCTGGAAGAGAGATTAACACAGGATTTCCTTATAAAAGAATATTTCCAAAGAGCATCAATATACAATTATTGGGAGAAGCTCCTTTCCCCTTAAGTAAAAATGTAATTTCAGTTTCTAAAGAGACAAAAGGAAAACTATTTTCTGTATTGACAACCCAAGGGAAGAACTAAGTTTTTTTCTAGTGAAATGAAGTAATGTTCAATGTAGTTAACTTTCTGATACTATCGGCTAATTTCATCATGTGTCAAAAACAGACCTTCAGCCAGCCTTGGAATGTTACATTATATATCAAAAATACAAGCTATGAAGTTGTCATAAAGAATGAGAGATATTTCACCTTTAAAGCAAAAATGCAAGGACCGTTTTTGTTTTCCATCTTTTTTATTTTGACTGTTTAAACCTCCAGAGACATTTCATGTGTAAATACCATTGTGGTATTTCTCAAACTGTAAGGTGGAGCACAAAATTTCAGGAGGGAAAAATCTTGAAGTGGCATTTTCCTCTTGGAAGTAAAGTAAGGCTTAACCTTAGCTGCAAATCATGCATATTCATTAACATTGCATAAAATCTCATGCACATTACTTGCATCTCCACAGATGTGCTTATTAAGATCAGTTTTCCCATGCACTCGTCCCTCCTCATTCGTGGTTTCGGTCCTTTGCGGAGGGCAAGTGGGGAGGGACAAAATGGCGTGTGCACCTGGGGGGTGCACCTTCTTTGAAATCAATGGAAGATTTGCTATTTTCCTCATTTGAGGGGGGAGATCCAAAACAGATCCCCCACAAATTGGGAGTGTTTCTTTATGAGTAATTTCAACTTTTGAACACAATTTTTTCCAGTGTGCGTATTCTTTATCGAATAACTGCATTGCAAGAATCTGTGTAAATTTCAGCACTCAAGTGCTGTTTGATTAGTTTATTCAACTGAGATACTTCTCTCTTATGTATGAAAATTTAGACTGAACAAATTTCTGCTTCAATCATGTATATGCAGCTGTGTTTCAGGTTCATGTATTCTTTCTCATGAACCTATGTAATGTAGTGTTTAGCATTTGGGAATTAGATTGGGGAGACCCAGGTCCAAGACCATGATCTACCATGAAATCCAGGGATGACCTTTGACCTTATTGATCTCTATGGGGTGAAGCAGACAGGCCAAATGGAGTGATCTGCGGCCAGTCCAGCTGCAATCACTCCAGGACCACAGTGGACGTCGCGGTCCCAAATGGGTCACCAACAGGAGCGGCTTTTTCCTACTCCTTTTTGGGAGTAGCTTCAGGATGCATTAGCTAGTCCCAAAGCAACTTCCAGATGCTTTAGGGGGTGTATTGTTTGAAAGCCATGTCCCCAAAACACCTGGAATGTGTTTTATTTATCCTGTCTGCTTTGGGCCTATGCCTATCCTACCTCAGAGGGTGGTTGTGGAGATAATATAGGACCAAGCACACAGTCTTGAGCTTCTTGGCAGAAAATTTGGCTATAAATGTGATAACTAAATTATTGCCTGATGAAGAGATGGCAGCTGGTCAGCTGCAGATTTGAAAAGATAGCACAAATTTTAGTAGAGTCCAGTTGTAAAACTGTTCTAGGTTTTGGGTATGTCATGATTACATATAATGTTCTCTTTCTGAAGAAGCCTGAATGTTAATGTAGGTTTACTGTTTAGTAGTTTAATATTACTAATATGAAACAGATAAGCCAAAAGAAATTATCATTGTGTTATGTTTCAGGGACTGCAATGGAGGAACATGCATGGATACATCCAATATTTTGTATGCTTGGGCAAGGAATGCTCCACCTACAAGATTACCAAAAGGTATAGGATCTTTTATGTTGATTTGTGTCTGTGCATGTGTGTGTGAATGAATTTCATTCCATAGTGAGGTGTTTTGTTTTTTGTCTTTACCGCAGAAGGAGATACGTTTTAAGGGTTATAAGTGATGGATTGCTGGTAAATTCAATTTGGTTTTGTAACAGGGCAAGGTTAAGATGATTCTTTTATCTTGCATTACACCAAATATCCTTTCCCATCAACAGTGAACTAAGCTACTGATGTAAACAAAAAACAAACAAACAAAAAACAAATAAGCAAGAACGTAAGCAAGCAAGCAAACAAACAAACAAAATCACCCCATGGTCATAAACTTGGGATAAACTTGCCTCTCCGATTCTATTTGATAATTCTACTTGCTCACTCTGATTTTAAGAATGGATATTTAGAACTTCATTTGAGATGCCTGCTTTGGGAAATTATTAAGAAAAAGTTGCATATAATTTCTTGAATTTTATCTCATCCTTTTAATGTCAAGGTGTTGGATTCCAAGTTGGAGGAGAAAGGGGTAGCAAATACTTTGTGCTCCAAGTTCATTATGGGGATGTTAGTGCATTCAAAGGTATGTGTTCCCTTCAATTATTGCTATAAAATAATATAATAACTGGACTTGATTGTGTAATAGAGTAAATGATGAGATGATGTATGATATGTAGAAATGTAAATAATGGTGGAAAAATTGTTGTATAAAGATAATTTTTAAAAATTAAAAATATTTGCTATCAAATATTATGAATAATGTAGAGTTTAAAATTTAAATGAGCAACTACCTAGCTACAGAAGTATGTTGTAACAGTCAAGGCAGTTTAAAATAAAATTTACTCTTATAATAAATTGGATACTTGTGAAACTGATGGGGTTTCTAGGTTCTGCACTACAGTTCATATAATCAGGAATGCTACAGGGCCTGTCTTGTCATCTCATCTCTTTCACCCCCTCCTTCGTCCCTAATATATTGATGATGAGGGTAGTATGCTGATTCATACTTCTTGTTGGCAGAGCATTCTTGGCTAGGGATGTAAAACTTTATATCCAAGATCAAATACTTTATGTATTTTTCTCCCTGCTGGGCTAGATCATGAGAGACTTCTTGATATTTTTTTTTGTTTTTGTTTTTACATTGTAGGACTTGGGGAAAGATTATTTGCCTAAAAAACACATTTTCTGGGTAAAAATATTTTCTGTGCAAAAATCTCAGGGTGGTTGACCAGTTTATTAATGGGTTGTTTCAACCTATCTAAGACATTATTTCTCATCAAGTTCAAGAAAATGGCAAGTATTTCTTACATCACTATTCTTTCCAACATCAAAGCTACTGCTGATATTTAAAGCAGCTGACAAGGATTCTAGATAGCATGGGAAATGTAACTCCCATAGTTCCTGATATCCCTCATAACAGTGAACCTGCATGTTTGTGTCAAGCCTGAAACCCCTCCCTGCTGTACATCATCTTTCTTGGTTTGGGGAAAGCAAAGGGAACAGCAGGAAGACCTCCAGGAAACTGCAATGGGACCAAAATGATTCCATTTCATTTTAGGTACAAACGTATGTTAGTTCACTTTTTCAAAAGTTTAAATCTTCATGGAAGAGGAGCTCTTGTAGTACTTATTGGCACATACGAGTTGTTTATAAAAAGTGTTAAAACCTCTCAACTACAGCCGTCCTCCAGATTCATAATAATGACTGTTTATTTTGCGTGATGTTATGCTAGAAAATGACTACTGATATTAAGTTTGGTGAAAATTAATATTAAGCTATATTCTCTATGGCACTCTTAAGTATCTTTCATTCATTACTGGTGTGATAAAACATTCTGGCTGATTATTAACATAAAACTCACAGCTGGCACAGCATAGCATTGAGACTCTTTAATAATGATTACATATGGTACGGTGACCTTTTTAATTTTTAGGAACTGAAAATTTTTTGAATTTAGGAACTCTGAGAAAACATCTGTGTGAGAACAGTGGCGACACACCTGGCATTCTTGTGGCCTGGTGTTTCCTCCGTCAAAATAAATTCAAACTGATCTGCAACAGGGTTTGCTTCCTCCCCCCCCCCCCCCCCATCATGTCTAAGGACTGTGTTTGCACTCACAAGTTTCAGCATACTATTGAACACTTTGTCTCTTGATGCATTATTCTTTGTGGCATGCTTTGTAAGTTTTGCACATTAGATCCCTTTTATAGTACATACAATTTTTTTATCCATAATAATCTGGCTATTTTGCTCCATTTGGGTGTTTACACATTTCTATGTTTTTGAATTGCCATACATTTATTTGCTGAATTAAAAATGCATGCTTCAGCAAGTAATCATAAGATATTGGGGAAGAGAGTCTTTCTTCTTGGAGAAGATATATAGCTTTCAGGAAGAATATCCCATATGTAGTTCTGAATCAGGACCTTTTAAAGTTCATAATGAGCAGTTCCAGATACTCATATATTGTATCCTCTCTTCCTTTTTAGGTTGCAACGTAATTTATTAATACAAACTTAATTTTAGAGACATAGTTGTATCTACTGTAGCTGGCTTTCCCAAATATCAGGACATAGGTGGTCTCCTCTGGGCCTTGGGGAGAGTGAAGGGACCTCAGGAAGGTCACAGCCTTGGGAAGAAAGACACACACACATATACACATATTTTAATGTGTGCTGCAGGCCTGTGCTGCTGCAGGCTACTTCAGAGCAGCTGCCATGATATTCTCCAGGGAATCTTTCTAGTCACCCCTTTCCCTTTGTTCTCATCTCTCATAGTTTTTCAAACCTCAGCTGGCAACAGGCAGCAGAAAGGAGCAGTAAGCTTGTGAAAATGCTACTTTAGTATTTGCTTCCTCATGAGTCTCTGTTTATGGAACTACAGGGATGCTGCTTTATGACTATTTCTGTATTATCACTAGTGTTCCAGGTTTTGATCCCATCTTCATCACTGTGCCCTAAATTTTTGAAAATGAAATTCACGATCCTTTCTTAGACTGAGGAATATGTGCATGATACATTGTTATCAAAAACTTTGCAAAGTCATTTCCTTCCTTTTTCTTTTAATTCTTGATTTCACTTTCCTCTCTCTTTTTTGTCCTCTTTCTTCTTCTCCTCTCTCCTCTCCCCTATTCCTGGCTAAACATCTTCTTTCTTTCATCCTCTTATCTCCCTTTTATTCTCTGTTTCCTCCCTCCTTCCCCAACTCCTATCTACACTTACCTTCTGCATCATTCCATAGTCCTTCTTTCTTGCCCTCTTTCTCCCCTCCCCCATACAGAACTCCTCATTAAACATATTCCATATTCATCATTTCTTTCCCCCACTCCTCCTTCTCCTCTCCACATCTCCTAATAATTTCTCTTCCTCCTCTTCCCCTTATAGTCCATTACCTTATTGCATATACTATACATAGATAGTATTGCCCTGTTGGTCTCTATAGCCTTGCTGGTCTGTCGTCATCATCATCATCAACGACATTATTATTACCTTCTTTAAATATTTGGTGACTATTAGTAACATTATTATGACTATTTGGTAAGAAAGGAAGATGCCACACCCTCTTGTAAAAAAAAAAAGAGCAGTGTGAGCACTGATTAATGTGAACAATCAATTCAAAGCAGGGTTTGAATACTATTTTGTAAGATAAGAGTGTATTTGAA
Organism: Phrynosoma blainvillii; assembly: GCA_026167975.1. NCBI lineage: Eukaryota > Metazoa > Chordata > Lepidosauria > Squamata > Phrynosomatidae > Phrynosoma > Phrynosoma blainvillii. The sequence continues at coordinate 72,435,883 of JANUYF010000002.1, forward strand.
AATCAGAAGGGATTTAGGATAGTAATGGCTGGCATAAATATCCCTTTCAGTATTAAGTCTTATAAACAGGTAGTAATGTGGAAGAGCTTTGCCTCAGTTGAGGATGAATAATGAATTTTAGTTCTTTTTCCTTTATATAGGAAGGAAATGTAAAATTTACACTTCAGGATTTTAGCTGGTATAGACTGAGCTGTGAGTTGTTAAAGCCTTATAAGTGTGAAATTCATGAAGCATAGCATGCTCTCTGAGGTCAAAGGCTTTCACAGCCAGCATTCATAGGTTTTTGTGGGTTTTTCGGGCTGTGAGGCTGTGTTCTAGAAGAATGTATCCCTGACATTTTGCCTGCATCTGTGGCGGGCAGAAAATGGTGGCATGGAGGTGTGTGGGATGTATTTACTGTGTGACCTGGGCACAAAATGCTCTTTGAAAACACTGAAATTCTGGACCATGCCAACAACTATCAGGTCAGAATGCACAGGGAAGCTATTGAAATCCATAAACACCTGGACAATTTCAACAGGAAAGAAGAAACCCTGAAAGTAAACAAAGTTTGGCTATCAGTCCTCAAAAACACCAAAATCAGGTCTCAGCAAATGCAAATGAACTTCACCCAGGGTCAGGGGGTTTCCCAAAAGACAATGGACCATTAATTAAATAGACACTAATCCTCCTTGCATATCCTCTCACCCTGAGGCCTTGCCTCAATAGAACAATACACAGCTTTACATGCTAATCCTCTCAACCAAGGGTCACAGAGTATATATACCCCACATGCCTCCATGCCACCATTCTCTGAAGATGCCAGCCACAACATAGGAATACATTCTTCTAGAACACGGCCTCACAGCCTGAAAAACCCACAGAAACCTATCGCATGCTCTTTTTGTATTCTGTGATTAGACTTAATAAAGTAACTTATATGGGTTCCAAATGTTACGTTGCTTTCTCTTTTAAAAAATCAATTTGCATATTTTTAAAAAATAAAGAATGAGTTCTGTTGTGTAAGTTTAAATTCTGGATTTATTAAGAAGGTCATTTCATTTTGAACAACATGAATTCTATTCTTATTATCTCAACGACATTTCAAGATTCACTTCTACAGGTTGTTATTACTAATGAAAGTATATATAATGTACTAGGATGTGACTTTTCAGATTAAAACATTTAAGCAGAATGAAGTTTAGTTTTCATAGTTTTAAAAAATACTTCAGCACTTTCCCATTTTTTAGGGTAGTTCTTAGAAGGTAACTTCCCTTCTCTCAATATTATTTTAACATTCTACTTGATAAAGGACATATTTATACTAACTTTAATGTGTAATATTTCACAAATGAGTCAAGACTGGAAATTTTGTTTCTATTGCTTAAATTTTAAAAGTGGTAATTCAAGTACAATAAGCCTGATCTATGAGTATTTCAACTTTGTAAACCTTTAATGTATCTTCTGAGTGGCAGTTACCATTTATTTCTCTCAGTGATCAAAGAAGTAGGAACTGATATGCATATCACAATGGATTTTGTTATATATACTTGGCAATCCAGTAATGCTATTAAGCCACACTAGTAAGCACAGCTTCTTGTTTGATCTCTGTTGGAAACTCTGCATAGAAAATCAGCTTTGAAAGGAACCAGCTTCTGAGGGGGATGAATGCATTTTCCTCTCTTTGCCCCAGGGCAAATGGAAGCTAATAATTTATCTGTCCTGGAGCAATGTGTACTTGCTCTCTAGCTGAAATGCAAAATCAAAGGAATTATCCTAGACTAAGTGGCAAATAGTGAAGATGCTTTTAAGGTGTTGGGGTAAGAATTATATTGTGTTCCAGCAATCTGCTCTACCACTGTAGCACTTACCAAAAAAGCAAATGTTATGATGCCCATTTCTTCTGATTTATCAAACCTGCTGAGTGAAGAGTTCATTAGACATAACCATTTTTGGAAAGGGGATGTGATGGATAGAAACTAGGTCCTTATGAAGGGAAATTCTGTCAGTGTGAAGGGGGGCTCCTGTTTATACATCATAAATATTTAACACAGAGACTAATATGTTTTGAAAAACAACATGGGTTGCTGGTTGATCTTTTATGCAGAACTGAAGCCTAGCTTAGATTTTACTTTTGTTTTAGCACAGTGATCAAATTTCCTGAAGCACACAGTGATGTGGAATTTAGAGGAAGCACAATAATTTTCCTTCAGTTTTGCTTTGTAATGTCTAGCTTATTCACAATGTGCTTTCTATTTACTTCAGATGCAAAAGCAGATGTACTGTTTGCTTGACTTAACTAATGACTGTGGGTAGAGTAAGAACTGCTTGACATGATTTTGCTGGAAATAGGTCTTTGGGGAAAATAGTTCTGCCCTACAGAATAAACAATAGCAATAACAATAGCAGCTTTTATTTATATACCACTTCATACAATGCTATGCAGTCTCTAAGCGGTTTACAACTGTAAGCTAATTGCCCCCAACAAGGGTACTCATTTAGCAACCTTGGAAGGATGCAAGGCTGAGTCGACCCTGAGCCCCTAGCTGGTATTGAACCCACAATTTTCTGGTTTGTGAGTGAGTGGCTTGTTAAATAAGAATTTAAAATGCTGTATTCTGCATCTATAGAACCAAAAATGGATTGGACAGAGTTTATTAAAGCAAACAAATTCTTCATTTAGTTTCACCTTTCCCATATCTGTGAATTCTCAATAATTTGGCTATGTATGTACACAACCTTGCATGTAAACAGAGATAGTTAACAGATTATTAAAAACCAGCTTTTTATTTTATATCATATATTATATAGTGATGTTTCTTTTCTTCCTTTGTACTTAAAACTTTTTTAAAAATCTTATTCATGTTTTGTTTTTCTGCATGTCATTATATATTAAAGAACATAGCTCAATCAAAACTGTAACACATGTTGATGCATCAGAGACATTTGATTGAAACATGAGCTCATACACTGTAGCCACTGCAAAATTTGGGAAGGTAGACTGCAGAAATGTTCTCCACACTAAAACTTCTCTTCCATGTGGCATTTCCTGCTTCTTAGTACTACTAGTCCTTTTTGACTGACTCAGGAAGAAATCTGTCCAACTTCAGGTTCTGCTAAAATAATGAGTTGCCTTAGGCAAATTGGAAGCAGTAACTGTGACATCTCTGCCTGTCTCAAAAATGAAAGCAATCTACTTCACAGAACTGTTTGAGAATGAATATCAGAGATTACAAAGCAGTCTAAATTATCTGAAGAGAATCATGCTTTTCCACATACCTCTGTATTGAGTACCTCCCCTTTTTCTTTATGTGCCTTCCCCATTTCTGTCTCTGGTCTCTAGTTTTCCTTGTGATTCCCTTAATGTTGTGTAAAACAATGTCTGGAATAAAAATATAATATTAAAATAATATAGATCATATCTCTGAACAGTTACAAGCAGAGCTGGAGTAGATTGACCATCCTTGTTGATCCACCATGTTCTCCTTCGGCTGAACATGGAGATCTCATTTAAGAAGCAAAGCTAATAATAACTATTCATTGACCAGTTCATTGAAGACATGTATACTCTGATAAGCATGTATATGATAAGAATAAGTTATTTTTTCAGTACCACTTGAAACTGAGCTGTTGAGCCTATAGCTGCTTGGATGAAGAAAAAAGATAGTGAAATAAGATTGGTGTGAGCAATGACTCACTGCTGACAGAATATTAAGAAGTTATTAGAAAGGTTTATAATGCTGGGAGATGACTGAATACATATTATTAGAAATAAAGTGCTAGTTCATGATTGTTTACCGTATATACTCGACTATAAGTTGACCTCATGTATAAGTCAAGGACAGGTGTTGGGGACAAAATTGTGGATTTTCATATGACCCATGGATAAGTCAAGGGTAAAACTTAGGGGCATGTAATGAAGAATGTAAAGAACAAAGCAAAGCAAAACAATGCCAAAGAACTTACAAAATTCCAGTGGACATGATTATTATTATTCTCTCTGTTCCACCACCTTCTCAGGCTTGTTTGGTGGGAACAAGAGAAGAGGGTCTTCTTGGTGGCTGCTCCCAGACTTCGGAACTCCCTCCATAGAGAGGCCAGGATGGCCCTGTCTTTGCTCTCCTTCCATCAGCAGGTTAAGGTCTGATGTGTAATCAGACTTTTACCAAGTGTTGCATGATGGGGTGAGCTCCTGTCACTAGTCCCGGCTTCTGCCAACCTAGGGCCTCGGCAGACGGCTTATTGAGCTGTCTCCGAGGCAAGGAAGAGGAGGGGCAGCTGCACGCGCGGCGCCCCTTCCTCTTCCCGAGGTCGTCCTCGGAGCTGCCGGCCCTCCGCACGTCCAGCGCTCCGGGACAACCTCCCGCCACAGCGACCGCACACGCTGCGGCGGAAAAGTCAGTGAAAGTGTGCCCGATGCTTTTAGGGTGCACTTTCACTGACTTCTGAAAGGAGCGCTAATTTTGTGCTCCTTTCAGAGGCGCCGACGGTGCGCCGCGGTGCGACTGCTCCAGTCCCGCGGCGCACCGTCGCAGGCCGTCTTGGACGCCCTCGTCTGCTTCCCCCCCTAGTAATTTGAAAGCATGCAAATGCAAGTAGATAGATAGGTACCACTTCGCAGTGGGAAGGTAACAGTGTTCGGTGCAGGCATGCTGGCTGCATAACAACTGGAGCAGTCCTTGGTCAATGCTGGCTTTTTGGCTTAGTAACAGAGTGATTATGACTAGGCATTCATCTCAAGGGACTACCTTTACCTTTACAGGCATTTACAAACTGGCTAGGGTTGGACTTATAATGCTGTGCAATGCTATTCTTAAGTTTTGTATATAGTGTTTTAATTAATTTTCATATTTTTAATGTTTAATGTTTTAACTTTATAAATTGTCTAATTCTTTTGCAAGTCTTATATTAATACTTTTATTAATGCTTCTGTGTTGCTTTTAATTTGTATTGTTTTAAATATGTTGTTAGCCATCTGGAGTCCCATTATCAGGAGAAATGAACAAAATGATTAAAATAATACTAATAATCTGTAGGGGCACATGTTCCCTTCTCTGCTATCCACAACAAGTACAAGACACATAAGGAAACAGTTCAGTATGTGTTGTCAAGTATCTTGAGTGATTCAAATAGTATTCATTTTATGGCAACAAAACAGTTTTGCTATAAAGATCAAAAGAAGGAATACTTCTTTAAATGCTCTAGTTTGGAGGGGGGTGTGGCCAGCCATCAAACATGGCAGACGCATATTCGAAGAGCTTGCCTCAATCCTGATGATTAATTATAAATAAAAGCAAGAATTTCAACTTAAAAATCAACAAGACTGTGGGTATTGATGTCCACGTTAAAGAGGGCAGCTGATCAACTTATTATTCACACCTGCAAAAGAAGCAAAACTACAACTGGAAGAGAGAGAGAGGCCCAATAACTACCAACATGAGGCGTGGCTCTAAGAAGGCAAGTAAAATGGGGAACCTTGGATTTCCTGTTGTCTCAGACTGTCCCTTTCCAGAATTACTGGAAAAGTTATGTGAAAATTTGGTCAGGGATCTACAAAGGGACTAGCCACTTGCTTTAGAGCCACTTAGGGCCTTTACAAACTGCCAGAAATAGTGCAAACTGAGTCCACTTTAACTGCCCTGACTCAGTGTTAGGGAATTTAACTGCCCTGGCTCAGTGCTAGGGAATCTTTATTGTGGCACCAGAGCTCTCTGAAAGAGAAAGCTCAATGTCTCAGAAAAAAATACAATTCCCATGATTCCCTAGCACTGAGCCAGGGCAGTTAAAGTGGACTCAGTTTGCACTATTTCTAGCAGTCTGCAAAGGCCCTTAGTTTGAAAATCTCTGAGATTGCAAACAAAATCCAAGATACAGAGGAAATGGCAAACACTGCCTTCCAACAGGGATTTCAACATGAAAAGAGAATTTCCACATTGGAAGAAGCAAATTCTCACCTGCAAAATAAGCTGGAGCATTTGGAGAACCGAAAAAGACAAACCTTTGTCTGAAGGGTATTCCAGAATCGCTGACCCCCTCCTCCCTACAAGAGTCAATACTTGCATGGATGAATAAAATAAATCCTGAGCTAAACCTTTCTTCATCAGACATAGAATGCATGTGTTGATCCCTAACAAGGCCCCCAGGGATATTGTCATGCGATTTGCAAGATTTCCGAAGAAAACTTTAGTTTTGAACAGCTTATCAAGAGTGACAGATCTTAATTATGATCTTAATTATGAGGGGTAGAAAGTGGCAGTCTACCAAGATGTTTCAATGGAGACACTAAAAAATGACAGTCCTTCAAGCCTTTTACAGCTTTCTTGCTCACCAAGGGAATAAAATACAGATGGAGATTCCCCTCCAAGCTCACTATTTTCCATGGTGATGAGAGCCTAACTGCTTCTACTAAAGCCCAAATCATGCAAATTTTTGAGATACTTGGAATCACAATACCCACGGATCTTGAAAGAAATACGTGCTGAATTAGACCTAATGAGACCCCTGAGAGTGATAGCTATCAAGGAACATAATGGCAGACAGTACAGAAAAGAAATACAAAAGAAGTCAATCAACTCTCCAGCTTCAGTGTAGGCACCCTGCAAACCTCTGGGAAATCATCGGTGATGATCCTCAGTGCTTTGATAAGACTTTGCAGGCAGTGGAGCAAGCCTAGCAGCACCCCCACAGGCACCATCTTGAGACTTGTCTTCCTGCACTACTAACTGTCACTTTCATCCACCATTTTTTGCTGCTGGACTTCAAAAACTTAGTGACAGTGATTCATTCCAGAGAGGTAACTGTCCACATGGGACACCTGGTGGGCAATTGTGTGCATCTGTTTCTCCACAGCTAGTAATTGTAGGCTTCAGCCATGCCTAAACTATGCTTCCCTCCCCCCCCCCCCCCCCATCTACACTGCCATTAATTTGCCTGGCATACTACAAGCCTATACAGAGTTGTATGATACTCTTAAGGTTTAAAATTTGACATTTCTTGCTTTTTATCAAACTATTATAAAAATATTAATCACAGGATGGGCCGAAAACATACGAAATAATGTCTTACAACGAAAATATATTATTTGCCCCATCCCTTCAGAGGAGACCCAAAAGTTTGACTCTGATCAGTAGAACGGGAGACACCTGTCCTCCATTCCTCTTGATGCTGTTCTTAGTTGATTGTTAATTACTATCTATATTGTTATGTTATTGAGTGTTTATTTACATCTCACAACTATTAAAAATTTTAGGGAAAAATCTGTAAGATATCCAAATGTGGCAAAACTGAACTTTTTAGATCCTCAGATGTTAACCCTCAAATTGGAAAATAATATGGGCAATAGGAAAATAAGTTGCAATTTCTCTTTACAATCCAGTACAGTATTACATGGCATCCCTGAGAGTCATTTCCTATAATGTTAAGGGTTTATGCTCAGCAAAAAAGAGAGGGAAAATCCTAAAACAAATAAAACAATTACATCCAAATTTCTTATTTCTTCAAGAAACACACCGTAAAGGTTCTGATCCTATCCTCCCCCAAAAATTGTTTGAAGACCAATATGTAGTGGGGGGCATGGGAAAAGCCAAAGGAGTACTAATTCTCCTGGACAAATCATGTCCTTTCATGGTAAACAATGAATTTAGAGATGATGCTGGGTGCTACCTAATACTGATGGGGGACATTTGTGGCCAACCCTACACTCTAGGCACCTTCTATTCACCCAATACAGGTCAGCACCAATTTATGTCAGTTTTTTTTATATCATCTGAGGGGGCAAGCAGACGGGCGGCATGGGGCCGCCCCGGGAAGCTGCGGATCGGGGCCGAGGTATCCGCACTCCTCAGCCCCGCGGCACAGCGTCTCAGGCCCAGCGTGTGCAGACGCTGCAGCAGAAGTGCGTTGTCGAAGCGCCAGCCATGCGGAGGGCTGGCTGCTCCGATGACGTTTTCGGGAAGGGGTTGGGGCACCCAGCGTGAGGCTGCCCCTCCCCTTCCTGGCCTCAAAAACGGTGCTTTGCGTCGTCTGCTCAGGTGCTAAGTGAAATGGTTGGTGGTTACATAGTGTTGGGAGGTGATTCTAATGAAGTTTTTCACTCCTATCTTGATAAATCAAAACCTCCTAAACATGCAGGTCCAATCCCATTGAAGCAGATAATTAAAGATGCAGGATTACTTATCCCTTGGAGATCTCTACACCCCATAGAGAAACACTTCACCTTCTACTCAGCAGTCCATAAGATATATTCCAGAATTGATCTTTTTTTAAATCTCCAAGTCCCTGTTAGGTAAAATTTTAAATTCCACAATTAATCCAATTTTATATTCAGACCATTCACCAATAATACTAGACTGGGTGCTGGAAGGACTTGGCGGTTTAGCCCAGCACTCCTAACACATGACCCTTTAAAAAAGACCATAGAAAAAGCAATAGAAAACTTTTATCTAGAAAATAGATCTGAAAGCACCTCTGAAGCGCTACTATGGGACACTCTGAAAACAGTGCTCAGAGGTCAGTTTATACAGGAGGGCTCTAAACAAAAGAAAATCAAAGAAAAGAAATGCCAGGAACTGATTAAAGAAATTGAACTCTTGTCAGACTCCAACAAGAAGTCCCAAAACTCAAACATACTAAAAACTTTAGTAGAAAAAAGCTCAAATTGAAGAATTGGCAATACTTATTTGGAGTACTGAAAAAGATGAACTTTGGAAATAAATTTATTAGTATGCTAGAAAAGCTATACACAAACTCAGAGGCCTTAGTGACAATCAGGAGAATAAACTCCTCTACCTTTAAGGTCAAAAGGGGAACAAAACAAGGATGTCCCTTATCCCTGCTGTTATTTGCTATTGCAATAGAACCCTTAGCCACTTCAGTCAGAGAAAATGAAAACATAAGGGGACCCAAAATAGGAGGAACAACCCATAAATTAAATTTCTTTGCAGATGATGTGATTCTTCATAAAACAACCCAAACAATCCTTCCCTACCTTAAGTACCATATTAAACTCCTTTGATACTACTGCAGGTTTCTGAATTAACTACTCAAGATCTAAATTGCTGTATCTCAACATTGCTCATGAAGACCAACTGAACATTCAAAAAGCTACCTATCTCCTTTTAAAGTCCTCAAGATTTATTTAACTAGGAATCACCATTACAAAAGATTTCATTCAGATAATCCCCAGAAACTGAAACAAAATAACTAAATGGTTAATCTCTAAAACACCAGAATGGAAGAGATTGAAATTCTCTATTCTAGGCAGAATAGCCTTCATTAAAATGTTTATTGTCCCTCGCCTATCCTTTCTATTTCAAATGATCTCACTTCAACCACCACAGACAAAACTCAAACTTTGGCAAAATCTCATCAATACATTTGCTTTTAACCATAAGAGCCCCAGATTTAGGAAATTCACACAACACCTCTCTTACAAAAAAAAAAAAAAAAAAAAAAAGGGAGGGCTAGCAATGCCTGATCTTAAACTATATTTTGAAGCATTCCAACTTAGTCAAATCCCTCATTTAATTAAAAAAGATCAGAGCATACACTGGATTAACATGGAAATAAATTGCTACAGACATCAGTAAAGATATGGTCAAGATGGAAGCATGTTCTAGCACCAGATCCCTCTCCCATTTGCCCCTTCCTGGTCCACAAATCTTTCTATTCCCCTGATAAATTCAATCAATTCCACGGATGGGAACAACAAGGTGTATATTTTGTCTGAGACCTTTTTCGTAATGGCAGACCAAAAACAAATGACAAACTAACTTTAGATTTAGAGCCGTTAAAGTCTAGTTGGTTCCATGTCCATCAGATAATTGCTTTTATGCACAAATTAAAGGAAATAGGAGGATCACCTAGATCACTTACCTTATTTGAGGCATGATGTGTTTTCCCCTCCCAAAGCACAAAAGAACTAACATCTTTAATCTACAATTGTTTGATTTACCACTCTTACCAAAATGTCTGTGGCATAAAACTAACGTGGGAAATGGATTTGAATCTTTCAATTCCCATTTCAAAATGGATTACAGTTTGGTCTTCCACCCCTTTTAAATCCAGATCAGCACTGATTAGAGAAAATGCCTTGAAAATTATACATAGGTGGTATTTGACTCCAGTGAAGCTAGCCAAAATGGTTAAAAATGTTTCCTCCCAATGTTGGCATGGTTATAGTGATAATGGCATATTTCTACACATGTGGCTAGACTGCCCCCAGATAAACACATTTTAGCAATTAGTACTTGAACAAATTTCATTGATTACCAACCAAGAAGTAAAGTTATGTCCAGAAATGCTTTTGTTACCAATATATGTGGACACAAACTCAAATTTGAAACAAAAACCTCATAGATTTTTTTCATTGCAGCAGCCCATGTAGAAATTGCCAGATGCTGGAAAACAAGGGAGGTATCTTTAGATATGTGGTGGAAAAAGGTATGGGACCTGTGGTTACTCGAAAGTTAGACCAAAATCAGGAACTTTCATAGACAAATGGTATCCACTCATTGACTTCATAAACAAAGACAGAAACAAGAGAAGACAAATCTCCATCTCATCTGAACCTCTGGTCGGACATTCTGGACTAGATTTACACAAAGACAGCACTGGACTTTAAAATGACCACTCCCAAGAAGGAGACCCGCAACATAATTCAAAGTTGTGAGGTGAATTGTTTTGTTTTGATTTATTATTGTGATATATTTTGTACATAGTTGTTTACTTATAATAATAATTTTAAAAAAACATAAAAAATGAAAAAATGCTCTAGTTTGGCTTCCTGTTTAAAGTATGACATTACTGATTTTTCCTTTTGCCCTGAAAAATGTCTGCTGTTTTGTTTTTCAAGCTTCTTGGTGCAGTATATTAAACAAATTGTTCATATTATTGCTTCACTGAAAGAGATTCTGATGCAAATCTAGTGTCTTTATCACTTGCATAGCAGACTGACTTTATAATATGCACAGAAAAACTCATTTATGTTTGACATACAATTTGTCTAATAAGACATTTATGCAGAAACTTCTTAATTATTACTCTCAAGCAGTAATAGGAAAAAGCCAACTATTATATTTAACTACATTTTAATCTTTTGTGCAGATAAACACAAAGACTGTTCTGGTGTAACTTTACATCTGACTAATCAAAAGTAAGTGTATTTCCCACACCTCTCTTGTAAGTTCTTTCATATTTTATCTTATCTTTCAAAAATATATTAATGTGATATTTGTTATGGATTTTTCAGACAGAAGAACAACATTGTATTATAGGACTTGGTAGGACTGGTGAGGAAAAATTTACATCAGGTTTTTTAAAAATTGTCTGAGGGCATGGCTACATAGGCCATTTGAACCAGTTTTCCCCCTCCTTGTCCATCACCCTGTCCACATAACAAAGGTCAAAGCCTTGATTCAAGTGCAGACCATCTTCTTTTGTGAAGGTCAGCTCTGCACCAAATCTGGTCTATCCCTCCCTTAAATCAAAATTTTAAAAAATTACCAAATCTAGAGCACTTGACAGCAATGCTAGGTAGCTGTTTACATGCAGATCCTGCTGTGCCACCCACTACTGTCACTGATGGTGGCAGTCGCTCCCCCTGAGGTCACAAGATGCCCAGCCATGTGAGTGACATATTTTCAACCTCAGAGGGAGAGACTCATATCAGTGATGGCGCCACTGGGCTACACAGTAGGACACATGTAAACAGCCCCCCAGCATCACTATGGAGTGCCCAGGTAATGGGGAATTTTGGGCAACTTTGGGGCCAGAATACTTTGGGAGCACCCCATAGTGTTCTGGCCAGTGTAGATCCGCCCTGAGAAAATTTGCATTGACTAAGGGCCTGAACAGACTGCCAGAAATAATCCATCTTGAGACCACTTTAACTGTCCTGGCTCAGTGCTAGAGAATTGTGAGAATTGTAGTTTTTTTCTGAGACATTGTGCTTTCTCTGTCAGAATAAACAATAAACTACATTTCCTATGATTCCCTAGCACTGAGCCAGAGTAGTTAAGTGGTCTCAAGCTGGATTATTTCTGGCAGTCTGTTCAGGCCCTAAATTCAGGGAGGGCTTTGTCTTAGTCCTACTGGTGTCATAGAACAATGGAGAGCTTTCTTTGTGGCTGTTGCTAGGTTGTGAAATTCCCTCCCCTGGAAGTCTTAATTGGCCCCCTCCTTGCTCTCTTTTTACTGGGATGCAATGGCTTTTTGTTGTTGCTGCCCTGCCCGATTCGTCGGAACGGGAGCTGGGAACAATTTCACTAATTCTCATGGCAGCAAAAAGGGCCAATGAAAATGCTGCCCAAAACAAAGTCACCGCTTCGGGTGTGAAACACGTTGTCAGGAGGGATTGCCAAATCTCAACCAAAATGGAACCCGTTATTGGCAAACAGTTGTCACGAGCCACAGGGGACTCCCTAGACCATCCCTCCAAAGCCCTGCGATCCCTAAAGTGATGGTCAGGTCAGTGAAACCTCCCGCTCTAGAGTAAAATGCCAGGGCTGCCAACCTTTTCCTACTGGTAACTGGGGATAAACCTGACTGCCTAAGGTGGACTGCGAAACGGAGTACAACCTCCACCTTGAGGGGCCAAACCTCCTCGACATCTGGGAGTGGCTGGGAGACGAGACATCTGACACCTATCTGACAAGAAGTGTCTAAAGGCTCTCATTGCAAGCTGATACGACTTGCGTGTCAAAGGTGTAATGGACTGGAGAATTGCCTGTCAATTTCTACTCTCCAAGGCTCCATAGGTGTGCTAGTACCTCCAGTGGTTCGGCTGCTGCCTTGGGAGCCAGTTGACAAAACCTGCAAAACTGAAAACGCGAGAGGGCGTCCACCAAAGGATTTAGTAAACCAGGGACATGGTGAGCTTGGAACAAAACATTGAACTTCAAACATTGTGCCACCATATTCCTAACCAGTGCCATCACCCTAGCAGATTTGGAGGTCTGGGAGTTCACCACATGGACAACTGCTTGGTTATCACACCAAAACCACACCGTTTTATTTGCAAATTGATTTGGCCACAAATGAACTGCTACCACAATGGGGTAGAGCTCCAAAAACGTGAGGTCACGGGTCTACCCGTTGTCAACCCAAGACTGAGGCCAACCCTCGGCTGCCCACTGACCTTTCCAATACACCCCCAAACCATGGGCACCAGAAGCATTGGAGTGTACCTGAAAGTCTGCCCTCAGCAGCATTTCAGACCTCCAAAATGAAATACCATTAAATTGTTCCAAAAATGACTCCCAAATCTTCAAATCCTCCCGAATCCCACTAGTAATTCTAATGTGATGATGCGGGGCCGTCACGCCCCTTGTGGCATTATATAAACATGCACAAAATGCCCATCCCGGCACTATAACCTTACAAGCAAAGTTTAACAAACCTGTGAGGGATTGAAAATCGTGTAGCGTGGCCTTAGTTTTACCTCTCATTGCCTGCACCTGAAGCCTCATAGACATGAGCTTGTCAGCTGGGAGACGAGATAAACCAGCGACAGTGCCCAGTTTGATTCCAAGGAAAGTAAGATGGGTGTCTGGGCCCTCCGTCTTTTCCTCAGCCAAAGGAACCCCCATTTCAGTCATTAGAACCTGAAATGCCAACAGTCACGCCCACACACCTTGTGGTCCCAGCATCCCCAGCAAACAAAAAGTCATCAAGATAATGGGTAATTGCATGATTACCTGAACTCTTGATGGCACACCAATGCAAAAAGGTGCTGAATGCCTCAAAAGCCAAGCAAGAAATGGAACATCCCATTGGCATAGCTTTATCAAAATAATACATTTTCAAATTGAAAACCCAAGAGATCAAAATCATCTGGGTGTACAGGGAGTAGCCTAAAGGCAGATTTTATATCACATTTCACCAATAGGGCTCCCTTACCTAATGCTCTGACCATTTGCACCGCTGAATCGAAGGAAGCTTATTTCACTGATGCTAACTGAGGATCAATAGCATCATTCACAGATTCACCTTTAGGGTATGATAAGTTGTGGATTAACCGATACTCCCCCGGTGCCTTCTTTGGCACAACCCCCAGAAGTGACAACCACAATGTTGGCATTAGAAGATGTTTATGGGGCTCTGAAATCCTTCCTGATGCTAGTTCTTTGGCCAACTTATCCCTCACGATCCCCAGCAATCCCTCACTGAACATGCATTAGGTGTGTAGCGGTGAACCCTAGAACCAGAATAAGGAATACAAAAAACTTGTGAAAAACCGTTGAATAAATACTGTGCAGAGTCCTGGTTCTGGTAAATCCGCAACCATGCAACCAACACTTCCAACTTAATTGGTGTTGGTTCTTTTTCCTCCCTTTGGGAATGGCTGTGAGGCCCCAGACTTCTTACCTCTAAAACAGGATGACCCAGGTATTTGCCGCCTCAGGTGTTACATTTATGGTCAAACCTGCAGGGATGCCTCCTGCACTTACCTACATTGAAGTCCCAGCACAGTCTGGTTTGTTTTCTCTTCCCCCGTGCTAGGCCTTGCATACTGTCCTCTCGGCTGCGTGACCATAGGCACATACCCATTGTTACACCGGCTCGAAGGGGAGGCTCCCACCATAACATCCGCCCACAGCTCAGACTGCACATGCCGCCAAAACAAAGAGCGATCTAAGGCGGCCCTCATCCTAAACTGTTCATCATATTGAAGCCAAGCAGACCCCCTTGAATTAAAGTGGCAATTAGTATATGCCTTGATTATTATCTCCTGCTATTTGGATAAATCAGGAGACCTAGAGGGCTCTCTTTCTTCAATAACTCCCCTATATATAGTAAAGCCCATTATCCAGTTCACCAAATTTATTTCAAGCTTAGGGCATTTGTGGGCCTGGAATTCCTTCGGAAGGCTGAACACAACCCCATCTTTTACCATGATCCTCAGCTCAGGATCACGAAACGTGAGGGAAAATAAATGAATGTATTCCCCTTTCCATATTCTCTCCTTAGTAGTAAGAGGGAGGTGTGAACTAAGAGAAGTGGACATCCCAGCATAAGGATTGCACTCGGCCGTTCTGTCTACCCCGGCCAAACCCAAAGCTCCCACGGACGCCACTCCCCTTGAATCACCTCCAAAGCAACTGAAGTCTGCTCAACCTGCATCCTCGTGTCAGAAACCTGAGCAAGCCCAGGAGTTGTCAAGGGTGCCCCCACCAACGCAGAGACAGGGCGTTCAGAGACAGAGCTGTGCCCAACCTGGCCACCTGGAGCCCATACCGAGGCAGGCCATGAAGCGAGCAAGTTAGAAGTATGAGACAAGCCTGAGCTCGATGCCTGGTGAGAAGCATCACCAGGTGCTTGCAGAGCTCCCACTGAGTGTGATGCAGTGGTGTTGTGACATGGAAGCACTTGCCATATCTCTGCTGGAAGCCTCAGAAGTTTCAGGAGTCAGCCCCACCACCTTGACCTGAAACAACCGCCCTTTGTACAAAGTTATATAAATCCACCAAAGTGGGCTGTTCTGACACAGGGGCAGGTGCACCCTGTTGTCCCACTCCAGGAACTTTCCTCAAAAGCTCCATTACATCAGCTACGGTTGGATACCCAACCTCCATAGCTGAGGTAGTAAGGGGATCACGTGCCGAGTCAACCAAAGGTATGTCAGGTAAAGATTGATTATTTCATACTTTGGTCCTCAATTGAAGAAGTGCTGGCTGGGGTCCTGAGTTGGCACCCTGGGCCCCCCTCTGAGCTAACTGCTTGCAGACTGCTACACAAGCCTGCATGGTCCGGCTCAGCTGCGCTAAGTGTGCTGCGATTTCATCATCCCTGCTCAGAGGATTAGAAGCCTGCTTAGGCGCTGACTGGCTAGTACTAGGGCCAGCCAAGGCTGCGCGCCGTTTGGACTGTGCCTTACTGCGAGGCATGGTTACCAATAAGGCAGTATTAACAATTTAAGCAATTTTAATTGGGATGTAGTGTTCCTTTATAGGCTACACCCGTGAATAGGGAATTAAGAAACAAAATGGGCCAATTAGATAGTAGAGCACCTTTGTGTTGATTGCAGCAGGCTTAATAAGGATGGTAGCCGAGGTTGGAGTGTCCCTGAAATGAAATAAACCCCTCAGGCAGCAACCAATTAATAGCTTAATGTTTAATTTTTTTTAAAAGCCCACACAAAACAGAACCTCCTCTCCCGAAGGGGGAATGTAAATAAACACAACCAGAGCAATTCAGCACCAATGGCACGTGTCCCATAAATAAATACCACCTATACCACAAGGTGGCACCAGTAGGCTACAGGGTTTCCCACAGTTCCAAACAGGGACACCAAAAGACCCCCAGGCCAGAACCACTGGCGATGTAATGAGGGCTTAGCAAGGCCTTGTCCTCCCTCAAGGCCGACCACCACCACGAGCCACTCCAAAACCAGAGTAATGGAGCCAGCCTGTCACCCCCAGCATAGGCTGAGGCCTAGGCCCCAGTCCAGTCAATGGAAGGGTGCACCTTCCCCCGCCCCTCCGGGCTAGCCCATGCTCCCCGAGGCCTTGCCTGGCCCAGGAGCCAAGGCCGGGCTGGTCTGCCCCAGGAGGCAGGCCGCCTAGGCCGCGCAGGTCTCACCCCGGCCCTACCACACCGGGGGACCACACCCTCCTGGGTGTCGCCAGGCCCCGGGAATCGGCTGCCGCTCTGCGAACAGCTGACAAGGCCACGCCCGGGCCTGAGCCTCCAAAGGCTCCAACTGGGCTCAAATCCCAGTCCTGAAGCTGCCACACCGCACTCAACAACACTGCTGCGCGCAGCAGCTGCCAGTACCCAATACTGCAGTCGAGTGTCTTGCTCGACTGTAGCGATGAAAATGGCTGCCACCACATGGTGGCCGAGGGCTAAATCGCCCTCAAACCTCGTGGGTAATCTCGTGAGACGTAAAGCCTCGCAAGCTTACCCAGCGTGCCTTGGATCCCGCGGGATCCAATCCGATTGGCTGGGCGGCTCAGGAAGGGCGGGACTTCCTGTCCGTCCAGCCAATTAGGCATCGGCCTCCTTTTAGGGGCCGGCACAACAGAGAATCCCTCCCGACATGTCGGGGGGGGTGTCTTTGCCTTTGCTCCCAGATTGAGAAAAAGGCAAGATGATCGATAGATAAATAGATAGATAGGCAAGACAGATTGAAGGAGACTAGTTCCTTTAGTTTTGAGACATAGCTTATGCTCACTTCCTCTTCCCCTTCAATAACATTTCCCCATAAACCAAAACAGTTCATTCAGGTTCAAGTGAACAATTTCAACATACATGATCTGCATAGTTGTAGTAGTTTGATATTGGATTGCCATGGCTCTAACATATGAAATAATAGAATTGTATTCGGGTGACATACTTAAGAATTCTCTGTTACAGAGCTCTAGTGCACTCTGATGAACTATAGCACATTTCCTTTACTCCCACTTTTGATCTCAATTGATTATTTCATTCATTGAAAGAATCACTTTGATCTGATTCATATACTGAGTGAGTAATGAAGCTGCAATAGTTTTGGTGAGGACCCGTTTTCTTCAGAATGAACCAAGCTCTTAATGAAGAATATTTATGTTTGTATGAGATTATTCCTCCTCTCAAGAATCTCACATACTTCTGCCCAGATAGGCAGCCATGCAGAGACCTGGTGCTGAAACAGATGATCCATTAAGTGCATGATTGCATTTGCCTCCCCATCACTTTAAAGGAGCAGACAGGAGTGGAGGAAGGGAAGGAGATTCAGGACTATAGCCTGAGGAGAGGTCAAACTTCCAACAAGACTTGGGATGTCTTGTTGAAAATCCATGGGAGAGGAAAAAAATATGAGCCACTTTGGGGCTATTTCATATCAATAAAATTAAGTAATTAATTAATTAATCTTACTTAAGGTCCAGTAATTTAGGCTGCATAGGTTATTGAAACAGAAATGAAAAAGCAGCTGGATGATAGTTTAATTTATAGCCTTGCTCACAAATCAACCAGTAGGAAATGTGTTCAGGGTCAATAGTTTTGATAAAGACGATAATGAACAATGTTAATATGTAGATTTTCCTCCCTCCTCCCCCAATGGTGAGGTATTGTAAACTCTCTCAAATATTAACATATCTTAGAATATGAGTAGCTAACTTGGGATCCTAGGAATTGCAGGGGGTCTGTGAACTTGGATAAGGGAAAAATTATATAGAGTACCAAAGGTTTTCACTAATCTTTGAATGAAATTTAGCATTTCCTTCAACTGTGAACATAGGCCACAAACTACAGTAGTATTAGCAGTGCTTGTGGCTTTATCAACAGTAGAAATCAAGAGATTTTCATGTCAAATTACAATATCATGAAATATCATTTATACTCTTCACTACTGCAAAATTCTGAAAAGAGATCCACACTTCGCCAGACTGTATGAGGGTCCATGTCACCTCCTCCTGTTTTAAACCCAGTTCATATGTTATTAAGACAGGGAAAGCAAACATTTAATTGACTTGTTTTCCACATTACAGCAGATTACAAGTGCTAACCAGGAACTGTTCATCAAATCTCTAGTGGCATCTTGAACTTTTGAAGCCATTTTACCATAGTTGAGATGTGCAAATCCTCACTTTTGCAATTTAGAATAGAAGTGTGAGTAACATATGTCTGCTTTCCCTGACTTTTAGTAATGGTGCACCGACTCTGACTTCACAATGTCATTTACATGAATGCCTCTGTACAATGTAATAGTTTGTAGCAGTTCATTGATCTGCATGATGCAGATCTGTGTATGCCAAACTAAGGAAGATTAAAATTTGAAAAAGTATTGCCCCATTTCAAAATGCTAATATTGATAGTTGTTTTACTTTTTTAAAGGATGAAGGATGTTTTATGCAACTTACTAATTTAGATTCATGATTATTTTTTACTTAAAGGCAGCCTATGATTGCTGGCATGTACCTTATGATGTCCATGGATACTGTCATACCACCAGGAGAGAAAGGTAACTGAAATAGCTAAATTCCTGTCCCTCATTCTTTATAGTTCTTACATCCAAAAGTATGATATAAATTCACAGAAGATTATAAAATAGTCATTGCGGGCCACCCTGGTAGCAACATGGCTTATGTATAAATTTCAATAAGTAGAGTACCAAAGGTATTAAATATGATATTCAAGCAGAAAAAGACACCTGATATATAGTTCAATATGTATGGTGGGCAAACATCTAAAACAATATGAATTATAACATCAGCAATTAAAAGTTATCAAACTTTAAATGTGACAGCCATTGAATATCATGAAAACCATTTCTCTTTTATATAAGTCTTTATCAAGTTCACATGAAAGAACTCTAAAGTCTTGGAGGGAGAAAAATTATTCTGTGTTGAACTTTGAAACAGTTACTGCTGGGATAAAAGCTAAAATGTGCAGAAAGAATGGCATCCTTTAATATTAAGATATATCTTTGATAGTTTTCAAATGTTCATTCATCTTGGAATACCTATGTGATAGCAGTTTTGTTTTAATGTTGTGGAAATTTGTATGTGTGCACATGTTAAAGCTTTTTAGTTTCAAGGCTAAGTAATATTATTTTTTCTCATTATTATAGGAAGCTGGTCAGTTTTTTAATATGATAACAAAGTTCAACATCTCGTATCTACTCTCTGTTTAGTTTCCAGATTGCATTTTAATATTAATTGCATTTAGAAGTAACAGTAAACTATGGTCCAAAATACACTGCAGAAATAATCCAGTTTGAAACCACTTTAACTGTTCTGGCTCAATGCTTGGGAATTGGAGTTTTGTGAGACATTTAGCCTTCTCTGTCAGAGAGCTCTGGTGCCACAACAAATGATAATTCCCAGGGTTCCCTAGCACTGAACCAGGGCAGTTAAAGCAATCTTAAAGTAGATTATTTCTGCAGTGTTTTGGACCTATGGGACTGAGTCTCAGAATTGCTCAAGCCCCCCCCCCCTTTCTAATCCTCTCTCAAAGGAGATAGGAGGGTTTTTTTCTTGTTTTTAATAAACTGTCTTTAGTAAGACTCACTGGCTTTTAAAGCTTGTATTAAACAAAACCAAGTTTGAAGTTGACATGTTTCGGTAAAACCTATATTCAAAAATTATCTGGACTTAGATGTGGTGCTAAAGTGCAGTTAATTAAACATGCATTTAGGTAAAAATGCAAGGTTCTGATAGTCTGATAGCTGTACAATCATGTGGGGTGTGTGTGTGTGTGTGTGTGTGTATGCAGGTCTCTGATCTTCACTTTGATATAGTCCAACCATTGAGAGAGGGGTTTTTATGATGTTGATGTTGCAATATTATCCTGTTTATAATTCCTTCCTTTTAAAAATAGGTTTGTTATGAAATATCTCCTTCGATTTATCTGTTGGGCTGCATCCAAACTTTTCTGCATACTCCAGCTCACAAGTGAATAGATGTGTTAGTAGAGTTGTCCATTGATTTAAATAAATAGATCAGCCTTTAAGAGCAGTGTGTACATTTCTTACACATCAGATGAAATAGTCACTGTTGTGTTTCCAAATAGTTAATTTAAATTTAGTATTGCAAAAGGAATTCTAATTAATTATTTAAACATCAATATGTATATGTCATTTTCCTAATCTTTTAAAAATGTTTTTATATCTGTTTATCAACAGTGGTCAATGCTGATATTGCTTGTCATTATAAAATGTACCCAATGCACCTATTTGCCTATAGAGTACACACCCATCACCTAGGTAAGTTTTTTTCAGTTACTGAACGTTGTCTTTCCTAGCTGTTTAAGTTGCTCCATTGAACTATGCAGGACCTATATCTGTTTAGATATGGAAGGGCTCATACTGTAATTTAGCTGTAATTTAGGTGAACCCATATTATCTGAATTAAATACTGAATGCCAATGTTTGTTGATTTAAATTTGAAGAGATGTAGGACAATGCATGTTCTATACAGCCATTTTCCTCATAGTATACAGAACAATACAATACAGGTTTGAGCATTTGACTATGACTCTGTAGACTAGGGTTGGCATCACCACTCAACCATGGAAACCCACTGGGTGACCTTATAGCAATAGCAAGTCACATTCTCTCAGCCTTAAAGGAAGGCAAAAACAAAACCTCTCTGAACAAATCTTGCCAAGAAAACCTGTATAGGTTCACACCAATGTTGCCATAAGCTAGAAATGACTTTAAGAGACACAACAACAACAACAATTTCTTGTAAAACACAGGCCATGTTCCCATGCAATGCAAATATGACAAAAGCTCAGTTTAAAACATAAAGTTACAACAAGCTAATAAATGCTGATATGGACTGCATGTTTTGCAAAGGGCCAGAGCAGATGGTGGGAAGGAGCAGCCTGAGTCCTCTCTGGCTCAAAGTGGATCTGGACCATGCCAGTTACATAGCCCACTCCCGAAGCAGGCTGCAGCTGCAGGACCAAACCCATGCTGCCAGGAGCCAGATTATCCCAACTCCTTTTTGTTTCAGCATGGTTTCTGGCCACTTTGGCGGCATCCGTTATTTGAACACTACATCTCCAAAGCAGCTGGAAGCCTCTGCATTTGGTCCATCTGTTCTGGGCCCATGTTTTCTGAAAATAGCCATGTTTGGAATTTGATAGTTGGGACAGCAGACATTTCTTGTAATAAAGTACAAGTGTTAAAGATATGTGAACCAATTACATTAATATATTAATTAAATTTGCCCGTTAAATGATGAGTAAAAACAATGGGCTAGATCCAATGCTGTGTTCACATTGTTGGGACCTGCTTTTCTGCCTTTGCCCCCTTCATAGGCATCCAAGCTGCAAGGAGGGAGAGGGACCCCTTTCACAATTTCACTGCCAGTAGCACATTGGTAGCCACGGTTTATAAAAACAGTGTTCTTAACTTTGTTTTTAGATTATGGGTTTGTGTGTGGCAGTCCATGAAGAAGGGCATTAAATGCAATGTATGAGAGAAGGAAGATTGTCTTTTTTAAGATAGTGGCCATAAATTATAGTTGCATCACCAACTTCTATTTAAAAATATATTTTTAAGAATTCATTAGACTACTCTCCTAGAAGATTAATTAGTTAAATGTTTAATACTGTTATGAAGTCTTAGTGGAATTTGCGATGATAGGGATATAAATAGTCATCCATTTCATCTTCATGAACAAGTGCAAATAATTTTACCATTTTCCTCTTCACCGTGAGAAAGTCCTCAAAAACTGCAGTTTTTAAAGAGTATTTATCGTTTGGGACTTAATCTGTGCAAAAATGCACATTTTATGGAGGGAACACAAGTTTTCTTGTAAATAAAAGAATTTCACAAAAGAAAATAAAAGCATTTCACTTTGTAGCATTTTCTGTGAAGAAAATAACATTTCTGTTTTCTACACAAAAACTCAAAATACACATCAAACTCGCTTCTCTAGAATTGTTGTTCTTAGGGTTACCCAACACTCAAGAAACCCATTTTCAAAGCATTTTAAAAATATTTTTGAATATTGTGGGCACTCCAAATTTGCTGGTGTTAAGGATGAAGGACCCCCATGAAAGTGGAAAATCCACAAATAAAAAGCCACTGTTTTTTCTCCCTTACCTGAGAGAATCATGATGGAAAATCTGTTGTCAACATCCACCAGAAGGTGACCACAGGATCATGCTGGGAGACCTAGATTTTCCATTGTGATTCTATTATCAACCTCTAGCAGAGTCGTGCTGGAGAACCTAGAGATTCCTAGAGATAACATATTACTCAAATCTGTGAATAATCAAATCCACAAAATTCAAAGCTCCAAATGTGGAGAGCTGACTGTATATGCTGATTGAGAGAGTTCATATGTATATGCTGGAGAGGGGGATTACATCAGCCTTTTGACATTTTTGATTGATTAAAAACAGAATCAGTAATCAATTTAACATATTGGCTTTCAGCAGTGGCTCTTTCTAAGCATGAAACGGTGAGTAGAATAGCTGTTCCAAGCTAAAATGGTGAAAAATCATTTGCTGAACATGTGATATTAAAATGTATTTATTTTGTTGTTGCAGGAAAAGTTGTAAGTGGATATAGAGTCAGAGATGGTCAGTGGACACTGATTGGCAGGCAAAGTCCACAGTTGCCACAGGTATGTTGATCTAGAGATTTGGGGAAATAAAATAGTTATTGGTTACATATCACATATTCCAGGAGAAATTGCAGTCTAAATCCATTTCTTTGTGTTTCTGGTGTTTCTTGGAATTGAGTGGACAGTTGTGCAGTTTCAGGCCAAACCTATTAAAAATAGATTAACTTTCATTAAGCTGTTCAGATTTCATGCAGTTTTTGTTTCCTCATTTGTAAATGTGGACCCTTACAGTGGTTATCAGGGACAGGCCATGAAAAACAACCCATCTGGACATTTGGGCTGGGGGAGTCTCCAAGATAAGGGGGAAGCAAGAAGTAACAGGACTGGAAGAAAACCACTTAGCTTCAGTGTGTAAAGAAGCAGTCCATGTGGCAGAGAGCATGGAGTAAATAAAGGATTACATAGAGTGGTAGAATGGTAATAAAGGGCTACTTGGGGTAGCTTATGCCAACTATTGGCAGCTTTCCTGTGTGAATAGCAAACTATCATACCATTTCACACATTGTTTTTGCAACCTCCTTTCCTTTCAAGGGTTTGTGCAAGTTGGGGGTGCTGTTCCAGAAAACGGTTTCCAAAGTATATCCTTGGATCCTAGCCATTGTTTTCCCCTTCCATTCTTCTTTCCCTCTTCATTCCTTTTTCTGTTTGCAGCTCTGGGTTTATGCCATAATTTACATATTTACTGCCAAGTGGTCATACTATGTAAAATATTGTGAAGTGATCTGATGCATACTACTGAAAGAAATTGTACTTCTTTTGCATCATTTTGGAACAAATTACAGATACAGCGCATGTCAGCTTCAGCCATCAAAAAAGTATCTCTTTTACTGCTTGGTATTTGTTTTTGTTTTTCAGTTTTGGCAAATAAAAAATAATATGATGGTAACCTCAATTACTGCTGAAGACATGACAGAGTAGAGAAACCTCAATAATCTTTATAGAATCCCATTTAAAAAAATTGCTAACATTACTGTATAGTATATTTTGTTATTAAACATGGATGGAAAAGATAGCTTCTAACTCTAGTTTTAACCTTACATGATGGCTTGGATCTTCAATGACTGTTTCTCTGCACCACTTTTTGAAGGAAGAACATTTCCTCCTCAGAGCTACTTTGTGCCTCACAAAGAAGATTTGTGCATTTAGTGGATTTACATGTTAAGGATTCTAGAACTTCCCTGCATCATAAAACAGAACATAACCAGTGGCTATTTATTTTGCCAATAATCCAGGCTTAAGAAGTGCACCAAATTCCATAGCAACAAAGATGACAAACATGGTTCATTTTTGCAAGACTAATCAAATTAAAAATATTTGCAAAATAGATAGTGCACCCCTTCAGATAAGTTTCAGGTCATTGATAGCAACATTTTTGGTGGAAACAGGACTAGATAGATTATTCTTCATGATTATATAATATATCCAACATGATTCCATGGCTGCAGTTGAGAGCAGAATGTTAATAAACTTTAGCAATGTGTAACTTCTTATTTTTAAACAGTCTAGTAGAATTTGTGCTCCTTGGAACCCTGAAACCTCTTCAAAATAAAAAAAAGTATTTTTATGTGGTGATAGTTTTTCAAGGAGTCATTGATAAAAATATTGCATGTGCCTTTCAAAAATTTCTTGAGCTCAATCCTCTGATTTCTCTTTACTTGTGGAAGTTCTTAGGTAATTCTGTGAGGTGTGTTCTGAAGAAAAGACATTCTAATAATAAATAGATAAATTACACCCCTGTAATCAGAGGTATGGAAGAAAACCTGTATTATGCTAGTCTGAAATGCTTGTCCTTTTCTATTTTCCTTCTCAGGCATTTTACCCTGTAGATAATCCTGTAGAAATCAAGTATGGAGATACTCTGGCAGCAAGATGTGTTTTTACTGGTGAAGGGAGATCTTCAGAAACCTATATTGGGTATGTGTGTCTCTGTTTAAATTTTCTTAATGGTTGTGTCCAGTGTGTTTTTAAGAGCCAAAGTCATGCTTAGTTGAATACCAGAGCAGTCAACTGAGGCATGTTGCTATATATTCTCATGAATTTAAATTAGCTGATTAGAGAAACATTTGCTCTCTACTGCTGTTGTTGTGAATATGGCATGATCCCTCATGACTACCCACTTCAATATACAGTTCAAAACATTACTTAGAATCACAATATCTCAAGTACCACCCTTTTCTATATTGAGCTGACATGCCCCTTAATATCTGCCTCACTAACATTTTGTGTCCTGTCAGAGTCAAAAGTGAGTGGACATCAAACCTCCATATGTTGTCTTCTTAGCTTTGGAATTCTCTCTTCAACAACATTTGGTGCTGAACTTTTTGACACAAAGTTACTTTCCCATAATTCATCTTATTTTATTTTTACTGTTTATGTTGGCTATCCTGTTTGTGTTTATTATTATCATCACTATCATCTTTATTTTCTTACCTTTTTACAAAAATGGTATTCAAGGCAGCTTACAATTTCAAACCATTACAGTATAGCCAAAACAAATGAAAAGTGAACATTAAAACAGAATTAAATCATTAATTATTTAAAACAATTTAAAACAGAGACTTAGAAAGATAAAAAGCTTGAAACCCTGTTCTTTTAAAACTTTATCTTCTAAAAGCCTGTTGAGATAAAAAGGTCTTTGTCAGCAGATGGAAGAAGAGCATTCTGGTCTCCTTGGGAAAGGAGTTTAAGAACATAGCAGGAGTGACTGAGAAGTCCCTATCTGGCGTCTCCACCAACCATGCCTGTGAAGATGGTGGGAAGGAGGGAGGAGCCTTCCTGTGCAAATAATTAAATGCATATTGATTGCTATGCAGTAGAATTGTCTAAAGTATGGGACAAGGTTTTCCACATTTTTTAAAAAAAATCTAAATTTGCATCAGACATTATTGCAGCGATTGAAGTGATGTAGAATAGAAGCTTTCCCCAACTTGATGTCCTGATCTTTTAGACTATAGTTGCCATCATCCTTGACCACTGTTCATGCTTTCTGGAGTTTCTGGAAGTTGTAATCTAAAACACTAAGAGGACACCAGGTTCCAGAAGGCTGCGGTATGTAGCAATGCATGTGTGAACCCCCTGCACTGATGTCTATACTGCAACTTAATACAATCATCATTTTTCTATGCTACTCCATCTCTCTTCATATGAATGAGAATAATGTGTGTTCATGTCTCCTACTGGGAGTAGGAGATTAGGATTAGGGCCAAGGCTGCCCCACTGCTCCCAGCATCAGTGTGACTGTTACCAGGCATAAGCCCTTGCTTAAATAATTATTTTTAAAATTATATAAGAGCATTTTTATACACGACACATAACAGAACCTTCCGCAAACACTTGTGTTTTGCAGGTAAAAACAATAAAAAGACAAATAAGGCCCTGCAACAAAATATTTTGCTATGACATACTTCTGTACAAAGTGCCATTTGCTCATTTTTATTCCCCCCCCCCATTTTCCCCTCCTCCTTGGAGTTTGAGTGAATCTGTCCTAGCTATGTTATATCTTATATCTTCATTAGGACTTGGATTAGCACTAGGAGTGAATATTAACCAATTGGCTGTGCTATGAGCACTTCTGACCAAAGGAATGTTTCACAATATCTACTTGGTGTGAGAACTAGCAGACACCTGGTTAATATTCATTCCTAGTGCTGCTACCTTCCAGAATCTTCAATTATTATTTTAATTGGCTCTGTGAAATGGCTCAAATGGTATAATGATTTTTCTGAAATGTTGAAACTTTTCTTTCCTAGTCATCATGTAGAATAATTGTTCCATTGAGTTCATAGTCTTCAGCTTATTCAGTTGCAGAGCCAATCTTCTGAACATTTTAAAAAAGAAAACATAGCTGCTCTTTTTTTATAACATATATAGCCTTTATTGTATCTATCAAGTGTGCTAATCTGTTTTAACAAGATTATTTAAAATGTATTAGTGTATATAGAGATTAATTACCATACTGTTATGTGAATAGATTAAGTCCAATGAAATGGCTGATTTTTTATATATATCATATTTTGTCAGGACCATGAGAGGAATTTGTAATCTACCATGGTTATACAATGCATCATTCTCCTAGATGAGGCAGAAAGCATGGTGGAAGAACCATATTCTGAGACTAATATTAAGTGAGTCTCCAGGGCCAAATGGACTCTATCCAACAAATAATCTCAGAGACATTTAGGGACTCTGCAGATGGCGCAAAGTGTCATCTTGGAACCAGGGAAGGGGAAGGGCATCCGGACGCCCCAACCCCTTCCTGAGGAGATCATCAGAGTGCCCACCATTGCACACGGCGAGTGCTCCAATGACGTCCTCCTGGCCCAGCCTCTGCACAGGCTGAGCCAGAAGAGATGCGTGACAGGTCTTCTGGTGCCCTTTCTGGTCCTTGGGAAAGGAGCAATATTTTAGTGCTCCTTTCCCAGCTGCCAAAAGGGTGGATTGGGGCCCTAATCCTCAGCTTCTCGGGGTGGCCCATGGCCGCCCGTCTGTAGAGGCCCTTAATAATCTTTCAGAATTCTTGGAGAACAGGAGAAGTCCCCAGCAGACTGGAGGAGGGCAAATGTTGTCCCCATCTTCAAAAAGTGAGAAAGAGAGGATCCAAACAATTACCACCCAGTTAGCCTGACATAAATACCAGGAAAGATTCAAAAACAACTCATTAAACAGAGAGTGTAAGCAATTAGAAAAGAATGCCATAATCACAAAAAGTCAAAGACTAAACTTATCTCTCTTTTCTTGATAAAATTACCAGCTTGGTAGATTAAGGGAATGCTGGTGGACATAATGTATCTTGATTTCAGTAAGGCCAACAAGGTGATAGGGTATTCTGACAAACAAGCTGGTAAAATGTGGGCTAGACAATGCTACTGTTAGGTGGATTTGCAACTGGTTGAACTCAGAGGGTGCTCACCAATGGTTCCTCTTCATCCTGGAGAGAAGTAACCAGTGGGGTGCCACAAGGTTCTGTCCTGGGCCCAGTGCTATTCAACATCATTATCCATGAATTGGATAATGTAATAAAAAGGCATGCTTATCAAATTTGCAGATGACACCATATTAGGAGGAGTAGCTAATACCCCAGAGGATGGGATCAAAATTCAAAATGACCTTAACAGGTTAGAAAGCTGGGCCATAACTAACAAAATGAATTTCAACAGGGAGAAACGTAAGATACTACATTTAGGAGAAAAAAATTAAATGTACAGATATAGGATGGGTGATACCTGGCTTGACAACAGAACATGGGAAAAGGATCTAGGAGTCCTAGCAGACCATAAGTTGAACATGAATCAACAGTGTGATGCAGCAGCTTAAAAAGGCCAATGTGATTTTAAGCTGCATTAATAGAAGTATAGTATCTAGATCAAGGGAAATAATAGTGCTACTGTGTTCTACTTTGGTCAGGCCCCACCTGAAATACTGTGTCCAGTTCTGGGCACCACAATTCAAAAAGGGTGTTGAAAAACTGGAGCGTGTCCAGAGGAGGGCAACTAAGATGGTGAAGGTTCTATGAGGAACGACTTAGGGGATTGAGTATGTTTAGCCTGGAGAAAAGATGGTTAAGAGGTGGTATGATAGCCCTGTTAAAATATTTGAAGGGATGTCATATTGAGGAGGGAGCTAGTTGTTTTTTGCTGCTCCAGAGAGCAGGACCCAGAGCAGAGGATGCAAACTACAGGAAAAGATATTCCACCTAAACATTAGGAAGAACCTCCTGGCAGTACGAGTTGTTTGACAGTGGAGTCTCCTTCCTTGGAGGTCTTTAAGCAGAGGTTGGATGGTCATCTGTCTGGGTGCTTTGACTGTGTATTCCTGCATGTCAGGGGATGGACTTGATGGTCCTTGAGGTCTCTTCCAACTCATTGATTCTATGAATATCAAAAAAATGGGGGAGAGGGAAACATATATCTGCTCCATCCCATAGGT
Organism: Phrynosoma blainvillii; assembly: GCA_026167975.1. Taxonomy (NCBI): domain Eukaryota; kingdom Metazoa; phylum Chordata; class Lepidosauria; order Squamata; family Phrynosomatidae; genus Phrynosoma; species Phrynosoma blainvillii. The sequence goes on from JANUYF010000002.1 coordinate 72,464,850, forward strand.
TTATAAATCTGGTGTTCAAAATGGAAATCATAACAGAGGTTAAGTGTGGTGAAAGAAAAGTAATAATCTTTGGATGCATTTTTGAAAAAAAGCTTTAAATGGTCTCTAAAAGGTGTTTACCTCTTCAAGGCTACCTTACCTGGTTGTTTCACTTAACATGTGTATATTGTTAGTTAGCTATGAAGCCCTGGTAGCTCAGTGGTTAAATGTCGTTACTGCAGCCATAGTGTTGTGAGTTTAATCCCAGAGGGCTCCATGTTCACTCATCCCCCCATCCTTTCGGAGGTGGGTAAAATGAGTGACCAGCTTGTTGGGGGCAATTGGCTTACATATTGTAAACTGCTTAGAGAGTAGGTTTTTGTGGGTTTTTCGGGCTGTGAGGCCATGTTCTAGAAGAATGTATTCCTGATGTTTTGCCTGCATGTGTGGCTGGCATCTTCAGAGAAAGCTGGCATGGAGGTGTGTGGGGAGGTGCTTAGAGAGTGTTGAGTTCACTCGTAAGCAGTATAGAAATGCAAATTCTATTGCTATTGCTATGTTAGTTTTAGATAAAAAGTCTGATGGAAAATGTTGATGTTTCTTCCTTTTTGTGGTACAGGTACCTATCCCTGGTCTTTACATGTTATTTTTGTCTTTGGTACCAAATTTTCTGTTAAAGATATAATGCCCATGAACCTATCTGGTTTATTAACTGACGTATACTTGTAAAACATGCAACTAGTTGTACTAAATCAGCTTCTTCCCAACCTGAAATAGAAGTAACAATTAGTGCAGAGGAGGAGGGAGTGAAGCTGAACGTATTATGGATATACTTCAGCAAAAGAAATTAAACTAATGATATATCAGGTACAGCTCTCTTTAGGTATGTGCCCCAAAAACATTGTTCTTTCAGGTATAGTCATTTTTGTTAAACATAAGGAAGGATGTAGTATTATCTTTACATTATTACAAATAAGCCAGTAAAATAAAGCTTTGGATTTGTTTGAATATAATTAACCCAAAGTGCTAAATCAGATGCCATTTTTAGAATATTGGAAAGTTTTCCAGAAATTTTTCTGGGAAAAAATATTCTATTCCCCCCCCCCCCCCCCCCCAGAAAAACCCACATCATTGAAGCATGGTTCTAGCATTTGAGGCTTTGGGGTTTGCTTGCTTTTTTACATTTTTTCAATTGTTCCACATCTCTTCAACCTCTCAGAGACTACCCATTTTTGAAATGTGCTTGGTGTTAATGTATCAGAGAACATTTCACTGGACTGAGCAGGGAAGGGATAGTAGGAGGAAACTGGTGGTGATAGGAAAATACTGATCCAAAAGAGTGGACAGGCAGATACTGGAAGGGAAACTACAGGAAAAGAGCAAAGTACAAGAAAAGATTCCATCTCAACATTAGGAAGAACTTCCTGACAGCAAGAGCTGTTCAACAGTGGAATACACTGCCTTGGAGTGTGGTGGAGTCTCCTTTGGATGTTTTTAAAACAGAGGATGGTTAGCCATCTTTCAGTAGGGCATTGATTGTGTATTTCTTCATGGGAGGGAGTTGGACTGGATGACCCTTGAGGTGTCTTCCAAATCTATGATTCTGTGATCCTATGAGTATCCTCCTCAGGGAGGATAGAGACAGCAAGGCTGAGAAAAAGAAACCCAAAGAGTGAAGTCTCAGATACAACTTGCTCAAAGGAAAAACATATAGGTAGGTAGGTTCTGGAATCAAGCAGGACAGTGGTTGGCTTAGGTCATGCCCACCTCTTTCAGAAGGTTAACCATGGGGGAATATAACAATTAATGTGGCAGTTTAAAATCTAGGAAGATTTATTTGGCATAAGGTTTGGTGGATAACTATCCATTTGGTTGGATCAAATTCCACAAGGGAATGGCCATTGCTGAGGTAATTAAAGTCTCTCATCACCATTTCTTTTCCATCCACACAGCATCAGATTTATTTCCAGTGTTATCTGACACTTTATTAACAAAGAAATTGTTGTTAAATATATGACAGTATTTTATCTGCCATAACTACCCAGTATGCCATGTTTGAAATCATGGCAATGTTTTGTTCCTGCTGACATGTCTAGATGGGTTAGCTTACTCCTCAGCTGCACATCATTGCTTTGCCTATATATTTTAGAGAGGTTGATGTTCTCTGACAACTGTGTAAATCAGATGATGGGAAACGAGAATAAATTAAAAGAAGAGAAAACTAAAACAGAGTTTATTGAGGCCTGGTAGCTTTCTGTGGTGGTCAAGATATTTCATATTGTCAAAAGGCTGAAATATCAATTCTCTTTCTGGAAGGTCTTTTCTTTCCTGTCTGGTGTCATTATTGTTGCTATGGTGAATAAATGAATGCTGCATGATGCCACAGGGAAAAAGTCAGCATTGACGTCTGTGGAAGCTGCAAACAGTCCACCCCCACACCTTTGTATTAGTGTAGGCTGAATGACTTGAGTGTGAAAACTAATTAGAAAGAAAGAAAGAGACTGTTTCAGGTCCTATTTTTTTAACCTCTGTCTGTTAGAAGTCTGCCTTTATCTACAAGACAGATTATCCAGAAAGATAGTGCATTCTATAATTCTAAAAATAATGAAAGAGTATTCTCACAACTTAAAGAGGAGCAGGGTTCATTTAGGATAAGCTTTCATAGACTGCATCTGGACCCTCTCCAGAAATATCTAAAATTAAAACTTTTTTCAATGCCAGCTTTTTGAACAAAATGTTAGGTATGTACAACAATATAGGTCATTCATTGGAGCAGCAATACATCTTTTTTTCTTAAAATAAATCAAAATTTCATGTTTAATTATTCAGTGGATTTTAAAATGGTTATTGCTGCTACAAATCTGTGAATAATAGTTACTAGGTTTTTGTCTTTTACTTTTTTCTATATTTTTAAAAACAGAAATAAGCTTGTGATGCAGGTTGTGTGTGGAGTTTCTGTACTGTTGGGCCTACAGCATCACTTAATCTAAAAGAATGGTGCTATCTGTAGTGTTCTATAACATAATGAAACTTTTAAAAAACACAACCCTCAGATCTATACTTTGTGGCCTTGTGGTGGCGAGGAGGGCAGAGAGTATGAAGAATCTGGCAAGCATTAAATAGAGTCCTAAATTAAAAATTTAAATTATTAATGACTTGTAAATGGAATACATCACTTGGGCTGGGGGAAGAATCTTCAGGAAGGAAGGAATAGTTTATAGTGCTGTGTTCCCTTTAGTGATTTTGAGTACAGTCACTAAGCACTGCTGATTTGCTATTTTCAGTTGTATCCCTGGAAGATGGTGAAGTGCTTCCACCAAAAAAAGCAGATATGAAAGTTAGAAGATAAGGGATAATGCGTTTAGTTAATTGCTAAGTAGCTAAACATCTAATTCAGTTGCATTTATGTTAGAAATGGGAGGGCCAATTATTAAATTTATGTTAAATTGCCATTTTCATTTAAGTCCTTGCATTAAAAGCCTTACCAGAAGGAAGCTGAAAAATACCATCCATTATTTTATTGCTCTAAGTTTGTCCATGTCTTGAACTTGGGAGAGGAGACAGCTGTATGAATTTTTTGAAAATCCAATTTCTCATCCACTCCCATCAAATGTTTTCCCTTTTTCTCTCCCTTATAAACTAATTTTATTTAGGATGCCACTCTTTCGTTAGCTCACTCTGTAGCTCCACTCTTTCTTTATCTTTAAATTTCTTTGTGGATTCCAGCAAAACTCCTAGGATTCAGAGTTTCAGAATTCAGTTTCCTAGGATATATGGGGAGCCTCTTTTGTGCTGTCTAGTATAGAACACAAGAGGATTATTAAGATGCAGGGAGGATAATGGCATTCCAAGCTCCCTTAACTACTTGGATCTAGAGGCCTACACATTGCATTTCCCTTTATCTAAGGGGCTAAAAATAAGTAAGTTCTAGTTGAGTAGTACTAGTTACTACTCAAAGAACTAGGTTTTCAGCAAAGAATCAGCTAGGAAATGTAAACTTTGTGTCTCCTTTAACTAAATAATACTTATGGAATTAAGTTAATGCTGAAATTTCAATGTAAATCTATCAAGTTTTTAAAATAAATGTAATTAAATTGCCCCTTTCATTAAAAAATTTCCAGCTTGATTTAGATGATTTTAACTAAATATTTCCTGGCTCCTAAAAATGAAAATCAGAAGCAACACTGTAGCAAAGATAGCTGATGCACTGTGTATGCATGAAAAATTGGATGGTAAATTAGAGAGTTTGTAATGAATGGGGTAGCTTGTTATTGCAGGCTCAGTTATGAAGCATTTTTTAGAATTTCTAATATTGTTAATGAAGACCATGGAGACTGGTGCTATGCAAACAGTTGAAGATAATGGCCTTTTTATTCCAAGGGCCTTATTCATTTTTAATGTGGTATGTTCAAAAAGCACTGTTGTCTAACCTTTTATCATTTGAGATTAGATTGTGATCTCCCCATTTCATTTTATGACAATCTCTGTAAGTATATTTAATCTATATCTAAAACTGATGATAAATATAATTGTTTATATCTCTGCTCACTTTATTGAATTCCACTTTAGAGGCACAGCCAGTGATGAAATGTGCAATTTCTACATTATGTATTACATGGAAGCCAAACATGCAGTCTCATACATGACCTGTACACAGAACATAAATCCAGAGATGTTCAAAAGTATACCAGAAGAAGCAAATATTCCAATTCCAGTCAAGTCTGATATGACCACGATGGCCCATGGACATCATGAAGGTAAAAAGAAAAAAATGATTTGCAGAAATAATGATTTGCAAGGAAGTAGATAGAAATGTTGCTTTAAATATGATGGTCTCTAGGTTTGCAGCAAAAATAGCATCAGTATACAAGACAAATTCAATATAGTTCTGCAAGCTCTCTCCATTCATGTTATGATTGGGCTCACACAATGTGTAAAGTAATTCTGGGTCTGACACAAAAGCTGATCTCTGCTCTCCCAGTTTGGGCTACATAGTCTTAAACTTGGATTGAAGTAAGATGGGGGCAGACCAAAGAAAGGATGTATTTGGTTGGGTTAGGTATACGGTTGTCAGGTTGAATATGAAACAGAACTAAAAGGTGGATTGTGGGAGAGGGAGGAAACTTTGTATAGTTCAGCCAGGTGGATTTTTACATTACATTTTTCTGTCCCAGAATCTGTTAACATTAAAGGTATAGGCAGGGGCATCCCTAGGGGCACCCTTCTCAAATATCTGCCTTTTGGCAGAAATGGGCTATGGCATTTGCCTGTGTCCCTTTGAAACACTAAAGAGATGGTATGAGTGGGTTGAGACTCACTGGGAGGAGAAAGGAGAGGCCCCAGGGGTTTTTAAATTAAATTTTAAATTTTTCAAAACTTTTAAAATTTAAATTTAAATTTTAAATTTTTCAAAACTTTTAAAATTTAAATTTAAATTTTAAATTTTTATATTTTCTTCTTTAAAACGTCACATCTTACTAAATTTACTAAATTTACATGTTAAACTCATGAAACTATGTACATATAAATACATATAGGCTTTGCATATGCTTGTAATTGTAATTTTTCTAGTTGTTTATGTCATAGCAATTGCCATTACATTAGTAATGTACAGGAATTATGATGTATGAGTAACTTTAGTACAAAAAAACAATGCTAAGGATTCTGTATGGTGTGGTATGGGAAGAGATCAAGGGGTGTGTGAGATCATCTCTTTTGCACTAGTGATACCACTGGATATAGGAATATTGTTCCATATTCAACCTGTCAACCCTGATTAGTTAGGAAAGCTTTTTGGGCTTTTTCCACAGCTGGCATATGAAAATAACAATGCTTGTTTACTGATGTAATACTGATGACTACAATTGTCAAGGATTGTTACATTAGACTAGTTCATTGGCACATGCAAGAGGACTGGTGGAAACTCCTGACAGTAGCTCTTACAAGTCATCTGAAAATCTTGTACAAACAGCAATTAGATGACTTTGGAGTGGAGTAGGCTGTGGTGTGGTGCATGATGATGAGGAAGAGGAACAGGGGAATCCCCAAAAGCTACATGGAGGCATCTTCCATTAGCATGGTCTTCTGGGGAGAGATGTTGATTTAGAAGTGAGGGAAAGAGGAGGTTTGCTTCCACCAGACCCATTGCACATGCATAAATCTGCATTCAATCCACTATGAACCATTTTAGCCATTGTGTACAGGTAAATGAATTTCTTGCCAATCTGAACATAAGTTTTCCTCCACTTTCCCTTTCAGAGAGCAGAGGTGGAGATACAGGTTCAATAATGCAGCAGCCTAAAAGAGAAGAGGAGGAAGTTTTAGATCAGGGTATGTACAATATTTATCTCATGAATGATACACACACACACGCACACACACACACACACGTCTGATTGCATCAGTAGTGCACTGATTATGGCTAGATATATTGTGATAGTGTGGAAGCTCTTCTTCTTTCTGCTAACTAGCAAATAAAGTCATCCTTGCTACTGCATTGCTGTGCTTTACATTATAAATGATTCAAGAGGAAATAGTCAATTACTGGTCCCTAACCTTGCAGGTAAATTCATTACTATAATTTAATCTCATTTGATTTTCCTGTTCTCATGTTAATTTGCTTAATACAATTGTAATTTTATTTGCCTGTGTACAGTGTCAAAGAATAGAATTGGGATAAGAATACCATACATACAGTGTCTACAGGATTGTATCGTTTAGTCTTTTCTTTTTTGTTCTTGATTATAAATTTATAATAAAAGTATCAGACATGTATTTTTTAAATGTGCTTTGGGTTTATGCTTTGTAACATAATGACAGTTTCAGTTTGATCCACTCATAAATGCTGCACTTTAAAAGAGATTTAATATTAAGGTACTATAAATGGAAATGTGCCATGTGCACCACTATGGATAAAAGTACTTCATGTTACATTTTAATATTGTAAGTATGCAGAATATGTGCATTTGCTTATGTGAAGGCCTGTAAAAACTTCAGTAGCTCTGATGCTTTATTGGAATTTAGGGGCAGCTGCCCCAACTCCACCCCAACGCTATCCTGATGCCGCGTGCCTGTTTGCACAGTGCGTAGTGTCAGGATGCCCTCCCGGTGCAGCTTGTAGACACGCTGCACCGAAAGGGCACAGGAGAGCTGTGGTGCTAACTCTTAGGGCAGCCTTTTGCCACTCTTAGGGGTGGCAAAAGGAAGGATCGGGACCGCAGCATGGGGTTGCCATGGCCCCAATCCACTGTTAGCAGAGGCGGCCCAGAATCAATCAATAGAGAATATTATTCAATTTCCTGCTGAACTCATAAAAAGCTATGGGTGCAATGGATATGTAGCATGAGATGTTGTATCATTAAAGCTAACCGGATGTACTTCCTTGTGTGCATGGACATGGGAGACAACTGGGAATGTTCAGGAAGTTTGTTAAGCTCTTTAAAAGAACAATTGAGATAGCAATATAATAAAGAATATCGAAGGTATTGTATAAATCTGCTCATGTTTGGGCAAAGTAGAATATCTACATGGAATACTTAATCTGGAACTTATTGTAGACAGTGTATAATGTAGATCTTCTGTGCCAGTAGAAGCATCACTTATGACTAATTCTGATCTATTTTTTGTTTTGTTCCAGAGAGTACTATGGAATAATTCTGCAGGAAGAATAAATAAAAAATGTCATCTTAGAAAGGAAAATCTTTTAGTGGGGCAGATTAGCTAGGCTGTTGTGCACTTTGTGGTAAATGCATGAAATCTGGCACATAGACAACTGTTTATTTTGGTAAAAGTTACTGCACCACAGTTGATTTTTCCTTTGATGGCCAAGGTAGCCATTTTCTATTATTATTATTATTATTATTATTATTATTATTATTATTATTATTTTGCCGACAAAGGCAACCTCATATTTAAATAAAATGTATTTGATGTCAATTTTGTGCAATATTTGTAATTATCATTGGACAGTTGTTTTTGTTGTATAGGTGGTGCCAAATGTTAAGAGCTCTGTTGCACTCTTTAGACTGCCCTGCATGAGTTCACAAACACTGGAGAATCTATCATCTCTTGCACATGCACTTACGAAGAAGCAGATTCTGCATGAACTGCACTCTGTGCAGCATGAGCACCATAACATATTCTTTCAGATGACTGATACAGACATTGTGTTACTGTCTGTATCTTTTCCACATGGATTTCATCCAAGGACAGCAGTCAGCATTTAGATTTGAAAGGTCCTTTTGCTAGTTAGCAGCTCATGGACTGGCAGCTGATCTAGGATGAGAGAAGGCTCAGGCACTGCCCTTGTTCCATGTTCTCACAAGGTGTAACACTGCCAAGTTTTGCAGGAGATGGATACGTTCTTGAAGATACGTTCAACACCAATAATCATACCAGAAGATGTTCTCTGTTGCAGTGAAAGATTTGTGATTCTTTTATGTGATCCAAAAATGTCAGTATTAACACAAATGAAACAAAAAGAAGCTGTTTGCACAGAATAATTGTCAGACAATTCACCTATGAAGGCTTATTTATAACATGTATAAAAGTATATTTAAAGTATGTAAAGAAGGCCATCTGCCAAGGATCTCATGTGTGAGGACAGATAATCTTAAAGGCTGAACCATCTACACGAGGTTGGACTAAACACACTGTGGCATTTATGTGTCGTTTTGGACAACTTTGCCCTAAGCAGCTAAGATCTGCTGAGAGTTGCAATCCTGCAGTTGCAAAAAGGATTGTAAGAAGTGATGGAGTTGCCAGCTCAGTTGTCATTTGTCATTTTGTTCAGTTCGGACAAAGGCTGAACTTCCATGTACATAAGTGCGTCTTTGAAAGAGAAAATTTCAGCAGTAGTGTGATTTTTTATTGATTGTAACAATCAGCTCAAACTTGGACAAGGACTCTGCTGTTGTTTCTAGTTTTAATTTGTTTAATAGACAAATATTAAAAGAAAACAGATTCCAAAGTTAATAAAACTAGACCATGACAAAGAAGCTTCTATGCTGCTTAATATCAGTTTTATGATATTTTTAATAAAAGGATCAACAAATGATCTACAGAAAAGAATGTTCTATGTATTACAGGAACAATATTTGTTTGAAATATAAGCAGTATTGTTAATTTAAACAAATTCAAAACAGTAATAAGATTTAGGTTCTGCCAAATAAAACTGATATAAAGGGAACTGAATTTTCAGCTATATACATGTATAGGTTTGTTGGCCATATCACTGAGTAAAATGTTGGTACTAGATAATACTTCCTAGTAGAATAATTTAACATCAGCATATAATATAAAACAAATAGGTGCAGCCTTTTTTTCTCTTACAGTGTATGGCCATCATTTTGAAAAAATGGTTGACATCATCTCAGGAGCCAAATGAATGAAGCCCCAGTGTCCGTATCTGTTTAACTCTGTGCCAGATTTCATGCTCTTATCATAAAAGTGCACAATTCTTGTATATTTTTCAGCCAATTCATCCCATTGTATGTGGGTTTTCCATTCTGCTGTAGTGTTTGCTTCCTGTTTTCTTTAGATTTATAGTGCAGTCATCTGTTATGCAGGAATTGTAGGATTTACTTATTTACTTATACAAAACTGCCACTGATTATCCCTCTCAGATATTATTAGGAATTAATAATAGGAAAATACTTGGAAGGTGATAAGACTTAGAGGTGTGGTGATTTTTTAAAGCTGTCATTTACTTTTACTCCATTGTCCTCATAGATACTTTTAACACAGCTGCATGCAGTAGAATTGCCCAAGGATGCATAGCAATAAATTAAAAGCCTATTTTGTAGATAAAATATTTGGAAAGTTGAAACCATTAATCTGATTTTTTTTCTTTTCAGATTAGTCATGAAATGTCCTTTAATTCCATTTGAAGTCTTATAATAATCAGTGCCTTTAAAAAGAACCCCAAACCCTTAGTCTCAAGCCTTCTGTTTTAGTGACTTAGCAAAATCAGTCACTTTGCAAGTTAAATACTGTTACTCAATAACTGAAAGATGTGCTTGTTTCCAAAGTGCTCCCCACCATACTAGGTTAAATCAAGGGATCTTGTTGCACCTTTGAAAGTAATGGTGCAGAAGATATAGCGTAAGCCTTATCAAAATTCTTTCAGATTAAGTGGATCTATAATTAATATTTTAACAGGTTGATCTAAATTATCACTTGTGCCCCTATTCCTTGATAACTTTTTATTTCAGTTGTTGTAATTGTATGTGCTGGAAAAATTGAAACCACTTTTGGAAGTAGGTTTGATCTGTTAATCATTAAGTTGCTCTTTTAAAATTATTCACATCTACACATACCTAGAAGAAGAGCGAGAGAACAAGAATGAAAAATCACTTCTCAAGAACTGGATTGATTTGGAATTTGATATTTATAATTTATCATCACAGTTTCCAGCTTTTTATAAAATCTGCTATATAATGTCCAGATTTTTTAAAATATATATTCATTCTTATTCAATAAGTTGTGTGAGGCAGAATAGAAGTGATATTGATTTGTACTACTAAAGTAGGACTTAGATTATATGGTGCTCTGATGCTATGTGGAAGTTAATATTTGTTCTCCATTGTATCAAATAATGTAGCACTTAATGACTTTAGAACCTGGAAGATAAAACACACTAAACACGATGGCAGTGAAAAGACAAGTTTCTTGCAAAACCAGAAAAAATATATTAGAATCATTGTGATTAATTTCAGAGTATTTTCTCAAAATATCTGAAGGCAACTTATTTTTTTAAAGAACCAAAAACAGTTACCTATATCTATTTTGTGCATAGATAATGCCAGTTTTAAATACCACATTTTACTCTTTTCATTGTGGAGGCTTGGTTTGATTTTTGCATTAGTAAAGTAAAAACACCAGCATTGGTTGCACAAGGCTTTGAACTGCTTTTTCTATCAGAAAAACAGAAGACAGCTGTTACTCCTAGATAAAATGTAATGTTCTGTCCTTTCAGTGAAAGAAGTGGGGTTTGTAAATGTAGTTCTCAGAAATTGCTGCAGAGTCAGTGAGCCTACAGCTTGAAGCAGTGCAGAATTGGCAGCTTTAAAGTGCCTGTATAGGACCAGTGTGATCTCAGAACAAAAAAAGTATTTGCCTCTTGGGCTGAAATAAAACAAATAAATAATGGTTTTGCCAAACCATGTTGACAAGCTCAGTGATTCAGTTGAGAAAACACAACATTAATGTCAGAAAGGTGTTGAAGTTTATAAATAGAAAATCAGAGTGTTTTTTGATTTATTCAAGTAGTAATAGTATAAGTCAACCTCATGTATAAGTCGAGGGCAGGTGTTGGGGCCAAAATTATGGATTTTGATATGACCTATGGATGTTGAGGGTAAAACTTAAGGGCATGTAACTAAGGATCTAAAGGACGAAGGAAAGGAAAACAATGCCAAAGAACTTACAAAATTCTAGCAGGCATAACTGTTTGCACTCACCCTAAAGGCTGGATGGATGAGAGAATAGAGGGAAGTCAGAGCTTCCAGGATAGATTAGGCTCTTACCTTTCACCAAAGGATGGTTTATTTTTTAAAATAAGAGTTAAAATACAGTATTTGCATTGACTCATGGATAAGTTGGCTCAGATTTTGGGGGGCAATTTGTTGACTAACATTTCTAGACTTATACATGAGTATGTACAGTATTTATATTTAAAGCTGAAGATATACCACCACTCAGTCACAAGGCTTCTTTAGGCAGTGAAGAATAACATAAAGAATTCTATCTACATAATTTATGGATGAAAGCAGCTAGCAGATCTACTTCAACAATGATATCAAACTCCATTAAAAGATAAAGGGGAAAGTTAAAATGGAAGAAAGCATTTTTAGTTTCCTCAAGTCATCAGAGAATGTACTCACTGTGCGGACAAAGGAAGAGACGCAGCACAATAACTTAAAAGATCCTGTCTCTTGTCCTCATCCATCTCACCAGGTGGACTTTGGGTTTGCTGTAGTCATCAAGGGAATCTGTATACTGCTGCTATTAACTGCATAGGGCAGTAGGAAACAGTAAGGACTTTGTTGAGAAGACTATGTAAAAGCAGGTTATGCATGTATCCATTTCAGTCTTCATTGAAGAGACTGCTTGTTTGCTGGTTTCCTATGCTAGCATCTTGCTAAAACATAAGCATAGCATTCTTCCTTCAGACTTTAAGCATCCTTTTTAGAAAAAAGAAGAGAAAAGGCTTCTCTGTATTTTCTGATACTAGGAGCCCACATATTCAACGGTTCCCAGCTCTTAAAATCCCTCATTGTCATTTTATTCTAGGCTTGGATAAATAACTCATAAATGGCCCATGCTGCTATTGGATCCCAATATCTCCTTATCAATACAGTTACTCTACTTATGTCCCATGATTACTTAATGTATTATGTATCCACAGCTGCTTGATTATCTTCCCTTAACTTGGTTTAATCTCAAGGCTGTTCCATTTGTGTGTTTGCCCAGATACCTACCTACAAAATACAGATATAGTACATCAGTCATAAAAGGGCCTCATATATGTAAATTTCAGGTTTGGAATGGACCCTGTTTAGTTGAAGAAAGAAAAACAGTTGTACAGTAGTAATCAAACTCCATTACTAATTCTCTCTGTGTATAGGGGGTAGTTGTTGTATAATTTTGTACTAACATACTGAAACATCATGTAAGAACTAACTAATAAATAGGGTGGTTTAGGGAAGCTAGTAAGAGAATGGGCTATCTAACATGAAGAATATTTTATCAAGCATGTTAGCAAGGATAGCTTAACACATTTTGTTCAGCTCCAATTTGCTTTGTTCATTTCATGAAAATTGGCCCTATTAACTCTGGTAATTATTCTCTGACAGGGGATTTCACTTGGGATATATCCCTTCCAAAGGTTGAAATTTGGAAATTTAGTTGAAATCATTGAGCCAGGGCTGTTTATAAACATGACAGACTCTCTTAGGGTCATTTTGAAACAGACTTAATTTTCCCCCTTGCTGGGTTCTTAATAATGGATTTTCCATGAATAACCTGAAGCCTAGTTATTTACCATTTTCATTTTTATTGCTTTAAAATGAAACTTTTAAGAACATTTTATAGCATGATTCCATAAATGTACCTAAATAATTGAACTCCTTTACCTCACCATTTATTATCCTCCAAACTGAATGAATTGTGTTTGCGAGCCAGAAAATTTGCTGAAGCCATGGTTCAGCTAGGAAATTGGAATATTTATTTAATGTTCACAACTACCAATCCAAAACAGAAACAAAGAGCTAAATCCAGTGTTGTGCTGATGATCACAACAGAACATTCTTCCATCTCCTTCTTCCCCTGCAACACTCTGCATCACCTCAAAAAGAGCTACAAAGAAGTTTCCAGAAGAGGCTGCAGTGGGAAGGTGAGATTATCCCTTTCCATTTCCACTGGATTCTGCCCTTCCACCAGCGAAGCTGAACCATCAGATTTGGTCACAGAAATGGAAAATGATAAAGGGCTGGCTCTTTCTCCTGTGTGGAGATTGGGCAAATTAGAGTAAGGTTTAGCCTAACTGTACCCATCTTGTGGGTATACTTTTCCATAGTAGCTATCTAGGTTCCTAAAGTTTTTATTCGGGAGAATAACAATTCTAGATGGAGCTGAACTAGTTGCTGCTCTTTCATAGCAGTTGTATTAATATAAAAAACAAATGGTTAAACTCTAACTATTAGTTTTAAGCATTAAAACTCACTCTGTGTGGTTTGTTAGTTCATTTGGATTTTATTTTCTTCTTTCAAGCTCCTATACAACCTAGCATTTTTACATGTCTAGTTTAGAAGTTGTAAACTGTTTTGTGGTATTTTGATAACCATAATCCTTGGATTGCAAACAGAAATGAAAAAGTGCTTACTGCAATTTGGAATGTTCTGGTCTCCTGTTGTAATTTGAACACATTTTGTTTTACTGAAATATAATATGAAGGACTTTAGCGTAGAAAACATATTGATTTTTCACATTTGATGGATCTTATGTATTTGAAATATACTCATGCTGTCTTCACATTTTCTTAAGTGGTTGCATTAGTAAAGCTTCATACCATGGCAATCATTTTGCCCTCAAAATGTTGAGATTACACCTCTCATAATTCCTTACTTTTGGCCATGTTGGCTGGAGCTTGTAGAAGCAGAAGTCAAAAACATCTGAAGGGCTAAAGCAGGGGTAGGCAACCTAAGGCCACGGGGGGGGGGGGGGCGGATGCGGCCCCCCGAGGCCTTTGGACCCGCCCCAGGCCGGTCTTGCCACCGCCTCCCGCCGCCGCCGCTGCCTGCCATGATGATATTGGTTATTGTTGTTATTAATTGTTCTTGGGGTTTTCTTGGCAAAATCTCCACAGGGGCTTTGCCACGGCTTTTCTGGGGCTGAGAGAGTGTGCATGCATATTTTTTTAATTTTTTAATTTTGTTTTAATTTTTAATTTTATTTATTTATTTATTTATTTATTTATGGTGCTTCGCCCCCCCCCCCCAATTGTCTGAGGGACAGCAACCCGGCCCCCAGCTCAAAAAGGTTGCCTACCCCTGGGCTAAAGATTCCTTCCCTTGCTGTAGATCATGCTTTCCATTCTTCCTTTCTACTTCTGATATTCTTATTCAGTTCGCAGGAAACAAACATAAGTAAAACCAGGCAACAAAGGAAAAGGCCAAGCCCTTTCCTGCCAGTCTTTATATAAATAATGAAGTATTTATCCAGCACAGGTAAACTAGCTAATAGGACATGTTGGGAACAAAGATAGTAGTATGGTGCTCAGAATGAAATAGCTAACAATCAGACCACAAATGGCTGCAGAAATGTATGAACTATGGAATGACACTCCCTTATCCAGAATTCCAAAATCTGAAATATTCCAAAAACCAAAACTTTTTTCATGGGAGGCTGAGATAGTGACAATTTTGCTTTCCTATGGTTCAGTGTTCACAAATTTTGTTTCATGCAAAAATTATTTTAAAAACTTGTATAAAATTGCCTGCATGTTATGTGTATAAAGTGTATATGAAATATAAATGATTTTTTTTTTGTTTAAAATTGGATCCCATCACCAAGGTAGCTCATTATGTATGCATATGTAGATAGAGGTATTCAAAAAAAATTATTTTTTTAAGAAAAATCTGAATTACAAAACACTTGTGGTTCCAAGCATTTCAGATATGGAATTCTCAGTTTAACTGAAGATACTGGAATTCTGTGGAAGGCCAGTTAATCAAACATATCTTTTGGAAAGAAAATCAGCAATTAGCAAACCGATATTTTTAAATTACTTAGTAAATGCAGTTCCATGAAAGAAGGAAACACACACAAACACAACTTGTACAGCATACCAGTGGCAATTACATTAGCCTATGGGACATGGGTCCAAAACACACTGCAGAAATCCAATATGAGACAATTGTAACTGCCCTGGCTCAGTGCTAGGGAATCCTGGGAATTGTAGTTTATTGTGGCACCAGAGCTCTCTGACATAGAAGGCTAAATGACTCACAAAACTACAGTAAACAGAATTCCCTAGTGGTGAGCCAGGGCAGTTAAAATGGTCTCAAATGGGATTATTTCTGCAGTGTGTTTTGGACCTTTCATAGCATCTTGTAAAAAAAAATGGATACACTTTCTTTAGGACCGCTTTCACTTCTGTATTTCTGCTTCCTGTGATTGGAGGGGTGCACTTGGGAGCTATAATTCAGTATGTCTGTTAGAAGCAAAAATTTCAGAGGTAAGTGTTCCAGTATTCTATTGCTAAATAATCTTTACTGAAGTCTCTTTGTCACAATTTTTCTTTTGTTCTGATGGATGGACTTCCAGAGGTGAAGGGCCTCATTTGCTCCAGTTCTGAAAAGGCACTATTGTGTAAAGACTATAGCAGTCTTTGATTCATGCAGGAGTTCGTGAGCAGCCAACGTTTTTGAACCCAGCCAGCTTTTAGGAATAACATACAATTTCTATTCTTTGTCAATTTTCAGCAAAATCTTGCAATCTGTCTGACTCTTCTGCCCCTTTCTCTTATCTGTTTCCTTTCTTTCTTTTTCGCCCTACACAGGTGATTTCTATTCACTCATTTCCAAGCTGCTAGGAGAAAGGGAAGATGTTGTTCATGTGCACAAATATAACCCTACAGAAAAGGCAGAATCAGATCTTGTAGCTGAGATTGCTAATGTAGTCCAGAAGAAGGATCTTGGTTGGCCCGCTGCCAGAGAGTTTTCAAGTAATGATGAAAGGGCCAATGCCATTCTTATCAGAGACAGAATTCACAAATTTCACAGATTAGAGTCCACTCTGAGGCCACCAGAGAACAGGCATCTTGCTTTGCAACAACCTAAACATGGTGAAGGGAACTGGGAAAAAGAACGTACAGGAGGTGGGTTAGGGATCTTTTTATGTTACATTGTCTAGTAATATAAACTGTGCTCCACATTATCAAAATTGCAAGGGAATATCAAATGGTATGTGTGTGGTGTGACTTTGTTTCTTTTCACTAAAGTGGTACATCACATTCTTCTTATACCAGATGTACTGATGAAAATTTCATTTATTCAGTGCAAGACTCAGCTATAACTGAAGCGATGCCTTAGTCTTACGGTCTATGGTAAAAGTATTTTATTCTTGTACATGTGAACTGTTCTGTCTCATTGATAGCTGAGTATTCTGTACTTTTGTCACAAATTGATGTGATTGTATAATCATCTTTTCATCATTTTTTTTTTTGTTTAAAGAAGAGTGAGTTATTTTAATAAGTGTTTTTTGTTGTTGTTTTTTGGGCCATATGAATTAAAAAGTGGGCTAGAATGAATGGTCACCGTGTTTTGCTAAACTAAGTGATCAAAGCCAAGCATAGCAAATTGAAAGCATTTATTACTTTGAATGCCCTGTCAAGGAGTAAAATATATTTTATATGTTGCATTTTAATGTATTTATTTATGTGTTAGTACTGTTATTACTTCTGAAGTCATTTCTACAAATAGAGAGTTGGTACAGACATTGGCTGAAGTTGGCCTGTTTCATTGGCAATGATACTGGTAAGCATACAGCTTTTCTTGCTTGACCAGACAGATTAAATTGTTCTCCCTCCCTCTCATCTGGAAATAAAGAGCTATAGTCCTTTGCATGCTACTTCATCCAAGCTGCTTATATGTACAGCAAAGTTATTTGCATGAATCAGCTGACACTAAAAATGGTCCAGTTCAGACATCACATTAAATAATTGTTTATACCAATCAGTATTTAGAATTAAGTTTAGAGACACTTACCTATCTTACTTTCTAACTTTTTCTGCATTTATCTTCAAAAGTCAATCCCATCTCTACAGTGTAGCAACAGTTGAAGGATGGGTGATGGAGATAATATTTTATAAATTCAGAAATTATGCCAAAACATCTTTAGCAAGCACCAGAGCTTGCACATCTTCAGATAGTTGTTTCTGATTCTGGTTTGGTCACTGATTGCTAACTATGGTTTATCTGTTCAGGCATTATGTCAAACTATAGTTTAAATTTACCTAAGCATGCCTTAGCTTAATAACTAAGAGGTAAAACAGACAGCTCTGAAGGAGTGGTTTGCCGCCGCCCCTTTGCTTGCTGGATTGGGGCCACGGTAACCACATGCCATGCCCCCAACCTGGCATTTTCCCAGTGCAAAAATAAGCGGCAGAAAGCTGCGCTGGGAAAAAGGCGCCTTTGTCGTGATGGCAGCAGTGTTTCTTCTGGGTTTCTTTGGTGCAGTGTTTATAAACGCTGTGCTAAGAAACCCTGTGAAGCCGCTGTACATGTGGCCAACCATGCGGCTTCCTGGCAGCATGGGGGTGTACTGCTGTTTGAACACCATGCCTCCACACTGCCAGAAAGCCAGCTCTTTTTGGCAGTCTGTACCAGCCCTAAAATCGGTATTCAACCCCATCCCCCAAAAAGAGACATAAAAGTCTGCAGCAGCTATAGATCCATAGCATTAATATCACACACAAGCAAAATTATGTACAAAATTCTGCAGCGTGGACTCCAGTCATACACGGAAAGACAAATTCTAAAGGTACTAGTGGGGTTAGGAAAGGAAGAGGCACTAGGGACCACACTGCAAACATATGATGGCTAATGGAGCTTACCAAGGAATTCCAGAAAAAAATCAACATGAAGACTACAGCAAAGCATTTGACTACGTAGATCACAAAAAACTGTGGAAGACTCTTAAAGACATGGGTGTGCCACTACATCTGATAGTCCTGATGCAAAATCTTTACATAAGACAAAAGCTACTGTTAGAACAGAATATGGACAAACACAGTGATTCCCAATTGGGAAAGGGGTAAGGCAAGGCTGCATTCTGTCTCCCTAGTTGTTCAACTTGTATACAGAGAATATCATAAGAAGAGCGGTAGACTCAGAAGAAGGAGGAATGAAGATAGGACAAAGGAATATCAACAATCTTAAGACATGTGGATGACACTATACTACTAACAAAAAACATCACAGACTTGGAACAATTATTAAGGAAGGCCAAAGAAGAAAGTGTATAAGCAGATGAAGTCGAAGGCTTTCACAGCCCGCAAGTGTATAAGCAGGCTTACTGCTGAACACAATGAAAACAAAAATAATGACCACGAAGAATCTACACAAATTCAACCTAGACAATGAGAAAATTGAAATTGTATAAGAGTTCCCATATCTTGGATCAAACTTTGATTAGAACAGAGACTGCAGCCAAAATATCAGAAGACTAGGAATGGAAAGGGCAGCTATGAAAGAAATAGAAAAGATTCTAAGGAGCAAATATATTTTAAAAGGTAAAGGTAAAGGTAGTCCCTTGACATGACTGTCTAGTCTTAACTGACTGTAAAGGGTGGTGCTCATCTCCATTACTAAGCCAAAGAGCCAGCATTGTCCAAGGACTGTTCTGGTGGTCATGTGACCAGCATGACTACACCAAACACTGTTACCTTCCCACCGAAGTGGTACCTATTTACTTGCATTTGCATGCTTTCAAAGTGCTAGGCTGGCAGAAGCTGGGACAAGTGAAAAGATATTTAACTAAGCATTAAAGCTAGAATCATTCAAGGCATTGTATTCCCCATCACTGCATATGGATGTGAGAGCTGGACAGGAAAGAAAGAGGATGAGAAGTAAATCAGGTCATTTGAGATGTGGTGTTGGAGAAGAGTGCTGAGGATTCTATGGACAGCCAAAAAGACAAACAAATGAGTCCTTGAACAGATCAGCCTGAAATCTCCCTGGAAGCCAAGATGATCAAATTAAGGCTGCTGTACTTTGGCCACATCATGAGAAGGCAAGACTCATTAGAAAAGACAATAATCCTAGGAAAGATAGAGAGCAGAACAAAAAGGAAGACCACACGCTAGATGGATAGACTCAATTAGAGAGGTCACGGGTCAGAATTTGCAGGACCTAAGTAGAGCAGTAGAAGACAGGAGGTCCTGAAGATCTCTCATTCACAGGGTCACCATTAGTTGTGGTTGACTTGAGGGCAGTTAACAACAACAACAACAAGCTGAAACAATATCTGATTTGATTTTCAGTCTGAGAGGACTTAGACCAATACTAACTATAGTTTGCTAGGAAAAGAAAAACACTTAGAAGCCATCTCTTGCTATGTTTGTAGAGTGGCCATTTTGAAACTGGGCTTAGTCTTTGTACCTAACCTCAAAATCTTCACCCTGCAGGTAGAACATATTTTGCATTAAAGTTGGATTTACAGCAGCTGACCTATAGATCAGCTTCAAAATATTAGCAATAGCTGATGTTTTCATATTTGTCAGCAGAGTGGTATTGCTTGGAAATTTTAATTCACCCTCTTAGGGTATGATTTTTCTATTTTAAAAGGAAAGCTAATGTTAACCTAATATTTATGTGTCCCTCCACATTTGTGGTTTTGACTTATATGGATATGATTATTCATGGATTTGATTAATATATTCTGTCTAGGAATCTCTAGGTCCTTTAATGCAACTCTGCCAGAAATTAACCATGGACTCACACTGCAGGAGACCTAGAGATTCCTACAGAAAAAACTTCTCTAGGCACTTCTAGGTCCTCCAACATGAGTCTATGGTCAAACTCCAGTGGATGTTGACCCAAAGTTGTGCTGCGGGACCTAGAAATTCCGAGAGAGATGTTCTCTCAGCTTAAAAAAAAAAGTGGGGTTTTTAATTGTGGTTTTTCCACTTGCATGGGGGTCCTGTGCCCCTAACTCCAGTGAATGTGTACATTTTTGTGTGCGATTTTAGACTGCCCAGACTGTGGAACTGTGCATTTTTTAAACTGCTATCTTTTTCACATTTACCTGGAAGAAAGTCCCATCAAAGTCAATGGGGCCCAATGTAAGATCATGTCATTACTCTTCCTTTACTGCTGGCTGCTTTCTGTCTGATAGCCAAACAAATAAACAAAAAATAAAAATACTTTGATAAATAGTAGAAACTGAATTTTGACTTAGGCTGGATGTTGGACCTACCATCAGAGATACTGTCCAACTCACAAATGATGCCTTCCCATGCTTTTTGTGAATCCATACTCCCTGTTTGCACCACAGATTTGTCTTTTCAGCAGGATCCTATGGCCTTCTAGTTAGCATTTTTAGGAGATGGAGTGGTTGCCATGAAGAAGAAAGGGATAGAAAGGTCTCCTTAAATCAGATTACTTACACCTGTATCCAAATTCTGGCTTTCAGATGTAATTAAATAAGGGATTACTGATGAAGTGTATATTATCCTCATTGAAGAATCCTGATTACAAAATGGAATCTCTTCGTTGTGGGAAGCATTTCCTTGGAAGCTTTAAAAAATAACATTTGTCTTAGGAGTATGGTAGCATTTCCATAATAGTTTTTGATTTGTGGTTCTTTTTTCTTGGTTACAGTTGCCACCTATCTGTCTGTCTATTTATCATCTGCCTTTCTACCACACCATGCTTTTTGCTTTTCGTTGTATAAAATCACAATGTTGAACAGCTGTATTAAAGACTACAATTTACAATGGGTTTCAAAAAGAAGGTTTTTAACTTTGTATTAGGAAGCTTAATGCATGTTAATTTAAAGTGGTCATAATTCAGAAATGTTTGAATTGCTGAAATTTGTACATAGCTGGATTGGCTGTTTTAATTACCCATTGCTACTCCACGAAGGGGCTGTGAAAAGGGTTTTGTGAATACTGAGTATGACAGATGGCTGTTAAATACTGCAAGTCTGCTGAAGATTGTTGTATATTTTCACCTTTCCCCCTTGAGAGAAAGAGGGAAATGGAGGTCAGAGGTTAAATATTCAACAGTGAAAAATGACATGCATCATTATGTGCTTGAATTGACTGAAATTCTATGCACACTTACATGGAAATGTTCCATTTCAATCAGTGGGAAGTATTTCCAAATAAACACACATAATAAATTGTTGCTGTTTGATCCATATAGTAAACTTACCTTTTGTTTGCATGTAACTAGAATAAAATTTGTGTGTCTGATTTAGTAGGAAGTTTCATCCCAAGAGTAAAATCCATCTTCAGTAAGCCAAAAAATTGTTTTATACTTCTCTTGTACTGTTTTGAAAGCATGCTTCTCAAAAATGTCCCACTGAACTTAGTTTTCCATTTAATATTATATGTAATATATGTTACATATTATATATAACATAGTATTAAACATACATAATAATTATTGTTTTTGTCATTTATATATTTAATGTGTGCAAAACATTTATAAAGTGCTGTGTGCAAGTTTAAAATAGCACACCATTTGCATTCTAAAAGAGATCTCTTATTAATATAATGTGTGATGAAAAGTTCACTTATTAACATATTATTTATAATTCTGTTTCAACATTACAGATTTAAACATAGAAGAAATAGTTGACTGGCCTGGAGTAAACCTCAAACTGGGCCAGGTTTCTGGGCTGGCCCTGGATCCTAACAGTAACCTGGTAATTTTTCACAGGGGCGATCACATCTGGGATGGAAAGTAAGCAAATGTTTTAAGTAAAAAATTATATGTTATTTTATACTTAAACTAAAGTTCCTGTTATCCCCACAGAAAGATTAAAAAGTTACTACAGTTGTCCCTCCATTTTCGCGGGTGATCTGTTTCGGACCTCCCAGTGAAAATGGAAATCCGCAAATAGGCTTGAATGGTTGCACGATGTATGCACACACACCTCTGTGCAAATGCCATTTTAACCCTTCCCGCTTGCCAGTCCATGAAGGACCGAAACTGTGGACCTGAAGTCTGTGAAAATGAAGGGACAAGTGTAATACTTTTCAAGAGACCTAGTGTTACTTGCATGTTGGACTACAACTCTGGAGACTAGGGTTTGAGACTACTGAATGATCTTGGACAAGTCACATTCTCTCAGCCTCAGAGGAAGGCAAAGGCAAACCCCTCTAAACAATTCTTGTCAAAATAACCCAGTGATAAATTCACCTTAGAACTGATTTGAAGACAATACTTTTCACATTAGAGAGCCCTTGAGGTTTGTTTTGTTTTTTTTAAATTTCCTGACTAATTTTAAATTATGGAGCAGAATGGAATTGTCAATAGTGCTCATGATAAACAGACACCTCAAGGAGATTGTCTCTATTGGACAGATTAGATTAATTTTATTAAATGCTTAAGCTTGAAACACCATGTATAAAGAAGAAATGTATGATCATTTCAGTATCAGCTAATGGTTAGCTTAAGCAAGATTTTAGATCATCACATATACAGGTTTGGATGTATTTAGGACTTTGTAAAATAATCACCTCAGCAGCATATTTTCCACTTACAATTATGGTGGGAGGCCAGTTTCATTTGTGCATTTCCATGTTTCTTGATTTTGGTACCAAAATTCTGATTTTTTTAATTTATTTTTTAGAATTCAAGACAAATAACAAGATATATACCTGGTGGAAATGTGGTAATAATAATGATGTCAATAAAGGGACAGGGCAGCCGGGTCTGGAGATACTTAAAAAAAAAATAACATAACATAAACAGCTTTGTGCTGTTTTTAAAAGTAGGTATAGCCTAACAATCAGTTCTCCTACCCTCATAACAGTAATAAGAATAAGGGTACTTTTAAAGAAGAATTCTAAAGTCTTGACATTAGACCCATGCATTTAAACTTTAATCATGTAGAAAATACATGGTGCAGTGTAGGATGTGGCTATAAAAATAAAAGTGGCATTTGTTACAAACTTAAAAGCCACTAACTCTGCTCCTGGTTTGTCTTTCCAAACACATCTTTTAAGCTAGGTAGTCAGCTGAGAAAAAAGTCTTCAGGAGAGTATTTGCAGAGTGTAGTGTAGTGGAGGGTTTAGTATCCATCTGCATTTAAACCCATATCCATGCCAGCCACTTTTAAACCCATATCCATGCCAGCCACTTCCTAGATGTTTGAGTCTATGTAGTGTTAAAAATACAGTTTTGATGGCACATTTTAAATTGGTCCTTATACAGCTTTAGCTCAAACAACTATATTTTAATGGTAGATTATTTTTCAGTTAACCATTGCTAAAGTAAATGGCCCTTCCTTTTGTGAAAATAGCATTTGCTCTTAACTGGGTTGTTGTTATACATATTTTAGAAGATGCTGTTGCTTTTTACAGTTTTTCAAAGTGAATGTCAGGTTTAAATGAAAATGTGTTGTATAGTTTCAAGGGTGACTGTGCTCTGGATTATATTTATCTTGATATATAAGATTGTATTGATTGCAAATTTAGTATAGACTACTTCAGGGGTGGGGAACCTCAAGCCCTTGGGCTTGAGGTTCCAGTCAAGTCCTATGGAGTTTTTCAATGACTTTGCCCCAACCTTTGACATCTTCATCAGGCAGTTTCCCAATTTTTGTAGTCTTCCCAAACTTTAAAAGGCTGAAGTGCATCTCTTGAGGCTTAATTATTGGCAAGAACATTTATTAAACTAAAATACCCATGCATCTGAGGTTCAGTTCATTAGTTGTTGGCACACTCACCACTAGAATCCAGCCCCCGAGAACATCTTCCAAATTGAATTTGGCCCTCAGACTGAAAGACCTTCCCTACCCTTGGAACATATGGATGTTTGAAAATTGATACATTCACAATGTGTTTCTCATTTTGTTGTCTTGCTTTTTAAAATATCCTTATCATACTTGTAAAAAGGCACCATAATACATGCTAAGGCTGGAACAAACAATGTACAGGCTACTTTACATACAGTCAGCACTAAACCCAGCAGATACCAAAGGCCCACTGTGTAGGACCAACAGAGTTTTTCCTCAGAGTTCCCGGTGTTAGACTCACTCTCGTACTGGGTTATTCAGGAACCTGTTTCTGAAATGTGCAGACATTTTTGGGTCACATTTTAGCATGATTTTCCCATGCTTTGTTCTCCAGTCAAACCAAATGGTCAGAACTCTGATAAAGTGACTTGTCATACTTGCTATAAATAGATCAATGAAGGATGCATCCACACTGCAGAAATAATCTGGCTTGAAACCACTTTTACTGCCATAGCTGAATGCTTTGGAATTCTGAGAATGCTAGTTTGTTGTGGCACCAGAGAACAGATGCAGCCATAATGGATTAAGAGTAGCATTTAATATTTCCAGATATAATGTAGCATCATAAATATAGTAGTAGTAGAATAAAATGTCTTTCATGGCATTTTTGCAGTGCACATTTGTCCAAAATTGTGAAGATTTTTTTTAATAGGCAATCTGCATATATGCAAGTATGTATCACTAATAAGAGGAAGGGAACCAGATCAGGACCAAATGTTAATTATCAGAAAGTACCGTTTCACCTGTTTTTCCTCTCTTGAGGAAAGAATTCCTTATCAGTCTTGCCTAAATACATGCACATAATCATAAACGTAATGCTTAGTTATTAATTGGGAGTAATGTCATAAATGTGCTCAATTATTGGCCTTAGGAACTCTCATCATTCTTTCTGGTTGATTGCTTCCTCATCATACAACAAGGAAGAGGCAAACAAATTATCAGTGCTTCAGGCATTGCACAAAATGGTAGCAATCTATTAATAATACATGAACATTAAAGCTGTATATCCCTACAAGTAAATGCAGCAAGCTGTTTGAGAACATTAAGCAGTTGAACACAACACAGTAAAACAGTAAGCAGAGGATCTTATTTTAGCTGTGTTCACTAGATGTATTCCCCATAACAGCTTACCCTCCTCATTTTGCTAAAGCACTTTTGGATTTGGCACAAGGGTTGCTTAAACTGAGGCATTGGGGTGTCCACATTCTTCTTCTTTCAAAATATATGTTTGTGAAGATACAGCCTCAAGGGAATCTTGTTTGGGAACTCAGGCAGGACGCAGATGCCTCTGAAACACAACTCGATCTCCACAGTCTACAATTAACCTAGAAAGTATCTTTGCATTAGCTTTCTTGAAAATAATATATATATGTTTCCCTTATAGGTTTTTCTCATAAAAGTAAAAAATGTTTTGGTTTTTTTTAAATCAGCCTGCCCAAGTTTTAAAATCTCCATGTGTGTGTGGGTTCTTTTGGTCCAGTAATCAGAATAGGCATTTTTGTGACGACAAGGGAGAGAGACTTCTTAGTAGCTGCTCCCAGGCTGTGGAATTCCTTCCCATAGGAGGCTTATTTGGCCCCTTCTCTGCCTTATTTAGAAAGGCTTTCAGCTTATAACTACATGTGACAGAAGGGTCTTTAAACAATGTGCTGTCCTTTTATCTTTACTACATTTAAATGTATTTTAAGCTGTTTTATATTAGTGTTTTAATAAAATTGTGTATTTAATGTGGGTTTTTTTTAAATTGGAAATGTATATTGTTCTTGTTATATTTTGTTTTAACCTACTGCAATCTGCCTTGGGTCCAAATTCATCATTACCACTTTGAAGTTTCATTACCATATAAAGGAATGGCTAAACAAAAAATAATATCATAATGGTGGCAGAGTTATTATTGTAATGCTTAAACAAACAAAAAGCACTTTAAAATAAGTGGCAAGTGATGTGTTGCACCTCACAGCAGTTGGCAGGAATATTTTTGCTAAGAGTCTCATGAACCTGATCAGGAAGTCTTTAAACTGAGCTATGTGAGGGAGGGAGGGAGTATTCTTGAGGGCAGAAGTTCATCAAGTGTTGGAGAGAATAGCCTGAATTTTATAGAGGGAACTGGGCAAATAGTACAAGAACCCAATAGTAGAAGGGGAAAAAAACCATGTCTTAAATGTCTCTACACGAATGCATAGACCATGGGAAATAAACAAGATGAATGTGAACTCTTAACACAGCAAAGCAAATATGATATAACAGGCACCACTGAAAACTGGTGAGATAAGTTTCATGATTGGAACATAGGACCTTATCACACGGGGTCCAAGCAGTCGCATCCCCGTCCCATTGCGCTTCCTTCAGGTCGCGGGAAATGTA
Organism: Phrynosoma blainvillii; assembly: GCA_026167975.1. NCBI lineage: Eukaryota > Metazoa > Chordata > Lepidosauria > Squamata > Phrynosomatidae > Phrynosoma > Phrynosoma blainvillii. The sequence goes on from JANUYF010000002.1 coordinate 72,491,223, forward strand.
ATTCCCATTTCGACCAGGAAGCCAAAAGTCGCGGGATGATACGGGGATGCAACAGGGATGGGCGGGGTTTCCCTGCAACATCGTTTCATCGGACGGGGTAAGGAAGCGCGATGGGACGGGGATGCGACAGGGATGCAACAGGGATGGGCGGGGTTTCCCTGCGACGTCGTTTGATCGCACGGGTAAGGGAAGCGCGATGGGACGGGGATGCCACGGGGATGGGACTGCTTTAGACCCCCATGTGATAAGGTCCATAGTAATTCAGGGATATAGCTTATAGACCAGACAGGAACAAAAAGGTGTAGCAGCACTATATATCAAGGATGTTTACACCTATGAAGAAATCCATGACTTAAATCAGGGGTAGGCAACCTTTCCCCTTTAAAGACCAAGGGACTTCAGCTCCCAGAAGCCTCAGCCATGTTGGCTGATAGTCCTATGTTGGCCAATAGCTCCTAGGATTCTGGGAGCTGAAGTCCCTCGGCCCTGAAAGGGGAAAGGTTGCCTACCCCTGACTTAAATCCTGGAAGCCAGGTGAGAGCATCTGATTAAAACTAAGGGAGAGAGAAACAACAATATCATTGTGGAGCTCTACTACAGACCTTCAAGCCATACACAAGTCGAATGATGATACCTTCCTGGACAGATGGCCAAACACTGAAAAAGTAGAGATGTAACAGTAATGGAAGACTCAGCTATCCTGATATTTGCTGGAAGTCAAATCCTGCCAAGAATATAAGGTCCAACAAATTCCTCACTTGCCTTACAAACAGGTCCACTGGTTTCATTTCAACTGGTTAATATGGTAGAAGTGGAAGGATCCTTAGGTGAGAGTGACCGTGTTCTCCTGGAGTTTGTTATACAGTGGAAAAGGGAAGCCAAATGGGATTGGGATATTAGAATGTATTTTAACTATTGTATTTTAATTGTTGTGAGCCGCCCCGATTGCTATGCAGAGGCGGGATAGAAATAAAATTTATTATTATTATTATTATTATTATTATTATTAAATGTAGTCAGATACACATTCTAAACTAAAAATAATGGGTGTGATCCCATGGTAAAGAATACTAAAAGAGAGGGAAATTCATGATGGATGGAAGTTTCTTAAAAGTTAGATATTGAAGGCACAATTTCAAACTGTTTCATTGAGCAACAAAAATTAGAGATGTCTAATGACCAAGGATGAATGTCTAAAGAACTTTCAACTGAGCTAAGACTCAAAGGGGACATGAACAAGAAATGGGAGAACCACCAAAGAGATATTTAAACAACTAGCCAGCATTTGTAAGGAGAAAGTCAGAAAAGCGAAAGCGCAGAATGAGCTCAGGCTTACTAGAAAGGTTAAAATCAATAAAAAGGCCCTTGACAAGGTCCCCGTGATATCTTGCAAACAAGCTAGTAAAATGTGGTCTAGACAATGCACTTAAGGTGGATTAGTAATTGATTGACTGATCAAACCCAAAGGGTGCTCAGCAAAGACATTATGTTTCTACCTGAGAGGACACCTCTCTAGGAATCTCTAGGTCTTCCACTGCAACTCTGTGGTCAACATCTGCCAGACATTGACCATAGAATTGTGCTGGAAGAGTTACAAATGCCTAGTGGAGTGTTCTCGCTAGGAATCTCTAGGTCCTTCAGTGTGACTTTTTGTTAAAGTTGACCACAGAGTTGTGCTGGAGGGCCTAGATATTCCTAGAGAGAACATATTAATAAAATCCGTGAATAATCAAATCTGCAAAAGTCAAAGCTACAAATGTGGAGGGATAAGTGTAATTCTAGGGACTGCTACTATGAAATGGTAATTGTACAAGGGTAGTTAACAGTTTTTTTGTTGAAGGGACCTAGCAAACCTTGGCATTTCTTTTAGGATGTTCCTGCTGTCCCAATCACAACTTTAAAAATTAAACTTGTCCCCATGGTGATTTGTCTCCAGGTAGTTTGACCAAAAAAAAAGGTAAAGGACTTCAAAACTATCATTTGGGATTTGCTGTGTTTCACTGCGATATTAATAAAAATCTAACCTGTTTTGAAAATATATGGCATCACAAAACAGATAAAAGGTATTTCCAGCAGGCTGCTAAGTGCATGATGGATAATTTTAATTACAGAATACTTAATATGTCATTTGCAAATGATTTTAATAAAGAAATCAATGTACTAATCAACGAAGTACAAACTGATCTACCACTTTTCATAACTGAAAGCAGTAACATCAATATTTGATGGAGGTCTCATTCTTTTATTGTGGTGATGTATAGGGTTAATAATTGGTTCGCGGACTCATCAAAGTAGACCTATTTTTAAAGAAGTCAGTCTCTATGAGCACTTAGAAGCAAGTTAAATAAATAAATGTGGAGAAAAATGGTATGACTTCTCCATTTTGGATAAGATTTGAATTACAATTTTGCATCTAATTACATTAAATGCTGTTTACTTTTGTACATACAGTCAACACTGTGCTTCAATCAATGCTAAGCACTTATGCTAAAATGTTTATAAAGATTTCTTGCACAGAGGGAGAGTATAGCTAAAATGTTCTCTATGGAATAACAGTATGAGTGCCTTTTACTTGTGTAAACAATTTACAGTGACCTACTGTGAATTTCAACAATTATTTGTTTATTTATTTATTTTACTTAAAATAGTTTGAAATATTCAAAGCTCATTTTGTTGTGTCAGTTGTGTATATATAAAGTCAGATATATAAATACCAAACATTTGATGAAACCCTATGTGTTAAAGGGTGTCTCTTATTAAAGGCAGGTTGTAAAAAAGATTCAGCTATTGTAAGCTTGAAAACATTATAGCATATAAAAGTGACAGCGGTTGAACAAAGAACTTGCAGATCTGCATCTATTGTAGACTTCAGGGTTGCACAAAGTGTGGCCCTGGGGTGTGCACACACACAGCATTCTTTTTGCTGACCTCATTCAGCCCAGATTTCCTGGATTCTCCTTTTTCTGTCAAGAAAGAAAGGAAAGGGAAGGAAAGGAAAGGGAAGGAAAGGAAAGGAAAGGAAAGGAAAGGAAAGGAAAGGAAAGGAAAGGAAATTTGTTGCTTCATCTGGAAGCCTCCAAGAGCAGCAACTCAATTTAAAATAAATTTTAGGGGTTTTTAATAAATAAGTAAACTTAATGGCCATCTCTGTTTTATTGTTTTGATTATAGCACTACATGCAGCCCCTCCAAAGGAACCACCCTGATCTATTCATGAAGTCTGCAATTGTGACAAATTTCTGATTTCTTAAAAATTGCCAGTCATTAACAGGTTACAATCAACCTTCAGGCTTTTAAAACAGAAAGTTTTTAAAGAACAAGCTGGGGTGTTGTATTGTTTTCAGGTGCATTGTTTTAAACACTTTTACCTTTCTAAACTGTATTTTATTATTTTAATGAGTAATCTGTTTTAATATTTAAATCTATTTTAATGCATCATTTTTGTATTTTTTTAAATTGTACTGTTCTTTTAAATTGTTAGCCAGTCTGAGTCCAGTTTTGGGGGGGAAAGTAGGATGCAAATAAATATACCAACAACAACCTTTAAATGCCTATTGCCCTGTGTTTGGCTACATCTGGCCTTCAATTCTGATCAGTTTCCTAGTCCCTGTCAAGGAAAAGCATTCCCACAACTTCATGCTGACACCACCATGTTTCACCAAGAGGATGATGTTCTCAGGGCTTTCCACCATACATAGGTGGGAATTCAGTTAGGGACATAGATATGTGTAAGTGTCCCTTACATGTGTGGATATTTTTTTTTTCAGGCACTGTGGGGATTGTAATTCATTCCTCCCTCTGCAGTTCCAAAAGCTCCCCTCCTGACTTACTGTAACGCCCTGAAATTTCTTCACATGGTCATTCCATCCTTCACAGCGAGCACCACAGGATCGGAGGAGCATCTGGCTACCCTCTTAATATCCAGGTGTGAATTGATGACATCAGCGTTGAGATCCCTCAGCATCCTCTAAGGGGCTCAGTGTTGCTGTAATCGTTGTACATTTTATACCTGGCTGCAGAGACATAGCCAACTGCTTCTCTGATCCTGACTGCTTGCTGTGAAGCACAGAATGGGCAGACAGAGTGGCTTCAAGAACTTGATGTAGCATAGCTCCTCAAGCAGATGTCCATGCTAAGATGAGGAAATGTTGGATTGAGGCCACAGAGTTTTATGGCAAGGCCAAAATTCAGTTTTGGTCTCATCAGTCCAGAAGACATTTGTCTACATGGCTACTGTGCCTACTTCATGCCTTTTTGCAAACTCCAAACAGACTTTGATATAGATTTCTTTAGCAACAGGCTTCTTCTCATCATTTCTCCATAAAGCCCAACTTGTGGGATGTTGAAGTAATTGTTGCCCCATGAAAGTTTTCTCCCATCTTAACTGGGTATCTCCACTCCTTCATCTGCATGGCTTCTCTGACCAATGTATCCTTACCTAATTTTGGTGAATAGCCATGTACTGTCCATTTTGTAATGCTGAATTGGTGTGGATGCTCAGCATATTTGTTTTTGTCCTCTGCTTAAAGCTGCTTGTACACAATTATTTACATCAAAGCTTCCTGGTAGATTTTCAAGTGTTCTGACCAGGAGGTAGCAAAATCAAAATGTGTATGTATATGTAGCAAAAAAGACAGCAAAATGTTTCTGTTGACTTACTGGCTTCGGTTTACTTGTTTTAATTATTATATTGGCATAAGTATAATTATGTCATAATTATACTGGCATATGTATTTTCTATTTGTAAAAATTAGGGAGGGATGGAGAGTTTTTTCTCAAGGTCTCTGAGTTAGGAGAGATCAGGTAACACTGGGATTCAGTTGATTAATTTGATTTGTGAATAGTCAGTAAATGGGTCAAATATGATTGAGATTAGTGAGTATTTTTTTTAAAAAAAAAATGTCTGTTAAGTGGATCAGTCTGTTAAGTCAGTTGGAATACCATATCACATGCCCAGCACATTCTAACAACAGACAGGTTTAACAGAAAACTATTAAGGAAGAATAGAAGCCTCAGGGAGTTGCTCTGCCTGAGAAGTAGGTAACTGATGAAAAAGGGGAGAAAAGATATTATGTAAGAATATTCAAATATTTTCTCATCTTTACTGAGACAGGGTGTATTGTAACATCTGCAGACACTCCATTGGAAAATAGATTTTTCCACATGTGGGAACTGTTTAACCAAAAAATTGCAGAGTTGTGGGGGAGGACACAAAAAGATTGGGATTTTGCACGTACCCCCTATACTTTTATTTGCACACGCCCCCCCCCAAAAAAAGGTATATTGCAAAATACATTATTTACTTTTTTTAAAGACCAATTCACTTGTACAAAAAAGTCATAACCTTTTTACAAAAAAAGTTCCAAAATGAAAAATATCATTTAAAATGTACAGAACTCTCAACTCTCACCCAGATTTTTCATTCCTAAAGGGCTGTATTTTCTATTTGTGCTGCATATGTTTAAAGCAATGGTTTAATTGCTTCATCCTAATATAAGTGGTAGAAATACAAAGCTGTTGATTGAATAAGGCTCAGATAAGTATATTTCAGTCATGTCATCTGGCAAGTGTTTGGCACTGAAAACCATAGTGTGGTCATTCAACAGATCAGATGCTGTTTACTCCTTTAAATATGGATAGGCTTAATCTGTAGAAATTATGCCTGACGTCCTGTCAGGATCATGTAAATTAGGCATGCATATATCTCTTTTTGGGTGGGGTCTAGGAGGCTTTTCTTTTGTCTTTGTGCACAGTGTCCAAGCCTCCCCCTAGCAGCAGCTGATGATGATGATTCATACTAGTTGGAAGGGGAGAGAGGGAGGAGGAGATTCTGACTATAAAAATACACAACTTTATTGCATGTTGTTTTAAATTGAATCAAGCTTCCCGGGCTGCAACCGGGAGGTAGGATAAATTTGGGAATTATCGCAAGCTAAATCGCTGCTGAATTGCCAACCGCTGTCAACCTGGGTTCCAGATAGGCTCAGCTGGTGCTTTTTAGAAGCCGGAATGCATTCTGGCTTCTAAAAAGCGCCAGCTGAGCCCAGCTTGGTTCTGGGCTTGATTCTGTTTAAAATGACATGTTATAAAGGGCCTTTGCAGACTGCCAGAAATAGTGCAAATTGAGTCCATTTTAACTATCCTGGCTCAGTGCTAGGGAATCATGGGAATTGTATTTTTTTCTGAGACATTGACTCTTCTCTGTCAGAGAGCTCTGGTGCCACAATAAACTACAGTTCCCACGATTCCCTAGCACTGAGTCAGGGCAGTTAAAGTGGCCTGAATTTGCACTATTTCTGGCAGTCTGCAAAGGCCCAAAGTCAACGGTTGCTCTGGGCTCCTGGCAGAAGAATAAGAAGGGATGCACCTTGTTTTCTCCTGCCCCAAAACTGATTCTAGCTGCCACTTCATGGTATGAATTACCTCCCTTGCCTAGCAGCAAGGAGCAGCAGCAGCCCATCCAAGGACTTGAAAGCTATGAAGTGGGGAGGAGGTGGAGAGGAAGAATGTGTACACAGATATAGGCTTGTTATAGTTGTCTAGTTATACTTGTAGTAGTTACTAGTACTGTTGAGATTATTTATTTATTTATTTATTTGGCTAAAGAAACTCATTTACTAATATTACATGCAAGATGTTGAAGTAATTGGCAGGGCTAGGAAAATCTAAACCACTAATGGATCCTTGTTCTGTTTTTCTCTTGAATTAGCCACAAAATTGGATGATTCTGATAAGTCACTGAACCTTGGGAAGAGACAGGTTCCTGAGGCAGGAGTATTCTTCTTCTTGCTTTATCTGATACATATACAAATTGGGATAAAATTCTAAGAAAAGGTCTTTCTTGAAACTACACTGGATTTGTAGGATAGCTGCCTTTCTACTGCCCTATCATTTCAACCTGATTTGGTTAGCTGAGCATTGTTCTAATACAGTGATTCCCAATCTCTGATCCTCCAGATGTTTTGGACCTCAGCTCCCAGAAGCCTCAGCCATCTTGGTTAATGGTCTGGGATTCTGGGAGCTGAAGTCCAAAACACCAAAAAGGCCAGACTTTGGGAATCACTGTTCTAATGGATAGTTTTCCTTATGTGTAGTTTTAGAAAGAAGTCATATATGTCCTGTTATGTTTTTTTTTTCTAATGCTATTGTTGGATTAGTAGTCCATTCTACATATCCTTGTACCTAAATCTGTGCAAGGATGTCTATGCATTTACAGTGGAAAAGATGTTAGCTTAATGTATGTTGCTGTGCCAGACAATAAATCTGCATCATGTGAGAAATCCCCAGGCCAGTGAGCTCAGAATTTTCATAACCACAACTGAGTAATGAAGCAGCTACATAATTCGAAATGTTTATAGGATACTTATAACAGCAGCTGGATACTGAAACTTTACTGGTACTGAAACTTCTAATTAAAAGTTTTCTATTCTAAAATGCTTTTTGTTTTCTTTTTAGCTCTTTTGACAGTCAGTATATTTATCAACAAAAGGTTCTTGGACCCATTAAAGAAAGTACAATTCTTGTACTCGATCCTAATAATTCAGCAATTCTTCATTCCACGGGAAGAAATCTGTAAGTCTTTTTACAATATTCATATATTCCCAAGATATATAAGTTCTGCATTTCAAGATACATGATGCACATCTTCTTCTGTTACAAAGTTTTTATTAACTTTTGTCAGTGTTTAGAAATAACTGATGCTCACTCCAATCTTTGATTGCTGTTTACTCACTCAAACTGACACTAATTCAAATTGAAAATATTCTCTTCTCAAGGAGGAAAAAAGATAGCCCATTTTGGAAAAAAGTAAGATAGCCCATATTCAGTTTCTTAGGTCAGCTTGTCCCTTAAGGAAAAAAGTCATGGTCTGAGAAGCTCACCACCACCACCACCACCACCACCCCCCACACACACACCAGTCTGCCTACCTTCCTCATGCACTGCTACTTGAAGATTCCTCTCTATACCTAACCTGGCTGACTTCTACTACTGAAGCAGGTGGGAGAAGCATTAAAAGAAGCATTAAAAGTGGAGAGATAATGAGAAGAAGAATACAGAAAGCTAGAGAAGGTAACAAAGCTAGACAATGAAGAAATTAAAATAGTAAAATAATTCCCAATCCTGGATCAAACATTGATAGAAATGGGGACTGGAGTCAGGAAATCAGAAGAAGACTAAGAATAGGGAGGGTGGCTATGAAAGAACTAGAAAAGATTCTAAAATGCAAAGATATACAACTCAGCACAAAAGTTAGAATCATAGAAGCCACTATATTCCTTATTACCATGTGTGGATGTGAGAGCTGAGCAGATAAGAAAGATGATAGAAAGAAAATCAATTCATTTGAGATGTGGTGCTGGAGAAGAGTGCTGAGGATCCCATGGACAGCTAAAAGGACACACAAGTGGGTCCTAGAGCACATCGGACCGGAAACCTCCCTGGAAGCCAAGATGACCAAATTGAGACTGTTGTACTTCGGACACACCATGAGAAGAGAAGACTCTTTGGGGAAAAAAAACAATAATGCTGGGGAAGGTGAGGGGAAGTAGGAAGAGAGGAAGGCCACATGCTAGATGGATGGACTCTATTAAGGAGGTCATGAGTATGAAGCTGCAGGAATTAAGCAGAGCAGTGGAGGAAAGAGTCTCTTGGAGATGTCTCATCCGTAGGGTCATTATGAATCGAGATCAACTTGAGGGCAGTTAAAAACAAGAAGAGAAGGTGAAGGCAAGAGCTTTTATCTTTGTTTCCTGTGCTCTTCATTTAAAAATGAAAGTGGACTCCATCTTACCCCTGTCTTGAAGCCATATAGCCAAATAGATATTTAACAAACACAGAAATGCTTGGTTTAAGCTCCATGTTGTTGTCCCATAACAAGAATGGCATTTTGTGAGGCTGACTAAGGGGGGATGCAGACGGATGGCCCTGGGCTGCCCCAGGAAATGGAGGATCGAGGCTGAGGCTGCCGTACGCGTTGGCCCTGATCCTCCCTTTTGCCACCTGGGAAAGGAGTGCCAAAATGCTGCTCCTTTCACAGGCAGCAAAAAGGGCGCCCAACGCTGCGCCGTGATGACGTCTTTGGCTTGGGGTTGGGGTGCCCAGCGTGTGGCCATCTGTAGAGGCCCTAAGTTATCATCTACTATGCTTTCCCACCTTGACTGAAGTGTATCACTAAGGGCAAGAAGGGCCAGATGTTTGGGCATAAATAACATTTTAAACCAAAACTTTAACTTGTATATCCACATGTGAAAATCTGTAGAAATTTGATCAGTCTCTAGGTATAAAAGTACATTAGATAGAAAGCTTGAAAGACTGAGAATACGTCTTTAAAAACTTGTTTGAACAGATTGTAGAGCCATAAAGTTGCTGACCACACACACACACACACACACACACACTTTACTTTGTATAATGTGCTAAAATTTTAGCACTGAACACCTGAATTGCTGATAGTACATGCTGGCCTCACATAACATAAAAAATGAGATAAGTAAATTATAACCTACTCTGTTATGCATTTGCTATGATGTAGGATACTTGGGCTCTCCAGGAAATTGCTCATTGTTTGCCAGCAATATTTACACTGTTATTAGTAATACTGAATTCTGTTACATTCTGATGTATTTTATGTATTCTATCTTGTTCCTTTCTTCTTTCTTTTTCTGTTCATTGACTGGAATAAATAAATATGATTACCTTTCTTTTGAGAAATATAGCAAAATCCAACTAAGGGTCCTTCCTCAACCACTTAGAATTTGCCTTAGCTGTATTTTATCCTCTGTGAAATTTTTTGGGGAAATAGTGTTGCAGCTTCCATGTAATACATGCAGAGTGGGTGATGTTCACCACTTCAGAGTCTCAGAGAGGAGACACTCCCGTTGTTCACTGCTTTTCATAATCCCTGGAAGAGTCTCCTTGCAAGTATGGAATGTGTAGTTTGTGAGCATGCAGTAGAGCAGGGGGGAGGGGTTTGAAAAGTTGTTGACCAACTAATGAAACGATGTGGTTGATTGAATGGGAAGAATTTCAGGTTGAGTTTCCCTGATCCAGAATTCCAAAATCTAAAGTATTCCAGAATCCAAAATTGCCCGGATGGGTGGCTGAGATAGTGCTTTCTGATGGTACAGTGTACACAAACTTTGATTCATGCACAAAATTAATAGAAGTATTGTGTGTAAAATTACTTTCAGGATATGTGTATAAGATGTATACAAAATAGAAATGAATTTCATGTTTAGATTTGGGCCCTATATCCACAACATCCCATTATGTATTTGCAAATATTCCAAAGTCCGAAAAACTCTGAAATCCAAAACACCTCTGGTCTGAAGCATTTCAGATAAGGGAGACTAAACCTGTACTATGGATGAGACCCTGAAAAATACCACTGGATTCCCTCTTGTACAGGTGCAAGGCATATCCTTGTTTTAATGAATACCAATTTCAGACTAATAAAGTTTAAAATGATTTGCTAGTTTTAAGTTTAAAATAATGCAAGAATGAAAATACTGTTTTCCATATAAATTGTGGACAATAGAATAGAATGTCAACAAAATAAACCAAACTTCGCCTGGATCCTGAGTATGCGAATGGAAAGAAGTTCAAATAAGGAGACTGACCCAGCCTAGGATGCACTGAAGGGAGTTACTGAAAACTAAAGTTTGTGTTCCTCTAAGGCAGTGGGGAAGCTGTAGCCCATGGGCTGTATGTAGTAATTTTTGTGGTGGGGAAGGGGGCAATTCCACCATGTTTTTCATCCTGTGCCAAATTAGATAACAGATATATTTGTTCTTAATCTGATTGTTGAAATTGTAGACACAACATGGGCAGGAAATATCTGATTTGGGGCAAAGGGATTTTAGAGCCACTTTCTTTTCCTTTATTTTTGGCTATATTTAGAAGTAGGGTCCACATATAAAGAGAAAAATAGCAGAGGAAATGCTAAATCCTGAACTTAACCCAGGTGTTTGAAATTTGATGGTAGTATCAAGTGCAATTCATTTCTTAGGAATGGTAATAACAATGGTAGAATATCATAGGGAGAAAAAAAGCAAGAGTATGTGATCTCATGAAATCTGCATAAGCAAAACATTTGTCATATAGTAATACAAACCTTAAGCTACAGTCAGTATAATGACTAAACAGAACAAATTATCCTGCATTGTTTTTCCCTCTCCTTCTTAATATAGCTTTCATTTATTTTGTTCACAGGTTTTATTTACCGCATGGCTTGAGTATAGATAATAATGGTAACTACTGGGTGACTGATGTAGCTCTTCATCAGGTATGCAGAACTGGCTTCCAAAGTACAGTACTAACTCTGCAATTCTGAATTTAACTAGCTTCTGTGTCTTATTAACAACTTGACAGCATCATTTTTCTCAGGCTGAGGGAATATTTCCCAAATGTTCCACTTAGTGTAATAATCATGGATTGACATTTTATGCAGAAACACTACTGAATTAACTCAGTTACATGCTTGGTGATGGATTTCTTTATTAAGCTCATGAATATTCCTGTATACATAGTTATCCTTTGAAGAAAAATGTTTTCTAGAGCAGTGCTACTCAGTGATTTCTGGACCATTGTCTATCCGTAGGCCATCTCATACTGGTTCCTGCAGAGTTGCCAGTAAAGAAAGAAACAATTGTAGCCAATGGGCAAAAATATAGTATAGGTCCTTGGTATGCTGGGAAGAAAGAAATTACTGGTCATCTCCCACATCAGATAGCCTGAGAAGAACTGTTCTAAAGGACAGTCATGTGATATTTACTGTTAACTATAATGACTTATCTTTAGCTGGCTATAATATGCAATTAAATAACCTATTTTTATCCTTTTATATTGGTAGATATTCAAACTAGGATCACACAGTGTGGAATCTCCTTTGTTGACTCTAGGGAAGCCTTTTCAACCTGGAAGCGACAAAAATCATTTCTGTCAGCCCACAGATGTGGCAGTGGATCCAGTTACTGGCAATATTTATGTGTCTGATGGCTACTGTAATAGTCGTATTGTTAAGTTTTCTCCAAATGGAATGTTCGTCATGCAGTGGGGTGAAGGTACTGAATAGAAAGCAGTTGATCCCCCCCCCCCCAGAATTTTCTCTGAATAGCTTGTTAAAAGTGTACACAGGCAAGATGTAGTGAAGAGGTTTGATATTCCCAAGTCCCACTGAAATCAATTAGACTTAAGTGCCTGTGGGTTTAAGATCATGTTCAGAGGAGGGATTCTTATGTCTAGGTTGTACCACTTCAGACTGCATATAGCAGAACATGCAATTAAATGTTTATCATACAAAATTCTCTCCATCTGAGAAGCTCACATATTATGGACAGTATTTTATTAGTGCATGCTTGCTTTTGTGTGTAAAAGGCACTGGAATTTTTGGCAGAAATAGCCCGTTCTTACTCATTCAACATTTTATTGAAATGAAAATGAGATTCAGATTTTAAGCCCTAAAATTGTGACTAGGGAACCAAGTGCAGTCAGTGCAAAGCTTGATATCTACAGTGGTTAGACAGGAGACAATTTCAAGTTTATATTGTCATATTGTTTTAGCTTAGTATATAGTATTTCTAGTATGTTCATATTTGTTGGCCCTTACTTTGACATTTTCTTTTTCAGAGACTTCCATAGGTCAGGCTAAACCTAGCCAATTCAGCATCCCCCACAGTTTAACACTTGTGTCTGATTTTGGTCAGCTGTGTGTAGCTGATAGAGAGAATGGTCGGATTCAGTGTTTTAAGCCAGAAACTGGACAATTTGTGAAAGAAATCAGGCATCCGTTGTTTGGAAGAGAAGTGTTTGCCATTTCATATGCCCCAGGTAGTGACTTTTTGAATATAAATATATATATTTGAAACCTCTCCTTCTTGTTACAGTGGAAGATGTAGTCGTTCGATATTTTAATATAGGATGTGAGTGAGATAATTAGCACTTTACCTTGAAGGGCAAACAGTTCTCTCTGCTCTCTGAACCTCTGTGGCTTTCCTTGTGTGCACCCTTGAAGCTTGTTCCCACAACTTAATATGATTGAAATGTTTTAATTGTATTTAATAAAAACTTAAATTCTTTAAAACCACATTAAGACAGAGTAACTTATAAATAAAGGAGGAGAGTAGGGAATTTCCAAGTTTAACTCACATTAAGGAATGTGCATAATATAACTAGGTAATTTTTAAAAAATCATTTGTTAAAAGGAAACACCAAATAAAACACAATATATGAGGATTTAACAGAATAAAGTGACTATGTGATTGTCTGCACTGGCCAAATGTCCTGGCTTCCTCCCAGCCTAGCATCCTCTAATTTAGGTGATGCAGGCTAAAACACCCATGGCAGGATTGTGCTTGATCCTGTCTGTGCGGACATGGATCTGGAGGATCTGATTTGACCCGGGATAAGAAGCCTTTACCCCAGGGTAAAATAGCCCTAGTTTCTCTCACAGTTTCTAAGAAATTCCCTGGCAAAACAGGGCTGTTTGCCACCCCACCTTACTTTTTGGGTGGGCAATCCATCCAAAAAGCCCCCCCAGTCACCCCTTCTGACATGAAAATGAGGCACCTGGCCACATAGGTTCAGCCAGGCACTACACATCAGTTGGGATGGCCGGGGGGGGGGGGGGCTTCTCAAATAGATTGCCCACCACAAAGGTAAGGTGTGGCCCTGGGTCCTGGGTCAGTGCAGGGATGGGTGTGTTAATATCCATCTATCCCTGTACCAACCCAGGTACTAACAGGCCCTAATATGAAAGCTTTTCATAGAAATCCTTTGATATTTTGTGGTGTTCCCCCAGAGTAGGCCATTGGAAGGCTGTTCTTTCCTCTTTGTTATTTCCTGCACCTCATTCATTGGTGGTTGCAAATTCAAAAAGGTATTTATCAAAGGTTATTAGAGAAAATAGCAAAATAGTTCTACTTCAGTGGAGGAAGAAATTACAAATCTTAACATGAGTATGTGAATTTAAATATCTGTTAGCAACCAAAGCATAAATCAGGGAGCTATAATGTGAGAGCATAGGATTATGTCCTCCCTCCACCTGTGTAGCACCCCTAATCTAAATCTTCATTCTTCACCCTGCAGCTGTTTTTTTAAAAAACTAAGAAATTTATATTGGAAATTCAAGTTATGGGACTCCTACATCAGCTCTTAATAATGTAAAAGATAAAGGCATATCTTGCCTGGAGCTGTTTCTTAAGAGTACACAAGAACAACATAAGAAAACAGGGGGGAAATGAATAAATATTCCATTAGTAGCAGTTTTTTTCTCTTTTGGGAGATCTTTTTCTATTAAGAAAAGATCTCTGCTGGAGAGGTAAGAATATAGAGTTTAGTCATTAGAAGGAAATTGTAAATAAGTCTTTAAAGGTGCAAAAAGGCTAAGAACAATAGTCACAGCTCTAGCATTTCAAGCAGGTGAACTCATTGAAGACTACTAAAAAATGAGCTGATTGGCTTTAGCAGAATCCGTCAAGGAGAAATTATAACCAGCAGACCTCATGAATAATGTTAATATAAGTCTTTATGTATGTATCTTTTAATAAGTGACCTATTATTTATTTTACTGTAAAAACACACAAAGATTCTGCTGTCTTATGTTCACTGCTAAATCCCTTTCTCCTTTATTAAGGCTTCTATTAATATTATGCAGGTAGGTTTGATTCATACCCACACTGCTTCAGCTCTTGGCTTAGTCATGCATTATCAACATGCCATTTTTTTTATACTACTGCTGGAGTGAAAAGGGTCTATTTCACCATGAATATATTAGGTATTGATTGCGGTTCAGATCCTAAATAGCACATGAAGGATGCTGTTTTCCCCATCCAGGGCTCCTCTCCCTATTTGGAATCATTTTTCATCACTTCAGGAGGATTACCTGAGTATCTGGAAAGGTTTGTCAGTTGATGTTGGGGGAGTAAGTGATGAAAAAAAAAATCACCTTACCCACTCTACTTAGGATTCTGCCCAAAATTATTGGAATCTGAAGTATACATTTTGATGATAATCAGTAAAAATGCTGCAACAGTCAGTGTAAAAGAAGTGAGAGGATGGAAAGCTAATATCTCTTGATTTTCCATGCATTTCTTTTGCATCACACTTTCCCTTAATTCATTGATTCTAAGCTCAAACACTCCAGTTGTTTCCTAGCACTTGTGCTGTGAAATAGTTGTAATATGTTGAGTGAGATCTGAGTCCATTCTCACTATTGAACTACTGTTATAGGAGGCCATGGGGTCCTGCATGTCTATAGTTGGCAGCAGTCTGGCTCCTTTAAGACAATCTTTCCTTGCCCTATATTGTTGTGCTTTGACTGTATTGTGAAAAGGAAGAATACACTCACCACATGCAGATCACTAAAGAATGAATGTATGTTTGTAGGTGGTCTGCTGTTTGCAGTTAATGGAAAGCCTTACCCTGGAGACAAGGAGCCGCTGCAAGCATTTGTGATGAACTTTTCAACTGGAGCAATCATTGACACTTTCATTCCACTTAGAAAGGTAACATGTTGTGAAACATCACTTGGTTTTATTAAAAATGCATGCATTTTTCTTTTTTTCCACGCCTTATGCACCTTTCAAACTTTAGCATGAAAATTCTCAAATTACCTAGAAGGTGAGACTTAGGGCCTTTGCAGACTGCCAGAAATAGTGCACATTAAATTGAGGCACTGCCCTGGCTCAGTGCTAGGGAGTCATGGGAATTGTATTTTTTTTCTGGGACATTGAGCCTTCTCTGTCAGAGAGCTCTTGTGCCACAATAAACTACAGTTCCCATGATTCCCTAGCACTGAGCCAGGGCAGTGCCTCAATTTAATGTGCACTATTTCTGGCAGTCTGCAAAGGCCCTTAGTTATGCTTCTTGGTTAAATCTTGGATGCTAGATTGTAGAGCTATAGTGCTTATATCCTGTTTTCCAAATCACAATACTAAGATGAGGATCCGCTCCCCAAAATTGTGTCTTAAGATACTTGTGCATGGATGTGCAAGGCACATAGCAGCATCTTCTTCCAACTTATGTGATTTATTCGAGGACACAATTGCATGATTTGGATGTGACATTCAGGCATGGTTAAAGCATTATGGTAATGAACCTTGGGCTCTTACACTATCATGGCACAGCTTCTTCTTGGCTTTGCAACTGAAGCAGGAGGTGCAGAACTCTGAATCAAATATTGTCTTGTCTCCCCTTATGCTTCAGTCAGACTGTGTTTTTAAAGTTTGTAATCTCTGTGTGAAGAGTCATACAATTTTAATGTTCATTAAATAATTGAGCCTTTTTCTAAAATGAACAAATCTGTATTAGGAACTGGAGGTGAAGATGTCCTGGCAAAAACAGAGGGGAGGGACAGGTGGTCACTGTCATGCCTGTCCATACTTCATTTCAAATATGAGGGAGAAAGATATGTTTGCCCGAAACACAAGGAGGAAGCTTAAGTCTGCTCTTGGTCATTTTTCTCTTTACAGAGTTTTATTAAATTGTAAAAAGGAAATATTCCATTAGATGTGGTGGAATCCTGTGCTTTTCACGAATTCTAACCTTAATTTAACTTTATGCTGGTTTGATTAAGCATTTTGTCAGAAAAAAATATATGAAAGAATAATATGTTCCCAGCCAATATTAAAACAGATTTTTAAAAAGAAGGGAAAATTCCAAGATGTTATTCTTTATCTCCAAATATTAAGCAGTAAATGTCAAGTTGAAGGGAACCCTATACTTTCCAGAATATTCAATACTGACTACAGTCATGGATGAGATACTTGGCTAGAGTTATCCTCAGAGCATTGAGCTGCAGTTAGATTCTAAGTGAGCAATAACATAAACAAGCCCCAGTTGTGAAATTTTGAATACATTCTTGTTTGCTAAGCAGGAAGACTTGTCCTTTTGAGATTTTCTGACTGATCTCTGTTGCTTTGGAAATTGGAACTTTTGTGAAAGAAATCTGAATGAGAGTGAATTTAAATTTCATACTGACAAAGTGCCAACATTATTGGGAACCTGTGTCTGTTGAGGGATCAATAACCTTCTGTGGTTATAGAGAGATGAAAGGTTTTTAGAGGGGAAAAACCTTTAAAGCAAAAGAATTCCTCTCTAGAGAGAGTAAGATAGACAGAGAAGCCATCTGTACATGATTCTTACTCTTGGGTCCTAGCTCTGCATTGCAAGGTTAATAGAGCATGCATGAAAGCCTTTGGAAAGCATTTGCATCTTAATGCTGGATCTTGATTTGTCTTTCTGTTGCTATTATCACTGTTTTATTAATAGTTTTAAAATTGTAACATTTTGTATTTTGTGTGTGTGTGTGTGTGTGTGTGAAATATTAGCCAGCTCCAAGGCTCGGAAGGTGTGATAAAAACTGATGAATAAATTCATGCTCATGGTCATAAAAATGGTCAACTACCCCGCTGCTCTTTCTCTCTCTCTCTCTCTCTCTCTCTCTCTCTCTCTAAATATATATATAGAGAGAGAGATATCCTTGATTGATTTGTTAAGCCAAGAAGAGAGATTTTTACTAGAGTTGGACCAAGTCTGCACATTATTAGTTTTCCCTTTACTGTTCCTTTTTACTCCAACCTAGAAGAGTTTTGACAGATCAGACAAAAGATGTACACCATTCTGCTCACACAGTAGCCCACAGGAAGCTCTCCTGCAGGACCTGAATGAAACATGACACAATACATGCAGTGTTCACAAATCATGGGATTAAAATCTGATTACTAATCTCTTTCTTGTCATGATTATATGGGCAGGAGGATGGTGCTGGAAAGTTAAAGCTAATGTGCCTTGAATCATCAGTTCCCCATCTAAATATTTAATCTTACTAAAAGCTAGCTATTGGAACTAGAATTAAATAGTATTTATTGCCTAATACTAGTATTCATTAGCTTTGAAATTAGGATGCAGGCTTCAAAATAATCTAGGATGTTTCCAGGACTAATAAATATCCTTGGGTCATATATGTGTGTTCTGTTCACGTGTAGTTATAATGCATAAGGAAGAAATTGTGCTTTGAGTTTTGTTTCATTTTCCATATGTTTTACTTTTCCTTAGTCACATTCCTTCTGAGAGGGAAAGAAGAAGAGGACATTTTGTATAGTTTATACATCCAGATAGTCTTTTTAAAAATGTCAGCCATTTGTAAGTGATTGGAAGGGGCAGGAGGATGACAAAACATTTCACTAGGCTCACCAGAATGGTCATTTTGTTTGAACTCATGTATAGCTACAGGAAAAGATTTTCATTCATATTCTTGTAGGAAAAGAGAAAGAATCAATCTTGTTAGACTTCCTCCATGCTTTTACACATGCTAAATGAACTTGAAATTCTTTCAGTTATACCAGAAAAATGTTTAATTCCACATCTCAGTCTCTTGAATGAATGGATTTAAATGGTCAGATTGTATTCTGTTGTGTCACTTTTCAGTTTTAATGGCTTGGCTGTTTACCTTGACAGAATTTTGAAATGCCACATGACATCACTGCTTCAGAAGACAGGTTGGTGTATGTTGGCGATGCTCATACCAACACAGTGTGGAAATTTACATCCACAGAAAGTAAGTTATGTTTCAAAGGTATCCATCATTATTTTCAGGCATCCAGTCTTCACTGCTGGCTTTGTTTTTGTAATCCATGGTTACAAGGTGCCTCTTCACTGAGAAACTGAAAAGGTGTTAGAAGAGTATTTGGATCCTGCCTAGAATCTGAATAGCACTGGTATAAAATTTCCTGAATGACAACTGCTATTTCTTGTATCCAGTTGTTCTAACAGTAAAACCTTTCAAAGTTGCAGCCTGATTTTTATTTTTAATTGAGTGTGTCAGTGAGAAAATTGGGAATAGCTTTTCACTTTTTGATCTTTTAGAATGTTCACCAAGAGAATCTGCAGTATTAAACACTGTGTTGCCAAGCCTGGCTTATTAATCCTGTCTGAGAGATTGCTTTATCCTAAACTTGTCCCTCAGCATCTGGCATTCAATGTCCATTGACAAGCCGGCTGAGAATTGTAGTCACTTCACTGACCAAATGGCTTAATTTTCACTTTCCTATGCCATTTTCACATCTTGTTAATCTAAATAAGTTGCTCCCACTGGAACACTTGCTGGTGCTTGGTCATTAAAGCTGGCACTTGCTGCTGGCAAAAGGTGTCCCCTTTGGTACTTCAGGGGTTTTTTTTTATAAATGCATGAATTCACTATTTTATTATCTGTCGATTTCTCCACACAAATTTACATACTATATTATTTGCCAAAAGAAATAATGATCAAAGCAGAATGCAACCACAATGAGACTGATAAAATCAATAACAACCACAAATTTGGAACAAGAATAGCTAAAATAAAACAAAGCCAAGTAGGGTTTATATATATATATAATACAGACTGCAGACCAAAGTTTCCCATTTGTAGCAGCTAGAACGAGAGATGAAATTACCTGGTATGAGATGGGTATTTTGTTTTCTACTTTTGTATTCCTTTGGATTCTGCTGCACTTTTTGATCCAGGAGGTTCGTTAAAGCATCCTAAAAATATTATAAGATTTTAAATGTCTCTTATAAAACACAGTTCCACAGAGGCTGCTGCCATGTGAAAACACAGCACTGTTTTGAAAAGTGGGTTAGCATTATACCCCTGCCTTTCAAAAATGGCTGTTCTCATCTCTTCTAGCCACATGGTCTTTACATTTGATGTGTTGCTTGTCTTTGCACTTTTCATCCCTCCACCGCAGAACTGCAGAATTTTTCACTGTCCTGCAGCAAACACAAGATTATCTTGGTTCCTAAAGTAAGTTGTTGAGCACTCTTATGATTGTTTAAAAATCACAATGGGAAACCAATTGTGTCTGCAACAGAGTACTAAAAATTTCAGCTTTTTAACTGGAAGCAAGGTTTTGGAAAACTTGAGATGGGCTAAATTTAAACCAGTTGACAGATTTACTGATGAATTAGAAACAAGAGAGAATTTTGATATGCACAAGTCCTGAACCCTGGTCCTGGGCTAGCATAGTCATAGGGTTGCTAGGGACTGCAAGGAACATCTATTATTTATTTACTTGGAGTATTTATACCCCATTCTACAGCCAAAAGGCTTACAAATTCTTAATTAGCTATTTCCCTGCCTTCAGGCTTACAATCTAAAAAAATCCCTTGCCATGCAGGAATACCCAGCTAAAGGACTCCTAAAAAATGACAATCGAGCTTTTGTTTAAAGACATCCAATGAAGGAGAGTCCACCGCCTTCCAAAGCCTCCCATTCCACAGCTCTTACCTTCAGAAAGCTCCTCCTAATTCTTATGTTTAACTTATTTTCTTTGATTTTGACTCCATTGGTCCATGTCCTAGAAAATAACCTTCTATATGACATCCTTTCAGATATTTTAAAATGGCTATCATGTCACCTCTTAATCCTTCTTCACCAAGCTAAACATACTCAGCTCCCTAATCTGTTCCTCATGTGGCTTGGTTTCTAGACATTTAAATCATCATAGTTGCCCTCCTCTGCACACAGTTGTTTGTCAATATCCTTCTTGAATTATCAATACACAGAACTGGACACAGTATTCCAGGACAGGTGTAACCAAATCACAACAGAGTGGCACTGCTACTTCCCTCAGTCTGGATACTATAATCTGATTGGTGCAATCTAGTACAGTGGGCTCTTGGTATCTGCTGGGGCTCCAGGACCCCCCATGGATACCAAAATCTGTGGATGCTAACGTCCTATTGTATACTTATATATCATCATATCCCTTATATCAAATGGTAAAATCAAAGTTTGCTTTTAGAAATTTATATATATATATTAATATGTTCAAGCCGTGGATAGTTGAATACATGGATGAAGAATCCATGGATAGAGAGGGCTTTCTGTATTGCATTGGCTTTTTTGGCTACCACAGGGGTCGGCAAGTTTCCCTTACCTGTGGCCGGTCCGCTGGTCCCCAATCTTCCGCAGGCCAAGGGTGGGGGGGGGAATGGTGCTGCACACGCATGCACAGTATGCCAGAAGTACTGCACATGCACACACTTGCTCGCGCATGCACAGTACTTCCGGCGTACTGCGCATGTGCCAGCGAGTCGCAGCCGCAACACGCGTGGCAGCAAGGGGGGGCGGCGACAGGACCAGCCTGGGGCCGGTCCAAAGGCCTCGGGAGAGGCGGATCCGGCCCCTGGGCCGTAGGTTGCCAACCCCTGGGCTACCACATCACATTGCTCATTCAAGTTTAGCTTTCGATCCACTAACACCCAAGATCTTCTTCACATGTATTGTTGTTGAGACAGATTTGCGCATTTTGCTTTTGTGCATTTAATAATAATAATAATAATAATAATAATAATAATTTTTATTTGATATCCCGCCCCTCTGAGGTCAATCGGGGTGGCTTACATAATAAAATCATAATACAACATTTAAAAGCTATTACCCACCCTCCCATCCCTTAAAAAATTTATTACATCTATACAATTTAAAAAACAACATATAAAAAGAGGATATGTGCCTCTATATAAAACATCAAAGGAAAATAAACAACAAAGAGAAGAAAGCGGTGGCGTCAGAGAGTAGACTCACAACTCTAAGAAAAAAACCTGGTCATAAGAGGAGAGGGAGCAACTCCAGAGTATTCTGGGGCCTTGGGCCGGTAGTTATTCCGGGAAGACCTGCCAGAAGAGATCCGTCTTGACAGCTTTTTTAAAGCAAGTGATATCAGTTGGCGGATCTCTCCCAGCAGGCCATTCCATAGTTTGGGGGCGACAACAGAAAAGGCCCTCTGGGAGGTAGTCACCAGCCTCGTTTTTTGAGGCTGCAACAAATTCCTCCTAGAGGAGCGGAGAGTGCGGGGAGGATTATACAGGAGGAGGCGGTCCTTAAGATAGCCTGGACCCAAGCCAATTTCATTCCTCCTGTCTAAATGTAGCACCTTACATTTATCTCTCTTGAACTTCAAAGGTTTTGTTACTTTTATCTCTGCTCTTCACTCTGTTAATGGCCATTTTGAATCCTGATCCTGTCCCTAGGATATTAGCTACCTCTTCTAATTTGGTTTCATCTGCAAATTTGATAATTGTGCCTTCTGTTCTATCATCAAAGTTCATAAAGATGTTGAACAACATCAGGCCCTATCACCCAACTTGTAATTTCTCTTCAGGATGAAAAGGAACCATTGGTGAACAATAATGTGGGGGTTTGCACTGTTTTTGCACACAGAAATTCCTGCATTTATTTCAGTGCAGGATAATTTTGTAAGATTTCAGAATGTGCAAATAGTGAATGAGAACTGAATAAACATATTTGCTTGCTCCTGCAACGGCAGGAAACTGTATAAATTACTTTTCCTTACTTGCAAAGATGAAATAATTGAATATTGGGCATCTTTTGTGATGAAGTATTTCTGATCTCAGGCACTTCAGTAGGATTTGGGAGAGGGAGGAAAAAATCTTGTAGAATTAACAATATAATCTATTGTTACATTAGGAAAGATAAAAATGTATGACAGTAATAAATCATCATGAAATACACCAATATCTTATATCCAGCTTTTCAGAAAGATTGATGATTCTATAACTTCTGGACTTTCTTGTGTATTCTTTCAAGTATCATATGCTAACCAGATTGTATATTAAGAGCAGTGAGAATCAAAGCCTTTGAAAGTAGGAGGACACCAAGCGTAAGCTTTCGTGGACATTATCTGTTCTTATGAAGAACTGCTTCAGTTTCCCATTGCTCCTACTTGACCCCATTTCTTCCAAATCACCTGATAAACCAGCTCATGCCAAATATTTAACTAAGGATATATTGTGCAAATTAGAAATATGTTCTCATATTCATACTATTGATAAAGTATCTTGATCACAAAAGACAAGTTTTATTTAAGTAGAATACTGAGGTGTAGTGAAGTGAATGTATGTGTAGTGTATTATGTTGGGCTTCTCCCTAGAGAGATTTGCTTGTGCTATTTTAACTAATCTGTTTTGACACATGCCATGTTTAATCTTGAACTGACTATCTTGTATCCTGGTTGGAAATCTTTGAAATGTTAGTTTTTAAACCTAACTAGATTGTGTTTTTCCCCTTTACTTTGATTGTTCAACATGTTCTTATTGCTACTCAGTCCAGAATTATTCTGAATTACTTGTAATGAACAAATTATTGCTACTGTTACTATTGTGCCACTAAAAAATACAAGATAATGCTCTCTGGCTCCCCAAAATGGCCAATTCAAATATTGCATTTTGGAAATTCTGAAAAATGCAAAATACTTTACAAAACAATCCTTCCTTGCTGTAGTGTGAGAAAGCCACCCATGTGACTTCTCCCTTTTTCCTCATGGTCCTATTGTTCCGTTGGAATTAGCATATGCCCCCAGTGATGAGTAACAGGCAAACTACCTATTCCTGTTTCATGGTTGTAATTTTTAGAGGCCAAAAAGTAACTCCATTCCAACTCATTACTGCAAAAATTAAGTAGTTCTCAAAGTAATTCTTAGGAAACAAAGATATACTACCTGCAGTGTATTCCCAATTAAGATCCACTCTACTAATCTTCTGTATTGTTATGCATGTTTGCAAAGCCAATTGTACATCTCAAAGGTTGGTCTTTAATGCTTTATACAATTCACAGTGATCTTAAAGCCATTTTTGTATTGCAGAGATGGAACATCGTTCTGTTAAAAAGGCTGGGATTGAGGTACAGGAAATAAAAGGTTAGTCTTTTCTCAATGATGTTTGTACTGATGAAGGAGATGATGGGTTGTACAATTCTCAATTAGGTGATCCTTCTCAGTAGTTTTGGAGTGACTTCATTATTCTGTTCTCAAATAATTGACTCAAAATAATTGTCACTTGTGTGAACAAATTAACACAACTTGACACTATGACATATATTGATATCCTTAAATCCAAAGCATTAAGTTGTGATTCATTTCTTGTTGGCAATGAAAGTAGAGCCAGACCATAGCCAGTGCTTATTTAGAAGATTCTGTTCAGTGGACTGGGGAAGGAGGGGGAAATGAAAAATATGTTTTTGTCTTCATAACAGTCCCATATGTATTTTTAGTGTGGGGCCTGCTAAATCCCCCATTTCTGTTTCTTCCACTACAAGAATGCCTTTGTTGGAAACATACTCACAAGAATGTGAGTCTGAGCGATCTTCCCATCACTTTCATGTTCTTCTGAATATTCTTTTTGGATATAGTTGAGTTTCTCTATTTACATTGTTTGACTGTGCTTATCTGTATTCTTTTATTTTTCTATCAGTTCCTATGGCCTGGAGGAATTTTTCAAAAAGCGTGTTAGCTGTAGGAATAAGATTCCTCAAATTAACAGCCATTCAAATTGTCCCTTTTGCTTTGGTAAAAATCAAACTGTTGACAATTGTAATAACTGTTGAGCACTTGTCCCGCAAGCCTGTCGGAATATAGCATTTAGAGTAAAATCTTTTGATTGGAAGTAGCCTCAGCTACTAAAAGATGACCACTTTTTAGGGTGTTTGTGAACATTTGCTCAAGACCATACTGTCCCTTGACCATAACATCACTTCTATTTGCCTTGCTTTCAAAGCATACAGGATAGAAGGAAGCATCCCTTGGATTTGATCACATCTTTGAATTTGTCTTTACTTGTTTTTCAGCCTTCAGTGCTACAAAAAACAATACAAAAAATTAACCCCCATTGGCCTTACTCTTCTAGAGCTCCCTATTGATTGTTGGATCTTTCTGCCTTCTAAAGGCCTAAGTCTTCATATCAGGATATTTGGGTGAAAAAAAACAAAAAAGAAGATTGTTAAAGATGATGAGCATTCAACTATAATGAAATCAACATCCAGGTCTTTACACTTTGTTTCATATAAGCAAATCTGCTATGTAGCCACATGAGACTGCTTCCCATACAGGATCTTCATTGTGATCATTACTCTCTTAGGGCCTTTACAGACTGCCAGAAATAATTCAGCTTGAGGCCATTTTAACTGTCCTGGCTCAGTGCTAAGGAATCATGGGAACTGTAGTTTATTGTGGCACCAGAACTCTCTGACAGAGAAGGCTCAATGTCGCAGGAAAAAAAATACAATTCTCATGATTCCCTAGCACTGAGCCAGGACAGTTAAAGTGGCCTCAAGCTGCATAATTTCTGGCAGTCCGTAAAGGCCCTTAGTCTTCAATTCCATCACAGTCTCATTCTCTAAGACCAATTGCTGCATCAAACCCCCTCCTTCTTTGGCTAACACCTTGCATGATTTCATCTTCAACCTTTGAGAGATCAGCTCTTACATCACAGTGGCAAAGCTTCCAATGACAAAACTGGCATCTTATTACTCTACTTTGAAAATGTGGTTTGATGGTTACCATAGACCATTATTTTGAGATAAAAATTCACATAGTCTACTCAGTTGGATAAGTACCAGTCAGTCTCCAATATTCCAATATTGGGCAAGGTACTGGAACACATGGTAGCCCCCCACCTCAATGAGCTCCTGAATAAAATGGATTACCTAGTTACAATTCAGTCTGGCTTCAGATCTGGTTATGGGTCAGAAAAGGGTTTTGTCACCTTGGAAGATTAATAATAATAATAATAATAATAATAATGTGTAATGCAACCGGGGCGGCTTACAACATTAAAATATACATTTTATATCCCACAATCCCACCTTCCCCCTTAAGTACTATTGAACAATTAACAATTAAAACACACTTAAAATAATAACGCTAGTAAACAATAACTGCAACAGAATCAGGGACAAGCTATCTTTTGGTGGCCGAGATATCTATTCAGGAAAAGCCTGCTGGAAGAGATCCATCTTAACAGCTTTTTAAAAGCTGTTTAAGGTGGTAATATGATGGATCTCATCCGGTAGGCCATTCCATAATCTGAGAGCAGTTGCCGAAAAGGTCCTCTGGGCAGTTGCAGACAGTCTAGTTTTTATAGGCTGCAGCAGATTCCTCCCAGAGGACCTGAGTGTACGGGGTGGATTATACAGGAGGAGGCAGTCCTGAAGATAGGTTGGACTCAAGCCATTTAGGGCTTTAAAGGTGATAGCCAACATCTTGTACTAGGCCCAGAAACTAATGGGCAGCCAGCGAAGTGATCTTAAGATCAGTGTTATGTAGTCTCTTCTCACTGTTCCTGAGAGCAGCCTGGCTGCCATATTCTGTACTGGTTGAAGTTTCTGGACCAAGTACGAGGGTAACCCCATGGAGAGAGCATTACAGCAATCAAGACAAGAGGTTACCAGCATGTGCACCACAGTTCCAAGGTCTCTAACTTCCAGGAAAGGGCGCAGTTGGTGTATCAGCCGAAGCTGATAACAGGCACTCCTGATCATCACATTTACCTGATTTATCATCTGAAGCGATGGATCCAGGAGCGCCCCCAGGCTGCGAACACAGTCCTTTGAGGAGAGTGTGACCCCATCCAGGACTGGGAGTTGTATCCCCATACCTGGGTTCGGGGCCATTACTGTAAGTACCTCCATTTTGTCTGGATTCAGTCTCAATCTGTTTTTCCTCATCCAGTCCATTACTGCTTTAAGACAATCATTGAGAGGAAAGATGCCATCTGAAGTCAAAGCTGAAGACCAAGGCATGGAGAAATACATCTGGGTGTCATCAGTGTACTGATAACACCCCGCCCCATGTCTCTGGATGATCTCTCCCAGCGGCTTCATATATATATTGAATAGTATTTGGGACAGAATGGAGCTTTGTGGGATGCCACAATTAAGCTCTTTCCTTGTAGAGTGATTGTCCCCAAGCATCATCCTCTGGAATCTGCCTGAGAGGAAGGAACGGAACCATTGCAGTGCAAAGAGGATGTTATGATCTATCGTATCAAAAGCTGCTGAGAGGTCCAATAGCACCAACACACTACTCCTGTTGATGCCCTGATGAAGGTCATCAGCTAAGGTGACCATGGAAGTCTCAACCCCATATCCTGTCCTAAAGCTAGTTTGAAATGGATCTAGTTAATCAGTTTCTTTCAAGACAAATTGGAGTTGAAAAGCAACAGCCCTCTCAATCACTTTGCTCAGAAAAGGTAGTAAAGAGACTGGCCTATAGCTGTTCATGTCCAGGAGGTCCAGGGAAGGTCTCTTCAGAAGCAGCCTAACCGCCGCTTCAAGCAGGATGGAACATGACTGTCCCTAAGGGATGCATTGATGATGTCTCTCAGGAACACCCTCAAGACATCACCCCCCTGGACGGCCAGCCACAAAGGCCAAGGATCAAGAGAGCAAGTTGTTTTTCTCACTCTACCAAGGAGCTTGTCCATGTCATCAGTACTCACAGATTCAAACTGATCCAGTATAATCTCATCAGTGGAGTTGCTGGGCACTTCAACAATCAATTCTGCTACAGCCCCAGCATCCAGGTCAGCTCTAATCTGAGAGATTTTATCTGCAAAGAAGTTGTTAAATGCACCACAGCAGGCCATTGTTGGGTTAAGTAATGGATTCTGCACAGGCGGAACCTGTGTCAGTTCCCCTACCACCCTAAACAGCTCTGCTGAACGGGACTCTGCAGACGCAATACGTGCAGAGAAGGATTTCTTTGCTGCACGTATTGCCCCTCTATAGGAAAAAATAAATTTCTTATGACAAGTTCTGTCAGATAAGAGTCGAGTTTTCTGCCAGATGCACTCTAGCTGTTGTCCAACCTGCTTCATCAAAGGACACACGGGAGTGATTGTGTCGATGGCCTTGGCTAAATTGCTGTTCCAGGTATTAACCAAAGCTTCGACAAAATCACCGGTGTTACCAATCATTAAACCCTCTAAGGCTTTCTGGAATCCAATTGGTTCCATTAGCCTTTGAGGGCAGACTATTCTAATGGATCCTCCACCCCCCAATGGGCGGACAGTGGTCCTTAGTTCAACTTTGATCAGGAAATGGTCCATCCATGACAATGCGGAGATTTTAATTACCTCCATGGATATTCCTGTTCCGTACTGAAGACTGCATCTAGGGTATGACCCACACAGTGAGTAGGCCCAGCAACCAATTGGGATAGGCCCATCTTTGCATTGGACTCCATGAACTCCCGAGCCGCACCTGTAAGATTTGACAAACTGGTCTCAAGTGGAATGTTGAAGTCACCCAAAACGAAGTCTGGACGACTCCAACAGCAATTCAGAGACCAGCTGTGTTAGCTCGATTAGGGAGTCTGTTAGACAACAGGGTGAATGGTATACTAACAGGATTCCCAAACTATCCTTAGTCCTCAGGCTCAGGTAAATACACTTGAAGTGGACTGTTTTCCAGATAGGTATTCTGGTCAAAGTGAGATTGTTTTTATGAACCAAGGCCAGTTCGCGCCGCCCCCCACCCACTTCCCATTACCTGCTCACTGACAGAGTACCCAGCTGGGAGTGCCTGCGTCCAAGCTATAGTGCTATCCACTCCCAGCCAGGTCTCTGTAAAGCAAGCCAGGTTGGCATCCTCATCTAAGAGGAGGTCATAGATAATATGGCTTTTATTTTTGATTGACCTGACATTGCAGAGGAGCAAGATAAAATTCTGTGGAATGATTGGTATATTCTCCAGTCCATTCCGGGAAACAGAGTGAACTGAAGGTGAGATTGCTTTTAAACATTGATTCCACCTTCCTTTGTAACACACCTTCACTCTGTTCCCACCATACCTTCCTTTCCCCCGCACAACCACACATGTGGTTGTCCCTGTTGTTGCGCAACATCAGCCTCAGATGCTCCGAGGGTGAGCCGACAGCGAGGCAGTCTCCCTCCACCTGAGACTTCCACTGCCTTTCACGGCTTTGGGTGATGAAGGGTGGAGCAAGGCAGCCTCCCTCCACCTGAGTCCTCCATTGCCTTTCAAGGCTCTGGGGTGATGTGACTGAATTACATCCAGTCTGGATTGCTATAATGCACTCTGGGTAGACCTGCCTTTGGAGAATGTCCAGAAACTTCAATTATTCCAAAAAGCAGCAGTCACATTCTTAATGGGGGGGGGGGGGTATAGGGAGCACATGATTCATTGTTACAACAGTTCCCTTGGCTGCCAGCTTTTTCTGAGTACAATTCAAAGTGCTATTTAGGACTTTAAAGCCCTAGACCAAGGGTAGGCAACCTTTTTGAGCCAGGGGTTGGGTTGCTGTCATTCTGACAATTGGGGGGCCTAGGCACCAAAAATAATTAAATAAATAATTTTTAAAAAATTAAATATGCATGCACACTCTCTCAGCCCCAGAAAAGCCATAGCAAAACCCCTGTAGAGATTTTGCCAAGAAAACCCCAAGAACAAGTAATAATCAATCTCATCATGGCGGGCGTTGGGGGGCAGCGGGGGGTGGCGGCAGGACCGGCCTGGGGCCAGTCCAAAGGCCTCGGGGGTGGGGCACATCCGGCCCCCAGACCTTAGGTTGCCTACCCCTGCCCTAGATAGCTTGGACCCAGGCTGTCTGAAGGAGTGTATCTTCCCATATGAGCTAAGTGCTAAGATCTTCAGGGGAAGTATGACCTCTCCTTCCTCTTCCTAATGAGTAGCAGTTCAGTCCCCTATATGTGTGCATCACAGAGACAAAGCGGGGGGGGGGGGGGGGGGGGGGGGGAGGGGGAGAAGTTGCTTACCTGAAATATGTTTGTTTTAGTGACCATCTGTGAACTCACACATCCTTCCTGCCTCCCCTCTGGGTTTATGCTCTCTCTTTCTTATTCAGATCTGCCTTGAAGAGCCCTGGTGGCGCAGTGGTTAAATGCCTTTTCTGCAGCCACTCACTCACAAACCACAAGGTTGTGAATTCAGTCCTAGCCAGGAGCTCATGGTCGACTCAGCCTGGCATCCTTCCAAGGTTACTAAAATGAGTACCCAGCTTGTTGGTGCAATTAGCTTACAGTTGTAAACTACTTAGAGACTGCTCAGTGTGGTATGAAGCGATATCTAAATGAAGCTGCTATTGCTATTGCTATTTGGCAGGCTTGGAAGTGAGGGATTGAGTAGCATAGACATACATATGAGAGAATAGATGGAGCTCCTGACAAAAATATCACTTGGCTCTAGATGTTTCTGTTAATATCTGGCACAGGCTCAGATATGTATGAGTTCACAAATGACTGCTCAAAAAACCACAGTTACAGGTAAACAACCTTTTTATCTTGAAACTATCCACTGCAGATTGGTGATTGTAAGCATGGACTGAAAAATAAGTGTAAAGATAGGATCTTATGGGGGAATGTTAGCCTTCTCTCTTCTCCATCCATGCTGGTCCAGTCCTTAGCTTGTTTGGGGTCCCATATAGAAGTTTTCTCCCAGTTACTCTTGTGCTGTCCTGGCTCTGTATTACAAACAAAAACAACATTACAACACAGCCATGGCATGGCCAAAATCTCCTGAGAAAAGAACCTGACATTTGCTAGCTTCTGTTTTATGCAGCTGCGAGAGCAGATGACCCCTTATAGTGCACAGCAGAATTACCATACCAGGATAAATATTTCCACTGAGATCTTTTGTTGAAGTTCAGATTCTTTTTCAACCACAGCCTTACTAAGTAGCTTATAGAGTTGTTGTTTTTTGTTGTGATATAAGAGCTAGAAAAACAGCTTTCCCCTCAGGTGTTGGAATCTGGTGTGTTCAGTGAGCCTGGCCAATGGAGTCCATCATGTATCAGGTCTCTTCAGACAAATGTGCCTCACATACTTGTTAATGTATAGTAACTGCAGAACTCAGTGGCTGAGGTCTTACATGTGTATATTGCTCCATGTGCACAGTTCCAGATCTTCTCATCACCAGGCATCTGTCAGGGCCCAGGAGATGGGAAAGGGAGGAAGAGGCAGTTCAGACCATAAAGAACCTGGTCTCAGTTGGGGGTTGTTGTTTCACTCTCAAATCGAGTGCACCCACTGTTTCCTTCCCCCAGGAGCTCAGAGCAGCTTGATATTTGTGGTCTAAATAAATCATCTCCTTTCCCTTTTCTCTGGTAAAAATGAACAGCAGCAGCCCCTCCTATGCTTGACACTGGCTAGTGGTGGGAGGTTTTTGGATAGAGCACAAAGACAAGAACATAGCTGTCTGCATCCCATCCAAATAGAAATTTACATGCGCAAAAGCTGCATTTATGCATGCATGGGTCACTATTGGGATGCCATTTTGTGTCAAGTGCAGAGATTAGAAAAAGTAACACATATAACCTTGCTGTTGTTGTTGTTGTGACCCTTCAAGTAATTTCTGATTCATGATGACCCTAAGGTGACCTTATCACAGGATTTTCTGGGCTAGATTTGTTCAGAGGAGGTTTGTCCTTGCCTTCTTCTGAGGCTGAGAGTCTGTGACTTGCCCATGGTCATCCAGTGTGTTTCTGTGGTTGAGCAGAGATTTGCACCCTGGTCCATAGTCCAATGTTCTTAACTGCAAATGCCCCAATCAGCTTGGCCACTATCCATCCCAATTAGGAGATTCTGGTAACTGTAGGCCAAAGAAATAATTTTTTCAGTTTCCTATCAGCAAAGTGGAGTTATTCTATATCTGAATCTAGCACACCAATTACCAAAATGGCCTGATATATATAATACAATGCACACGAGAAGGGGGAAAATACAGTTTGTTGCACTGTGGACCCTTTTGTCTCTCTTACTGGAAAGTTGTGATGCTTGATGTGGTAAGGCTTTATATGGTAGCAAAATTCAGAGCAAGGGCATCTTGTTTGCTTTTGATTATTGTTTATAACTTAGTAAATCTACAGAAAATTCATCTGCATGTCTTAAGTTAATCAGTGCTCTATCTCTTCTCTTCCTAAAGAAACAGAGGCTGTTATAGAAACCAGATTGACAAACAAACCCACATCAAAGGAATTGTTAAAGAAAGAGGAAAAACATCATGTGGTCCAGCAAGCCAACACGGAAGTTTCTGTTGTTCTTATTACAACACTACTCGTTATTCCAATTGTTGTCCTCTTGGCAATTGCAATATTTATCTGGTGGAGAAAAACACGATTATATGGAGGTAATTAATTAACTCTTCATATGGTAACAACAAATATCCAAATCTTTTATGTAAATATCATAGTAAAACTATGTGCAATGCTTGTTTCCCACTGTTTTACAGCAGTTAAATTTGGGCAAACATAAGTAACTTCAAAGATGTGCACTTTAAGCATACCTTTGGCCTTCTCAGTTCAGAAAATGTTATTCTTTTCACTTTGCAGCTAAGATTAAAAATTCTTGTTGTGCTTTAATGCTGGCAGGGGGTTTATTCTGTGAGTTCACAAAAAATAGATGGTTCAAAATGGATAGTTGAAGAAAGCACAGCCAATTATGTGGTGGTCTTGCTGTCTTATTCAAGTGCTGAATAAGCACTCTCTCCTTTGGGTGTCTCCATCTTATTCTTTGGAATTCATCTGTGCCTTCTTAATGTAGCATTCATTCTCTGTGCTAACACTAATAGCTCTGCATTTTCTCTTTTCGGATTTCTAGACTAGAAATTCTAAATGATGTAGAAGTTTTATTATACGCCAACTTCTATATCATTTAATTGTACCGTATTAAGCCAACTCATGTTATATTTATATAAGAAAATCAGGATGCGTACCCACAAATAAATGAATAGTGTTTGGAAGTACAGGTAGATGATGTTTGGCACTAGTTAACATATATACCAACAATGTATAGACTGCTGCTTTGTTTTGTGTGTATAAAGTAGGATAAAGGGGAAAAAAGTTTAAATTTATATCTTATCTAGTCCAATAAACATAGATATGCAATAACCTCAGACTTTCCTGAGCTGAAAGAACTGCATAGTATACAAACATGTATGTAATGAAAGCCTGACACTAGGAAATAGTTTTTGTAGAATTTTGAATAGAGAAATGGTCATGCTTAACCCTTCTCTCTCTCCCATTTCTCCACTCCAAATCCCCTTCCTATGGCTTTCTTCTTCAATATCCAAAATGGAGGAGTGGTTTAAAGCAGAGTAGAAGGGATGGGGAGGAGGGCTCCTCTCTGCTGTCTCTCTTCAGAGTTTAACTTCAGAATAACTGCTTTAAAAAAAAAGAGAGTAAACATGGTTTACTTTTAAAGTATATACTGGGAGTGGGAAGAGGAGACTACATATACAAATCATTATCCATTCAGAAACCTGTGCATGTTGGAGGTTTGGAAACCTTTTGAAGGTTTGGAAACCTTCTGAACCCTCTTGAAGGGCATTTGGATATGGTCAGATAGCAGTGCCCTCATTCCTGTTTGGCTTCAGTCTAAGCTAAACTGCCTCTGGCTGTATTATATAACCATCAAGAGGAACTATCTCAAAGGAATAACAGCAAAACAATTTCTAAGGCAGACTACATAAAAATACTGCAAAATGGTACTATGGAAGCAGGTGGGCTTTGTGGAATCTTTGAAACATCTCTGTTTTATGTACTTAAAATGCTTATCCATGATGATTTAGCCTAGCCCTGGTTTTAAGTCCTAAGTCCACAAGTGGGATATTCATTAGATATTTAACTAACTAAATAAATAAAACTTGAGCCATGCACAAATGACCTTAAAATGAACCATTCTGTTATGGATATAGAGATTGTGATGGGGCAGTTTGACCTTAATTCTACAAGTGGAGGAGAGATTCTGCACAGCTTCTTTTTTTTATCTCCATAGTGCCATGACCACAAGTGGCAACAGGAACAACTGTGATGGCAACCTAGTGAACATCTTTCTGTGTACTTTGCTGTGTTCCATCACTAGGGGAATTCTGGAGCACTGTATGTGTGAGAGACTCCCCAGAATGGTAGAAAAATTGGAGAAAAATTAGCACAATGACCTTAGGACAGAGATGGGAAAAGGCCCTGATGTCCAAGAGTCATACGTGACCCTCAGTGGATTCTAGGCAGCCAAAAAAACCATGCCCATGCCTACTTGTTTAACAGAATGTACCTGTCTGCTATTGGGAGGAGTAGTTTTGTCATTCCTCATCTTACCAAGTCTGTTTTAGGCCCCAAAGAAACCCTTTTTCCAAAACAGGAAGTAACATGCATCTGCAATGTTCTCATTGAGCCCAAAACATCATGAGGCCACAAACATGAATTTAGATGAAAATTATATTCCCCCCCCCCAGCAAAACTGGAACTGTGGAGGGCTTTGAGAACTTCAGATGTGGATTGGGGGGACATTATTTCTGCCCTGTTCAAGGGATAAGAAAAAGGGAAGAAAAAAAAAACTAGGAATGTTCTCCAAAAAAAAATGTCTTTTGAAACACTGTACCTGAGGGGACACTTTAGGAAATACCTAAATTAGCATTTTGAAAAAGCAGCTTGGTTGTTTTTAAACAGTCATTTAATTTGGGTTTGAAGAGTATGAAACCAATTTAAAGGAAAGGAGTTGACATCTCTCCCTCCCCCCCTTCTTTCAACTAATCTTGGACATTTCCGGGGGTACATCTCAAGTTCAGTGTCTATTAGCATTTAGTGTGAGAAGTGATGATATACCCCAAAGGATCAGAAGTGTCACTGTTTTCACATACTGAAAAAGTGTGTTGAATCAGCACATGATGATGAGAGTAGGAATTCCTACTCTTTGTCTCCAGATCCATGCCATTTACAGGGAAAACGACAATGGTCAGAACACTCCATCCCCCCACTAAAAATTATTAAGATTTATCTGTGCAGACTCATGGGTCATAGTCATTTGCAATAGGTTTTAATTTTCCAGCTAGAAACACTGAAACCATCACCCACCTAATAATGACGCACTATAATTTCAGTTTTGTTTGTCTTCCACGTAGCATGATTTTCTTACAACCTGCTGTATTTTCCGGTTTGTCTATCATTTATATAATCCACTTCAGGGTTCTTGAGCCTGATTTAGAAATATGTCTCATTCTTATAGCTGATGCTGAACATAAAGTTGATTCAAGTTCAGGGAGAATCCTGGGCAGATTTAGAGGTAAGTAAAGGGCAAGGCCTAGTGTTGTCCTTCTGAAAGTCAAAGATTATTTCTGTACAGATAAACACCAGCCTTTCAGTACTTGGAAATGTGCATTCTGTATATGGACCTGTGGGGGAAATATTCCTGGCTCCTAATTTGTGTAGCAAGTGCACTTTGCTTTGACTTTTTCCATTAGACATTAAATGCCTGCCTGCTCCTAGTACATATTGTCTCTCTGCTGCAAATGAATCCGGCAGTTATTCTTGATGAGAAGACTCTAGTAATGCTGATGAGTCACCCCTGTTATCTACCAAGCAAAGCCTTTGGGAGCTGATGATTTGGTAGAGTTTGATGATGAACACAGAAGCATTCCTACAGCCTGAGAACAATACTAAGAAATTGATCTCCTTTCCTCAGACCTTTCTTTTATATAAAGAAAAAGCAGAAGAAAAATAATGGCTGCAATTATTTCTCTCAGCCTTAAATTCTGAATAATCCCTGGGCTAACTTCAAGAAAAGCTTTGACGTGAGGAAGAAAAGGGATAGAGCCTATTATACCTTTTGAGTATAAAACCTGTATTGTGACGATCCCATTTCTCACTTGCCAGAAAAGAAATGAAAAGGGGGTATAGATTGCATTCAGCTGGATGACGAAAAGACTATTCAGTGCATCTTTTATGGAGT
This sequence comes from Phrynosoma blainvillii, assembly GCA_026167975.1. NCBI lineage: Eukaryota > Metazoa > Chordata > Lepidosauria > Squamata > Phrynosomatidae > Phrynosoma > Phrynosoma blainvillii. Next base: position 72,526,760 of record JANUYF010000002.1, read on the forward strand.
TACTTTATCCAACAGGCTTTCCAAGAAGGAGCTGTGAAAATAACAGAGCTGAAACCAAACCATTGAACCAAAAATTGAGATGGTCATATGTAATAACTAGTTTGTGGGGAAGATGACCACACACATTTATTTTTAAAATATATTTCTTTTTACAGGAAAGGGTAGCGGAGGCCTTAACTTGGGGAATTTCTTCGCAAGTCGTGCAGGCTACAGTCGAAAAGGATTTGACCGACTTAGTACAGAAGGAAGTGATCAAGAAAAAGATGAGGATGATGCTACTGATTCAGAAGAAGAAGATTCTATTCCTCAGCCTCCAGTGTTACCCCCATCTTCTTCCTGAAACTGGCCTTTGATTTCTACGTTGTATGATCCTACAAAAATTGCCAGATTTAGCACGTTTCAAGATTTTGTGTATTTAATTGTAAACTGTACTAGTCTTTTGTGAGGCTGTACACAATTTTTTTCTTTTTTTTTTCTTTTGCGCCATTTTGATTTTTGGGTGTGAGCATTTCATATCAGTGCCATTGTCTTATGTGAATCTTTTAATAAAGCAGAACAATCCCATTTTAATTTCAGTAATGATTTTAAAGTAGTAGTATTTCTTCATTAGGGACCTTCTCTATATTTGTAAATAAGTCCCTGTCTCTGCTTAAAGAAAATATTTTTCAGTTTCCAATTTTTCTTTTGTGCCTTTTCACTTCCTATGCCCTTAACATATCACAAAACAGAGAAAATACAGTGCCACAATAAAACAAAGCTGCTAAAATCCCCCTATTTTTTAAGAAAAAAAATCACTAGCATTCTGTTGCTTTGAGGGGAAAGATTATAAAAGCCTCTTATTTAAAATGTTTTTTTTTCTTCGTCCTCCAAACTTGTGTGCTCCCAGGATGTCTTATTTTTAGATGGTTACACTGTTAGAACACTATTTTCAGAAGCTGAATGTAATTTGTGTAATAAAGTGTTCGCAGAGCATTAGCTGTCAGAGTGTACTTTGGAATTTTTGCATTTGGGGAAGAGGGAAATGGGTCTTTTTATGCAGCATTTGTAAATAATACCTCAAATCACTTAAAACATGCAGAGTTTTATCACTACTTTTTACCAACTTTGGGGGGGGGGAAGGATAACCAAAGTGCTATTTTGTATGACAGTTAAAAATGTTTTATTATGTGGCATTTGTTTTGTTTTGAAAAACAAACTAAAAACCTAAAACTAAATTTGCATTACATGTATGAATTCATGTTAGGGTGTTTTGTTTTTTTTCAAAAAAAAGAAAAAAGAAAGAGAGAGAGAAATCTGGCCTGTATATCCAAACTACAGGGTATGTACACAAATAAAACATTATCAGAGTTAAGAGGAAACCTGTGTCTAAGCTGCATAGAACTAATTTTATTTATTTATTTTCCCTCTCCCCAGTCATACAGTGTAGTCCTTAATATCACCATATGAACATACATGTAAAAAAAAAGATCTCAGTAATCCATATAACAACCCTTTGAAGTTACATCAGTATTATTCTCATGTTGCAAATGGACTGACATTGAGAGGTAGTGGCGTACTGTAAGATGAATTCATGGCTGATGCACAGTCTGAAACTCCCAGTGCAATTCTGTATGGATCTACTCAGATGTAAGTCCCACTGAGTGCCATAATTCTTACTTCTAGCTATATTAGTGATTCTCAACCTTTGGTCCTTCAGATGTTTTGGGACTGCAGCTCCCATAATTCCTGACTGTGAGCCAAGTGGGCTGTGGCTTCTAAGAACTGAAGATCAAAACAAATCAAGGACCAAAAGTTGGGAGCCACTTCTTTATAGGACTGGAGTCTTTTAAGAGTCTTCGACATTATGCTACAGTAGCTGTTTTTTATCCTTATTTTACTAGAACTCACCAATTGTCATTGTTGTGTGCTATCAGCCAAATGTAGTTTGACAAATAAAAGGTTTTCCAGGATCTCCCTTTACAGTGAGCCATTTTCCAGAAGCAAGTCTTTTTGCAAACACAAGCACCATGTACAAGCTAATCTAGCTGTCATATGGTACAAGCATGATTTAAAATGAAGTTTTAATTGGCCTATAGTACATTCCATTGATAACTAGGAAATCTGTTTTAAAAGGATGCTATACTAATGAGTTATGCTGCCACATTCCTCCTGAAAGTGAAATAAGAGGGAGGTTATCTAGTAGGAGGGCTGTGTATTCTGTCGCTGTCATATAAAAACAAATTTGGCACTTGGAATCACACACACAAACTGGTTAAGTTCACTTGCTATTCAAACATTTTTTTAAAAAAATTAAAACACAATCTGCCTTTTCCATTCTCTACTCTGAATTTCAATGACCCATATCCCTAACAATGAATTCTGAGCAGAACTCAAAATTTCAGACACGGTTATTCACTCATATATTTCTAGAATTTTGTGGCCTGAAAGAGAAAGTGAGTTGCCAAACAGTCAAACCTAGACAAGGTGTTAAAGTCCTCAGTCATGACATGTGTCATTTTAAAAAGAAGCAGACAGAAGAGAGACAAGGTGTCACATTTCTAGTGAGAATGCCACCACCAATCACATATATCCCTGCTGTTTACAGCAACAGTCTTCTATTGGTGCCAGGGGAGTTTCTCCCAATTCATAGCAAATAGCCAACACAGCAGGATCAGTTCTGACTGAAATCAAGGCTGGAATATATCTGTCCCCCTCCTCATTCCCAATGTAGCTTGCATACTTTTCCTTTCATTGTTAAAACTGTAAGCACTTCAGGATACACATCCACATGAGTCCTTGGGTAACTTTGTCATCTTTTACCTTTTACCACTGCTTGAGTTTTAATTTGTAATACAGTGCAGGTTAAAGTATTATCAGCTGCCCCAATAACTTGCTTGAAGAGCAGGAGTAATTTTTTAAAACTAGATAAAATAGTAGGTGGTTCTGTTCTCCCTGTTCAAGCTCGTGATGTGCTAGGAGTTAGAAGAAAATTACCAGATGTCTATCTTTACTCAGGCATGAAGCAGATTTACTTTACAAGTTGATTTGGTTGTACTTTTTGGTATGTTTGTTCATGGTATGTTTATGGGGGGGACGGGGACTGGAGTTCACAGGAGGAATGGATGTGAGCAGAGCAATCCAAGTAAAGAAAAATGCAAGCTGTTTCAAGCTTCATAACCAAGGTTTGACAAGGGTGGAATGGATATCGTGCCATCAACAGTTATGATGATGATCCTCCCCAGTGCTGGACACAGAGAAAGGAGGTATCCAAAGAAAACTTTGATTTAGCATCAATATAGCATGTCATAAGCAGCTAAAATTGAAAAATATTTTGTTTACAAAAGAAGGGGTTTTTATAAGTGTGGGATATTTGTTGCATAACAAATTTGTTGTACATTATGCAACAAATCTATTGTTGCACAACAGTGGTATTCAAAAACCAGGAATTTCTTAAATAATGGGTAAATTGGTTGTATAGAATACTGAAATTAGCTCAGCTCTTTCAATTCCTTCAGTTCCAGATTTTTTACCAAATGCTGTACAACATTTTTCAAGATTTTAGATACTGTGGCCACTGTTAAGTTTCAAAGCAGCAGGGGGAAGGGCCTTGGAAAATTCACTGGTTTAATCTGTAACTAAAATCATAAGCACCTACTAGGCTGTGTGCATAATGTGCAGAAGGGTTGTTCAACACAACAGCATTTTTTGAACAATCTACGTTGATTCTTTTTTCCTGCAAGCACTTCATTGTCCCTGGATGTGGTGTTAAAAACCAAACATCAGAGGAAGAGATCAAAGGTGGGCAAAACAATAGTGAATGGAGATTTCAAAGGAAAAGCATTGTTGCCTGGTTCCAGCCTGATGCACTAAACCCGAGATATCCATCGTTAGACACTTGCTGAAACACGCTTTCAAAATGTCTAGTAGCTATGAGAATCAAACTGAACAGACTGTCTTGGTAGTCCAATGTAGATAAGTGTATAAAATGAAGCAGGAATCTATCTACTGTTTGAAGAGTAGATAAGACACAGTGTGAATCAGAGACATGCCTGCAAACCTAAATAATAAGAAGTTACCTGAAGGTGTTCCAATTATGTGAAATTACCATCCCAATTAAGCAGCTGTCCTTACTATCAAGTATCATTAAATAGAAATTGGTTCCCTGGGAGACATCTTGATTAAGTAGAGTTTTTCAATTAAGCAGTGTACTGTAGTACTTAATCAGAATTTATAGATCAATGCTGTATATTGGAGTAATGTGCTATAGTGACTATCCAGTCCCTCACTTTCCTCAGCTTGATTTATGACTGTTCTTTTGGGCTGTCATGTCTTTTTCACTTTTCTGATTATTGTCTCTGTAGTACCAGGTCATGATGACAAAAAGTGCTAGGCATGAAAAGAAATCAGAAGAGAAAACAAGAGTTTGCTTTTAGTACTGAACTTTAAATCTGGGCCTACCATGATTTGAAGGGTTGGTGATATTAACAGTAGGATGTTCTATATAAATCCCCACCACCACATCCTACATTTTTATTTCTCTTTTTCTTATTTGCCTTTCTTTTTCTTTTTTCTAATTTATATTTTAAATATTATCTAAAGGTCTTCAGCAATTTTCTTTCATTTTAAGGGCCACAGAGTAATAAAGGGGAAGGGGAAGAGAAAACATTAAAGTATAACTGTTTATCTCTTCATAATTCACTTTGTTGTTGTTGTTGTTAACTGCCCTCAAGTTGATCTCAATTCACAGCAACCCTATGGATGAGACTGTGATGGATCACTCTTGCCACCTTGACTATTCCTCTCTTTTAGAGTTTTATGTGACTGGCTTCATAGCCCTCGTCACCTCCCGATCCAATACCTATTAATAACACACTGGTAGCATTTGTTCAAAAGTCTCACACAGAGGCCAAAATAGTTTTTATAAAATAGAAGATGGTTTTAGTGTGTTTCAAACATACAGGCATGCTTCTTGGTTTTCAAACTTGTTAATAATATTTCCTGGTTACAGTTTCAAGTGTATTGTAGCTATTTCAAATACAATCCTTCAGCTGTTTCTATGATTACAATCTAACCACACAGACACTCTCTACACTAGAGCTCTGTTGAACCACAAAGAGTTTTTCTTTCTTTCTTTTGACTCTTATCTTTGTTCAACTTATTTCCCTCAGGAACAATTCACAGCCTCTGGCTTAAGGTACTGCCTCACTATACCTCTGTCTAAGTCAGACCCAACTGACACTCTCAAAGGTTCTGAGCCTTCTGTTCCACAATTCCTAACTGCCTAACTCCCAAACTGACTATATCCCTCACCACCTGAGCTATTTATCTCCTTCCAACTGCTCTCTCATTGGCTGGTTCCAGCTGTCTCGGGATTGGTCAGCTGTCTTCGGGTCTTCACAACTCCCTACTGTCTTTCTGTTCATCACAGAGACATCTCCAAGACCCTCTGTCCACCACTGCTCTGCTTAATTCCTGCAACCTCCTTAATAGAGTCCATCATTCTAGCATGTGGCCTTCCTCTCTTCCTGTTTCCCTCCACCTTTCCCAGCATTATTGTTTTTTCCAAGAGTCCTCTCTTCTCATGATATATCCAAAGTATGACAGTCTCAGTTTGGTCATCTTGGCTTCCAGGGGGGTTTCTTGCTTGATCTGCTCTAGGACCCACTTGTTTGTCCTTTTGGCTGTCTTCTACAGCACTACACTCAAAGGAGTTGATTTTCTTCCTATCATCTTTCTTAACTGTCCAGCTCTCACATCCATACATGGTAATAGAGAATACAATGGCCTGTATGAATCTAACTTTTGTGCTGAGTTTTATATCTTTGCATTTTAGAATCTTTTCTAGTTCTTTCATAGCCACCCTCCCCCATTCTTAATCTTCTTCTGATTTCCTGACTGCAGTCCCCATTTCTATCAATGGTTGATCCCAGGTATGGGAATTCTTTTACTATTTCAATTTCTTCATTGTCTAGGTTGACCTTGTGAAGGTCCTCAGTGGTCATAAAATGTAGGCTAGACAATACAACTGTTAGATGGATTAGTAATTAGTTGACTGACTGAACCCAAAGAGTGCTCAGCAATGGCTCCTCTTCATCCTGGAGAGAAGTGGCATTGGGGTGCCACAGGGTTCTGTCCTGGGCCCAGTGCTATTCAACATCTTTATCAATGACTTGGATGAAAGAATAGGGGGCATGCTTCTCAAATTTGCAGATGACACCAAATTAAGAGGAATAGCTAATATCCCAGAGAACAGATTGAAAATTCAAAATGACCTTAATAGATTAGAAAGCTGGGCCAAAGCTAACAAAATGAAATTCAACACAGAGAAATGTAAGGTACTGCACTTAGGACAAAAAATGAAATGCATAGATATAAGATGGGGGACACCTGGCTTAATGAGACTATGTGTGAAAGGGATCTAGGAGTCCTAGTAAACCACAAGTTGAACATGAGTCAACAAAGGCCAATGCGATTTTAGGCTGCATCAATAGAAGTATAGTATCTAGAATCAAGGGAAGTAATAGTGCCATTGTATTCTGCTTTGGTCAGGCCTCACCTGGAATACTGTGTTCAGTTCTGACCACCACAACTCAAAAAGGATGTTGAAAAATTGGAGCGTGTTCAGAGGAGGGTGACTAAAATGGTGAAGGTTCTGGAAACCATGTCCTATGAGGAACGACTTAGGGAACAGGGTATGTTTAGCCTGGAGAAGAAACAGTTAAGAGGTTAAATATTTGAAGGGATATCATATAGAGGAGGGAGATAGCTTGTTTTTCTGCTGTTCCAGAGAATAGGACTCGGAACAACGGATGCAAGCTACAGGAAAAGAGATTCCACCTCAACATTAGGAGGAACTTCCTGACAGTGAGAGCTGTTCGACAGTGGAACACATTCTCTCAGAGTGTGGTGGAATCTCCTTCTTTGGTGGTCTTTAAACAGAGGCTGGATGGCCATCTGTCAGGGATGCTTTGATTTTGAGTTCCTGCATGGCAGGGGGTTGGACTGGATGGCCCTTGTGGTCTCTTCCAACTCTATGATTCTATGATACTATGATTCTATTATGAGGAATATTGTGCTGTAAAATTAATATATTGTTCACATTCAAAGAGTGACTAGATTTGCAGCACACTGGCTTCTGCATGATCCATTAACACTGGCACAAAGTATTATTGAAGTTTTCATTAAAAATACATTATCATGCATGCTTTGTTGCTGTTTTGTTTTGCTTGCTTTCTTGCATGTTAAGTTTTATCAACATTTTGGGTCTTCTGCTAAATAGGAATAAAGAGATAACAATATGACAGGTTCATATCAATGGATTCAGATTCCCTGGACTCATGAGCTCTTGCTTATCTTTATTTGAATCCTTGAGGGGAAAATCTTTTGTGCCAGCTTCACATTTTGTCCTTGGTATATCTGTGGTATTTCTTATATCAGCTGTTACTTGCTAATTTCTGTTATTTGCTGGTGGTGAGATATCTGTGTAAGTGTGTGGAAATTTGAACTAGCACTGCCATTGAAAATGTATAGAACCAGCCTGGTAAGGGACAAGATTTCTACCCTTCATATACAAGGCATCCCTTATAATTGGGAACATCTGGCAACCCTATCTTGTAGGCACTTTAAAGTAGTGAAATAAATATTCACGTACATTGTACTCCCATGTAGGACAATAATTTCTGTGGTTTTCTGCCTCCTGCATGGGAAAAATGAAAATTTCCACAGAATCTTCAACAGCTTTTGCAAAGAAGTGCCCATGTTTTTTGGCTTTTTTGCACAATTCCGCCCCCCCCCCCCACACACACACACACCAACAATTTTTGTGGAGAAAGTGTGCTTTCTGCAAAGAAAATTAGTGTTTTCTGCACATACGGAGTTTTTTCAAATTTTGTAAAGAAAACAAATTACATAAATTGTTGCAAAAATAGCCCCCCAAATGGCAAATAATCTCACAGCTATTTTCTTTTTTCATCAAAGCTTCCTGATCATTGGAAACTCTCCCACTCCATTTTTGCTAGAAAACAAAAACTAACAATAGTCTTTCCAGCCCTACTTTGGACACAATCAGTTGGCTAAAAATGTACTTTATTGTTGGAATTTGTTTCCACAGTAAAAATTCATAAGACTGCAAGGAGTGCCACCTAGTGGTTAGTTGAGTAAGACAGATAACTAATGTTTTGTATTGCAAGCTCACCACACACACACACACACACACACACACACACACACCGTGATGGGTTCACCTTAGGGTCGCCATAAGTCAGCAACAATTTGAAGGCACTCAACAACAACTCTCTCTCTCTCTCTCTCTAGCTAATTATGGGAATAGAGCCAGTGTGATGTAGTTTTGAGTGCTGGACTAGGACTCTTGAACACCAGGAATCAAATTCCTACTCAACTATGGAAACCTCAGGACAAGTCACAGTCTCTAAGAAGGCAATGGCAGATCCGCTCTGGGGGGGGGGGGGAACCTTGCTTAGAAAACTCTGTGATAGGTGTTGATCCTGAAATGAAACATCAAAAGGGGTTACGAGGCTCTAGGTAAGAAGCTGAAAGAAATGGAGGCACAGATTGTCATCTCGTCTCTTCTGCCAGTTGAAGGGCATGGTCCAAGACGAGAGAGGAAAATAGCAGATGTCAACAATTGGCTCCACAGATGGTATCATCGAGAACTATTTGGATTCTGAGATCATGGGCTGCAGTTCCATGAGGGCGGACTCCTGACAAGGGATGGGCTGCATCTCACGCCAGTTGGAAGAAACGTTTTTGCCAACAGTCTCAAGAATTTGATCAGGAGGGCTTTAGACTGAGTTATGTGGGGAAGGGAGACAGCGTCCTGGAAGACAAAAGGACTGGAAAAAATAGTCAAACTGTCATAGAGGAAACAAGGCAAACAGTACAGGGACCCAACAGTGGGAGGCAAAAAAACATGCACAGGCAGCAAGTAAAGGAGACATATGGTCTTAGATGTCTCTACACTAATGCACAGAGCATGGGAAATAAGCAAGATGAACTTGAACTCCTAGCACAACAAAGCAAATATGATATAATAGGCATCACTGAAACCTGGTGGGATGAGTCTCATGATTGGAATGTAGAAATGCAGGGCTATAACCTTTTCAAGAGAAACAGGCCAAACAGGAAAGGAGGAGGAATAGCATTATATGTCAGGGATATTTACACGAGTGAAGAAATCCAGGACATCAATGCTGGAAGCCAGGTGGAGAGCATCTGGATAAAAATTAAAGGGGAGGGAAACAACAGGGATGTTATTGTGGGAGTCTACTACAGACCCCGACTCAGGCAGAGGAATTGGATGATGCCTTTCTAGAACAGATGACCACACACTCAGAAAGGAGAAATATAATAGTGATGGGTGACTTCAACTATCCTGATGTTTGCTGGAAGTCAAACTCAGCAAAATCCTCAAGGTCTAGCAAATTCCTCACTTGCCTTGAAGACAATTTCATTGTCCAAAAGGTGAAAGAGGCAACAAGGGAGTCAGCTATTTTGGATCTGATCCTAACTAACAGGGATGACCTAGTTAATGGGGTCCAAGTGGTTGGATCTTTAGGTGGGAGTGATCACGTTCTCCTGGAGTTTATTATACAGTGGAAAGAAGAAGCCAGGCATAGTCAGACACGCATTCTAGACTTTAGGAAAGCTGATTTTACTAAACTTAGAGAAAATTAGATCACTGGGGGTGATCCCATGGACAGGAATACTTAAAGAGAAGAGAGTTCAAGACAGATGGGAGTTTCTCAAAAGGGAGATACTGAAGGCACAATTTCAAACCGTTCCAGCGAGGAGGAAAAATGGGAAGTGTCTCAAGAAACCAGGATGGATGACTAAGGAACTTGCAACTGAACTAAGTTTTAAATGGAACATATATAAGAAATGGAAAAATGGGGAAATCACCAAAGAGGAATTCAAGCAAATAGCTAGCACGTGTAGGGGTAAAGTCAGAAAAGCTAAAGCGCAGAATGAACTCAGGCTTGCTAGAGAAGTTAAGAACAATAAAAAGGGCTTTTTGGGGGTTTGTCCGCAGCAAAAGGAAGAAGAAGGAAATGGTAGGGCCACTGTGTGGAGAAGATGGCAAAAAGTTAACAGGGGACAGAGAAAAGGCAGAATTACTCAACACCTTCTTTGCTTCAGACTTCTCAGAAAAGGCAAAGGGTGCTCAACCTGAGGATAATGGAGCAGAGGACAGAATAGGAGAATTTCAGCACAGAATAAGTGCTACAGGAAGAGATTCCAGCTCAACATTAGGAAGAATGTCCTGACAGTATGAGCCATTTGACAGTGGAATACACTACCTCAGAATGTGGTGGAGTCTCCTTCTTTGGAGGTTTTTAAAACAGAGACTGGATAGCCATCTCATAAGAGTGCTTTGATTGTCTATTTCTGCATGGCAGGGGGTTGGACAGGATGACCTTTGTGGTCACTTCTAACTCTATGATTCTAAGATCTTAAACTCCCCACATAAAACTGGATCTGGCCTGTGGGCTGTCATTTGCCAACAATGTGACAATAATTAGTCTTGCAATAATAAGGCTGTAATTAGGGCTACCTAATATCCCAGAAGGATGGAGGCTCCTGTTCTTCCACCTTACCTTCCCTTTTAACCTGAGGAATTTCACAAGCAGTATCTCAAGAGAAACTTCTCCTATTTTCCGGCCCTATCTTCAACTTCAGAAATCTTAGGATCACTGCCTTAGCCCTGGTCTCCTGTGGTGGGAAGAGCAAGTGTGAGGAAAGTGCACCCACAGGCCACTTATGGCCCCTAGAGCCCACTTTTATGGCACCTAAATGTTCCCCCTCCATTAAAAAGAGGGTCTACAGAGGAAAATGGAGGCATTTAGGTTTGATGATGGTTGCAGCCAGCGGGGGTGGATTGGGGAAAGAGTGACCCCTGCCTCCAGTTTTCCATTCCTGCCTTAGTCCTCTGTATTTTATTGAAGCATACGTGATGCTTATTAGGTCCATGTCTAGTGTGCTGGAAAGGGGTCTCTGCTACCTTCTATTTTCCTGCCCACTCTTTTTTTTTCCTCCAGAAAGCCTACCAGCTGTCTTTCATTTCTCCATCATTTTTACATCTAAAGAATCCTAGCAGGAGTGCCTTTGTCTCTCTTTCCTAGTTCAGGAATCTGAACACTAGTGACTAAAAGGACCCTTTCCAGTTTCCTAGCACTTTAAAAACACTTTTTTGAGTGATGGCGACCCCCCCCCATTTACTTCCAAGATGCCCCCCCCCCCCGGAACTTGTAACTTCAACTTGAAACTGACAACTTGAACAGCCACCACAAAAGCTGTGTCAAACTACAACCAATGTTTCCTGACAAGTGATGACAAACCACTTTCTTCCTTCTATGAAGTTGCTCGTCTCCTACCTTTATTTGGAATTTCAACTTTTTGACTTAAAACTGGGTACTGTAACTTTAACGACAACCAAAAGAACCCAAATTTTGACATATCTACTATCATTTCCAGGTATGTTTTAGTTGAACCATTCCCATTTCGAATTTGCAATTTGGACAACAACTAAGTTGTGCACGGCTCTCACTTGTTGCTATGACTAGGAAATAAATTATGCAAAAGAAGCAACTATACATTAAGTGTTATTTGCAAAGAGCACACAATTACATTTCCAAAAGTTTCCTGATGAAACTTTTGGAAAAATCATGACTGAAATCAACATTTGATATCAATGGCCATAAAAATTACTACACAACAAATAACACATGCGCACACAGAGATATCTATAGTATAACCATGCTGCAATAGTATATGCTGGGTAGTTGTTATAATGCTTCATGGTTGTTTGGGTTCATCTGTTGATGTTGAGTGTGGCTTCTGGCAATCCTACAATACTGATCTACTGTTAAGGTTGTCATGGTGGGGTCAAGCCTGGTTTGACTTCCACTATTAAGTCCCTGGTCCTTCTCAGGTTACAGCAAAATTTAAATTATCCCCTCAAGCTACCTCAACATCAATCCTAGTACTTAGAATTGCATGTAGAAGTTGCTCTTGTATGCAAACTGCTTGTGCTTTTAAATATTCAAATTTAAATATTCAAAACTTTAAAAAGAATGTTTTGTAGATTAAGCAAGAACAAGATTAAAGCAGGGCTCTCCTTTTTTGTTTTTGTTTTAAACGTTCTTAGCCAAATCTTCAGGTTTTCTCCCCTCCCCTCCCCACCCCCACAAACCTGCAAAAATTTGTTGCTGGTTTTCACCTGTATGTTGATATTTGGAATTAAAGATATATGAGCTCATGGCTCTCATCCGACCTAAACCAAGACTGTTTAATCTGTTTGCTTAAAAACTGCAGGAATTTCCTGTCTAGCACACATAGGCTACTTCACACTATAATCAGTTTGGTTTAAGGAAGGCATTGCATAAAGTGGAATCATGAAGTGGAAACAATCTATTTATTGAAGAGAGATTATTCTAGCTTCTCTTGCAAAAATATTCATTTTCTCTAGAGCTTGTGAAATTACTGTTTGAGAAACTGAGACAGTTTAGTAGCTTCCCGGAACATGTTGCTCTTGATAGGTTTATTTGAACTGTTGGGAGTGGGTGGGTGGGATGCCTCTCATAACTTTCAAAGAGTTGACTGATCTTGTAGATGTGTTGGTTACACCATAGTAGATGTAAATTTCTTTATCAGCAGTCAGTGGTGTCACTACACTTGGTGTCACCTGGTGCAGGCACTCGGAAAGGGCTGCTGAGGGGTGGAGGACTGCCCCTCATTCCCCTCACCACTCTGGCCAGCCAGCCACTGCCCAGCCAAACCCAGAAGGGGCTGCCAAGTGGCAGAAAACTACCCCCCCTCCTGCTGCCTCACTCACCTGGCCACCCAGACCCAGAAAAGGCTGACATGGTGTGATCAAATGGTGGAAGGGCAGGGCAGGGCAGGGCAGGGCAGGGCAGGGCAGGGCAGGGAAGGGCAGGGAAGGGCAGGGAAGGGAAAGGAAAGGAAGGGAAGGGGTCTTGACATCTCCATTGCTTTGGTTCCCTCGGCCAAGAGAGCCACAACCACAGAGAAGCCAGAATAAGCATGTGCCCACCTCTTCTTCTCTGTTGCCTTGGCTCCCTTGGCCAAGACGGCCAAGGCAACTGGGAACAAGGGACAGGCACCAGCGGTGCAGTTACAAGCTCATTGCTACTGCTGGTGCGCCACCCATTCAGGCTTCTCCATGGCCGTGTCTCTCACAGCCAAGGGACCCAAGGCAGTGGAGAATAAGTGGGGTATTGATGGCTGCAGTTTTCTGCTGCTGTTGCCTGACAGATGGCTGGGTAGGAAAGGGAAGCAATGATGGCGGGAAGAGGAGGAGTCCATGGTGCCACTATTGCTGCTAGCACCTTCCTTTCCTGGTCAGCCAGCAGCCCCACCAAACATGAAAGGGGCTACCAGTGGCAGTGGGTGGAGGGCCCAACAAAGTGTCACCTCCTCACACCCCTGGTGACAACCCTGTCAGTAATCTGTTAGTGAATCTCCTCCATTTTTATTATATATTTTAGCCATGTGGAGTTCCCTATGACCCCAGCCTGACCCTTGGGAGATGGCAGCCATAATCCCCTAGATGTGAGGTCAGGTAAGCAAGCTAAAAATTGCTTAAGACCGCTAAAAATTTCCTGGACAGGCAGGTTTTGGGAGTTGCCCTTGGGAATATCCCCTTATGTTGGAAAAGATACCTAATGGTGTTTGTTTGTCTTAGTCTCACACTTGATGAGACAGTGATTAGATTTGATGGCACCTCCTTTCTCTGGCTTCCTTTCCTTGATTGCTTTGATACCACATGCATTGTTTAGACTATGCCCAGACTTAGGTAAACAATGAAAAGCCCATCACGCCTTTGTCTAGCTATTGTCCAGCCCATGTCTAGAAGGCAGAATTTCCCTATAAGAACCCCTGGATTTTAGCAGACATCGTGCTACCTTGGAAGTGCATGCTGAAACTCTGTCGGTCTGTACTCTGAGATAGTTCCCATGACCCCCCCCCCTTGCCAGTCGTGCCCCTTCCACGGAACTCATCTTCATTCACCGCCAAAGCCCAGAGGAGTCGCTCGGGTGTGAGTATATCTCCCTCTATCCTAGTTTCCCTCTTTGCCTTCCCCGCTCTCTCTCTTCCCCGCTTATTCCTCTAGCGTGTGTGTGTGCGCGCTTCATTTGGATATTTGCTTATTGTTGCCAAATAAATATTTTAGACTTTAATTGGAGCTTGGTCCGTTTCAGTGTCTTCCCAGCCAGAATTCTTACGTCTCCCGTAGACAATTGGATAAGGCCTTGAAGCGAAGTTGGGCACTTCCCTCTCTCATTTGAGCTAATTATAAATTCCCCAGAATTAGGTCTTGGCTTTTCCAACAAATCTAACAAGCCAAGAATATCTGTTAAACACAATTTGCTGATATGAAGTTTTTGTATGGAATTAATATACAGTGGGCCCTTGGTGTAAGCTGAGGTTTGGTTCCAGGACCCCCCATGGGTAACAAAATCCGTGGATGCTTGAGTCCCATTAAATGTAATGGCACTGCAAAATGGTATCCCGTATGCAAAATGGACAATTAAGGTTTGCTATTTGGAATTTATACTTTTTTTGGAATATTTTCAAGCTGTGGATGCTTGAATCCATGGATAAAAAAATCCATGGAAAAAGAGGACAGACTGTATAACCTAAAAGCCAATTCAAATTCTCCATTGCCAAAATAGAAACATTCACAGCCTAAGATGTCTGCTCCCTTGAGATAAGAGCACAGGTACTGCCATCACCCAATGCTATGGATGCAGAAAGTCTCTAGACCTGTCAAGAAGGCAGCACTTGGGCCTAGTGGGCTCACTAGAGCAATGCTTCATCCACTTTCTGTATCACCCACCTTTGGCCTGCTCTCCAAATGCATCACCCACTTCTGGACTGCTCTCCAGAAGTGTTTGCACATCTTATTTAAAACTGTGAGGATCCTCTCAAAGTAACGTGTCCAGAAGGAATCCACAGTGGTGTGGGTTTTCACTGAGGTAGGCAAACACCTTGTAGTGCGGCAGTCTTGCAGATTGGGAGTATACTCTCATGACTGAATACAAATCTGTGCCCCCCCCCCAAAAAAAGGAGGGAAACAGAGCATTATGCAGAACAACTGGTGAAAACTCTTCTGCTTTTCATTTACTTTTTTATGTGGAAGGATTTTTTTTTTCCTATGGAGAAAAACAAACATGTGACCCCCACCAACTGGCTTCAATGTAGCTTTAAAAGATTTGCTACTTACAATTACCACTTAGTGAGAACTAGATAATGACATGAATGCATATCTTCCATTCCAATTGGAGTTGATATTCCATTGGAATTGATATTCCAATTGAACTGCTGCAATCCATATGGACAGAGTCAACTCTAGTGCTAACCAATATATGTCAACAGATATGGAAAACAAAATGATGGCCAACAGATTGAAAGTGATCAATATACATCCCTATCCACAAAAAGAGAGACACAAGAGACTGCAGCAAGTATAGGACCATAACACTGATAGCCCACATAAGCAAAATCATGCTCAAAATTCTGCAACATAGAATTGATTCTACAGACCGGCCATCCCAACCCCACGCAGACGTGTATCAGGACGTCCTTCTGGAGCAGTGTTTTGACACGCTGTGCTGGAAAGGGCACTAAAGAGCCACGCACTGGCTCTTAAGGTGGCCTTTTGCCACCTGTAAAAGGAGCAGCATTTTGCTGCTCTTTTCCAGGTGGCAAAAGGGAGGATCTGGGTCGCACGATGCGACAGCCTCAGCCTCGATCTGCCACCTCTTTGGGCCCATCTGCAGAGGCCCATAGACTCCAACCATACATGGAAAGGGAGATCCCAGAAGTCCAAGAGGGGTTCAGGAAAGGAAGAAGCAGTGGAGATCACACTGCAAACATACGAGGGGTAATGGAGCGCACCAGGGAATTCCAAAAGAAAATCAGCATGTGCTTTATAGACTATAGCAAAGCCTTTGACTGCATAGACCATAAAAGTCCTTAAGGGCATGGGAGTGCCAATACATCTGATAGTCCTGATGAGGAATCTTTACTCAGGACAAGAGGCTACTGTCAGAACAGAACACAAAGAAACATAATGATTTCCAATTGGCAAAGGGATCAGACAAGGCTGTATCCTTTCACCCTATCTCTTCAACCTGTATGCAGAACACATTATAAGAAAAGCAGGCTTGGACACAGAAGAAAGAAGAGTGTAAATATGAAGAAGGAATATCAACAATCTTAGATAGGCAGATGACACCATACTAGTAGAAAACCTCACTGACCTGGAACACCTACTAAGGAAGATCAAAGAGGAAAGTGCAAATGCAGGCTTAATGTTCAACATAAAGAAAACAAAAATAATGACCACCGGGGATCTTCACAAGTTCAACCTAGACAATGAAGAAATAGAAATAGTAAAAGAATTCCCATACCTGGGACCAATCATTGATAGAAATGGAGACTACAGTCAAGAAATCAGAAGAAGACTAAGAATGGGGAGGGTGGCTATGAAAGAACTAGAAAAGATTCTAAAATGCAAAGATATACAACTCAGTACAAAAGTTAGAATCATACAAGCCATCGTATTTCCTATTACCACATATGGATGTGAGAACTGGACAGTTAAGAAAGAAGATAGGAAGAAAATCAATTCATTTGAGATGTGGTGCTGGAGAAGAGTGCTGAGGATGCTGTGGACAGCCAAAAAGACAAACAAGTGGGTCCTAGAGCAGATTAAACCGGAAACCTCCCTGGAAGCCAAGATGACCAAACTGAGTTTGTCGTACTTCAGACAATAATGCTGGGGAAGGTAGAGGGAAGCAGGAAGAGAGGAAGGCCACATGCTAGATAGATGGATTCTATTAAGGAGGTCACAGGTATGGGGTTGCAGGATTTAAGCAGAGCAGTGGAGGACAGAAGGTCTTGGAGATGTCTCATCCATAGGGTCACCATGAATCGAGATCGACTCAAGGGCAGTTAATAACAACAACAAATATCATCAATTGCATCCTTTTGACTTATTTATATACTCCACCAGGTGGCAGAATTCACACAATAAACAATATATTCAGCTGTAAGGGCAGTTAAAACTATAATTTGCAGAAACTGATGTTTTTAAACAGTATTTTCCTACTGAAAGAATTATTTTCTAGTTATGTCATTAGTATGGCTTACAGCTGAAGAAATCTCTGTTCTGTGATGCCATTGTTTCACAATCTATATACCTGCATTTTCTGAATTCTACAAATTTGACCTGGACATTGCATGACTAGCAAATAGTGATCATTCCATTAATCCATATGTTGTCCTTTCATTCTCTGAAGAAGGAAGGAGAAGCTGAAACTGAAATCAAGAAAAACTTTTATGTTTTTTTTAAAATATTATTTACTCAATGTCTCATAGTTTGTTTTTTATGTATAGAGAGCCAGTGTGGTATAGTGGTTTGAGCACTGGATTATGACTCTGGAGACCAGGGTTTGAATCCTGTCTTGACCATGTAAACCTACTGGGCAAGTAATACTCTCTCAGCCTCGGAGGATGGCAATGGCAAACTCCCTCTGAAAAAAATTGCCAAGAAAACCCCATGATAGGGTCACATTCAAGTGGAAAACTACTTGAAGGCACACAACAACAACAACAACAACATTCTTAACATCCTTAACTACTTTGGAACACTTCCTGAATTAGTCAAGGAAACACACTTGTGAAAAAGTCACACAGATCATCATGTGGATCAGGAAATAAAGGTTAGAATGAGTAAAGCTGCAATCATTGGTGCTTAATGGTCTATTTCCAGAATTATAAAACATGCCAAAAGAACTTTACTGACAGATATTGTGTATATTCCCTATCCAGCTTTCCTAAGCCCTTCAGTGACTCTGTGTACACCACAGAGGAAGTAAACAGTATGTCCTACCAATAATCTAAATTTACCTCTGAGATAAGCCTCACCATTGCTCCTGTGGGCATGATGTAGCACTAAGATTAAGGACCTTTGCAGACTGCCAGAAATAGTGCAAATTGAGTCCACTTGAACTGCCCTGGCTCAGTGCTAGGGAATCATGGGAATTGTATTTTTTTTCTGAGACATTGAGCCTTCTCTGTCAGAGAGCTCTGGTGCCACAATAAACTACAGTTCCCATGATTCCCTAGCACTGAGCCAGGGCAGTTCAAGTGGACTCAATTTGCACTATTTCTGGCAGTCTGCAAAGGCCCTAAGATAGTTTGTTGGTCTAAACATGTGATTTGCTTGCTCTGAGGTACCATAAGTATTGGGAACATATAACAAATTGCTTAACATGAGCTACTAGACCAGTACTATTGATTCTATCGGATTTTTTTCTTTTTGAGAGGGCAGGTTCCAGCTACCTATGGGGCCACCAGTTTGGCTAAAAGAGCCAGAGACTGAACCTCTGAACCGCAATGTGCAGATCCCATTATGCTGTATAGTTTAGCAATCCATTGTAGTGGATTTGCATAAAACTTTACTGATTTTCTTTGATAATGCTATGACTGTTGCAAATTGACCAGAATGCTTGCCACTTTAGATTTTATATCCACTCCAGGTTAAAAGCTTTATTTCAAAATGACCCTTTTATACTCATGTCATAAAGGCATCTAGATGCAGGCACAATTGTAAACTGTTCATTCATTAGACCATCATAGTGATCTGACTTTCCTATACTGCTAACTTATTTTTTGCACAATGTGGTTGAGCACTGCCTTTGTGACTTCACTCCCTCCCACTTCAACATTTTCATTTTCACCAAACTGCAGCTACTCAACATGTCATACACTCCAACATATCACAGATGAAAACAGGACACATGTGGCTAAGCAATATTAGAGTGTGGTCAAGGAGGCAAAAGGAATTAATGAACAAGAACACAAAAGCTATGAGAGGCTTCAGATCAAAAAGTTTGTTTTTGCCTGAGTCTACTGGAAAGGGCAACAATCCATTCCTTCCTTTTCTCACCCCCTGCAGAGTTAATGGATTGCAAGCTACTTCTGCACTTTAAACTGTTTGCAACAACTGAAGTAAGCCAGGATAAAGGAGGAAAGGAGGAGAGAGAAACTGGATCCTTTAAAAGCAGTTGGAAAAGTGAGACAATAAGATTAATTGGGACTGTCCCTGCCAAATCATCAAAGATGATATCCAACTGGTAATTAGTATTAACCATGGTTTAGGGCAGGGTGGGGCAACTGCAGACACACGAATCCTTCTGCTTAACTTCAAAACAGCTATTTATTCTTTGCCCAGCAGTCCAATAGGCAGAGATGAGAAAGACAGAGAAAGAAAAGCGCTGTCCCATTTCAGGACCTTGCAAACTGTTGCACATGGCACTGGACTTTTTCTTTTATACTCTAGAAACAAGACTGCTTACTCTGCTCTTTTGAAGCTGGGGAAAAATAGTGGCTGAGGCTAAAAGAATGACTGTGCTTCTGTTATTGTTTATGATCACAACATTGCAGTCTAAGTAATTCTTATGTATTTTGGCATGTAGCCCCTGTCAGAATATTCCCCTCTAAGGGAATGAGGTTTTCAACTAGAAAGAGAAAGGGGCAAGAAGGGAAGATTCCCTGGCTGTGGTTTAGAGCCAGAATCATTAACAATTGTGAGCAGTTGTTCAAAAAATAGCTAACAATGGTCACCATTTGTCTGGCTTGGATATCCACATTTAGAAAAAATGAAATAGCAAGCATGGTCTCTTGGCTACTTTGGAGGATGAGAGACGAAGGAGGCTCCACTGCATGGAAACATAACTTTTATAGGTAGTAATCTAGCTGAATCTAAAGAAATCCAATGTTTAGTTCTTATCAAATGTAACAAAGACTAGTAGAGTCTTTTAAACTAATTTGTAACATGTATTCTACTCAAGTGTTTCTTTACTTAATTCAAGTAGCCTCAGCCTTATTTTTGGAGAGTCCAGTCAGTTGCAGACCATTGCTCTGAGTTCATAGTAGTTGTTTCAATGGAATCTGGTTCTGTAAATTCAGGCAGTGCATTATTTTCACATTCTGATAATATGAGGTCCTTCTCCAGTAAGGCAGCATTAGGAACAAGAGGAGGAAGTCCTTTTGGGGAGAATACATCTTTAGAGCTCTGCTCTGTGGCTGTTTCAGCTG
The DNA here is from genome assembly GCA_026167975.1 of Phrynosoma blainvillii. Classification (NCBI taxonomy): domain Eukaryota; kingdom Metazoa; phylum Chordata; class Lepidosauria; order Squamata; family Phrynosomatidae; genus Phrynosoma; species Phrynosoma blainvillii. Next base: position 72,546,884 of record JANUYF010000002.1, read on the forward strand.
AACCAACATAGTCATGGTCAGCCACTATGATATTTGGGCAACTTTGGCTGTTATCTGCAAAAAAGTAAATAAATCTAGATTAGAGGTAATTTTAACCACACCTGGGCATTATCAGGAAGAAAAATCAACTGACTAGATCTCAGTATAGAGAGATCTTGTAGCACATTTGAGACCAAGGGTCTCTACAGATGGGCGGCCACGGGCCGCCCTGAGAAGCTGGACGCTGAGCTGGAAGGACGTCATCGGAGCATCCACCATGTGCAACGGCAGGCGCTCCAATGATATTCTCAGGAAGGGGTTGGGGCGCCCGGCGTCTGTCTGCCCCTCCCCTTCCTGCGCTTGAAGATGGCGCTTTTTGCCATCTGCATCCCCCCCCCCAACTGAAAGAAAGAAATTAGCAGCATGAGCTTTCATAGACTTCAGTTTACATCCTCAGATTGTGGAAGCAGAGTGAAGTCTATGAAAGCTCATGTTGCCAATTTCTTTCTTTCAGTTAGTCTCAAAGGTGCTACAAAATCTCTCTACGAACTGATTCTACAGACTACCATGGCTATATCTTTGAATTCTGACTAAATCCCCGTTAGACAGGCAATGATGTTAAATGACTGGAAAATACGAGAATGACCTGCATCATGCAACTCTGAATCAAGAACAAGGAAGAATAATACAGATGTATCTGTACATGCATGCCTCTGTTCCTGCGGCACTTTCTAATGGGCATGGGCAGAGCTATTCAAAAGGAATGGAATTTCTAATTTCAGGCATCTGATGTAAAACCTAAATTGATTTTTTTATATATGTGAAGAGCTTTCTTGAAAAAGTATTTAAGAGACCATTAACTGTTGTGCTTCCTATCAAACTTTCCCCAACTACAGGCCCATTTTGTGTTCCAGCTCAGATTGTTGAACTCTGCAGCTGTCGATTCCTTTCTAAATATCATGCTCAGTGACTCAGCTGTGGTTTAGAGGGAACGAAATTGCACTGAAGAAAATGAAATTGCTGACCCTGTCATGACTAGAATGGAGAGAGAAAATAAATATTTCAATTATCTTCCCCCAGCTAGGACAAAAAACCAGAACTGTTTACTGACGTCATGAAGATACTCAGTCTCTGAAATGAGTGGAATGTTTTATGAGATGGATGTAGCACAGGTGCTTTAAACAATATAAGGCATCCAGCTATTCATTAGTTTCACTAGATGGTTGCAGCAGAATAATTGCAGTAAAGGGAGAAAGAGAGAGGAAGTACTTAATAGCTCATTTTGTACCCAAGCCTTGCATTCAGTAATTGCAAAATAAAAATCAAAAACATTATATTTGGTTCACAGCAGTAGTTTTCTTCTCAGCAGACATCCCTTTCTGGACAATATGCACAACACATTTTGACAGTCTAACAGCCTTTACAGTCTGCCAGAAATAGTGCCACTTGAGGTCACTTTAACTGTCCTGGCTTAGTGCTAGGGAATCATGGGAATTGTATTTTTTCTGGGACATTGAGCCTTCTCTGCCAGAGAGCTCTGGTGCCACAATAAACTACAGTTCCCATGATCCCCTAGCACTGATCCAGGGCAGTTAAAGTGGCCTCAAGATGTACTATTTCTGGCTGTCTGTAAAGGCCCAAAGTGGTGTATTTGCAAGGCTTCCTTAATCCGCAACACAATCCCCACTATTCAAGCAATGCATGTACTTTAGCTTAAGAGGCCAGCATGTTTAGGCGCTGTTAAAGGAACATGCGCGGCAGTCCCAGAGAGGGGCGTGTGGGCCCTGAAGCGCCCGGCTCCCTTCTCCACCTCGGGAGCACCGGCGGCGCTGGGGGCGTGGCCCCGCGGACAGGACAGGCATAAAAAGCTTGCCGGAAGACCAGCCCGTGGGGGCGCGGCAGCAGCGGCGGCGGAGGCAGTCCCAGAGAGGGGCGTGTGGGCCCTGAAGTGCCTGGCTCCCTCCTCCACCTCGGGAGCACCGGCGGCGCTGGGGGCGTGGCCCCGCGGACAGGACAGGCATAAAAAGCCTGCCGGAAGACCAACCCACGGGAGCGCGGCAGCAGCGGCGGCGGAGGCAGTCCCAGAGAGGGGCGTGTGGGCCCTGAAGCGCCCCGCGGATAGGACAGAAGTATTAAGCTGCAGATACCACCAGTAGAGATAGAATCCGTGCCTCCGGATCCTAGACAGAATTATACATATAAGCTTGTGAAAAGAACTGGTTGCGGAGGACTCGATAAGTTGGGTGTTATAGATTGTCTCTACCTTGTTGCCTGACCCCTAGTAGGGTTAGGACGATATAGAGGCAGATAAGGACTAGCTGGGTTTGATTTGCAATACAACATAGCTGAGCAATTTTTGTAACATCCTTATGGGCTCAGGGAGACTATATAGGTTGAAAGATCTTGGAACTGCATTGAGCAATTTTGTAACATCTCTATAGGCTCAGGTAGACTATATAGGTCGAAACATCTTGGAATTGTATTGAGTTAGATCTATAATTTCTCAACTAGCGTCACCCACTGTCATCGAGGTGGGAACTGGAATTGGGGCGACTATAGAAGTAGCGTTGGGGAACGGGAGATATGGCCGGAACAGAGTGGACAAATGTTACAAAAGAAGGCGGGATCGCTGTTTAGTAGCTATCCCGCCTTCTGTCCCCTCTGTTTCCCAGAATGGTTTGGGGAGCAGACCTTCCATTCCACAGAACCTCACTCTGCTCCTCTGTAATGCCAGGTTGGTGAAAAATAAGACACATATCATCCAGGACCTTCTCCTGGGTGAGGACGCCGACCTGGCTTGTTTTACAGAGACCTGGCTGGGAGAGGAAAGTGCTGCTGTATGGGCACAGACCCTCCCAGCTGGGTACTCTGTTAGTGAGCAGGTGAGGGGAAGTGGGCGGGGGGGGGGGGGCGGTGTGGGTCTAGTTTATGAAAACACCTTAACCTTGACCAGGATACCTATCCGGAACACGGCTCACATCGAGTGTATGTACCTCAGCCTGAAGACCAGGGATAGTTTGGGGATTTTGCTAGTCTACCGACCACCCCGTTGTCTAGCAGACTCCCTGACCGAGCTGACACAGCTGGTCTCTGAGCTTCTGTTGGAGTCTCCCAGACTTTTGGTTCTGGGGGACTTCAACATTCCGCTCGAGACCAGTTTAACAGGTGCGGCTCGGGAGTTCATGGATACCATGACAAACATGGGCCTATCCCAATTGGTCAACGGGCCCACACATTGTGCAGGTCATACACTCGATGCGGTCTTTAGTACGGAACAGGAATATCCGTGGGCGGAGGTTGTAAGTACCTCCGCATTGTCATGGACGGATCATTTCCTGGTCAAGTCGGAACTTAGAGCCAACACCTGCCCTGCTGGGGGTGGTGGACCCATTAGAATGGTCCGCCCTCGAAGGCTGATGGAGCCAACTGGATTCCGGAAAGCCTTAGAGGGATTAATGGTTGGGAATGCTGGTGACCCTGTCGAGGCTCTGGTTGACACTTGGAATAGTGATCTTACCAGGGCCATCGACACGATCGCTCCCAAGCGCCCTTGCCATCCTGCTCCTAATCGTAAGCCATGGTATTCACCTGAGCTGAGGAGGATGATGCGGTATGGACAACGGCTAGAGTGCAAGTGGAGGAAAACTCGACTCTTATCTGATAGAACTCGCCATAGGAACTTTCTTTGTTCCTATAGGGAGGCACTGCGTGCAGCGAGGAAAGCTTTTTCCTCTGCACGCATTGCGTCTGCAGAGTCACGTCCAGCAGAGCTGTTTAAGGTGGTGAGGGAGCTGACGCAGGTGCCCCCTGCGCCAAATCCGTTGCTTAACCCGACAACAGCCTGCTGTGACGCATTTAACAACTACTTTGCAGATAAAATCTCTCAGATAAGAGCCGACCTTGACGCAACTATTGGGACAGAGTCTATAGGTGAGGTGTCCACAGACTCCGCCGATGTAGTTTTACTGGATCAGTGGCAATCTGTGAGTACCGAGGACGTGGACAAGCTGCTTGGTAAGGTGAGGAAGACGACTTGCCCTCTCGACCCTTGCCCATCATGGCTGGCCGTCCAGGGGGGGGATGCATTGTTGAGATTCCTCACGGATATCATCAATGCATCCTTCAGGGAAGGACATGTCCCATCTTGTCTGAAGGAAGCGGCTGTTAGGCCGCTTCTGAAAAAGCCTACCCTGGACCCCCTGGATATGAAGAACTATAGGCCTGTTTCATTGCTGCCATTCTTGAGCAAGGTGATCGAGAGGGCGGTCACTCTTCAACTCCAGGCAGTCTTGGATGAAACCGATTATCTAGACCCATTTCAAACCGGCTTCAGGACAGGCTTTAGGGTGGAGACTGCCATGGTTGCCTTGACCGACGATCTGCGTCTGAGCATCGACAGGGGGAGTGTGACCCTGTTGGTGCTCCTAGACCTCTCAGCGGCTTTTGACACAATAGATCACGGCATCCTCTTGGACCGCCTGAGGAGGTTAGGTATCGGGGGCACTGCTTTGCAGTGGTTCCGGTCCTTCCTCTCGGGTCGGTCCCAGAGGGTGCTGCTCGGGGACTGTAGCTCCAGTAAGAGAGATCTCACTTGTGGGGTCCCTCAGGGAGCTATTTTGTCCCCGATATTATTTAACATCTATATGAAGCCGCTGGGTGAGATAATACGGAGTTATGGTGCTGGGTGTTATCAGTACGCTGATGACACCCAAATCTATTTCTCCGTGTCTCGTTCGTCGGCCTCGAATTCCAATGGCATATCCTCTCTCAATGAATGTCTTCGGGCGGTAATGGGCTGGATGAGGAAAAACAGATTGAGGCTGAATCCAGACAAGACGGAGGTGCTCACGGTAGCGGCCCCGAAACCAAGAATTGGGTTGCAACCTCCGGTCCTGGATGGGGTCACACTCTCCTCCAGTGACTGTGTTCGCAGTCTGGGGGTGCTCCTTGACTCGTCGCTCCTGATGACAAATCAGGTTAATGCGACGGTCAGGAGCACTTGTTATCAGCTTCGGCTGATACGCCAGCTGCGCCCTTTTCTGGAAGTAAGGGATCTCGAGACTGTTGTGCATGCGTTGGTAACCTCACGCCTCGACTTCTGCAATGCACTCTACACGGGGCTACCCTTGTGCCTGGTTCGGAAACTACAACTGGTGCAGAACATGGCGGCCAGGCTCGTAGCGGGAACATCTCGGAGGGACCACATTACCCCAGTTCTGAGATCCCTCCACTGGCTGCCTATTAGTTTCTGGACCCAGTACAAGGTGTTGGTCATTACCTTTAAAGCCTTAAATGGCTTGGGTCCAAGCTATCTCAGGGACCGCCTACTCCCATACAATCCTCCCCATGCTCTTCGGTCCTCCGGGAGGAATTTGCTGCAGCCTCAGAAATCGAGGCTTGCGGCTATCTCCCGGAGGGCTTTTTCAGTTATCGCCCCCAGGCTCTGGAACGACCTGCCGGACGAGATCCGTCTATTAACATCTTTGGATAGCTTTTAAAAGGCTATTAAGACGGATCTCTTCCGGCAGGCCTTTCCGGACTAGTTAACCCCCACCCGGACATAAGCAGCCGCATAAATGATGCTCCTACGTGGCCCCATCGTCAGATGGAGGGGATCATCTAGTAAGGCTTAGTTATTCTGTTTGGATCTTAAATTTTAACTATGTTTATTTTAATCCTGTTTGATTTAATACTGTTTTAAGGGGGGGGGTCTTCTTGTATTATATGTTTTATTTGGATTGTATTTTTATTCTTGTAAGCCGCCCTGATTGGGTATCCATTGGGCGAGGTATAAATAATAATAATTATTATTATTATTATTATTATTATTATTATTATTATTATTTTATAGCAAAAGAAATCTTGATTTTTTTTTTAAATTTCACTCACATACAGTGCCCAACTGTACTGTTGAAAGAACATATGACACCTAAGAGGACAGCTATAAGACTAAAGAAAATTAAACTGTTTTTAAGGGAACCTCTTCACTTTCCATTCTCTTATTTAACAAAAGGTAAAAGGATAACTATATTTCACCTTCTTTGTTTGATCCTCTTATATATGGCCTCAGATGAGATATTTTAATAGGTCTTTTCAGCCTTGAGCCTGCAGTATCTCTTAATATTGCACAGCCATTATCAGTGATGTAGTCTATAATACAAGGACCAACCCATTCCGACTGGAAACGGCCATCTTTCCACCAGTTTTTCCTTTGTCTAAAAACTTCATGACCCACTTTAAGGAGAAATGGGTTCAGTTTCTTTGGTTTCTTCCTAACAGAGCCCTTGTTTCCACTCTGTTGTTCTACAGGCATTTTCTTTAGATCCTAAGAAGAAAAAGAACTGGTTACAACTTTAAGATTCACCTCCCAGGAGACAAGTGTGCTTTTCAGTGCATCTGACCTCTTCAAGGACCTTCAGTCCATTCTGTTCTTTGGCTGTATTACATGTTTTTCTATCAGCCTTCCTTTTTGCAATATTACATTTACTGATTAGTTAATTCAACAGACTATAGCTGACTTTAGGCTTTTTAACCATCAATTTTATAGAAGACTGGGAATATTGAATTTAGGAATCATTGGCTAGGATCCTTGCACTGATGGAAGAAGTCCATCTTGGAGGCGTATGGCCCCACCACCATGAAGCCCCTGTGCAGAAGTAACAGGATGCCTTAATTCAATCTCTTCCCACCCTAGCACTCCATAGCATTTGAAACTTGCTCTGGACAGTTTTCTAGCCTTTTGGATGAGATATTGAGGGCACATGAGGGCTTCATGTTAAGGAGAAATTAGTCATATCCAAGATTTGTTTAAAGGTTTCTGTCAGTCCAAGAAACTAGTGTGTGTGTGTGTGTGTGTGTGTGTATACCTTTAAGTCACCTGTCAACTTATAGTGACCCCATGAATTTCAGAAGAGATTTTGCCAGTTCCTTCTTCTGCCTGCAGCACCTGGTTCTTGTTGGCAGTCTCCCATCCAAGTACTGACCCTGTTTAGCTTCCAAGATCAGATGGGATTTGGTCCCTTAGGGTATTTAGGCTCAACATACTATGATGATATTCCACATGAAAGACACTTGTTACACTTTTGTAATCCACAAAGCAAACAGTTGTGAAACCACTGAATCACAGGTTTGTGACATTGCAGACTATAGTGTATCTGTATGGCTCAATGACCTTGAATGATTTTTTTCTATTCTCCACATAAGTTATTCTTTATTTAAATGTTCTGAATAAAGTTGATGTGCCTTTGCCAACTACATCTAAAATGCCTGTCTCTGTGCATTTTTTCATAAAAGGAGAACCTAGTGCTGTGTTGAATAATTTGATCATAGGAGGTAAGTTTTTCTCCATATATTTTGGAGGCTTTGGTGAAGCTTAATCCAACATGTTGTGCCTATTTTCAGAAAGTATTATCCTTCCTTAGTTCTAAAAATTGCAATTATGAATGCATGAAAAACACATTATAGCCAGATATTTATTATTCATTCATTTTTAATCTTTTTCTTAAAGACGAGAGAGATTTACCTGGCAATTAGAAGCTGTATTTTCCTGCACTGTTCCCTTGACTTGTTTCATTGCAGTAACAATTCTGCTAAACACTGAGTCATTCCTTCCTTCCTGAATCTCACTGAAAGGTGGAGGCATGTATGGGTTGCGTTTAAACATTTGGAAATATGGTGTGCTGTGGTTAGTTTCCTATTTAAAAGAGGAAGGAAGGAACACAAAGAAAACATGTTTATTTTTTACACTGATACAAATGTATACTCAGTCCCAGTTTATACAACAAAGTGTTCTCTATACATACTGAAGGAATCAAGTTGAATGCATAAGCAATAGCTTGTAAATGGTCATCCCAATCTTTCTTGTTCTCTGAACAGTATCTCAGAAGGAAAGATCTGATAGTCTTGCCAATTTTATTTTCACATTCAGTTTGAGGATGCAGCATTAATAATTCCTTTGTCCCAAAGTGTTCAAACAGCTCACAGTTGATCTTTAAGAAAAGAAATTGTTGTTTTTAAAGTCCTCCATATTGTTGTTTTACATGACAATCTGAAACTGTTCTTTATAATAGCACTGCAGTCCCAAAGACATAGCATTTTCTATCTCTGAGTGAGTATAGGAGTGTTCACCTGAGACCTGGGTGCAGTTACAACAGGCAAAGAACAGGTATCTGTAGCAGATACTAATAATTACTGCTGTTTCTCAGTGAATATAAGGTATATAAAGATTAGTAAACTATTCTCATAACTATAAAATAGGGATGGGGAAAGTACAGCCTGGATGCTACATGCAGCCCCTAGAGCTATTTGTGGACCAAGGGTCTAGAACATTTTTTGAGGGGGAAAATAAAATTGAAGATGATGATAATTAGAGATAACACAAAATGATCCCGAAATTGACTTCTGGGCACTTCTTGTTGTTAAAGAGGTCTCTTCTAGGCCTAAAATTGCCCAAATAAGCTAAAAGTGTCCCCACAGACATTTGGGGTCAAAATGAATTTTTAAGTGGCAGCACAGTGATAGTGCATCAGCTGTGTGGTAGTGGTGCCCTCTGAGGTTTCTGAACAGGCCAGTGTAGCCCCCTAACACTGAACAACTGCCCAACCCTTTTCTAAGACATGACAGTGATCAAGATGTGCTTATTTTCAACAGACAATACAAGTAATGGAATCATAAGTGCCTTTCCAGGAAATTTCAGCAATGCTGCATGTATTTTTAAGTAAGTAACTATGAAACATAATGAAATAATTTTGGTAATACTTCAGCCTTTACAATGGGTGTATGGTGTTGCACTGTGACAAACTGTAACAAGTCAGTCTCTAGTAGTATGACAGAAATCTAGCTTGGAACATTACAAAAATGAGCAAATCAACCATAAGGTTTGGATGTAATTCAAGAGCCGTCAAAGGCCAACTGATTTGTTGTTCCTCCAGAAAAGAGGGAGAGATGCTGGCAGGATGGCACTAATGTTGTCAAAGACCTCCCACCCAGGTTTGCCCATGGAAAGCTCCACAAGATGTAAACATCTTAGGAATGTAAACATCTTAAGATCTCAAATGCAAATATCTCAAATATAATCTTAAGAATATACTGTACAATACTATGCTCGTAGCACTCATGACTTCACCTGCTCCTTCCAGTGATAAGTTAAACAATCCTTTCTTTAGAAAATCTCTCTCCACTTACCTGTCGAACAAACTCTTCTCCCTGATCTACAGCAATCTTCTGAGATGGGCCATAACAGAATGATGCTCTGACAATTGCCTTTGCCACTTCAGCTGCTGAAAGCTCATGGAGTGGCAAAGCCACAGTCCACTTAGTGAAGATATCTGTCAGGAGGATGGCATACACATTATCTTTGCTGGTAGCACTGAAAGGTCCCATTAGGTCTATGATAATTACAGTCCAAGGCTCCTCTGCCTTAATAGTTTGAAACTGGGAGGGTGCAATGGCTGTATTCTTTGCTAACTGGCAGTGTTGACAAGCATATACCTGAAGGGAAAAAGTAATGAAATGATATTAATCCTGCTCATATGTATCTGTGTTTTCATAAACAGTTACTTGGATAGTATCTGTTGTTCTAACAAGCAGTTGAAATCAGATGGACAACATGATATGCTGTTGCAATTTTCATGACTAGCAACTATAAGTATCAAAGAAATCCACATCTACAGTTACAAAAAACAATGGCATAGGGAGAAAAAAGAAGACATGCAATTTGAGTTGAATTTCTTTTTATTAATTTGTCTATTCACATTGCCAAAGAAATCTTTTATTTAGCTCAGGGGTAGGCAACCTTTTTGAGCCGGGGGCCGGGTTGCTGTCCCTCAGACAATTGGGGGGCCAAAGCACCAATAAATAAATAAATAAATAAATAAATAAATATAAAAACAAAAAAATAAAAACATTAAAAATATATGCATGCACACTCTCTCAGCCACAGAAAAGCCATGGCAAAACCCCTGTGGAGATTTTGCCAAGAAACCCCCAAGAACAAGTAATAACAACAATAATCAATATCATCATGGCGGGCGGGGGGGGCAGCGGCAGCAGCGGCGGCAGGACCGGCCTGGGGCCGGTCCAAAGGCCTCTTGGGGCCACATCCGGCCCCCGGGCCTTAGATTGCCTACCCCTGATTTAGCTGTTAAAAGAAGCAACACAGCTGCTGAAGGCTAGAACATATGGCTTGATATCATATCAAGCCATATTGGTTAATGTGAAGAGATTATTAGTTGGGTCCAATTTAGCCATGATTAGACAACTGGTTCAGAACAGAGGGCCACATCTGTCAACTCACTCCAAAGCATAAAGTTGCAGTTAATATATAATCCATAAATACACAGTTAGCAACATTGACAAGAGCACTCCAAAATGCAATGGAAGCATCTGTTGAGAATCATATAAGATCCAGAAATGGAACTTGGCTTTTTTGATAATATCCTTCTGTATTATGGAAACCCAGGATGGGCAAACCACCAACAGTAAATAATGGTTAAATAACCCCTGTTCGCTTAATTCCAACCACTGTGTAGAAGTAAGATTCAAACTGCTTTTTAAATACAGGTTTCCTGAAGATAATAATGCAAACTTCTAGAAAAAGAGAGCTCTATAAAAATGTAACAACTACTACAAATACATGTTATGGGTATTTATATTGGTAAACTGCCCTGAGAGACAGTGTGATGATGTGGTTTGAGTGTTGGTCTGAATACCTGCTCAGCCACGGAAACTTACTAGGTGGTCTTTGCAAGTCACACTCTTTTAACGTATGAGAAAAGCAATGGTTGGCAATGGCAAACCTCCTTGAATATACCTTGCCAAGAAAAGTCTATGAAAGGGTTGCTATCAGCTGGAGTCGACTTGAAGCCCCTAGCAATATCAACAAACTGCTCCAAGGGCAATTTGCCAATTGGGTGGTATTAAAAACCTCTTAAATACTGTAAATTAAAAAGTGCTTGCAGGCTAACCAGGCTAAATGGTATAATTAGGCTCCTGGATGGTGCATGAATGGCTTTGCTCACAGGACTGTCCTGATTCAATTGATGGATCCTGATGATTTCCAGGAAAGCTATTGATTTGTCCAGACAGGACCAGTGTCCTGCAAGGACAGGGGGTTCTGTATTCTGGCTACAATATGCCGTCCATATCTTTTCAATGATGATATGCCACTATTTTCGAACATTATGCTACTGCAGCTATCAGCACAACACATTTAACATAGCAAATCAGGCCTTAATCCTAGTTTAAACAACACAAATTGGGGACAAAATTTGTGAAATTAGGAAAGAGAGAAGCTTCTACATATGGTAAACACGATGTCCTGCAGAGAAGATTTTAAAGAATCACATAGACAATATTATTACTGAGACAATTTCACTAACATAGACAAGATATTATGACCCATACCCACTGTTTAACATCACTGGTTACTGATGTCCAATAATACTGAGATTCCACCAGGGTTAGAGTCCTTGATATGCCATGATGTGTACTGGCATAGTTTTCATGACAGTTTTCTAAAACCTTTCTCTTTTCTTCATCTGAAAAAATTACCAAGCGCATTTGCCTCTTGTTTTCCCCCACATAGAACAGTTTATTATCTGAAAGACAACAATTATGCATGTGGTGTTATTTTATATTATTTGTAATGGTTCAGCTTAGTTGAACTGTTCAAAACTACTGAAGAATACTTATCAGCTTGCCTAGTCAAGACGGATAAATTCATTCTGAAACAGTAATATATAGTGTGACTTTGGTGCTCAGCACAGTCAGTTGGATTATTTATTGAAGGACTTTGTATGGGAAAAAATTGAAATAGAAAAAAATCTCAGCTTTTATTCTTCTTGTAAAAAGAAAATGTATAGTTACCATGACAGAACAGTGCATTTTAAAACATTCAGACACAAGCAACAATTTATTTTATTTGCTAAATGCAGACCTCCACCTTCAACCCTGCTGTGTTCCCAGGGCAGCATACAAGTAAAATATATTTTATTGTTATGATACAACCATATAATAAAGAAAAGAAAAAAAAGATAAAGCAACTACAAAATGTAACAGTGCAAACCCTGCAATAAACTTTAAGGGAATACAGCAGAGATAAAACCATCAACCTTGAAAACTTTAAATGTTCAAATGCCTGGGAAGAAAAACTTGTCTGGTACTAATTATATCAAAGCAGGAAATTCCAAAGGTGGGGTATCAACTTTGAAATGCTTTTTGCTCACTCATCACCCTATTTCTAACGCAAAGCCATCCAGAGAAATAAATCCAATGACAATCTCAGTGACTCAGTGGATTGATAGAGACCATAGCCCAATAGATAACATGAACCAGAAAGAAGCATGATGAATGCAGTTCTATGACTCTATGAAAGGACACCTCTGAAATGTGCTTTAGCTGTGGTTAAGGCTCGTAGGAGCTAAACTAGATAGCACTGGGATCTCTTCCAATTCTATGTTTTTACAAAAAGTGCACCATTACTGATTTAAAGAAACTTGCACCCAGTATTTAAATTTCTTAAATTTAATTTCTTAAATTTCTCTTCAATAAAATCAATTTTGAATTTATTCTTCATAGGTATGATGAGGAACCTCCTATTTTATACGATGGAGGCTTATTACCTCCCCTTAACCTTAACTTTAATTTTAACCTTAACCTTAACTTTAATTTTAATCTTAACCTTAACTTGCCCTACCTGCCATTGGATGTATGCTGTCAAACACCTGTTTATTTGTATTGTGTGTTTAAATTTATTTTAATTATATTTGAGTTTAATTCAGTTTTAAGGGGTGGGAGGGCTAGGGTGGGGGATTTAAGAATGTTTTAACTGTTCTTTGTTTTAACAATGTTGTACGCCGGCCTGATTGCCACGGAGAGGGGTGGGTTATAAATAAAAATTTATTATTATTATTATTATTATTATTATTATTATTATTTGGCAAGTACCAGTTAAGCACATCTTAGCACCCCCTTAATTCACAGGACTTTATATAGGTTTACCTTTGAAGTCAAACTTTTTGGCAGCTCTTCTTATTCCACTCCTTTCACTTGCTAATGTTGTGGGATGGTATCCACCTGTTTGTTTGTAATACGAGATCTGTTTCAGATGGAGTCCTCCATTTTTGCCACTACGGACCATTGCTGTTCTGGATGAAATAAAAGCAGTTTATACAAACCAATCCAAAAACTCAGGCTTTAAAACAGATACAACACAGACAGCATGTTTTTCTTTGTAGCTCAGTATTCTCCTCTGTATTGTTATACTTGATCTAAAGTTATTTCAAGATCATGAAGTCCAGAAAGAAAGTGAGCAACTACGGGGCATTCACATTCAGTTTCAAAGGCAAACAGGCCATGCAACCGACAGTAAGCAGGCACAATAGAAACATGACATTGTATTGCAATGAATTAAACAAAAAAGTTACTTTAACACACCATATAAATTCATCATTATTAAAAAGAAATTAATACTGCTTTCAGAAAGTTCTTATCGGCACTATAAAAATTATGGCTAGTTGTTTCCTGCATTTCTTTTAAGAAGTGATCTGTGACATTAGGGGACTAGACCTCCACTTTGTATTTTATTCATTCCTGAAAAATACTATGTTTGCTGTAATTTAAACAGCACAAAGTAATTAAAGAGAGTGCAGGAAAGATTTTATTGAAAAATATGACATAGATTATCAAATTGATTTGAAAACCAGCTTACCTGATCCGGTTTAAAATTTAAAACAGGTGGCATCCTGATGTTATCAAAAGGATTTAGCCACTAAAATCGCTGCCCGGGTCCATCCTTGCTCATTTTCTTAAGTCGGAAAACTCCCGGCTTCAAAAAGAGGCGCGCTGAACACACCTGGGAGCAGGGATGGACCCAGGAGGTGATTTCAGTGCCTAAATCCTTCTGATAAGATCAGGATGCCGCCTGCTTTAAATTTTAAAGTGGATCAGGTAAGCTGGTTTTCAAATCAATACAATAACCTTCTTAGTCCCCAACACATTTGTCCTTTATGTAGATTTACTCTATAGTGCTTGTTAAATGCAGGGATTTGTGACACTTTATTAAAGGGCCCAAGTGCTGTGTGTGTGTGTTTGCATGAGCCTTCAAGTCACCAGTTAACTTTTGACTACATTTTTTTTTAGCCAAGTGAGGTGCTACAGTAGTAAGCATGAAATTAGGGATTTAAATAGGATACTCTGAGGGCTTTTAGAGGAGGGATTCATTGTGCAGCTATCCTGTCCAATTATGGAATTTTTCTAACTGTATATTTTTTTCCTAATGCTTACCCCCCCAGAAAAGTATTAAGGAGAGAAAAGCAGCTGCACCATGCATTTTGATACTAAGTATGGCGAGCCCATCATTTGTTGCTTCCCTCAGTTTTTTTTGTTCATAGACACTACCATGAGCCAGATTTCTAGTTCTGTTAAATGTTCTTGCCGATTTTGTAGAACAAGAAGTACTGATGGCTGTGTCTCAAGTAGAGAAGGAAAGAATATTCAGAAATATTTTAAGAGATTGGAAAGCTGAGCCAAAACAAACAAAATGAATTTGAACAGATATAAATGTAAGTTACCATGAAGAAGACAAGATAGGCAAGAATCTTCACAGTTCAGGGCTTATTCTGTATAGGAAACAAGTTTCTTCCACAGAAAACAGCATTTTTAAATGAAGAAAATAACATTTCAAGTACATACATTAAACCCATTACTCTGTCTAGACACTGGATTGATCATGACTAATTGATTTCAAGGATTTTTGATTTGAAGGATGGCTAAAATGGATTAAATCTATAGTTTTGCTTTGGTTTATCTTTGCAGCTGTTTTATTCAATTTAGTTTTTTATTTACCATTTTAAGCCTTCCTGAGTACTAGAATAATGGGCAATAAGTATATATCTTATACTTATTGCTATATCCTGATGTTTTATGTGACTATGTCAGATTTTGCTAAATTTGGAACAAGCATACAAAACTGGAGGAAACCTCAGACACAACACAGAGAGAAGAAAGACTGGAGCAGTATAGTTGTTGTGTCCACTACTTAACATATCAAAGGAAACTCTGAGTTGGGACGTTTTCACACTGGGCAAAAGGAGGACGCTAGCCGGCCTCCCGCCGGCCTCGCTCCGGCGCCATTTCCCGTGTGTTCACACACACGCGGCGGCAAACCCCGCCCCTTCCGGTGTCATCCCTGCGTCCGGCCGGCTTTTGGCTCCGTGTGTTCAAACACACGGAGCCCTAAGTCCGCCGTCACTCCGGACGAACCAAAGATAACTCCGGCTGAAGCGGCATAAAGGTAATTCCGGCTGTCCAACCGGTATTAGCCTTTCGGCGGCGGAGCCATTCCGGAATCGGCGGCACGACCCGTTCCGGAATGGCTCCAGCCGGCTTTAGGAGGACAATGTGAAAACGTCCTTGGTCTAAACTTTATAGTGATTTGGCAAACAGGAACATAGAAAGTTGCCTTTGACTGAATCAGACTACTGTTCTACATAGCCCAGTATTTACAACTTTGACCCAGCAGCTGTTTAGAGCAGTGGTTCCCAAACTTTGGTCCTCCAGATGTTTTGGACTTCAGCTCCCAGAATTCCTGACTGTTGACCAAGCTGGCTGGGGCCTCTGGGAGCTGAAGTCCAAAACGTCTGGAGGACTAAAGTTTGGGAACCACTGGTTTAGAGGTCCAGGCAAGATTCTTTCACATATCTGCCTGGAAACTCTTGGTATTCCCTGGTAGTCTGCCATACAACTGTGGTCCAACCACGTTTAACATCCATAATCTGACAAGATCACCTGGGTGGTATGCAGTGCATGACTTAGAGATTGCAACATGAGGCCCTTTCACACTACACAAGTATAGTTCTGGATTTCACTTTAACAGCCATGGCAACATCCTGTGGAATCGTGATATTTGCAGTTTACAGAGATATTTAAAACTCTCCGCTAGACAACTCTTTGTTGTTGTATGCCTTCAAGTTGTTTCCAATTTATGGCGACCCAAAAGGACCCTATTACAGGATTTTCTGGGGCTGAGAATGTGTGACTCACTTAAGGTCTCCCAGTGAGTTTCCATGGCTGAAGAGGGAATCACACTCTGGTCTCCAGAGTCATAGGGCCTTTGCAGACTGCCAGAAATAGTGCAAATTGAGTCCACTGTAACTGCCCTGACTCAGTGCTAGGGAATCATGGGAACTGTAGTTTATTGTGGCACCAGAGCTCTCTGACAGAGAAGGCTCAATGTCTCAGAAAAAAAAAAAATTCCCATGATTCCCGAGCACTGAGGACTCAATTTGCCCATAGTCCAATGCTCAAACCACTGCACCACGCTGTCTCTCCCAATGAGCTATAGTTCCTCACCAAAATACAACCAGCAGGAACCCACAAAATTTTATCATAGTAGTTAAAGTGGAATCATACTGTGATAAATTTGTGAAAGAGCCCCTAGAATGATAACCTGTATGTAGAAGTAGCCATAATAAATTAGACAAAATGCTTAATTTAGATCAGTCTCAAAGAAAAAGTTAAATGTTCAAATGTTACCAAGTAATAGAATACCGAGCCATATGCATACATATGTATGTGATCAGCCATTTAGTGCCTTTGTGTCTTTTTTAAAGTCAGACACACAAAAATGTGCATGCAGCTGAGATATAGGAAGATTTTAAAAATTACATGCGAACTAATTAATTTCTTTGTTCCATTCTACTCCTCACAATCATGACTTTTTAAAAAATTGAAAGTCCTTCAACTTACTATTTAAACAGAGAAGATAAGTTATACATGATTGTATAGTGTATTGCTATGCTGGCCTAAAACCAAAATGAATAAAGAACGCAAGTAATTTTCAGCAGCTGAAAACCATAAGCTTAACAAAGTTAGGGTTTTTTTTCTTTTAGTACATCCTCAATTTCCAAACCAGGTACTTGTGTGTTACTTTGAAAGGTGATAATTATGCTACTTTTATTCTGCTCATTTCCTATCATGCAATTAATTTCTGTTTCACACCTAATTATTTATGCTCTATTTCTGTAGTCATAGTACTTCATGCACTATTAGTGATTTGCATATCACTTATCTCATATTTTTACACGTTAAATATTAACTTCATTTAAAAATATACAAAAATAAAGTTTATCTACTGGCTTTGGCTTTTAAAATATAAGTCTTACATATATACTGTCTGAAGGGGAAAAGGCAGAAAGTGACCACAAGGTCTAAGAGAGGTAGAGCCATGTTGAAGAAAACAGTTTGTCTAGACCAGGGGTCTACAACCTTTTTGAGCCGGGAGCCAGGTTGCTGTCCCTCAGACAATTGGGGGGCCGAAGCACCATAAATAAATAAATAAATAAATATAAAAATTAAAAATAATAAATAAATAAATAAATATGCATGCACACTCTCTCAGCCCCAGAAAAGCCATGGCAAAACCCCTGTGGAGATTTTGCCAAGAAAACCCCAAGAACAAGTAATAACAACAATAATCAATATCATTATGACGGGTGGTGGCGGTGGCGGCGGGAGGACCGGCCTGGGGCCGGTCCAAAGGCCTCGGGGGGCCGCATCTGCCCCCCCCCCCGAGGCCTTAGGTTGCCTACCCCTGGTCTAGACATAGAAAAAGCTTTAGGTTCCTAGTGATTTCAGGTTAAACATGTGCAAAACATTCTGGGGCATGTTCCAAACATCTTTATGTTGTGCTAAGACAACAGCCAGCCCGAACAAATGTGATGGACATAGTTTAGAAATCATGCTTGCTAATTTTTGTAAGTTTGTTTTATGTTAAGGCCAATTCTTGCTTGCTGCCACAGCTTTTGAACACCTGGGAACCACTCCTCCCTACCCAGGGTCTCACAGTATACATAGACCCATTCTCTTCCATTCCAGTTTGCTCTGAAGATGCCAGCCACAGATGCTGGCGAAACGTCAGAAAGAAACTCTTCTAGAACATGGCCCCACAGCCCGAAAAACCCACAAAAAACTATGTATGCTGGCCATGAAAGCCTACGACTTCAAATATACAACCTATTTAAATTGGGCATAAAATGCTTCCATAAAATGTAAGCAACAGGTGCTTAACAGGTAACAGCAAATATAATGAAATGATAAAACTTTAATCACCAGCTAAGTGCCTGTTCAGCTGATCTCTCAGGCTGCAAATGCTTAAGTACTTGGAACTGATGAACAAACCCAACAAGATGCTGGATGCATGTGTCCATGTGCCTTCAATCTTGACTCTGACATTGGCTTTTTTAAAAGGCCATAGCAAGAGAAGGCATTTGCTTCAGACCATAGGACTGGGGGAGGGAGCTGTTACCATATTTGCTTGGGACACACATTTCTATAATGTTTTGATGTTGTGTGCCTTCAAGTCGTTTCTGGCTCAATGCCTCCGTAAAAATCTTGGGGGGGGGGGGTGTCAGAGCTTCACCTTGGTTTGGCCCCAAATAACATTGGGGAAACTTCCAGTTTCATCAGAAAAATTGAATACAATCCACAGAGGTCCAAAGGATGGTGGCAAAGTATGAGCAACAGATGGCATTGCAGGTGTTCCTAAAATAGGATACTTTAGTGAGAAAGTAAATGGAAAGACAAAGTGAAAAGAAAATTGCAAAAGCCCTGTCACAGGAGTGAAGAAGAGGCAGAGAGACAGGGCAGCAAAGCAAGAAATATTTGCTTACAGTTAGGCTACAGCAGGGGTACGCAACCTTTTTGAGCCAGGGGCCGAGTTGCTGTCCCTCAGACAATTGGGGGGCCCGAAGCACCATAAATAAATAAATAAATTTTAAATTTTTTTAAAAAAAGTTAAAAAAATATGCATGCATACTCTCTCAGCTCCATAAAAGCCAAGGCAAACTCCCTGTGGATATTTTGCCAAGAAAACCCCAAGAACAAGTAATAACAATAATAATATCATCATGGCGGGCGGTGGCGGCAGCGGCAGGACCAGCCTGGGGCCGGTCCAAAGGCCTCAGGGGGCCGCATTCGGCCCCCGGGCCTTAGGTTGCCTACCCCTGGGCTACAGTATATAGGAGAAAAAGGAGGAGAAACAATGCAAGGTTTTGATTTTGGCTAGAGAGCCAAATCAGGGAGATGGAGAAAAACCAAGCTATTGCAACCTTATGCGTATCTTCATTTCTGGATCTAAGACATTTGAAAGAGGAGAGACCTAGGTCCTCAACTTTCCATAATTCCAAAGGGAGCAAATATTTCAGACCATGCATAGACAATAGCAACAGAAATAGCAGCGACATTTCTATACCACTTCATAATGAACTAAGCAGTCTCTAAGTGGGTTTACAAATGTGTAAGCCAATTGCCCCCAAAAAGTTGGGTACTCATTTTAGCCAGGTGAGATTCTGTTTTTGTTAGCAGAATTTTATTTCTTGGTGTACATCCCACAAGACCTGGCCATGTTCCTTCGAAGTATGGCTCATTTCTTTTGGCATGAGAAGCCTTGACTGGGCCCAGCTGTTGAAAGTGCTTACAGCTAATCCATGTGGGTCTCATTTGTGGTCAGCATAAAATATCATTTTGGCTGCTTTACTGGATATATATATATATATATATCCAGTAAAGCAGCCAAAATGATATATATATATAAATTTCCCAGGCCTTAGAGTGAATGATTGCTGGATTGCTTGAACTTAGTACATACTTAATTTTGAGACATATTTAATGACAAGATGATGATGATGATGATGATGATGATGATGATGATTAAAGTTTATTTCTAGAGCGCTGTCGGTGTACTCAGCGCTGTACAAAAGACAATCAAGAATAAAACAGAATAAAACCTGCCAGAGGCATTTTGCCTGTTACATGAGATGATCAGCCTATTTAAATACTGACTTCTAATTTATACTGAACCACCTGGAAATGTTTCTGCTGTTATATAGGCTGTTGTTTGATTTTGTTTCGATGTGCTGTAAGCCGCTTCTTACAAGGTTGTCCCATGGAAATATGGCATATAAATAAGATGATTATTATTACACTTGAACTCTGAGTAAATGGGTTTCAGTGCTAGCTCGTAACCCACACAAGATCGCTGGGATCTTAATAGTAAACTGATCACTAATTAGGTGTCCTCTTGATAGTGTGAGAATGTATGGGGCTGTTTTGTGGGCTGTAACGGCTGTCCTAGGGCTTCTTAAGATGTAAATAGACAGGATGCTTTCTTGATCAGCAAAGCTTGTAACTGGTCTTGCAAACCGGCTTTTCAGCTTTCACTAGCGAACAGGGGACACAACGTAGACAATAAAACAATATTTGAGAACAAAGTGGAACAAGCTGGTTCTTTCTTGCAACAGAACCTTATTCAGAACAGAAGCTTCTCCTCTCAAGCTTCTCCTTGCCATGAAACCCCCATGAGATCCTCCCCCTGCTAGCCTCGGAGGATGGGGAGGACAAGCCTTTTGGAGGACCCTTGCCATGAAACCCTCATGAGAGTTTCTCCTTGGGGGGGACCCCCCCCCCACCAGCCTCGGACTGGACAATAAAATCACCATGCATTGAAGCCACAGAAACACAAAAGTTTGCACTTTCTGTCAAATAAAAAAATAATACCCCCCCCCCCAAAGACCCTCCTTTGCTGGCTTGGGCAATGTTTGAACATCTGGGCAATGACATCATCAGGGGGAAAAAGCAGGAAAGAGGGAAACAGCTGAGCAGTTGTTTAAAGGGCCCGGTTGTGGGAAATTTGAAATCATCAACGCTGGCAACTAGGTGCGAGCACAAAAATGGTGCTTACCTGTGAGAGGAGATAGGCACATTCTGTCCCTCTGCCCACCGTCTGGCCATTAATCCCTCCCTTCAGGAAACCCCAAATAGGATTGGGGGCAAGTTCACATTAACAGCACCCTGATAAAATCCATTTCCCCCCCAAAAGACACAGGGGAAAGTTCAATATCAGAAAACCCACAATGAGGGAGATTTGCCCCGGTTGATCCCTATTTGAGTGTGTAAAACCCAGTGCCAGTGTGAACCACCCACTTTTAAATCAATTTGCTAACCGGTTTATAACGTAGTGTGAACGACCCCTGGAACTGTGGAGCAGTGTCAAATGAGATTATTTCTGCAGTGTGGATGTGGCCTAAGGCTGCATCTGCATTGCAGAAATAATGCAGTTCAACACCACTTTAAGTCAGTGCTAATAATAATAATAATAATAATGTTTATTTATATCCCGCCCCTCTGCAAAGCAATCGGGGCAGCTTACAGCATAAAAATTAAGCATAAACTTACAATACAATACAATCGCAAATCCCAAAGCCACCCACCCCTTAAAAAATTATTAAACAATCATAAATTAAAACAAATTTTAAAATAGATCACACTAGTACAAGCAGGCTACAGGAATAAACAACAACAACAACAACAACGGTTGCAGCGGGGAGTAATCGACGAGAGGATGGGCTGACTCCTGGGCCCGGGAAATCTAGACAGGAAAGGCCTGCCGGAAGAGCTCCATCTTGACAGCCCTTTAAAAGCTGTCTAACAGCCTAAGCAGACTGCCAGAAATAGTGCACATTAAATTGAGGCACTGTCCTGGCTCAGTGCTAGGGAGTCATGGGAATTATATTTTTTTCTGGGACATTGAGTCTTCTCTGTCAGAGAGCTCTGGTGCCACAATAAACTACAGTTCCCATGATTCCCTAGCACTGAGCCAGGGCAGTGCCTCAATTTAATGTGCACTATTTCTGGCAGTCTGCAAAGGCCCTAAGGTGGTAATATGAGGGATCTTGTCCAGCAGGCCATTCCCTAATCTGGGAGCAGCAGCAGACAAGGCCCTCTGGGAGGCTGCAGACAGCCTGGTTTTTATCGGCTGCAGCAGATTCCTCCCAGAGGACCGAAGTGCTTGGGGAGGATTGTATGGGAGGAGGCGTTCTTGAAGATAGGTTGGACCCAAGCCATTTAGGGCTTTATAGGTAATAACCAACACCTTGTGCATACAATAGTTTCTATTATTGGCATATCTTTCAAAAACAAACCATTCATATGATAAAATATTTTTCCATAGTTACTACTCTTTGCGATTGTGAGATTTCACAAGAACTACATGTCTGTACTGGAGATTAAAAAGATATATATATATATATACACATACATACATATACATACAAATATCTGGGATTGGACTATGACTCTGGAGACCATGGCTGAAATCCCAGCCTGGTCATATAAACCCACTGGGTGACCTTGGGCTAGGCAATCCTGGGATTTGTAGTTTGTTATGGCACCAGTGCTGTCTCTAACAGAGAAGGCTAAATAATCTCACAAGTCCCAGAATTCCACAACAGGGAGCCGAGGCAGTTAAAATAGTGTCAGACTGGATTATTTCTGTAGTACGGATGAAGCCCAAGAGGAGTACGGGAGGGAAAAGGGAGTTGCAAGAAGAAACACCTGCTTTGGAGCAACTTGCAACAAGGACAAACATAGGGCCTTTGCAGACTGCTAGAAATAGTGCAAACTGAGTCCACTTTAACTGCCTTGGCTCAGTGCTAGGGAATCATGGGAATTGTATTTTTTTTCTGAGACATTGAGCCTTCTCTGCCACAATAAACTACAGTTCCCATGATTCCCTAGCACTGAGTCAGGACAGTTAAAGTGGACTCAATTTGCACTATTTCTGGCAGTCTGCAAAGGCCCTTAGTAACTGAATAGGAACAAAAGGAGGGAGAAGCCGTAATTTCTACTATTACTATTATTGCTGTTGTTGTTGTAATTATTATGGTTTTGTGGGACATCCAGCCTTCTCTGTTAGAAAACTGGTGCCATAACAAACTACACACCCCAGAATTCCCTAACACTGAGCCATGACCGTTAAAGTGGGGTCAAACTGGATTATTTTTGCAGTGTGGATGGAGCCTCAATTGGAGGAGGACGGGACGGAGAGGCGAGGCGATTCGCTAAATCACGCTGCCAATGAAGTCCGGGTTCCCTTCGCCTCTTATGGAGCAGCGACCACTCTGACCACTCAAGCTGCGGTGTCAAAAATAACCCGGAAATCTTCCTGCCGCGCCTCCCGCAACAGCCACAACGAGCTCTTTTCTTTAAGGCATGCGCACAACCCCTCCTCACCTAGACTGTACCAAGGCGGCGTTGGGTAGAGAACGAACGCTTCCCTTCACCGTGGCCCCCCCTCTATCTCTGTCAGGTTGCTCTGCCCCAGCAGGAGGAACGGAACTTCCAATTTTTCTCCCGCTTCACGACGAGGAAGGCAGAATCCGGGTTCGAGACATTTCTGGCGCTACCGGAAGTTACGACACGGACGGGAAAAGGGGGAAACCGCCTATAGGTACCATAGAGATAAAAAAGAAAAGAGTGCTATCTATAGGACTCCTTTATTTTGTTTTTTGTTCAACAACCCTGATTCTGGTACCGAAAGATTTTTTAAAATATATGTTCCAAAATCTATATTAATATTAATAAATTTCAGAGTTGTTTCAAAGAACAGAGAATTCAGAGCCAGGGTGGTGTGGTGTGGTTTGAGTGTTGGCCTAGGACTCTGGAGTCCTGGGTTCAAATCCCAGGTCAGCCGTGGAAACCCACTGGGTTACCTTGGACGAGTCACACTCTCTCAACCTCAAGGAATAAGGGCAAATCTTCTCTGGCCTGTGATAGATAGCTTTGCCTTAGGGCTGCCATAAGTCAAATGACTTGAAGGCACACAGCAACAAGAACTGGAGGGGGAGAAGCCATGGGGAGCCTTTCCTGCCAATTATTATTATTATCGTTTATTATTTATATAGCACCATTTATGTAATTCAGTGGTTCCCAAACTGTGCCCTTTAAGAGATTTTGGACTTCAGCTCCCCAGAAGCCTCAGCCATGTTGGCCAATAATCTGGAATTCTGAGAGCTGAAGTTAAAGAGCACAGTTTGGGGATCACACTGGCCTGGAAAGAACAATGCTCTCAGACTCAGTGCAAAATAGCTCCATCTCTTCCCTTTAATAAAGAGGGCCAATTCCTAAGCTACCCGGAAGTATTTTCCGAAGCTAGGGAACCGGTCACTCTTGCTTTTTTTCCACCTGAGAGTCTATGGGCTGTACTGTGAGGCATGTGGGAGTGGGCGGGGAATAAAAGGCGGGTCAAAGGTCGGGAGGGGGCGTGGCGCTCCTCTCTAAGACCTCTCCTTTCTCAATGGGAAGTACAGCAGCGGCAGGAGCGAGCGGCTCAGGTGAGGATGTCTGTGTGTGGGGGGTCCTCTTCCCATTGCGAGCGGCCGAACGCGCCCCTACGGGGTCCTCTCAGGCTGCCCAGAAGGGCACCAATAGGAAGAGGGGGCGGGCCCAGGAGGAGAGCGTGGTGTTGGGGTGGCTCGTGGCGGACAGAGGAAGGAGGGAGCGCGCGACGAGGAGCCCCCCTCCCCCGCCCTTCCGGGGCTAACCGTCGCTCTCGCCTCCTCCTCCCCCCTGCCCCCTCCTTTTTGCCCCTGTTGCCCATAGAAGAGGCGGCAGCGAAGTCACCTTCGCGCTCTGCAGCTTCCGCGTGTTCCCTCAAGCACAAATACTGCACATATATACATTTTAAACCCTCATGAGACAAACCCACAGAGGCAGCTCTAATTCTAGCCCTTGCCTTTGGGTGGTTTATTCACTATAAAAGCCTCCACTCCCCCTCAGCCCCACCCTTTTCAACTTGGTGGGCTTCGTCCGCATAAAACTTGCCCTTCTCGTTTTGGGGTGGTGGTGGTGATTTGCCTGCCGGCTCGGCTCTCTAGAGTTGTCCGTTTTGGTGGAGCGGTTTGAGCGTTGGGCTACTGGGGGGGGGGGCGGGGTTCAAATCCTGGGTCGGCCATGGAAACCCTTTTGGTGACCTTGGGTGAGTCACGCTCTCTCAGCCTCAGGGGATGATGGCAAGGGCAAACCCTTTCTGAAGAAACCTGGCCAAAAAAGCCCCGTGATAAGGTCGCCTTAAGTCCGGAACGACTTTGAAGAGACACCACCACTGAGATGGAAGAGGCTCATGCCAATTCCCACCTAGGAAAGACAGCCCTAAGTCAGCTCCTGAAAAAACAACTGTATTCGATGGACTGCACTCTTTTAACAATAGCGGCCTCATCAAGATGTCTCACTTGTGCTAAGAACAACCCCAGACAAGGACCCAGAAAGCCGCCTGGAGTCCAACCTGATCCCCTTCCCCACTCCCATTCTCTTCTCTTGTGACATGTCTTTTTAGATTGTAAGCCTGAGAGCTGGGAACCCATCTAATTAACTATTTGTAAGCCACCCAGAGAGCCATTGTGGCTGAAGAGTGGGGTATAAATACTCTAAATAAATGAATAAAATCTAGAAGGATGAGTGTACAATGGTTTGAGTGTTGGACTATGACTGGAGACCAGTGTTCAATTTCCTGTTCTGCCATGAAACTTTTTGCATGACCTTCAGCAAGTCACATCCTCTTAGCCTCACGGGAAGGCAATGGCAAACTTCCTTTGAACAAATCCTGCCAAGTAAAACCCCATGTAAGGGTTGCCATAAGCCAGAAACAATTTGAAGGCACACAACAACAACAACAACAACAACAACCCCCTTAATAAACAGGACAGATACTTTATGACACAGTTATTCAGTTGGCTGATGAATGATTATGATGCAGTGCAATACAGTGCATGTTCAGTTATGTGTCAGGGCAGTGTAGTGACTCTAAGAGAGAGAAGGGGCCCATGGTCCTTGTCTGCATAGCAATGTTACTCCTTAAAAGAGACCTAATCATATAATCTTAGAGGGGTTGCAGACTGCCAGAAATAGTGCAAATTGAGTCCACTTTTAGGGTTAGGGAATCATAGGAACTGTATTTTATTGTGGCACCAGAGCTCTCTGACAGAGAAGGCTCAATGTCTCAGAAAAAACAAAAACAAAATTCCCATGATTCACTAACACTAACCCTAAAAGTGGACTCAATTTGCACTATTTCTGGCAGTCTGCAACTCCCCTTAGAATTGGAAAGGACTGCAAGGGCTATCTAGTCCATGCAGAAAAAACAACTACAGTTGGTCCTTCACAGTTGTGGCTTTGACTTTTATGGATTTGATTATTTGCTGTTTTGATTAAAATGTTCTCTATAGGAATCTCTAGGTCCTCCAGTGCAACTCTGCCAGAAGTTGACCATAGAGTTGTACTGGAGAACCTAGAGGTTCCTAGAGAAAACATTTCTCTAGGCATTTGTAGGTCCTTCAGCTTGATTCTATGATCAGCTTCTGGCAGATGTTGACCAAAGAGTTGCCTTGGAGGACCTGAAGATTCCTAGAGAGGTGTTCTCTCTGATAAAAAGAATAGTGTTTTTTATGTGTTGTTTTTCCACATTCACGGAGGTCCTTCACTCTTAACTCCCCCGAATATGGAGGGACCACTGTACAATACTCATCGCTGTTGTGGTTCAGTAAGTGGGATCACAAGGATAGCCATGCCTTAATAAATAAAAATAGTTGGAGGCTTAGGTGTACCTAAACCTGCATTGGACCAAAGGGTGGGAAAGATGACATGCAGCATGATCTTCTGCTGCCTTCCCCCTTCAGAGGTTACTCTTGGTACATATGCTAGGATTATAGCCATATGAGTTAAAATTAACAGGCATAATAGATCACGTAATTGCTAGTCTATAAAATACAGACTTGAAAATATCAGAGCTGATAATGAAGAGAAGCTCAGGTCCAAAACACACTGAATAAATAATCCAGTTTGAGACCGCTTTAACTGCCCTGGCGCAATGCTGGGGAACTGTAGTTTTGTGAGACATTTAGCCTTTTCTGTCAGAGAGCTATAATGCCACAATAAACTACAATTCTCAGGATTCCCTAGCACTGAGCCAGGACAGTTAAAGAGGTCTCAAACTGGATTATTTTTAGAGTTTGTTTTGGACCTGAGTTCTCCTATTTCTGTGTAGCTTCCTGATCTCCCCATCATAAAGCTATGTTGTTCTGGTGACAGTCTGAAAGCTTTCCCTCCCTTTAGCTTACAGTACTTTCTCTTTCCAGTGTCTAATGTATCCCTTTGGTCATGTGATGAATGGGACACATTGTTATCAGTTGGTTCATGCTACCAAGTAATTTAAGCAGTTTGTTACACAGTTACTGTTACACAGTTATTCAGTCTGTCATCTGTCTTTTTAAATATTAAAAAACGACTATATGATTACAGTAAATAAAAAGAATTGATTAAGACAGCAGGCTAGAAACAATCAGTATAATACAACATTGCATAAAGCAGTATGATTTCCTGGAGTGTATGTTGTTTGGCAATATTCTCATTCATGTACTGAATAAAGGAAGACCAAATGTTGTAAAATTTATCATGTGACTGTATGTAGATGCTGTAACTAATCTGGGAAGTTAATTTCTCCATTATGCCTAGCTGCCGTACCTTACTTTTCCAGCAACCTAATGGAGGATGATTATGTCCTTTCCAGTGACTGGACATCTTTCTGGAGCAAGGTTTCTGTGAAATCAATATCTTCACATACTTGAGAACAAAGCCTAAAGATTAGACACCATTAGTATTTAACACCATTAAATACTAGATGTATTAATAAAGAGCTTGATATGGTGCTGTGTTAAAGGAGTTATACATATGTAATGGTTTTGTCCATCTTTTGCAATCTTCTGGGCAGAAGTTTCTGATATAATAGGGAAATAAACAAAACAATATATATAGTGGCCATCCCAGAGATTGGCCTTTTGTCTCTTTTTTCCAGTGATGATTGTAGAATACCACATAATTAATTCTTTTTTTTTGCGTTTTGTCAGCTAGCTATTTTTGTGTGTGAAATAATCTAATTTTAATAACTGATTAAATGAATACTGACAAACACAGAAAAAGAATTGTATTAATGACCTGCTTGGAATATGCATCATGCAACTGCTGTTCCTGTGTGAGCTTTTTGTCTGTATGTTTTCTACTAAGTAAAATAAAACTAAATGACCTTGACTAGGGAGACTTCCCTGCCCATTAGCCTTTTGTAGAGACAGCAAGACATGTAAATGTTTTAGAGATACTTCATATCTATTATTAGCATTGCCTCTTGAGCTATTAGAGCTTTTGTTCTTTTACTGACATTTATATACCACCCCAAGAGTCAACATTTTCTGGTGGGTTAACAATAAAGTTTTAAAGTCAAGAAAACAAAGTAAAAATTAGACACAGCAAGATCAGCCACAACATAAAAACAAAATAAATTATTAATACAGCAGAAAGTATGTTGTAGAAAGTGCAAAAAGATTTTATGGCCAGGCTGTACTGAGTACATCTGCTGGATACCTCTATTTCTTGTCAGAATTACCAGGCACCCTCTTTTTCCTGCAGCCTGTTGCGTACTCTAAAAAACCTGGAGAGATAGAAATCCCTCTGGACCAGGTTTTTGGACCTAAACAGAGGTCTGCAGTTTAAGGGGGAGGAAGAGAATTTCCCTGGTCTACTGGCATTGGATACTGAAGTGTACCATTAGTCCTTGGCCAGAGTGTCTGGGAAAATAAATGTCTTTTATCTGGCATTGAAAAGTCTGTAGTATCAGTGCTAATATCCAGACATCTCAAGGAGAACATTCCACAACCAGCCTGCCATAAAATGAGAAAAGTCCTCAATCTATTGGCTACTCATCACACCTGATTTGGCCAGGGTACTTGGTGATGGACTTCTGAATATAACTTTAGGACCTGGCTAGTTACATATTTAAGGAGGTGGTTCTTCAAGTAATATTACTTCAAGTATTAATACCAGCATTTTGGATCAGGTCTGAAAAAAAACGTAGAAGGCAGTGCATAAGGAAATGTACTGGCATATTATGGTAGCACCAAGCAATCTTGCTGCTATACTGTAAACCAGCTAAAATTTCTGGACCACTTGTAGAAGCCGACACATACAACACACTGTAATAGCCTGAATCCCAAACCACTTTTTAATCTTATTTATGAATAAGACTGCTTGCTACAGTGGCATATTTGTTGTAGTATTAACAAATCTGTAAGGATTTTTCTTACTACAAATAATTTAGATTTTTCAAATACAGTAATGACAAAAAATACATATGCTGCTAATAAATGCTAAAAGGATTAATGTGCTCTGTTACATTAGTCCCAGAGGAGAACAAACAAATCATAATAATTTTACCAGATTTGATTAGTACAAGGCATGTTCATGTCTTCCTCAAAGCTAATAGAGAAAATAATAGGAAAGGAGAATGAACCAGCAGAGGGTTTGGATGTCTTTTAAATTGTTTTAAATTGTCTTTTAAAATAGTACAACTAACTAATGTAAAGGAAAGGACATAGGGAACAGTGCAATATTTGTGGGACATCTGCAGATAAAAAACCTATTTGGACAGTTGCCAATATGGCACATATTTAGAAGGATTTAATTTTGCATGTATGATAGATTTGATAGCTACATTTGTATGATTATTCATCCATAAGTACTTTGTGGTTTCCAGCTTGTTTTGCAAATTCATGGGCTTTTATAGACGTTCTTGGTTCTGGCATTTTGACAGAATTTGTAAATGGAGAATCAGCCAATTTGCATGACAACATTTCTGGAGAATGATTATTCATTCTTAGGCATGCGTACAGCCAAATCATTTGCACTTGGGAATAAAACCCTTTTAGTTGTGACTGAATTTCAATAACCAAGCTTAGATTGGAGTGTAAATTAATTTTGGTATTTTTTTAAATAAAATTTAATTAAATGCCTCTAGATTTTGCATCTGAGGCTGTACTTCTCTTGGAGGAAGGCAGTGGAATACACTCATCCCTTCACGTTCATGGACTTGAAGTCCATGGTCTCAGTCCTTTGCAAATAGCAAACGGGGAGGGACAAAATGGTGCATGGGTGCACGCTGCCATTGAAATCAATGCGGCTTGGATAGTTGTGATTTTCCCTATTTGCACAGGAGAGGGGGGTCCAGAACAGATCCCCCGCAAATCGGGAGGGACGACTGTAGTAGTTTTCTCCAGTTCTCCTTTTTTTCCATGTAATATCCACTGACTCATTCTGTGCTATTCCAGTGTGACCTCTGGAGCAGCATGGGAGGTGATGCTCAGTTTCAGGGAGAAGGTTAAATCCAAGAAAAGAGCCATCCTACCCATTCATTTGCAGAGGATTTTCTTGTTAAATCTTCTGCCCTTAAACTAAGAGATTCCTTTGAAAAGCAACAAAGAATACAATAATTATAAAGCTATTGTCCTATACAAGTACAATAGCTTTATAATTATTTACAAATGCTTAGTGTCTGCTTGCATCTGGAGATTTTGAAATGGTATATAGCAAGAAAACATTCAATATAAAATGCACAGAACCAAGATATAGTATTTACATTATCCAGAAAAGACATGGTAGACTAAACTGCACCAGAAAGCCTTGTAAAATTTCCATATATACTTACGGTATGTAGGAGTCAACCTCATGTAGAAGTTGAAGGCAGATTTTGGGGCTAAAGTTGAGGATTTTGATATGCCCTAAGTGTCTTTTTTAAAACAATTGTTGAGTGGACTTATTATGATTAACTAGTAATAGTCCCCAGATTCACCTGGATAAAAACCCCATTATTCCCATTTTAAATTCAATGCTTTCATCTCCCCTACCCAGTTCACCTGGATCAAATCCCCATTATTCCCACTTTGTTAGTGCTTTCATCTCCTCCACCCATTTTTTTCTTTCAATATGCGTTTTCTGCCCTGCCCAGTTCTCATTTTGATTTAAATATCTCTTTGTCTCCCTCACCCCATTGCTACTCTTCTTTTCTGTACCCCCCCTTTTTTTGCTGGCCTTTTCCTTCACTTTCTGTTCATTCATCCTTTCTGTCACCCAACTCTAGTTACACCAACAGTTTATCGTCCAGGGAAGCAGACAGTTATTCTTCAAATTATTTGCCATTTTGCAAATCATGTGGTGATTCAATGAAAGTATAGATCAGTATTGCTAATTTCCCACTCAGAATTATTCTTTTCAAAGTTATTTTATAACTAGATGGTTTGATTTAAAAAAAAAAAAATTCTAAGCATGCAGTATAGGAGTGTATAAGCTACAGCACAAGGTGTTTCATGAACCTTTCTGAACTCTTCTGTTTACAACCATTGACAGCTGCAGGATATGGAGATATAGTCAACAGTTATAGCTTATAAGGAATGGAGATTCAATAGTACTCAGGATCTTGTTTGAGACATATAAAACTACCCAGATATGCCTATGCTCAGCACTAGCATTGTCATCAGATTAGTATTTTTATATTTTTCCATTGCCAAGTCTACCGTACTATCAGAACAAGTTGCATAATTCAAAACAATGTTACAGGCTAATTCAACAATTATAATTCAAGATTTAATTAATCATCTCACAGTAATAAATGCACATAAGGATTTTAAATAAGTCCACATTAACATCTAATTTAAAAAGTAAAAAAATAAATAAATAGCAAAATTACATTTTCTCTGAAACCGTATGCTACTTTTACCATAACTTTTAAAGAAGATCCTACTCTCACAGTATCTCAGCAACAGCACTGGTGACACCAGCTACCTGGTCCTGCCTTGCCCCCTGTTGTCAGTCATGTAGCCACCATCCCAGGCTAGGGGGAACTGGGCAAGGCAGGACCAGGGTCTAGGGGTAGACTGCTGCAGGCTCTCACCCCCTATTGAAGGTTCATTTGTTTTGTCTCCTATGGCCATTTCACTCTGTTTGGAGGTATTTTCCAACTCCAGGTGGGCCTTACTTAGACATTACTACTATTGAAAGCATTTATTCTCTCTTGATTTGTTTGCAGGATGGGTTGCACCCTGAAAGACATAGAGCCTTTGCAGACTACTAGAAATAGTGCAAATTGAGTCCACTTTAACTGCCCTGGCTCAGTGCTAGGGAATCATGGGAATTGTATTTTTTTCTGAGACATTGAGCCTTTTCTGTCAGAGCTCTGGTGCCACAATAAACTACAGTTCCCATGATCCCCTAGCACTGAGCCAGAGCAGTTAAAGTGGACTCAATTTGCACTATTTCTGGCAGTCTGCAAAGGCCCCAAATTATTCTGAAATAGAACTTTTACCCCACTCTATTTCCCCTCCACCTCATTCCATTCCTCCCAGTCCTCCCAGACTTTTTCCATTCTCATATGCACGCTTCTCTCTCTATGCTGTTTACAGAATAGAAAAAGCTGCCATTCAGCCAAGGAAGAGAAGGTAGGAGCACATATCAGGCAGTAGGAATTGTCTCTTTCTTTTTCTTTCATAAGTATGTATTTGGAATCAAGGACAGGCAAACTGGGTTGCACAGCTGTAGGACCTGTTATTTTAATAGAGAAAAGACTAGCAATAATGGCAAAGACAGACTCTCCGCCTTCATTATAAATAGATCTCACTTTTAAATGATGTATTGTTGTGGTTGGTTGGGTGCTTGTTTTTATTTGATCTGAACATAATCAAGTATTTTCTCACATTTTCAGTTGTTACAACCAACAGCAACTTGCAATGGTTTGCTTCTCAGCTGTTAGTTCACCTTGGGTTCCATTGAAATCAGTGGGGCAAATTCACTATTAATTAAGTTCAACAAATGGAAATGCAATGCAGCCAATTTAATTTGGACTAACTCAGCACATTTGCAAAATTCTTTTTTAAAAAACCCTATAATATTGTGTTCTTTGAATATTTTACAGTGAGGCTTATTCCCAAGTAACTGTCCCTGAGACTTTAGCCCTCATCTATACTAACAAAACAAAACAAAACACCAATAACTGCTTGTTTGTTTGTCATTGGCATTCAGAACATATCCGGACAAGGTAACAGACTGATTTTGGTTGTCATCCAAGTTGTAATGACCAGTTTCAAATTAAAAAGTCTAGATTGCTAATGCAGATATTTCATAGAAGCAAGGGGCTATCATAACATATCAGGAAAGTGTGGTAGACACCTTCAGATTTAATAAGTAGGGTTTTTGTTACCAGCCGGTTACACTGGTCTGATTCAAGTGTCCAATTTCTATGAGGCTGTCTACCTGGGAATGTTGTACAGTCTGCCCTCTTTATCCACGGAATTTTTATTCACGGATTCAAGCATCCATGGCTTGAAAATATTCAAAAAAAGTATAAATCCCAAATAGCAAACCTTGGTTTTCCATTTTATATAAGGGACTCCATTTTGCTATGCCATTATATTTAATAGGACTTGAGCACCCACAGATTTTGTTATCCACGGGGGATCCTGGAACCAAACCCTAGCAGATAACAAAGACCCACTGTACTCTTTTAAAGGGCTAGAAAACAAGAAAAGACTCTCTGAGGCACTGTTGCTAAGATTCCTGAGGCAAGAAAAAAGATGGGGAAATAGGAGAGGACTAAGGTAAGATTTTTGAAAGATCCCCAAGATATTTTAAAAATGGGGAAATGTGAGAGGGGTCTTTAAAATACTGCTAGGGGAACATAAAAGATCTCATTTGGACTGTTTGAGATACAGGAGATTCATTGGGCATAATAGGTACAGACTTAAGCAGCAACAGGTAAAGTTAAGCTATAAAATAGAGGAGTGTGCTCAGCAGCATTACTGCTAAGATTGCTGAGTTAAAGAGTAGGAAATGCAAGAAAGCAGGTGGTCCCATGGACACTATGTATTCATCTACTTTTAACATTATTCTGCCTTTCAATAGTTGTTATTTGTGTTCCAATATCATGTTTACAAATAATTTTTTCTAGTAAATGTGTTATTTTGTCCTTTATAATAAAAGAAACTTATTTAATTTATTTCTTTTATCCTAGGGTTTGAATTGACAATGAGCACTGCTCGGGACTAAAAATACCTGAAGAAACTACATCATTTTTCAAATATTAGGAATTTAGCAAATATGCTGTGTTGTAGAATCGTGTTTCCACGAAGTTCATCTTTTTCTTTTAATTCTTGGTAAGATAATAGCAGTTTCATAGTAAATTATTGTAGGGTATGCAGTCCTCCTGAAAACTCTCCCACATATCCTTCCAAAAAGCTCCTTGATATTATTCAGTCTCCATTTGGCAAATACAGTGCAACAGGTTTTTTTTATACTGTGGCTCCAAATTCACTATCCTAATTATTGCTATTAAACATGCAAATGGACAAATTAATGTGTACTAAATTAACCAATAATAAAGCATTTTCTGTTATCATGGTAGCATGTTTTCAACAATAACAACAACAACAAAATGTCTGAAGTGCTAGACAAAACCAGTAGTATTTTTACCAGTTACCAAGCCTAGATGGAACATTTCTGAGTGAAACCTTGAATCCACAGGAATGAAAGAACTTCATGCCCACCAAAATATATTAGCCTAGAGTTATCATAATTATTTTCCCACTGCTATCAATGAGGGAAGCTTCCCCCCCCCCAAAAAAAAAAGTACAAAAAGAAGAAGAAGCTGCTTCCCTTTTTGCAGGGATTAGGAAGTGCAATGCCCTCTGCTTTGAGAATTCCCCCTGTATGCCTAGTTTAGGATTTATTTATAAACTATAGACCAGGCCTGCACAACATACGGCCTGGGGGCTGCATGCAGCCTGCCAAAGAATTTTGGGTGGCCTGCAAGGAAGTAGAATGATTTCAAGGCTCCTCTGCTGCTTGGCCTCCTGAGGAGAGGGCCATTTGGTGGAGGAGGAGGACAGGCAAACCACCCTGCAAGGCTCCTCCACTCTTGGCTTTCTCCTGAGGAGAAGGCAAGGAGGAGGAGGAGTGGCAAATGCTTGCCCCTCAAAGTCTTCTCCATTGCCTGGCTTTCTATCAAGAAAGCCAGGTGGTGGAGGAGGATGACAGGCAAATGCTTGCCTTGTAAGGCTTCTCCACTGCCCTGCTTTATCCTGAGGAGAAGGTTGGGAGGAGGAGGGTGGGCAAACACATGCCTTGAAGGCTCCTCCTTTGCCCAGCTTTCTCTTGAGAAAGTCGGGTGACAGCGGAGGAAAAGGGGCAAATGCTCTTGTCCCTCAAGGCTCCTCCATTGCTTGGCCTACTCCTGAGGAGAAGTCTGGGCAGAGGAGGAGGACAGGCAAGGCTTCTCTGCCGCTCAGCTTTCTCCTGAGGAGAGGGCCGAGCAGAGGAAGAGGAGGATGGAATTAATATTAATTAATTCTAATTAATATTATTAATATTAATTCATATGATTAATTAACTAATATTTAATTAAAATCTATCTGCAGCCCAAAGATGTTTAGCCTATTTTAATTTTGGCCCCTACCTACTGCCAAGTTGTACAGGTCTGGTATAGACTGTATAAATTAGTGCTTAGATGTTTTGGGATTGTATTTAAGTATGGTGGTCATCCAGAGAAGTATTGAAATGAAAAGCCATTCTCCTTATATGTTGATGCTATTGTAGTTTCAGACACTCTTTCTGTGACGTAGCTTAATCTATAACATCCTATGCCATTCCATGCATTTATAATGAAATTTGAGATAAGCTTTTAGAGTTATTTTCCTCAACACTTTGGTTCAAAGTGCATTTTGACATTTTAGTAATCTAAATGTTTAGTAAATAAGATGTCTTTTTTAAAAAAAGGTCAGTCACTTAAACATCATAACTATCTGTTTCATATTGATGTTATTAACTTGTTAACTTTACTTACTGTATATACTCATGTATAAGTCTAGAAATTTAGGTTAAAAAATTGACCCTAAAAAACTGAGTCACAGGTAATGTAAGTACTGTTTCTTAACTTTTATTTAAGTGAAGGAACCATCCCCTGGTGAAAGGTAAGAGTATAATCTGTCCTGGAAGCACCAACCCCGCTCTACTCTCTCATCCATCCAGCCTTAAGAGCACATGTCTGCTGGAATTTTGTAAGTTCTTTGGCATTGTTTTCCTTTGCTTCATCCTTTAGATCCTTTGCTATTTGTCCCTAAGTTTTATCCTCTACTTATTCACGGGTCATATCAAAATTCATAATTTTGGCTCCAAAATTTGCCTTCAACTTATACATGAAGTTAACTTATAGTTGAGTATATACAGTATTCCCTGTCCTTTCCCCAAATGAGCAACTAATTGGTGATTAAAATTGATAATTTATTGATCATTAAGATGTTATTGCTTATTCCCTCTCCCCCACACACATGTCAGCTGTAATCAAGTTGTCTCTCAAAGTTGTTATATTTAGGATACAGTCCTAAAATTTGCTTGCAAAGAAGTGTCATTGAACTCAGTAATGTTTATTTCTATGTAGACAGGTACAGAGAGCCAGTGTGATGTAGTGGTTTGAGTGTTGGACTACGAATTTGGAGACTCCCCACTTGGTCATGGAACCCACTGGGTGACCTTGGGCATGTCACATTCTCTCAGCCTCAAAGGAAGGCAAAGGCAAACCCTTTCTGAGCAAATCTTAAGACTGTATAGTTAATTGTTTTAAGTTGGAAGTAATGTTTGAGTATTTTAACCTCTGTGTAAATACA
Organism: Phrynosoma blainvillii; assembly: GCA_026167975.1. Taxonomy (NCBI): domain Eukaryota; kingdom Metazoa; phylum Chordata; class Lepidosauria; order Squamata; family Phrynosomatidae; genus Phrynosoma; species Phrynosoma blainvillii. The sequence goes on from JANUYF010000002.1 coordinate 72,583,225, forward strand.
AAACAGTAAACAAATAAGGTTTCACATTTCCAAATATTCTTTAGAAAATTTGTGTAGAAATAATAATTTTAAATTAACAAAACTGATAGTTATTATTATTATTTTCTTATATTCTGCCTTTCTCCCAACACAGGGATTAAAATAATAGGTTTTCTTATTAACTGTTATAATCATCAACTTGTAATGCTTCTTCTTGTTGGGTAGGCACTAGCAGTGACCTAATAAATATTGCCCTTGGAGCTTTATTGACCTCATCATTTATGCTGATAAACTGGGTCTCTGCAATTGTGTAAGATGAACTTAAAATGTGGTAGGAAAAAGCACTGTACTTTTAGGCAATCAAGAACTTATTAGAGACAGAATATGCATTTACCTCTTAACAAAGGAGTTGTACAGACTGGCAAGAAATGCTGGCGTCAGGGTCAAGTGGGGGCATGGCATATGCACAGCACATGCTCCGACTCCACCCCCAAGCCGGCATCATGCCACCCACCCACCCAGATGGTGGGTGGTGTCACAACGTTTCTGCAGCACAGCATTTGTACATGCTGTGCCAAAGAAATGTGGCAGAGCTTCTGCCACGGCAACAAAGGGGGCTTTTTTCGCCCCAAAAAGGAGTGGCATTTTGCTGCTTTTGGGGGGGCTGGAAAAGCGCCGGATCGGAACTGCGACGTGGCTGCCACAGCCCCAATCCAGTGCTCAAAGGGGCGGTGCAGAGCCTCTCCTTCAGGGCGGTCTGCTTCGCCCCAAAGTTAGTAATTGGATTTAAAGCATCAAACTGTATTATATTAAATAACACTGTAACCATCTCTAACTACATACTTTATTTATTTGCCTTCATTCTCTATTCTCTTTGACTTCTGGTTCAGCTTTTAATTGGTTGCCCTGATCAGTATTGCTTTTCCATGCCACAGGGTATTTAGTTGGCAGAAACAACCTCTTTATCTCACTAGAATATACTGACATTGAAGCATCTGGATTCCCTGGAAGGAATGTAATGTAATGCCACCATGAAAAGCACCAGGAAACTGAATATACTGGAGCATTAGTAGGAGCAAAATATAGGTAGCCTCTTTTCTGTGCAGCATCTTTCTCCGTGCCCTTTCAGTTCAACAGTTGTTTAGCTCCAGAGTAAAAAATGCTGAACAGCTAAAATGATTTATACATACTGTATTTTGATTTTTGTTCAGATATTAACCAGTATTGTTTTCATGAAGATTTTAGTGGTCTGATCCTATTCTATACAATTCTTATTCTGATGCTTCTTGTGCTGATATATCAGCAACAGTTGTTAATAAATCCCTTGCATTCCAGCAAGGGGGGGGCAGTGTTGAAGGTCAGTATGGTCTACTGAATTAGCAATTTCATCCTCTTAAAATAGGCTGGAATTTAGCCAATAAAATGCAGAAGTGAAGGGCAGGGTTTTTAGAGCAAAGCAAGTGGAAGAAAGTGTTAGGATTCTGCCTAGATAAGATTCTATGTTTAGCGATGACACATATAACTTCACAGCAGCACAGAACTCTGCTGCAAAAATGTGACAAAAGCCCATTAGGATGAAAAAAAGGACACGGTGGGAATCCAGATGTTTGACTGCTACCAAAAAAAAGTCTGTTTTCAGAACTCTTTTAAAAAATGTATTCTTTTAAAAAGCAATCAATTGCTTAAGAGCAGGTCAGTTTAGAATTTCAGATGGGTAGATATGTGTATTCCTGCCTTTATGCCCAATACGTTACTTTATTTAATAAATCTCTATATGAGTGATCTTTTTGCAGTTGTTGGGGTTTAGGAAGTTGGGATGGTTCAGGTCAAGTGTGAAATCACAAAACTACAGAACGGGCATGCAGTTTATTCTCAGTCCTCAGAACTGTTTCTGGAATTAGAAACAGTATGTTCAAATTCACATTTTAAAGTTGCCTTTACATATAGACTAGAATAGTAGTCTATGTTCCACCTTTCTGCGGTGGTGGGATTGTTTGCTCCTGTGAGGCAAGAGACTCGGTGCTGCTGGCAGAGTATCTCATGTCAGACAGGCTTTTGCCTGGTGACTGATACAGAAAGCAAATAGACTATATAATTGGAAGCAGAAGTTGGAGAAGCTCCATTCTCTCTGCAAAAACAAAACCAGGAGCTGACCATGAACTACCGATATCAAAAAATTAGAGTAACTCTAAAGAAGAACATTAAGTCAACCATTGTCCCAAAATGCAATCTGAAGAACATCCCTGTAGAATTTAAAGATAAGTTTGTTTAAAAAAAAAAAAAGATTTGCACTGTTGAGCCTAATTGACCAGGAGCCAGAAAAACTCGAGTGAAGCCAGGGACATGCGAAAAGGGACTATCTATAACCAAAAAGAAAGAAGAAGAAGCCTCAGTGGGTGATAGATGAAAATCTTCAAGCAGTTAAGGACAGATGAGAAGTGAAAATAAAAGGTGGCAGAAATAGAGTCAGCATTGTGCCTCACCCCCAGGATTCAGACTCAGATAGTGAGGCAAAGGGTCAAGATAATGAAAAGAGTGTCAATCTAGTAAGGCAGAGGGCCCAAGAAGCATGACAGTTTCTGAACAGCAAGACACAGAGCTAATAGTACCTATCATGGCAGAACGAAGGAAGAAAAAGGAGGGGCTATGGAGGTTGGAGCATTTCAGAACTAAACACTCATTAATCAGAGAACAGTTGAATGCTGGCAACAGACCATAGCTTTCATCACCTTCCTCAAGGAACTTGTTGCTCACAACAGTTCTGTCTGGTGAATGCAATATTCCTGACTCATGTTCCTGGTTTGTGGTGCCTGATAACCTCAGACCTTGCTCTGTTTAATGACTACAGTTTTGGATCTCCCTTTTTGATTGTTATTTGGACTTACTGCTTGATTGTGTTTGATTTGTCTTGGCTGACTACTCTGTTACGTCATCTTTGCTGGTGAGCCATGCCTCCTTCTGCGATTCTCCCATGTTTTTTTGCCTCCTATACACTCTCTTGGACTCCTGTTAGCACCAAAACAGGATAGTCAGAACCATTAATGCAACTGTTCAACAAAATTGTTCAAGAACCATTTGAAGGTAAACCTACAGTTTTAAAAAGTGAAATGGAAGCTGTACTCAGAGCAATTGGGAAAAATGAATAATCAGGAACAGGTGGCATACCAATAGGCATACTCTGCTTTAAGCTACATAGACAGTATCTACTCTATTTCTAACTAAAGTCTATCAACAAATATGGAAAATACAAGAATGATCCACAGGTTGGAAATGCATTCCTCTCCCCGAGAAAGAGGACAACAGGTATTGCAATAACCACATGACCATTGCATTAATTTCCCATATAAGCAAAAGGATGATCAAATTCTACAACAAAGACTTTTGCCATATATGCAATGAGAAATGCCAGATGTCCCAAGCTGGGTTCTGAAAAGGAGGAGGTATTAAGAATCAAATTAAGAAAATACATTGGATAATGGAGCTTATCAAAGAATTTCAGAAGAAAATCAGCCTGTGCTTTATAGATTACAACAAAGCCTTTGATTGTGTATATCATGAAAAAGTATGGATTGCTCTTAAAGAAATAGGTGTGCCACAACGTTTGATCGTCCTGGTGAGTAATCTAGTGAGGAAAAGAGGCTACCTTCAGGACACAATATGGAGAATCAGAATGGGGGTCAGACAAGGCAGCATCTTATCACCCCATCAATTTAACTTGTACACTGAGCATATATGTAAATCAGGATTATACTCAGAGAAAGAAGGAGTGAAAATTGGGAGAAGGAACATCAGCAATTTAAGATATGTAGATAATACCATACTACTACAAAATGCCAAAGACTTGGAATGATTACTGAAGAAAGTCAAGGAAGAAAATGCAAATACAGGTTTATAGTTGAACATTAGCAAAAACAATAGTGACATGATTTACACCACTTTAATGTAGATGGAGAAATAGATTAGCTTAGTCATTAATCAGAATGGAGACTGCAGTCAAGAAATCGGAAGACCACTAGGGCTTGAGAGGGCAGCTATGAAGGAACGGGACAATATGCAGAAATGTAAAGATATATAATTGAATACTAAAGTTAGAATTGCCCATTCCATCATATTTCCAATTTCTGTGTATGGTTGTGAAAATCAGACAAGGAAGAAAAGTGTTAGGAAGAAAATCAGCTAATTTGAAATGTGTTGCTGGTGAAGAGTTCTCTGTATACCATTGACTTCTATAAAAGATAAATAAATGGGTCCTGAAGCAAATGATAATGCTCCCTAGAAGCCAAGATAACTAAACTGAGACTGTCGTATTTCAGACATATTGTGATGAGAAGACATCCCACTAGAAAAGACAATAATTCTTAGTAAGGTAGAAGGCAGTAGGAAAAAAGGAAGAGTACATTACAGATGGATAGACTCAAGGAAGCCATGGCTCTGAATCTGGAAGACCTGAGCAGGGTTGGTGATAGGGTGACTTTCATGGATCTTGTTCATGGGATTGCCATAAGTTGAGGTTGACTTGATGATATTTAATAACAACAAGAATACTAAACAGCATTCATAAGCTTCTTTGAGAATGTGGTGACTCTCTGTAAACATATTAGATACATAATTACATTTAGCTAATTCTATCACCAAAACATTGGCAATGACTAGTTTATGTTTTCAGTTCTAATTGCTAGGTGTTGGGAGAGAAAAGTAGCTGTTAAGAAGTTTATCTGCCTGTTCTTCCATTAGATGACCTACGGAATGTCACATAATGTTTTTGAACATTGTTGAGTACAGTGAAAGAAAAAGTCAATCATGAATATTGACCACTTTATCCATTGTGATTTCAGTGGACAAAACCCACATGGTTTAGCTTGAAGAGCACTTTCCTTATGGACCATAAATGTAAGTGGTAAATAAAAAACTGATGCAAGTTTTAGAAGAGAGAAAGGTCATGATGAGAAACCAGAGAGGCTTGGGTTGGAAAGACTGGTGAAAGATGAGAAACCAGAGAGGCTTGGGTTGGAAAGACTGGTGAAAGAGTCAAGCAGGAAGAAGAGATGTTAGTGACCTAAATGCTCTGTCTTTCTTCTTTCTGTTGTTAAATGAATTCAGTAAGCTAGGGCTTCTGCAGAAAAGTCTGTTTCATTTGTTGCCAATGTCAACTTCCTTGATGAAATTCTCAGCAGAATGCTGTTCTATACTGAGAAACATAGGTCAGCATATATAGGAACACGCAGATCAGGAAACTTTGTTGTGTTGAGAATCCCATCATCAGGCAAGTTGAGGTTAAATTAAGCTTTGTGACGAGACTCTATGTAGTGCCCTGTAGTTTAAGAGATTAGTTGTTTGGAGACACTTGACTCAAGATGTTTCAAACACGATAAAATATATTTATCTGATCCAGATTATATAGGAAGGGCCAGCATGGTGTAGTAATTTGAGCATTGGACTATGACTCTGGAGACAAGGGTTCAAGTCCCTGCTTAAGCATGGGCAAGTCACACTCTCTCAGCTTCAGAGGATGGCAGTGGCAAACCCCCTTCCATAGGAAACCTATGAGAGGGTCACCTTAGGGTCTCTGTAAGTCAAAAATGAGTTGGAGGCACACAACAACAACAAAGATTATATTGGATTGATTATTTATTTAACTTTCTTACATACATATATAGGGAGCATGGTGCGGTGGTCTGAGTGTTGAACTACAACTTTGGAAATCAAAGTTTAATTCCCTGTACAGTCACAGAAGCCCACTGGGTGACCTTTGGTGAGTCACACACTCTCAGCCCCAGGAAAAAAACCTGTGATAGGTTTGTCTTAGGGTCACCATAAGATGGAAGTAACTAGAAGGCACACAACAAGAACAACACACACACACACACACACACACGGAAGTTCTCCCTGTTTATTGAAAGCAGCCAAGAATTAATTTAAAAAATTATAGAGAAAAATGTAAGATTTAAAGTTTATTTTACATAAATCACTGAAAGGGATAAATTTATTTCTATATGAGTAAGAAGCTGTAAACAAAAGGAAGCAATATGAGGCATGGACAAGCATCTGGTGGCTTTTATCTTTTTGCACAATTGCTTAAAGTAAGCTGCGTGGGGCTTAATTTAGAGTAAATACACATAGTGATTGTGTGTTAAATGTCTTGGTTTAAAAAATTCCATGTAAATACGTTGTCTCCAGATCTCTCAGACCTATTTCTAGATGATTACATGGGATCTTGTTAACCTAAAATAATGAAATAATTTATAAGTGGTTTGAGTGTTGGACTATGACTCTCTAAAACAGAGGATTCCCACTTGGTAATGAAACCCACTGGGTGACCTGGGCAACTTACACTCTCTCAGCCTCAGATGATGGTAATGGCAAACCCCCTCTGAAAAAAACCCGATGATAGACTTGCCTTAGGGTCGCCATAAGTTGGAAACAACTTGATGGCACACAACAACAACAACTATACAATTACAAAGATTGGTTTATTTTAAAAACATACCATCACTTCTATCAGAACAAGAACAAACATTCCATCTATGAAATGCCTTTAAAAACATGCAGTACAGATTATATGAGGAAATTAATTGATGCTTTTCCCTAGAAACAACTGTATCTTTATTTGTCTATAAATAATTCAACCAAGATGTTGTCACAGCCAGTTGTTCTGTTCTGTTCAGTATTTTCATGCCTATAATTTTCTGCATTCTTGGGTTGTATAGTAATTGTATAGATATGTGTGAACCTTTGAAGGACAGACCCTTCTCTCTCTCTCTCTCTCTCACTCTCTTTGAAATTTCACTTTATTGTCTTTGTTGTTACTTTCAAGGTGCTTATGTGTCTTGTGTTATTTTTTTAGTGTTCTGTAAATCCATTTTTATTGCCTTGGTGTAATATCTCTGGCAACTCAGTAGGACATATTACCTCTTTGCTGTCCGTTGTAAGAATTCATTGGGGTCACTTTTCCTTAGTAAAAGTTTGAGGGTACTACCTGTTCACTAGCTGCATCATGACAGTCCAAAGGATTGCATAGGAAGGTATGGCTACAGCACTCTTGAGAATACTGGCAAGGTCAGGATCACAGAGTCAGTTTTGCCGGTTCTGGATATACATGACCTTTTTGGCTAACTTTTGACCTTTATCTTTGTAATTAGATAATTTGGTTAGTAATTCTTGAAAGATATCTAGAGGACCAAGGATAAAGTTGGCAATTCATTGTTCTACTAATGATTATAATTACCCTTTATAATTGGTCATGTTTAAAATGGTGCTGAATTGTTGCATTTCTTTTTCCCTTTTCGTACTATTCTCAAATGACTACTTTGATATTTCTCATGATTTATGTTGTTGTGATTCACCTGTTCATTATTTTTAACTTGCCTATGTGTTCATTTTTTAAATTTTAGCAGTTTTAGGGCCTTTGCAGACTGCTAGAAATAGTACAAATTGAGTCCAGTTTAACTGCCCTGGCTCAGTGATAGGGAATCATGGGAACTGTATTTTTTTCTGAGACATTGAGCCTTCTCTGTCAGAGAGCTCTGGTGCCACAATAAACTACAGTCCCCATGATTCCCTAGCACTGAGTCAGAGCAGTTGTAGTGGACTCAATTTGCACTACTTCTGGCAGTCTGCAAAGGCCCTTAGTGCTTTACTTTGGTATTGAATAGAATAGTTTGAGTTTTGTAGTAAGACAAGTGTTTTAGACAGGTTAGTTCAAATATATCTCTATGATTAAATATGTTAGAATATATTGAACCTCTTAACTTTTTCCCTTTCCCTTTTCAGGGTAGAAAATTGTCCCAGTATCTCAGGGAAACTGTAACCTGCAGGATTGCTTTTTACAAATGTAACAACTGAGAACAATGGACAGATGATACCAATTAAACTGCATTTGGCAGCTGACTATCAAAGCAACAAGCAACTGCGTAAGCAGTGTCAAGCTGCAAGGATTTTTATTACCGTAGCCGCTGGGAATTATGTACAGTGTCTCACTTCTCAGAGTGACTACAGTTAATACATAGATCACTTTAGGATTTATAATCATGTCTGTTAATGAGACAGAGAGTGAAATTCCAAGGTTTTTTGTGGGTGATGAAGATGTTGATGAGCTTTTGGACCGAACAAGATCTGAAGAATTTCATGCCTTTTATGATCATGAAGATGAAGATGAGGAATATGATTCTGTATGTATTTTGTGCTCATTTTTTTCTTAATTAGTTTTCATTAACACATTTTGAACCTCTTCTAAAAGTAATTTTAGGCTGTTAATTATAAAACTCAGGAATATCTAAAAAAAGTTTTGTTTCTATATTTGCTATATTGCTGTTGCAGGAAGGGATAGTAACAAGAAATATTAATAACAGAATACGCGTATTTATTGATATGTTGCCTTTTATCCAGCTCTAGGACTCAAGGCAAGTTATAGATATTAAAACAGATACAGATGAAAGTTCACATACAAAAGTGAAAATAGAATAATATAAAATTCTAGTTTCAGTTTTGTTGACTCATATTAAGTCTAGATAGAAAGTAAAGAGAGTCTCTTTTCTCCTGAAAGAAAAATCCAGAATGCTTGTAATTTCTTTAACTGTTTACATACCAGTTGATAAATGCATTTGTCATCTTGAAGTATTATATAGACATTAACTATTTAGGACCCAGTCCAGCAGCCACTGTTACCATGGTGCTTCTGACCTCTGTTTTCATGAATACTCTTTACAAGTGCCATTGAAATTAATAGAGGTTGCAAAGCAGTCCCTTGTGGATTCTGCCATTTTATTTTTATAAACTATTCCATACAGTTTTTTATTTTTATTTTTACTTAGAAGGGATGGCTTTAACTTTACATGGTCTTATTTGTATGAAACCCATTAATGGGACATAAATAATCACTTTTTCTGTGTTTCAATTTTTAAAAAACCCTTCAAGACATCTTTATTATCCCTTTGGATTGCCTGTATTGCTTTTGTTCCTGCAGCTTTGCATACAAGTTCTTACCACTCTGAACACCAAAGCTTGTTGATTTTGTGTGTGTGTGTGTGTGCATTATATTTTTAGCTAATTTATTACATAGAAGGTAAGCATTTCAGGTTTAGTTCTCTACCCTGCAATAATGGTAAGATGTGTGAAAGAGGCACAATTTACAAGACTTGCATGGAATATGACTATTGTTTGTTTCCTTAATATGCAGTGAAGAGCAGTGAAACAAGGAAGAAGACATTCCCAAATATATATGATCACTGGACTTTTAAGTGCTACTGTTGCTGCTGCTTATTATTATTGCTGTTCTTGTTATTAGCCACCAGAAAGACAGATTGTGGTTGGAATATGTTCTATGGCGAAGAAATCCCAATCAAAACCAATGAATGAAATCCTTGAACGCCTTTCCATGTTTAAGTATATCACAGTAGTAATATTTGAAGAGGATGTCATTTTGAATGAACCTGTTGAAAACTGGCCTTTATGTGACTGTCTCATTTCTTTTCATTCTAAAGGTAATTGCTCTTTAATCACAACAATGTAAATGTCTTCCCATTACTACCATATATTAAGTTTCAATTTTATGTATTGGTTTTTTGGTGGGGGGGGGGGGGTTGTGCCTGAGAATAAATGTTGTGATTTGAATAGATTCCTAGGGGTTTTACGTCAGTAATATGTATGGAATTATCCATTGGTTAATAATAATGGAAAGTGTTGATCATTTAAGGTGGTTTTTTAAATATATATAAAAATGCAAACCAGTTAGACTTCTAAACACTGAATGTATATTACAAAGCAATGTTAATCCATTTAATATTTCAGTCAGAAACGAGGGGCGGGGGGAGCAGGGAAAGTTAAATGTTTTTTCACCTCATGTTTCCCTCTTCCAGTCCACTGTATCCAAGAAGGTATAAACACTATTCTAGTTTGGAAAGAAAGGGTATGTTTTCCTTTCCTTTCCTCCTGCCCTGTTTATCAACTCTAGGTTTATCAACTCTGTCTCATTATGACATTTTAAAAAGAGTTTGGAGCACAGATATTTGTACAGCATTGAAGTTATAACCATGTATATTCAGAAACAAGTCCTACTGATTTCAGTGAGGCTTATTCCTAAGTATATTTGTTTAGAAATTACAGCTGTATTTTGTAATATATGTATTTCCTTTTAGTTACAAAATATTTATATTTTCCACTGGCAGTATATAAAATTGTTAATTTACTGTTGTATAAGAAATTTAAAAGTAATTTGCAAAATCTATCTAGCATGGCACAGTTTTGATAATTTATTATTTCTAGCCTAGCCTAGTTATTTAAGATAAGTTAAATGTAGTTTTTTGTTAGCTAATATTCTTTAATATGTTTTACTTAGGGTTTCCATTGGACAAAGCAGTTGCCTATTCAAAACTCAGGAATCCATTTCTTATTAACGATTTGAATATGCAGTATCACATACAAGACAGGCAAGTATATTACTGTGAATCATAGAACAAATAACTGCACTTTCATTTCAGCAAACTTGTTGGCTACAAAGGAGAGTGTAGCAGTATACCAATTTTGATAGATCAGGGTTCCAAATTTTTTGGACCCATGACATTATTAAAAAGTGCTGTGAGCGCAATCAGAAATCGCTTCTGTAATTAATGTGGCCAGACATATAGTCTTCCTGTTTTTGTCCTTTTTTTCTATTTCTCAGTCACTCTCACTTTCTCATGCACAAAAAACAGATGCATACAAGGAAAACAGAAAGAAAACAAGCAACAAAAAACAAAGCAAATCTTATGAAACATAATTTTTTGCAATTAGGGCATCTAATGTTACTTCTTTCTTTGCAAGGGCAGTAGTCTTGTGGGATCATGAAATAATTGAGAGTGAAGACCTGAGCTTACATAACTTCCACAGAGCATTAGGTAGGATCCAAAGAGTTTTAGAATATGTAGCAAATGCAGGACATCCTGCATTCAAGAATCCAAGATCGCAAAATGATTGGCCACATTCCACTAGATCAATGGCAATAAGCATAGCATATGCTATTTCAGCATCTCTGAAAGATACATGTGGCAGGTTAGAACAAACCAACCAAATTTATAAAACATTAAAAACTGAATAGATAACAAGTCTGCACAAGCAGTCTTTGGTCGAATTGTGCTGCAGGCGGTAGTGACATGGAGTGTCCCTTGTTCCCACCTGAATGAAAAGGGGCTTGGGTAAGTCCCTTGTTGCCATCCTGAGAATGAAGGGTTGTTTCTTGCTATGAATGATCATTTTGGGATAGCAGGAGAAGAAATCTACACCCTTCTCCCCAAAAGGGAGGCTAATTTAGGTGAGTTTTGTAAGTATTTTGTAATTATTCAGGTTAGGGCTATATAATTAAGTGAATAGGGAGGGGACAGAGTCACAATGATAGCAATGGAAAAAGAACCTGGACTCCTGTGTCATCAGTTAACATGTGGGGATTTACCCATCAGTGGGTGGATTGCTCTTCTTGCCATTCCAAAATGATCAGTATCTGTGAATTCTAAGCTCTCATTCTGTCTCAACCACGAACGCCTTAGGCAAACCTAGTCTCTGTCCCTAAGTCTTTTTGAAAAATGATAATAGTAAAACTGTCCACTGTTCCATGGCAGTGTTACTGCAATAATATGTGAAATGCTTTTGAACTTTCTTAAAAACTTAAAAAACATTATTGTTGTTGTTGTTGTTATATTGTATTTATACCCTGCTCTTTAGAAATACTCTCAGAACGGCTTATAAATTGTTAATTAGACAGTTTCCTAACCTCAGGCTTCTAATCTAAAAAGACATGATACAAAAGGAGAAGGAAATGGCAGTGTGGAACATCAAGATTATCACTCCTAATTCTGAAATCAGATGTGATTTCCAACAGAGTCATAGCATGAACAGGGCCACTGAGAAATCAGAGGAAGGAATAGAAATGGTTTGATGGATCCTGAGGTTTGCTAAAGTATGCAAAACCTTAAAATCTTAAACACATTCAGCAAATAGATCAAATTCAGCAGATAGACCAATGAGGATTGAGTATATGGGGTAACCACAGAAGAATGGAGGAAACAAAAAGGGAAATATAAATCTGGGTTTGCAGGGAATAAAAAATCCTTTTGGAGGAAAAAAATCTAGCTTGAATCATTTGCAGGAATACTCCATTTAGAAGGGAGGATATCCTGTAGCACAGTACTCCCCAAACCTTTTTGGGTTACCTCCCCATTTCCTTTTGGATGATGTCCCTAGTGCCCCCCATATTGATATTAGATATACATATTGATATTTGGAGTACTGTTCTGCTGCACAATGAAAACAATCTCAGTTGCTGCTTCCTTTGCCATTTGGTCACCCTGGGAGCAGCAACCAAGTTACTGACTGAGCAGTGACTGAGAAGCCTCTCACCTGTGCTATTTTTCTTGTGGCAGAGGTGTCATTAGGGGCCATGTGGTGTGCGGACCACACTGGGTGACACCATAAGTAGGGTGACACCATGACCACCACCCTAGCAATGCCACTGTTGCTTCCTAGACATCTGCTTTCTGGAAGAAATGGGCCGTAGCATTAGCGTACCTTGTAAGACATAAGGAGCACAGCGGAAGAGAAGGTGTGGCCAGAAAGTGGGTCAAACATGGCCTCGCCTTTCTTTCACCACTAAGCTTTACACACCCTCTGGGGGAAGAAGAAGAGCCAGGGCAGGACCTTCTGGATTCCTCCATTCTCCTGGTATGGCCTAGCCCCATCCGTGAGAGGATGCGAAGCAGGCAGGAGAATCAGAGAGCCAGTGAGTGTGAGGAATGCAGATGTCTGTTGTTGATGCAAGAGGAATCCAGGGATTCGGCTTCACTAGTCATTCTGTCCCAGAATGGTACCACTCCAAGCCATAGAAGTGATGCCTTGCACCCAAGCCACATGAGAATTTCCCAGCCACTGCTACTAGTGAAAGAGATGGCTAAGGGAGTGAGCTCATGTGGGAAAGTGAAGAGCAGAAGACACCATCACACAAAGTAATCATTGCAGCTGTGTTGTGGTTTTGAGGAACCCTGAAAAGATGTTTCATGCAACCTTCATCCCCACCGTGGTCCTAAAGGCCACTGGTTCCTCTTGTCTTTTTTGCATACCAATACTTTCACTGAAAGACCCCCTGCCATCCCCCTTTTCCCTCACTGCTCCCCTGGATCTTTCCTCTGCCCTTAGTGGGGAGTAACATCCATTTTGGGAATCATTGCTGTAGCATTTGTCATACAACACTGTTTGTAGTTGTGTACATATTGCATTTGTGTTATTGCCTGTGTTGCATTTTCACTATTGCACTGTTTTGGGTAATATTTCAGGTCCCTGTAAAGTCCTTGCAACAATACAAACATAGTATACCAGTTCTTTGATGTCATACGACAGTTTCCATGCACAGTGTTTCAATTATTACAATCATTTTGTGTATTTTTTTCTTTTAGGAGAGAGGTTTATAGCATTCTTGAAGCTGAAGGTATTTTGCTTCCCCGTTATGCAGTACTACACCGTGATCCAAACAATCCCCAAGGTATATAAATATTAGAAAGACTTGTGAAAGGACTCTGGTTTAGATACTTGTTTTCATTGGTGGCATTACTTCCATGATGCAGTGTTGTCCTATAGGTTGTTATATACAAACAACACTCCATCATGGTATGAATCACTTCAGACTATGGGATAGTGTTGGTCTGCATATCTGAAGTGGTACAATTTAGGAAGAGTTTTGTTGCACGGTCAGATACTTATAGATTCATTTTTCAGCTGTAATCCTAAGCATGCTTATTAGAGAGCAGGTACCATAAAGCACAGTAGAATTCAGTTCTGAATATGTATACCTAAAATCACACCATCTGTCACTTTTACACACAAAATTACTTATTTCCATACTTTATTTCTGAAATTTACCAACATGCAGGTTGTTAATTCTTTCAGATAAAATTTGTTTGGAAAACACTATATTTTTTCATCTTCTTGCCAACTTCAGGATTATCCCAATTCTGATACTTCCCTCATGTATTTAGGTGATGCCATTTTAGCTACTTGTGCATTACAACAGGAAAATAGAAATAGGTGATGGGAATAATGATTTATTGCTCACATCAAAACTAAATTTAGTACTTTAAGAATATTAAGGCTGCATACTTGTTCAGATACTAAACAAGGCACTGATACAAGTGAAATTTATTTCAGAAAGCAGTTTTTGCTGTAAATGTCTAAATGATGCATAAATAAAGCCCTTAAAGGAGACAACACAGAGCATAGCTATATTTGATAGCACAGAGATTTTAAAAAGGAAATAGCTGAAGACAAGGGCTCCCAAAGAAGTGGTTCTAAATATATACCATTGTCTGACTTTTTTATTGAAAGAAATGCTTATATGAGCAGTCCCTTTTTAAGCAAAGTGTGATGTCAGTACTGCAGACTTAATGTAATAACACTTCTTTTAGATAAACAATCATAACAAAATTGTTATCAATTTGGTAGGGAAAAAGGAGAAATAATGTGTATAGTTTTCTCCCTCCGCCTGCATCAGGAAAAAATAAATATTTCTGAATAATTTTTGCTCACAATTTACGTATCCTGAAGTGTTTCAGGAAATTATTCTGTGTAAAAATACACATGGGGGGGGGGGGTTTGCACAAAAAAGTGTGGGTCCTGCAGAAAAATCACAGTGTTATGCCAACCTGCTTATGTGTATGTTTGTGCTTAATAATTTCCGTAAAACCACATAGGGGAAGAATTGAAGGCAGGATTTGGGGAACAGGGTGGGATATGCATATTCTGGACAAGAACTGTAAAAAATTCTCCATTGTCAGCTAACAGAGAAGGATCCATTCAAGAAAAGGTTAATTCTAGTTGCCCAAGTGAGGCAAGGGACCACATGCGTTTTGGAGACATTAGATCCCTAGCTCCTCCTCACTTCTTTTCCTTGCCTCCCCAGGCTCCTCTGCTTTCCCTTGGCTTAATCTCTTAAATGTTACTGGGTTTTGTTTTGTTTTTTTCCATTTTCTGCTACCTTCATCTTTCCTTTGTTCTCTCCCACACTGTGCTGTAAAAAAAAAAAAACCCAAACTCTTTTTACTTTGTTTCCTTCCCTCTCTCCTGCCTGTTAACAGTGATTACTTGGAGTAGTCTGTCATGTATGATGGACTTGGATCTCAAAAACCAAGACAGTATCGTAGTGTAAAAAAAACTAAAGATTTATTTTGGATTTCAAGACAGAAATTCACCATAGACTTGGCTGTGTCAGATTTGATTTTTCCCCAAACAGTCTACCCTTTAAGAATTTCCCTCTCAAACCATGGTCTGTGGTCTTTGATCTAGATCAAAGCAATTCTTTAAACTTTCCCCCTTTCCTCAACTCCCCATTTCTATTATCATTTCATGTATCACAGAAAGGAAGGTGTTCTTCAGTGTCCTGCAACAGGAAATAAACAAGGCCATAAACTGCAACCCCTCCTGCTGTTGCCAGTTTGGTTCCCATCCTTGCCTCCCCCCCCCCCGCTTCGATCTTTATTTATTTAGCCATAGCACTATTTCACCCTATCAATTTATCCCTATATCTACCAACCTATTCCCTATCATGACAGATCCATATGCCCATGGATATGACTTAGCCACACCACAGAGACCATTTTGTTCATGATTGCATAGCATTACAAGTTACACAATTTCTTAAAGTATACGTTTAGAATATCTAGCTGTTCCTCATCCTAATCCTGTATTCTTACATGTGCCCCAAAATGCATACCACTCTTCATGCTCTTTTCCCAGAATGCAATTTGATTGAAGGAGAGGATCATGTAGAGGTGAATGGAGAAATTTTCCAAAAACCATTTGTGGAAAAACCTGTTAGTGCTGAAGACCACAATGTGTATATTTATTATCCAACCTCTGCTGGTGGAGGAAGTCAGAGGCTGTTTCGGAAGGTGATGTAATTTATAGTGAACAATAATTAATCTGTTTCTTTCAGGGGTTTTTTCTTCTTCTTGAAAATCTTGTTTGTTTTTTAGCACTGAAATATAGAAGCAAAAATCTCTTAGGTGAAAGAGGGCCAATGTATTCCGTTCTGAAGGTTATATTGTATATAGCAATAACTGGAGAATTACAGATAATTTGTATATATTGGATGATTCTCATAATGTAATTGATAGATGTGGGTAATATGAAATGGAAACAGATAAGAAGATGCTGCAGGGATTGTAAATGTTTGATCAGTGAATAAGAAGGGCTGAGTAATCATACTAAAGTAGGCAAATGGTTTAAAATTTACATTATATTAGATTTCAGTTTGTATTCTGACTTTTCAGAAAATAAAATGTTTAAAGCAGTTCAGAATATAACAAACAAGAATAGCTAAAATACATAAAACATCATTGAATATTTCAGTAATGCCAGCTGTAATGGTTCCTTAAATAATGACACATCAGTAAAATTTATTTCAAGATGCATACTTGGCAGGATCAAATTTTGTCTAACTTCTCATGTAATGAAATCTAATGTGAACAGTTTTACCTTAGTCCACCTGCCTAAGGGAGGTTCGTCAGTCAATTTAATTGTTCAATAGTTTATTTATTTATTTGTGGGTTTTTTAAAAAAATGTTCTTTTTCCCCCCCAATACAGAACTCAGCTGGCTTACAACAAATTAAAACAATATATAATTAAGATCTTGTTACACAAAAATTTAAAACAATTCTATATTTAAATAAATAGTTCTGTTGAAAGCACAAAGGTTTTCTAGCTCATATGGGAGACAGCTTATTCAGGCCTTTACCTTGTCCCTATTATATTCGGCATTTTCACATCTTCCTAAGCTTATTTGTTTTATCTGGTTAGCTGAGAAGTCTTATGCAAAACAGTATTGATGGGAAAATGGTGTATTTCAGATTGGGAGCAGAAGCAGTGTTTATTCCCCTGAAAGCAATGTGAGGAAAACAGGTTCATACATTTATGAGGAATTCATGCCTACAGATGGCACTGATGTGAAGGTATGACAACTGAGTATTCTGGTTTATATTTAGAACAAGCAAGTGGTTAGGAACTCAGCAGCTTTACATATGAAATGCTTATCTCTATCTGAAGCATTGCTATTATTAAATTTGAAATAGTTTAAGTCTTAAACTTTAAAATACCATCTTCAGTTATCTCCAGGGAAAGAACCTTCCTAGTATAGTAATGGTTTTATATATTTTTCTGTCTCTTTAAAAATTATTTGCTCTCAAGTAAAAATGCAGATAAAAGTGTTGTCTTCTTGTTTTCTGGACCTGTAATAAGATAGTCTTATCCTAAAAATGAATTATTCTAACATTTTAATCCTACAGCACTTTATTTTTGAGACTTTATCAAATTAAATATGGTTTAGTGCAAGAAAATGTGTTGGCCCCAGATACCTAGAATAAACTAATTATGATGACTGTGACTTAAGCTTCTCTATTCTCTTCTTCTGCCCAAAATATGACCAATCCAGTTTAAAAGGGGCAGCTCTAAGCCGTCCCTTTTGTCCCATTTCCCCCCTAAGAAGCTGATCTAATGATTCCTTTGTAACTGAGCATTTGCAGTTTTGATAAACAATGTAAACATGATGTAATCCAAATAAATTAATCATGTCTTTTATAGTTCATGCTGTACCTGTGTTTTAATCCAGAGAGCTCATTTTGATGTGCCCAGGTTGTATTACACAGTATGTTTTTAATCATAGAGCTGCCTTTTTAAAGAACTTAACCCAAGCTACATCACAGAGTACAGTACATGGTGGAAGGCTTGGTCTGAGGCATGCAGTTCTAATTGCATATTCTTTGGAAATTGTTGTAAACCATCTAAAGAGGTTCCCTACTTAATAAATTAGTAGCAGCTTCAGACATAATATGAAACTTTAAACATGGTTATATTATCAGTTGTAACATAAATGTAGTATAGCGCTTTTGAGTTTATCTCTAATCTCTCTATCAGGTGAAAGTAAATGAACACAAATTCAGAGGCCTGAAGCTGGAGCAGGCTATGAAAATAAACTGTCATTTACTTAAAAGAAGGGGAGGGGAAAGCTCTTTATTCTCTGTTCTTTTTCCCCCTCCAAATAAAGGTCTACACTGTAGGTCCAGATTATGCACATGCAGAAGCTCGTAAATCTCCTGCTCTTGACGGAAAAGTTGAGAGGGACAGTGAAGGAAAAGAAGTCAGATATCCAGTGATTCTTAATGCACGGGAGAAACTGATAGCTTGGAAAGTATGCCTCGCTTTTAAGGTAACACGAGAAATTAGCATGCAGCTGAAACTGATGGTTTAGTTTCTGGAATTCTTACTTTTGTTTAAGAGCTGAAGAAGGTTGTTTAGCAAAGTAGATATCCCCCAAGAGTTGATTTCTCATAGAGTTATCTGCCTGCCTCTCTATAACTAGGCAAGAAAGTCCATTAAGAAGAAAAGTGAGTAGAGCCTATATTATGCAAAACTGGAAGCAAGGTCTTGTCTCATCTCATCATATGTGGCAGACCTACAATTGCTTTGGTAATTCAGTTGATACAGGCTACTTAAAATTGAAGGATGGTACATCGGAATTTTTTGGTATTGTATTATAATGTATTGTATTATTTGGTATTGTATTATAATGTAAATTATGAATTCATCCTTAAAAAACGATTGAATGAGGAATATCCTTCTGAAATGGTATAAAATCGAAGGCTCCTTTTAGATTTTTATAGTAAACCTCCATGGAAAGTGGTCTGCTGAACTTTTAGGCTGCCAGTAAAATGAGTGTTTTTTACTATAAATAATAACAATTGAATTTGTATTTTTGGTTGACAGCAAACAGTTTGTGGCTTTGATTTGTTACGTGCAAATGGACAATCCTATGTTTGTGATGTCAATGGGTTTAGCTTTGTGAAGAACTCTATGAAATACTACGACGACTGTGCTAAAATCCTTGGGTAAGATTTTATGAAGTTCAAAAGTGGGATTTTTCTTGTCAGACCTTTTTCCTTTTCTTTAAAGTAGAGCATTTTTTCGTGGGTTTTAATAATCTAATTAATTTGGGTTAGCCATGATAGACTTTTTGGGAACGCACTGCATTTTTTGTAGAGAAAAGGTGTCTACTACTGATGGACACTTTAAGATACTTTTTCTCCCTTGTAGAGGCTTGCTAGTGGATGCTTGTTGCATTGCCAAAATTTTACAAAGCAAGACTAGAGGAAGTGGTGTTTGGCCATGTGGATTAAACAGCATTGTTGATGTGTGGTACAAAATGTCATAATTTCCATGGGACAAAACAGTTACCATGGGTTGTTTATATAGGAGCAAAATCACTGAAACATAGTACTCCTAATCCTCACTTCAGATAACTAGATAATAGAAAGGTAACAATATATGGTGATATCAATAGCTACAGAGCACTCCAGGTGTAAATCACCCATTAGGGCCTCAAGAGTGTGTCAGAATTGGGCTGGATACCAGGTTGAAAAGAATGCAGATATTTTTATTTTATTTAGGGCCTTTGCAGACTGCTAGAAATAGTACAAATTGAGTCCACTTTAACTGCCCTGGCTCAGTGCTAGGGAATCATGGGAATTGCATTTTTTTTCTGAGACATTGAGCCTTCTCTGTCAGAGAGCTCTGGTGCCACAATAAACTACAGTTCCCATGATTCTCTAGTACTGAGTCAGGGCAGTTAAAGTGGACTCAATTTGCACTATTTCTGGCAGTCTGCAATGGCCCTTAGTCCATCTCCTGCCTTTCTCCTCAGATAGAACCTAAGTAATGGTACTCAGTATCACTCAGGAATTATGGATATTCTACAGCCACTGCCAACTCAAAAATATGCATTTGTTTCAGCCAGTAGTTTAAAAAGTACATGGTTTATTTGGGGTTCAGATGAGTCTTTTACAGGAGTAAGCACATTATCATTTTCTTTAGTTTTTCTTTTTGTTTTTAAAGGCATCCAAAATCACTCCTTCTGTCAACTAGGCATTTATCACTTTCCAGACCTGGGCAATTAATTCACTGTCACTCATTGTAATAAGTTAGGTAGGGCAAGAGGCAAGTCAACAAGTTTCAAGCCACACCTTCCTACTGAAAGTACAGCTGATAAAACGTTGCGTGTCCCACGGATATTATGATTTCTATGGAGACCTTGGTCAACTCTGATAAAGCAGCCTTAGCAGGAACATTGAAATTTATTAAGATAGTTTTCCATGGAATCCTCTGTACCAATTCCAAGTCAATTATCAGGCAATAGAATTAAGAGCCCCTTCTGATTGTTCAAAGCTAGTATTCAGTTTGACAGGAAACTGAGCATGAAAGATAGTAACCCTGTAGACTACTGCATACTTTCTTGCCAGATGTTTGAATCAAAGTTAGTACCAAACTGATTACACAGTAGAAAACAGATAAAAAAGATCAGTTACTCCACATTGATCCACCCAGGTCACGGTATTACATGCCAGGTTGCTCCCATACTAGCTCCAGATTATGAGCTGCCTTTACTGAGCACACCACCATCAAACTTCCAACTCTTACGTTCATTAGCTTCATTATAGGCACAAGGCAAATGATCGTATGATTTTATCTTACAGATTTTAATATGATTTTAACAAGCATAACTTTAGAGTACTTTAGCTATGTACAAGACAGTTTGCACCCTGAAAATCTCTAAATTAAGATTGGGAAAACTGAGGCCTTCTGCATGTTGTTCCTGCACTTCCATAAGCTTTACTCAACTCATCCCATCATTACGGATGGTGAGAACTGAATTTCAACAACATCTGTAAAGTCACAGATTCCCTGCTCCTGTTCTAAATCTTTGCCCACATGTTTTCTCTCTTTTGTATTTCTGAATTGTAGTTCTGTGTGATTCATGACTTAATTAGAACTTTGATTGACATTAACTTAAAATTAAAATTGTGGTGCCCATTAAACCCCATGATTTACCTAGTGTTCAGAAAATAGATTAGAACAAAATTGTTTTAAAAATATTATGAACAGATGTTAAGTAATGGTTTGATATATACTGAATAAAATAAACGTGATGCTTCCATCTATTCATCCATCTATTTTGGTTGTAAATCTGACAATGGTTCGCAACTACAGAATTGGTTCATAAAGTGGAAACAGTTGGTTAGAAATATTTAGTGTTTCAAAAATTAATATTAAATTCATTTTAAGTTTCGTATTTAAGTTTCTATTTAACGTAGACATTTTATTTAAGTAATTTTCTTTTTATTCCATTTAGAAATATCGTAATGCGAGAACTAGCTCCACAATTTCAGATCCCGTGGTCAATACCTTTAGAAGCAGAGGATATTCCTATTGTGCCAACCACATCTGGAACAATGTAAAAGAAATGTTCTTTTTTCTGAACTATGCAAAAATTCTGTAAAACTGACATTTTTTTCTCATCTGTTAAGATGCTTTCACTTTTGGTTTAGAATAAATATCTATGGTTGATTACTGTTGTACTTCTACTAGCAAAGGTTTGTGATGATAATGTGTGAGCTCCTTCAGTCCAATTTGATATATGCTTGACTTTGATTTGGATTTCAATCACATCCCTCAAGGTCTGGCCTAGATATCAGACCTTATTCCTTCATCCCGTATGGTATCTCCACTGCTTCTAGCCTCTTCCCTAATTCCCAAACTAACCTTGGCAATGAATGCTGGAGTAATGTATACTATGAACATTTTTCAGGAATATCTGGTTCAGCTGATAACAGTGAGCAATGTAGATTTTCATGCTTCCTCATGAGACTGATAGGGTTGGTATTGAATCAGATGACTTCTAGATTTGGCAGTGGTCTGCTTTGGATTAGATTCTAAGGAATAGCAGTGATGGCAAAAGCATCCAGTTTGCTGTCACTGTTTCTTTCTTTTAATGAAATGCAGAATTGTTTTTTACCTTTAAGTAATTTCCAAATTGTGGCAACCCTCAGACAAACCTATCCTGGGGTTTTCTAGGCAAGATGTTCAGAGCCTTTCGCTCACCATCCCTGTAATAGGTTCTGGCCCCATTCCCTGCTCTTGAGAAGGAGAGAGGACTCTCAAAATTTGTCTTAATGGTATTTTGCAAGGAGGGATGCTGCTTGGAACTCTGAACTTCTTTGTCCAGCCTACAACCAAGTTTCTTTAGGGATGGTGAAGCTAGCATCACCCCAAATTCTATCTATCTAATTCTAATGCACTTTCCCAGCTCTGAGTCTGCAGAGCTTTTCCCTCCCTCTTCCATGGGAAATGACAATCCTATATGCACACACTAAGCAAAGGCATGTGATGAGAAAGTGGAAAAGAGATCTTTTAAGGAAAGCTTTTATTCTAACTAACCCATTTACATTAGCAAAAGGATATGTTAACAGGTTGAGTATCTCTTATCTGGTACCCTTAAGAGCAGAGGTTTTTCTAATTTCAGATTTATTTTTTATTTTTTTGGATTTAGGAATATTTGCAGATATATAATGAGATATCATGGAGATGGGATCAAATCTAAACATGAAATTCATTTATGTTTCATATATATCTTATACACATAGTCTGAAGGTAGTTTTATACAATATTTTTAAAATAATTTTGTTCATGAAATAATATTTGTGTACATTGAACCATCAGAAAGCAAAGGTGTTATTTTCTCAACCACCCATGAAAAAAATATTTGGATTTTGGAGGTTTTTGGATAAGGGATACTTAACTGGTACATGAAGGCACCTTCCTTCAGACATTAATCTGGAAGTAATTACAAAGTTACAAAACAGTCTAAGGGCCTTTGTAGACTGCCAGAAATAGTGCAAATTGAGTCCACTTTAAGGGTTAGGGAATCATGGGAACTGTATTTTATTGTGGCACCAAAGCTCTTTGACAGAGAAGGCTCAATGTCTCAGGGAAAAAAAACAATTCCCATGATTCCCTAGCACTAACCCTAACCCTTAAAGTGGACTCAATTTGCACTATTTCTGTCAGTCTGCAAAGGCCCTAAGTCATATTTAGCAGAGGTTAGAAAGAAACATAGGCCCTAACATAACTAGCTGAACATTCTACTCATTATACATATGATGTTCTGGGTCTTTGGATGTTTTTGGGAAGCTGGGAGTCCAGACCTCTTTCTCCAGCCTACAACCAAGTTTCTTTGGGAATGGTGAGACAGCACCCCTAACTGCAGAATACCAGATCTTTAAGCATATTTATTTTCAAATAAACTTTTAACATTTTCAGTCCATAGGTTGATGCTTCCTTGCATGTGTTTTTCCTAAAATAACAGTTCTTGTTATATTGTTTTTTAAACTGTAATATATGAGAGAGGGAATGAAAGAGAGCGAGAGACAATGTTTAAATGAAATTCAGTGGGTCTACACAGAAATTTAATGAGTCTACACAGAACGACCAACAGAATTCAGACCTGTATGTTTTTGTCAGTAGCTTAATTGAACTATATACCTTTTAATATTAAACACTAAAATTAATAATCGTATCCTTTGTATACTTGCAGGATGGAACTTAGATGTGTGATTGCTGTTATTCGGCATGGAGATCGGACACCAAAACAAAAAATGAAAATGGAAGTTAAGCATCAAAGGTGAGTGATTGGTGAGAGAAAGAAAATTTAAACATGGAGTAATGTTGGCATTTGCTTTTAATAATTATACCAGCAAGTTGATGTTGGAATAAGAGGCCTCTAGAATATATCTCTGGATTTATATAAGCTTGGATACAGTTTCAAGAACTGATTATTGAGGATATGTTATTGTCACCATCCTTGTCACACTTCTTGGTTTCAATTTGATCTGTAGTTTCCTGGTTCTGTATTTTCATGGTACATATCTAATACCATCTGTTGGAATTGTGAATTACTGAGTTTCTGCTTGTCAGTGCATGAACGTTATCTCTAAAATTAATTTTACATATTTTTTACAAAAATCATTGGAAGAAAAGTAGCAGGATATTGTAAGGACGGGGGATATTCTGAGGTATTTGTCCAGATAAATATCAAGAATGGTATAGGAAAGTCAATGCCTCCTTAATGTTGTGGTATTTTTCATATAAACCAAGAAATGAAACACCAAGCAAGCAAAGTAATATAATGAAATGACTGAACCTGTTTCCAGCATTTCCTGGTTTAAAGTGTACCATAAAAGAACAACAGCTTTCATACTAGCTTGCCTATGTTTTGAAGTCACTTTTATCCCCACCATCTG
This sequence comes from Phrynosoma blainvillii, assembly GCA_026167975.1. Classification (NCBI taxonomy): domain Eukaryota; kingdom Metazoa; phylum Chordata; class Lepidosauria; order Squamata; family Phrynosomatidae; genus Phrynosoma; species Phrynosoma blainvillii. The sequence goes on from JANUYF010000002.1 coordinate 72,607,342, forward strand.
AATTATGGTGGCTGTTGTTCCTTTATGGTACACTTTAAACCAGGAAATGCTGGAAATGGGTTCAGTCATTTCATTATATTATTTTGCTTGCTTGGTGTTTGATTTCTAGGTTTATATGAAAAATACTACAACATTAAGGAGGTATTGACTTTCCTATAATCATCTGAATTATGGTGGCTGGTGACCAGGGAGTGAGTGCTTTGTCAGTGGCAGTGCCCTGTTTGTGAAATTCACTTCCTTGGGAGATATGCAAACATATCTTTTTAGTTAGATAGTTATGGTCTTATTCCCTTGGACTTACAAATAGTTGGTAAAACACAATATACAAAAATAGCAACAATATATATATAATTTCTTCTAATATATTATTGCTATTTTTGTACATTGTGTTTTTGCCAACTGTCCTAAAATTACTGGTGGGAAGTGTGTATGTGTGTATCTGTTAAATAAATCAGAAAAAAATGAATTCTGGATCATATTTTTATTATTAGTTCTTTCAAAACTGGCTCAGACATGGAAATAAGGGATGAAATATCGTCTAATATATTCTGTAGGGTACCAGTCTCAGGGAGGGTGGAGGCATCAGTGAATACATGGTAAGTTCATACTTCTGCTGTTTTCCACATCACCAAAGCCTAGAAACAGGTTAAGAACATTAGGATTTGTATCTAATGATATCTGGTAAGGTAATCCATTGCTCTTCTAATCATTCCATGTGTTTTTTAAAGGTTTTTTGATCTTTTTGAAAAATGCAATGGCTATAAGTCTGGGAAATTAAAATTGAAAAAGCCAAAGCAGTTACAGGTACATTTTTTTTCTTTTTCTCTTTTTTCTCCATAAACACATACATGCAGAGTCTGTTTGTATACACTACTTAACCAATTTGTCACTCTTTTTTTAGGAAGTACTTGATATTGCAAGACAGCTCTTAATAGAACTTGGACAAAACAATGACTCTGAAATTGAAGAAAGTAAATCTAAACTTGAACAGCTGAAGACTGTGCTGGAGATGTAAGTGTTTAATTTGGAGATTCCAGTTTTTGAAAGATTTCTGTAAGTATTGAAAGAGAGCTTGAACTCTGTGTTAAGCTGAACTTATGACTAGAAATTAATTAGCAGTATTACTTCCTGCCACTTTCAAACTTTATCTGTATCTTCAAAATGCTACTTTTAGATGGCATGAAATAATGTTTCTGCTGATTCAATCAATTATATTCCATGTGCAATCACTTAAATCACAGTTAATCATTGTTGTATTATAACATCTGTAAAATCCATCTTTTCAGCAATATTTTGCTAATATATAACCATTCCATTTTAATGGTCCTCCTTCATCTCTGCATTTGTCATCCGTAGGTATGGTCATTTTTCTGGCATAAATCGCAAAGTTCAGCTAACATATCTTCCTCATGGTTGTCCGAAAACATCTAGTGAAGAAGAAGGTACCATGATGCCAGTTAATTAATAGGAATTATTGACTAAACAATAACCTGTCTGTTAGCTTAACATGAATGTATTTTGTCATCTAACATTTCTTCTGCCAAGAAAATAGAGTTGGATTTTATTACTCAGAAGCACATTTTTTGTTGTTGTTAAAGTTGATTTATTGAATACTGTTCCCCACTCACAAGTTGCCCCAAGGACTGGTTTATGTTAAGGCTGAGGCCTTAAAAACACTTACTATGGATTAAGCTTTGACATAGTGGGGTTTACTTCAAACATATATAGAACTGTGGTATAAGTTTTCTAATCTATATGTGTGTGTGTGTGTGGTTGTTTGTGTACGAAATTTCACTCCTTCACATGCTTTATAATATAATAATAATAATAATAATAATAATAATAATAAAATTTATTTTTACCCCGCCCCATGGTGAACCAATCTGGGCGGCTTACAATTTAAAACAAGCATACATTATACATAGTATACAGTAACCCCCCCTTAAAATAGTATTAAATGAAGATAATTTAAAACAATAAATCAATAACATTAAGATTAAATTAAACTAAAACTACAAAATTATTAAAATTAGCCCTCCTTGCCCAATTCAAAAGAAAGCTTGGTCAACGAACCTCCCATCTATTTGATGGGGCCACGTGAGGAACGTCTCTGGGGCGGGAGCCAATCCGGTGTAATTAGTCTGGGAAGGCCTGCCGGAAGAGATCCGTCTTGACAGCTTTTTTAAAACTGTCTAAAGATGTTAATAGACGGATCTCATCCGGCAGGTCGTTCCAGAGCTTGGGGGCGACAACAGAAAATGCCCCCCGGGAGGTAGCCACAAGCCTCGATTTCTGAGGCTGTAGCAATTTCCTCCCGGAGGACCAAAGAGCGCGGGGAGAATTATACGGGAGTATAATCCTCAACAAGCAGCTTTTAATCCTCAACAAGCAGCTTTTAATATTATCAACAAGCAGCTTTTAATATTCTCCAGGTGTCAAAATCAAATTGCCATATACCTTGAGAAGTCTAATTGAGCCATGATGTACAGAAATAATTACACAGTTCTTTACTTTTTCAGTATATTGTGAAGAAACAATGTTTTCTAATGTAGCTGGTCTGTAATTCTTTAGAGATACTGATAGCTTTTCTTTTGGTTTGCATCTAGATAACCGCAAACAAGAGCCATCTCTGCTGTTAGTTCTAAAATGGGGAGGAGAACTGACACCTGCAGGTAGAGTTCAGGCAGAGGAACTAGGAAGAGCTTTTCGGTGCATGTATCCAGGAGGGCAAGGTATCTTATTTTTTCCCTTGTACTAGTAACATAAAGTTGTATCATTTAAGACAAGAACAATAATCCTATCAGATTATAATACTGGTTATTTTGCTTTCATAGGAGACTATGCTGGATTTCCTGGATGTGGTCTACTTAGATTGCATAGTACTTATCGGCATGATCTCAAAATATACGCTTCTGATGAAGGAAGAGTCCAAATGACTGCAGCAGCTTTTGCAAAGGTACTATGAAAAATTGTATATGGAGTGGAACAGTTGCATTGAATACAGGCTGCTTCTATATAAAGGGGGGGTGTTAAATATAAAAAGCAAATATTTTTGTCTTTAATAGAGAATTAGGTTCTTCACCTATATTTATAACAGACATGGTCTCCTCTCATCTGTGGCCAGATAGTTTCATGTATTGGTTTTTTTAGCCAGTCACTCTATAGCAGTCATTCCCAGACTTTGGTCTTCCAGATATTTTCCATTTCAACTCCCAGAAGATGGCTGGGGCTTCTGCAATTTGGAGACCAAACAGCTGGAGGACGAAACTTTGGGAATCACTGCTCTATGACATAAAATGTGTAATTTGTTTTTTGTTTTTTTGGATGGGATAGAAAACAGTAGATACTAATATGCATGAAGAGTTTCATACCATTTTTAAAAATAATAATAATATCCAAAGTCTGGGAGTGATAGCTGAAAAGGTCCTTTGGGCCGTTGCAGATAATCTAGTTTTTATAGGTTGCAATAAATTCTTCCCAGAGGACCTTAGTGCCCTGGGTAGATTATACGGAAGAAGGCGGTCCCGAAGATAGATTGGACCCAAGCCATTTAGGGCTTTAAAGGTAATAACCAACACCTTGTTCTGTGCCCAGAAACTGATAGGCAGCCAGTGAAGCGATCTTAGGATAGATGTTATATGGTGTCTCCTGGTTTTACCTGAGACCAGCCTGGCTGCCATATTCTGTATCAATTAAGTTTCTGAACTAGGCACAAGGGTAGCCCCCATGTAGAGTGCATTGCAGAAATCGAGACGAGAAATTACCAGTGCATGTACCATGGTTTCAAGGTCCCTAACCTCCAGGAAAGGGTGCAGTTGGCGTATCGGCCAAAGCTGGTAGCAGGCGCTACTGACCACCGCATTCATCTGATTTGTCATCTGAAGCGACAGATCTAGGAGCACTCCCAGACTGCATACACAGTCCTTAGAGGAGAGTATGACCCCATCTAGGACTGGAAATTGTGTCCCAATACCTGGGTTCGGGGCCGTTACCATTAGTACCTCCGTTTTGTCTGGATTCAGTCTCAATCTGTTTTTCCTCACCCAGTCCATTACTGCTTTAAGACATTCATTGAGAGGGGAGATGTCATCTGAAGTCAAAACTGTAGACCTAGACATGGAGAAATATATCTGGGTGTTCTCAGTGTACTGATAACACCCCACCCCATGTCTTCGGATGATCTCTCCTAGCGGCTTCATATATATGTTGCATAGCATCAGGGACAGGATGGCACCCTGAGGGATACCACAATTAAGCTCCTTTTTTGCTGAGCAACTGTCCCTGAGCATCACCTTCTGGAATCTGCCAGAGAGAAAGGAACAGAACCATTGCAATGCAATGCCTCTGATTCCTAATTATCTCAGGTGTGCCAAGAGGATGTCATGATCTATTGTGTCAAAGGCTGCTGAGAGGTCCAGTAGCACCAACAGGGTCACACTACCCCAGACGAAGTTCATCAACCAAGGGACCCATGGCAGTGTGCACTCCATATCCTGTCCTAAAGCCAGTTTGAAATGGATCCAGATAATAGGTTTTCTCCAAGACAACTTGGAGCTGAAGAGCAACAGCCCTCTCGATCACCTTGCTCAAAAAAGGTAACAAAGAGACTGGCCTATAGCTGTTCATGTTCAGAGGGTCAAGGGAATGTTTTTTCAGAAGCGGCTTAACCACTGCTTCCTTCAAAGAAGATGGAACACGACCTTCCCCAAGGGATGCATTGATAATGTCCCTCAGGAACATCTTCAAGACATCTCTCCCCTGGATGACCAGCCATGAAGGGCAAGGGTCAGGAGGACAAGTTGTCTTCCTCACTCTACCAAGGAACTTGTCCACATCATCAGTATTCACCGGTTGGAACTGATCCAGTATAATCTCATAAGTGGAGTTGCTGGATACCTGATCTGTTGATTTTACTATAACACCGGCGTCCAAGTTGGCTCTTATCCGAGAGATTTTATCTGCAAAGAAGTTGTTAAACGTGACACAGCAGGCCGTTGTCAGGTTAAGTAATGGGTTCTGCACAGGTGGAACTTGTGTCAGTTCCCCAACCATCCTAAACAGTTCGGGACTGGAGACGCAATATGTGCAGAGAAGAAAGAATTCTTCACTGCATGTATTGCCTCTCTATAGGAGCATATAAATTTCCTATGACGAGTTCTGTCAGATGCACTCTAGTCGTTGTCCAACCCGCTACATCTTCTTGAGTTCTTCCATATACCACGGTTGTAGAAGTGGATTGGAAAGGACACTTGGGAGCAATCGTGTTGATAGCCTTGGCAAGATTGGTGTTCCAGGTATTAACCAAAGCTTTGACAGAATACTGAAAGGGAGGCAGAGACCGGGCAGACACCAGGCTCACACCCTGAAAATGAAGATTTGTTGTTGTTGTTAACTGCCTTCGTGTCAATCTTTAATAAAGTCCATCCGTCTAGAATATGGCCTTCCTCTCTTTCTACTTCCCTCCACCTTCCCTAACATTAGTGTCTTTTCCAATTATTCATGCCTTCTCATGATGTGTCTGAAGTATGACAGTCTAACTCTTGTCATCTTGGTTTCTAGGGATATCTCTGGCTTGATCTGTTCTAGGACCCATTTGTACTCTAGGCTGTCCATGGAATCCTCAATACTCTTCTCCAGCACCACATCTCAAATGAATTGATTTTTCTCCTATCCTCTTTCTTTACTGTCCAGCTCTCATATCCATATATAGTAACAAGAAATACAGTGGCTTGTATGATTCTAACTTTTATGCTGATTTGTATGTCTTTGCATTTTAGGATCTTTTCTAGTTCTTTCATAGCCACCCTTCCCATTCTTAATCTTCTCCTGATTTCCTGGCTACAGTCCCCATTCTGATCAATGTTTGATCCCAGATATGAGAACTATTTGTTTCGTCATTGTCTAGGTTGAACTTGTGAAGGTATTTGGTGGTCATTATTTTTGTTTTCTTTATGTTCAACAGTAAGCCTGCCTTTGCACTTTCTTCTTTGATCTTCCTTAGTAGTTGCTCCTAGTATTATGGTGTCGTCAGCATATCTCAGATTGTTGATATTTCTTCCTCCTATTATAAGAAAAGCAGGCTTGGACATAGAAGAAGGAGGAGTGAAAATAGATAAATGGACAAAAATCATAAAGAAGGGTAGAGAATGAGCGGATGCCAGGCTCTAACCCCAAAAATTGCGAAATTCAAACTAACAAAGTTAAAAAAAAATGAAAATGAAAAGCTGATCAAACAGATCCTAAACAAGGTGAAACTTACCTGAGCTTAAGGGGGGGGGGAAATGGAGCAGTGGCAGCAATTTATTCCTGCTCTCAGAGGATGGTAGCCATTTTGGAACTCAGAGCAAATGAAGCCTGAGCTGCCATTTTGAATTCCCTGAGGTAGGCGGAGTCCTTATGGAACAGCAGCAGTCTACCCAACCAGCAAAGTCTGGGACAGCTGCAGAAAAAAAATAAAAATTATCAAGGCAGATAATACAATACCTACAAAGAATATATTGGAAGTTAACACAGAAATGCAAAAGCAAACTGAACTGCTATATTTGTTAATAAACATAATAAAAGAAATCCCTATTTGCAACAAAATACAAGAAACCAGAGAGTGAATCAGTAATCAGAATCAATGACAAGAGGGAATCAAACCAAGTATAAGTGGACATAAAATAAGCAGCATAGAAAAGGATATTGAACATATGATTCAGCAAAGTGTTGCAGCAGAGTTGACTAGTATAATGGAAGGTGTTAGAGTTGAAAATATTAATCTAAAAATAAAAAAGATAATGGTACAGGAGGCAAACAAAAAATAAAAGGGGACTACAGTCAATGGAGAAAGAGACTACCATATGATACACATATTGCAGATAAAGAGGAACATGTACCAACCAAATGTAAAAGAAAAACAAGGCATATAGAGGACATACATTGTGACTCAGATGACAATATTTCTTTAGAGGAAATGAATCAATATGAGACACAGGAATACGATTCTTCAGAGGAGGATCAAGAGGCCGAATTGTTGGCTGAAAGATTATTTCAATCAAAAAATTTTAAGAGTTTGTTAACGAGAGTTTTATTAACTTTAGGATTTTGTTGTTGTTAACTGCCCTCGAGTTCATGGCAACCCTGTGGCTGAGACATCTCCAAGACCTATCCTTCACTGCTCTGCTTAATTCCTGCAGATCCATACCAGTGACCTCATTAATAGTCCACCCATCTGGCATGTGACCTTCCCCTCTTCCTACTTCCCTCCACCTTTCCCAACATTCCAATGAGTACTCTTTTCTCATAATGTGTCTGAAGTATGAGAGTCTCAATTTGGTCATCTTGGCTTCCAGGGAGGTTTCCAGCTTGATCTGCTCTAGTACCCATTTGTCTGTCCCTTTGGCTGTCCATGGGATCCTCAGCACTCTTCTCCAGCACCACATCTCAAATGAATTGATTTTCTTCCTATCATCTCACAGATCTGGAGCAACTACTAAGGAAGATCAAAGAAGAAAGTGTATCCATACATGGTAATAGGGAATACGATTCTATTCCCTATGATTCCTACTTTTGTGCCGTGTTATATATCTTTGCATTTTAGAATCTTTTCTAGTTCTTTCATAGCCACCCTCCCCATTCTTAGTCTTCTTCTGATTTTCTGACTGTAGTCCCCATTTCTATCAATGTTTGATCCCAGGTATGGGAATTCTTTTACTATTTCTATTTCTTCATTGTCTAGGTTGAACTTGTGAAGGTCCTCAGTGGTCATTATTTTTGTTTTCTTTATGTTCAGCATTAAGCCTGCCTTTGCACTTTCTTCTTTGATCTTCCTTAGTAGGTGTTCCAGATCTGTGAGGTTTTCTGCTAGTACTATGGTGTCATCTGCATATCTCAGATTGTTGATATTCCTTCCACCTATTTTCACTCCTCCTCCTTCTGTGTCCAAGCCTGCTTTTCTTATAATATGTTTTGCATACAAGTTGAACAGATAGGGTGAAAGGATGCAGCTTTGACCCCTTTGTCAATTGGTAACCATTCTATTTCTCCATGTTATATTCTGACAGTAGCCTCTTGTCCTGTGTACAGATTCCTCATCAGGACTATTAGATGTTTTGGCACTCCCATGTACCGTATTTAAGGACATTCCATAGCCTACCATGATTATGCAGTCAAAGGCTTTGTGATAGTCTATAAAGCACATGCTGGTTTTCTTTTGGAATTCCATGGTGCACTCCATTAGCCATCATATGTTTGCAGTGTGGTCCTAGTGCCTCTTCCTTTCCTGAACTCTACTTGAACCTCTGGGATTTCTCTCTCCATGTATGGTTAGAGTCTATGTTGCAGAATTTTGAGCATGATTTTGCTTGTGTGGGAGATCAGTGCTATGGTCCAATAGTTGCTGCAGTCTCTTGTGTCTTCCTTTTTGTGGATGGGGAAGTATATTGATCCAATCTGTTGGCCATCGTTTTGTTTTCTATACCTGTTGACATATGTTGGTTAGCACTAGAATTAACTCTCTCAACGTGGATTACAGCAGTTCAACTGGAACATCATCTGTTCCTGGTGGTTTGTTTTTCACTATTTCTCTTATTGCAGTTTCCACCTTGCTTTTTAGAATTTGGGGTTCATCTTCATATGGCTCTTCATTCCATGTGCCCTTCATTTTGTCATTTCTTTTGTATAATTCTTCTGTATGTTGCATCCAGTGTCTTTTTTATTTCTTCCTGGTCTTGAATTATGGTACTTTTATTGTCACAGATCGTCCCAGTCCTTGGTTTGAATTTTCCTTTGATTTCCCAGATCTTGTGAATTAGATTTCTTGTCTTTCCCTTTTTGTTATCCTAAAAACTTTTTTTGTAAACCAAAAATATTTTGTAATCCTATAAATAAATAAATAACTCAATTGTTTTGGTAATCCTAATTTTATTTTTTTTTTTGGTAATCTTAGAAAACTTTAAGATTACAGGATTGTAATAAAGGAAAAAGTGATAGTAAAGATGCAAAGATAGCTTTGGTAATTAAAAAACAGATATCTCAAGGAAAGATCATTCCTTTGCCAGAGATGTTTAAGGATTTAACTGTGGAATGGTGATCACCTATTCACACAAACAAATTTGTGGGTTATAGTCAGAAAGTATAGACATTTGAAAAAGATAGCATGGATATGCTAAAGGTCCCGTTGGTGGATGGGCCTACTGCAGCTTTCATATCAGTTGCTACAGCTCCTCAAGAAGGATATACAGCACTAAAAGACTTGGATGAGGAAAGGGTGGATTCAGTCATAAGGAAAGCCCATGACAGTTCATCAGTGGCACTGTGTGCTTTCATAGCAGCATCCATGTTTTCTAGAGCAATTCTCTGGATACAAGATATTCAATGTGCTGATGAATCAGATGTTAATACACTGCATAAGGCTTTGGATCAAGTAAGCAGAGCTCCATATAGCAATTATATAACGAATGTAGGACATGATTCTGCAGCATTTACAGCAAAGTCTATTAATACAATGAACATAGCAAGAAGATCACTCTGGCTTAAACACTGGGAAACAGACAAGTCTAGGAATAATTTGGCATATATTCCATTTACAGGTACTTTGTTATTTGGAAATAAGGCATTAGAGAAAGTACTGATAGAGAATAAAGATAAAAAACAAATGATGCTGACTTTACAAAAAAGATCAGACAAGAGATAATATAGATTTTCTTTTGGAAATTATAATTCCTTTCAAGGAGAAAGAGCAAATTATAGACAAACAGATTTCAGACCTCAAAATCAGTGGAATAGGCAGAGACCACAATTTGGAAAACAAAGTTTTCAAAATAGACAAAATCAAAGAGGTCACAATACAAACACAAAATGTGGCAAACAATATTGACATGAGTACAAAGGTAGGAGGAAGGTTATTAGACTTCATGTACCTGTGGCACAATATAACATCAGATCAATGGGTACTATAAGTAGTAAATTCAGGTTATCACGTATAATTCGAAGAAATACCCAAATCAAGATACTTTCCTTCACTCGTACTGACAGACGAGATGAAACAGAAAATAATACAAAAAGAAATCCAACATATACTACATATACAAGCAATAAAGGAAGTCCCAAGGGATCAAAGGTTCTCCAGAATATACTCTATCTATTTTACAGTACCAAAGAACTTAGGAGGGTCCCGGCCAGTGCTGAACTTGAAATATCTCAACAAATATGTAAGATATTTCAAGTTCAAAATAGAAACATTGCACACAATCAAGGATAATCTCAGGAAACGATACTTGACGGTTTCGATCGACCTGAAATAACTTTATTTGCATGTACCAATGGACACACAGAGGAGGAAGTACCTGAGATTTGCATACAAACAACAGCATTACCAATTCAAGACACTACCTTTCAGTCTTGCATCGGCACCTCAGGTCTTCACGAAAATCCTAATACCATTGATAGCTTGCCTGAGGAAGAAAGGAATACAGACATTTCTGTATTTGGACAACCTGTTATTGAAGGCAAATGCAATGAAGAAGATACAGGCAGATACACAACAAACAATTCAGGTACTGGAGAGTTATGGATTTCTCCTAAATTACCAGAAAAAAAAGTCATTTGACTCCGACCACAAAGATAACACACAGAGATGTGAAAATAAGACACTGAAAAGGAGTGCATGACTTTGTCATTGGAAACACAAATTTAAAGAAGGTATTAACAGTGTTAATAAAATCCAAGAAAGCAGATCTGATGTGGTTGGCCTAAGTGATGGGTCTTTTGATGTCAACAGTACATCCGATATCTTGGAGAAGACACCACTCAAGATCTTTGCAAATTCTGTTAACTCCCTATCAACAGGATATAGGGAAAAGAATGTATCACATGATTTTAGTTCTAAAATCAGTCAGGGAAACCTTAAAATGGTGGTTACAGAACAGCAACTTGAAAAAAAGGTGTTCCCTTTATAATAAAAGATCATGTGAAGATAACAACAGATGGGAGTCTAGTAGGATGAGAGGCACATTGTGCTCATCTCAATGCACAAGGAACTTGGAAGGGAACAGATAAGAATCAAAGTCTAAATTATGTAGAAATGAAAGCAGTCAGCATTATTGAAGTTCAAGACAAGAATTCAACAGAAAGATGTTCTCAGAGTCACAAACAACAGTTCAATCTTACATAAACATGCAAGGAGGATTAAATTCCTGGAATCTAATGGCGGAGTCAACAAAAATATTGAACTGGTCAGAACACAACGTAAAGCAGGGGTAGGCAACCTTTTTGAGCCAGGGGCCGGGTTGCTGTCCCCCAGACAATGGGGGGGGGGGGCCGAAGCACCAAAAATAAATAAATAAATAAAATAAAAATAATTTTTTTTAAAAAAATGCACTCTCTCAGCCCCAGAAAAGCCATGGCAAAACCCCTGTGGAGATTTTGCCAAGAAAACCCCAAGAACAAGTAATAACAACAATAATCAATATCATCATGGCGGGGGTGGCGGCGGGAGCCGCATCTGGCCCCCGGGCCTTAGGTTGCCTATCCCTGACCTAAAGTCAATAACAGCAATGTACCTGAAAGGAACATTGAACAAAACAGCAGATTATTTAAGCCAGAATCAAATCAATCCAGGGGAATGGACATGAATATGGAGGAATTCAAGAGGTTGAACAAGAGGTTTGGACCATTTACAGTATACTTGTTTGCAAATCACATGAATCACAAAGTACAGAGATACTTTTCAATAGAGAAGGATTAAATGGCAGAGGGAGTGGATGCTTTGAACAACCAATGGCCAAAAGGAATATTGTATGTTTTTCCTCCAGTAAAAATCACTCAGAAAGTCCTAAATTCAAAAGGAAAAAGCACATGTACTACTAGTAGCACCAAATTGGCTGAGGAGACCGTGGTATCCATTGATACAACAATTAATCAGTCATCCAGTACAACTAACAGAGAGGTTGGATCTGTTAACACAAGGTCCAATATGGCACTTGAACCCAGGATGGTTAAAACTTAACTGCATGGGAATTGACAGGCTGAAACTAGAAAGCTGTGGTTACACTTCACAAGTAATAGACACTATCATGGCACAAGGAGATTAACAATACAAGAAGTGTACAATCGAACTTGGAGAACTTTTATGAACTGGTGCAAAAAACAAAAGATTAACTATCAACACATTCAGATCAAACATATTTTGCAGTTTTTGTAGGAGGGAGTGAACAAAGGATTACGACCAAACACTCTAAAGAGACAGATTTCAGCACTATCAGTAGTTTTAAAATTTGGAGAGACTATCAGCCAATGAACATATTCAAAGGTTCATAAGGGGAGCAACTGTAGGCCTGTGCAGACTGCCAGAAATAGTGCACATTAAATTGAGGCACTGCCCTGGCTCAGTGCTAGGGAATCATGGGAACTGTATTTTATTGTGGCACCAGAGCTCTCTGACAGAGAAGGCTCAATGTCCCAGAAAAAAATACAATTCCCATGACTCCCTAGCACTGAGCCAGGGCAGTGCCTCAATTTAATGTGCACTATTTCTGGCAGTCTGCAAAGGCCCTAAATCAACTTTCCCAACGAGGCATGGATTTCCTTCATGGGACCTAAATGTGGTTTTAAATAGATTAACAAAAGGCCTTTACAGACTACCAGAAATAATGCAGCTTCAGACCACTTTAATTGTCCTGGCCCAGTGCTAGGGAATCATGGGAACTGTAGTTTATTGTGGCACCAGAGCTCCTTGACAGAAAAGGCTCAGCATTTCAGAAAAAAATACAATTTCCATGATTCCCTAGCATTGGGCCAGGACAGTTAAAGTGGTCTCAAGCTGCATTATTTCTGGCAGTCTGTGAAGGCCCAAAAGCTCCTTTTGAGCCACTATACATGTCCTCTTTAAAGCATCTGTCATTTAAAGTAAATTTTTTAGTAGCAATTACTTTGGCCAGAAGAATATCAGAATTAGCAACACCTCAATATAGCAACACCTCTGTGCAAATTTGAGGATGACAGGCTGGTTCTTTCAATAGGTCTGTTTTGTCTGCCTAAATGTATTTGAAAATCTGGATTAGAGGAAAATATTTATTTACTGACATTTTGTTCGCAACCAAAACACCAGAAGGAAAAACAGCGGCATACATTAGATTTAAAAAGAGCAGTTAGTATTTATAAAAGAAGAACAGAGGAAATAAGGCAGACTGTAACTTTGTTCATATCATATCATCCTAGAACACTATGGCATAAGGCATCCAAGATAGCATTACGAAGATGGATAAAAGCATGCATTTTGTTGTGCTATGATTTAGAAGGAACGCCAAGACCACAAAATGTGTATCCTCATTTGACAAGGTCAATAGTGACAATAACAGCATATTTTACTTCATCATTCTTGAAGGAGATTTGTGAGGCAGCAGGATGAGCAGAGCCAACCACATTTATAAAACATTATAAGCTAGACACGTTTTAAGTCTACTCAGACAGCATTTGGTCGTATGGTGGTGCTAAAGGAGTGATAGCAGGTTTGACCCACCCAGAAGTAGAGGGCTTGGGCATATCCCAAGGACAGTGGATTGGTCCTCCTGCCATCCCGAGAATGAGAGGCCTGACTTCCATGCCAAAGTTGTTGATAACTAAGGCAGGAAGTCAAGTGCTGGATTTGCCAATGTTCTGCCTTAACCCAGGTCATCCTTTGGAATTGAAGTGGCATTCCTTGGATATCAGAAGAGCAGTAAGACTTTACCTGAAAAGGACTAAATGGTTTAGGAGAACAGAAACTCTCTTTATATCTTTCAATCTGGGGATGTTGAGGCAAATGCATCTAAGCAAATGCTATGTAGATGGTTAAAGGCAGGGGTCCCCACACTTTTTCAGCTGGGGGCCAGTTCGCTGTCCCCCAGATCTTCGCAGGGCTGAAGGGGAAAAAAATGGTGCCTGGAGGTGCGCGCGCATGCGCACTACTCAGGCACCATTTTGGAACACAAAATAACGCCCGAGTAGTGCGCATGCACGCGCAACGCTGGCCGCCATTTTGTGTTCCAAAATGGCCTCCGGAGTTGTGCGCATGTGCCCGGTGTCGTGCGCGCATGTGCCCGGTGTCGTGCGCCATTTTGGAACACATGCGCACTACTCCGGCACCATTTTGTTTTCCAAAATGGTGGCTGGAGTTGTGCTCATACACATATAACGGCAAGTGCCATTTTGTAATACAAAATGGCGCCCCGCGTTGCGCGCACATGTGCACTACTCCGGCGCTGTTTTGTGTTCCAAAATGGTGCCTGGAATCATGTGCATGTGCGCGTGGCGGCGGGTGCCATTTTGGAACACAAAATGGTGGCCCGTGTTGCACGCGGCGGCGGTGGCAGGACCGGCCACGGCCCGGTTGAAAGGCCTCGACGGGCCGGGATTGGCCCGTGGGCCGTAGTTTGGGGACCCGTGGTTAAAGGGATGTGTGTGTGTCTGTCAGTGTCATGATTTGGCAAACATTCCAAGGCTCGTTCTACCAGATCAATGGCAACAACAATATCCTATAGAGTAGCAGTTTCTATAGAGGACATATGTAAGGCTGCAGACTGGAAGGAGCCATCATCTTTTGTGAAGCGCTATAAAGTAGTTAGATTCAGATCTAGTCAAGCTGTCTTTGGGAGGATAGTCCTACAGGTTGTTGTGAATCAGCAGTTTGTTTAGACCAGGGGTAGGCAACCTGTCCCCTTTAAGGGCCGAGGGACTTCAGCTCCCAGAATCCCAGGAGCTATTGGCCAACATGGGACTATTGGCCAACATGGCTGAGGCTTCTGGGAACTGAAGTCCTTCGGCCCTTAAAGGGGAAAGGTTCCCTACCCCTGGTTTAGACCCTCCCTGAGAATTGGTGGCTTGGGTATATACCATGTGTTTTGGATTGCGTCTTCAGCCTCACAGATATTGAGTGGTTGACGCTTACCAAGAATGATCATTCTTGTGATGCTGATGACACAGTCCACGCCTATCCAGGGCCCTAAAAAAGAAAGAAAAAAAAGCTTCAAGTAAGCAATAAAGTTTGGACTGAGGTTGTTGAATCAGTTGCAACAGCTAGAAAACAAAAATTGAGCAGAGAGGATTTGGAAGTGATGATTACAATGGTTAGAATTTTAACATCTTGCCTGAACTGGTTGCCACAAGAGATTAACCCGTGTGTTCTAGATTGTGTCATCTGCCTCACAAGAATGACCTCAGTAAGGGCCTTTGCAGACTGCCAGAAATAGTGCAAATTGAGTCCACTTTAACTGCCCTGACTCAGTGCTAGGGAATCATGGGAATTGAAGTTTATTGTGGCACCAGAGCTCTCTGACAGAAAAGACTCAGTTTCTCAGAAAAAAATATAATTCCCATGATTCCCTTGCACTGAGCCAGGGCAGTTAAAGTGGACTCAATTTGCACTATTTCTAGAAGTCTGCAAAGGCCCTAAGTAACCATTCATTCTGCCCACAGACCCAGGTTGGTACACCTAGCTGCCTGGCAACTGAACAGAGGTCTTATTTGAGAGCAGGCTATTCTGAGAAGTTGGTAAACACATTCTTAACTTTTAGACAAAATTCCACCCTCTGGATATATGAGACCATCTGGAAAGCCTTCCTCAAGTGGTCAGGGAGAATATCAATCTCAGCACACAGAGTAGCATACAGGTCTTAAATCCAGCACCTTACAGTGCCAAATTACAGCCTTGGCATCCATTTCATCTACCAATTTCTTCCCATCCGTAGGTGAAAATATGTTAAGAGGGGCTTTGCTACTAAATCCCCCAGTTGCTCATTGCTTTCCATCTTGGGATCTCCACAATGTACTACAAGACCCCCTTTCTAGACTCTCGCCCTCCCAATTGAGTCACTAAAGATAGTCCCTCTCTTAATTCTGTCTATAAAAATAGTCTTCCTTGTAGCAGTTATCACAGCCACAAGGGTCTCAGAACTAGCTGCTTGTTCTATAGACTCCTTTCATTGCAGATTTTATACACAATGTCTCTCTTCCTTGATCCTGGGCTTCTCTGAAATAAATTCTCTGTTGCTTAACTCAGCCCTCATCAGGTCCAGTCTCTGGAAAAGCAGAAGCATAAACTGGATGTCAGGCAGGGTCTGAAATTGTACATCAAGCACACCATGCCTTTTAGGAGATCAGAGGCACACTTTGTCTTACTTACCTCACTTGGGAAAAAGGTCTCTTTCTCTACTCTTAAGTCAGTGGATCAAAGTGTGCCCTTGGTCTTCCCAGCCCACAGAACATGACAGCACATTATATGAGGTTATTAGCTACATCAGCAGCTTTCTCAACTAATGCTCCCCCAGGGGAAATTTGCTGCAAACTGAATCACTTGTTCCATGTTCACAAAGTCCTACAGGCTAGATAAATTTGCCTAAGCAAGGGCATAGTTTGGCAAAAGGGTACACCACCAGGTCCTGTCAGATAACTATTTTTTCTTACCACTCTGCTCTCACATTCTATTTCTGTTAGGGTAATTCCTGTGCATTGATGGCTCCTTCTCTGCTGGCTGAGAATATTACATTGGAGAACTTACAGTTATGATCCATTCTAGCCAAGGAGGAGCTATCCAGACCCAACCTAGAGCAAGACCATTTTTTCCTTTCTCTTGGGATCTTCTTTTTCTCTTTTTTCTTTTTTCTCAACTTGGAAATGAACTTAGGAGGAGCCAAAGGTCCAACAGCAAATACTTTCTTATAACACATGATCCCTTGCCTCACCTGGGTGGCGACAGGAGTTAACCAACACATAGGTGGCTCTTTGTCCTTGGCTAAAATGAATGTCAATGGTATGTTGTCTAGTGTGCCATTTCCAAAATTCCTTTGGCCAACAAGGACATATCTGTTTTGCACCTGGAAGTAAAATAGTGAGGCAAAACAGCATATTGGGGATCAAGTAGGGCTACTTTATTGAACATGAACAACAGGGAATCTGCAATGGGGCAAATGTGTGGGGAGTCTACTCAAACCTTGGGTCTAATGCCTGTGTTCAAGGACAGACCCCTCCAGGGAAGTCAGGGAAGGAAAATAATTTCCACCCTGTCTTCTGTTCCAGCCATACCTATTCAGGTGGGGAGGGCTATTACCACCAGTTTCCCCACCCTAGGCTTCATAGCTTCACATGGATGCTGATGGGGACTGCATATCATCACCCATCCACAGATTGTACAGCCCTAAAGGCAGGCCTGTAGTATGTCATACTGCAAATGGTGCCTCCGGAAGTCTACCATATCCTTCATTATCCAGAGACGTGCACATCCTTGCCTAACAGTGGCCAAATTAATCTGTTTAATTGACTCCACTAAGATTTAACTCAACCAACTGTCAGGGTCTGTGTAGAGTAAGCAAAAGCCTCCCCCAACTTGGTAGGGGGAGAAAAAATTCTACTTCACTTCCAACAAGACAGCTGGTTAATCATATACAAGAGGGGGTGGTTATAAGGGGAGCCATCAGACAATAAGGCTGGCTTCTTGAGAGCACAGGCTTAAAAAGCTTCACTGCCCACCTCATTCATGTGATTGGGGGGGGGGGGGGGGCTTATAGTCAGAAGCGGCCTTGTCTTGCTTCTAGTCTGACTGTAGATGCTATCCTCTTATCAAGCCCAGTTTGGGTGGATAATAATAATAATAATAGAATAATGTGGGATGTGGTAACAGTATTCTGTTAACTCTAAGATAATGCCCAAGGAAATAATTCCTAGCATTTCCACATAGTACAGTTACTTGCAACACTGTAACACCCAACAACCTTGTATCAAAAGAAAAGATATTTCTTTACCTTTTAATAAAATAATCCATTTCAAAGTTGTGGAAGGATTTTTGTATTCTAAGTAAAGGTAGCTATGTGCATATTTTAAGGCAAAAGTCAGCTACCTGCAGCTCCCAAGTTCTGATGCTATAACTGAGTTCACCTGTTATAAAACAGGTCCAGGAAGAGAGATAGAGGAAAGTCCCCTGTGATTCTCTCCAAGTGGTAGGAATGTAACCTGTGGGGAATGATTGGAGTGATCAGTTCAAGAACAGGAGGAATCTGTACTTTGTAGGGAGGGGTCTAACTTCAGGGTTGTACAGACTGGCCAAAAGGGGTGGAGTGGGAACTGCACACCGCATGCCCCGACTCTACCCCCAAGCTGCCATCATGCCGCACGCCCGGCAGATGGCAGGCAGTGTTGCAGTGCTCTGGCAACACGGCAACTGCATGCTGCACACAAAAAGGAGCAACGAAATGTGCCGCAGCAGCAGCAAGGGCGGTTTTTTTCCATTCCTAAAAGGAGTGGCATTTTTCTACTTCTTTGGGGGATGGAAAAATGCCAGATCAGGGCCATGCCGTGCAGTTGTCAAGGCCCCTGCTCCTTTGGGGCAGTCTGTTTCACCCCTTCATCTCCCAGGAACTAATGAATAGGATTGCAGCTTGATGGGCAGGTATTTTATACAGGACTTGGATTTCAGTGTTGACACCTCTGAAGTAACTCTTTGAATCCTGTGCAAAGCACCAAAAATATTTTTACATGCACGTTGACTTTGGAGAGGACATTCATTCATGATGCTATGCATTTTTTTACAAATGGTTTCAGAGGTATTGCAAAATTACATTTAGGATGTTGTATGTAATTTGGACTGCATGTTTTGAGTTAGACTCATTGCTGCTGCTTCATTCACCACTCAAGGATTTTATTCTTTCCAGGGACTACTTGCTTTGGAAGGAGAGCTCACGCCTATCCTTGTCCAGATGGTGAAAAGTGCTAATATGAATGGTCTACTTGACAGTGATAGTGACTCTCTTAGTAGCTGCCAACATCGTGTGAAAGCACGCCTTAATGAAATACTCCAGAGAGATAGAGACTTCACCTCTGAAGAGTATGAAAAGGTTAGAGCATTCCCTTTGCAAACTGAGGCCTTTTAAAATATAAAGAACTTTTGAAAGTGTTTTAATTAAACAAATTTACAGGGGTTTTTAGAAGAAAATGAACATGCTAACATTGACACAGTGCATTTTTTTAATGTATAGCAATGGTTATGTACCTTGATGTTTGTCTGGAGACAGACCATAGTCTGTGAAAAGGAAAAACAAATATTTATGCCGTGTCTGGTCATGGCTCAAAAAGGTTTATATACAATTTAGTCCAGGAACTGAAAAGTTCACTTGATCTAAGTGCTACGTTTGCCCATGAGCACATGCTGTTGTGCTGCCAGAAGGGTGCTACAGATCACACCACTGGATTTTGGCAGCAAACCAGGATTTTAAAAAACAACAACAACAGGAAATGTTTGTAGAAGTACATTTAATGTAGGCAACTTGGTGGCAGGGAAAGGGGGAAAGTAGAAAGTTCAGTGTGCCCCATCAGCTCTGTGTTGTCCGCTCCTGGAGCCTGAGCAGATGGAGGAGAAAAGCCAGCTTAACTCTGGGGTTTCCCAATTTGCAGGGAAAACCCACTGATTGCACAACCAGGTCCCATAATGGGATGAACACCCACAGGCAGTCCGCACTGCCCCCTTTGTCTAAAAGGACGGACCTGCCAAAATTGTGCATTCTCAGGTACAAGCTGCACTATCCCATTATTTTTTTCTCTTTAACCTCAAAGCATATGTGAACACAAAAGCTAATGGATGCACCACCAGCAGCCACCAGTCACTTCCCTTGTCCCGCCCACCTACCAGCCCATTTGATACTCTGTGCAAATTTCCGTGTGACCGCCCACTTGATCACACAAGCAATCAACCACCTATACGGCCTGTCGGTGCACTCAGTGACACATTCGCACAGCACAAGCATGGAGACACCCTCCCCCCAACACGCCCCTCTCCCCCTTCCCCCATGGCCTCTGTTGGACCTGCCAGATTGCTAATGTTATGATTAAATCCATTGTATCCATGCTGGTTATCATTTTGCTTCATGGGGTGCGCAGTGGTGCAGCTAACCATTCATACGTGATTGATTTACAGGCAGGTGATAAAAAAAAGTATGGTAGCTATGGGGCTGATTCACTTCCCCCATCTTTGCACCAGTGCACAGTCCACACACCGGTGCAATAGTTTGCATTTTCTGGCTTGACATGGAGCAAACTGGGGGTTATTTTGCTCTGGTGTTTAGCCTTGGAGCATAGCTTTATCCTAGATTCCCTCTGTGTTGACTACATGCGTCATTTAAACAGGTAGTTTTCAAAATGGTGTGAAACTACATTTTATTGCTCATACAGACAGCCCCTTAATTAACCAACATAGCTAGTTAGGAGCTTAAAGAATTTCTTCAACTTAGTACACATTATACTTACTTTTAAAATTTTGTAGTTACAAATAAAATAGCAAACATTTCAAAAGAATTGTTAAAAACCTTCTGTGATCTTTAATTGATGTGTGTTTGTCATGTTACTATAGCATTGTGTTTATCTTGTTACTACACTAGGGCTTATTAGAACGCTGGTTTATTTCTTGGTTCCTGTCCTCCTTCCCATTATATGAACATTTATTCAAAAAGGGGATGTGAAATAAGTCATGCTGTGTGGGAAGACAAAAAGCAGCTAATGAGTTACTCTAATCATCACTAGGTAGTGTTTTGCATTGTGTTGAAAGCATTTTGGTTCTACAAACACCCTTTACTTCACAGGAGCTTAAGTAATTTGAACAAGTTTTCCATTTTGATATCTAATAGCATTGTTTTGGTCACTGAGTAACAAAATAGAGTTTAGTATAACTTTTATAGTTGATATATTTCCTTTTGTCTGGTCCTACAGCTTACACCATCTGGCAGCATTTCTCTAATAAAATCAATGCAAATAATAAAAAATCCTATTAAGACGTGTGACAAGGTATATTCCTTGATACAGAGTTTGACATCTCAGATCAGACGAAGGATGGAAGATCCTAAGTTTGCAGGTAAACGAGTATTCTAAGCAGATAATAATGTCACTGCTAGCTTCACAATTAACTGTTTGGACTCACACATACTTTTGGTCATACATATGTGGTGCAGATGTAGAACTTGTCTAGGCAACTAATTTTGCTATAGAATTGGATTGCACTCTTAATCTGGAGACGCACAAGGCTAATATGACAACAAACATATGTCAGACAGTTGTTAGCTAGAGTATGTCTTCAAATTCTCAGGTTGCTTATCCCTTCAACATCTGTTTTGATCTTATTTCAAGCTATTTGATTTGATTAGCCTTTGGTTATTATACCTTCATAATAATTCTTTGTCCACCTAGATATTCAACTTTACCACAGTGAAACATTGGAACTAATGCTGCGTAGATGGGCCAAGCTTGAAAAGGACTTTAAAACAAAGAATGGAAGATATGACATTAGCAAAATTCCAGATATCTATGATTGTATAAAATATGATGTCCAGCATAATATCTCTTTAAAATTAGAGAATACAATGGAACTATACAGACTGTCAAAAGCATTGGCTGATATTGTGATACCACAGGTATTGAACTTCCAACTTCTATAAAATAGTATTCTTATTTCAATGATTCTTATGTCTCCCACAGGTCATACATTTCTGTGGTAAATAATTTAATTAATTTGAGCTCAGTATATGTGGCCCATTAATCAGTTTCTATTAATTGTTAGTATGCCCTGGAAAAA
Source organism: Phrynosoma blainvillii (assembly GCA_026167975.1). Lineage (NCBI taxonomy): Eukaryota > Metazoa > Chordata > Lepidosauria > Squamata > Phrynosomatidae > Phrynosoma > Phrynosoma blainvillii. The sequence goes on from JANUYF010000002.1 coordinate 72,628,910, forward strand.
AAGTTTCTCTTGTTTCCCTTCCTTATTAAACTGGGGATATCTAATAATTACTTACCTGATACATCTCTTGTAGATGTTGGGTGGGATTCAGATTAATAGTGCAGTCCTATGCATAACTACTTAGCCATGAAGTACCATTGGGTTTACTGGGGCTTACTCCCAGTGAAATGGATATAGGATTGCAGTCTAACTTTAGAATCTTGTTGCATTATGCTAGCATAACTAATGCCAGCATAGGCAGTGGCAGTAGGATGAAGAAGGCCACAGGTGCAACAGGCATCAAAGGAATAAAGGCAACAGAGAAGCAGCTGGCACCACTTGTTTGCTTTGCCTTGGCACTGCTGCATGACCATGAAAAAATGCAGTTACTAGTACAATGCACTAGCAAGATTGTGGCCTAAGTTACTTGCATTTTAAATCTCTAAAAATCATCAGCAGGGCAGTTTGATTGTGCCCCCTGGTTAAAACATATTGATTAACTTTGGTTCTAGCCCATTCAAAATAAATAGTGATAAATGGTCCTTGCAACAAAATATTGCATTAGAAAGTGCCTTCTTTCAATGTTCCAGTCACTCTTATCCATTTTCCTTCTCTCCACAGTTTTCTTTTTTCCCCACCTCCTCCTCCTCCTCCTCATTCTAGCAGTAATCTATTAATATTCCATTCCTTGTAAGCATCTTTGGTACTCATTGGGATGTTTTGCTTTCCCCTCCCCTCCATGTTAAGAGTAATAAATAAATTAAACCTTAATTTCATTAGCATTTGAATAGTAGCAAATAAACATAGCAAGTTGTTGAATTGACAGTTTAGCTCGGTTCAGATGAAACTCGGACAACAACCTTAAGGCTTTGTAGCAGACTACAAAAACATGAGGAGAAAAAGCAGATCTAATTACTGTATTCCCTTGAAAACATGGAAATGAAATGAAAAGCAAAATTGGGGGGGGGGGGGGAAATGATTGACCCATGCCATACTTATGAATAAAATAAAAAAGAATTGCACTTCAGAACACTTATTCAGAACAACTGAACTTGAACCGATGTAACATGTTTCCCATAGTGGGCAACCATATGTGCTTTAAGATAAGGAGATGAAGGCAGTATTCTCTTTCTGCTATTGTTCACCCATTACTGGAGTTTAGAGGCATGGTGCTTTTGATCCTAGAAATATATTATAATGTTGAATAATATTAAAACTGGTAGCCATTGATACCCTTATTCTCCATTAATTGTTCTGTTGTTGTTGTTGTTGTTGTTGTTGTTGTTGTGTGACTTCAAGTCGTTTCTGATTTATGGCAACCTGAAACTCATGGGGTTTTCTTGGCATGTTTCTTCAGAGGAGGTTTGCCATTGCCATCCTTTGAGGCTGAGAGAGTGTGACTTGCCCAAGGTCACCCTAGTGGTTTTACATGGCTGAGATGGGATTCGAACCCTGGTTTCCAGAGTCATAGTCCAATGCTCAAACCACTGCGCCATGCTGGCTTCCACCCCTAATGGTCTAACCCCATTTAAATGCACCTGAGTAGTGGACCACCCCTCCTAAACTGAGGGTAGTAAAAAGAAGGGAATGAATGGGGGAAATGGAATCATGCCACTTTGAAAACTAACCAATTAATTTTAATATCAGCCTTTGGAGAATTACGTCCACTTCCTTAGATACATTGATAGATTACAGTTTTCGAATCTCAGGTATATATGTATAGTTTCATACCTGTGAGGTACCATATATATATATATATATATATATATATATATATATATATGCCCTTCATATCAGCATGGCTTCCATTCCAGGCCCACCCACCCCCATGGATGCCAAATACTGCAGGACCTCAAGTCCATTATAGTAAATGATGGTGTGATGTGAGTGCCTGCATGCACCGCCATTGTTGAAAATGGTGTGGTCATCTGCAGATGCTCCAATCCACAGATGGCAAGCCTACTGATACAGAGGGCTGACTGTACTCCATATATTCCTGAGACTTGTATTGTACTCCATCAATGCATCTGATAAAGTGGATTGTAATCCATTAAAACTCACACTAAAGAACACCCGTTAGTCTTAGAGGTGCCAGAAAATTCCTTTTTAAAAATTCCTTCCCTTTTTATACTGAAACAAACTAGTATGGCTATCTCAGTTAACAGCAAACCTGCTTAATTGAGAAGTAACTTTTAGTATTAAGTGCAGTTTATTTTCTGTCCATCAAGGAATATGGTATTACTGAAGCTGAAAAACTTGAGATTGCTAAAGGTTACTGCAATCCGCTGTTGAGGAAAATCCGGTCTGATCTTCAGAGAACACAAGATGATGATACTGTTAATAAGCTTCATCCTTTGTAAGTTCCTTTTTACTTACAGAATTTGGGATTGGTAATTTCTCATTGTAGTTCTGTTTTATATTACAGTAATGAATTTAGTTAAAATCAGTAAAATCATCTTTTAATTTCTTTATTGACATTTATTAAAACATACAAACTTCTTCGAGATAAACTTCCTCCACTCAGAGTTGTGCTATACATACATGTCTTCTTTAGTTCCTTTTTAATCATTTCTTCATTTTACTAAGCAGTAACTATTTAAATAACTATTGTGTATTTATCCATATTACAACAATCAACTTATTAAAAAGACCTCAAAAATCTATGTATCGTTGCTTAGCATCATAATACTTTCATTTCACAAATATATAACATTAATATGTACCATGCATACTTTACAAAGAGCAGCAAACTTATATGTAGAGCTATCACTACTTCACTGGTTCAATATCACAGCATCTCCCCAATTTTCTTTAATAAATGTTCTAATTGCATCCCAACCGTTTTCATCCTTAATTTTATCTTCGAATGTATCTTCGAATGTATCTGTTAGTTCCATTATTTCCATAATATATAATTTGAACATCCATTCTTTTAGATTTGGTATTTTATCTGATTTCCATTTCTGAACATATATTATCCTAGCCACTGTGGTTAAGTGGAATATTTTACCATATTTTATGTCAATTTCATCCTCAAACAAAGAAGCATATATTCTGGTTTTACTGCCAAATCTATTTTTAATCATTTATTTATTGTTTGGGTGATTTGAGACCAGAATCTTTTGGCCTTTTTACATAACCACCAGCAATGGAAATATGTACCTGGAGAGTCACGACATTTCCAACATAGGTTGTCTTTTTTCTTATAATTTTTTTTGCAATCTTTGTTGGTGTGAGAACATCTGAAGAACATCTTGTACCAATTCCCCATACTAAAATCAGTAAATCATGATAGACTGATACTAAGGCCACTTACAAAGTGTTCAGAATGTAGAAATTATAGGTTAAAGCATCTGGGCATAACGTCTGTGGTATGTAAAGCAGTGAAGACATTTTACTGGCTTGTACTGTTCATGCATATAGCCAGCCTCTATAGACCCACATTTTTCTTTGGTCTTTCAGCCCCAGCTTCCTTGTTGTTTTTAAACTAGTGTGAGTGTTTTAAAATGTTTCAGAATGTGTGGGTGTGGAGGGATGGTGGTGTTGCTTGTTTATTTATTTGTTTGTTATGTTTGTTTGTTATTCACGGAAACACGTAAATAACCTGGCAATGCCCCGGGGGAGCTCTTCCCAGGGCAGTTGTGTGATTGCCAGTCAAATGGTGTCAGTGTCCCATCCTCCCCCCTTTACCCCCTCCCTCTTGCTATTATTTTTCTTCCCCCCTCCCCTCCAGTTTTTTGTGCAATTCCAGAGCTGCAGTCTCAACTGAACTTTTAAAAAACTTTTAAAGCTTAAATCACAGCTGCAGACTTCTGGAATTGCATGAAAAAAGGTGAATTAAAAAAAATATCTAAAGGCATGCTGGATAGGACATACGGGAGGGTGGTGGGGTTAAGGGAGAGGGCAGGAAGAGAGCATGATGGGGGCAGCAGCCCCGGTCAATGAGAAAGGTGCAGTGATGGCTGCCTAGAAAGCAGTATGTTCCCATTGTATTGTTACAAGCATGACTGCAGCAAGACAGGGACTGGTGTTATAATGTCCTTAACAGAAAGAAAAGCCTGCTAGAGCCTTTATTCCAGCAACAGTGGAAATGCCCATCTTAGGAGGATGATTTTAAAAGAACCAAAATGCAGGTAGAAGATAAATTTAGAATCCTCAACAGGAGGAGTATATTAAAGAAATGCATTCTTTTGATAGGGCGACTTGATCCTTTCTACTCTATACTAAAAGAGTTAAGATGGCAAGTAGTAGTTTTAGAACATGTCCTCCTTCGTGAGAGGAGAGAACAGAGAGACACAGGCCTTGAAAAGGATGTGGGTGTGAGAAAGAGTTCAGCTTGGAGTTCAGTTCTTTTTCTTTACAACAGAGGACAATCACTTACCGTAACCCTGTCTAAGCTATCCCATCCCTAGTGGACAAGAGAGCAGTGAGAAAAAGTGCAGAAGCAGCTACATGTTCCAACAGTGAGAATGGGAGATAACATTTATTTTACTGTGGCCCAAAGTGGCATATTCAGGTTCAAGTTCAGAGGTACCTTTAGGCAACAATCAGTCTTCAAATCTAACAAGTCATAAAATTACTGATAAACATAATTCAGAAATTTATAATGGATTTTTATGCTGACAATGTGAAGATGCTGTTAACTATACCTTCAAACAGTACATATTATTATTTTATGTTATTAACTGCCCTCAAGTCAGCCTTGACTCTTGGCAACCCTGTGAATAAGACACCTCCATGTCCCCCTGTCCTCTACTGCCCTGCTCAGGTCCTGTAGGCTCATGACTGTGGTTTCATTAATTGAGTCTATCCATCTGGTATGTAGTCTTCCTCTCTTCGGTTATCCTCCACCTTCCCTAGCATTATTTTTTTCCAGTGAGTCATTTTTATCATGATGTAACCGAAGTATGACAACCTTAATTTAGTCATCTTGGCTTCCAGCAGGAGTTGAGGCTTGATCTGTTCTAAGATCCTTGGCACTCTTCTTCAGCACCACATCTCAAATGAGTTGATTTTCTTTCTTTCAGCTTTCTTCACTGCACAGCTCTCACATCCATACATGGTGATGGGAAAAACAATGGCTTAAATGAGCTTGACATTGATGTTCAGCTTCATATCTTTGCATTTTAAGGTCTTGTCTAGTTCTTTCATAGCTGCCCTTCCCAATCCTAGTCCTCTTCTGATTTCTTGGCTGCATTTCTCCTTCTGATCAATGATTTATTTAGTGTATGGGAAATCTTTAATTATTTCAATTTCCTTGTTGTCTGCTTTGAATTCCTGTTGCTCTTCCTTGGTGATTATTTTTGTTTTCTTAATATTCAGTAACAAGCCTGGCTTAGCACTTTTCTCTCAGATGGTTTTTAGTAATTTTTTCAAGTCTTTGATGTTTTCTGCTAGTAGTATGGTATGATCTGTCTATCTTATATTGTTGATATTCCTGCCTCTGATGTTCACTTCTTCTTCTTTTGTGTCCAGACCTGCTCTGCGTATGATATTTTCTGCTCTGCGTATATGTTGAATAGATAGGGTGGTAGAATGCAGCTTTGTCTGACTCCCTTTCCAGTTGAGAACCATTTCCCAGTAGATAAGGGCCCAACATCCTGTAGTTTGGTTTATGATCCTCCCACTCACTCCAGATAGGCAAGAAAAAAAAGACCTTCCAGCGACTGCATGTGGGTGGCTCTAACCTTCTCTATCCTCCCATCTTTCTCCTTCATCTGGCCAAGGAATAGGAATGAATGTAAAGCACATGCTATGCCTGGACAGCCATCCCCATCTACCTAAAGAGGATAGCAGCTTTTGTTCCTCTGATGCCCCATTTGTCTCCATTCATCCCCATTCCACGGGCAAGAAGGCATCAGCCTCCCCTTCTAGCAGGTGGATCAGACCCTGTATTACTACCTGCCATGAGGTCTTGAGGAGGTTACCACTACAAACCTAGCCACCCTCACCAAGAAGCACAGCCACATCAGCACCTCTAGTCATCAAGGGTGTAGAAACCAGCAGTGTGCCCATGTGGAAGTGACCATATACACTTGTTAAGCATTACTAGCTTTACAAGTGTTGTTTACATTTTTCTGGAGCATTTGTCTCATCGGCTGTTGTAGTGACTGACCATCTGGGGTTAGCTCTACCCACTTGAGGTCATCAGAAGGTCTTTCTTTTTCCTGCCTATCTGGAGCAAGTGGATGGAGCAGAACCCAAACTACAAGATGATAGTCCCTTAGCTACTGGAAATGGAATTATTATTATTATTATTATTATTATTATTATTTCTTACCTGCCTCTCCCATGGCTTGAGGTGGGGGACAACAATTTACAAACAATGACATCAGTTAAAACACATATCAGTTTAAAAGGACAAATAAGATGTGCTCATATTAAAACAATCTACATCTAAAATTCTTCATTTAAAATTCACAGATAAGAACTAATGTTCCTTTCGGTATTCTATTCTGATAGTGCCCTGAGTACAGGTTTTGAATTAGGATAATCAAATGCAGTGGTACATTCATTTCTTTAAGATCACTCCATAGTTTTTCATTATGCAGTAAAAGGCTTTACTGTAGTCTATAAAGCACATGCTGATTTTCTTCTGGACTTCCCCAGTGAATTCCATTATCTATAATATGTTTGTGATTCCTAGTACCTCTTCCTTTCCTGAATCCAGCTTGCATCTCTGGAATTTCTTGTTTCATATATGGCAAGAGTGTCCATTGCAACATTTAAGCATGACTTTGCTTGCATGGAAGGTTAATACAGTGGTCTGGTAGTCGCTGCAGTCTTTTGTGTCTCCATTTTTAGAAATGGGAATGAATATTAGTCATTTCCCATCTGTTGGTCATTGTTTTCTTTTCCATATTTGTTGCTAGATTTTAGTTGTTGGCAGCAGTTCTATTGGTATGTCATCTGTACCTGGTGATTTATCCTTCCTAATTTCTTCAAGTGCCCTTTTACTTTACTTTCCAAAACTAGGGGTTCATCTTCATATTGTTCTTCTTCCCAAGTGTTATTCATTCTTCCTTCTCTTTTATATCACTCTTCTGTGTATTGCTTCCATTGTTTTTATTTCATCTTGGTCATGTATTATGTTCCTCTTCTGATCGAATAGCATTCCCATTCTTGGTTTAAATTTCTCTTTAATTTCCTGAATCTTGTGGAAGAGGTGTCTTATTCTCTCTACTTTATTGTTGGCTTCTATTTCTCTTTTATAATTTCCTACAGATAGTAACTTGCCTTGAAAAATTCATCAGTATTGAAGTGTGCATGCATATATGCCCTTCACAAACCTATAAGCACTTCTTTCACTTCCTTCTCCCAGAAGCAGTTCACACATTCTCTCCCTCACATACAGATGTGTGCCAGCACACACACATTCACCAAGCATGCAGGTACATGCTTAACACTTCTCTGATCTACCTTCTAACAAGTCACATCATTTCTCATTAGTGCAGTTCATTAGTCTCCCAGACATTTTTGTTTAATGAGAACATAAAGAGAACATAGATTATGCCTAGGCAAAAATAGTCATAAGCAGCAGAAGAAAATGGCAGAAAGAGTAAAATGTTAAAACTGTTTTATCTTTTCTTTTCTCAACATATCTGTCTGAAAATTGCCAGAAATTTGGTTGTCAGTATACACATACTTGCGCACAGTTAATGAAAGTAAGAAGAAATTTTATTGTGTTTATTGAGATTTTGAATGTTCATGCTTAATAGTGGTAGAAAGCAGTTGATATACTGTGTGTATCTACATTGATTCATTTTCTTACTTTCTTTTTAGATATTCTAGTGGGGTTATGTCTCCTGAACGTCATGTCCGAACCCGTCTGTATTTCACTAGTGAGAGTCATGTCCATTCCTTGCTATCAACTCTTCGCTATGGTTCCTTATGTGATGTAAGTGTTACCTTCTTCAGAATACATCCAGGGGTAGCCGTGTTGGCCATATATCAAATCAAATAACATCAAAAATCCACCAAACAGTGATACCTTTATTGGGACAACCAAAATGCACAATGTGTATGTTGCAAACTTTCGAAGCTCCACTGTCTTCATCATCAGGCAAGGTGTTAAAAACCATGCAGGAGAAAAAAATGAAGATGTTAATCATAGGCCTGCATTTTGCTGTTTTTGTTCTCAGTTCAGATGGTATTGAGGGGTATTCTTGCAGACTATCACCTCCTCCTCCTGGCCATGTGGCTACTGGGAGATTCTCAAAGTCCAGGAAATTTAACATGCAAATGGATGTTAAATTTCCTGAATTTTGAGAATCTCCCAGTAGCCACATGGCCAGAAGGAGGGGGTGTCAGCCTGCAAGATTATCCCTCCATACCATCTGAACTGAGAACAAAAACAGCAAAATGCAGGCCTGTGACTAACATCTTTAGGGGTTTTTTTCTCCTGTATAGTTTTAACACCTTGCCTGGTGAAGAAGCTGGTGGAGCTTCAAAAGGTTGCAACATGTGTATTGTGCATTTTGGTTGGTCCATTAAAGGTATCACTGTTCAGTGGCTTTTTAACGTTATTGGATCTTCTTCAAATTGTTTCAGTTGAAATTTTAGAAACACACAGCATACTAGCATTCTGTAGCAAATTCAAAGTATTACTCAATTGACAGCAAACTTCTTAGTAAATTTGCATTATAGCAAATCTTATGGAACAATATTTTAAGTTAATTCATTGAGGTTTTTAAAGAAGCATGGTTGTTGAGAATTTTATCTCAATTTTATATAATTTGAGTATTTTCTGTGGCTTGACATAGATATCATTACCTTTTTATGGTGTTACTTCATTCTGAAATAAGTGCAGTAGGCTACTGTGAACTATGTCAGATTCATTTCACAACATCTGCCACTTGACCTTTTAGAAACTATGTTTTAATCCGAGGCACAGTCTAATATATTCCTCTGATGCTATCTAATCATGCTGAAGAGAGATGAGCCATTTGTAGAAGGCTGGGTTCTTTTGTTTGTTTGCCAAATAAATCATAGAAATGCAATTGTGGATTTACTAGAATTCAAAGACATAGCCATTTTAATCTACAGAATCAGAGTGCAAAAGGATCTTGTGGCACTTTTGAGACTAAGTGAAACAAAGAATCTGATAGCATGAGCTTTCATACGCTTCAGTCTACTACTTCCTCAGATTCATGGGGATACATGTGGACTTACGAGTAAGTCTACATTCTATAATCCTCCCTCCTAAATTCTAAGTTCTCCTTCCCATGTTCTTAAGTTCATGTAACTGCCTTTGCCATTTTAACCCCCAATTACAGTTGGCCCTCAGTATCCACGGGGGGATCCATTCCGTACCCCACTGCAGATACCAAAATCCGTGGGTGCTCAAGTACCATTGACCCCAGTGGCTGTGTGTGCACCGCAATCCTCCTTCCTTCCTTCCTTCCTCCTTTCTTCCTTCCTTCCTTCCTTCCTTCCTTCTTCTCTCCCCCACTTCCTCCTCGTCCGAGGCTTCTGCCCTAGGCTTGGCTTCAAGGGTGGAGGCTGGAGCCCTGTCAGCTGAGGAGCCAGAGCTGGTGCTGGGGTTTGGGTCTCAGAGCCAGGGTGTAGGGGGGGGCTCTAAGACCCAAGCCCCAGTGCTGGCACTGGCTCCCTCCAGCCAATGGGGCTCCAGCCTCTGCCCCTGAAGTCAATCCCAGGGCAGAAGCCTCAGAGAGGGAGGGAGGGAGAGAGGAGAGGGCTTCAGTCCCATTGTCCCCAGTGGAGGCACGGGTGTGTGTACATGCTGTCATTGGGAACAATGCGGGCTTGCCATCCACAGATGCTCAAATCTGTGGATGGCAAGTTCGTGGATACTGAAGTCCCACTGTACCTTTATTTCTCCTCTTCCCTTTGTTCTTTTTCATTTTGTTACTTTTAGAGTAACAACTCCTTAAGAAGTGGTTCTTAACTGTTGGTCCTCCAGAAACACCAGATAGCATGGCCCATGGTGAGGGATTCTGGGAGTTGAAACCCAAAACATCTGGAGAGGTAAAGGTTGAGAACCCCTACCTTAGGGATTGGAGACCTGAATGTTTAGGTATAGTGATATGTTAGGTAGTAGGTGTTTTTGTACTGTTGTACTGCTGCTACTGTTACTACTGCTGCTGCTTATTTGAATAATACTTTTTAATAATTTAAGAGAATATGAGTTGTATAACCTCAGACTAAACCAATAAATACATTTACTATAGTGCAGTGCTTTTCTGCACATTAACATAAAAGTAAGTGTGTTAATGGGATTTACTCCTAGTTGCTGTATATAGGATTGCATCCTAAGAGTTAAAAGTGTGTTAACGAGATGTATAAATTTAAAAAAGTGGTATCATCCTCCTTATTCTTAAAATGCTAAACATATGATTCTCTTTTGATCTAAGGCGTCAAAAGATGAACAGTGGAAACGAGCTATGGATTATCTCAATGTTGTTAGTGAACTCAATTACATGACTCAGATTGTTATCATGCTATATGAGGATCCAAACAAGGTAAAGAAATAATATATAAAAAGGATGACCATTAATATATACCCAGAAGTCAGCATATCAATATATTACATTAATTGAATTTGAGTTATCTTGTTTGTTTCTATTAGGAGCCTTCTTCAGAGGAACGTTTTCATGTGGAATTACACTTTAGTCCTGGAGCTAAAGGATGTGAAGAAGATAAAAATTTACCATCAGGTTTTGGATATAGACCTGCTTCACGAGAGGTAAATGCTCCTAGAAATGTTTCTTACATACAAGGAACTCAAGTGTGATTTTGTACATCATTCCATAGCAGTTCACTGCCGCATAAGTAATTATACTTTTCCCAGAGTTTAGAAACATTATCTTTTTGGTACTACAGCTCCCAGATTCCACCAGCCAGTACAGCCAATGACCTTGCTGTCCAAGAGAAATTCTAGGAGCTGTAGTCCAGAAAAGTCGTTTTTTCAAGCTCTGGCATGTCTTTATATTTTCCAACAATAACTTCTGGTAGTTTATCAAGATAAATATTTACCTTTTTTAAAGATAATGTTCTTTGGGAAATACTTTTTACACTCTAATAATTTCAAAAATCCTATGTCAGTCTGATATCTAAAGAAACCACTCTTAATAAGTTCATGGAGTGACACTTGATTGCAACAAGACAATGAAGTCTTAGATAGCATTATGAAGTGGGATGTAGAAGTAATACATTTTGATCAAGTGAAACTTATTGTGCCATACTCTTAGGTCTTTTGTTTCTTAGGTTTCATTGAAGGCTAATTTTTATAAACCCGTGCTTGTTAGTTTTCAAAACAACTTCTGATCGATCCCATTGTGTTGAGGTTAACTGCCATGAGCATCTCAAAATAAGGACACAGTTAAAAATGTTAATGATGTTTTCTAGTTGACTGGTGTTATGTGTCAGATGCTTTATTTCTGTTCTTATAGAATGATGGCTCAAAGAAAACCTCCCATAGAAATGACAGTGATGAGGAATTGCATGCCCACAAAAGGGATGAAACAGATCGAGCCATAATGATGTTCAAGCCAATGGTTTCAGATCCAATTCATATACATAGAAAGTCACCACTTCCAAGACCCAGGAAAATTGGTTCAGTGGAAGTAAGTTTTATTATCCTAATGCTTCATCTGTGATAGAAGGAAGCTACCAAAATGCATTATAAAGTATGTAGTAGCAATGCTTCTATGGCTTTAACAATGCTCTGAACACTTTTATAAATTTATAATCATTAATATGTTAGTAAGTTCTAGAGGAGTTTGATTTTTCAAAACTAACCTACATTGCTTGCCTACACAGTCTTACAAGATGTAATGTATAGTAAATGGAATCCTTTTAGATATACAGTATTTCCCTTTGTTGATAATGTTATTTTTTTTATTTATGCCCATTTTTGCCTAATGTAATCATTTGTAGTGATATATGCTGAAACATATATGTATAACAGCAATGTAAAAAGTTGTATGTTTTCACACAAATTATAAATACAGACATTCTTACTTACAGGAATGGAGTAAATCTGAGACAATTAGAGTATTACTTTTCAATTCTAAAGCAAATGAACAGAGTCCTTTGGCCCTTTTCATCATAATCTTCCAGGATACAAACAAATTTACATATAATAGTATGTCACATTGTTAGGTTTTATATCACACCCCTTTCTTATATTTTTCCTCCTCTTGGGGACTGATAAGGCAAGTACTACAATAAGAACAATTCTAGGCCATGTGGGTGGTTTGATATCATTAATGAATTCTATACTGCTTGGCTTTTTTGAGATAGTTTAAAAACTAAGATGGGATTTAAAATGTACTTTAGGTGTGCTCAAATGTTTGCACACATCTGATAGCCTTGACTTCTTTTGAGGTTTTTGCTGAAGCAGAAATCTTGTAATGTATTACCAATTGCATAAAACTTTGTAGAGTTTCAAAAGTTGTTTCCTGTTTCCTATACACAGCCACACATTCCCAAGTTCTAAAAGCCCAAGTTCCCCATTTCTGCTTATGTAGAATTAATAGTGCAGTCATTTGAATGTACAAATTGGCTGAAATGTACTAATAACTGGCTACTGTTATTATTTAAGATGGGAGAAAGCAAAACATTACATAAATACAGTTCTTCAGAGTTTTGAAATCTAGGCTCCCTAGTTTTTACTTTGTGACAAGCAAAGATAAGGTAGACACACAAATAAATGGATGGTGACATGGCTTTGACCACTTGCCATTTGGGCCTTGTCAGCATTTGTTGTATTGTAGCCAGTTATTCCAGCTTTCTCTCTCATCTTGTTTAGCACTTGCTGGCCTTGTGAGGTAGAGTAAGGAAAGACTTCCTTTGGTCTATGCCATGCCATAAAAGGAAATATCAGCAGTGCTTCATGTTTGTCCCTGCCCGTATGTTGCCAGTTCATAGCTAAATGAGGTTATGGCTTTCTTATTTTATGATTATTATTATTTTTACCCTATACTTCCCTCTACAGAAACAAATGTGGTGCATTGATTTGAGAAAGTTTATTGATTTAATGTGTGTATTTCTATAATAATGTAAAATATTTTTATTAGAATCCAGATGCACAAGTCTAGGTCCAATTGCTAGCAGACTTGTTGACTATGGATGCATCTACACTGTAGAAATGTAATTTGATACTACTCTAGCTGCCACTGCTCCATCCCACAGAATCCTGGGATTTGTAGCTTTGTGAGGCACCAGCAAAATCTCTGGCACAGAAGGCTAAAGCCCTTGTAAAACTACAAATTCCAGGATTCCATAAGATTGAGCTACAGTATTTAAAGTGGTGTCACACTGCATTATTTCTACATTGTAGAAGCACCTCAGTGCTATTTATACAGGTGTTAATTATTCAGCTGTTGATTCAGTGAGTGTGCTGTAGTTGGGATTAGCAATTGAATTTTGACCCTACACTGTTCACATAAGATAATACACAAATATTTTTGGGGAAAATTGGTTTTTTTCCCTGCATGTAAAATGCTCATGCAGCATTCTCCATATAGTTTGATATATATATATTTTTTTCCTTCTACATATGAATTCTAGGGTTTGGGGTGGAGTTCATGTCAATAATGACTCTGTTTTATTTTATTGGTCTTATTTAGTCTGAAACTCCCTGCCACTCTGTAACTGGCCCAGTTGAGCCAGCTAAGGGAAACAGCAAGAGGAAAGAGAGTCAAGCCTGTGTGCTCCTCTCCAACCCTTCCCTGCCGCTCTGTAACTGGGGGAGGTGTTATTTGCGAATTTTTCACATTCGTGAGGGTCCTTCGCCCCAACTCCCATGAATATGGAGGGACAACTGTAATTGAGCAGAGGATAGCTGTGATATGCGGCTACAGAAAAAGACTAAATGTTACTGGTGTGTCATACTAGAAGTTTAGATACTTTGTCTTTAAAGAAAAATCTTAGTTAATATCATCCGAATTCAGTTACTTAATATGCAATTGGTTGTTTAGCCTTTGAAGTAGCTAAGCTGCATGAAGAATGAAGAAGAATGCAACAAAGACAGGAAGACAATCTGCATGTGCATAGTAATTTTAATGTAGTTTATTAAAGTATGCTTAGTGAAAGCAGCTGAATACTGTGTTGTGATGTGTAATATTTATTCTGGAAAATGTTAAGCATTGTTGTTTAATACTGGTAGAATTATTTTTAAAAGGTTCCAAAAAAAACCTGTATATATTTTCTTACCATTTGGCTATGAATCTAACGTTGCATGCTTTGCTGTTTTTTTGCCCCCTTTCTCACTTCCAGGAAGAGAGCCCCCTGAGTGTGTCTAGCCCAGAGTGTATTGGTACCTGGCTGCATTACACCAGTGGTGTGGGTACTGGGCGTCGAAGACGCAGATCAGGGGAACAAATCACTTCTTCCCCTGTCTCCCCTAAATCATTGGCTTTCACATCCAGTATTTTTGGCTCATGGCAACAGGTTTTTAAACTTTACTTCATTAAACATTACTATGCATTCCAAGCAGGAACCAAATGTCTTTAAGGACATCTAATCCCTTGTTCTGGATTTTGTTCAAAGTAAATTATTTCACCAGTCATTAACATGCAATTAAAAAACAAAAACACCTTGTTACTTCCAAGAATGCTTGGGGGGGAAAAAAGCAATTGCATGTGTTTTTTGTTTTTGTTTTTGTTTTTACATAATTTCCATTGAATGTATTCAAACGTCTATTTTTTGAATTGGTTTCTTTTCAGCACTGAATAGATGATTATAGTTAGTTCCCTAATGAAAAAGACATCAGCTTTGGCTTAGTTGTCCTTTAAGACTTTTATCCTTTAAAAAAAGAAACAGCACTGAATAATTTGGTGGTAGGTACATTAAAATGGTTCTTTAATACATGGAACAAATGCCTTTTGAAATAATTGGATTGGGGACCAATACTTCTGTTTTGTAGCTGAGCATAGATGATATTTTCAGTGGCTATTAACTGTTCAGGAAACAAAAATCAATAAGTACTAATCATTATTTTCTCTGTTACATTTATGAAAGACAGTACTTCATCCATTGTAATGTATATTATTCTAAATGTAAAGTATTGGGGAGATTCATGAAGTGTATGGTAAGAATTAGAACACTGATTATATTGTTTATATTAAACAGTGGATGATGTTCTGTTACCAGAGACCCTTCCTTCTTTCCAAAAGAATATATCATTTCCATTTCTACTTGGACCTAAAGGCCCCTACCCCAAAAAAACTAGGATATAGAAAAATATTTTTTTCGGTTAAAAAGTGTGAATATCACAAGTGTACTATGATAGAGCCTGTGCATGGATCAGTGACTGTATGGTGACCTCATCGGCCTGTCTATGTTTCCTCTTTTTTTCCTCCCTTTCAATACAGGCGCAGTTTAGGAGTGTTCATTTGGTAAACTAAAATGACACAGTTTTCTGTGTTTTCATATCTTTCTTGGTGTCTGTCCTGTTTTCATCATGAATGCCTGCTTGCACCACTTCATTGCAAGGATCTCATAAGTAAAATGGACTCCCTTCAGCAATACTGCATGTTCTTCCATATTATTTTGATATTTCTACTAACACATCATGTGGCTTATTAATACCTGTCTGTCTTAAAACAGGCTGCTGTTTCGAGCTTAATGGATTCTACCAGCCCACTGGTCTATTTTTTTTGTCCTTATTATCTGTTTCCCATGTCCAGGTCCCACCAGAGAACAATAGTTACTTCCGACCACCAAGAACTATTGTAGAGCAAAAGACAAGCAGCATAGGTATGTATAAGCTTTCTAAAAGGGTTCTTTAAAAATACACCTATAGTAGACCTAGACACAAGGTTTTATGCTGACGACCTTTCAGATCTTTAAAAAGTCACCATTGCTATATAGATGATATGTTATAGGCATGTTATTGGATCACTGAAACAGAATATTGTCATTATTGCCATGACTTTTTTTACCTTGAACTAAATCCACATTTATATTTTGACAAGTTTATAAAGATAGTTTTTAGATACTTTATCTCTAGGTTTGGTACTTTGTGGGCTAGAAAAAGTTGAAGATATGCTCCTGGGAATCATAACATCATTGCTTTCCTTAGTTTCCTTCTCCTCCTCATTTAGAAAGCAAAACAGATGAAAGTTCTTTGCACTACCCCAAATTCCATCAACTACAGCTTTCAGTGCACATGCTTGCTATAGCTTCATTACAGCAAGCAAAACATATTTAATTCAGGTATTGTTTTCTAGTATGTACTGTCAAATGCATAGTCTTTTATTATAATGTATAATATTATTTGACTTGTTGAAAGCAAATTTTACCCACTTTTCATTCAAGAAAACACCTTCCCAGAGTGGTTTTCATGAAATCAGTAACAAAGGTTTGCACTACAGAAATAATCCAGTTTGAGGCTGCTTTAACTGCCCTGGCTCAGTGTTAGGGAATCCTAGGAATTGTAGTTTATTGTGACACCCGAGGTCTGTGACAGAGAAGGCTGAATGTCTCATAAAACTACAGTTCCCAGAATCCCCAAGCATTGAGCCAGGACTGTTACAGCAGTCTTAAACTGGATTATTTCTACAGTGTGTTTTGGACCATACAAAACAATCCTGTCCAGGCTTATATTTAAAATACATAACAGAAAAGGAAACCAGGACAGTTAAGTAAGGGATTAAAAAGAAAAATCAGGCAATAATTCTTAAACCTGTGTTTTTAAAATGACCAGCTCAAGTGCAAATGTTCCCATTTTGGGTGACAGTTACGGAGCATTTTAAATAAACAACAATATTTAATGTCAACTTAAGTTATGATTTTTGACATTTGGCTGCTGAATTCTGCATTCCTTTACTAAGTATCATCTTTAGTTTATATCATCCCCAAACAAAGGGTGCTCTTGATTACTGAATTTTAATTTTCTAACTTTCTTCAATTATTTTTTTTTATTCATTCATTCATTTGATTAAGATATTTCTGTATTGCCTCCCAGCCCATCAAGGCTCCCAAGGCAATGAATTAAAAAAAGCAATTAAAACAGTACAAAGATAAAAACACTTTAAAAACACATTAAATTTCTTTTAAGCAGTTCTAAAATATATTTTTAAACAGTTTAAACAGAACAATTTCAAACATTGAAGGCCATTTGGAAAGTACTGTTTTGGCTGCCTGCCAGAAGCTCAAAGAGATGGAGCCAACCTAACATTTTTGGCAGGGATTTCCATGGTTGGGGTGCTGTTGCAGAGAAAGAGCTATTATGTGTACCTGCCAGTCTAACTTTATGAAATGTTAGGACATACAACAAGGCCTCCTGATGATCTCAAATTTTGGGCAGACTCATATGAAAGGAGGTGGTCTTTCAGATATCCTGGCCCCAAGCCATTTACAGCTTTGTTGGTCAAAACCAGCACTTTGAATTGAGATCAGAAGCACATTGGAAGCCAATGCAGTTCTTGAAATACCATTATTACATTATACTAAATACAGCTTCTGAGCACTTCAAGGGCAACCTCATGTAGAGCACATTACAGTAGTCTAATTATACCAATCTAGTTTTCTATTATGTAATCCATCCCAGGTGAAAACTAATCCATTTGGTGCAACACTGAAGATATTTTTTTAGTTCCTAAGCTTTTTATCCCATCAAGTACTCATTTATATTTGCTGTGTTTCATCAGATGTACTAGTAATGTGTTCTTCACTATTAGTCACTGGTAGTTACAACTTAAATTTTGAATCAGTTGCTTATAGGTAAAAAGCAACTAGTTTCAAGAGGCAAGAACAGGAGAAGTATCTCCCAAAGAAATGCCTTTATAATTTTAAATTAATTGAGAATTGCTCAGAAGATGTACTTAAAGCAGCTCTTTTCTCAGATTTTAAAGTGTAAATCAGAATGTGACATGTACATATACATAATATATATAGTAATAGCAAATACATTTGTATACTGCTTATCAGTGAGCTAAGCATTCCCTAAGCGGTTTACAATGTGTAAGCTAACTGCCCCCAACAAGTTGGGTACTCATTTTAGCAACCTATGGAAGGTCTGAATAGACCTTGGAGCTCCTGGGATTGAACTCACAACCTGCAGTATAGGCATTTAACCACTGCACCACCAGGTTACTATACAATGGTGTATTCCCACAGATAGAATCTGCTTCTCTCAGCAGGAGGGGATGCCCTCTGCAGCCCCTGTGCATCCTCAATACCTGCTTGTGATGACTGGAGAATGCTCCAATGCAAGGGAGAATAGAAGAAAGTATTGAAACTAGCAAATAAAAATAATTTGGGGAAAAAAACATCATGAGGACAACTTTGCATATTTTGCTATAGGCTCATTGTCTAATGCTGTGAAAATGCCATATTTTAGTTAGGCGAATATAAATTTAGATACTTGACACATTTCATGGGATATTTCTAAACAAGCCACAAGGGGAACATGTACAAGAAATTGTTCATCATGTCCCATGAACTTCATTGGAACTTGCATATAGACTGTTGCCCAACTCTGCCATTTTGAGAGTCTGATGTTCATTTATGCAGGTTCAGTTACAAATTATAAAATATTTAATCTTGTCTTTTTTTCCCTCTTTCCTCTCCTTGTGTCTTTCAATATCCCCATCTGGCATGGGTTTTCTTCCCTCCCTTTACAAAGCTAGACAATAAGAAATGAAATTTTAAGGGCTTTCTTTTTGTATGTAATTAGTATAGAGAATTGTAAGCTATAGAAGTACAATAAATCACGGTACTTGAATTCTTCAAGTACCACAGAAACATTACAGGCATATTGTGCATCTGTCCAAGGCAATGCCAGAAGCTGCCTTTCGTGTGGTAAGAGTGATATGCTTGCATGCTGCATGCATCCTCAATGTGAATGGAAGAACACCTGGTTGCTGTATGTATTTTCTCTAACTCCCATCAGGGTCTCACTGTGCGAGCCTGCTTAGCACCTCAGTGCTCGGGGGTTCTTCAAGTGCACCTAACCTACAGGATTATGCTCGTACTCATCGTAAAAAACTGACTTCTTCTGGCTGCATAGATGGTATGTGCACACTTTCACACATGCCCTTACACACACTCACTCACATGCACACATGATACTTTGAAGGAAAAGTCTTAGGTGCATTGACAGTAGAAGCTTAGAATACTGTCCATTAGTAATAACTTCAGGGAATTTGTTTCTCAAAACTTGATTGAGTTGACTGGCATACATATTTTGTTTATCCCTTCTTTATCACCTATCTTATAAATAGAAAGTTTAAGAAATTTTGCCTATACAAAATTATAATATTTAGGGGAAAATATGGCTTCATGTTTAAACCAGTGTATTGGGGCAATTGTTTTCTGAAACTGGATGAAATCATTTTGTGAGAGAAATCTGAGGAGATATATTCATATTTGTAAAGTAATAAAAAGGAATAAATTTAGTGAGTGCAAAAGTGCTAGATTTGGGATTTCAGGTAATCAGTTGATTAGAAATGTTAGCCACAGATTTCCAGTACTACTGCAATGTTTGATAACATTCTTGCAGATTTAAAAAATGTAACTCTTTTCCCAATGTAATTTCCATGATACTAAAGTCTAACCATGTATAACTTGTTTGCCAAAATTACAAACTCACCCTTGCTTTTCTTCCATACACTCCATTGAACATCAAGTAATATCATCAAGCAAAGTTTATTTTAAAATCTGTTTTGGCCTGTGCAATTTTCCCAATCCCTTCTGCATGACACTTAACTCTCACCTCTTCATTTCCCCCCTCTCTGTCCTTTCTTGAAATGTCCCTCTTTTGGTAGCTGTTTTGAATTTCAGGTACCTGTTTTTCTCTTTCTCAGACACCACACGTGGTTCTGCTGTTAAAAGGTTTTCTATCTCATTTGCTCGACACCCAACCAATGGTATGTTTTCCTTTTATTTAAAAAAGAATATTCCCTTGCTTCATCCCTTCCAAAACATGGGGTGTATAGTTTTGTCCACCATCATCCTTCCTACTTTCAACTGATCACATGGCCATATGATCAATTATTAGTTACACTGATGGTTTGAATCCATTTTCCCTTTTAATTTCTTAATCTACCTGTAATTTTTAAAAATTACACATCCAAATCTTTTTTTTGGTAAAAGATGGATAATTAAATAAATTACACATTTAATTATACACATTCTAATTACTCAAATAGTGCTATGACTAATACATGTTTTAAACCCTTTATAATCATAAAATAATTCCTAATGTTTGCTCAGTAAGACTCTTTGCCTTCCTACTATGTTGGATAATTTCGCCATCAAGCTTTGGAACTAAGTATTAGAACTACCTTGCCAAAGCAGGACAAAGGTCCACCTATGCAAACATTCAGTTTTCAGCAGCAACCATCTGGTGATGTTGACAAATACATAACTAAGAAGTGAAAGTAGTGGATGCTCCTCTGTTTATTTATTTTATTTTTTGGGGGGGTATGTGGTTTTTTTTTTGTAGACTTTTAAGATGAATGAATATAATAACCTGCTGAAGCCATTCATAAATAAACAGTGATAGAATGATACTTAGTCTTAATTTATTTTTCTGTATCTTCAATCAATTATGAATGTCTTCAGCATGGTACTATATTTCTTTGCCTTAAATGTAGCTTCTCAAGCTGCCTTTCTGTCTCTAGCAACTGGAATCAAAAGGTATACTCTCTTGGGGACCCATTCCTCTTTTAATTTTATTTATTAATTAAAATATTTATGAGCTACTTTCTGCACACTTCAGAATAATGGACAGTTTAATACATTAACACAGTGAAATCCTTTCCCCCTTGTCAAAACAAAATATTCTTTAAAACATTATGTTGAACCACTAACAATTGTTAATAAGCCTATCTTCTTTTAGTTTAGTCATCATTTATAATTATTATGTGCATTGTTGTCTTTGTTGAAGTGGCACTAAAGTTAAAATAAAAGTTAACTGGGGAAAACATGGAAATTTCTGTCAGTAAGCAAGTAGAGAGTGACCTTATTGAAATCTTTCTCCCTTTATGACATTCTTTATTTAGTGAGTTACCTGCTTTTAGATTTTAATAATAATAATAATAAAATTTATTTATATCCCGCCCTTTGGGGACCCAATCAGGGCGGCTTACAACAATAAAACCATACAATTTTTCTACTGAAGTTTCCAGATATCAGGAAGCATGTTCTTCCTGTCACATATAAAATACTTTACAAAATTTTTGCTAGTTTCTTTCACCATAGGAACTGAGTTGACTACTCCTCCGGCATATGTGAAACAATAGTACTGGCCACTGTTTCTTTTTCCATATACAAAAAGTTTCAGATACAATGCAGTAATAGAGGGCTCAAGCAGACAAACAGCTGGGCATGGCCTTTGGCCGCTGCAGCCGCAAGCAAGTTCCGATGGATGTGGGACCAGATGCTGTGGTCCCAAGACTGGCCACTGCTGCGGTCCAGAATGGACTGCCAGCAAGGAGTGATTTCCCCCCCTCCTTTTGCAACCGGGTTTGGGCTGCATTAGTTGGCCTCAGTGCAGCTTCCAGCTAATCCGGGGGTATGCGTCATCTGCACGCCACACCTCCAGATTGGCCCAAAGGCAGCACTTTTTGCCTGTCTGTTTTGGGCCAGAGTTTAAAAGTGACGTGATGTGATCTCTCACTGAAACTGGACACGCATATCTATCCCCGGTGATTCATGTGCTGCATAGAAGGCCAATTATAATAAAGCAATAGCTTACTTCAGTTCTGAGGAATCTATTAATCCTATGCCCATTAGTAAAAGGTGACATTGAAAATAAGAACTGTGGATATTTATTCTGAAATAGGCGTATAAAGAAAGTTTAGCAAATTAATGGAAAACAGTTGAAAGCTGAAAGTTGGGTTTTGAGCCCTAAATGTTATATATTTATACAATTAAGAGAAATCCACTCAGGTGACTCTTATCTAAACTTAATATGTTTAATATTCTTTTATTACAGCTCTTTTTATACATTCATACAGATTCATCTGATCAATTTAATATATTTTCAAACTTATTTCACAGTTGATTGCATGCTTTGAATCTAAATATGCTCCCTGGTATACGTGGGAGTATCTCTACCAGCCTTGTCAGATTTCTTCTTCACAATTTCATTGAGGCCTCCCCTTTTCTTTGATTTCTGTAACTTTTGCAGCTTCTAACCCATTTCAGTCTTGCCCCTTCTTTCATCTTGAGTTCAAGGAACATGGTGAAATCATTATCTACTGACAGTGCTTTACCTTATTTTTTGGGCCTCTGTGCAGACCATCCAGACCTCTTTAGGTGCTGGTCCGTTTCCTCTGAGGAATTTCTAGGCTCCAGTGGTATGTTTTTATAGCTTTCAAATGTGAGACGGCAGGGTGGCTTTCTAAATTGCTGCGCTAACCCTTTCATTGTCTTGCATTTTGAAGGAAAGTGATATGCTGCAATATGTCAGCTTACAATGGCAGATCAAATATTTGCTGTGCAGCATGTGTGTGCTTCAGAAGACATAATGCAAATGAACAGGTTTTACATTTTTTGTTTGTTTGTTTGTTTCTTTAGTCGAGGAGGAATGGCCTCTTAGCAAAAGTCTCAGAGCATTTCTTCAATGCTTGATAACCCAGTAATGAAGCTACTGAAAGATGTGTACATAAGTGGCCTGCTGTGTTTATTGCTGAGGTAGACAGAAATAAAACTAGAAATAAAAATATTAATTATAATTTTAAGCTTCCATTTTAACTTTTTTAAAGTATCTTTACTGCTAGTTTAAACATTCTTAGACAAGCAGACGAAATAGAAAAAGCACTTGAAAAAAGAAAAGAAAATGCTACTAAATGCCTTCCTGGAATCTTACAGATACTTGCTTATACACTTTTGTGGATTTTTCTACCATTCAGGGAAAGCTGCAGTTCTTGTGGAATTTACTGTAATGCAAAGAAAGGGTTTGCGCTTGCCTGCATGTGTAGCACTGCATTTTTAAAAGAGTTATTACCATGTATTATATACTAAGTTGGACCATACACAGATGCTTAGCTTGTATACACAGTATCAGACATTTCCTCAACAAATGTTATTTTGTATATGCAATTTCATAGTATTCTTTCTTTGTAAATTTAAGGAGATAAAAGTGACATCAAATGACTGAGATATTAGAATCGTTAAGGATAAAATATGGGACTTAACTTTATATTGTATATTTAAATGTGCCTAGAACTGAAAATATGAATACATCCTGAGTAACAATACTATCTCATAATATTTTCTTATTAAAATAAATGTGTGGTTTTTTTGGGGGGGGATTTAGCCATCTTTTTAAAAAGGAGCTTGTTTCAGAATTGTAAAACTGAACCTTTATATGGACTCCTGTGTGTGTGTGGGTGTATATAGCAATTGGTATCAATTTTCATAAAGTGCTTTGCTGAATCTGTATATGCATATTAGGTTTTTTAAATTAACATTAATAAAGTTATGCATGGTTGGTTATGAAATATCTGTATGCCTGCACTTAACACTGCCTAACATGGGACTTTATATTTATTTGTGATTTGACAGTAACTGTTATAAAAATAATGAGGTTGAGTGTCAATTATATAATAGAAACATTTATTATTTTGTAGTTTGAAGGGAAATGAAAGAGCTTTCCTTGCAGAAAACTGTAGTTTAAAATCTTTCATAGTCACTTTCCCATTTGCAGCAGAAGATTCTTTTCCAGTATTATAGAAATAACATGGGGATATTATTGAATGCTGAACAACTGATCCTTCCATTGTATCACCATGCCACTCTGAATACACCCACTTTTATCTCATTTTGGAAACTAAGGAGGGTAGTGTTTGGTTGGTTCTTGCATGGGAGACCACCCAAGAACACCAGGGATCTTCAAGGAGGGCCAAAATTATTCCTGTCTGAAAAACCCTGGGGAGCAGTGTCTGCCAGTGGACTAGATGGACCCAGGGTTTGATCTGATACAGGGCAACTTCCAGTGTTCCTGTCAATTGTGTCTTATATTAAAGTTAAAAATCAAAGGCAAGAGGTAGAAAGGTTTCATATAAATGTATAGTGGACCAATAGAACTATGTCTATGTAAATGGCTGTCAAATAATTCTGCTTTAGTACTTCTTAGACTCATTTAAATATGCATGTTTTTGTGTTATGCATATGCAGAACCATGAATTTAGTATATCGTAAGTTCTGACTTCCTTTAAGCCTCCTTCATATTGTAGTGGGCCAGCTGCATTGGCAGTTTAACGAGCCACAGATTTAACCTCCTGCTGATTACTACACCCTACATTATTCAGTGGTAGTCTGTGCACATGGACACATGAAGATCACTGCCCATTGAATAATATAGTGTATAACCATCCACTTTTTTTTCCCATCCATGGCAGGGGCAGAACCGAACCCTGTGGGTGGAAAGGTTCCACTATACTGTAGTATCCAAAGTGGTGACTAAAGTATTATAGTATGTTTGCATGTATCTATATTTAAATTTTACTTGAGTAGGAAAGTCGTGTATGGGAATTGTTGGCCCCCTCTTTCTCACTGCAGATCCATACGTGTCATGTGTCTACCCCTAAAAACTGTCTCAAGAATGTCAACAAAATTTTTAGAGTGGCTCCCAATTCATTGGTTCCTGAATTACAATCAGGAGCAGAAATCAAGACCCCTACTGTGGTCAAAGCGCTTTGGAACACATGACACGCACAGGTCTGTTTATATTCTGGGTTTTATACTTGTACAATGTAGATCATACTGTCACCAGTATAATGGCTCAGTTTCTTCTTTTTACATTGGAAATCTGTGGTATATTTTCTTCTTTTTCAGGCTTTGAATTGTATTCCATGGTGCCTTCAATCTGTCCTCTAGAAACCCTCCATAACTCCTTGTCATTAAAGCAGGTGGATGAATTTCTGGCCTCCATTACTGCCTATTCATCATGTGAAAATCTCCGACAGACATCTGCAGTTTCTCTTCGTAATTACCCTTCATGTTTTCTATTTTTCAAAGTGCAAAACATTATCAGACATAGGCATTCCATTAAAATTCCAGGATTAGTGTAAGAATGGTATAAGAAAGATACCAGATTTGGATAAGTGTCTCCTGATTTCACCTAAAAACTGGCAAATTGCCATACCTCCCACACTGCAGCTGCCTTAAAGTGTAAGAAGATGCAATTTAACTTTAGTTAGTCACATAGTATGATTACAACACAATTGTCTATCTTGTGTAGAATATCTTTTTAGTAAGAAAGGACGCCTGCATTGCCAGATATGACATAAGTCCCCCAAAAAGGACACATCCAATTAACTTTTATCCCACAGAAGCACACACACACATCAAAGCTCTAATTTCAGTTACTTTTAAAATCTAGGATAGCTTCATAAGCAGTTGTAGAGGTGGGGAGATGCTTTTGGGTGGGGGTGGAGAGAGTGAGTGAGTGAAGATTTTGCTTAACACAAAGATTCTCCCAAGTACCTAAAGCATCATATTGGAATTTTGCCATCTACAACCAGTTTAGTCTATTTAGAACAGTGTGTGAAGTAGTAGAAGATGACTTCCCTGCCCACTCTTTCCCATAGTAATTCACAGAACTCTTGAAAAGTTCTACACAGAAAATCGGGGACAGTTGAATGGTGTGGTTTGTGATTAATGCTGTGGGGGGGAGGGATCAAGGGGAGGCACCTCACACTTACTATGCCATTCATGCTGTCCTGGTGGTGCAGTGGTTAAATGTTGGTACTGCAGCCACTCACTCAGTCGTAAGGTTGTGAGTTCGATACCAGCCATGGGTCCAGGGTTGACTCAGCCTGGCATCCTTCCAAGGTCCCTAAACTGAGTACCCAGCTTGTTGGGAGCAATTAGCTTACACATTGTAAACCACTTAGGGAGTGCTTAATTCACTGATAAGCGATATAGAAATGTACTTGCTATTGCTATTGCTTTATATTAATGTGTACCAGTGCCTCCAAAACTAATGTTAATAGCAATATGCCAAAATGATGCAGACTTTGCTGAAATTTTATATAATCTCTGCTCTTTCTGCATTAGTAATAAGTAATTGGTTGATGGAAATTAAGATAAAACAAGTTTCTATTTTTAAAAAAAATCCCTATATATTTTAGGTTCTCCATCACTTTTTGATGCCATGTCATCAAGAAAGCAATCTTTAAACACATATACTCCTGCTAAAATCCAGCCAACACCAGTGGAAGACTTTTTTTGTCGGCGAAGTGTGGAAAAAAGTCCTTCATGTAAGTAATGTTTAGAAAAGCAAGACTAGTGCAAATATTTTAAAATCAGTAAAACTTTACTAAGATATATGTGAATTTATCTCTATTATATTTCTTTAAGCTTTAAAATGTGTGAAACTGTTTTTTTATTGTTAGATGTTATTGTTCCTGATTTCATTTCCCGATTTTATCTTTCTGAATTATGCCACAAATTGAATAAGACACGGGGGGGGGGGGGGGGGGGGGACACACAATATCCATAGTATTTTTTGTCTTTCCAATAACATGAACAGGTTGGTAATCACTGACCTATGTTCTAATTGGCACTCCATCAGTTGCTGAAGTCTGAGAATATAGAAGCATATTTGGTTCCTTTCATCCCTCTACATATGCGCTTGATCCTTGCCCATTTTGGCTAATTATAGTCAGGAGATCTGGCCTGAGAAATAGTGGGATGACCAGTACCTCCATCAGGAATGGCTGACTACCATTCTTTTTAAAGAGGCAATGATCCACCCACTACTGAAGAAACGAGGGCTGTATTCCAAGGACTTTAGATTTAGACCAGTGGCCATTCAGGAGATGGTTGGAAGAACAATCCACTACTAATGGGTTTCCTCATGCCAACCAGGTCTGCAGGAGTCAACATTCTTTTTCAGTTGCCGTCCGTTGAACTCCTGCCCTCCTCAGTCAGTTTATTTTATCCTGCATAACTGAATGGTCACATTTGCCTCCTCAACAAAAGCCTTTAATGTTTAGATAGGGAGACAGGATAAAAATAATGGATAACAATAGAGAACAAGAGGATACAGAAAAAGGAAAGAACGAGATAGAAAAAAGAAATAAAATCAACATTTACATAAGAAAAGTAAAGAATCGTCCAAAAGTCAAGGAACAGCTAAAATAGCTTCTTGGATAGTTACCAATATGCGAGCCTCAATAGCCCAGTGAGAGCGAGTTAGAAGAAATATGCCCGCTAGCAAGCCAGAGAGCTTCTGCGGAAAAGTGTAATAAAAATAACTGCTAAATCGCCAGGAAGAGGTACAGAGGTTAAGAAGAAAGATAAGGACCATCTTACCTCTAAAGGGCTGCAAAAATCATCCTCTATTCCCAGTAAAAAAAAAGGGGAATTGGACCCAAAGTTACAAATGATCGCCATCTTGCTGATCACAGTTCTACTCAGAAGGGAGGGGCTGCCTCACCTGAGTGCCTCCTCCAGCACATGCGCAGTAGATATTACAACAGAAACAGCCATTTCCAAGCACACAGGCACAGGAGAAATTGTTGCCTTACTAGTAATAACCTCATGTGACCCAATAGGTTGGGGACCTCAACAGGACAAGCCTCCCCATGCACAGGTTCCACTTCTCTGTTAGTGCAAGATGAAGTGTCTGACAGAGAGGAAGTCTGGTTCCAGATGTCTGAGTATTTTCTTCAGGCAAAGGTAACAAAAAATAGTTTATGCACATTTTTTAAAAAGTATGATATGCCACAATTGACAAGACAGGACATAGAAATGGAGAATGATGAGGTAAAACCTCAGGAAATCCATGATACGTACATCTTTAACAATGTCTATAGGGAAAATAATAAACAAAGAATTACAATCTATTATAGCAAGTCACCAACAGCAAAATAATTTTTCACAGCTACCTAGAGTAAAAACAATACATAAAAGACAAAGAAATTAATTCTCAAGATAATATGATTGAAGAGTTATTGTATAATTCTAATATATTTATATAGGCTCAAGGAAAGCAACACATAAGGAAACTTAAGATAGAGAAAATCAAAGGAAGTTCAGAATGAAATACCATGTAAACACATTTAAAAAATCTAAACATTTACATAAAGCAAACATTGGCTTAGCCCAGGATTCAGATCAGGAGGACATAGTAAGTAACATAGATGAGGATATGACTGAATCCTCAGATCAGAATGATGACAAGGAACTTGATTCAGATAGACCAGCCTTTCCCCTTTAAGGGCCGAGGGACTTCAGCTCCCAGAATCTCAGGAGCTATTGGCCAACATGGGACTATTGGCCAACATGGCTGAGGCTTCTGGGAGCTGAAGTCCCTCGGCCCTTAAAGGGGAAAGGTTGCCTACCCCTGAGATAGACTTTACAACAATACACAATTTAGACATTTACTTAGGAGAGTTATGAGGACTCTAAGATTAGGGTTGGATTCACAGGATAAAGAGGATGACAGGTCTGAAAAATTAGCTCCAGTAATCAGTAAGAAACAACCACAACGTACAGATATGACATTGCCAGAATTATTTAAAGACTTAGAGGCGTTGCAGACTGGCCTAAAGGGCTGGCCTGGGAGTGGAGTTGGGGCGGGGTAGCCGCACGCCGGCCGCCCCAACCCCACCCCAACGCTGTCCTGACGGCGCACACCCATTAGCACAGCGCGCGGCATCATGACGCCCTCCCAGCGCAGCGTGCAGACATGCTGTGCCGAAAGGGTGTGGAAGAGCTGCGGCGCCGGCTCTTAGGGTTTGCCGCGGCCCTGATCCGCTGCTAGCAGGGGTGGCCCAGAGCCGCCCGTCTGCATAGCCCCTTAGTTTAAATGGAATGGGGAGCACGAAGCTTACAAGGATTAACAAGCAAATTATATTCCTTTGCTAAATACAGTACTGATTTTTTAACAACACCATTGGTTGATGCCCAAATAGCTGCTTTGGTGTCAGGGGCAATAGTCCCAAATGAAGGGAACACTATGTTGAAAGAATCGGATGATAATGCTTTGAGAAAAGCGCATGATCACAATAGCAAAGATAGAAGAAGTACTTTTGAAAACACCAGAATACATACAGATTACTATGGATGCAAGCCTTTTGGGTTGGGAGGCCCATCTAGAAAATGTAACAGCACAAGGAAAATGGATATTAAAGGACAAAAAAACCCAGTACCAATTACTTCGAATTGAAAGCAGTCTGGTTAGCCCTGCTTTCATTCAGGAGACATATTCAAGGTCTTCATGTATAAATCAGAATGGACAACATGACAGTAAGAGTGTATATAATGAAACAAGGAGGTCTTCATTCCAGTGCTTTGGTGATGGAATCAAACATGCTGTTCAGTTGGGCAGAAAGACACCTGAGATCACTGACAGCAGTTTATTTGAAGGGAGCATGTAATATAAGGGCAAACTACTTCAGCTGAAACAAATTACATCAGGCCGAATGGGAACTGCATCAGGAAGTATTTCTAAAACTTCAAGAGGAGTGGGGTCCATTCACAGTGGACCTCTTTGCAATAGCAAAGAATGGGAAATTGCAATGGTACTACTCCATAGATGGAAGCAATACAGCAGAAGCGAACAATGTGTTGATGATCTAGACCAGGGGTAGGCAACCTTTCCCCTTTAAGGGCCGAGGGACTTCAGCTCCCAGAATCCCAGGAGCTATTGGCCAACATGGGACTATTGGTTAACATGGCTGAGGCTTCTGGGAGCTGAAGTCCCTCGGCCCTTAAAGGGGAAAGGTTGCCTACCCCTGCCTTACAAAGTCACTTCCCTAGTAGCCATAACTTCAGCAGGTGAATATCGGAATTGTCAGCTTTGTCTCTAAATTCTAATTATTGTAGGATAGTAAAGGACGGAGTGGTATTAACGTTAAATCCAATGTTTATATCAAAATGCCCAAACAGTTATATGATACCAGAGGTTTTGTATCTTCCTACTTTTTGTCCTAACCCAAGACATCCAGAGGTGGCATATAGTGGATGTGAGAAGTGCCATAAAGGCATATATAAAAAGAACAAAATCCTTTAGAAAAAAAGAGTCATTATTTGTTTCTTATAATCCATGAAATATTGTTCATAAAGCATCAAAAACGATTATAGGAAGACGAATAAAAGCGTACAGCTTTCTATGTTACGACTGGCAAAAGAAATCAAGGCCAGGACCAGTTTGGCTGCAGTCAACAAGATCTATGACCACTACATCAGTATATTCAGTGGCAGGATCACTACCAGAAATATGTAACTATGTGGGGTGGAAAGAGCCATCAACATTTATTCTGCAAGACAAAGTTGATAAATATCATTCTGCAAAAGCAATGTTTGGCAGAACTGTTCTACAGTCTGTCTTGTCAAAAGATTAATCCCACCCATGAAGAAAGGGCTTGGGTATATCCCATTAGTAGTGGATTGTTCCTCCGGTCATCTTGTGAGTAACAGATTGGACTTACCATGAAGATTCATTCAGAGATAGCTGGAGAACCAATCCACACCTGCCCTTAAAAACAAACAAATAAATAAATAATAGATATATAGGACATTAGGATCGGTAAGGCTTTATAAATAAACTGACTGAGGAGGGCAGGAGTTCAAGGGATGGCAACTGAAAAATAATATTGACTTCTGGAGACCTAGTTGGCATGAGGAAACCCATTAGTAGTGGATTGGTTCACCGGCCATCTCTGAATGAATCTTCACAGTAAGTCCAATCTATCAGCCTCCATTTTGGGCAAGGTGATTAAATCAACATCTTCTGGATGATTTTGATTATCTGCGTCTACTTAGTTTAGGGTTTGTTGTGGAAACTTCCTTGGTCCACCTATCAGATTACCTCTTCAGTGTGTCCCTGAGATTTCTCCTGGAATCTCAGCAGCTGTCAGTGCTATCAGTCTTAGTGTTCTTTTGTGAAGGCTGTCTGAATTGGGATTTGGAGCCAGTGGTTCCCTTTCTGTTTGGATAGCCAAAGTTAGTGAGGATTCTCTTATTCTGCCCCATGGATACTTAGTTCTGTGTCACTGAGAGATGGCTTCTGTTCTTCTAGCTTTGTAATATTTACATGAAACCACAGGGGAGATGTGGTCTGAGGTTATAACAGTAATGCACAAGATCCTCAGCTCCGTCTCTCTTTCAATACAAGCAGAAAAGATAGTGGCTATCATGAACAGGTGTTTCAGTTTGATAATGTGCTGAATGAGAGCAAATAAACTAGATTCATTTCTGGCAAGCTGAGGGTGCTATTAGTCTCTGATTCATCTGCCCAGATAATTGTATTCAACCTGCCTAGAGAGGAGTGTGCTACCTTGGACAGAGCACATTTGGAGTAGGGAGTATCATCAGTCCAGTTTACTTACTTAAAGCCCGAGTAACAAGGATGATAGAACACCAGGGCCTTCTCACTGATACTAGCCATTTTGAATACATATGCTGCATCAACTGGATTCATTATCAGTATGTCCATAGGTCCAAAGCATTAGTGTTAACTTTCAAAGCCTCAAATGGGTAAGAATTAGCCTGTTCCCATATATAGTCATCTATCTGTATGTATCCACGTATTCTTTATCCACAGATTCAACTGTCCACACCTTGAAAATATACATATATTCCACAAAGCAAACCTTGATTTTGCCATTTTATAAAAAGACATCATTTTACTATGCCACTGTATTTAATGGAATGTGAGTGTCCTTGGACTTAGGTTATCTATTATGAATACCAAGGACCCACTGTACCTGATTATTAAGACATCTTCAGGAGGTGTTTTCTTGAAATTTACATAAATATTGGGTTAAGAGCAGGGGTAGGCAACCTTTCCCCTTTAAGGGCCGAGAGACTTCAGCTCCCAGAATCCCAGGAGCTATTGGCCAATATGGGACTATTGGCCAACATGGCTGAGGCTTCTGGGAGCTGAAGTCTCTTGGCCCTTAAAGGGGAAAGGTTGCCTACCCCTGCCTTAGAGTGTAACTTGGTGCTGTCTGCACTCACACTCCTATGGCAAACAAGCTCAAACTGCATCTGCAAAGGGCCATTCTTTTACTTCTGGCCTGTCCATGGACCAGTAGTATTGTAGCCTGCATTGGACATACCCGTAGCCATGACTGTTGTGCACCTGTAGTTCAGAACCTTGCATTTGATACATGTTTTGAAACTGCTGGACATCCTTGGTACTTGAATGCCGTTTCTGAAAAGGCAAAGGAAATATTTGAAAGAACGAGAGGTCACTCCAAGCCTGGTCGTACTGCATATTTCAGAAGTGTGCTGTATTGGAAATGGCACAGTCATATACAGGTACTGAAAGAACTTGTGTTCCTTTAGTACTTCTCACCAGTGGAAGTTAATTGTCATCATGTTGACTTTCAGTGTAAGCTTTTTTCAGTCCTTTCCTTCACAGACATAAGGCTAGGCAGTGTTCCAGTGAGGTGTAACAGCATTATTTTGGTGTGTCTGCTGATGTTCTGTAGGGCTTTCTGCACCATAACTCTTGATGTTTATTGTTATTTTTAATTAAGTATATTGTTTTTGTCAATATTTCATTAAAAACAGGCCATGTCAACACATTTCAGATACAGTAATTCCGGAGATGTTAATGAACCAAAAATATACCCAGGCTCAACTTTATAAACAGTTCTTGTGAATAATGTGTTAATTGGCACTGTGAGCAGTTTTAAGGGAATTAGATGCCATAGATAAAGTGATACCAATATTTAGATTGGAATGTTGGGGCAGGTGTTTGGTTTGTTTAAAAATCTATCTGTGATCCAGAGTGCAAATCCCAAACTTTTAAGGGTGATCAGAGGGGATCAATAAAGGTTAACAAAAACCACCCTGATCTTACATGATAGGGAGGGATGTAGATGTAAATGATTGAAAACAGTTTACTCATAACTTCAGTGAATGTAGCTTTCATCTTTTGCAACTCCAATCTGCTTGGAAAAGATCACAGTATTTTGCATGATGCAGCCAAGGTTAAGGACTCTTAGATTTACTCATTTTGGTTGGACAGAGAAGTGTGAGTTTAATTGTCATCCACAAAAATCAAATCTTGATTTTGGCTTGAATCACATTTCTTGCCACTTTTATATCGCTTTAGAAACATTGTTATTCTGTTTGTGTGCAGGCTCCAGTGGTCCTTCAACATCTGATGTCTGATTACATTATAAAAAGCCAAAATAATGATTGAAAAATATTAGTGAAATGTTTGTGGTTGAACTCTTCCTTGGATGAAATGAAACAATTCAAACACACTGGAAGGAGCTGCCATTGCCATCTTTTGTGATGTACATTTCTTGAAAAAAAAAATAAGTTAGCTTTCAAAAGCTACGCATTTTTGTCTGTAAGAATATGTTTCTTTGTATATAATGATTGCTGCAATGCATATATTGTATATAGTCAGGTTAAGGTGATGTCTTTGTTTCTAAAATATGAAAAGCAAGCAAGTTTACACCCATAG
Source organism: Phrynosoma blainvillii (assembly GCA_026167975.1). Taxonomy (NCBI): domain Eukaryota; kingdom Metazoa; phylum Chordata; class Lepidosauria; order Squamata; family Phrynosomatidae; genus Phrynosoma; species Phrynosoma blainvillii. The sequence continues at coordinate 72,662,247 of JANUYF010000002.1, forward strand.
TTTAAAGTTTTATCTTGAATGGACAAGCTGCACAAAACATTTGCAATCTTTCTTGTTGTATAAATGCGCAAAAAGCAAAACCAAAGCAGCCTAACATAAATGCGCACAAAGCAAAACCAAAGCAGCCTAACATATTGGTTTGTGTTGCAGAAGCAGCAGACAAAGGTACATGGGAAAAGCCACAGCTTCCTTTTGGGCCTGCAAAAGGCCTTCAGTGGTCAGGACAAGAGAACATTTTTCATCACTGAGCCCTATCGATATGGCTCTTGTTAACAGTTACATTATTAAATGCCAATTCCTAATAAACAGAGTGATTGAAGTAATAATCAGATTATTTTGAGCCAGTTTAATATTGAGACAATAACTGTAACATTATAAAAGGTTTGTGTGTAAGACTCTGAATTCTTTGTTCATAGTGATCCTTAACAGAGGCTGGCTCATTTGTGGCAAACACCACCAAACAGTAGAGTATTCAGGCTACCTTTAACTGGTGGTAGAGCAATCAAAGACCAATGAAGTAGGAAACATTTTTTTTTAAATCCTGCAAAAATAGAGCACTGGTTTCACAGCCTTACATTTCATTATCCCAGTTGTGCCCAAAACTAAGTCGAAGGAACTCACATTTTAGTTATCTTCTGCATTATTTCTTTCCTTGCTCAGCAGCAACCTTGATGGGAAACAAGACTGTTGTCACTGTTCTGTGCAATCCCACTTAAATCCAGTGGGAGTCACCAGTAAGATTTATATTTTTTGCCAGAACTTAAAGGATTCTGTTCTTTGCTCCAGCTTAGCTATAGAGATATAAAACTGAAACAGATATAGGGAGAATTATTATAGCAGTACCTGTAGTGTTAAGGTATTAATGGGTGAAGAGTTACTGATTAACATCTTGCCCTAAACTTGATACCTAGCACACTCAGTCTTGGCCTGGGAGCATCTCCTATTTAAATCCCCTTTTCCAAAGAAAGTATTTGTTAGTTTGGGTGTTTATTTGTTTTTTATAATATAGGCATATTGGAGTCTCTTATGGCTAGTATGTCCTTAACTTTTATGTTCTTTGTATGTTTACATCAGAACTTAGGCATTCACAACTACTTTGGTTGTTAATGTTTGTGCTTTAATATATGGGTTCCTCTCCTAAAGTAATTGCCTGTTTACATTTTTCCTAAAGGTTTTTTTTCTGTTTGCTGATAAAATTGCTTTCTTTACAGATTTTTGCAGAATACTATTTAAAGAGTAGTCTGCATGTGGATAACAGGGCTTTATAAAAGCAGGAGCAGCTGGTCTGTTAATATCCATGCTGTTAATTTTATATATTTGTGGATGTTACTCGTCATGTTTTCAAATTAAAAGAAGTTGCAGCATTACCAAATCCATATAATTGATGTTTATCACAAGTCACTCACAAATATGTAGAACTAATCTCCCTGTCATTAACCTTTTTTCTACTATTAGCAGGAGTGGTTAAAGACAAAGATTTTAGTAGTACTATCAACGTCTTGAAGTTTGAACTATGCTTATAAAAATATATTCAGATTTGCTTATCAACATCTAGTTATTAGTTGTTCTATGAATTCCCCTGTGGCCTGGTAAAATATCCGATGCATATTAATATATCTATGAAAATGACAATAACCAATATTAATAATATTTTCCTGTTAAATTGCAGGAGGCCCAGTTTCAATATAGTTGGTCAGCATAACAGCTTTTCTATTCATCCAGCATTTCTACATGAAAATGTAATTGTTTATTAAATTTGCCATGACATTACTGTGCATATTTCATATGGGGTCATATGAGAAATTCTTGAGTAGCATTTAAGATACCAAATATATGATTAGTTTCACAACTTTTCATTGCAAATATTTTATTTTCTCTAGTTTCAAATTGTAAATATGGACAACATTTGTCTTGCTCATCTCTGAATGTATATGTCATGTTTACTGTTTTTCTATAAAAGAATGTTAAAACTTATGTATGTATATCATTCCAGTCCACCAAAGTTTTGGCACAAAATTCAGATATGCTCTTAAATTAAAAAAACAAACTCAGAAGCAACACAGATTGTATAATATGCTTGTTTTCCAATTAAGAATGTTTTAAATAGCTGGGGCTTTAGCCATTTAGGGATTTAACAGTTAAAATCTATACCTTAAATTGAGCATCTAAAATCACTGGAAAGTAATGCAGGTCTTTCAGTGTAGGTATAATGTGATGATCACTGTATTGTGTAACAGATAGCATCCTAGCCACAACATTTTGCACCAACTGAAGCTTCTGAGAACTCTTTACTGGTAGCCTATACAGAACTTAGTATGGTAGTGTAAATATGATGTAAAGAAAGTATGGATCATTGAAGCCCTTAGGCTGCCAGTCTCCCTTGTTAGAGGTGAGCAAAAGAGAAAAGACCAAAAGAGAGAGGCTTAAAGCTTACAATGTACAACTACTGAAAATAAGTATTCTTCTGATACTGTTAGATGCATTCAATTGATGTGACTTTTGAAACAGATTATTGAAAAACAAGCATTACAAAAATGCAAGCCTGCAATTTATTTATACTGATTTGATTTATGGATTTGATTTATACCAAGTTATAGTTGCTCTTTCTTCCCACTAAACTCGCGTCTGTTTTCACTGATTTCAGTGGGACATACCTCACTAACTTTGGATCCCTCTCAAATTGTCTGGTTATAATTAATCTGTGTCTGTCTATAGCAGGGGTAGGCAACCTTTCCCCTTTAAGGGCCGAGGGACTTCAGCTCCCAGAAGCCTCAGCCATGTTGGCCAATAGTCCCATGTTGGCCAATAGCTCCTGGGATTCTGGGAGCTGAAGTCCCTCGGCCCTTAAAGGGGAAAGGTTGCCTACCCCTGGTCTATAGTCATAGGAGCACAGTGATTTTATGAAAAGAAAGTGCAGTGCCCAGCAATCCTATATGTTTTAAAGAATCTTCTCCAAAGTGTGTGAGTATAAGATTGCATTATTAAAGAAAAATCAGTACATGATAGAACCGCACAATTAATTATCATTAAGCTGAACGGCTAGCTAAAAACTTGCTGGAAATAGCCTTTGATTTCAAAGGATATATTGCACATAGTTCCCCACCACCACCACTTACATAGGCACAGAGAAATTGTTTACTGTGGAGTTCAGAAGTTAGAATCAATCTAATGAGTCTCAGATTCAGATGTTTCTCTTCCTCCTTTCCACCATAATGTAACAGGAAGGAGGGATTCAACAAATTTTGTTTTCAAGTTTTTTAAACTCAGTGTCTTCTTGCATCCTAAACAGTGATCATGGTTTATTAGTAATTCTGGTCAGTTTCAGATTAATCCAATGTCAGAACATGAACAAACCACAGTTAATGTAAACTACAATCCCTAGTTAATATGTGATGACAAAATTAAGGAAAATTGAATGTAAAACCTTTCAAATTCCTCCTCCTGGCCTTTCAGAAGAAAGACCTAATGTGCGGACCTGAGGTTCAGTTGTGCCTCCTCAGCTTGTGTATGTGACTCTGAACCATGTGAAGTTGAATGCTACCAAAGTCTGTATCTCGTATATTTCATGTATACATCTTTTACATCCTGCATGTTGTAGAACCAATTGTCCATATTTGGCTTCCCAATACAACAACAAATGGTAAGATAAATAAGTACAGTTTTCTCACGTAACAGTTGCACTCTCTTTCTGCATCCATGTAGGGCAAAAATGTGGGTGACACAGACCATACTTGTTTGAATTATTTTGAGCCGCAACATTAATTCCCTGTACCATGGCGTAGTAGAGCTTTGGACTAGGACTCTGGAGAACAGGGTTCGCTTCCCTGCTTACCCATGAAACTGATTGGGTGATCTTGGGAAAGTCACATGCTGTCAGCCTCAAGAGAAGGCAATGGCAAACAACCTCTGAACAAATCCTGCCAAGAAAACCCCATGTAACGGTTGCCATAAGTCAGAAATTATTTGAAGATTCACAACAACAAACCTTCTGTATAGACTTCTGAGATGTTTCTTTTAAATATTTAAAAGTGTACCCAGTTATTAAAGGAAGTGTATTCTTTCCTATTACCATGTATGGATTTGACAGCTGGACAGTTAAGAAAGATAGAAAGAAAATCAATTCATTCAACAAGTGGTGCTGAAAAAGAGTGCTGAGGATCCCGTGAACAACCAAAAAGACAAACAAATGAGTCCTAGAGCAAATCAAGCTAGTAATCTTCATGGAAGCCAAGATGACAAAACTGAGGCTATCGTACTTCAGACACATCATGAGAAGGGCATGACTCACTAGAAAAAAACAGTAATGCTAGGAAAGGTGGAGGGAAGCAGAAAGAGAGAAAGGCTGCGATGGATGAACTCTATTAAGGAGGTCACGGGTATGAGTTTACAGGAACTAAGCAGAACAGTGGAGGACAGGGGGTCTTGGAGACATCTCACCCACATGATCAGCATGGGTCAAAATCAATGTAAGGGAAGTTAACAACAGCAACAAAAATTCTTATATATGTAATCCATTTCCTGCTTGGTTTCATTCCCAGGAAAATATGTTGGATGTTTTTCCCACCCTTTTCATTTTGTTCCCATGTTTGGCAAAAGCTAATGGTGCTGCCACATAAACTTTCTAAGATTTCTCTGTTACCTTTTCTTTCTGTTGTAAGTTGCTTTGTTTGCTGGATATATAGTAACTTTAAATGATTCTCTGACTGTCCTGAAATGCCAATATCCCATAGATAAAACACAAAATAAATACATTGGCTCGTCTTGTAGCTCATTTTAGTTATACTAATTTAATTATCAAATTAATAATTTAATCATTTGTTTCTATGCTGAAGTTAAATTAACTGACTTTATAAAATCTGGGCTACACAATTTTTAAAAGTAAGTTTTTCTTGCATGTTTTCCTTGCATTATTCATTCTTTGAGTTTATTTTGCTTTTACCTAGAGGTACTGTTATTCCACAGATTTAAGATATCAAAACCATTCCCTGTATGAATATTACTGAGCATAGTTCGCTGGGTCTAGTGGACACATTAAACCCCATACATTCAGGACGATTGTCTTGTCTGAGAAAGGACCCCATCCCGCATTCAGTGCAAACACAATGAGCATATGGAATATTTCCTGTTCATTAAATAAATGGAAATGTTGTTATCTAACCCATTAATGTTAAATAATTTTAGGTGCATTATTTTTATTCTCCTATAAGGTGGCAGTTGAATCTAACAATTTACCCAAATGGGGACAGACAGTGACTTTCTAATTACAATATCACAATTAAACAATTTGGTCAGGCATGTATCTATATGTATTTTAAGTCTGTATAAGAATAGAGGAATGGGCCTGAGACAAATGATTTGAAATTATTAGGAAAGAAGGGGAGAAAGGAGTTCTGTGGATTATATTTAGAAAATGGCTCAATAAACTGATCTGAAACTTTACATTGTAGGGTGCATTATGCCTGAGGGTGATCAGCAATAGAAAACTGATTTATATTTTTGAGGTAGAAAGGATAATAAAAGACAACATCTGACAAGTTACTTCCAGCAGTTTGACAGGTCCTGTCTTTTCCACCACACAGAGAGATGTCACCAGAGTTAAGGTTTATTAGTTGTTTTCTTTGCTGTACAGTATATTTCTTGAAATAGTTTGTTGTGTTAAATCAGAAGGTTTATTACACCTTTTGCCTTATTACACCCTTTGCCCTAGTAGTAGCATAACATCTCTAGTTCTTATTTAAAAATATGGAACTCATTAGGTATTGGATGCGATCAGCATAGTCATGTGCTCTGCTTCTTTGTGAATGTTTGTGAAGTTTAAAGAGGTAGGGCTGAAAGGTAGTGAGTAGAACTTAATAACAGAAAAGAATGCAGAGGAAGCAGAAACTACTGTGCCACCTAAAATGGATTATTGTGAGTGACAGGTTTAGTTATGTGCCTTCATGTCAGCTCTGATTTATGGCAGTGACCATTTCATAGGATTTTCTTGGCAAGATTTATTCAAAGGAAGTTTGCCATTGCCTTCCTCTTTGGCTGAGAATGAACTAACCAAGGTCTCCCTTTGGATTTCCATGACTGAGTAGAGATTAAAACCCTAGGGTTCCACAGTCCAACACTCAAAACAACTACACCATTCTGGCTTTTCACCAAGCAGGGTTCAGGAAAGGAAGAGGCACTAGAGATCACATTGCAAATATACGATGGCTAATGGAGCTATGGAACGCCCTTAAAGACATGGGAGTGCCAACACATCTGATAGTCCTAATGAAGAATCTGTACTAAGGACAAGAGGCTACTGTCAGACAGAACACAGAGAAACAGAATGGTTCCCAATTGGCAAAGGAGTCAGACAAGGCTGCATCCTATGACCCTACCTATTCAACTTATTTGCAGAACATATTGTAAGGAAAGCAGGCTTGGGCATGGAAGAGGGAGGAGTGAAAATAGGAAGAAGAAATGTCAATAATCTGAGCTATGCTGATGACACCATCATACTAGCAGAAAACCTCACAGACCTGGAACAACTACTAAGGAAGATCAAAGAAGAAAGTGCAAATGCAGGCTTACTGTTGAACATAAAGAAAACAAAAATAATGACTACAGAGAACTTACATTCAAACTAGACAATGAGGAAATAGAAATAGTAAAAGTAATGGTAGTAATAATAACAATAATAGTAATAGTAAAAGAGTTCTCATAAAAGAGTTCTCATATCTGGGATCAAACATTGATTGGAACAAAGACTGCAGCCAGGAAATCAGGAGAAGATTAAGAATGGGGAGGGCAGCTATGAAAGAACTAGAAAAGATCCTAAAATGCAAAGACATACAACTCAGCATAAAAGTCAGAATCATACAAGCAATTGTATTTCCTATTTCCATGTATGGATGTGAGAGCTGGGCAGTCAGGAAAGAAGATAGGAGGAAAATCAACACATTTGAGATGTGGTGCTGGAGAAGAGTGCTGAGGATTCCATGGACAGCCAAAAGGACAAACAAATGGGTCCTAGATCATGCCAGTGATATCCCTAGAAGCCAAGATGACAAGACTTAGACTGTCATACTTTGGACATACCATGAGAAGGCATGAATCATTGGAAAAGACAATAATGCTAGGAAAGGTGGATGGAAGTAAAAAGAGAGGAAGGCCACATGCTAGATGGATGGACTTTATTAAAAAGACCACAAATAAGAGTTTGCAGGAGCTGGGCAGAGCAGTAGAGGACGGGAAGGTCTTTCAGCATTGTTGAGGAGAGGGTCATCCCTTCCCATCTCAACAATAAGGATATTGGGTTTTCAAAGGCTCAATGTACATGGAAGCAGGAAGCAGAAAAAATCAAGAAAGCGAAATACTCAGGTAGGAATTCTATACATTAAACTTTTCCTAGTAAAAGGGTGGGAATTGTGTGGCCATAGGCTACTTGCAGCTCTCAGTGGTCCAATGCAGCTTTTGGGAACCCCACTGACACCCCTTGAGCCCTCTGCACTCAAACAAAATATTCAGTCGTTCTCTCCCAGAAGAAAAATATAACAAAATGATTCCAAAAGTGACTAGGTCTGATGCAACATCACTTCCATTTGGCAAATGGCAGCTGCAACAACATGCTGTGAAGCCCTTGAACAGGTGAAAATCAGGTGGTGCCACTCCCAGGCTCTGGAGAGCTTGGAAGCAGCACTTATTCATATCTTCCCTGTACTTTAGCAGAGGGACGTGACAGATTTGGCTTCATTTAATAGCTCTGTTTTTAAAGCAACATTTCTCAAATGGGCGTGGGGTGGGGGCTGAGGACTAGCAGTGGACCTCAGCTCATTTTATGTGAGCTTCACTGCAACCAGCCACCTAGTATCACCAGCAGTGCTTGGGTAACCTTGGTATGCTTGTTTTTGTTTGAGGGAACACAAGGGGCTAGAAGTTAAATGTGTGGAAAGAAAGGGGGAAGAAACGGTAGGGGAGTGAATATTTTGAGGTACATGTTTTATTTTTATAAACTAAAATGTCATCCACTTAGCTTTAGATCAGCAAATTTTGCCAGAAATGGGGAATACTTATTGAGGGAAACTGAATTATGGAAATCCCTATAACATGGAAACCACCATGGCAAAGAATTTAGTAATTTCCAAAATGGGATTTGATATCAATATAGGCATACTTCACTTATCAAAGTCTCTAAGAAGCTGCTTTTTACAAAGTTTGGCACACATCCCCTGCCCTCTTTTCTTCTTTGTCTCCTGTAGGGTTTTTTGTTTGTTTGTTTGTTTTTAAGAAAGTATCAGCATTGGATGGATAGGTGAAGGAAGGCTGGTGAAACAGACTTCCAGTGTCAGATTGCAGCAGCATCTGTAAACAATGCAGTAAAGGTTGATCTGAGAAAGAATGGGATTCTGCTCTAGCAGATCCTACTGTAATTGTGTGTGCCTCCCTAAAACAGATATGCATGAACAAAACAGAGAGAAGAACAGAAAGCAGATAGGCCTGCCTCACCACCTACTCCTAGAATCATAGAGTTAGAGACCACAAGGGCTATCCAGTCCATCCCCCTGCCATGCAGGAACTCAAAGCCCAGACAGATGGCCATCCAGCCTCTGTTTAAAGACCTTCAAAGAAGGAGACTCCACCACTCTCCGAGGGAGTGTGTTCCACAGTTGAACAGCTCTCACTGTCAATGAAGTTCCTCCTAATGTTGAGGTAGAATCTCTTTTCCTGTAGCTTGCATCATTGTTCCAGGTCCTATTCTCTGGACCAGCAGAAAACAAGCCTGCTCCCTCCTCAATATGACATCCCTTCAAATGTTAAAACAGGGCTATCATATCACCTCTTAACCGTCTCTTCTCCAGGCTAAACGTACCCAGTTCCCTAAGTCGTTCCTCATAGGGTATGGTTTCCAGACCCTTCACCATTTTAATGGCTCTCCTCTGGACACACTCCAGTTTTTCAATGTCTTTTTTGAATTGTGGTGCCCAGAATTGGACATGGTATTCCAGGTGGGGCCTGACCAAAGCAAAATAGAGTGGCACTGTTATTTCCCTTGATCTAAAAACTATACTTCTATTGATGCAGCCTAAAATCACATTGGCCTTTTTAGCTGCCGCATCACACTGTTGACTCATGTTCAACTTGTGGTCTACTAGGACTCCTAGATCCCTTTCACGCATAGCCTCATTAAGCGGATTTCCCCATCTTATATCTATGCATTTCAATTTTTTTGCACTAGGTGCAGTACCTTACATTTCTCCATATTGAAATTCATTTTGTTAGCTTTGGCCCAGCTTTCTAATCTATTAAGGTCATTTTGGATTTTCATCCTGTCTTCTGGGGTATTAGCTATTCCTCCTAATATGGTGTCATCTGCAAATTTGAGAAGCATGCCCCTGTCATTGATAAAGATGTTGAATAGCACTGGGCCCAGGACAGAACCCTGTGGCATCTCACTGGTCACTTCTCTCCAGGATGAAGAGGAGCCATTGCTGAGCACCCTTTGTGTTCGGTCAGTCAACCAATTACTAATCCACCTAATAGTTGTATTGTCTAGCCCACATTTTATTATCTTGTTTGAAAGAATATTGTGGGGGACCTTGTCAGAAGCCTTACTGAAATCAAGATATGCTATGTCTACCACACTCCCTTCGCCTACCAAACTGGTAATTTTATCAAAAAAAGAGAGATCAGATTAGTCTGGCATGACTTGTTTTTGAGAAACCCACTCTCATGGAAAAGTCCACTCTCATGGAACCGCAGCCCATGATCCAAGAATCCAAATCGTTCTTGGTGGCACCATCTACGGAGCCAGTTATTCATATCTTTTCTTTTCCTCTCCCTTCCTGGACCATGCCCTTCAACTGGGAGAAAACAACCTGTGCATCCAGCTCTTTCAGCTTCCTACCCAAAGCTTCATAATCCCTCCTAATACTCTAAAAGCTATGCCTTGCAGTATCATTGGTTCCTAGTATGTTAAAACATATATCAGTAAATTTGGCTACATAAGTGGAAAGTGGCAAAAGAAAAAAAAATCCCTGTCTGCATTTTGGAAGAAGCTGTCAAGCAGCTTTATTTCATTTATATACCGCTTCATATCACGCTATGGGATGTCTAAGCGGTTTACAACTGTAAGCTCATTGCCCCCCAACAGCTGGGTACTCATTTTAGCGACCTTGGAAGGATGCAGGCCTGAGTCTAGCCTGAGCCCTGGCTAGTATTGAACTCGCAACCTTATGGTCTATGAGTGAGTGAGTGGCTGCAGTACAGGCATTTAACCACTGCGCCACCAGGGCTCAAGTGAGTTCTAGGTTTAAAATGTTTTTGTTTACTTCTGCAAGGGTTGCCTGACCTGATTGTTTCATTTCACATGGACACATTGTTATCTTTGGATAAAAGGTGTTTTGTGATGTGGGAAACTATCCCTATTCTTTCCTTGTTATTTCTACCTCTGGTACCAAATACAAGAACTAATGCTTAGGAACACATCTACGTTAACTGGAAATAGCTCTATACAAATGCTATCAGTAATTGTTTCCTCCACTTTGTGAGTGATGGACATGGATCATTCCCAGCTCTTTCAAGGCATGCTTGGGGGTAGAAAGTTAGGCCCTCTTGGATACAGTGTGGTGATAATCATACTAGGTTTCATTAGTTTTGATTCTTGTTCTCACCAAACATTTCCAATTTTTAATTTTAACCAGTTTGAAAATTTTTTAATCATCATTATTAAAAAATAATCACCATTATTAAAACATATGTTTATAGTTTCAAGATTCTGAAAATTGGATCTCTTACTAATTTCTTCTGACACAGTCATTCTTTAGGACTCAGTATAGAATTATATATATTTTCTGACACAGCAGGACTTTCTGTTTGAACAGTGTGCTTTGCCTTTAAAAATATCCTGTCTTCTGGTTCAAGCAGTCTAGTTCTCAGCTCTCCATTCTATGCTGCAAAGTACCAAGAACCCTTTGCACATGCATAAAATCACATATCCTTCTCAAAATGTAATAAAATAGCAAAAACACATTTGGTTTAACTCTGGGGCTTTCCATGTTTATTCAAATTCCAAGATGCCTAGCAATTTCACCTGTTAAGAGCCAAGCCATGTCCTTAAGAAATACCTTACTAAGGCACGTGTACAGTCGTCCCTCTGTTTTCACAGGGGACTCGTTGCAGACCCCGTCCCCCCAAAAATGAAAATATTCAAGCCCCATTGACTTGAATGGACGTGAGCTACTGCATGCACACCATTATTTCCCTTCTGGCTCCCCATCCATGGAAATTGAAGACCACGGATGGAAGTTGTGAAAAAGGAGGGGCAACTGTATAAGCACAAACTGCATGCTATGGTTAGACCTAATTTCACTACTCCCTCAGGGCACCATTTTATTCCGCCACGCTGTTTCACATTTACATGAAGCCGCTGGGAGAGATCATCCGGAGACATGGGGCGCGATGTTATCAGTACACTGATGACACCCAACTTTATTTCTCTATGTCTCTGTCTGCTGCAGTGACTAAGGATGGTAATACTCCTCTTGATGCCTGTCTTGAATCAGTAATGGGCTGGATGATGAGGGAAAACAAACTCAAACTGGATCCAGAGAAAACAGAGGTACTCGCAATAGGTACCCCAAGTCCGGGAAAGAAGCTTTGCCATCCAGTCCTGGACAGAGTCACACTTCCCCTAAAGGACAAAGTACGCAGTTTGGGAGTACTCCTGGATTCATCTTTACAGTTGTCATCTCAAGTGGATGCGATGGCCAGGAGTGCTTGGTATCCACTTCAGTTGATCCGCCAACTGCGTCCCTACCTGGACCGAAAGGACCTTGAAGCAGTAGTACTTGCCCTGGCAATCTCTCATTTGGATTTCTGCAATGTGTTCTATATGGGGCTACCTCTGTACCAAGTTCGAAAGCTCCAATTGGTTCAAAATGCGGCAGCCAGATTGGTCACCGGAACATCTAGGTCGGACCATATAACACCTATATTAAAATATCTTCACGGGCTGCCGATTAGCTTCCAGGCGCAGTACAAAGTGTTGGTTATTACCTTTAAAGCCCTACATGGCTTGGGCCCGAGTTACTTGAAGGAACGCCTCTCCCCACATAATCTGCCCTGCACTCTCAGAACATCTGGGAAGAAGTTATTAGAACACCATAAAGCTAGACTTACCATAACTTCCCAAAAATCGTTTACGGTCGCAGCTCCCAAGTTGAGGAACAGCCTGCCGGAGGAGATCCGTCTTATTACTACTCTAGAAGCCTTCAAGAAGGCACTTAAGACGGAGCTCTTCCAGCAGGCCTATCCAGCTGATCTTCCAGATTTTTAGACTCTGACAATGATCGGCTATTTTATTTTATTTTATCCTATTTTATTTAATTTTCATTTATTTTATCATATTGTATTCTATTCTCTTAATCTATTATTATTGTTCTGATTTGTATTACTTTATTGTTTATATTTTGTACATTGTATTCATTTTACTGTGTAATCCCGCCTCGATCCGTAGGGAGAGGCGGGAAATATAAATAAAACATTATTATTATTATTATTATTATTATTACCTTGGAGCTGGATGTTGGGTCAGCAATAGAGTAGAACACCTACATCCCAAATTTGTCACTGGAAGATACTCTTTTCTCCTATTTTTAGTGGATGTGTTTTAAATTGTTTTTAGTTTTGTATAAACTTTAGTTACATTCTAACACTAACTTTTGTATGTTTATATCGATATCTGCTTTTAATCTGTTTCTTTCATCTTAAACATTGCCTGGAGTCTCATTTCTGGTATAAACAAATGAAATAATTAACAATTAAATATGCAGCTGAACGTCTTATGCAACCATGTCACATTGCAAGTGCTACTGGAAAACTAATACCATGCCCAAAAGGAGTAACACTTTAATAATCATTCCAAAATGACTGTTCCACATAGATACTTTCATTTGCTACCAGATATAGAATTGTTAGATAAATTACTTCTAAATTCTTACCATAATTTCAAAAAAGTTATCTATCCCAACCTGCCTTTTTACACAACCCTTCCCTTTTATGTTATCTGGGGTTAACAGTTGCCAGACAGACTAGACATTAAGCAGCTATTCTGCAAATACATGCCACAACAGGATAAAAATTGATTCTTTTCAGTGAGCAGAGCCTTTATCCATTGGCAAGTTTTGTAACAGGAATGATGAAAGTTCAAATGGCAACACAGCTTCCTAAAATACTAATCCTTATTCTGAGTTTGGCATGACCTATTTTTCCTAGAATCAGGGCAAGGCTGGGGAATGAATCAGACATTATGCTAATATACAAAGCACCTGAACACATTATAACTTTCAAAAGGGAATGGCAGTGCATAAGTAGTCTCTTTAAAAGGGCAATGGCAGCCATAAATGTAGGAGGGGCAGAGAATGATAATCTATTATTAAGGTACATAAAGTTAGATGGGGAAATGATTTTCCAATGTACTTTTGCTTTGAATAAGATATGGAAAGGACAGGGGAAATATTGCATGTTACTTTACTAATTTTACTGTGCCATGATTCAGTTCACCAATACCACTAAACATGCAGATACAAAAACACAGAATTGTGATGCTCAGAAAAATGGTAGAGGTGGGAGAAGGCCTCTGATATTAACTGCAAGGTGTGCTGGCCTTGTCATAGGAATCTGTATCCTTAGAAAGAGGAGAAATCCTGCAGAAGCTTTACATGGAAAGAATGCAGCAATTTACTTCAAGTTAGTTTGCTCATGTTTCTTAAACTTGCTTGTAGGAGAGGAGCATTTTTAACCCCAGTGTGCCAGAGACCTGTGCAATATTTGTGTCCATGCCTACAACTTGTGCTCTCCCCTGAAAGCTCACCAGGGACTGGCAGCAGATGAACTGGGGGATCAGCACTGGCCCATGGACCACCATGCTAAGCAGCATTGCACTTTGGACCCTTTACTGTCAGCCTCAATTAACTCAGAGGATTATCATAAAGCTAAATATGGGAATGCAGGGATCATTTATACTGCCTTGTAATACATTAGATAAATGGAATATCCCACCAATTTTCCTCCAGTGAGCTCAAGCTTCATCTCCTCACAACCCTTTGAAAGATGTCAGGCTGAGAGTGACTAGCACAAGGTTGCCCAGTGGCTTGAACCTGGATCTTCCAAGTCCCAGGGCTAACAGCTGAACTATGCACCATCTCTTTATGGGGCATTCATAATTGTTTTTGTCCTGCAGAGATCTGGATCTCCACGGTGATCCAATACAGGATCAATGTTCCCACTATGTTTAATGCAACCGAATCTCTCAGAGGCATTTAAATCCTCGCCGACATTCACATATGTCCTTTGCTTCAACATGGAGGCACCTCCGTGTCTGGGAACGAACCCCATGATCCGGATCAATTTGGTAGCACACTCACCCTACTGAAGATCTGGATTGCTCCGGACCTTTAAAAAAGACACACTTAAGGACCCAGTGTCGAATACACCAGGTTAAACGGGTTTTTCCATTCCCCTACTACCCCACCCCCCACCCCCACCCCGCAAATGGTGCCGGGTGTATTCAGGGCCAGTGGGAACATTGCGGAAATAACCTGGTTTCACACCAGGTTATTTCTGTAGTGTGACTGGTACCCCAGTCTCATGCAGCCTTCCATTTTGTGACAACAGCTGAAAGGGAGAGCACAAAGAGAATCCTGTGGTACCTTCAAATCCTTCTATTGGGGATTCAAGCCTTTGGCAAGATTTGACAAATATGTAGAGCTGCCATTTGTCCTGGAAAACCTAGGAAATCTCAGATTGATTGAAGTGACTAAAAAAAAATGTCCCAGCCTGCTGGGCCAGCTTAAGCAATAAAATCCCAGATTTCTCCTTTGTTGGCAGGCTGATGGGTACGGTAGGTTAAAATGTGGCAGTGGTGATAAAGCAGGAAACCATGCAAGAAGACAGGCACTGGCCTGCAGGCTCCAGCTGCTATTGCACAGGTATAGCATTGCCACCGGATTCTTCCATTCTCTTCCCCTGAAAGGCCCAGAAGGTGGAGCAGATAGCCTTGTGTTGTGTGGAAATTGTGTCAGGGGCCAGGCAGTGAGGTGGAAGTTCACTCAAGAGAGTAAAGGAACTCCCTTTATTTACTCTCTGGGGCTGCTTGGAGGCCTCCCTTTCTTCACACTAGTTAAGATGGGGAAAAGAGGAGAAAAAGAGCTCTTAGCTTAGCACTGGTACTGAGGTTGAAACATAATGGTAGTGCAATGATTAAATGTTGGGTTTGCATAATCATAATGCACGTTAATAATAAATGCATAATTATAAAAATGCAATAATGCAAATTAGATGCTTGACTAGGAGGGACTGGAATATGGCAACCTTAGAAATACGACAAAATGCAATCCCCAACACCTCGGATTTACACCCAGTTAACACTGGATTATGACACTGGAGATCTGGGTACGAAACCCAGCTGGGCAATAGAAACTCATTAGGGTGACCTTGAGCAAGTCACACTCTCTCAGCCTCAGAGGCTGGCCACAGCCCCCCCCCCCCAAAAAAAAAAATTCCTGAAGAGACTTGCCAAGAAAACCCCATAATAGGGTCGCCACGAAGGCACACAACAACACACAAGGGCAAACCTCCGGTGAAGAGACCTTGCCATGATAAGTTCGCTTTCGGGGCGCCATGAAGGCATGTAACAACAACAAAATCATGCCGCCACTGCAGGGTCAATCTTCCCGCTTCCCCCCAACCCTCCTCTTCTGTATCCCTTCACACTTTCCATCTTTTTCAAGCGCTGGGCCCAACCGCCAAGAGAGAAAACTGAGGAGAAACAACGGGTAGAGAAAACCCCAAAAGGGGCGCCGTGAAGAAGGGACGTCGACGCCTGTCAAGGTTAAGGGAACTAGGCCTCGAAGCCACCGACTAGTGGTGGCAGAAGCAGCCGCGGTGGGCGGGCCTGTGAGGCGGGGAAGCCTCTCCTCCTCCTCCTCCTCCTCCTCGAAGGCCCCAAATCCCCGCCCCAGCAGGCCGGCGGAATAAGAGGCTCGCTCGCTCGCCCGCCATTATCACCGCGGCGTCGGCTGCCGGGACGCGGCCCTCAGGCCTCGGCGCCTCAGGTAGGAGGAGGAGGAGGAGGAGGAGGAGGCGGTAGTAGTGGGGCGGCCTGAGGGGATGGGTTGGGCCTAGCGGTGCTGAGGGGACGGGGAAGGAAGGAGGAAGGAAGGAAGGAAAGCAAGCAAGCTCCAAAACAGACCCGGCTGCCGCCTAGGGAGGTCCTTTGCCTGCGCCATCCCTCCCTCCTTCCCTCACAGGCCAAGGGAGGGTACCTTTGGGGCGGCTTTCTGAGAGGTAATGGTGATGTGGATGAGGTTCCCTGGGTCGGGAAAGAAAAGTATCCTTCCCTCCCCCGGCCCCAAACATTGGGTTTCCAGGCTTCTCGGAGTTGTCTGGGTTTTTTGCTTTTTTGCTTTTTAAATCACGTGAACGTGTGAATCCGCGCACACAAGCTGAGCACACGCAGGCCTGTGTGTCTCCAGATGGGTTTCCCCAGCTCCCTTGGCCCGTTTGTAGGAAGGCATGCATGAGTAAAGGGTGTGTGTATTATGTTTAATGTGTGTATACTATATATACACACACACAGTATATGCATTATGAACATCTATAATTTCTCTCTCTAGTGTGCATATATATATATATATATATATAAGCGTGTATATATTATGCACGATGTAGATATATATAGTGTGATATATATGTGTGTGTATATATGTATATAAGTGTGCATATTTTATGCATTATGTATATATATATATATATATATAGTGTGTGTGTGTGTGTGTGTATATATATATATACACGCATTATATACATGTATGTGTATGTGTGTATATACATTTCGTGTTTATATATGTATATGTACATGTATAATGTGTGTGTGTGTGTGTGCAGAGAGAGATCTGCATGTATGTATCATGTTTATATTTAGTGTGTATATAAGTGTGTGTGTGTATATATATATATATATATATGTATTAGGTACATGTATGATGTGTATGTGTATAGAATGTGTATAAAATGAATGTAAACAAGAGATGTTTATATGTATATGACATCTGCGTTATTATTAGTATTTTATTTGTTTGTATCCCACCTTCCTCCCTGGTACAGGGACTCAAGACGGCTGCATGCATGTTGTTGTCAGAGTGTTTTAAAAACATTTGCATTTTGCTTTAGAATTCATAGAGATAGGACACTATGTGTGTTAGTTCCAGTGTAGTTTTTGTGTGTCCCAGTAGCTGTAATCATCACAAAATGTGCTGTGGTTTTATGAAGGCTAGACAGCTGTATTATCATATGCTGAGTATTTTACAGATATGCATCTTTACTGCATATATTATGTCTGCCTAGTATTATATTCTATGTTTTGCAAGATATATTCCAAAGTGTGAACCCCTGGCATGTGAATGTAGTCTACTTCCTAGTGAAACATATTTCTTGTTTCAGTGGGATTTATAGAACTTAGGAAGCTTTCCTTTTTGTAGAACATCTTTAAGGATACTGTGTAGGATTTCCGTGTTGCAAGGAAATAGGAAAGCAGCCATCTTCCTGCATCCAGTGACAGGCCCCTGTAGTAGGTTGGGCTGCACATTCTTTTTTTTTTCTTCAACAAAACCATAATAATAATAATAGAACCAAATAATAAAAACGTAAGCAAGTGACAGCCACTGTCTGTTTCTCTAGTTTACTAAATTAAATTTTAATACAGAAAGTGGTAGGAATTGGGAGTTCTTGCTAGTTGCCATTTGCTGCTGCTGGTGCTGCTATGCAGCCTGTCTTGCTGGTTTGCTCAAGTGCATCTCTGACATCCCTGAGCTCGAGTACTAATGCTGTGCAAAGGGGATAATGCTGAAGGGTAATGTGTGTGCTCTGTGAGCGCCTGTGTACTCTCTTAGGCACTGCTGCCGTGGCTCATTGTCTATAAAAGGAAGTAGCACTATGGAGAGCTCTTTTCACCCTGACCGCATGGAGTCTGCTCTTCCTTCAGAGGCTCCCATATGTTCCACTGATTAGGATTTGAGTGATGAGCGGACCTGTGGCAGAGAGACTGTGCTCAGATTGAGGCAGAGAAAGTGAAATGAGACAATATAATGCCTTCACCTAATAGAGATGATAAAGAAGCTTAGAATTGCCCAGGGTCTAAATTCTTTCAGATTATACTAGTGTTGGGCATTTTCATCATAGGTGCAAATTACATTAATACTACTTTTTGTACTGCCACCTTTTACTCCCGGCATTTGCTTGTATTTTATGGTCTTAGGATCTTTGAAAGATTTACCAATAAGTGTGAAGTCATAGGCTTTCATGGCCGGCATCCATAGTTTTTTGTGGGTTTTTCGGGCTGTGTGGCCATGTTCTAGAAGAGTTCCTTTCTCTAGAAACTCTTCTAGAACATGGGCACACAGCCTGAAAAACCCACAAAAAATTACCAATAAGTGTGTGTTTGTTTGTTTGTTCTACAAATATTTGCAGTAAAAATATGTTAAATATTTTAGTTCCCCATTTAATGTAAATATGCTCTCAAGGTGGGTACTGACATAATTTCACAATGCAACAGTACATTTCAGGAGCCATAAAGTCATTAACACTAAAATCAATAATGATTTTCTTTAAAAAAGCAATAACATTCATATAAGCATTTTACCCAGTAACAACACTGAAATCCAATTGATAATTACAGCTAAAACAGTCTCATGCATCTTGCACACCATTAATATCCTGCATAGTGTGGACATAAAATCACTTAACTTTATTTAACTCCCAAAGTGCTGCCATTATTTTCATAGGTGATTTCCCAAAGATTCCTGGTCTAATACTGGTGTGTGTGTGTTTTGAAAGTGCATTGTACTGTGTCCTGTTCATTATCACTTTTGCATGTTTTGGCAGAGGGATAATGGGAACTTTTTTTTATCAAAAAAGTTGCTCAGAAATCTGGTAATGAACACATGAGTAGGCTTCTGAGAATGCATCAGGTAGGCCCAACCAGTACATTTGATCATATGATCATCATCAGTCTGAACTCCTTCCACCTTGGTCAATCTGAGTTTTAGTGCTGATGCGAGGAATCCAATGTGTGGACATGTGAAGGCTGCTGCTGACTCTATATGTCAGCATCTATGGGGCAAGGCTGAATGCCTTTTTGTGCGTTCAATGCTCATCACTACCAAATGACTGAAAGGGGTAATGTTTGTGGTTATAACAGAGTAAGATTAAGTGTTGTTGGGAGATGCAGTCCAAGCGCCACTTGGGAAAAGCCATCATGGATCCAAAATGCACTGCAGAAATAATCCAGTTTGAGTCTGCTTTAACTGCCCTGGCTCAGTGCTAGCGAATTCTAGAAAGTAGTTTTGTGTGACATTTAGTCTTCTGTGTCAGAGAGCTCTGGTGCCTCAATAAACTACAATTTCCAGGATTCCCTAGCACTGAGCCAGGATGGTTAAAGAGGTCTCAGACTGGATTATTTCTGCAGTGTGTTTTGGACCATAGTTGAACAGAAGAGGCTGAATTGTCCAGGGAGAAGTCTACTTACTGAGCTAGATATTTACAATAATTTGTTGCATGTGGTACAGTTTGGTTCATGAAGTGTTTAGATCGATGGATTGCTGAGATGGAGAAAAATTTGTATACAGAAATGCATAACCAGATATAGGGAAGTGGTTCTGAGCAGCCAACACCACAAAGGACAAATCTGTCTATACTACATATGTGCTTCTAGTCAACAGGTTTCATCTTAACTGCACACTGCAAACATAGTTAGGAAACATCTGTTGCTAGGAAGCGCAATGGCTAGGGATCAAGACTGATGCTATTTCAGTTTCACAGTGATCCATTCTTAATTGTCACCTGTAAGAAAGATGGCTGTTGTATGTATATAGTCATTCCTTTATATCGACAGATTCTTTATGCACAGATTCAACCATCCACTGCTTGAAAATATATATTTTAAAAAATTTAAATTCCAAAAAGCAAACCTTGATTTTGCCATTTTCTATAAGGGACATCATTTTAATATGCCATTTTACTTAATTGGACTTAAGCATCCATGGATTTTGTTATCAACAGGGGTCCTGGAACCAACCTGCAGCTGATAGCAAGGGCCCACTATACTGTATTTTACACTCTGGACATAGTTCAATATTCAGTGCATATTTCTTCTGCCACAACTCAGGACATTTATGAACAAGGAATAGATGTGCACCTGTATTTCACAGCCATTGTACCAAACTTCAAAGATCCTTGTTTGAAAAGGCTAGTGCATTCTTTGCACTGAAAGGAAGTGTCTCTTTGTCCTTTCAGTATTATTTGTACAACCAAAGCTTTTGGAGGTGGGGACATAAATATTACCAAAGCTTGTTTGTTGACAAGGTTCTCAAGCAAAAGAACTGAGGTAAAGAAAGTGTAACATATTTCTATTTCTATTATTATTATTATTTGAAAGATTTACATGCTACCTTTCCACTAGTAGAACAAGGCTCAAGGCAACTTCCATCAGATTTAAAATAAGAAAGGTTTCACCTAAACATCAATAAAGAGACAATTGCAGTACATAAAATTTCTAAACTCAGCAAGATCAGCATTGCAAGCTTCTGAGCAGATAAATAAGTAATTGAGGGAAATATGTTATACTAATGTCTTGCTGGTGGGCTTGTCATAGGCAGTGGGTTGGCCACTGTATAAACTAGTCTAGTGAATTAAGTAGGCTTTTAGTTTGATCCAGCACGGCTCCTCTTATTTTCTTAAATATGACCATGGATTAGATATGTACATTCCCTATGTCTGTAGCTTTATATGAGTGAGGACTGAGTTTAAGTATTCTAGATGACTATTGTTCTGAATACTAATGTATCCCTAATAAAGGAGATGATCATGCCAGGACTGTTGGGCCTGTGTGTTTCTGTTATTTCTGCTTGACCTTTTAGGGCAAGCCTTCACAAGGTGGCCTATAATAAGAATATTATAAGATTCATTATTGAAGAGAGAACATCCAAAAAAGGAAACATAAAGTCATCTATAGAGGCCAGCAATAGCATTAATAAAAAGATCACTTCTATATCTAATTTATATCTTGAGTGTATAAGTTAATTGTATTTACAGTTCTGTCTTGTTATAAGGTATGAGACTAGATGATCATCAGATTATGTCTTAATTTATAAATCTAAATCTTGTGTACATTTTAGCAGCTTAGCTCTGAATAAACGCTGAAGCAGACAGCACTTTGAGGCGGCTTGAAGCCACCCCAGCCAAAGACGCATTGGGACCACGGCAAACACACGTCTTGCCCCCAGTCTGCCCTGAAACCAGCCCAAATAGGAGAGGAAAATATCCATTCCTATTTGGGCCAGGAAAGAGTTGCCTTTGGCATATAACACTGCTTTGCCATAGTGTCTTGAAGCCACCCATGTCTGAGCGGCTTCCAGGCATCTTGGGAGCATGTGGCATGTAAACACCACACTCCCAAGATGCTTGGAAGGCATTAATGGGCCATATGTTACAGCCCTAAGTTAAATTTATAGTTAGCACCCATTTTCTTGTACTCGCCTTTGGAAGGGCTTTATGAGTTTCTTAATTTGTCTAGAATAGCAATGAAGATCATCTGGCTAATCTACTACTTTTTCACATTGATTACAGTGCTTTCAGAAGTATTCAGTTTCTTTTCACTTTTCCACCTTTTGTTGTGTAACAACCTGACATTGAAATTATTTTAATTGACATAGTTACCACATGATATACACAAGACACTCAGCACTGTGAAGGTACAAAATATTTTTTTATTGTGGCACAAATGTTAAGCAAACAAAAACAAGCTGGCACTTGTTGATTCATCCCCCTGATTCTATACTTGGCAAAAGCACATTTTGCAGCAATTACCACTGTTAATCTTCTTTGGTAGGTTTCTATCAGCTTTGCACATCTATATCCTGCAGTTTTTGTTTATTCTTCATGACCTAATGGCTCCAGCTCTGTCAGGTTCGGTAGGGGCAATTGAAGAACTTTCCAGCCTTGTCTGAAATTCTCAGTTAAATGGAGGGCCTTCGAGCAATTCTAAGACATTCAGGTTCTTGTTTTTCAATCACTTGCTGGAAGGTGAACCGTCACCCTGCTCCCAAGTCCTTTGCAGAGTTTAATAGGTTTTCTATTAGAATTGCCCTGAATATGTCTGCCTTCATCATAATCTCAGTACTGATCAGTCATTGCTGAGGAATAGTGTCCAATCAACATGATGGTGTTTCCACTATGCTTCATGGGGAAATAATGTTCTCAGGGCAAGGAGCACTGTTGACTTTGCACCATGCATTGTATTTTGTGGCTAGGCCAAAACATTCAGTTTTGGTGCCATCAAACCAGAGAACTTTTTTCCTGCAAGTTTTCAGTCTCTCCCTCATGTCTTTTTTTGCAAATTCTAAAACAATGCTTTGCTTCTTACCTTTCTTCCATAAAACCCAGTTTTGGATGATTGTTGTCCCATGCATTGTTTTTCTCATCTCTGCTGCAGAACTTTCTACTCCTTCAGAGTTACCATTAGCCTATTGATTGCTCCTCTGACTAATGCCCACCTTATCTGGTCACTGCATCTTGATGGACTGCCTTCTCTCTCCAGAGCTACAGTAGAACCATACTCTTTCAGTTTTCTCACAGTGGGTTTAACAGTGGTCTTGAGGATGTTCATAGTTTGGAATTCCCCCCTCCCCCCACACACATCCAGACCTGATTCACAACTTTATCTCAGACTTGGTTTGATAGCTCCTGGTCTTACATTATGCTATTTAGTTACATATGCTGTTCACCAAAATCCATCAAATTCTGCAGCCTTCCAGAAACAAGTGTCGCATCTGAGATGGTGTGGCACTGGGATTGCACACAGGTGGTCTTCATTCAACTGTTTATGTGACTTCTGGAGGCAGTGGGTTGCATCAGAGATTATTAAGGCACGTCACAGCAAAGAGGTGAATGCTTATGCAACTGGTGTACATCAAGTGGTAACCATGCAAATTAAATACATTTCAGTTTCAAGTTGAAGCACAACAAAATGTGGAAGTAAAAGTAGGGGCAATTAATCTCATCTGTCGAGCAGAAAAATAATGTATTTATAGCCACTCTTACTTGGTGTACAGTACAAATATTGGAGCATATGTAATCTGTGTGCTTAGAATGGGTGGGCAACTGAGAGTGCAGTGGCCATTTTTAACCTCCCATGAAATTATGATGGGGTGCAGCCCTTCTCAGTTTTCCTGGAAACTATCCAGGGAGGGTCCCTTCAAGAGTTTTCCGGGATGTTGGGGTGGGGGGTGGGACTAGATACAGTATATATGCCACATTTTCCCTCCCTTGCTTTAGAATACAGAGTGCTCTGTGACATCTTAAAGACTAACAAATGTGTTATGGGATAAGCTCTCATGGATTGCTGCCAACTTGATCAGATGCATTAAGTGTTCTTCAGAATTTCAGCTATATCTGTACAGTTCAGTTGGCCCTTCATATCCACATACTCTTTATCCAAGGATTTAAGCATCCATGGCTTGAAATTATTTTTCAAACTATATAAACTTCAAAAAGCAAACCTTGATGTTTCCATTTTATATAAGGGACACCATTTTACTATACCATTGTATATAATGGGAATTGAGCATCCATGGATTTTGATATCCATGGGGGGGGCCCTGGAACTAAATCCCTGAGGATATCGGAGGCCCACAATATATGTGATTTGAGGGTAGGAAGGGGATTGTGGACAGTAAGAACAGAGTGAAATTATAAAAAAGAAATAGTGGTAATCATTTAAGACAGGGGTAGGCAACCTAAGGCCTGGGGGGGGGGGCGGATGCGGCCCCCTGAGGCCTTTGGACCGGCCCCAGGCTGGTCCTGCCGCTGCCGCTGCCACCGCCCCCCCCCACCCGCCATGATGATATTATTGTTGTTATTACTTGTTCTTGGGGTTTTCTTGGCAAAATCTGCGCAGGGGTTTTGCTATGGCTTTTCTGGGGCTGAGAGAGTGTGCATGCATATTTTTTATTTTTATTTCTTAAAAAATTAATATTTATTTATTTATTTGTTTGTTTATTTATTTTTGGTGCTTCAGCCCATCAATTGTCTGAGGGACAGCAACCCGGCCCCCGGCTCAAAAAGGTTGCCTACCCCTGATTTAAGAGATATGTTCATTATCCATTATGTTCTGTAGATGAAACCACTCAAAAATATCATCTAGACAATGAAATTTCTGTCTCACAGGTTCAAAACATACTGCAGAAATAATCCAGTTGTGCTAGGGAATCCTGGGAAATATAGTTTATTGTGACCAGAGACAGAGAAGGCTAAATGTCTCACAAAACTACAGTTCCTGGAATTCTCTAGCATTGAGCCAGGGCAGTAAAAGCAGTCTAAACTGGATTATTTCTGCAGTGTGTTTGGACCACAGACCTCATGCTCATTCACCATCAATGTCCCACCTAAAACAGCTTCCCACTGACAACAACTAGCATGCAAAAATGCCATTTGTTACAGGACAAAACCCTGTAACAAACAAGCCGATGAAATTTGCTGTAGACCACAATAGCTTGTGCCTTAATAAATTAGGTAGCCCTTAAGGTGCCTTGATTGGTTTGCTTTAACAGATGAGACTACAGTTGTCCCTCCCCATTCGCGGACTTCGAGTCCATGGTCTTGCTCTTCACAGGAGGGACAAGAGGGGAGGGATAGAATGGTGGGCTGCACCCATGTGTGGCCAAGCACATGCATGCGCCATTATTTTCAATGAGGCTCAAATATTTGCAAGCCACCATTTTTGCAGGGGATGGTGGTCTGGAACGGATCCCCCATGAATCGGGAGGGGCTACTGTACACCTTTGTATCTTGATAATTTTTCATCTAGCGTGTCTTAGTATTGACAAATCTTTCTCAGCCATTCCCAACCCTGTATTTTACAAGGAGAGGGAATGCACTACCCCAGTCCTTCTGTTGTCACTTCCATTGCTCTGGTAAGTGTGAAGGGCAATGTATGTGAAGAATTTTCCTGGTCTGTGGAAATTTTCCACATGTGTTGGTATCCTGGGAAATCAGTTCTAGCTCATGTGGAGAACCTCCATGAATAATACTCTCCACTTCAAATTCTTTTTCCTCCATTCCTAGGAGGGTGATGGAACAAGCAACAGAGGGACTAGAAATAGTGAACATCCTTTCTTTGCATATTTACTGTTCACACATAGGAAAGAATGAGTAGCCCTTCAGTTTGCTGTGTTGGTTGAAAACTGAGCTATCATTGTGATGTAAAATGCTTATGATATCATTGGTTCTAGAGGTGTGTCATCTTGCATGTGGACTTCAACCCACATTGTTCCCAGCTCTCATATCTAATGGCCATGCTGACCAGGGCTGATGTGAGCTATATTGTAATACATCTATTGGGCACCTGGTCTACCTCACCTGTAACTCTGGCTGACCTCTTGAGAGGTGGCATTTATCCCTGTTTTCAGACTGAAAATAGTGAAACTATCAGAACAATTGAAAATGTCTTTCCTTGCAAGACAAATATAAATTGATTTTGTCTTAGGACTAAGCTAAGCAAGTTATTCTGTATACAATCAGCAATTGGATGAATGAGTTTTTACAAGTACACAGGCAGGGGGCATGATCCTCATCAGAACCCAGAAAGGTTTTGGTAGGAATTCCACTATCTCTGACTGTGGTCTAGATTCAAATAGGACCCCATATCACTTCTATTTACAATAGAAGAAAACTTTGGATCCACACTAGTGAAAGCTTTTCTTCTAATACAAATAAAAGGCACAGAGGGCTCTTTCAGATGGTGACTACAATAGACAGAAAAGCTTAAAAGCCTGTGTCTCTCTTGCACCAGAATCCCAAGTGCAAAGCCAAAGCATGATATATGCTTTTAAAAGGCTGTTCACATAATGACTAATTGCTTGAATGGTTCTCATTTTATTTGGATCTTAATTTCTGATACTTCATACAATTATGTTTGAATGCTGAAGGCTTTTTCCCTTATCTGTCCAATCCTTCCTTTTCTAGAATTTCTGCATTGTGCTGAGTTCTTCATTATTAGTTTGGCACAGTTTTCTGTGTGTAGATTTTGTTAAAATCATCTTGGATATTTATAGACTTAGGTGTACATGGCATTTTGTTATTTAAAATAGAGCAAGGGTGGATAAAGAGCAGCCCCAAGGCTATTCTTTCCATATTTTTCAAGACTTATATAGCAGATGGTGGGTTTGCCCAAGACCATCTAAACTGGTCCAGCCCTGGAATCACGGTCCTTGTCTTTGGAGTCCCCTTGATGAACTCCCACTTTCATGTGACCTAAGTGTATTAACACCAGGCAAACAAATGAGTCTTTGGAGAACTGGCTAAGAAAATATTATCTCATAATAATTTTGAAGAAAACAGATGGTCCAGGGTATTTGGTGGGTTCCAGTCAAAGGGCACAGATACCTTTGAGGGGGTTGCATGTGGCTTCAGAACCACACTTTGTTCACCCTTATCTTAATTGTTTTACTTATCCCCTGATGTCTACTACAACATTATATGTAAAATTAACTTCACTTGGATTGCTTTGTATGGGAAGCAGTTCAAAGACTATAGCTTTTTAAAGCCCTTCAGGAACAATTGCTTTTTAACTTTAAAGCAGTATCATTTCCAGTTTTATTTTGGCTGCAAATGCTGGATGTGTCTTCTGTGCATTTTATGGCATGCATGTTTACTCAGAAGTATCTTAGTATTATGAGGGTGGAGCAATGTTCCTCGATACATATGCCTCATGGGACCTTTGGCCCCTAAATACTCTTGTTTGTTATATATTAAAATATTTTATATTTTAAAACTGTAAATTTGCCCCTGTGGCTGAAACTAGACGAGGCCATAATACAGAACTTCAGTTCCTTTTTTTCTTAGGGCAACTGCATAGATTAGCTTATTTCTGTCAATATTTCTGCATGGGAAACTGGATGCAGCTTTCCTATGGATAATCATACATGCCATTCTACGCAAGCCCTTCAGTGTTCTTTGCTTCCATGAATACGATTTTTGCAAAACAGCCAATACTTTCACAGCAATTACAATTACTCATGTAATTGTGCTGTAAAACAAAATCATGCCTAATCCTCCTGCCCCTCAAACTTATTTACTCCTAATCAGCTCAGTCCAAAAATAGATATAAAATGCTTCTCAAAAAGGGCTCTCCATAGCTCTCCAAAATACTTGCATTTATGTTCTTGTTCTCCATATATGATGCATTGATGGTTGTAATCAAAGGAAATTCTAAGATATTATTTGCAATAGGGGAGAGATAACAAGAGAGAAGATTTTTTTGATATTGGAAGAAAAAATGACTGTTATGCCATATGCCACTTTTCCAAATCTAGGCATTGAACTTCCATGTTATGCAAAGTATAAAAATTAATTCTTGCATTATTTTTTTTTATCATTCTGTGCCAGCCTTGTTATCATCATATACTAACCACTGGTTGAAGAGAGCCACCGTAGTGTAATGTTTAAAGTACTGGACCTAGAATCCAAATTCATACTTACGTTTCAATAGGAAATTATATTCGTAATAAATATAAAGACGTTTCAATAGGAAATTATATTCGTAATAAATATAAACATAAAGTTTTCCTGTGCATGTGTTACTTTGGTATAAGACCCATTTTAACTTAATAGGTTATATGTGTGAGTAAACAGTTCAAAGGCCCATACCATACTGTCTGGGCAAATTAACATGGACTTAGTCCTCCCACAAGGACTTTCTTTTCTTTGTCATTGTTTGAATTCATTTTTTAAAAATCTAAGATTCATACTAGTCATTTGGTACGATAAGTTTCCCCTGTGTTTGCCCTTTCCCTTCTCCTTCCTGCAGGGATCCACCCTTGAGATGACCATCTAAAGCAGTAGAGTATAAGGAACAAGGAATTGTACCTTCCCTTACTCCAGAAGGATCTGTGCTGCTTCACTTCCTCCACAATACTGCAACCTTTCCCCACCCTTTCCTTCCCCCTTTCTTTTCCTCATGCCACTGTCATGTCTCCCTACAGCACCTTATACCCACTGCTGCAGCCCCTGCTCCTTCTCTCTTTTCCTTGCCCTGCCCCTGGACCATGTTTTCATGCCTTGCAGCCATTGCTGCACCTCCAGCTCTCCTCTTCTCCAGTGCTTGCCTCACTTCACACTGCCACTTGTCTGCCCACCTGCCTACCTGCTTCAGGAAGCAGCAGCTGTAGGAAGCTATGAGAGAAACAGGCAGGCAGATGGTAACATGAGTGCCACTTCTGCAAGGCAAGGAGCAGGCGGAGGAGGAGACAGAGTAAAGTGCAAGGGAAAGGAGATTAGATTTGGTGACAGGAATGGGGTGGGGCTGTTCTCTATCCACATTGAGCACTGGTAGAGCTGTAGCTGCCCTAATAAAAAGAAATTTGAATCTTTTTCTGGAAGTCTTAAAAATAAAATTGCATAATGCTTCCCGTCATGGAAAAGCCAATAGCATAAAAAGGAGGGGGGGGGAAAGAAAAAGAAAGGAAAGAGGAATAAAAAGCGAAACCCCAAAGACTCCATAGCATATTAAACAGTAAGGATTATGTTGTGATATTAGCAGCTTTTGGGAGACAGTGTAGTGTAATGGTTTGAGTGTTTGACTAGGATTCTGGGAGACGGGTTCAACTCCCCTCTCAGCCATGGAAACCCACTGAGTGACCTTTGGGATGTTATTGTCTTTCACCCTCAGAGGAGGCAGTTGCAAGCTCCCTTTCAACAAATCTTACCAAGAAAACCTCATGATCAGGTCACCATAAGTCATAAGATGTCCACAAAATTACATTCTGAATATCCCAACTTCTGTTTGTGAGTAGAAAAGAAGGAGAAATCATAAATTCAGATCTTTAGAAGACTAAATGTCCTAAAGGCATACATGTCTGCATGTACATGTGCACACATAAGAGTGAAACGGGGGGGACGGGGGACTATTCAACAGATTCAGTTGTGGTTTTTGGGTTTTTTTAGTCTGAAGTCAGTATGATAGCTTCATCATGTCTCATTATTCATCTGATCCTTTTGGCCTGATTACTTTAAATTGAATCAAGATCGTTCATCCTGTTGTCAGGCTGCTTTCTGGGCATTTCATAGTGAGCTTAGATTATAGGTCACCATAGTCCTATTTAGTCTGCTTTTAGAAGGTTTTTGTGAGGATATCCTGACTTTATACTTGCTGTGATCCATATACTGCAAAGCTAATATATTGTAGTTCATGAAGAGACATGGAAACTGGGAGTGGTAAAAACAAGAACCTTCCCTCCCCTTCCTTCCTTCCTCCACAAAGTAATATGAAATTCACCAGGATTTAATCTGATTCTTACTTAGTTGTTCTCTTGTAGTATCTGAAAATACCTGTTTTAATGTAGCTGAAACTAGTGATGTGCAAGGCCAGACCAACTTTGGAGGAAGCTGTTTTTGTTTAATTAAGTGGAGAAGGAAGTTCAAGTTGTTATTTTGTATTATTAAGTTGTTTCCAACTTATGGCATCCCTAAGGTGAATCTATCATGCAGTTTTCTTGGCAAGATTTTTTTCAAAGGAGGTTTGTCATTGCCCTCCTCTAAGGCTGGGAGAATTTCACTTGCCCAAAGTTACTCAGATTCAAACTCCAACATTCCAACATTCAAGTCACCAACCAGACAGTCTTTTTTTTATTTCTTCAAAATCACTACCTTGGCTTCTTATGAATGCAATTAGAGATGAAAAATTTCTCAGGATTTTGAAGCAATTGAAAGAAAAATTCCCAGAAAAACTGCTGCCATGTTATAGAAAAATTGAGGAAAAGGCATTATTAGCATCATTTATAGGTTGAAAGCCAGTTTTGTTTAACTTGAGGTATTTAAGTATATTATGTGTAGTTTCCTTGTCATAAAATTAGCATGTCTCGTATATTAAAAGTGCAGTCTATTCAGACAATAATTGTGATTTCAATTTTTAAAAACTTTTATTTATTTATTTATTTATTTATTCAACTGTAAGAACCCCTTTGGCTTTGCCAGTTTATTAGGAACAGGCCAAAATACAAAAACAAAACAAAATAAGAAGAAAGAAAGAAAGAAAGAAAGAAAGAAGCCGTTAACATTAATAAAACAAATTTTTGTCTCCTGTAGTTCTCCATAGTGTCAATCAGACATAAAACACATATTCTCATAAAAAGAACTAAGAAAAGGAAACCAGCATGCTGAATTGGAATGAACTGGTAATGTTCATGGTCTGCTGTTATCCAGTTTGTAGAAATAGTTTTGGGAGAGTAACTATTATGAACAACCTGTTGTAACCTTTTTATTCATAATTCTAAAAGAAAATGTTTCATAACCCATTCAGAAAAAAAAAATAGGGGTGTCTCTTAATTTTAGCATTTTTTTCCTCTGGGCCTTTACATTTGTAGATGGAAGCACATTAAAATGTAAAGAGTTGCTGTTTTCCAACCAGTCCATGGTTCCATATCCTTCAGTCATGTAAGGCTGGCCTAGAATGTTTCTCTGTGTTTTGCTGTTGTGTGGCTTCAGTACCAGACAAGATCTAGAAATTAATTCACTCTACTGGTATTAAATAATTTACATTTAAACAGTACTCTAAAATGATTGTTGTGTTTCCTTTACAAATAGAGGAAACATACACTTTTTCCATTTTACAGCTAGGGATTTGGAACAGAGCAAGCCACAAAACAGGTTTAAGACAAAGGTGGAATTCTGAATCCCACTGGCCATGGAAGCTTCTGCCACAAAGGGGCTAAGGGTACAGGTGCTTGGGTTGAGCTGAAAAGTAGCAACTTGTGAGAAATTGATCTGTCTTTTTCCATATTACCTCATGCTAATAAAGCTTTTTAAAAATATTTACAGGTCACTGGACTCATATTTAAAATGGAAGTTGACATTAATGGAGAATCCAGGTCTATCCTAGCTACTCTCCCTTTGCCTATTCCAGAGGTGAGTGCCACAGGCAAGTCAGATGCTGAAAAACCTCGCTGCTCCAGCACTCCATGTTCACCAATGCGTCAGACTGTTTCAGGCTATCAGATTCTTCACATGGATTCTAACTACTTGGTTGGCTTCACAACTGGGGAAGAGCTTCTGAAATTAGCCCAAAAATGCACTGTAGGCGAGGAGAATAAAGTAGAAGCGGTGGTGCCTACCTTGCGCTCCAAACAGCTTGATTCGGGACTTTCGCGTTCCTCCCGGGTGTGTAAAGCCAGAAGCCGATATTATCAGCCTTATGAGATTCCAGCAATCAATGGCCGTAGAAGGCGACGAATGCCCAGCTCAGGGGATAAATGCACCAAGCCACTACCTTATGAACCCTATAAGGCTTTTCATGGTCCTTTGCCTGTTTGCCTTTTCAAAGGTAAAAGGGCTCACTCTAAATCCCTAGACTACCTCAATTTAGACAGAATGAACATCAAGGAACCAGCTGACACAGAAGTGCTTCAGTATCAGCTCCAACACCTCACCCTAAGAGGGGACCGTATGTTTGCTAGGAACAACACATGAAGATGAATTTTCCTTGGTTCTTCATTGCATCAGATCCACTTTACAATTTGGACAGTCATACAGCTGGCAGTTGGTTGTTTCAGCAAAGTCTTAGCAGATCATACTTTATAGAGTAAGAGTACGAAGATGCCTGAGGGAAAATAATGTGGAAGGGGTTACTGGAAAAGTCTGACTGCAAATATCTTTAGAACACTATAAGAAAACAAGGTTTTGCACATGGATATGTAGAATTTATGGCAATTTAACACTCAGAAACTGATGTACTGTGACCTAAGTTTCTGACTGAGTTTGCTGTAGAAAACTACTCATGGATAAGCACTGAAATACACTCATAATATTGAAAATATGTGTATATGCAAAGACTCTTGCATTATAGGAAAAAAGTTTGACTAAGACCATGTGTTCTTTAAAATAACCCAGTTTACATTTATTGTAACTGGTTTTGCACTGGAAATGGGGGTAAAAAAAACACTGGTGAAAGTTACTGGAGCCAACTTTTTTTTGGGTGGGAAATTGATTTACTTTCCATAGTTCAAATTAATTTAAGTGTAATTTTTTTAAAAAAAAAAAGTTAATATGTTTTGAAGGACAAAAATGGAAACTATTGGAAGGTTAACTGATTTCAATTTCATACCTTCTTTTTTTAAAAAAGATATTGTCTTAAGATCTACATAGAGACTTTTATGTTAGATGTATATACACAGAGAATAGCTGCGTTTGCATTTGCAGTATCATAATGAATTTTTAGTTTTTAGTGCTACCATATCACATAGTTTTGACAGGTCTAATTAGACCACATTTTAGCACTTCATCTGAACATTCCAGTTGATTTACACACTGATTGCTGCTTTAAAAAATAAAATTAAAAAAAAATCTTGATTTGGAGTTTGTTTAAAAGGAAAAGTAAACCTTGAAGGTTTCTACTAGATTGTGATTATGTCAGATGCACTGGCTTAAAATGTTTTTTTTTCCAAAAATCATCTCTGAACGAATTCTATTTTAACTTAGTCTTATCAATAGCATTTTAAAATAA
Source organism: Phrynosoma blainvillii (assembly GCA_026167975.1). Classification (NCBI taxonomy): domain Eukaryota; kingdom Metazoa; phylum Chordata; class Lepidosauria; order Squamata; family Phrynosomatidae; genus Phrynosoma; species Phrynosoma blainvillii. Next base: position 72,694,828 of record JANUYF010000002.1, read on the forward strand.
TCTGTAATGTTTTTGTTTAATCTCTTTAATATGTGCCGCATATTACTGAAGCATTGTGCAACCATGTTATGTTTTTGGTCTGTAAGTTATTTAGAAGTGAAAGCTTAAATTCTGGGGATAGAATAAATGGAGTTTAAATTGTTTGTGAAACAAAATCATTTTAAAATAATTCCTGGTGGCACAGTTCCAACTTTCCTGAATGGAAAGACTGGAAGGAAGGCAGAGAGCACATGCTTTGGAAGCTTAGAATTCTTCTCCACTGACACCCTTTTCTCACAGTTGTGTCCAACTTGCAATGCAGAATCTGTGGTTAGATTTTGTTTAACTGTGAGAGAATGCTTGTAATTTCTACAAAAAGTCACACTACTGTATTGCAGTGAGGAAAGATTTCATGAGAAACTGTTCTATATAATCTTTAGTGTGACCAGACAAGTATGGTCCAATGCCAAAGAGAGGGTTTTTACATTTATCGATTGAACATTATTTATTGATTTTACCCTATAAATTGACATTGTTGACTATGAAATAAAGGGGTGATGTGCATACCTTTATTTGGCTCTTAGTGTGTGTTGCTGTTTTGAAACGTGGACAGTAATGTACCATTTCACATACTTTCTGAAAGTTAATGGATCTTTTGTATACATTTGTTTTATACGTTTAATGCCCTGGGGCCCATAGACAACTCATTGCACACCCCAATTTAACATATAAATCCTGTGGCCTAAATCCAGTTACTAGTCTCAGTTAGAATAGACCTATCATCAGTAGGATTTGCACATGTGTTGATTTACAATTCAGCAGTTGACTCAAGGCCTAAGCAGACTGCCAGAAATAGTGCACATTAAATTGAGGCACTGCCCTGGCTCAGTGCTAGGGAATCATGGGAACTGTATTTTTTTCTGGGACATTGAGCCTTCTCTGTCAGAGAGCTCTGGTGCCACAATAAATTACAGTTCCCATGATTCCCTAGCACTGAGCCAGGCCAGTGCCTCAATTTAATGTGCACTATTTCTGGCAGTCTGCAAAGGCCCTCAGTGTGTCTATTTTAGTTGGAGCTGACAATGGGAGTTTAGCCTGTATCTTTAATATATATATCTTGCAATTGAGGAATGCATTTAGGGACTTTGAGTCTGCTGTCTTTCAGAAACTGAAGCATGGAATTGGCACAATTTGAGAATTTCTATGGTCCACAACCTGTCCCCCTGCTTACCTGACCATTGAAATAGCAGAAATACCTGTGCAGTATTTCTGTATGACTTGCTTAACATTGAGGTTTCTCTGTTTGATCTCACACATGTGAAAACCATTATGTAGAAAACATAAACAGCCAGTTTGTATGTGTGATCCTTTTATTATTATAAGAAATGGATGGCTACATTTTTGTGGGCAACTGCTGAAAAGCCTCCATTTTGTTCTTGTAAATTATGCATGTAATTCCCTTCTGTTCTGAAAACTGCTCTTTAAAAAAACCCTTTTAAGCTGCATCGTAGCACACCAGATTCTTTTTTCTATTTATTTTTTACATTGCAGATATGATTTCAGCTGGTGGTTTACTAGCTGATCACTTCATGATCTTACATTTGAGTCATACCAAACTACTTACTATACTTTACAAACCAAACTTAATACCATACTTCACAAACAAAGATGTACATCCCCCCCCCCCTCCATAGGAGATTGTTGTTGTAAAAGAAGATATATTAAATGCTTTTCTTTTGCCTCAGTCAAAAATAATGCTAGCCCTATTCGGTCTGTATAAAAGGGAAGGGAATCATGAATACTTGTCCTGTTCCACAACACCATCTTGAACACATCAGACCTTGTCTTAATTTTGGAAGCTAAGCAGGGTTGGATCAGAGATCATCATGGAATACCAGGAATCTCCTAATAGGGCTAGAAAAAAATTCTGCCTAAACCCTTGGAGAGCTGTTTCCATTCATAATCTAAGGCAGGGGTAGGCAACCTTTCCCCTTTAAGGGCTGAGGGACTTCAGCTCCCAGAAGCCTCAGCCATGTTGGCCAATAGTCCCATGTTGGCCAATAGCTCCTGGGATTCTGGGAGCTGAAGTCCCTCGGCCCTTAAAGGGGAAAGGTTGCCTACCCCTGATCTAAGATAATATTGAGATGTATGGACTCAGTGAATGCAAAGTCTGACACAATGTAAAGCAATGGTTCTAAAACTTTTTACCCTTGTGACCCCCTTTTATGCACATGTGCCCCCCCAACTGGACATAGTATATGAATAAAAATATTTTGGTTGTTTAGTATGCTTATTTTTGCTCACACCTTCATATATATTCATATTTTAATATTTTTATAAGGAAATAACATTCAGATTAGAAGTTTTAATTACATAAATACTTAACACGTGTACATTTTACACATACTGTTTCATACACAGCCACACTCACATGCACCAGTGCTCACAGATATATGTACATTCAGTCATGCTTTCATTCTTCTCGCTCACACACAGTCATGCAGAAACATTCATTCTCTTGTATATATGTGAATATACACAAGTGCATATGTATGTAAAAGAGGAGGAGGGATCAGGGCTTCCAAGTCTTACACACACACACCCTTGAGCAACTCTTGCACACACATACCCCAGGGTCCAACCCCACAGTTTGAGAACCACTGGTGTAAAACATTTTCTTTACATCCCAACCCCACTGTTGTGCCTTGCTCTTCCCTTTGACCATACATTTGGCAAAGGAGCACCAAATCCCATGGAGGAGTCTTCTTGGATATAACCAGCTTCTCTCAAAGCTTGCTAAATGGGAAAAGGACATAAAACTGGAGTCAGACAAATGTGTGAGGAGGAAGGTGGCAACTCCAGTGGCATGAAGCATGGTCTTTTCCCATGAGTTGGTTGTCCACACATATTAGCATATCAGACTTGAAAAAAATAATCTGTCTTATAGTTTGAAGTTGTAGCTACAAAAATGTGGGTATTTTTTTAAATAAATAGGTAAAGAAATTTACCTATTAATACCAAATCTCTTCCTGCAAAACAGATTCCAGTCCGTTACTGTCTAAGATACTTTAATTCTGTACAGGTGTCAACTTTGGAATTGGTATTTGAGTTCACACTAGGAATTCCTAGTTTGAATTCCTCAAACTGCCGCACTGTTTTGGTTCTTTTGTACTTTTCATTGTTTTGTTGTTTAATTTTAGTACTGTTAAATCTTGTCTCTCCGGATAAAATGAAATGTACAAATACTTGGATACTTGTAGTAATGTCTTGATCTGGAAGGAAAGGAAAATGTCAACATTTCTAGCTTACCCTTTCCTATATCATGTTCAGACTCTGCAGGTCTGTTTGGCCCCACTGTCCTGTCTTCAGTGGGGCTTACTCCCAAGAAAGTGTGCTTTGGATTCCATGCTTAACTACAATCTTATGTGTACTAGAAAATGCTGTAGTTTTTACCGGAACATTTACATCATTCACTATATGTTACTCATGCATTTTGATTCTGTAGGAGAAATATGAAAGTGCAGATCACCCTGAGTTTCCCCTGTGAAGTAGCAATTGGGATAAATACTGCTCTAGTTGGTCCCCTCTTAGGTGAAGGCAAGGCTGGGAAAGGTATCACTCTCTACGTTCTGATAAACTCCAGTTTCACATAATACATAGTGAAGCATGGTGAGACCAGATCAGCATCTGGAGAGTCAAGACTTCTCCAAGCCTGGGATAATAAAAGGGATTTATTAGATTCAGCTGTGGTGTTTCTTGGTATCTATAGCAGACCTGCAGTTATTCTTTCACATGACAGACTACAGCTATTAAATATTAGTACGTGCTCAAAAGTATTTCAAATGTTGTTAGAAGACTTTTTTTTTAACTTTTCAATTTTTAACACCCATCTCTGGTTCTCCTTGGATAATATAGATACACATGGAAGAATACTGATACACTTCTCCATTTCTTTGGAATGCTACAGCATTTTTATTTTCTTTGAGGTTTCTTTAACTCAGCTAAAAAATGTTGCAAGAGCTCCACTGCTACATTAGAATGTGACCACTTGCAAATCACAGCTCTTTTACAATTTATGCAAAGCCTGCAACCCCTAAGCATATTTATGGGGAAGCTGGTTTTATTTAAATAAATTAACATTTTCCACAGAAATGTAGGTTGGACTGCGGTGCAAGATAAGCTTCTCAAGGTCTGTCACAAGTCCATTAAGTTCAGAATTTACAAATAGAGTTGGCAAGCTTTCATCTAATATTCAAGTCTTTGCCTTTGAGACAGATGAACAGATGGAATGCAAATAACAAAATCTGAATCTATTCCTCTTAAAAATCTATTCCTCCACAATAAATGGAGAAGAATATGGAGGGCAAGAAAAGTAATCTTAATAAAATGTTAGCAACGATTTAAAAAAAAGAAAATAAGAATTGCCAGTCAATCAGACAAAGAGATACTGAACTTACTAATGTTCTGAATCTCTCTTCATTCACTGTCAGTGTGAAATACCAGTACACGCAGTTTGAAGTTTGAACATTTCTGTCAAAAGCTAGAGGCTATATTCCACATATCTATTTCTCTGTACCTTACTGAACTTGGATTACCTATTGGATTTAGACTCATGCATGTATGGGGCACAACTGAGAAGGAGGCAATCCTATACACATGCACCTGGGAGTAAGTAAGTCCCACTGGAAGCAGTGGAACTTAATGAGAAGAGGGGCATACAGTTGCACTGTGATAGGCTTATTTATAAAGGTGATACATATTTCTTCTGCAGGGCTCCAAATCTGCACTTTCAGCAAAGTTTCTGATACTAGCAAACAAAGAAAAAAGAGCACTTGGGGCAGGGCGAGGCCTCTCTTGTTCAATTTCTTTGGGATTTTCTACACTTTAAAAAACTCTCACTCATTTCAAATTGGTGGCAATCCAGCCACATGGTGTTTTGTCCGATTCACAGTGGGTGCGGGGGTTTGAGGTGCCAGGGGGCTCTAATCTGCAGAAAAAATAATCTGGATTTTCCCTGGATTTGCCAGAAAATTTGGATGAGCAGATGAGTGGCAGGTGGAGTTGTCTTGACAATAGACGGAGAAACTTGTGATGATTTGGGTGGGACAGACCGGGTCTGGTGATCGCAGGATTGTTCCCACCAGGAAGTGACAATTTTCAAGAGACAGGAAGTTAGAGCAGTTTATTCACCATTAAAAGGGTATCGGTATATGTACTTGGTACCAAACTGTATCTGCACTGCTGATTAACTGCTTGGCTTAGCTTTAGGGCAGAGGAGTGTCCTGGATTAGGGAGGGAATGTCTGTGTTCACATGCTTGATGGACAGCAAGAGATAAAGTAGAGCAGCCACAGATGTGCGGTGAAAAATGGTAAACTGGCTTGTGCACTGGTATTTTACTATGAAAAGACCTCAGGGAACGTATGGCTGCTTAAGCCAAATTTGCTGTGATTTGCCTCAGTTTCCTTAGTAATAGTGTAGACAAGCCCAGCGTTGCTGTGAATCTGGAAAACTTAGGACCACCCAAATTTTACAGTAAGTATAAACTTGCCCTTTGTCTCATTTTGCTTTTTCTTCCAACATTTCTCTTCTTCTCTCAAAACAGATAGTTTTTGTCTTGTTATACTCAAGACCTATTCCACAGTTATACATAGGTAATGATTAAAGATTACTGCTCTGTTCATGCATTGTCAATATGGAAATGCTAAACATGCAAGGAAGTGAAGCATGTTATCCTCGCCTCCTTTAGTTACTATTTCCATCACAGTGGTAGTATGGACACCAAATAAGGCTCCTTGGAGCTAGCTGCCCAGTGTCCTTCCATGGTGACAACCTGCAGAGGGCTCCTGAAGATGATCTAAGGCTCTGGGCAGGTACATAACAAAAAAGAAACTCCTTTAGATCAGAGATGGGGACCATGAAACTTGTGAACTACATGCAGCCCAGGGAATGCTGGTGGCCCTTCAACCATCACCCCTAAGATCTGATAACATACTCAGCATCCAAAACCTAGTTTAAAAACACTAACAAATCATACTGTCAGCCTGTAGTTTTCTGCTGAAATGGGGTTTTACCCCTTTAAAATGTAAAATATTCAAGATTTTTTTTAAAAAACGACACTTCTAGTTCTTAAAAATGGTCTCATTAGTCTGTACAGGGTTAGGAAGACTTGGGGTATAGCTGTGAGCCGGGATGTCATAATGCAGGCATTGTCCATCCAAATAAAAATTCACCTCTCCATGAAATTTTCCTTCAGTCCTGAAATGTCCAACACTGCAGGCAGCAAGGTATGAAAATTCATTCACACCAAGAACTCATATTTGCTGTGTTTTTATTCCCTCTGTAATTTTGCCTGCCTCTTCAGGTGCCTAAACTGTATTTCTAAATTCTGAACTGAAGTTTTAAGTTACTGCACTGCTAGGAATTTAGAGGCCAAAGAAAAATTTCATTGTGGAAGGAACATAATTATTACTTGGGGGAGAAATGCCTCATTTCGTCTCCCGTTGCTACACTTTTGAGAAGGGCCCAAAATGACCCCTGGATTATGCACTCACTCAAGTGTCCACCACAGGCAGTTGAAAGAGCTCTGATGTTTGCAAGATACGGATTCAGTTGAGATGCTGCTTCGTTTTATACTAGCTGATGTTTCTGATCCATTTTCAAAGGTAGCCCTCACCCCACCCTATACCACACATTTCAGTAGTCTAGCTAGGAGGCTACTAGGGCTTAGAAAACATACCAAGTTACCTCTCTTTCCAGATAGCATCAGAGCCAGTACTTTAGCCTAACCTGATAAAAGATGCTGCTAGCCATCAAGGCTACCTGTGCCTGAAATCACAGGAACAGATCCAGGAACACTCTTCCCTCCCCTGCAAGCGATGAGTTTGACCATTCCTCCATTTTGGCTGCATTAATTCAGTTTATTAGTAGTCATCCAGTTCACTACCCCACTCAGGCACCAGTTCAAGACACCCACTGCTTTTGCTGGGTTAAATGAAAAGGAGAAGTCGATTCTCTTGGGGAAAGAGATCATTTCTGTGGCTAACACAATCCATTACTTTTGCTGCTTTCCTATTTGCTTGGGGGCTCTTGAGGACTAAATAGTCAAAACCTTGTACATTAGGAACACAGGAACATGGGAAATAGTCTATGGAAACCATTGGTCCATTGAGCCTAGTACAGTTAACTGTAGCAGAGTACAGGGTAACTCTCCAAGGGTTCAAGCACAATACTTTCCTAGCCCTACCTGGAGATTTCCTTGTGTTGCCTGGTGATTTTACATTCAAGTACTAATCAGGCCAGACCCTGCTTCATTTCTGCAGTTAGACAAGACTGGATATGTTCAAGGTGATACAGTGTTATGTACTAATTTGTGTCTCAGGGTCTCAAAAAGAGAGGTAGTGCTGAGTACCATTTGCACACTGCTGACACTTAAACTGACACCCCCAATTATTCCCCCTCCCTCAGTCCATGGTTTCACTTAGATTTCAAATAGTGTGGATAATAAAACCAAGCCCTGTAGAACTCGTATGATGTAACCTATATTACTCTTTCATAATTTATACTGCCTAGCATTAGTATACTCTGCTTGATCTACTCTGCATTAGATGTTCCATATTAGAGATGTTATCTAACACACAGCATTGAATCATTGTCTCTAGCAGCTAAAGGGGATAAGTGCTCTTTGGGTGTTTTCCCCCCTTTCTTTTTGAAGGTCACATATATCTGAGCGAAGGCACCTACAAGAACTTTAGCTACCCATTAGAAGTCTGAATGCCTTCTGAAAAACCCAGAGAAAACCACAGGTTTCTGTAGAGCTGTGCATTATCTTCTTTCTCTTCCTCCCCCTCTCCCTCACACATAACACAGATGCATTAGAATAAATGCTTTTAGCACTCTATTTTAGGAGAAAATTGTTGGAGTGGATTTTCAGAGGCATTGTTATTGTCTGCAAATGGATTAAGTTTTAGAAACAGACTGAAGAGGACAGGAGTATGATGAGCCTAAATGAGGAGTAAATACTTTGTCAAAAAGGAAAGAAGCAAATTTCAGAATTAAAAAGCAAGTCTAATTTTGACTATAGACCAGGTGGGTGGGATAGCATTATATTACTATTTTCATATGAACAAACATTAGCCTGGCTTGTAGTTAAGAATTTTTGTGTTGATGGGGTGTCCTTTTTGGTGTTGTCGTGTGTCTTCAAGTTATTTTTGACTTATGGTGACTCTCAGGGTCACCATATCATGGGTTTTTCTTGACATACTTTCTTCAGAAGGGGGTTGCCTTTGCCTTCCTCTGAGGCTGAGAGAGTGTGACTTGCCCAAGTTCATCCAGTAGGTTTCCCTGACTGAGCAGGAATTCAAACCCTGGTCTCCCAGTGTCCTAGTGCAACATTCAAACCACTCTACTCCATTGGCTTACCCTTTTCAGTACTAAACTCTAAATATCTAAATGGCAAGGCTTTGTTAAACGTTCTGTTTACTTTCTTAAATGGTTATTAATCTTTTTTTTTTTTAAATCACATTTAAAGGAAAGAAGGGGAAATGGTTACCCTGGGTCTTTTATGATTATTGACCAGGACAGTAGAAGATGGTAGATCTGCTTCTTAGCAAGAAATGGGATGGAATGCTGACTGTACATTTCTCTCTTACATTTCTGTAAATTAAACTTGCAGGGTTTTTAAAAAAAATACTTTCAGGGAAAGGGTCTAATATATGGCTGGCTAGACTGTGGCTGCACAGCCCTGGAGTATGGCCCTGGTGGCAAATTATAGGTTAAATGCTATGAAAAACAGCCACTGCTAGGTTTAATAGGATTAACTATTTATCCAAAGGGGATGGAGTGGGCCTTTTTCCCAATGGTAATCTGTTAGCTATACTGGATTATGGGAAAGGAATATTTCAGTTATATCTCAGCTTCACAGGTATCATCCTGACTGCTTGTCTGTACTATATTGTCCATTTTTCAGCTCTTGCTTATCATATAGAAGCACTGACAATTGCCCGATTATCTTGACTTTCCTATTAAAGACATAAAAGCTCAATCCTGTGAGTACTGCAGCCTGCATGTCTGCATCCAGACCTGACTATGATGCCCTCCTCTCTACCTCAATGGAAACCCAGTGAAAATCAAAAGGATCTGCAGTGGAGTTTAAAGGTTTGAAACTACAGCCACAGTAAAATGTGTGGGTCCTGCAGTGCAAAGGATAATAGATATTTATCCTTGCCTGGGACATATTTCTCCTCTTCTTCGTGTGTGTGTCAGAGAGATAGATAGAGAAAGATATTTTCTCCTCACCTTGCCCCTGCTTTTTGTCATTTTTGAAGTTCGGATCTAGCTTTTAAGCAGCTGTAGGCTTCCATAACCAATCCAGTGTAGTGATTAAATGTGCTGAACCTGAGCCGGAAGGCAAAATGTCTGCATAAGAAATAAGAATCTTTTTGCTGAGAGGGGAAATTTTAGGGAAGTTGATGTAAACTCCAAAAATATGCATAAACAGATCTTGTCTGTCATGAGGAGAAATAAGATTTAAGGTTTGGAGCCTTTTTTCTTGAAACAATGTACTGGGGAGGGGGGGGGTTAATGAAGTTAATAATTTAATGCACAACCTTTAAAAAATGTAAAATTCTGCCTGCTACTTATGTCTGCTTATCAAGCTGAAAAGCTATATACAGCCATGAGTATTACAAAACAGCAGTCATTCCCTTATGCTAAAAATGAAATGGATGGTCTTCTGCCATAATAATCTGAAATACGGGACAGGAGAGAAGGTTCTAAATTATTTATAACCCCCAAATGGTTCAAGAGCTTTATCTAAAATTTGGAGGTGCAGGGAAGGTAGGTTTGAGGATGACCTATGCTGTTTTGAATTAGACGGGGTGAGAAATTGCTTATTTATAAGAATCTAAATAAACAGCATGGGATTTGCAGCAGTGTGGCTAGCTAATATTTTCATTTTGGTGTTAGTATTGCTGGTGGTTAGATTTTGCACCTTGATTTTTTTTTTTTTCATTGGTGAGGGATTTTTTTTAGGGAAATGATTTTTTTGTGCGAGGTCAAGGGATTTTGTGTAGTAAGTAGTATAAAGAATGTGTACTTTTTATCTAAAATGCCATTTTCCCACTCAGTTTATCCTGGTGGATAAATTTATGGTGATTGGGCACAATTGTGCCAAATCAAGTTAAATGTTTATAACCTCAACATAGAAAAATATCTCAGATTTAGCCCTTGTGACCACAAGAAATGGATTTTTAATCAAGATGCTGACCAAGACAGAGCAACCATAGTTGGGGCACCATTCTCGATCTGGTACCCACAGATACAAATCAACTATGCAAAGCCACAATACTTTGAAACCTTGATTTTTTTTCTCAGCTCCGAAGGACTTTCACAGAACTTAGATTTCAGCAGATGCCCTCTGCATGTCTTGAAGGGAGATATAGACGTATTCCAGTTATAAATAGAAAATGTGTATTTGGTTGTAATCAGACAGAGAATATTGTTCATGATCTGATGTTCTGCCTCCCCCTTTACTCTTCACCCAGATAAAGATTTGTGTCACCCATTATTCAGTTATATACAGACTGCACACCTCAGGAAATAGTGGTGGAATTTTTAGCTGATACGTGGCTATTTGTTACAGGCTCAGTAGCCCAATTTGCATTGGCTGCCAAGAAATTGTGTGCTTGCTTTATTAAGGAACATACTATAATACAGATATGAACTTCACACTTTTGTTTTGTTAAAATTGTTTTCAAGTTATGTCTAACATTCTTAAAACTAAGGCAGGATTGACTGGTCCTCTCTTGACCAACCAGCCATTATAACAATGGCTGCCACCTTATTAGTCATGCAGCTCTAAGTCCAGATTACCCCTGTGTATCTCTTTTTCTGGCAGTTGTTTAAGGTGGAATTCACTACCTGCATTGTGTAACAACTCCCACTCCTCTCAAGACTCATCTTGCTCTTGTGGTCTCCATGATGAAGAATGGAGAGCATCACAGAAGCATCTGCCTCTTTACCAAAATCAGACACAGAATGACAGGCATCTGGTGGGACTTCCCAGGTGTCCTCCAGACATTCCCAAGCATAATTTCATTCTCCATCTGACTATAGGGACATAGCCAGACATTTCTCTGATATCTCCCACTTTGTACTTGCTTTGGAGGGGGGGTGCCTTCAGGAGAATGGTGAACCCTATAGGAGGTAAGAGGGGAGATGTGTCATAGTACTACCTGGGAAGAACTTTGTGCTACGTTTTCCAGTGCAAAATCTTGGGCCTTACCTTCCAAATCTTTTCCTAACTGGTTGAATTCTTAATTGGTGAAATTGTTAAGGAGTGAAAGCTAAATTCATAGCTATCATAACTACCATGTCTCCCCTTTTATCTGTTTTATTCTTTTATTTTTTTCCTGGCAGTATGAAATTAACCAAGGTTAAACATTAACCTGGATGCATGATTGATTCAACATTTCACCATAGCCAGTTCAGTATATCATCATCCCATGTCAATTGGAAAACTGCAGATATAGTGAAAGGTGGTTTGGTGAAGTCAACAATCTGTAACTGAAAATATGCGTTTGTATTTTGTTTATGGGACCACTTGAATCTTGAAAGAGCTCAAGATTCTTTCATTGAAATCCCATTAAAATCATGAAAACTATTTGGAAAAGAAGATTTGAAAGCTGAAACAATAACAAGAGAAGGACTTAAAGGACACTCTGAAGAGATGTGAGATATGGAGGTACAAGAGACAGGGAGAATTCAGTGAGAATTCAATATGAATTCAAAAAATGCTAAGTTTTTTTTTAAAAAAAATCGTTAATAAAAACAAAAAGCCTGACCTCGGTTTTAGCTTACGCAAAAAACCCAAAAAAACAATTCAAGTCTATCTCTCTCGCTCTTGAAAGTCCAAACATGTAGGTGTGGTGTGATAACTGTTGAACTATTCTCACATGGCAGAGACTTCAACCTCTAGCATTGGATGTGGCACTCTAAATTAGGGGAAGAGAAAGTGTGGCCTGTGGGGTAATGCCAAAGGGCCCCAGCACCCTCCAAATACCTTTGAAATTGTTTTAAATCTAAAAATTACCTCGCTGCCATAGTTGGCTTCTGATTTACTTCCTGGGATTTTTTTTTAAAAAAGCCCTCTTCTGGCCCTGAAATAATCCAATGAGGCCTAAAAACGTGGCAAAATGGTCTCCTATGGGGTATTGGAAAGCCTTTTCAGTGATTTCTGAAGCTCTAAAAGAATGGAGGCAAAAGAATGGGAATGTGGCCCTCCTAGATTCTATGGGAGGCCAATGTGCTCCCAACCAGATCTCAGCAGTGAAACATCTCTGCTCTAAATTTATTACTTGAGAAATAGTCCTACTGGCTCAGGATGGTGGCAGTTGTTAGTCCAAAACATCTGGAGGATGACAGATTGCATGACATTGACCTTATCTTGTGACTAATCAAGTCTGATTGAAAGTTATGGCAGCTGCAGTGTGGCACATACACCTTATGAAAACAACTTTCAGCAGCCACTTGGAAAGCAGAGGAAATAAAGATGGTAACCGGAAGAAGTTTAAAGTGGCATAAATTTTATTTATTTATTTAAGAAATGTATATAAGACATTTTAGGTCATAACCTCCTAAGATGTCTTAGAAACAATTAACGAAATAATATGAAGCTATGTTTGAAATGCATAGAAAGTAACTCAGTTACAAAACTAAAAACTGCAACAGTTAAAAAAAAAAACCCAGCACAAATTGTTTAGTAAATTGAAAACTGAAACTAGAAGAGTTCAGTATTTAAAATCAGATGAGTCTGACCTTTGATGAGTGTAAAAAAAAAACACTCTGGAATATGTTGTACATATTTTCTTTTTCTGCCAGTGACATGACTTCAGCACTATTCCTTACTTGCCATGTGATTGGCAGCCTTTAACTTTGTTCTGTTTAATCCCTGCTTTTCAGTAGTGAATCCTCACTCTGAGGTGATGGTGAAGAGGGAGGGGTCTAAAGCACTTTATCTGCCAAGTGTCAAGAAGAGTTATTTCTGTTTTACACCGTGACATTCTGTTGCTGACAGCAGAAAGTGTGTGTGTCAGTCTGCATCATCTAATAGCTGCTAGGCGTGTTAGGCGCCATGCTATGGGGTCATGTAAGGACATGATGCTCTGTAAGCCTGGCTGGTTTTATCCTCTTCTTTGCATTCACTGTTTGTGTGAGTGTGGAGACAGCAAGAAAGAAAGGGAGTAATCAAATGTTTAAAAAGCTGCATACTTAATAGAGTCTAAAGTCATAAACATTGGGGTATACTAGGAATGAACAGCTATTTTCACTCCAGGATCCAAAGAGCCCCACCTCAGATCCTAGCATGGGCTGTACTTGGCTGCTGCTGCTGAATCTATCAAGCTGGTGGTGACATAATACTTTTTTCACCTTTATTCAGTGGAAGTGAGTGGATCCAATGTTCAATGGCCTAGTCAATCTGCTCCAATGTTTTGCCTGAATTTTAGCAGAGCTAACCAAGGTGCTGTGTCTATTAAGGTTTAGGACCTAGGACAGCTCCTTCAGATATGAGATTAAAACATGGAGTTGTTTCCTTCTTCAATGATACAAGAGCTTCTAGTCTCTATTGCTGATATTTTAAAACCAGACAGCTCTTGGAAGTGTTAGTTTCATTGGAAGTAAGAATGCAGAATGACCTGCGCATTCCACAAAACGAAACTATTCCTGGGAGCACTATTAGCCTTGGAAGGAAGGTACTTATACAGCACACAATTTGTTTTAAAAGAAAAAAAAAAAGATTTGCTGCCTCTGGTGTAGGGATGAAGGGACCATTTAGATGATCCTGGAAGGCCACAAACATGAATGGTCCCCCCTCCACACCTCTAGATTGGTGCAGCATGTTGCCTATCCTGGATTATATCCTGAAACTTTTTACTACTTAGCATAGACTTTCCACCACCTAATTTTACATCCACATTTCCTTAGTTTGCCCATAACCATTTTGTGAAGAGATGAACAGTTAAATTGTGTTAAGAGAGAAACCTGTATTAAGCCATTTGAACATATACCCACAGAGCTAAAAGGCAATAAAGGGCCACCTTGCATTCCATCTCAAGGATACCATGAGGCGTTTGACCTACCCTGATCAGCCTTTGTAATCCACATCACACATATTTGGAGGTTCAGAAAGGTTCAAAAACTACTAACCATGTTTTAAATACTTCCTGAATTTCCAACTTCTCCTACATGATTTTCCCCATTTGACAAACATACGGTGGTGCAACCAAAAATAGTGTGCTATTGACATTAACTAAAAGGACATTGCATTGTTCTCTGGAGAACAGTCCATTGAAACTTGTGGAAGAGAGTCTTCTTTGCTTGTGCTCTGAAAGTTGACACAAAGAAATCTTCCTAGTACTTAAGTATTGTTCAGCATAACATGCTGGAAGATAGGAGTAAACAAGAGTCTGGAAATGGTTGGAAATTTTGAACAGAGAGAAAAATAAAGTTTTGATTTATTTTTTATTTAGGCATGAAACAAAATATTCTCCCAGAACCAGTGATGAACTTTAAAAGAACTATCCAGGGTGCTGAAGTGCAGTCTCCTAATAGTTCAGCACCTTTGAGAACTTTAAATTTTGGATTAAAATCCAGACCACTTCACTGACATCTGAGCCGTCATAGAATCATCGAGTTGGTAGAGACCTGGTAGAGACCTCAAGGGCCATCAAGTCTAACTTGTTATGCAGGAATACACAACCAAAGCCAACACTGCCCAGAACACTTGCCATAGCATAGAATTTCCTCAGTGCAATGGGGAACTTCACATGACACCTAGATGGTCAGATTGTTCATGGTCACATGAAGAAGACTGATGAAGAGTTTAGCTGTGGTTCATGTAGAGGTGTGGATGAAGTTCATGGATAAGTTATAATTATTGCTATACAGAGGGGCAGGGTACAAATAAATTTATTATTATTATTATTATTATTATTATTATTATTATTAATGTTGATTGGTCTGTTTTTCACCATTTTATCATACAATATTGTGTCACAGGGTTAAGAGGAGAGATAGTGAATGTTATAGCTGAGCATGGCTGTCAGTTTCCAGCTATGCAAAGAAATGTTTAGAGTAACATGAAAAATCTAAGCTATTTAAATTGGTACAAAGCTGTAGGTGTGCACTAAAGTATACAGTGGATAGGAATTGCTATTACCCAGGGGTAGGCAACCTTTCCCCTTTAAGGGCCGAGGGACTTCATCTCCCAGAAGCCTCAGCCATGTTGGCCAATAGTCCCATGTTGGCCAATAGCTCCTGGGATTCTGGGAGCTGAAGTCCCTCGGCCCTTAAAGGGGAAAGGTTGCCTACCCCTGCCATAGGGAATATCAGTGGCTTCTAGGTCAACAGGCCAATGAATATGCCCTGGCCTTTGATTCATACATGTCCTCTCTCTGAGACATACTTTTGTTTGGGAAGGGGGAGAGAGGATAAAATTAGTATCATCTTTATGAGACAATTCCATATGTGAAGCAGAGAAGTGCTATTAAAGCAGATTTTAAATATATATTAGTAATTTTGGAGCCATAGTAGACTCAGTTCTACTTAATATCTTAACAACCTTAATTTATATTTCATGTACGTATGATGAACTTATTATTAATAGGCAGTTGAGGATTAAATCATTGTCACTTTCCGTCTGCTCTCAGCCACAGAGAAATGTAATATTTCAGAGTAGCTTGGAAGTTAATTGGATTTGAAAGCAAGCCTTTTTCAAAGGTGCTGATGTGAAGCATAAGATGGCAAGATTTCAGAAGGCATTTATATATGATTTGAGGTGGCCTCCCTTCCTTTCCCTCCCCTCACTTGGTCTTCTCTGCCTCAATGAAAAAAAAAATTGAATTCAGTAAAAAGCATCCAAATCTCTTTATTGTTGGAAATAATACTGGTGAGAGTACATTGTTATGATTGCTTTCCTTGTTTGTCAAATTCTTAAGAGGTCATTAAGCTCATTAAAGGAGATGAAATTCTACATCTGCAGCTGAATGCTATATTTCTATATGGGGCCTCATCAAGAGAAAACAGCTGAAATTTAGGCTTTAGAAACTATCTTGAACAGAAGGTTGAAGATGGAGGAACAAAAATAGAATGAACAATATAGAACTATCATTAAGAATTCTCACATATACTTTAGCTTCCAGACACAGTTTGAAACTAGGCTTGCCTAACCGCATCTTCTCACATTCATAATTGCCTTCTCTTTTCAGGAAGTGTCAAGACAAGTTTAGAGGAAATAGTAATCAAGTAGTTAGACACAATCATCATTGCTTTTCTTGGGGAAGACAGAATAGCAATAGCAATTCCTTACTCCCTCCCCCAAATACAACTAAATGTGGTGCCATCTATTGACTAAACAGTATGACTGTTAGGCGTGGTAACGCAACGCATGGAGACCACATAACGTGAAGCACCAGGATTCATACTTCTCCGATGAAGCAGGGTGCTTGTCAGCTGGAAAAACTCCTCTCCCCTTCCAGTAGAGCACAGAGATTCCACAGACAGATGTCTCACGAATGAGGCTTTAATCTTTGTTGCTCTATATACAGATATGTACACCATACACCAACGCAACTCCAACAGCAAAACAGCAATCTCCAACAACACCATGAACTCAACCCACACTCCACATGCGTGTCCAGAGGCTTGTGCCTTATATAGCCTGTGCTCCACATGGCTTTCTGGCCCTGCCTCTTCCTGCTGGACACCTGTCACTCACCTGTGACACAACACTTTTGCAGCAGTTTCTGTGCTTTCCAGCACCTGGTGACTACCCCCATGATGTCATGTCCTGTTACATCAGCAAGTGGCTTCATGACTCAGCTGTGGCCAAATGTTGTGTCATCATGGCTGCTGCACTATCCCACAATGTACATTTTCCCTTGGGACCCAATCCTAACAATCCCCTCCAAAATGTACAATTTGTGCACATCTCTTAGCTCACTTTCTTGGACTGTTTGCATGTGAACCCCTTAGTTTCCTTAGTGTGCCATATCCCGCCAGCCTGACATCACCGATATCCTCCTGCTGGCTCCCAGTCCTCTGGTCCCGTCTTTGCCACTGTCAACCTGACCTAGTGCGCCCCAGACCTCAGAACTACCAGACCTCAGAACTACACAGCTGAGAATCGCTAGCGCAGCGGAAGCATGCTGGGCCCATAACCCGTGATAGGCATAGTAATGCAGCACATGGAGACCATGTAACGTGAAGCACCAGGATTCAGAATTCTCCGATGAAGCAGGCTGCTTGTCAGCTGGAGAAACTCCTCTCCCCTTCCAGATAGAGCACAGAGACTCCACAGACAGACGTCTCACGAATGAGGCTTTAATCTTTGTTGCTCTATATACAAAGATATGTACAGCATACACTAACGCAACTCCAACAGCAAAACAGCAATCTCCAACAACACCACGAACTCAACCCACACTCCACATGTGTGTCCAGAGGCTTGTGCCTTATATAGCCTGTGCTCCACATGGCTTTCTGGCCCTGCCTCTTCCTGCTGGACACCTGTCACTCACTTGAGTGACACAGCACTTTTGCAGCAGTTTCTGTGCTTTCCAGCACCAGGTGACTACCCCCATGATGTCATGTCCTGTTACATCAGCAAGTGGCTGCATGACTCAGCTGTGGGCAAATGTTGTGTCATCATGGCTGCTGCACTATCCCACAATGTACATTTTCCCTTGGGACCTAGCCACATGGAGTGCTGCTCAAAACATCTGCATCCTAGTTGGGTAGGAAATTAAAGGAAGAGTAATAAGTACTCCACAAAGGTGAGTATCACACTCAATGCATTAAAATAACAATCACAAGTTCCCTGGTGGCATTAGTAAACTGGTATTTAGTGGCCATTAGCCATGGTAGCTACAAAGGAATCATACTGCTATAACTGTGTACTATGAAAGGGCCCTAGGTTAAGAGATGGCAATCTCTTCATTATCAGTTAATTTGCTTTATGACAGAACACAGAGAAAGGGATGCTGTGTTTAAATGCCAAGCCCTGCATTGTGTCTATTTCACTGCACTGCACTGCCTCTCTGTTAACAGTTGTACAATTATAACAGTCTGGATCATCATATTTTGACTTAATAAGTCATGTAAGGCTATGGAGGAATAAGCCATGATAAGATATGGAGGAATTCTGCTCTCACAATGGCTCTTCCCTCCTCACTTTTCAATGCACTCCAAGAAGCCAGGATGTCTTTGGTTAACCACCAATTTTTGTTATGTACAGATAGGGAAACTTGGATTACCAGGCTCACAATCACCTACTTGATAACAGTAGTTTCACAAATCAGATGTAAGTATGCCTATGCATACCAGCTGCTGAAGAACTTGAATGGGAAACTGCTATTGCAGTCATGTCATGCTGTGAGCCATAGACATCTGGCTGACTGCTGTGGGGACAATATGCTGAACTAGATTTTATTTATTTTTTATTTAAAATATGTCTTTCCAGCCCCATATCTGAGTGGCTTACAATAGACTCACTTTGAATATTTAAAAACTGAGACAATTAAAAAAACTTAAAGAAATTTTAAATAATTGAAACATTCCAACACACACACACACACATTAAACTATTTAATAAATGAAAAATTTCAAACAGTGTAAAATGATGTATATATACACATTGGATGAAGTAATTCAACCCCATATATATATATATATATATATATATATATAGCCAGCCTTTAACATTGGGCTTCCTTTGAAAACTATATTGAAAACTTCTGTATGTCCAAAATGCAACAGCCAGAGTGCTGACTGAGGCTTGTTAAAGGGAATATATAACTCCCTTGTTGAAACAGTGGGCTGCTCTAAGGTTTTGGACACAAGTCAAAGTTCTGATTATGATTTATGCTGATGGTATCGTGGACAGCCAAAAAGACAAACAAATGGGCCTTTGAACAGATCAAGCCTGAAATCTCACTGGAAGCCAGGATGGTCAAATTGAGGCTGTCGTACTTTGGCTACATCATGAGAAGGCATGAATCACTGGAAAAGACAATAATGCTAAGAAAGGTAGAAGGCAGCAGAAAGAGAGGAAGACCACATGCCAGATGCAATAGACTCAGGAGTTCATAGGCCTGAATCCACAAGACCTAAGCAGAGCAGTGGAGGATAGAGGGAATGGAGATGACTCATGCACAGTGTTGCCATGAGTCAAGGTTGGCTCAAGGGCAGTTAACAACAACAAACAAAATATGAGTTAGATTCTGCTTTGGTGACTTACTAATGCACATCACACAAACACACACATACACCATCTTTCCCTAAAATATAGGTCAGCCTTCCACATGTTCTTTCTTTTCAATTGACTGCAATATGTGTAGATATGCTGATTCTGCTCTTTGTAAGAGATGGGACAAAACTGAACCTAGTCCCAGTGCTTTGAGGAACAACAATTGTGCCCATTGTTAAACTGGGATTAGAAATGGTGGCATACAAAAATATAATAAGGGACATGCCAGTTGCTTCATTTAAAGACAGTTGTGGAAGGAAAATAATTGTGGTCTGCTAACAAAAGAAAATGGCGGGGAACTACAGAAAATGAGACTTTTGTCAGCAGGGTAGAATTGTTTGAGTCACTGTTTCTTGGTTACAGTTGGTTGGTAAATAGTACAAATATTTCACCTGGCAACTTGACCTTTTTTACAATTCAGTTCTTGTAAGTTGAAAATCCATCTAGAGAGGTATTTTGAAAAAGACTTGGTTTTTCTCAGACAGATTTCTGTTGGACTGAAGAAGGTAACTCTCAAGTTCCTACTTGTGCAGAATGTCACTTTTTTTTTTTTTAGAAAGTAACTTTCTAAATGATACATGGTTGTTTTGAAATCATTAACCAACAGGTAAAATAGATATTTGTTAAATCAATGTGGTCAGTAGTATGACTTAAAAGTTTGGTGTGTCTGGAGGGTATAGTATTTGTTAAAATGTTTAGTCCAGTCAACTATAGAGAGCTCAAGATAGCTTAGTCCTGGGCTTGGACACAAATTGCCCCTTTGTGAGGGTAACGTATTGCAGACTGCCAGAAATAGTGCAAATTGAGTCCACTTTTAGGGTTAGGGTTAGGGTTAGGGAATCATGGGAACTGTATTTTATTGTGGCACCAGAGCTCTCTCAATGTCTCAGAAAAAAAAAACAATTCCCATGATTCCCTAGCACTAACCCTAACCCTAAAAGTGGACTCAATTTGCACTACTTCTGGCAGTCTGCAACCCTCCTTACTACTTTGAGGCTCTTTAAGAAATAAGATGAATATGAGAGACATGACAGAGGTGTATCAAATTATAGATCATGTGCAGAAAATGGATAAGAGAACTTTTTTTCTGACTGAGATCATGTATTGAAGTGAGGTAGCATAAAGTGTCTCTAGGTGAACCTATGTTGTGTCTTCTCCTGTTTCTCCTCTCTGAAAACCCACAATTTTCACACTGACTCTCTTTTGACATGATCATGTAAGAGAGAGATGTGGGCAGTTGAGAAACATCTGCAAGCAGATTACTGACTATGTAATTTACAGGTAGCACAAAACTACCTTGTTGAAAAAATGTCACTGGCTACTGGTTTGTTTCCAGACACAATTGAAATTGCTGATTGTACCTAAACCTAAACCTATACAGCTTGGATCCAAATTATCTGAAAGGCAATATCTCCCAATATGAGCCTGCCTGAGTTTTGGGATTCTTGGGGGAGGGCTTTGTGTCTGCCCCACCATGCTTGGTGTAGACACAGAAGAGAGCCTCTTTGACAGCTGCTCCCACATTGTGGAATTTGCTAGAAAGCTAGGTTGGCCTATCTCTGCTTTCTTTCTGCCTGCAAGTATGAAGACCTTTCTTTTTACCAAGCAAGGCCTTTGAGTGTTAGCTATCTTTTGCATAATATCTGTTAAGTGAAGTTTGTTGTATCATCATCATCATCATCATCATCATCATTATATTTTAATAGCCTTTAAAATAGTTTTAAACTAAAGTTTTAATGTGGTTTATTATGATTGTTTAAATGTTTTAACTTGCTTTAACTATGCTTTGAACTTACATTTTGAACTCTGTGGGGTCCGATATTAGGAAAAAGGTAGGATATAAAATCCATCTACCCATTCATCTCCCTCTGTGTGTGCCAAACTAGGCACATGCCAGGCACTACTGGGTGGTACTGGGTGGGCAGTGCCAAATGCTGCATATGATAAGATATTAGCATGAACAAAGGCTGTAATGACAGGAAGATTATGAAGATTATCAGGGAATGATAAAGAAAAGAGTAGTCCCAACTTTTGAAAAGAATGTGAATATATATATGCCTTACCTTTAAGAAGGTCCTTTTTCCTGGGGTGGGGAAACATCCTCAGGAAAGGCTAATCATTGGTAGATAAAAACAATTAATCTGCCACCAACTAATCTTGTCTTCTCAGTTCAGGAAATTCTTCACCTCACAGGCAAAGGGCAAGCAACACCTAGCCTGCTCACAAACTATCCAAAATCAAGATTGAGGCAGAACTGGTTTATCACATTGAAAATGCTACCTCCACAGAAAGAAGGTCATTCACTGAGGTTTTGCGTGAATGAAAAGAAATGCCTGCCAAACAGAGAAGACAACAGAAAGAAGGCAAAGTCCCAGGAAAATGTACCGTATTTTTTGGCATATAAGACGCACTTTTTCTTCCCCAAAACGAGGGTGGGGAAGTTGCTGCGCCTAATGAAGCGAATATACAAGCTGAGGGCAAACTGCCGAGGCCTAGGCTAAAAGTAGGCCTCATTTCAACCTCAGCCTTGGTGCTCCAGTGGGCTCCTCCCATCCCAGGAAGAGCCCATTGGAGCAGCCAGGACGGGGGTGGAAAGAGTCCTCTTTTCCTGGCTAGTTGAATGTGCTCCTCCTCTTTCCACCCCCATCCTGGGTGCTTCAATGGACTCTTCCTGGGGTCAGAGGACATCCTCCCATCCCAGGAAGAGTCCATTGGAGCACCCAGGACGGGGGTGGAAAGAGTCCCCCCCCTTGAAGAAATCTGCCAAGAAAACCCTCATGGTAGGATCAAAATGAGCCAGAAATTACTCCAAGGCACTGGATTATTACCCTGGCCAAGTTACACTGTCTCAGCCTCAGAGGGTGGAAATGGCAAACTCCCTCCTCTGAAGAAATCTGCCAGGAAAACCCTCATGGTAGGATCCAAATGATCCAGAAATTACTCCAAGGCACTGGATTAGTACCCTGGCCAAGTTACACTGTCTCAGCCTCAGAGGGTGGAAATGGCAAACTCCCTCCTCTGAAGAAATCTGCCAGGAAAACCCTCCTGGTAGGATCCAAATGAGCCAGAAATTACTCCAAGGCACTGGATTAGTACCCTGGCCAAGTTACACTGTCTCAGCCTCAGAGGGTGGAAATGGCAAACTCCCTCCTCTGAAGAAATCTGCCAGGAAAACCCTCATGGTAGGATCCAAATGAGCCAGAAATTACTCCAAGGCACTGGATTAGTACCCTGGCCAAGTTACACTGTCTCAGCCTCAGAGGGTGGAAATGGCAAACTCCCTCCTCTGAAGAAATCTGCCAGGAAAACCCTCATGGTAGGATCAAAATGAGCCAGAAATTACTCCAAGGCACTGGATTAGTACCCTGGCCAAGTTACACTGTCTCAGCCTCAGAGGGTGGAAATGGCAAACTCCCTCCTCTGAAGAAATCTGCCAGGAAAACCCTCATGGTAGGATCCAAATGAGCCAGAAATTACTCCAAGGCACTGGATTAGTACCCTGGCCAAGTTGCACTGTCTCAGCCTCAGAGGGTGGAAATGGCAAACTCCCTCCTCTGAAGAAATCTGCCAAGAAAACCCTCATGGTAGTGTCAAAATGAGCCAGAAATTACTCCAAGGCACTGGATTACTCTGGCCAAATCACACTCTCTCAGCCTCAGAGGATGGAAATGGCAACCCCCCCCTTGAAGAAATCTGCCAAGAAAACCCTCATGGTAGGGTCAAAATAAGCCATAAATTACTCCATAAGCCAATGGCCTAAAAACTCCAAAGGTACCAGTCCATCTGATCTTGGAAGCTAAGCAGGGTCAGCCCTGGATAGTCCTTGGATGAGAGACCGCCAAAGAATCCCAGGTGCTGCAGGCTGTATTTCAGAGGAAGGAACTGGCAAAACCACTTCTCGAGTCTTCCTTGCCTAAGAAATCCCTAAGAAATTCATGGAGTCACCATAAGGCGACAGGAGACTTGCAAGAAAGTTGGGCAGGGAATTTGTGCAATACCTGGCCCTGCTGCTGGCTTAAACTTACATTTACAACTTAAAATTGTTCTTAAACTGCTGTTAACTTTATACAGTTGATATAAAATATTTTACTACAGTATTTGGTTAAGAATCTTTTTTTTCTAGATTTTCCTCCTTTAAAATTGGGTGTGTCTTATATGCCGGAGCGTCTTATATGCCGAAAAATACGGTATATTACACACGTGTTACTGCACTTTATTTCCTTGTGTGATAAAGTCCATAGCCAGATGTTTTTCAGTTGTCCCTTATTCTGCAGTGGCTGCTACATGGCTGTTCTTTTACATTGTAAGCTGCTTTGAGTCCCAGTTTTGAGGGGAAAGCAGGATACAAATAAATATAATAATAGGTGGCTGTGTTGTGGGGCAGGGGAGGCAGCATGAAATAGGGTTTTTTTTTTTAATATTGTGATTGTTGTGCAAGGGAGGTAGAGAATTCCAACTTTTGCAAAGACATTTTTTTAAATGTAATACCAATGTGGTCAGGCAGACCAAAAGCCACTTGACCTTCCAGTAAAATGTTTGAAGAACTCAAATCATGTTTACGTCTTCTTCAAATCAGTGTAGTTCAGTTATTCACAACATTCTTGTCCTCTTGACTTGAACAAGACATAATTAACTTTTTCTGGCTAGGATTGTTGCTTAGCATATTTGTATACCTTCTTCAAATATGCAGAAAGGGATTCTGGCCCTTTTATGGTTGGAACTTTTTATAGATATTAGAGTTCTAATGTTGTGCTGAAAAAGAAGAGGCCAGTTCAGATGAAATTAGCATTATGATTCTGAGGGACATAATTTGGTGAGATAACCTGTACTTTGAAAAGTCTGAGGAAATGCCAGTTTCTTGTCATCATTTTTAGCATTGATTCAGATGAGGCAGATTCATAAACACATGTTCCAGATTCACTAGTTAGGAAAACATGTTCACAGTATTCAGTTTTAAAAGAATGCACTCCTTCCCTAAAAAAAGAGAGAAAGAGAAAGAAACAATGTGGGAAACAAACCTATTTTCAACATTTAGATATGTTATCTTTTCTAAAATAATCAAATAAGCTTTATTAGATATCAGAAGATTGTACTTTCAGTGACACTGTACTTCGCATGAGTAGTACTGCCTATATAAGGACATAGTAGCATGTGTGTACATTGTAAAAGTCAAACGAAATGTGTTTTGTTGATACTAGCGTACAGTGCTGCTACCTACGTAATAATGCGATAATGCAGCTTTAGAAGATCACTGACTGCTCTAGGCACAAACTGTGACCTACTTCAACCATTACACAGACTATAATAGCATGCAGGAATTTGCAGTCTGTGTGCTCTCTCTCTCTCTCTCTGCCTGTGTGTGTGTTTACAAAAGAGAAAGGGGCCCTTGCCATTCATTTTATGTTTAAAGAAATCTCAGACTGACACTGGAAGAACAACAAATTCTTCACTAGCCTTCACTTCAAAGCATCAGATGTTTGTGCTGCTTAAGCATTGTAGACTGTTCCAAATGTTCCTAATTCTTCTTCTGTTTTTCCCCCCAGATAGTTTGAATCAGCAACCTTTTACACTTAGGCCTGATTTATACTATCTGTTTAGGATGTGGAAATATCTGAAGTCTAGACTGACAACCAAGGCCCAGTGTTAAGCTGGCAAATTGGGTTTGATTATTCTAGATATACTATGAGGCAACAATATACCCTAGGTACAGCATAAAAAATAATTCTGTTTCCATTGGCACTGAGGACAGTGGTGACCAAATAAATCTCTTATGCTTTTTCTCATATTGTCATTCTTTAATATTGTAAAAGAGCAGCAGAGCAGTCATCTGCTTCATACTGTCTTCATCCCCATCAGAGTTGTCTGCACTGACTGGCAGCAGCTCTAGAGGGTTCCAGAGAGAGCTGTTTCCTAGCTCTATCTGAAGCAACCAGGGAATGATTATGGGATATTTTATCTGGAAAGTGGGCACTCTACTACTATTGAATGATGGCCCTTTCCAAAAATTCAGGCTAAGATCCTGCATAAGATGTATAATTATGACATTGTGGCTGATCTGAACCCCCAAACCCATCTTAAAATCCAGCCAATTGCACCAAGGGATGGAATTCTGTAGTACTGGTGAGTGGGGTGCTGAAGAATGATGTATCCAGCCTCCTCTTGGCAGTGATTAGTGGTGTGCTCAGAAGTGTGACAAAACCCCACAGGTGTTCTGGTTTCCACTTGGTGCATTGCCAGTCACTGGTGAGAGGGTACTGGATGCATCATCCTTCAGTGCCCCACTCAACAGTACCAAAGAACTCTGTCCCTCAGTGCAGCTGGCTGGATTTCAGCGTGAGTTTGGGGGGCATTTATGGCCATGGCAATGGTTCCACAATTGTACATAAGAACAGGAAACAGTTATGAGGTTGTAAGCCTAGCTCATGACTTCATAATTGTCTAACAGTATGACAGCCATGGTTACTAATTTTTATTATCCTTAAATTCATTTTTCTCTTGTTACTCATGTAAGATGCAAAGGTCCCAAAAGGAACAATTATTCTCAAAGACATGTTAAATTATACATGTGCTTCTTAGGAAAAAGGCATGATGTGACACTGCTAACACAGACACTATAAAATGCATGTCTGCCTAATTATATTTTACAATTGTATTTCAACCCAAAGCTCACTGAAGTCAAGGAGTGTCTCTGCATTGTGCTTCATGTTCAAACTGTCATGGATGTTCAAAGGGTAAATCAGAGGCAAAGCATGCTGGTTTAACCTCACTGAGTTCTCCTGGCTGTGTTGTGCAATGTCCTCTCAGGGATCAATTTTATATCGATGGTTGTAGTGTAGAACATTATTTTGCCAAATTGAATAGTCAGAATTTTAATTAACATCTACAAATACCCCTTCTACAATGGGAAAATGAAATACTGATCTGTACTATTAACCACTTTCACATCCTTATGGAAATCTAATTTCTAAATCCATGGTTAGATTTTCTAGAACATTTTTCAGGCACCATGGGACAGAAGAAGCTGCCATGAGTCCCTATGTTTAGCCCTGCACCCATAGTCAGAAAAGTCCTCTGGGCTTTTCATGTGTTAAGGGATAACTTTCACACTAGGGAAGCTTTTCCTTTTCTGGAGGATCTCTGTGTAATTTAAAATCCTGATCACATCTCCTGGATTTCTCAATTGCAGAGAGAGCCTGCATGGAAACGAAAGACTCACTTTTACAGAAATGATCCCTCATTTGCATGGAGAAGGAAAAACAACAACCTCCTAACTGGTTCACCAAGAGTTTTTTTTTTAATCTCTTCAAATAACAGGTGCATAAGGGGCTATCTAGACTAAAACCATAGCAAGGAGAGGAAAGTGTTAAAGTGTGATATTGACCCTTTCATGGGCCCACACACAAAGAATTTTTGAAAGAAAAATCAGGGCAAAACATGTGATTAACATGACTGGTTGTTAAGTCCTTAGTGTTTGTGCAGGTTGATGTAAAAGAAGAGAGTCTTTAATATGGCAGATGCCAAGCCATACCCAATAGAGAAAGCAAAGGCCTCTTGGTCCAGACTACAGCCACAATATTACATCAACATCAGTTAGTGAAGAAATGCCTTGATTTGGTTCTTCTCCCGTCAACTTGATAAGTCTTATGACTGTGAATCTCAAATGTTGCCTGATACAAAGCCTTTGTTTAGAGCAAGACCTCAAGGGAATGAAATAATGCAAGAAATAATCTGTGAATCTCAGAGCTTTCACAGCTAAGCGCTTCCGATGAGTCACTGTTGGCAAGGCAAGCAAATGGTGTGCACAGAGAGATGGAGCAGGGACATGATTTAATGATGTGAATGATGGTGGATAATTTCTATTCTGGACATCTCTCTCTTTCTCTCTCTCTCTGCTGTCTTTGCCAGCACCTTTTACAAGTGGCTGATTTCAGCAAATCTTTCCTTCTGCAGTGTGTAGTTGGCTGTGAGCTTGATGCATTCATGGACATGAGCCCAAGGTCACATCAAGGAAGAAATGTGGAGACAAATGTTTAATCTGTCAGACGTTATCTAAGCAACCTAAGGATTTGATGAGTTATGTGTCTGCAAATAGCCTGTACAGGTTTTTGCATCATATCTCTCTATTGAATTATTCCACAACACCCCATTATAGGGAGGGGAAGGTTTAAGCTTGTTGAATCCATCAAAAGGAGAAAGTGCAAACATCCTGCATTTAAGAATAATTGGTTCTAATTTTAGGTTTTGTTTTTTTTTTTAAAACTGGATGGTCCAAGTCAAGTCATGGATTAAGCCTGCCCTTTGGGACACTGGTTAAGTAATGCTGCACTGTTAATTGTTTTTGAGTTAGATTTCAGTGAGGACAAGTGCCCCCTCCTTTTTTTATTGCTATTTAATGTTTCACCACTTTTCCACTTGTTTGTTTTTGTTTTTGTATCATATCCATTCTGTTTTCTGTTTAAACTTTATCAGATGTGCTGGGTCTGGTCTTTCCACAATCCAATTCATATCTGGGGTCAAAACAAAGTTAAAACTTACAAGGATACTTGCTTCTGTTCTGTCCAGTTGAGGCTGTTGTTGAATATGGCAGTGTACCAAAATGGTTGCAGGATCCTACAACCACTCTAGCCACAAATGGCTAGAAAGCAAATAGATTTTTTTTTATTGCTGCCTTACTAAGAAATTGAGAATCTGGAGAACTTCATTATATGTTAATGGATCCAGTTTATGATCCTATCATAAGGACAGTTTTATTTGAGACAATTGTGAGTAATCAATCCACACTTTTTGCTGAACATAAGAGTAATTTGGGGAGGGGGAAGAATTAGAAATTTCCTGTATTGTGATATGAAAACTGAAAATTTTCAAACATACTTAGCTTTTAAAGGTTCAAGCTATAGGCTAGGTCAGAGGTGGACAACTTCAGTGGGAGGGAATCTGCAGATAATTTTTGCCTTCCCTGGATCTCATTCACCTGCATTGTTACATCTTGAATATGGTTCCTGCAGAAAATCTATCTATAATAAAAAGCTTCTGATCCAGTGGAAAAAATATTCTATCAGAATGGGGAAGGAGAAAGGGAAAGAGGCCTCCCATGAAAAGTAGGGCACTCTTCAGAAAAATGGAGAAGGTGGCACTAGAGGCAGGAGGGAGAGGAGGAAATCTGCTTTTTAAAAAATCCCTTTTTTCCCCCACCACAAAATTCGGAATGGAATTCTGCTTCCACTGAACACTCTGGATCCTGCTGAAAGTACATTTGGACACAGTACTCTGATTCCAGACAGCCAACATATTGTAGGTATTTTAAAAATACCTGGACTATGATTCTGGAGACTGGGGCTAGAATTCCTGCTCAGGCATGGAAACCTACTGGGCAAGAGCATTCTCCCTCTAAACAAACCTTGTCAAGAAAACCCTGACATAAGGTTGCCTTAGAGTCGCTATAAATCAGAAATGACTTCAACAACAAACCTAATTCCAGCCTCCCAAGGTCATCTACACCTTGACAATGAAGGGACACGACAATTTTTCTCACAATCATTTCTAGCCTTAGGAATGTGGCAGTCTTACATAAAGGTAAAGGTAGTCCCTTGACATGAATGTCTAGTTGTAACCAACTGTAGGGGGCAGTGCTCATCTCCGTTACTAAGCCAAAGAGCAAGTTTTGTCAAAAACGACTCCATGATAATGTGGCCAACATGACTGCACCAAATGCTGTTACCTTCACACTGAAGTGATACCTATTTATCTACTTGCATTTGCATGCTTTCGAACTGCTAGGTTGGCAGAAGTGGGGGCTAGTGACAGGAACTCACCCCATCATGAAAGGCTGGGCAGATGTCAGGCCTGAGAGATTTTTTGGTTTTTTGTCTAAAACTTTAAGGTCTACCCACTAGATAAAGTTGCAAAATGCTGGGATGAAGGGAAGGAGTCCTGTATATTTAACTCTGGTGGTGCAGTGGTTAAATGCCAGTACTTGCAGCCAAAACACTGGAGCTTATAACATTATATTTAAAGCAACTGATCCCTGACAGGATACGTTGCATTTAATTTTAAAAGCAGGTATTATCACACACAGCCAGGACCGGGCAAGTGCAACCCATATGCAGCCTAGATCCCAGCTGCGGTTATCCTATCACTTTTCATAAATGGGAGCTTGCCATTTTTGAAAAGCCACAGGATAAGTGCACCTAGGATCCAGGCTGCATATGGGTTGCACTCGCCCGGCCGCAGCTGTGTGCGACAATACCTGCTTTTAAAATTAAACGCAACTGTATCCTGTTGGGGAAAGTTGCTTTAAATATAATGTGATAAGCTCCATTGTGCATTCAGTCCTGCAGGGCTCTGGGTTGATTCAGTCTTCTATCCTTTCATAGGTTGGTAAAATTAGTTCCCAGCTTGTTGGGGGCAATTGGCTAACACATTGTTAACCGCTTACTGAGTGTTTAGCACTATAAAGTGGTATAGAAAAGTAAGTGCTGTTGCTATATTTAGGCTGGAATCCTGTTAATGATTTATGCAATCCTGTTTAATGATTTATGCTACCATAACCAGGGGTGGTTTTCATATGTGGCAGCAAGTATCCACTATCTCTTTGGACAATGGTTTTTCAAGAAGTGCATGGTGACTGCTGGCCAGCACCAGGCCACAGTTTCACCTCCAAAACATCTAAATAGCCACTGTTTGGTGGGGTCCTGGGTCCAGAGAGAGCTCCTCTGTGCCATCTCCTGCACAGTTTTCTTCAGTTTTTTAATCTAATTTGGGCTTTCTGTTTTTCTTTTTTATCTGGTGCAAATTACCCTCAAATCTCCCAGTGTGTCTCCATCTACATTCTGTCCACCCCTGCTGTACTATGCATCATGAACACTGTACTCTTCTTCTTACAATACTTGCTGTATAATTTTCTATAGAGAAACCCTTGATTCTGCTTCTGTTTCTTGATGATGTTATGTTCTAATAATACCTAAATCAGTAAGAGCTTCCCAATACTACTAATTGCCTTTTCAATCTGTCAAACAAAGATAATTAGAAACCTGGCAGGGAAGGAGCTGATGCTAAAAGAATTCAGATCTAAAGAAAGTGGAACAGCAGGAAACAATAAGAATACCTACTGATGGAGCTGCCAGAGCTGCCCCAAGTCTGACCCAAAGGACAAGATGGCATCCTCCTCTGTTCCATGTAGAGAAGCCAAAATGTGTAAGTCAACTCTTTGATATCACTTTAACTGTCATGGCTACATCCTGATGAATCCTGGTGTTTATGGTTTGGTGCGGTACTAGTCATATATGGTAGGAAAGTCTAATAACTCACAAAACTACATATCCCAGATTCCTGTTGGATGGAGCCATGGAAGTTAAAATGGTATCAAAGTGTAGCTTGACAAAGACCTTGGTTCAACATGCAGGATGCAACAGAATTTCTATGCCATTGATATGATAGCCCTGTTTAAATATTTAAAGGGGTGTCATACTGAGGATAGAGCATGCTTGTTTTCTGCTGCTCCAGAGAATAGGACATGGAGCAATGGATGTGTGGAACAATCTCCTTCTTTGGAGGCTTTTAGAGGCTGGATGGCCATTTGTCAGGGGTTCTTTGATGTGTACTCCTACATGGCAAGGAGTTGGACTCGATGGCTTTTGAGGTTTCCTCCAACTCTATGATTCTATGATTCTGTGATCTGAGGATAGCAGAATAGAGGATATAGACCAGACTGCATATATTACAGATTGACCCTCCAATACCTTTCCACCATGAGTCTGCTGTCTCAGAAGGACCAGTCTTGGGTCCCATTACCTAAATGGCTCAGTTGCACCACAGGTAATGTTCTGGCAGCCTTTTTTCAGACTCAGTTTATTGTAGTATTTATTCACTTATTTCAAATATCTACATGTAGCACTTTCCAGCTTATGGAATTTGAAGGAAGTTCTCAGTGACATAAAAATGGAATCTTACAGTAGAGAACATATGCCCTTCCAATTGTTGGTGGTCTGAAGCCCATCAGTCACAAGGCAGCATGGCTGATGTTCAAGGATGATGGGAGTTTAGTTCAACAAATTCTGGAACAGCACAGGTTCCTCATTCCTGCAATACAGTATTTCCTAAATGTACACTTGTGGTACTCTTATTTGACTTGCACTGTCTCTGTGTTTTCCTTCAAGGTCGTGGCTGTGTTGCTAGAAGACACAAGAACATTCATTGCATAATATTTTGAACTCTGGTAAATAAAGTACATCTCCTGATGAGAACATGTCCCTTGTTAAAAGGCAAGAGAAGAAAAGATAGAAGAGATCAAAAGAGACAGAATGGAATTGGGACTGGGAATATCAACAAAGTTCACCAAGGTTTCTTTTGCTTGATTCAATATTCCATCTGACCTTTCCTCATTAGACCTTACAGCTGTCTTGTAGGTGAAAACCTTGCAGCAGCTGCTGGGTTGTCAGTAGTTGTCATTCAGTTTCAGGTCTTCTAGTTTCAGAAAAAGAAAATCTCTGTGCCATAAGCAGTGTCTCAACGGTTGCTGCCAGGGGATGCCAGCTCTTGCGGGGGGCTTAAATTCATACTGTGACTAGCCTATGGGTTATCACATTTTTCTGCCCACATAACTACGAATGATATGAAGGTTGTTATTTTAAAACAGTGGCACTAACTTTAGCTGAACTGGTCAACCATTTGTTGAACACTTGTTATTAGGGTTGTTGTTGTTGCTGTTGTTGTATGCCTTCACATTGTTTCCTAAGGTGAACCTATCACAGGACTTTCTTGACAATATTTGTTCAGAGGAAGTTTTCCTTTGCTTCCCTCTGAGGCTGAGACAGAATGACTTGCCCAAGGTCACCCAGTGGCTTTCCATGGCTGAGTGGGAATTTAAACCCTGGTCTCCTGAGACATAGTCCAACTCTGAAACCACTATATCACGCTAGCTCCTGTTATTTTAGTACCTCTTGTCTATATTCCACCATATCTGTGTTTCTTTCTTATGCTGGGTCTCCCTCCCCCTTTCCCCCCCCCTAAAAGATCTTCCGTCCTGTACTTCCTGTGAGTCTTCATTTCTCCTAGTCTCTGTCAATGGTGTCACTAGGGTTCGTGTCACTCAATATAGTAACTCATGGTGTCACCCCCTCCTCATTGACCTCCTCCCATTACCATACCATACAGAATCCTTAGTAATGTTTTTGTGCACTAATGTTACTCATAAATCATAATTCCTATATATCACTAAATGGAGTGGCAAGAGTTTTGACATAAACAACTAGCAAAATTAAAATTATACCTTTAAATTACAAGATCATGCAGGTAGCCTAAATGTATTTAGATGCACATCGTTTCATGTGGTTAAAATAAAAATTTGGTAAATATGGTGCTTTAAAATACAATTTAAAAAGAATAAAATAAAATAATTTTTTGAAATTTGAAATTTATTTTTTAAAGTCCTCTTTTCTCCTCCCACTGAGCCTCACCCCACTCACTGCATCTCTTAAAGCATTTTAAAGGGAAGCAAGCAAATGCCATAGCCTGCTTCTGCCCAAATGAAAATATTTAAGAAGCAGAGGTGTCACACACCCCTTAGGGTGTCACCTGGTGCAGTCTGAACCCCACGCACCCCCCTAGTGATGCCACTGGTCTCTGTTTTGGTGTGATATTTCTTCACTTCCTCCTTCTGCTAATCAAAGATACTTCATATAAACTGAGGCCCTTCTTACTTGAACATTTATCTTCCTGTTAATTCTGGTTCATTCTACCCTTATCACAACCCCTATTTCCCCAGACCCTTTCTCTTTATTTCATATAGACTATGCTTCTCATTAGGGGTGGGGGCTCAGCTTACTCCCTTCATCTTTTAACAGAGTCCTTTCCTGTATCACTTCTTCCTCTTCTTCTTCTTTAAACCCTGAAACTGCCCTGTATATGCTTCTCCTGTCTATTCACGCCTAAAGAATGGAATAACCATGTGAGCTGGCTTTGGGGCATTAGAGTAAGTCAGAGGTGGTGGGGACTTTTGGATACTGTGCAGAGAGGAAGGTAATGCCAATCCCTGCAGTCCCTCAAAAAGCACATCTGCAGGCATATGTGTAGATGTCTTCATTTGAATTCTTCCCATTCTTTACATTTGTTTTTAATTATGTTTGTTGTCTGCTTTGACTCCCTTTTTCAAAGTTAAAATAAAAATTGCAATAAACAAAACAAATAAACCTGGGCAGAGCAATACCACATCCCCTCCAGCATTTCAGAGATGAAAACTGAGACATGCGTGGCCAAGCAACATCAGAGTGTGGTTAAGATGGCAAAAATTGTTAATGGGGAAGAACACACAAGCTAGGTGAGGATGCAGCAGTTTGCTTTTGCCTGAGTCTACAGGGAAGAGCAGTATTCCACCCTTTCCTCTGCTCTCCCCCTGCTGAGCTGACAGCTGGGAAATATGATATCATGGAGGACAAAAACTTGGTGATGGTACTGATCCAGCAAATCCAAAGCTTTCTCACGCTCACATCAAGGCAAAAGGTGTGGGAGACAACTGGAGCCCCCTAAATGACCAGTATGTGGCTGGTGGAGTGTGTTGGGGGGGGGGAGGATTGGAGAAGTGTCTGGATATGTGCTGTAGCCAGATACAAACTGATGACACATTTCAATGAGATCTGTTCGAATCCACCTTTGATTCCTCAGCCATGTTCAGAGGGGTTATTGGAGGAAACTAAGATTCAAAACATACTGCAGAAATAATCCAGTCTGAAACTGCTTTAACTGCTTTGACTCAATGCTAGGGAATCCTGGGACTTGTTGTTTATTGTGGCACCAAAGCTCTCTGACAGAGAAGGCTAAATGTTTCACAAAACTACAATTTCCAGAATTCCGTAGCCTTGAGCCAAGGCAGTTAAACTGGTTTCAAACTGGATTATTTCTGCAGTGTGTTTTGGTTGCTGCACAGAGGGATATTTTAGTATTTCAGGAATTTTTTGCGCAACTATTGTGATTCTTCCCTACATGTAATATTTCTGTCATGCTGTCTCCAATAAAAGGCAGAAAAGGCCTAATTGATTCACATGTTTCAAATCACTGAACCCATTGATACGCTTTCCACTTTTAAATATGTACTATAACAATCACAGAACATGGAGGTAAATCTTACTTATACCAAGTTACTTTGATTAGTAGTTGCTTTTTGCACCTGGAATGGTGTTAGTGTTTTGTGTATAATGGCCAGGGTTTAAATTCACTATCTAGGGTAATATAATCACTTTTTTGACTGTTCCTTGTTCCTGGATGTGTTCCGACTCTGAGTAAGGTGACAGGGAAAAGGAAGGGTCACATGTGAGTCTACCTGTGTGGCTCTTCCCTGTGTGGGGGGTTGTGCAACTAACATTAAAGAATGAGTAAGGGGTGGCAAGAGAGAATGAACATGAAGTACACTAGATGTTTTCCATGGTTGGACATAAAAAGAACCTTTTAAAAAGTTAGGCTGCCTTTTCTGTATTCCTCCAAATTAAGGAGATTGCCAGGAAGAAGAGAGAGGGTGCATCTACATTGTGGAAATAATGAGTTTGACACTACTTTAACTGCCATGTCTCCATCCTACAGAATCTTGAGATTTGTAGTTTTGAGAGGCACCAGCACTTTTTGGCAAAGAAGGTTAAAGGACCTTGTAAATCTACAAATTGCAAGATTCCATAGATGGAGTTACAGCACTTAAAGTCATTGAAAGTGCATGTGGGGTGGAGGGGAAGACAGCATTGTCAGGTTGGCTGCTCTGGACTGACACACTGGACCTGCAGGTGATTGTCTGAATTGGTTGGCACGACAAGAGACTTTGGAGAAGGGTGCACTTCTCTGTGCATTTGAGACCATCTCAAGCATGAGATATAGAGCAATGGTAGCAGAAAGAGGGAGATGGGGAAAGGCTTGTACAAGTGGCTCCTTCTGTGTCCTCAGCCAAAGCATCTCTGTGCAGTGTACATAGTACGCATGTGATCGGTTACACTGTGTCTGTGCATGGGGGATAAGGAGAGAGAATTGTGGCAGGGTAAGTCTGATGATCAAAGAGTGGGAACTGGAGAATATTTTCCTATATTTATAAAGGAAATAGGACTGCATTTATAGTAACAATGATCAATTTCCTCGTGTTATACAGTGTTTAAAAGGTAGGTTTTGGAGAGGGAGGGACTCTGGTCATTGTGTGGTTGGAACAAAATTCCAATCTCTACAACTTCCCCCCAAAGTGAGTTGCAATGAAATGTGTCCAACTTATGCCATTGTAATTCATGAATAGGATGCTAGACATTTAAGTGTATTAAGTATCCTTATTCCTCATTCATCCCTCAATTACTTTGAAATGTGATGGTAAACAAGAAGAAGGCAAGCTATAGTCTTATAGATTGTTTCTGTGAATGTTGTGACATGTCACAAAGTCAGCGACAACACAACTCAGTGTGTGGTGACTTTGCAACCTAACCTTTCATCTGAATTTACTTTCTCTGTGTTAATGTACAGAGCAAATCCAGAGAACATCCAGTTTCCTGATTTTTCTTGTAGGTTTTCTCCTAAGAGGGAGGGGAGAGAGAGAGAGAGAGAGAGAGAGAGAGAGCAATTTTCTCATTGGAGCACTATTTAAAAGATGTCAAGGACAAACAGCTGTACTATGAATTGTTCATCTCTTGCTTCAGAGTCTTTGTTTTTCAACACATATCACAATCAGACAAAAGCAGTGAATACAAGCTCAGGAGACACCCTTGCACTCTTTCCCCCTCTCCTTCTCTTCTTCCATTTTGTCTCTTGAAATGGATTTCTAAAACAAACACATTTCTGGGCTCAGTGCTTTTTTCCAATAATTTCAGGCTTGTACTCTAAGCAAACAAATCAAAGGATTTGAAATAAACATAGCAAATATCTAGTCAGATATAGCCTTGGGTAATATTATTGTATTTTGTGTATAACATACATTCTGCATATTTAACAAGCAGTGCAGAGGTTTGAAAAACATTAAGAACAGTTCAGGGAAGTGATGCCTAGAGAAAATAATTGCCAGAATCCTGTTGGGGCCTCAGGTTTTCACAAGTAGATTTATGTCTGTGGGAATTAAGATTGTGCAGTTGTGTAATGTTCATATTCAGTAGAGGGCTGCTGTTATGTTAACAGTGATTCCCAAATGTTAGTCCTCTAGGTGTTTTGGACTTCAGCTCCCCAACCAACGGGGTCAACCATCAAGAATTTTGGGAGCTGAAGTCCAAAATATCTGAAGGACTAAAGTTTGGGTATCACTGCATTACTATGTAACTGTCAGCAAAATGCCTGTGCATCAGCGCATGATACACACCAATTTTCAATACACACCAATGTGCATTGCACACTAATGTGCATTGCAAGTGATGTGTATGGTGCACCAATGCACATCATACACTGCTGCATCAGGCATACTTTCCAGTGTCCTGTTATGCTTCATAATTCAGTAAAGGGTTTTTTTTAGCCATTCTGCTATGCTAAGAAATTCCTTTCTGAATTGAACCTTAAAAAAAAAATAGTTGAAAAGGTTAGTAACAGCAGATAGATTATTACAAAATCATTGCCTGGAATCCTGTATGGGGATTTACATATGTTTAAGCCCTGTTGTTACCAGACAAGTTTTTTACTCCAAGTCTCAAGTCACATCTCTACCTTCAAGTCTCAAGTCCTTATAAGATACTTTTAAGTTGAGCCTCAAGTATGGGAGCCAACTAATAGAAAAAGAGAAGGCAGCATGCATTTCTCAAGGAGAACAGAAAACATTTAGGTGATGGGCTTGAGGTCTACACAGCAGCTTGTCCCTGCTGCACATCAGAAGAGCCTTTTAAAGCTTTGGAAAAACTTTAGAAGGATCCTTCCACCTCAAGCCCATCGCCTAATACATTTGCTGCTCTCCTCCAAGAAATAAGACCCACACTCTGCGGGTAAATCTTACCTACTGCTCAAAGTGAATGATGTCAGCATGTCAGTCACTAAAAATATACAAGTTGCAAGTTGAGTCAAGTCAATGCATCATTTATTGCTGAGTCAACTCCAATTCAAGTCACTGAAGCAACTTAAGTCCGACTTGAGTCCAAGTCAGTTGACGAGTCTACATTGCTGGTAGGTATGGTGCTATGCAGTGAATCCTGGCCTAACCACTCCTCCCATCCTCAATTACTGGAAAACAGATCTTACAGGATCTTAGCTATGATGTGATTATTCCTGGTAATAATTTCCTTTTGGGAGAAAAACCATTAATTAAATTGATTTTGTTTTTGAATTTTTTTTGAAATCTGCTCCTGTCCTATATCTTGAAAATTAAAGTTTGTTCCATTGGAAATGGATTATTCCATGGCCTTTGGGGGCTAAAAGACTTAAATGTCACTTTGGAAAGACCATTATTCAGTGACCTTTGAACATTTGAACATCTGAATATACTTGTCACCTCTGCATGTGCACTTATTTGGATAATTGGTTGTCTTAATGAATAGATGGTTTCTTGTTGTTTTATTTCCCTCTTATTTTGCCAGTTTATTCTCTTGAATTAAACTTTTCTTCTTCCCCATTCTTTTCCCATTTTCAGTATGACATTTGCATATATTTCACAATGTGCATGAGTTCATGTATGTGCCTGTAGAACACACTTTCTCACACGTTTGGTACAGAGACATGCTGGTCCATGTAGATAACCCCATCCTTGATTTTGCTTTGTAGATATATAAAAAGGTGGACAGAAAGATTGTTTTAATCCCCACCATAAACCCTGAATGCATTGGATCATGTCTGATTATAGAAGCTAGGCAAGGTCAAGCCTGATGAGTAATTGGATGGGAAACTACAAGGAAATACTAGGACTGGATTGTGTCTGAAACCCCAAAGAGTCACTGGTAGCCAAAGTTCACCAGGTTAGACCACATGAACCAATGGCTTGACTCAGTATAAAGCAACTTCTATGTGCCTTGTTTGTGTAGGGAGGACAGGGGATTGGCCAAACCATATCTGCATGGCAATGGGGTATGTGCACCTTTACTCAAGATAGAGTTTGGTACATATTTTCCTCCATTTCTTTTCCCAGTTGCTCTGTTCTGTCTTCTTCTGCACTTCTGCAGATTCTTTTTTTTTTGCATGACCCAATGCCCTTTGTGCTGGGGTCAAGGCTACCACGCTCTTTGAAACTGAGAAAAATTCAGTCAGCAGCCCCAGTCCTGAATGCATGCCAGTCAAACATCATCTGAAATTATTTAGAATAAATAATTTTGGCTTGAGAAACAATTGTGCTTGTCTATACAGAGTGGCAGAAAACTGAAACATTTGTCTGTGTATCAAACCGGAAATGCATTTGACCTATGAACAAATGTGAACAATATTCCAAGGAATGTTAAATAATGAAAGTGACTTTGTTTTGTTTTTGATCTCTGACCTGATATAAGAGACCTTGGGCCATGTTTTTGTCATATCTTACTACCAGATGACAAATTGTTCAGTTTAAATTATCTTTTGCAGCTGCAGTCCATTTACTGGCAACACTGCAAAGAGTCTGCTAACAAAGGAATATTGACTCCAAGCTAGCTTCTCTTCCCTGTTAGAGTTTTTGAACACACATGCTGGTAGAAGCAAAAACATCATATCCTCCTCTCCACCATTTCCACCCAAATATGGGCTACTGTGTTATGACAATGCAGATACAATATGACTGTTTCACAAATAAGACTGAACTTAATGGAGTATTGTGTATTATAGTTGATCAAACATATGGTTCTATCAAAGACATGCAGTGAAAGAGCTGATTTTAAAAAAAATCCTATGCCATTTAAGAATATATAATCACCTTATTGTATTTACAACAGTGTTGTTAATGTGTATACTATGGAAGCACTGGATATACAAAGGGATATTTAATATGCTATGTCACCCATATATAGATACATGTGTGTGCTCACACAGACACATACATCTCACTCCTATTTTGAACAACTGAAGAAAGCTGAAGCTGAAACATTTTGCAAATGCATTTATAAATTTCTGTTTGTTAATCACTCCAGTAATAGTATATATTAAGTGATTAACTGCATCTTTATGGGATCCAGAACAAACTTGTCAGAAGTGCTGTTTGTTTGCCTTTAGAGAGAGAGAGAGAGAGAGAGAGAGAGAGAGAGAGAGAGAGAATTTTTACCCCAAGAAAACTAAAGATTTTGGGATTTTAAACATTCTTCACAATGGTTCTTAAACACTACTGTAAAATCCTTTAATACATTTCCAGATTGTTATGGTAAAAATCAGCAAGGAGACTGGCCATAGGTTCACCCTCCTGATGCAATACAGTGAAATGTTAAAGTGTGAATCAATTAGAAATGAGCACTTACAGGAAGCAACAGTTACCCTAAAGGGACCAGATTCTGTCTGATCTTGGCAACTAAGCAGGATCAGCCCTGTTTAGAACTTGGGTGTGACTGCCAATGAAAACCAGGTGCTATATTTCCAAGGAAGGAATTGGCAAAACCATGTCTGAGTAGTCCTTGCCTAAGAAAGCCCTATGAAATTCATGAGGTTGCCATAAATTGATAGATGAAATGAAGTTGTGCACATACGTGCAAGCACGCATGCATGCACGCACGCACGCACGCACGCACACACACACAGTAAAAATCAGCTCCTGATGCAATACAATGAAACATTAAACTATGAATCAATTAGAAGGGGGCACTTACAGGAAGCAACAGTTAACTAATAGCTTTCATGGCATCATCTGACAAGTACATTAAACATCATCATGACCAAGATTATTGAGGAGATGAAAGTTTAATATTTAATTTTTGAAGTTTCAATAAACATCTTCTTTTTGATGCAATATCCATCTTACTTGGTATTACCATTTCCATATATAGATGAAATACCATTTCCTCACATTTCACTCTTTCTAGAAACTTATAAATTTTCTCTATGTAGTTAAAAATAGCATACCATCTTGTGAGTGGGCACTATGCCAGTATAGCAGATGGGTATATGTATTGGTACGTCATTAAAGTCTGGGGATTAGACAACTGGATTTTCATCTAACAATCCAGCATTGTTGATCATTTAGCATTGAAAGGACCACTCAGCCCACCATGGCTGTGCCTTAAAAATCCATTTACATTAATATAAAATGGGGACCATGCTGGTGGAGTTTAGGGAAACTTCTAGTTAATCATAGTTTTCATTATCTAGAGAGGAATAAATAAGATTTTGTATCTCTGTACAGATACCGTTTATTCAACACTCTGCAATATCTGATGGCATACACTCAGTAATGTCTTTTACTCATTAGTTCATGCCACTGTAGAAACCACATATGGGACTATCTGTGGCCTCCTTTCCTTAGAATGTTTATGAATCTGAGAGGAAACAGAAAAAAATTATGGCAGACTTATCTTTCATTTAACAATGGCAGATAGGTTAATATTTGCAGCAAAATGGAAACAAAAAACAATTCCTGAAATTAATGAATGGAATATGAAGGTACATGACTTAATGGAATGTGATAAACTAACACAGTGCTTGAAGAAAAAAACCATACAAAGACTTCAAGAGAGTTTGGGAGCCCTTTATTGTTTATATAGAACAGAAATGGGTAAAACAGTGAAGTTTGGGTTTAAAAATTAAATGGGAAAAAGATTATTGATATGAAAGTGTATACCTATAAAGTATTTAGTTTGATTAAGATATCTCCATGAGGTACTGAAAGTTAATGAAATTAGTGTCTCATAGAGTTTATTTAAACTTATGTTTCTTTATTTTTTTCTTTTTCTTTCTTTTACAATATCTAATGAACATTTTCAGTCCAACAGCATTAAATAAGGCAGTAGCTGTTAGGATATGGATGGGTTATACAGTCAAAGGTGAAATGTAGAGATGTGTATGTGGAAATTTCCTCATGAGAACAACATCAAGAAAAACAAAGTGAATCTAACATCAGATGGTTACACAGACATAAACATATACTTTCCCAAAGGTAGAACTCATGGACACAAACTTTGTTATGGGTAGCAAGTGATATCAAAAAGGTAAACAATCATTAGGCTTGAGAAAATAGTCACGTGGTGGATGATGGACAGCAAGAGGCTGGGTTAACATACATCATACAGGCATCATACAGGCATTATCCAATTAACATAAGGTTAACACCTAGAAGGTGGAGTATGGGAAGGGCCTAGAGAAGCTTTTGTCTAGAATGTTATTGTTCAAGATATGAGTACGTGAGTCTGGCTGGTAGCAGTGGTTTTAACTGCAACCAGTGGAGATCCTAATGTTTTTGGGATTGTTAAAGATGTAATCTTTCATGGCTGAACTGGACACATTTATCACAATGGATTTTACTTAGCTATCTTATTTTACTTTTATATGCATTAATAAAACTATGCTTTTGGACTTTACAATGTGTCTTCTTGACTGAGGAAGACAGGATCCTGAAGAAGAGAAGCTGAGCCAGTTGATGGTAAGAGTTACAAAGTGGCTGTGGATCACAGCAGCCAGCTTGTCCTGCAGATTCTGCTGGATGCCAAAGAGCATCACTGCAACACCCATCATCCACACACTGACAAGGGTTATGGGCCCAGAAATGGCTTGTCTGCCAGTTATGGCTAGTCTGCCAGTTAGGGCTGTTCTGCCAGAAGAGGTTTGTCTGCCAGAGGACAAAAAGGCCAAGTGTCCAGAAGGAAAGGAGCCCAGAAGTCCAGATGGCGAGTCTACAAGGTGGCCAAGAGGCAAGACTGCCTATCCACGACTTCAGCTGTGCCAGGACAAGAAAACCATGCTTCAGCGGTTGCGGGGAAAAGCAGAGGTGGCTTCAAATCTTCTTCAGATGTAAGTAACAGTTAAAGTTTACTGCTAAGCTGTTTTTGCCTGATGGCAGAGTGCAGAACTCTATAAAGACAGTTGTCTGAGAAATCTCCACTCTATAAACAGTAAGAAGCAGGGGAAAACAAAGCCTGTACAGGCTGGAAATACTGAGGGTTCAAGGCAGTGAAAAAATTTTCAAGCTGCAAACAAACTCTGTTAAGGACCATTTTGTTTAAAATGAATGCATCTGGGTTAACCAGGCTGAGGGACTTGAGTCACAGATGCATGTTGCAATGCATAGAGTTTTAATGCAGCAGGAATTGCTGGACACAGGCAGATGCCTAAGCCAAAAGACTCATTCTTTTAAGCCTCTCTGAGTTACAGTTAAAATTTTGGGAGAGGATGTTCTTCAGCCAAAGGTTTTTGGGAAACTGAAGAGGAAATTCATGAATTCTGCACAGCTTTATCATAAATGCTGTGGTCAAAGGACTTTACAGTTCTTGGAAGAAAATACAAACATCCCTGGTGAGGGTGACATTTTACACAGTGGTCCAATGCTGTGTGGGGGGCTGCAGCAGTTTTGCTGGATGCCAAAAAGTTCCAGAGGCTGGAATGTGATGAGCCAAGTGGTTTGGTTGAAGAAAAGCCAGAAATGTCGGCTTGTGGCGCCTAGGACAGCACCTGAGGTTTCAAGGATATGCGTCCTGAAAAGGCAGCTGATGCACGGGTGAAAAACCGATGCTTTTACTGTGACAGAACAGGAGATTTGAAAATGGAAATGCAAGGAAGTTTGCAACAATCAACAATCAACAACCCAGAGACTTTGGGGAAAACAAAGGAACTGCAGCTGTTTCACAGAGCTGTGACAGTGTGACTCAAACAGGTGGTGAAAAACCTGAGGACAAGATAGATTCTATATTCTGGGACAACCAGGCATATGATAAATAATGCAGATTTGCTGAAAAGAAAAAAAATCCTCCAATCTCAAAGATGTTTATCTAGCTCATGGAGGGGTAAGAGATGTCAAAAAAAATTGAAAAATGTCTACATGCCAATTTTTTGTGAGAAAACTTTAAAAATGTTTTATGTGTACCTGATTTGCAAAACTGTTTAGTTAATGTGTCAGGGGATACACTGAGTTTATAAGACATAAATGTAAAATCACCCCGGATGGGGAGGTGTGTACAAAAGCTATGAAAGGGAGAATATGTATTTTATACAAAGTGAAACAAATGCTAAATGTGCAGGTGTGTGAAATGAATCATTGCATTCTGGTTATGCACATCAATATAAAATCCTAAGGAACATAGGATTTGGTAGCTTGTTTAAGCTGGGGGATATAGGTCCTGAATTTGAAAATGTCTCATTGTACAAATCATTTGGTAGATGTTTGGTTTGCCTGTGTAATTTGGGGTTCATCTTCATATGGCTCTTCATTCCATGTGTTCTTCATTTTGTCATCTCTTTTGTATAATTCTTCATTGTCTTTTTATTCCTTCCTGGTCTTGAATTATGTTATTTTTATTGTCATACAGCATCCTGGTCCTTGGTTTGAATTTTCCTTTGATTTCCTGTATCTTGTTACATTAGATCTCTTTTCCTTCCCTTTCTGTTATCATCTTCTATTTCTCTGCATTAGT
Source organism: Phrynosoma blainvillii (assembly GCA_026167975.1). NCBI lineage: Eukaryota > Metazoa > Chordata > Lepidosauria > Squamata > Phrynosomatidae > Phrynosoma > Phrynosoma blainvillii. The sequence continues at coordinate 72,738,537 of JANUYF010000002.1, forward strand.
TGTTGTAGTAATTTTCTTTATCTTTCAGCACAAGCTATTGTACTGTTGCTTTTGTAATTCTTAGTTTGTTCCTATCTCCCTTTTGTTTTTCTTCTCTTCGCTTCTTTATTGCTTGTAGTGTTTTTTCTGTCATCCATGTTTTTTTCTCTTTCTTTTTGTTTCTTGAAAGTGTCTGTCTGCATTCTTCTTTTATTATGCCCCTGGCTTCAGACCATAGTTCCTCTGGTTCTCAGTCTATTATGCTTAGTAATGCAAGTTTGTTTCTTATGTTGTCAGTAAATTCTGTTGAGATATTATTTAGATAATATTTTGGTATAATCACTGGTTTTGTTTTGTTCTTGAGTCTTACTCTTATTTTTTATATGAGTAGTTAGTGACATGTGCCATAGTCGGCTCCTGGTCTAGTCTTGGCCACCAGTATAGAGTTTTGCCATCTTTTGCTTCTAGTTATATAGTTTATTTTATTTTTGTGTTGACCATCTGGTGATGTCCAAGTGTATAGCCTTTTTTCTGGTTGTATGAAGAATGTATTTGCAATGAATAGGTTATTGGCTTCACAAAAATCTATCAGATGCTCCCTTGCTTCATTTCTTTTGCCTAATCCAAATCTGCCTACTGCTTTTGATTCTTCTTTGCTTCCAATTTTTGTGTTCCAATCTCCAGTGATCAGCTTTACATCCTGTGTTGGTGTGTTTTCAATTTCTTCCTGTACTCCTTCATAGAATATATCATTTTCTTCCTATTCTGTCTCTGTGGTTGGTGCATATACTTGCATTATGGTGATATTCATAGGTTTACCATGGAGCCTTACTGAAATGATTTGGTCTGATTTTGCATTGTATCCGCTGACTTGAAGGCAGTTAACAACAACAACAAAAGCAGTAGCTTTTTCTTTTTCTAGTTATGATAAAGTATTAGGTAGATTTTCTCTGGCAGCTTCAATGAAAAGGAAGCCCAAGCATACAATAGTCAAACAAAGGCATAAAGCACAAGAAGAGAAAAAGAATAGGTAGTTATGGTTCTAAAGCTGATTCAGGGCCCAGCTGTTACAAGGATACAAGGTGATAGGCAAATGTAGATTTACTAAGATCTGATAAATTGCCTATTTATGGAACAACATGGAGGTTCAGCTTGCTATCAAGCTCAATTTTTATATGAACTGACAATCAGTGACTGTGTTCTGGAGTTAGAAAATCTAAAATGGAGATAGCACAACTAATTTCTACTGAATTCTTTAAGGGTCTGGTAGTGTACATCTGGACAGAAAAAAAACCCCCAGATAATCGCAAATAGGAGGGCCACCTTTGCAATTGGAAGAGGACATGGTGAGCCTGGAAGAGTTAGAGATAATAACAGCCAATTATTACCTGGATATTAGCATAATTAAGCACAATTAAGTAAAGTCATGTTAAATCACAGATGGTGGAGTTAAAGGAGTTTAAAAGTGATGGGTCAGGAAAACTTAGGGTCTTATCTTGAGCATTTGGAGTACCCTCTGTTGACTCTGGACTGAAGATCATCCACAGCTAGTCATGTACAGTAAATTTAATCTTGTAAACATTCTCTTCTTTTTTGGTATGAATGTTGAATCCCTTATGTTTGCTCTGTTTCTTCTGGACCTGCTCATTGCATAGAATTACTTAAATTGGGTTGAATCTCATTTGTGAGCTTCATTAATCAGCAGAACCTTGAAATAAGCAAAAGGAATACTGCAAAGTCTCCTCACACTTTGCTAGCAATTCTCTTGATGCAGAAAGCTGGTTCAAACTCAGTTTTACCATCTTTCCCAAAAATATCTCCTACAGCCCTTAGTCATGGAAAAAGCTGAGAAGAGCTTCTGGGATAATCTGAACCACTCATCTGCTCCAAGAAGGTGAAATGTGAAAACAAATAGCAATTATTTACTGTAAGTGCTTAAAATATGTCACTGAACTAAGCTGCACTATTTCTCCAAAGTTTGGGGGGTTGCAGACTGCCAGAAATAGGGCAAATTGAGTCCACTTTAAGGGTTAGGGTTAGGGTTAGGGAATCATGGGAACTGTATTTCATTGTTGCACCAGAACTCTCTGACAGAGAAGGCTCAATGTCTCAGGAAAAAAAAAAAAAAACAATTCCCATGATTCCCTAGCACTAACCCTAACCCTTAAAGTGGACTCAATTTGCACTATTTCTGGCAGTATGACTCTCCTTTCTGACTCTTTGAAGATATTAGAGGAGACTGCGAGCTGCAGGAAGAGAAATAACTGGATGCAATCCAAAACATTTTAAAAATAATATTGGAATATTCCGTTATGATTTCCACAAAAAATTGAAACACTGGCAAAAATTATCAATCCACTACTGTGCAAAACATCATCAACATGTTATAGTGAGAAGAGATACCTATAATTAAGTCAGCTGAAATGTATGCATATCAAATTATATGTTTCCATTTATAACTTAAAATTGACCATTAACGTTAGCTTCCAAATGTGCTTAAAACTCTAAAGAAAAGTGAGAAGCAGCAGCAATATTATTCAAGAGTATGTGGTGAAAAGGGACAGAGCAATGCTACTGAGGACCAACATGAAACCTTCTGCTCCCCCTCAGAGAACAATGCTTTCAAGAATGACCATAAGATCATAACATGTTGTGTGGACCTAACTGTAGATCCTCCAAAGGGTTTTGCAAGAAACAAACCAAGAAAACCAAGACAAGAAAATAAAAGAATCTAAGTGCATGAGTTTTTATTTACTAATGTTTACAAAATTGTGTGGCCTGTAATCCATGAGAGATATGCCATTGTCAAATGTTGCTAAATTATATTTTAATAAAGAAATTTGTCTGTACCAGTGCTCCTGCTCTGAAATTTAACACAGGAGACTAACCACCCTTCACATCCTAGTCTCCTCCAGTGGCCGGTTCATGAAGTCTTGAATGGCCTTGTTTAATGGCAACCACTTACTGGCAGAGGCTCTCAGTGCATTAATCCATCTGGAAGAGAGGAAAAGGCAGGGCACTACATTAACAGTGTTTGTGTAACTGCAAGATAAACAGAGTTTAGAGTATGTGCTGGCAATACAACATATGAGCAGTCAAGCCACACTGAGTGTGATTCCAGTCATAGTGGTGTGACTGACAGCTTTGCAAAGTTTGTAAAGTATCTTCAGGAGGAATGTACATATAGCCCTGGTTTTCAACATAATTCATCAGTGTGTGTGTGTGTGTGTGTGTGTGTGTGTAAGGGGGGTTGCAGACTGCCAGAAATAGTGCAAATTGAGTCCACTTTTAGGGTTAGGGTTAGTGCTAGGGAATCATGGGAATTTTTTTTCTGAGGCATATAGCCTTCTCTGTCAGAGAGCTCTGGTGCCACAATAAAATACAGTTCCCATGATTCCCTAACCTTAAAAGTGGACTCAATTTGCACTATTTCTGGCAGTCTGCAACCCCCCTAAGTTGCTATATTGTATTCTACAAATCCTTACTTTTTGATACACTTCAAACCACGGTTCTATTTTTTTAAACCCCCAAACATGATTCTCAAAGCATTTTGTGGTTCAGGATGAAGAGTGTGTTACTTGGACTGTAAATCCTATAAACTCTAGCCAGCACTGCCAATGGTGAGGGCTAATGGGTGCTGCAGCCAAATCATATTTCTAGAAGCATATGTTCCCTATCCCTGTTCTTGAGGATGCATGCAGAAGACAAAATGATACTCAGTATAAGTCTTCTTCATATATTCAAATTTCAGTACTCAACAGCATTCAATGAGAGAGGATATGCATGAGTACACTAGCTTTACCTCCTTCATTTCTGTTATTGTCTCTGTCTTGCTATATTATGTTTGAAGCAGAGAGGCTCTCCTACTTGTGAGAACTATGTGAGCAGAAGAGGATCTTTTCTTCAGGCATCTGTCCTTAACATGATAAGGGTGATGAGAACAGGGATAGAGCCAGCATGCTACTGTGTATCATCCTTTCTCCTCTGTGTTAGAAACTGGGATTTTAACATGTGAACAGAGACAGAGTGACATCTCAAAAGCCAATGAAAGCTGTCTGGTGGTTTGAATGTTTTTATACATGACAGACACCAGGCTTGCCTGCAAGTCACCAAGGCCTGAAAAATGTATGAAAGCTGAGGCCAGCCAAGGCAAGCCCCCCTCCCACCCAAAGCCTTATTTCCCCCCCCATAAGTCTGCGATACATCAAAATGTGCAAACAAACATTCAATTTGCCAAAAAACATTTTAACAGTTGTTCTACCACAACAGTGTGTTGAATCCTATGGACTTCATCATATGATGGTTAAATCAGTGGTACCACAACCTGGAACTTTTTTTTAAAAAAGCAATCCATTCTCATTATAGCATATACAAAGCAATTTACAGTCATTGTTTATTGCAAAATTGCTTGTTAATTTTTTAAAATTTCTTTTTGTTACATTTTGAAAAAGATAGAATTTATAATAGCATAAAACTTGGAAAATTCCTGGCAAAATGGCTCTAAAACACCCTGTCAAAGTAGCTTGAAAAGACGATAGGAGGTGTTACCCATTGCTCCAATTAAATCATTTTATTTCTCCTCATCCCACTATTTTTGAAATAAGACTATGATCTGTCCTTGTTACCCCCTCCTCTAATGCAGTACAGGTAATTATGTTATTTGTAATGTTTTATATCCTAGCTCTTAAAGGAGTGTACATTAGTCATTACTAACTTAAGGCCTACTGAATTCACAGCTAAGCTTGAGTGCTATCCATTGTGTTGACCTTGTGATTTGTGGATTCTCTTGCATCTTTATATATGTTTCTATAGATTTTTTAGCTTCTCAGAAGCTTTCTTAGGATTCCAGGATTTTATAAAGGCAGAACTCACGTTTGTTTCCACCTGTTCTTCTGTGTGACCTGAAAGTCACCACTTTCAAACAAAGAACTTCAAAAGAGGACTCTAATGTAAAAGTGCTGAATTGGAATGTATCAGCAAATTTGATTCTATTGGTTTTAGACTCAAATTTATCTTGCACTATAGGCATTAAAATGTTTCTAATTGAGCCATCAAATCAATAGTCAGAGCATATTTTATTTCTACTAGAAGTCAGTTAGTCACCAAAACAATGACTCCAAGTTCACAGCACTTTCTGCTTTGGTTTGATCTGATCTACAGCTAAGGGAAGGTGTGAAGATAGGTGGATAGAAAGAGGTGAGGAATTCAAAAAAAAAGAACACTGAAAAAAGATATGAACATCTTACCGTTTGTTTTCATTTATACTTTCTGCACACAAGTAAAAAGTTTTAAACTCCTCAGAAGGTGGTTTCACTTCAATCACAGACCTTCTGGAGCCAAGGGCCTGCTCACTCACAGTATATCCCTGCAAGTAAATCCCACCTAAAGGAAGGAAGGAAGGAAGGAAGGAAGGAAGGAAGGAAGGAAGGAAGGAAGGAAGATTGGTCATTGTTCAGTGGTAGAGGACATACTATGCATACAGATGGTTCTATGTTCAATACCTGCTATTTCCACAGAGAATGACTCAAGATGGAAGAGCTGGGAAAGATCCTGAAGGATTAGTGCTTTGTCTTAGTGTATCCCAGGATTACACAAGATGTTGTCATGGCAATAAAAGAAGATTTATAGTGTTATACTTGTGAAGAAGCCCCAGGTTGCAACAGGCCCACCTACAACTCTTCCTTGACTGATTGACTAACCTGAGGCAAATCAGAGATTAAGATTGTTCATTTCATAAAAAGCCTCCTAATTTTAACCTCTTAATGCTGGCACTTACCAAAGTTTCCCACTTTACATTATTGGCTCTATTGTGTTAACTGGGGAAGAATGACTTTTAATTAAAGGAAGAAAAGAAAAGGCCGACCACTTACCAAGGGCATGTGTAGAGCGTATGCTGGCATAAAAATATAAACAGCCATCTTTCAAGATACAGTAGTGTTGAATCCACATGTCCTTGTTTTTGTCCAGCTGGTGAAGAAGCCCCAGGCACTCGGGGTTTTTGATAGCAAGTGGTGGAAGGCTGGTATTGTGCATGGTCACATCTACCCATACATGGTTCTGTATGTTTGGAGTAGAAAAAAAAGATCACTTTTCCTCCACTGTTAGAAATTATAAGTCACACAGAGTTTCCTAACCATATTCTGGCCATTATCCTGTTAGTGGCATACACAGGTATATGTTAACCATATGCCTGTGTATACGCAGGTATAAGTTAACCTTATGCCTATGTTATTTAGGTTGGTATTTCCTGCCTCTCTCTGCAGTGACCAAAGCCCCACCTCCTGACATATTCACATATATAGTAGAGTTGTGGGAGGGAGAGTGCAAAAGCATTTAGCTATGTCCCTGTAGCTAGATGCAAAATGATTAAGTCAGTGATACCACAAAGATCAGCCAAAGATCAGGATCATCAAGACACCACTGTAGTTGAGCTCCCTGATGAACAAATCAGAAGTGTCCTAGATTCTAACTATCTTATTATTTGCTTAATGTGGTCATATTTGTTCTCCTTTCTCCTTTTTTCTCCATTATATATATATATATATATATATATATATATATATATATGCAATGCTTTAAACAATGTTCTAATATTTTATTTATTTTTTCATCATTGTTTTCATGGTAGTCACACTGTTAACATTCCAGCTGGTATTGTTATTATACACTGCATTCTGTGTTTTACTGTTTTGTAAAAACATACCCATGAGACCAGAAGGGGGCTGCCATCCAGAGAGACAAAGAAGCAAGCTTTGGGAGACCAGGTCCATCAGAGCGTCCCCTCCTCCCCTGAGACCAGAAGGGGGCTGCCACCCAGAGGGACAAAGAAACAGGCTTGCAAGACCAGGTACATCAAAGCCTTCCCTCCCCCTGAGACCAGAAGGGTGACAGACAAAGAGGGAGGCTTCAACGCTGCAGCCCATGAACACCAGGATCCTCTCCAACAAGAAGACCAGAAGGTCACTGATGCCACCGATGGGGACAAAGTGGGAGGCAGGGAGGAGGAGGGGAGGGTGGAAAAGGAGTGTAAAAAGGAAATGAAAAAGAGAATTGAGGGAGGGAATTGAGGGATGGAAAAACATCTAGGAGTGTAAAAAGGAAAGGGAAAAGAGAAATGAGGGAGGGAAGAAGAGAATAACAGACATAAAATATAGGAACAGCTACTGGGCTGTGGCAGTAGTGGTGAGTGACACTGAAGTCTACTCTCACAGAGAGAACAGTCCATACCTATTTATTAAATTACTCTTGTCTGAAACTACTAATATTATTTTATACTGTTAGTGTAAGGCGAACTACATGATGACCAAGAGCCCAATAATTCAGGTGCACTGTGCAAAAGAAACAAAAGGTGTCCCTTCTTGAGAGACCATTTCACAAAAAACCCCCCAAAAAACCAAAACCAAAAACAAAAACAAACAAACAAACAAAAAAAAACAAAACAAAAAAAAAACCAACAAAAAAACCAATAAAAAAAACACAAAAAAACAAAAAAACAACCCTTTAGGTGAGACAACTTAAAAACCAACAACTAAAGAGGGGAGGCCAGACAGAAAACATGTCCAACAAAAACAAGCATAGTTAGAAGCAACACTACACATGTAATTGGAACATGGAATGTGAGAAGAATGAGCCAGGGAAAACTAGACATAGTAAAGTAGTAATTGGAATGCATGAATATAGCAATACTAGGAGTGATTGAGTTAAAATGGACAGGATTGGGTCACTTTGACTCAGAGAATTATACAGTAATCTATTCAGGAAATGAAAAAACAAGAAGAAATGGAGTGGCTTTCATACGAAGGAAAGATATAGTTAGAGCACTCAAAGGATACAGCTCAAAGTCAGGCCATATATTATCAATAGGGCTTCAGGGTAAACTATAAACATCACAATAATCCAGGTATATGCACCAACCACAGATGCAGATGAAGAGGAAACTGAGGGCCTTTGCAGACTGCTAGAAATAGTGCAAATTGAGTCCACTTTAAGGGTTAGGGTTAGGGTTAGGGAATCATGGGAATTGTATTTTATTATGGCACCAGAGCTCTCTGACAGAGAAAGCTCAATGTCTCAGAAAAAACAACAATTCCCATGATTCCCTAGCACTGACCCTAACCCTTAAAGTGGACTCAATTTGCATTATTCCTGGCAGTCTGCAAAGGCCTGGAGAGATTCTATGAAGGAGTACAGGAAGAAATTAAGATTTCACCAACACAGGATGTCAAGCTGATCACTGGAGATTGGAACACAAAAGCTGGAAGCAAAGAAGAATCAGAAACACTAGGCAGATTTGGATTAGGCAGAACACAAAAATTGGAAGCAAAGAAGAATCAAAAACAGTAGGCAGAATTGGATTAGGCAGAAGAAAGAGCATCTGATAGAATTCTGTGAGGCCAATAATCTTTCCATTGCAAATACCTGCTTCATACAACCAAATGGTTGACTATACGCCTGGACATCACCAGATGGTAAACACAAAAACCAGATAGACTACATAATTGGAAGTAGAAGATATAGAAACTCTATCCTTGTGGCCAAAACCAGACCAGGAGCTGATTGTGGCACAGATAACAAACTGCTCATAACAAAAATCAGAGTTAAACTGAAGAAGAAAGCAAAAACCATCATATGACCTGAATAACATTTCAGATGAATTCAAGGACAATGTAAGAAACAGATTTGAACTATTGAGTATAATCGACGGGGAACCTGAAGAACTGTGGACAGAAGTCAAAGACATAATTAAGGACGAATGCAAGAAAACACTAACAGTGGCAAAAAAGAAATATAAGAAACAGTGTATGACAGATGAAACACTTCATGAAATAAAAGAAAGAAGAAAAGCAAAATCAAAGGGAGACAGGAACAAAGCAAGAAGTATGAACACAACTGTCCAACGTCTGATACGCAGGGATAAGTGTAATTTGATTTTAATCTGACAATAGTTTAATCCTGTTTTAAGGGGTGGAAGGGTCGGGGGGGGGAAGATGAAATGTTTTTACTTGCTGTATTTTTAACTTGCTGTACCCCACCCCGATTGCCGAGCAGAGGGGCGGGTTATAAATAAAACTTATTATTATTATTATTATTATTAGGAGAAATACTACAATGACCAATTCATTGAAATAGAAGACAACAACAGTAAGGGAAGAATAAGAGACTGCTATAAAAAAAATCTGAGAAATTAAAGCCAAATTCAAACCAAGGGCAGGGATGCTCTATGGAGAAAAAAGAACATAGTATAGGAACAAGAAGAAATAAAAATACACTGGAGGCAATCCACAGAAGAGTTATACAAAAGAGATGAGGGAATGAATGATATTTATATAAATGAATGAATGAATGAGAACCCTTGTGGCTGAAGAGTGGGGTATAAATACTCTAAATAAATAAATAAATACATTTGGAATGAGGAGCCATATGAAGATGAACCCCAAATTCTAAGACATGAACTGCAATAAAGGAAATGGGGAAAAATAAAGCACAGGAACAGATGATATCCCAATTGAACCTCTACAGTGCCTACAGACAGATGCAACTTCAGTGCTAACTGAAATATGCCAACTAATATGGAAAACAAAGTGGTGGCCAACAGACTGGAAATGCTCAATATACATACCAATTCACAAGAAAGGTGATACAAAAAGACTACAGCAACTATAGGACAATAGCACTAATCTTACATGCGAGCAAAATAATGTTCAAAATTCTGCAGCATAGACTCCAACCATACATGGAGAGAGAAATTCCAGAGGTGCAATCAGGATTCAGAAAAGGAAGGGGCACTAGGGACCACATTGCAAACATACGATGGCTAATGGAGTGCACCAGAGAATTCCAAAGAAGAATCAGCATGTGTTTCATAGACTACAGCAAAGCATTTGATTGTATAGATCATGAAAAGCTATGAAACACACTCAAAGACATAGGGGTGTCACTACATTTGATAGTCTGAGGAATCTGTACCAAGGACAAGAGGCCACTGTCAGAATAGAATTCAGGGAAAATTAGTGGTTCCTAATAGGCAAAGGAGCTGCATCCTACTACCCTACTTGTTTAACTTATATGCTGAAAACATCACAAGAAAAGCAGAATTAGAATCAGAAAAAGGAGGAGTTAAGATAGGAGGAAACAACATTAACAACCTAAGATATACGGACGGCACTATGTTATTAGCAGAAGGCATTCAGGAATTGGAACAGTTAATAAGGAAGGTCAAAGATGAAAGTGCAAAGGCAGGTCTGATGCTGAACATAAGAAAAAAAAATAATGACCACAAAAGAAATACACAAATTCAATCTAGGCAATGAGGAAATTGAAATAGTTAAAGAATTCCCATATCTAGAATCAAACATTAACCAGAATGGAGACTGCAGCCTAGAAATAAGAAGAAGATTAGGAATGGGAAGGGAAGCTATGAAAGAACTGGAAAAGATACTGAAGAACAAAGACATACAACTGAGCACTAAAGTCAGAATTGTTCAAGCCATTGTATTCCCAGTTACCATGTACAGATGCAAGAGTTAGATAGTGAAGGAAGCAGACAGAAAGAAAATCAACTCATTTGAAATGTGATGCTGGAGAAGAGTACTTAGGATACCATGGACAGCCAAGAAGACAAACAAATGGGTTCTTGACCAGGTAAGATTACGTCTCTCCTTGGAAGCAAAGATGATCAAGTTGAGACTATTGTACTTTGGCCACATAATAAGAAGGCACGGATCACTAGAAAAAACAATAATTCTAGGAAAGGTACAGAGTAGAAGAAAGAGAGGAAGACAACAAACCAGATGGATAGACTCGATTGGGGGTTGGGATTATGGGCAAGGGCTTGCAGGATCTGGGCAAAGCATTGGAAGACAGAGATTCTTGGAAATGTCTCATCCACAGGGTCATCATGAGTAGGAACTGACTTGAGTGCAGCTAACAACAACAACAACAACAACAAAATACATGCAAATATGCAAAATTCATAATGACCTGCCTGCTAGTCTTCAGCCTTCTCCCCTCCACCAATAATAATAATAAATAAAAACAAAAACAAAAAAGTCAATCCCATAGTGCCTAGGAAAGGACAACTTCACTCACCCACTCATTCAATTTATACCCCACTTTTCTCCCACCAAGAGACACAAGTCCAGTTACAAAATTAAAAATAGAAATTCACTCTTGTAGCAGCCTGATATGATCACTTGCAGAAGTTTTTTTTTTAAAAAAAAAAGTTAGGTCATGGGTTGCATGAAATCAATTTCGGTGCCACAGGTTGCCCACCTCTAGTTTATGAAACTCAATCCAAATGAAGGGAACCTTTTTCAGGTGAAGGACTGAGTTCATTTTCACTGGGGGATGCATTCCAATGGTGGGGAGGGCCAAAACAACAAAATGAGGCCCAAAGTGAGCTGTTCTTGCTACTAACAAAGTCTTAGAAGGCATTTTGACCTTTTGGAATGGCGGGGGGCGGGGGGGAAGAGACAAAAGCTGAGAAACCACAAATTGGGGAAGAGGTCTTCTAGAGAACCACAGAAGGCTGGCCTGGGGCCCCAGGGGGATTGCATTTGGCCTTAAAGCCTGAGGTTTTCCTCCTTGACTTAACCCATAATCTGTATGCTTCATCCTTAAAGTGCTACAAGACTTTATGTTGTTCCCTCATTAAGTGTTATTGGATTGTCCAGTCATGAATAATTTGGTACAACTGCAAAACATGACTCAGAATATCAGAGCAAAAATCTATTGTCAGGATTGCTGATTCATGATTCTTGCCATGGTGAAATACTTGAATAACTTCTTTGTTACTAACAGTCAGCCTGGCTTCTACTAGTATTAGTCCTTTCTGTGCCCTCATTCGGATCATATTTAGGTATATGGGCATTGCCAGCCATTTATTTTCTATCTGGATTGAGGATGATGATGATGATGAGTATTAAATCCAGGTAGAAAATTAGTGACTGGCAGTGTCCATTGTTCAGATGAGGGCACAAGAGGGACATAAATAGTCCCAATGAATTCTTAGAGAAAACAGAGTGACAAGTGACATCTATACAAAATGGGAAGAACACATCAGATGAAGAGCTTGTGTCTTTCATCTGACATCCTTGATAATCCAAATATTTTCCTATGAAATGGAGGGTGTGAGAGTGTCGCCATGGCTGATTATGTAGAGCAGGTCTAAAAACAGTAACAGAGCTCTTGAGAATTAAAACAAGTTGCCATCACATCTGGAATACATATAAAAGATAGATTGCTCTGATGATTAAGATATAAATCATGTTGTTCAATCCATTCTTCCTCATGTAAAGGAATTCCAGTCTACAGTGTCAAGCTAATGTGCTTGTTTATCTACAAAAATTGTAGGCAGTATAGGAACATATGACTTTGCTCATCTAAAGTCTCTGAAGAGAAGCCTTACAATATTGAATGTGCCCTAGATAATCTGTTTTCCTTCAAATTATATTTTTGATGAGCCTATAAGAGGCAATACTTCAGGAAATATTGTTAGTTGAATTTAAACCCCCCCCCCAATGAACTAAGGACTGCAAGAATATGTAAGAAAGAGCTGATAAGACACACAGCATATTTATGGAACACACATAGTGTTCTTTTCCACATTAGAATGATATAGTGGCCAAATTTAAACATCATAGTAGCAATGGTTTGTGTGAAGCATGATGGGTTGCTTAATTTAGGAACTGTACTGCAGACAACCAAACAAACCATGGTTTGTTTTCACAATTTCTGCTCTGTCTCCCTCTTATTCTTATTTGTCCATGTCTGTTTCAGGATGGACAATAGTGGGAAAACTCAAGGACAAGCCATGATTGTGGGTTGAGTTTAAACAAGCCACCAATAAACTATGGATTCAAATTATGGTTTGTGGTTCATTAACAAACCACAGTGTGTTAGTAGAGTCAGCCTTGCACAATGCAACAAATGAATAAAGATCACATCTGTTCATGTGGTCAGTGTCCATGCTTCAGGGATGAACTTGCTTATTCTTCTAAAAATCTTTTGGTAGCTCACAAAACAAATAAGTATTGCAAATTGTACACTAATTGCTCTATTCAATTTTTAAAGGAGAAAATGGAAAGCAAAATTACTGATGAAATCAGTTATATAATTATATTTCTATCTGTTCACATAAAAAGAAATGAAAAAGCAGTGTCTTAAATATAACGTGACAAGAAGTGGTAATCATCCATCACAAGAATTTGTTTTTCAGGAAGCAGAAATTGCTAAGAGGCTGAAATAGCATATAATCATATTTCCTGACAAATAAACCTTTCTCTTAATGATACTTAACTTATTTTCAAATCTTCCATAGACTTTATATTTGTGTGCTTGACATTTTTGGTTTTATGTAGAATTTGCTATATAATTTGACAAATGTATTTACTTTTTAGTAGCATTTAGTTAGCATTATGAACTTTTTCATTACTAGTAACTATTAAAATCTAATAGAACATTGAGAAGAAAAGGCTATGCAAAATATAAATTAAGAGGAAAGTGTACACCCTTTTCATTTCAGGGATTACAGTAAATTCATATAAATAATATAAACCTCCTGAATGAAAATAATGTATGTACCTTTACCCACACAAGACTTGCAGAAATAAAACAAATGATACTAATGTTCTATACCAGCAACCTTACTGTGGGCAAAGGTTGTTTCCCCCCATTTTTCTAGTTAAATTTAATATAGGAAAAGTGGGAGGCCAACCCTGACCATTAGACAGACTGTAGCAACAGTGAATGCTAAGCAGTGTACCCTCTACCCATAAGCTTGTTGTCCTTAGGTGTGGTGGTAAACCCTTTTCCATCAACAGTGTTCAACTCTGTAATACTAGTTGGCTTTTGTACATGGAATGAGAGGAGATATCAGCATATCTTGAGGCAGGCTTGGAGAAGGGTGGACCAGAGCCTGACTATGCAAGTCAAAACTGATTTTGAGAAATAGAACGTTTAAATATGTATGTGTGCACACATACACATGCATGTCCAAAAAGGTAAGATGCAAAGCTTTCCTTTCCTTAGATTGCCCCAGTATCAAAGTTCTCCTTGCCCTCCATTAGAGGTGTTCAGATAACATTGTCAGACTGGAGAAACTGTGCTGTCATCACTTGCACAGCTTGATCTTTATGGTGTACCAAGGTGAAACCTATGTGACCCACAGGTCGCATGTAGCCCTTGGATGGGCCCTGTGCAGCTCTTAGCCCACTAAATCCTGATCCCCATCCCCCATTGGCTGAAAAATGTGCCTTTTGGTTGAAAAATAATTTTCAGAATACAGTTTTGCTATTAAACACAGTTTCAGACCTTCCACTCTGAAACAGTGAAAATTGTCCCCCAAACTATCCAGAAACAGCCAGAACATAATTTCAGGTTCCAGAAAAATTGGGGCAGTATCCCCCATTTAGTGTCAGGAATACCACTTCATAAATCTGTTTCATAAATCTGGGAAAAGTAACCTCTTATGTACAAAAGCTAATGGCAAAATACATCCAATAGGCATATAAGTCTTCATAAATATTGTTACAGGCAAAACCAAATAATGTTACCCTTTTTATCTTTGCTATAAGAAAGTCAAAAAATTGCACAACTTTTGAGGATTTTCTGCACAGAAAACAAGTTTCTTGCACAGAAAAGAATTCTACACACAAAACAAGCTTCCTATTGTTTTTGTTCAGGAAACTTTCACAGAAAGTTTGTCTTCTGTGCAGAAAAAACCCATGTGCAGTTTTTGCCCAGAATACGTTCCAAACTAAGCAGATTCTCTCCATCTAGGATTCTCCACAAAAGGGTTTCCTAACCCTAAAGAAATGTGCTTTTCTATCATTTCCCCAATATTTCTCATTGTCCTCCCATCCCTAACATTAAATAATTTTTAAGATGGCGCATGAGACTAGTTTATTTTATTTATTTCAAGGATTTATATCCCGCCTTTCTCACACAATGGAATTCAAGGTAGGTTGTTTTTGTTTTGTTTTTTGTAGCAGGCTAACATAGATACTTTCTGGGGTTCACTATTCTTGGGCTCTTGGTA
This sequence comes from Phrynosoma blainvillii, assembly GCA_026167975.1. Lineage (NCBI taxonomy): Eukaryota > Metazoa > Chordata > Lepidosauria > Squamata > Phrynosomatidae > Phrynosoma > Phrynosoma blainvillii. The sequence continues at coordinate 72,753,553 of JANUYF010000002.1, forward strand.
TTCAGCTAAAAAAAATATGGCTTTCAGAGTGAAGCCATTGATATAGTTCAAGAAGAAAAATAATGTGCATGACAGGCCCTTTAAATTAACATCACACAGTGGCTCACAATGAATGGCAAGCAATAGCTGTGGGATTGCAATGGTGATCAGGACACTTGGTTTCAGCACATTTGCAAAAACTATGCTGCCATGGGCTGTGAACCATACAGACAAATTTAATATAGGAGATTATTGCACACTGTTTAAAGCACCTTATTCCTGATGGGATAGAGGCACATCTAAGTTTAAAGACAGGTCTTATCACATTCACCCACGGCTGGGTGAATGCAGCATGTATACAGCCTGAATGGCATCTATGTTGCATTCACCTGGCCATGGATGAATGCGATAAGACCCATCTTTAAATTTAAATGTGCCTCTATCCCATCGGGGATAAGGTGTTTTAAACAGCATGTGATAATCTCAATAGTCACTACATGCCCTTGGTTTATTGTGTGTGCACACACAGGGTAGAGGACCAACATAGGACTCATTTCATTGTCAGGTAGATTTTGGGAGGATAAATGCATAAGTTAAACATATAACATATAAGAAGCATTGTTTAACTTGTTAAATTAAAATAGTAACAATGCCCATCTCAGCTACCTAGTAACTCCTGAATATAAATGAAAAATGATCAAATTATTTTGTAGAAGGGGACATAAAGACTCCAACAAATTAAGTAACAGAGGAAGGAGAAAGAGAAGTACTGGAGAAAATGTGCTATCATTACCACCCCCACCACTCCAGGCTGGCCTATTTCTGAAATCAAATTTTACCTGGTGAACAGGATGCACAGCTTTTTCCATAGCCTCTAGCCACCTATGGAGGAAAAAATAGACACACTAAGCTTGTCAGCAGGGGAAAAAAGTGTATTGGTTCTCATATACTTTAGGACAGATATGACAAGTACTAATGGCCTGTGTAACAGAATATTTGGCAGCAGAGCCAATTCTATCATTAGACAGGCTCAATATTACACAACAATGTTATATCACTGTTGTTTCATTTTATTTGCTGTGGCTGCCTCCTGTGAAATTCTGGGCTTTGTAGTTTAGCGAGGCCTAACAGCTCTCTGGCTGAGAATTCTAGATGCCCCTCCCTAAACTGCAAATCCCAGGATTTCACAGGAGGCAGCCCTAGTAGTTAAAGTGGAATAAGAGCAGTATAATGGCATAGTGTGATGTTGTCCAGAGTGAAGCAGTTACCTGATAATTCACTGCATTCAGGTGAATTAGGACATGCTGATCTACTGTCAATATTAAAATAAGGCTCCAGTGCCAGTCTGATTAACTTACATACATGGAATGGGAATGGGGGCCAACCTGTTTTTGCCCAAGCCAATTTGGAAGGGCCACAAGTTCCTTGGAATGGTTTTTAAGGGGAATAGTAGCAGGCTAGTTGACTAATTTTTCATACATGCAGGAACAGCACAGATTAATTTCCCTAACATTATTATTCCAATGTCCTTAAATATGACTACTCTTACAAATACAATACGTACTTAGAAGTGTCCTCCATGTGTTCAGTGTAGCTTTCTTCCAAGTAAGTATAGGCTAGATTGAAGGAAGCATTATTATTTCTGGATGGTTTCAACCAGGGGTAGGCAACCTTTCCCCTTTAAGGGCCAAGGGACTTCAGCTCCCAGAAGCCTCAGCCATGTTGGCCAATAGTCCCATGTTGGCCAATAGCTCCTGGGATTCTGGGAGCTGAAGTCCCTCGGCCCTTAAAGGGGAAAGGTTGCCTACCCCTGGTTTCAACAGTGGCTCTCTTAATATTTCTTAGTGCTTGATCATTTAGCACACTTTGGATTGATAATGCTGGAGGAGGCTCAACTGTACAGGACACTTGGGTTGCATGTGCATTGCAGAATTAATGCAGTTTGATGCCACTTTAACTGTCATAGCTCCATCCTACGGAATCCTTGGATTTGTAGTTTATAGTGGCACCAGAGCTATCTGACAGAGAAGGCTAAATATCTCACAAAACTACAAATCACAGAATTCTATAGCACTGAGCCATGGCACTTAAAGTGGTGTCAAACTTTATTATTTCTGCAGTGAAGATGCAGCTTTGGTGCTCAAATTCAACAGCTCATTTTTGGGGACTCAACCCACACTAGTCTAGTCTTGTAGGGTCTGAAGCAGGGGTAGGCAACCTTTTTGAGCCAGGGGCCGGGTTGCTGTCCCTCAGACAATTGGGGGGCCGAAGCACCATAAATAAATAAATAAATAAATATAAAAAATATTTTAAAAAAATTAAAAAAATTAAAAAATATGCATGCACACTCTCTTAGCCCCAGAAAAGCCATGGCAAAACCCCTGTGGAGATTTAGCCAAGAAAACCCCAAGAACAAGTAATAACAGCAATAATCAATATCATCATGGTGGGCGGCGGCAGCAGAGGGGCGGCAGCAGGACCGGCCTGAGGCCGGTCCAAAGGCCTCGGGGGGCCGCATCCGGCCCCTGGGCCTTAAGTTGCCTACCCCTGGTCTGAAGCATCCCAAACTCCAATTTCAGGGTCTATCCAGGGGCAGGGCCAAGTTGAAGTTAATACCTCACAAAACAAATACTAACGTCTCCACAACATTTCAAATATTAGCATGAAGAAATGCTTTGCAAAGTCACACATTTTCCTCTGCATTTTAAGGACAGGCACACATAGCCATACATAGGCAGATAAATTATTAGTGCATGGAAGCAGGCACAGTAGACTCCAAATGCATTTAATGCTTTTTATGGTTGCTGTGTGTGATTTTTTTTCTTTAAAACAATAAAACCTGATTTATTTATTTCTTAAAAAAAAAACCCACACTTCCCATTAAAATACAAAGAGAAAGAATTAAATATACAAAATGTATTGGAAATTCATGCACTGTAGTCCTGCACTGAAGCATGTCTCTGGGTACCAGCTGAAGGGAAAGAAGAGCAAGCGATGGTGGGTTGTATCCTACTTATGGCTTTTCCAAAGGCATTGGTTGGTTGCTGTGGGAAAGAGGATGCTGAGCTAGAGAGGCTTTTGGTCTGTTACATCATGGGTCTTTTTAAAGAACAAAAAATACCCACTTAAAATGGAAACAAATGGAGAAAAATGTTTATATGGGCAGATCCGTGTGAAAAAGAAACCTCAATATCAAATCCAACATCAAAACTAGATGTAGCTAGTACCAGATTGATATTTATGTGACTGACCTTAATATACAAGATATATTACTCAAAGGCCTCATTCCCACTACATTATAAACTGGTTTGCTAACCAGTTTGAAGCAGTTTAATGACCCTGGTTCACACTTGAGCTGAATTGCTGAAGTGGTTTGGCAAGACCCCCCCCCCCCCACTAGACCCATTTTTTCTGCATCTGCAATAAATTAATTCAGCACAAGTGTGAACAGGATGCAGATTGGAATCTATTTAAATCTGCCCTTTAAATTTGCCAGCCAGCTGAAGAGGGTCCATTTTGAATCAATTCATTAGTCAATGTGAATAACAAGTGGGTTATTTTACAACAAGAAAATGCAATCAGGGCATATGTAGTGTGAACCACGCTCCACTGTCGAACTGATCCATCGATTCGGATCACAAACTGATTTATTTGTAAGTGGGAATGAGACCAAACATAAAAAGGGAAAGGAAAGGAAGGAAGGAATTTGAGTGGATTATTTACCTCTTCATCTCTTGGTTTGAAGTGGCACAGAAATAGAAAATCCTATTTCCAGTCTGAGGAACACACTTAAATACAAAAGGTTTTCCAAGGCTGCTGTCCACACCAGTTTCAGCCCCTTCTAACTTTGTCACTTCTAAAGGTCTGCATTTTCCTTCATCCTGCAACAAAGAAAAACTTTGAGAAAAGCTTTGGAGAAAAGTCATAGGGGCAGGTATTGGCAATGAAAACACCTTTTTTTAAAAAAAAATCTACTAGTTTAATTACAATTACATAAGCAAAAGTTGCAAATCTACTCCCATTTACTAGGGACTAGCCAGAATAGTTTGAAATCAACATGCAAAGGATTCCAGTGAAAGGAGCTGATTTAATTCAAATAACATTTTTACACTATGCCATTTAAAAGAACTCCTTCTGCTCTATCTACTAATACATTGTCAACATATGTTTGTCGAGAGGATATGAAAACAGCATTGAAGATTAAGGAATATAAATTGGGATGGTGTCTATTAATCCAGATTAAATTGTCGAGAAGAAAAGAATCAGACTTTATTTATATATGCTTAGGTAGTCAATAGAAATCTTGTACTTCTATTTCTCCTACCTTTTTCTGAATGTTTCATAGTTCTGTGTATAGACTTTTCTTTTAGCACAGCCGGGACGGAGGAGGCCTAAAGTTAATCCACATTTCTTCTGATTTTTCTGGCCAAATTACTCCACCTCTGCCGTTGCCACCACTATAGTATTTGCAGAATTTACAACAGATGGTGGAAAAATGAGCTGATAATAAAATGATGTAATGATTCAGAGATGAGACATTATCATGCCTTCCATCAAAGTCTAAGTGAGACTTGCAGGCTAGTTTCACAAAGTTGGTTTGGTTTTATGATTGACAGTCTGCTGCAAAAAAGGAGGCTTGGCTGCTATGTTTCCATATGAAATAATAAGATTGGCAGTGATGCTTCACAAAAAGAAAAATAGATTGTAATGGGAAATTAACCCTATAGATTCAGAGTCTTCTCCAGACTTCTGTGTAGCATTTATAGGGAGCTGAAATGGGCTCTGCAATGGAGAAGCTCACTTATAGTCCCCCAGCCAAACGCTTCTAAACCTTGACCCTATATATTGTATTTCTTTTTAGAAACAAATTGTTACATGAAGGCCATACATTATAACCTTTCAGATGAAGTTTTCTCCCATCAGTCAATTTGATATATATGTTCTAAGTACAAGTTCATGGATTCGACTAAGTACAAGTTCATGGATTTGACTAAGACAACCTTCTTTTAGTAATTTGCATGCATTTTTCACGCTTAGGTGTTTCTCCAAAAATGTCAGGAAATAGGTAGAATAAAATGTTTATTCTAGCTTTAGCTCTGTTAGTTTTAGATCTAGTTTTTGCTCAGTAAATAAATAAATATAATTGTCATTTCAGCAAAGGAAAGCTGTTTCTGAAAAAATGACTCTGAAAATATCAAATCTATGTTTTCATCAATATTATTATTATTATTAAAGTTTATTTCTAAAGTGCTGTCAATGTACACAACACTGTACAAAAAGACAATCAAGCATAAAATAGAATAAAAACCTGCCAAAGGCGTACAATCTAAAATATAAAACAATAGGTGAAATAATAAAAGTCAATTAAAGCAAAAGACAATTACAACAATTAATTAGCAACATCCACTGTCTACCCAAATGACAGAAAAGTAAATGTATATCAGGCAGTGCCTGGGAATGCCTCCCTGAACAAGGTGTCTTTAACTCAGATTTAAAAGTGGACAAAGAAGTAATGACCCGTGTTTGAGGAGGAAGAAGGTTCCAGGAGTGAGGGGCGGCAAGCGAGAAGGGGTGAATCCAGGATGGAGCAGTGGAGATCCTAGGTTGGGACAGCAGGCCTTGAGTACTAGAACGGAGGGTACGGATGGGAATGTAAGGAGAAAGAAGTTCAGATAGGTAAAGAGAGGCTAGCCCATGCAGGGCTTTGAAAGTTAGCAACTGAAGCTTATATTGGATATGGAAGGGGAAAGGGAGCCAGTGAAGAGAAGATAGCAAAGGGGAAACATGGTCAAAACAGCGAGCAGAAGTAATGATGCGAGCAGCTGAATGTTGGACAGAAATTAAAGGGTGAAGAAGAGAGAGGAAAAGCCCAGCTAGAATGAGATTACAATAGTCTAATCAGGAGACCACCAAAGCGTGGACCAGAGTCTTGGCAGTGGAGGCTGAAAGAAAAGGACGGATTTTGGCAATGTTATAAGGGAAAAATCTGCAGGCTTTGGCTGTGGCCTGGATATGGGGAATAAAAGACAGAGAGGAGTCGAAAATGAAACCGAGGCTGCAAGCTTCCTGGACCGGACAAATAGAGGTGTTGTCAACAAAAACAGAGAAAGAGGATTGAAGGGAGGACTTAGGTGGAAAGACGAGAAGCTCCGTCTTGGACATGTTGAGCTTCAAACGCCAATGACACATCCTTAGAGAGACAGCTGTCATACATGAAGAAACTTGCTGTTCAAGCCCTCGAGAGAGATCAGGGGTGGAAAGATACAGTTGAGTGTCATCGGCGTACAGATGATAGGAAAAACTGAAAGAACTAATAAGTTTTCCTAAAGACAAGGTGTAAAGAGAGAACAATAGGAGACCCAAAACAGAGCCCTGGGGAACTCCAACAGATAAAGGAATGGTATAATGGGTTTTTCTAGGTATGTTGTTGTTGTTAGAAGTCAAGCTGATTTCAACTCATGGCTGTGGATGAAACAACTCCAAGATTCCCTATCCTCAATTGATAAATGCATGGTGTTTTTTCTCTTGTCCCAAGTTTCCAAAGGAACACAATGTTTTTGCTATGATCAAAGGATTGTTGGCATAGAATTGCATTCACCATTCCAGTAAAGATGCTTTTTTGCCTTAAGAAAAGTGAAAAATGGTACGAACACATTGCATTGTAGTTGTTGCTATTAACTGCCTTTGTGTTGGTCATGACCCATGGTGACCCTATGGATGAGACATCTCCAGGCTCCCCTGTCCTCTATTGCTCTGCCCAGCTCCTGCAAACTCTTATTTGGGGTTTCTTTAATAAAGTCCATCCATTTAGCATATGGTCTTCCTCTCTTTCTACTTCCCTTTCCTAATATTATTGTCTTTTCCAACGATTCATGCCTTCTCATGATGTCTCCAAACTACAACAATCTAAGGGGCTGTACAGACCAGCCACAAGGGCTGGCCTGGGAGTGGAGTTGGGACATGGCGACTGCATGTCGGTTGCCCTGACTCCACCCCAACATCTTCCTCATGCCACCCACCCAAAAAGATGGTGGGCAGCATCAGAGTTCTCCCTTGGCACAGCATTCATACATGCTGTGCCAAAGGAGCTCTGAAAAGCCACCAATGCAGTGGCAAGTGCAGTTTTTTGCCACTCCAAAAAGGAGCCCTATTTGCCAGCTCTTTTTAGAGTGGCAAAGTGCCGGATTGGGGCTGCAGTGTGTGGTTGCTGCGGCTCCAATCCAGTGCTCCCAGGGGCATTACGGAGCTGTCCCTTAGGGGCCATCTGTTGAGTCCCTAAGTCTTGTCATCTTGGCTTCTAGGGATATCTCTGGCTTGATCTGTTCTTTTGGCTGTCCAGGGAATCCTCAGCACTCCTCTCTAGCACCAAATCTCAAATGAGTTGATTTTTCTCCTATCTTCTTTCATGACTGTCCAGCTCCCACATCCATACATGGTAATAGGGAATACAATGACTTGTATGATTCTGACTTTTGTGTTGAGTTGTATGTCTTTGCATTTTAGGATCTTTTCTAGTTCTTTCATAGGGGCTTTGCAGATTGGCCTAAAGGGCCGGCCTGGGGGTGGAGTCAGGGTGGGGCAGCCACACACTGGCTGCCCCAGCTCGACCCTGACGCTGTCCTGATGCTGTGCTCTTGTCCGCATGAAGCATGGCATCAGGACGCCCTCCTGGTGCAGTGTGTACACATGTTGTGCCAAAGGGTGTGGAAGAGCTGCAGTGTTGGCTCTTAGGTTGCCTTTCACCACCCTAAAAGGAGCAGCATTTTGCCGCTCTTTTGGGGCAGCAAAAGGGAGGATCAGGGCTGCAGCGTGTGGTAGCTCTCAGGGGTGGCTCTGTGCCACCCCAAAAGGCAGGTCTATAAAGGCCCCTCATCACCCTCCCATTCTTAATCTTCTCCTGATTTCCTGGCCGCAGTCCCCGTTTCAATCAATGTTTGATCCCAGATATGAGAACTCTTTTACTATTTTTATTTCCTCATTGTTTAGTTTGAATGCGTGTCAGTTCTCTGTGGTCATTATTTTTATGTTCAACAGTAAGCCTGCCTTTGCACTTTCTTTTTTGATCTTCCTTAGTAGTTGTTCCAGGTCTGTGAGGTCTTTGCTAGTATTATGGTGTCGTCAGCATATCTCAGATTGTTGATATTTCTTCCTCCTTTTTTCACTCCTCCCTCTTCCATGTCGAAACCTGCATTCTTTCCAATATGTTCTGCAAATAAGTTGAATAGGTAGGGTGATAGGATGCAGCCTTGTCTGACTCCTTTGCCAATTGGGACCATTCTGTTTCTCTCTGTTCTGTTCTGACAGTAGCCTCTTGTCCTGAGTACAGATTCCTCATTATCAGATGTGTTGGCACTTCCATGTCTTTAAAGGTATTCAATAGCCTTTCATGATCTATGCAGTCAAAGGCTTTGCTATAGTCTATAAAGCACGTTCTGATTTTCTTTTGGAATTCCCTTGTGCGCTCCATTAGCCATCATATATTTGCAATGTGGTCCCTCATGCCTCTTCTTTTCCTGAATCCCACTTGGACCTCTGGAATTTCTCTCTCCATGTATGGTTGGAGTCTATTGCTGAATTTTGAGCATAATTTTGCTTGCATGGGAGATTAGTGCTATGGTCCCATAGTTGCTGCAGTCTCTTGTTTCTCCTTTTTTGTGGGTGGGGATGTATATTGATTGCTTCCAATCTGTTGGCCATTGTTTTGTTTTCCATATCTGTTGACATATGTTGGTTAGCACTAGAGTGACTCTGGGTCTTTACAGACTGCCATAAATAATGCAGCTTGAGACCACTTTAACTGCCCTGGCTCAGTGCTAGGGAATCATGGGAACTGTAGTTTATTGTGGCACCAGAGCTCCTTGACAGAGAAAGCTCAATGTCTCAGAAAAAAACCTACAATTCCCATTAGTCCCTAGTACTGGACCAGGGCAGTTAAAATGATCTGAAGCTGCATTATTTCTGGCAGTCTGTAAAGGCCCTCTGTCAGTGTGGATTGCAACAGTTCTATTGGTATATCATCTGTTCCTGGAGTTTTGTTTTTGCCATTTCTTTTATTGCAGCTTCCGCCTCAGTTTTTAGAATTTGGGGTTCATCTTGATATGGCTCTTTGTTCCATGTTTTCTTCATTTTGTCATCTCTTTTGTATAATTCTTTTGTGTATTGCATCCAACGTCTTTTTATTCCTTCCTGGTCTTGAATTATGTTATTTTTTTATTGTCATAGAGCAGGGGTAGGCAACCTTTCCCCTTTAAGGGCCGAGGGACTTCAGCTCCCAGAAGCCTCAGCCATGTTGGCCAATAGTCCCATATTGGCCAATAGCTCCTGGGATTCTGGAAGCTGAAGTCCCTCGGCCCTTAAAGGGGAAAGGTTGCCTACCCCTGTCATAGAGTGTCCTGGTCCTTGGTTTGAACGTTCCCTAGATTTCTTGAATCTTGTGCAATAGGTCTCTCATTCTTCCTTTTTTGTGGTTGTCTACTATTTCTCTACATTTGTCATTGTAATAATTTTCATATCTTCTTTTTGTTTTGTTTCTCTTATTTCCTTTATTGCTTGTTGTGTTTTGTCTGTCATACATGGTTTCTTCACTTTCCTTTTGTCTGTTAGAAGTGTCTTCATACATTCTTCTTTTATTATGTACCTGGCTTCATACCAAAGCTCTTCTGGTTCACAATTTATTATAATTAGTACTGCAAATCTCTTCCTTATATTGTAAATTAATTCTGTGGAAATGTTGTTTAAATTGTATTTTGGTATGATGACTGGTTTTGTTCTCTTCTTGAGTTCTACTTTTATTTTTGAAATGAGTAGTTCTTGATCTGTGCCACAATCAGCACCTGGTCTAGTCTTGGCCACCACTATGGAACTTCTCCATCTTTTGCTTCTAATTATGTAATCTATTTGGTTTTTGTGTTGACCATCTAGGGATGTCCATGTGTATAATCTTTTCTCTGGTTGTATGAAAAATGAGTTTGCAATCAATAGGTTGTTGGCTTCACAAAAATCTATCAGACACTCACCTGCTTCATTCCTTTTCCCTAGTCCAGATCTGCCTACCATTTTTGATTCTTCTTTACTTCCAACCTTTGCATTCCAATCTCCAATGATCAGCTTGACATCCTGTGTTGGTGTGTTCTCAATTTCTTCCTGTACTCCTTCATAAAATCTATCAATTCTTGTTCTCCCTCAGTGGTTGGTGCATATACTTGAATTATGGTGATATTCATAGGTTAGCCATGGAGCCTTATTGAGATGATTTGGTCTGATTTTGCATTGTATACTCTGACTGCTTTTGCAACATCTTTTCTTGGTATGAAAGCCACCCCATTTCTTCTTGTCTTTTCATTCCCCGAGTAGAACACTGTGGACCCTCTTCAGCCAGCCAGCCTGGAATGTTGTGGCCACAAAAACAATGGATGGGAAGGGAGGTTTCTTCCTTTATTAAGGTTCCTTTTCTTTCAGCTGTAGTTGGATCGGGAGGCTCTTCAAGGAGAAGATGTCTTTAAAGTGAGGACTATCCTACCCTAATGCTGCCACTGCCACCACCACCTCCTCCTTCAGCCAGCAAAGGGACTAATGCTCAATGGGACACCAATGAGTGGGTTCTGTTGCATCAGGCACTCCCAATGTGCATCAGTTATGCATCTTTGCAATTCAGTAATAGTTTTTTTTTTTAGCACCTCTGCTACGTAGTTAAGTGCATACAAATTTACGTTGCATGAAAAGACATGCAGGATTCCAGCCAATGTCTTTCCAAATAAAAGGTTTTGCATTTGTTTCCTTTAAAAGCACACCACCAGGGAAGAACATGGGTACTCTCCATTTCCTTCATGATAGCTGAAATGCTTCCTCAAATCTGTAGCTCATAATGCCAGTGAGCCCCCAACTGAAAAGCACCTTCATTTGGGTCATCTTGCATTGTACTGCATGGGTCACAGAGAAGGAGAGGTGCTTTAATCTGTTATGTTACATATATCCTTTTGGTTTGTGGCTGCTCCCCACCACAGCAAATGTAGTTTGTGATTTCCATTAGTAAAGAAAATTAATCATTTTAGAGGAACACAAAGGGCAGCCAGAAATGAGTCATGGCACCTTGAAGACTAACAGATTTATTGTGGCATAAGCTTTTGTGGATTAGAGCCCAGATAGAAGGTTAGTGTTTAATTAGCAAACATATCCAGTAACAATGGGCATCAGAGATGCTCTGCAAATGAAATCAGATTGTAGGCTGGTTATAAGAATGGGGTGACTCTCTGCCTGTGGTGGATAAAGCTCTCTGTCAGAATAAAAAACAAATGCACATTGTACCTCTAGGAGAAATAGCTCAGACCTAAATCTATTTATAGTTAAGCCTTTTATATAAAGCACTTAGACTTAGCAATGAATACATAGGCTTGAAAGAAGAAGAAGAAAAAGGGCTTGAATGTTCTGTCATTGTAACAGAACAACATGAAAGGTCTAGACCCAGGGAGCAGTCAATTTCTTTTATATAAATTGGTCTTAGAAGTGCTGTAAGAAATTCAGGTGATTTAAAAGATGTTATGCTTCTCTTTTTATCTTGTGCATATATGTGCGTATGTGTGTGCACACATGGATGTATGTATACGTGTGTGTGTATGGTTGACATTCTGTTAGTGAGTTATGCAGACTAGTAAGTCCACCTTATGTCTGAATAACTCTTTTTTTTTTGGTTGTTGAAAAAATCCTCTGCCTCCCTTACAGAATGTCTCAAATCCCCTATAACTCACCTTTTGTACACTGCCTGCCCACAGCTTGGCCTTATAGTGGGCAGTGGAAAGTCGGGAACAGCCTAGAAATGTCAGGGTGAACATCTCGTGGCTTTCTTCTTTTTTTAAAAAAAGTGTGTGTGTGTGTGCATGTAGCTTCCATCAACTCTGGTACTCATACCCAGAGGTGAGAGATAGTGGGACCTGCTATCCAGCAACATCAGGAGGGCCCAATTGCTCACCTCTGATGTGTAGAAGTGTCAGTGGATTGCTTGCTACCACACCTGGACACTTTATTTTCTACTGGGCACACTAGCTGCATCTGCTTATCTACCCAAGGAGAGATGGTGGCCATTCTCAGCTCTGATGAGACCAATAATTAGTTTGGGGGACACACCCCAAACACAATTGTCAGTTTCACTTATCTAGGAAAGTGATCAGTTCTGTCAAAGATGGCAGCATAGATGATCTGATTGGTGTTGAATGCACTATTCCTACCTGCAGCTCAGATGACTAGTTGACCATGTCCCCTTGTGATGCAGCAGCTGGAATAAATCTCAGCCTGCAGTTCTGGTTGCCTGTTGACCACTCCTTCAGGTGCAGCAGGCCCCTGAACAATTTGGCAAGTGAGGTGAATATTTGGGGAAGGGAAGCCTGCATCTCTGCAGCTTATTTTTGCTAGATTGGGTATATGTATGTGTGTCATCTGATTTACAGAGGAATGGGGTGTGACAATAAGATAGGACTATGTAATATATATAATAATAGAACCAAAGTCCTCTGGCATTAATCAGGCTAAGCCATCTATTAATAGTTTATTAAATTGGAGTCTATTGACCTATGTTGTCGAAGTGACCCAGCGGTATGTTGATGAAGCTCATGTTTTTTTCCTGTCTTTCTTGTTTTCCAGAGTTATCATTTCCTACTCCATTGGACAAGGTCTATGCTCCAGGGCTTCCTAGAGGCACTGACTGACATGTAAACCTTCTTTAAAACAAATAAATTACCTTTGGGATATTGTCTCTGGCAGTAAGCAGGTTACAAAGCTTTTTTACATGTTTGAGTCAGAGTGACTTTTTCTACTCCTCTCTCATATTCTACTTGGCATCTGAATTGTACATAAAACTGAAGTACATGTCCCTGCAGACATTAGAAAAAGCAACATTGCCAAAATGAACAGCTGTATGAATATCTAGTTCAGGGGTAGGCAATCTTTTTAAGCTCTGGGCTGGTCCCCCGAAGTCCTCCTTTCCACTGGGATGGGGGGGGGGGGAATGGCGGCGCGCGTGCACCCCCGTCACGCGCAACCCCCCCCGTGCTGCTGCTGCCACTGCTGCAGCACACGCGGCCACCATTTAGATTTTCAAAATGGTGGCCGTGACGCATTTGTGCATGCGCAGGAGTACTATACATGCGCAAATGTGTCGCGGCCGCCAATTTGAAAATAAAAATGGCGGCCGCGGCATGCGCAGCCGGAAAGAGGCGAAAATGTGTGGCGGCGGTCTGCCTGGGCTGGTAAGTCCGCCGACCTGGGCCGGAACTGGCCCGAGGGGCGTAGGTTGCCGGCCCCTGATCTAGTTGAATACCAGTGCCTTGCCTACCTTATAAATGTGAATTCATGTTGCTGTCTACCACTAAGAGCCTACCAACCTTGTATGGGGGTAGAAAAGTGTTTTTCTGTCGAATGTCATTTACATTCAAGGAGGAGACAGAGTGCAAGCCCCATAATTTCCAGTGGCAAAAATGAGACTACTCACACCAGTGAAGGGGCCTTCTCTTCATCAGAAATAGTTGCTAATAGCATTCATTTCCCACTGAGGATGGACTTGTAGTCCCTGTTCTTTCCTTTGTAGGAAAAAGATACTTTTCTAGGGATCTGGCATACTTACAGGCATCTTTGCTACCTTTCTCTTCTCCTGTCTTAGGTAAAATGTATGATCTTTTCTGGGGGTGGAGAGAGAAGAGTAGGAGGTGATTATTCCAGACATCCATGAGTGCAGGAGGTGAGGTAAGGATCATTCCTGGGAGAGTCTGTATGTCATTGGGGAGAAACTACATCTGATGATATTTGGAAAGGGCACTTTCAACTTGAGAGGGGGAAAAGTAAACAAAGAATTGTATGTATGGCTCTTTAAAATGTAGATATGAGTATGAGAGAGGTGGATGGGTTAAATTTTTCTCTTTCTGCAGTCCCAAACCAGGATCAGGTCCTCTATAGCTATTTGCATTAGTGTGTGTGTGTGTGTGGGAATTTCCACACTTCGCTTCCAGGGGGTGGCTAAAACATACTCCAAATGCCAGGATTTTGATCTATATTAGGACTCCCACATCTGAAATTTACTTTTCAAGTCACTAATGTAACCAGTAGTGAAGAGCCTGCATAGTGTAGTGATTTCAAGGATTACAAGGGACCAGAGTTCAAATCCCTGCTCAGCTATGGGAACCTGCTGCGTGATTTTGGACAAGTCACATTTGCTCATTCTGAGAGGAAGGCGATAGCAAATCTCATCTGAATGAATCTTGCCAGGAAACTCCTATGTGAGGGTCAAGTCATAGTGGTTTTGAGGGCACACAACAACAACACATAATTGGGTGAATGACATTTTGTTTAGTTTGAAGAGCTTAGTTCCTAATATTCCATATACTCTTTAGATAAATGTTACATTATAGAGCTGATAACAATCAGCATGAATATGTGAAAGAGTGAGATTTACATCACACAAATTAAGAAATGGTACTATTCTGGATACCTCTTAAGAATATGATTCCATTATTTCCCCATTATGCACATCCATATCCTAGGGTAGTATATGGCTAAATGTAGTAACTTTACCTAGCCCTATTCTGAAACAAATCTCACTTTGGAGCACACATTGAATTGCCAGCACTTTGAAATATATTCCTGGTCAAAGTCCTCCACCTGCTGGCTAATGTTAAAATTAACATTAGCTCTTCAGAGTACTGTAAAAGATTTGTCTTATACTTGCCAAAACCAAGCCAATTCATTTTAAAATGTAAGCTCTGTCAGTGACTGTGAGGTGGAGGAATGTATAGATGAATAATAAAATAAGAAGCAATGCATATAAAATTTCAGTCTACATTAATGGGAGTCGTAAAATTACTTCTCCATTTCAAAAGTATTCTTAAAGCAAAAACATTATAATAATGTCTGGCAAAGCAATCTTTTCCCAGATATAATTGTTTGATGCTGTGTTTTATGGAATCAGATATACAAGAACAATTGAGACTTTTATGCAATTAATTAATTAATTAAAATGAATCAAAACACCCATTCAATTCTTATTTCTGTATCTTCTAGTTTGTATCCCAAGAGAAAATGAGGATAGGGACTGGAATCCTGTTCATGACTCATACCAGTGAGATACTCCATTATCAGGCATTTTTGGAGTGATGTACAGGTGTGGTGATGGTGGAAGAAAATGTTTTCTTCACTAGAGGAAAGTGGCTTGCCAGCTTCCAAATGACTTCTTCTGCTGTCCCTTCTTGCCTGCAGTCATTTTATCCCACTGCCACACTGCTGTCTTTCCTCTGGCTGCCACCTGTGCTGGCCAAAAGGATCACACCCAATGTTTCTGGCTTGGATGACCCCTCTACCATCCATTTCACTGGTGGTAAACATTATGCTGTTTAGAATTCAAAGCTACAACTGTGTTAGTCTGTAGAATCAGTATGTAGAGAGATCTTGTAGCACCTTTGAGATGAACTGAAAGAAAGAAGTTGGCAGCATGAGCTTTCATAGACTTAAGTCTACCTCCTCAAATGCATTCGAGGAAGTAGACTTGCCTACGAAAGCTCATGCTGCCAACTTCTTTCTTTCAGTTAGTCTCAAAGATGCTACAAGATCTCTCTACATGCATTATGCTATTTAGTTGAGATCATGACCCTTATAGACTTTGAGATTAAACCCTTTCAGTATCACAGAGTCAATGGTGATTCCATGCTCCCAAAAACCACAGTATTTCCAAGCTCAGTCATTCACTTTTCCTTATAGTCAGAGGAATACAAAAAGAGTGCCTGTCAGAGACTAGTTTTATGGAGATTGCTGGGAAGGATATTGAAATCTTTCTGTCTCACTTAAGGAAGAGAAGCTGGAATGCTTAAGGATGAGCAATTGCCCATTTTAAAGTGTTTTTATTAAAGGGAAGATACCAAAGATACAAGCATGTTCACAGTGACTTCTGGATAACAGGCATGAAAAAACAAGTGGCAAAATGTGGAGCTTGTAAGTAACAAACTGCAAGCAATGCAGGTACTTGTGATGAGTTAGATTCAGTACTCTTTAATTCAAGTGACAGAACAATATAGACCAGCACTCTTCTTCCAGATATCGTGCATATCATCTTGCCAGAATCTGGAAAGAAATGTCTTAAAAATAATTCATTCCTATTAATTAATGTAAAGTTGGTCTACAAAGCTATATATGTATAGGAGCCTAGAAAAAAATGGTTTTGGCAAAGTGATAATTCAAAATTGATATTATGTACCATGAAAGGTGCATATTTAAGCCATTTTTCAAGTTCATTTTTCCCAGGAATGCTGGAATCACATAATAAATAAATAAATAAATAGCCACATAGTTAAGACTGTTAGGTTTTACGGGATGGTAAATAATTTGTTGTTGCTTGTGTGCCCTTAAGTAGTTTCTTATAGCAACATTAAAGTGAACCATGGTGACCCTAAGGCTAAAATCATGGGGTTTTCCTGGCAAGATTTTGTTCAGAGGAAGTTTTTTTATTGAAGTTGAGAGCATGTGACTTGCCTAAGATCACCCAATGGGTTTCATGACTGAGTAGGGCGTCAAAACCTGGTTCCCAAAGTCAATCCACCACTCAAGCCACTATGCCATGCTGGCTCTCTATGGTAGATAATACTGTCCCATAAATAAATAGTGTCCCATAAAGTAATAAGCATGGTGTTGTAGTTTAAGTGTTGGACTAGGAATTTAGGAGACGAGCATTTGAATCCTAGCTCAGTCATGTTTGCCCACTTGGGTGGGGGACTTTGGACAAGTCACACACTCTTAGACTCAGAACAAAGTAATGGAAAATCTCTGAACAATCTTGCTAAGAAAACCCAATGATAGCATCATCTTAGGGTTGCCATGTCAGAAACAACTTGAAGACATACAACAGATAATACTAGCTATGAGGCAATCTCTACACAAGCTATATAAGTATAATCTGGATATAGAATGAAGTAGGTTCTTATTATCTCCAACTGGTGTGGACAATACTTAAGAGTTGGGTAGCCCTCCCAATAAGATCCTGAATTGCTTACCAGCCTTGCAAATGTTCCTGCATGCAAAGCAGCCCTACAGATTCCATTATCTCTTTTGCAGCAAACCACCAAATGCTGGGATAAAAATGCAGTGGTTATGCAGATACTATGAAAGTTCCTATTAAAACTTCATTCATGTATCCTAAGAACATCAGTCCTCTCTAAATGAAACTCTTTGCCTGCTGTTCCAGTTTTTGAACATTTTAAGCATCTACTTTGATTGTATCTCTATACTTTTACATTAAATTTGCAAATTGTGTGTGGAATCCACCAAATTATAGGCAAGATTACCATGCACGTGCCTTACCTTCTTGTGTTTATAGTAGTAAAGGCAACCATCATGCTTTAGCACAAACCATCTCTTCCTCCAGCCCTTCAGAATACCTGACTGGGTCCGTTTATGCAGATATCCCCGACATGTTGGACGAGGGGTATTGGGACAACGGCTGATATCAGAGCCAACCAACAAAGTCAAGATATCTGGACCTGAACGTGTTGTAAGAATATGATATAGTAGACAGTAAATTAAAGGCTATTCTGCAAAGCCAAAAAGATTAACATATAATATATACAAACGAAAACAGGCTAGGTATATAAAGTTTCATTACTTTGATCTTGAGGAAATATACCAACATCTTAGAAACCAGGATGACTCTCTAATCCAAAAAACTCTTGTAAAAATTTGTTTTCTTGTGCTATTTATGTGCTATTATAAACATTATTTCTGTCAATGCATCCAATATGTCCCCTCCAAACCATTCCTCAAAGCAGTTTTCTAATGATTTAATGATTTAATAATTATATTAAATAATTTGATAACTTAATAATTATATGAAATTATTAATTATATTAATTATATTAATTATGGAGCAATTTAATGTTTCTTTACTGTTGGTGAGAGCAAGTCTTGCTAGGAGTAATTATTATATGCTGATACTAAATAGGCATGTGCATTGATTTAATCTGGAAGATGAAAAATACAGTGGGGCCTTGGTATCCACTGGAGTTTGATTCCAGCACCCCCCATAGATAACAAAATCAGTGGGTGCTCAAGTCCCATTAAATACAATGGCATAATAAAATGGTGTCTCTTAGATAAAATAACAAAATCAAAGTGGCTTTTGGGAAGGTACATATTTTTAAAATATTTTCAAGCTGTGGGTGGTTGAATCCATGGATAAAGATTCCATGGATTTGGAGGGCCAACTATCCATATTCTTACTCAATAAACTATCGAGTATAAACTATCCATATTCTTACTCAATTCAGAATATGAATTACAATAATCTATAAATATGAATTAAAACAATCCAGTTTAATTCTGAATCAAATGTTCTTCCTTTCATGTTAAAATGTTTCTTGCTCCTGAAAAAATGTCTTCTGCTCCTGAGAAATCTTGCCCCCTACCAAGAAGTCTATTACATCAAGGGTCCTTGGTAGAGGAGTGGTCTTCCCTGAGCTGTTTTCCTTCAGTACAAAATCAAATGAGTCGGTGATTCTCTGAGGCAACAGAATCCTTGGTGGGAGGTGGGCACCCACACTTTCTCCATCACTTGTAAACAACAAAGTGCTGTCTCCATTTAGATTTATGGGGGTGGAAAAGGGCTGCATTCAGGGACGTAGCTATTGGGGGGAACAAAATGAGGGCATTGCCTCTCTCAAATAAAAATTCTGTCCCAAAGAAATTTTTGTTCTTTCCCAAATTTTTAACATTGAGGTAACTTAAATCTTCAGTTGAGCATTTAGAAATATAGGGGGGAAGCAGACCAGGGCGTCAGGGACGCCCTGGGACGGTGCGCCTCGGGACTGCGGCAGCCACATCGCGGTGCACCGTCGGCGCCTCTGAAAGGAGCGCAAAATCAGCGCTCCTTTCAGAAGACAGGGAAAGTGCACCCTAAATGCATCGGGCGCACTTTCCCTGGCTTTTCCACCGCAGCGTGTGAGGACGCTGCGGTGGGAGGTTGCCCTCGGCGCGCCGGCCATGCGGAGGGCTGGCAGCTCCGAGGGCAACCTCGGGAGGAGGAAGGGGCGCCGCTCGTGCGGCTGCCCCTCCTCTTCCTTGCCTCGGAGACGACCCTATTGGTCGTCTGCCGAGCCTCATAGTTTAGGAATCCAAATAATAGGGACATGCAAGGTTACCAAGGTTCAAATGCGTTACTCTTTTGTTTGAAATACAAAACAACCCTGCCAGAAAGTGATGGGCTGGAATCCAAATTACATTCACTGTGGTATTTAATACATTCTTTAAAACCTGCTCATTGTATAAGTCTGACTTTCTAAGGGTCTTCCAAAATCTCTCTGGATTAGACTCTAACATTGTTTTCAGTGTTGTTTTATACTATTATAATTAGCATTGTAATATTCTTAAAAATGATTCTGAATAATATACTTGACATAAAATATATATCTAGGCTTCCCAAACTACACTGGAATATTTGAGATTGGGTGTGTCCTTTAGCATATCTCCTCTGAACAAATCTTGCCAAGAAAATCTTGTGATAGGTTCGCCTTAGGGTCACCATAAGTTGGAATTGATTTCAAGGCACACAACAACAACCTGTCATTTAGATGTGAGGGAAAGCATTAATCTCCAGCATTCCACAGATAAAAATGGGGAGAAACATGGCCAAACAACAGCACAGTGTGGTCAAGATGGCAAAGGCTATTAATGAGCTAGGAGAGGCTATAATAGTTTGCTTTTTGTCTGAGTCTTCTGGGAAAGGCAAGATTCTACCCACTCTTCTCTTTGCATCCTGCTAAATTAATGGCATATGAACAACTTTTGTGCTTTGAATTCTGTATGCAGCTGAGGACAAAGAAGGAAAGTGGAGGAATAGAGAAAAACCAGGTCATTTTAAAAGCAGCTGGAAAAGTGGGAGGACAGAAGAATAATTAAGACTGTCTCTGGGAAACTGGGACAGTTAGAAGAGGGTATGGGAAGTAGGAAGAGTTCTTAAATGATTTTCAAAAATATCTCCTTTGAAAATAGTCACTGGTATGATAAGTGAATGTCACTCTCTTCCACCTACACACATTTAAAGAATTTAGTGAGTGCCAAGATATATTTGTTAGCATATTGTGAAACCATTTTTTATTTCTCAAACTTTCCAAGATCTCTGCCATTCTGTGGAGAAATTGGGAATTCCAAAGAAGTTATAGCTGGATTTTAAATCTTTCCCAAATAAATGTTTCCAAATTAATATAAACGGTACTTTGTTTTTGCTGCAGAAAAAGTCTCTCTCCATGAAATAATATGTCCACTGGAACAATGAGATATTGGGCTCTCATACATTGACAGGGCTAATATGTTCATTGATCCAGCTATAAATTTGTCCCTTGAGAAAAACATCAGATATAAATAGAAGATGGATGTCTTGAAGGCTACTGTTGGGACCAATCTGTCTTTGAATCATCTCTCTCCCCACCCCACAAAAAAAAAAAAAAGCAATATTGCTAAATGTGCCCTTTCCAAGTGACAGTTTGGCCTAGATTTAAGTGATACTGTGAGAAGATAACAACATTAGTAGCTGGCACACAGAGAAAATGAGGGTCTTTTATCTAACCCAGTCTTTTTTGTTGGATCACTGTCACCTTATTGCCACATCAGTCTCCACACGTCCAAAGTAACTTGCCCTTATTGTCAAAGTCAGCTTTTCCAATGCAGTGGAGTGTTAACATTTATAGGCAGGCTCACTTTCTAAAGCTAAAAAAGATAGAATCTGTGACATTTCAACCTCTCTAACCACATAAATTCCAATTTGTTTCTCTTCAATTTGCTCCCCCTTTCTTGAAATTACAAAAAGGACTCACTAAGAGCTACCAGCCAGAATTTCTTTTGTATGTGCCATTAAGAGAACAGAATGCCAAAAGCTTCTTCACGTACATTCAGAGCTACATTATTTCCTTTACTGAAAGAACACAACTTCATTCTGTATCATATGATGCCTTTCACAGTAGCTAGGCTAAGATAACAGTAAATTTAAAAATCTATATTGTGGTAATACCATCATGAGGTCAACAAAAAGATATAACCATGTGTGTGAGCTTTTGAGATCTCTATGGTACATCACTTCATCAGGCAAGATCTTACAAAAAGCAGGTCGGATGTGAAAGCTAGAGGAAGCTTAAAGCTTCTTTATATAGTGAGCATTTTGTCTTAAGATATAATAGAGGAAGGATCCACAGACTTTCTAGTGGTGCTTGTCAGGTGGTATAACAGTATTAGGTTTCATCTAGAGTTGTAGGTCCTAGACTTACTGGATGGAGGAAAACTGGAAGAATTAACATCTCAGTTTTGAAAATACAATTCCCTAGTGCAAATTCAGAACTGTCTCCATCCTGTATAGAGTACAAAAACCTTTTTTCAGAGCAATAGAAACATAGAGCAATTAGACAACCATTATACTAGTAAATTTGGAGATAATTTAAGCTACAGCAGTCATTCACACATTTGTGCTGTCAATGGTTGATAAACTGCCATTCCCATCATCCCTCACCTTTGGCCATGCTTGCAAGGGCTGATAGGGAATGGATTCAACTTCTGGAAGGTGAAGGCTGATAGGGAATGGACTCAACTCTCTTCTAAGGGCCATCTGGACAACTTAGGACTAGGTGGTTTGCAGGTACTGAAAGCTGCTAGGTTGTGGGATAGAATATCTACTGGGTTTTGGGATAACACATTCAGGTATGACTTGACAGAGCTTGAAAGTAATTTGTTGCAATAAGAATGGTTACTTGTAACCAATTACTTTGGGGGGAAATAGGAGAGAGTAACTTGTTCAGTTTTCAAAATAAAGCAACCATGTTTTTTTTTCTACATCCCCCATCCACTCCAGCAGTAATGTGTTTTACATGTTGCTCATTGTGAAGGGCAAGGGAAGTATTGGGGTGGTCTCACACTACACAGTTTCAGTGCTATGATTCCACTTTAACTTCCATGGCCCTATCCTATAGAACTCTGGAATTTGCAGTTTAGAGGGGGGTATTTAGAATTCTCAGCCAGAAAATTATAGGGCTGCACCAAACTACAAATCCCAGGTATTTATAGGATATAGACATGTTCCCTAAGTGTTTATCTTATACAGACCAGAGGATGTTCCCTCCCCCACCATATTTTTAAACTTTAAAGAGGGTTCTGGTGCCGCTGCTGATATTGAGAAAGAATTGAACAGAATGAATCAACTGCCAGTTTGGAAACTAGTGGATTAGTGTAGGATGGAAACCTTAAAGGAGCATCAGTCAGAAGTGGATATAAACAGAGGAGTTTATCACACCACTTATAAAACTCTCTTAGCTATCCCAACTTAAATTTTAGTTCAGGTGGCATCCTGATACTATTGCAGGGATTTTGCCACTGAATCTGCTTCCTGGGTCCATCCCCACTCCAAGGAGCACTCTGGTGGCCATTTTCTTAAGTTGGAAAACTCCCAGTTTTGAAAAGAGGAGCACTGAGTGTTCCTGGGAGCAGGGATGGACTCTGGCTGTATTTGGGCAACAGATTTGGTGACAAAATCCCTGTGATAGTATCAGAATGCTGCCTAAATTAAAATTTAAGTTGGGAGAGGTAAGATGGTTCTATAAGTGGTGCGATAAGCTCCAGAGTTTTCATCCATTGTGTTAAGAAGGTTTTTAGTAGGGTTTAAAGGCCCACTGCTCCAGAGGCCTAATGAAACAACTCTCTTTCATATTCCTTAGTACTCCATATAAAGGGGGAAACTAAAGAGAGATTTTGCTTTGAGTGGAAAGGGTGGATATTGAACATGGAAGATGAATCATGGCAGTATACCTCCTTTAGATTCAACTTACATTTTGCTGCATTTTGACCTCAGTGTCAACATCCAACCTTGGTTCTAATTAATTTTGGAAAGCAATTCTAGAACTGGCTTAAGAACTGAACATTCCTCCCACCATCCCTTCATTCTTCAGTGCTTTGACAGTGTTGGATGCTGTCATTGCTGAGAAAATGACACACCAAATTAAAGCTAGCATGGGAACAGCTACACCATGCTTGTCTGCAATCCATTCATTCAGTATGTGAGAGATCCTGACAGAGCACCAGCACAGCTTGAAAATTATTAAACTGTCTATAGATATTAAAGCTTTAATATAGCAATAGCAATAGCAAGTATATTATTATATCACTTATCAGTGCACTTAAGCACTCCCCAAGCTGTTTACAATGTGTAAGCTAATTGTTCCCAACAATCTGGGTACTCATTTTAGCAACCTCGGAAGGATGCAAGCCTGAGTCAAGCCTGAGCCCTTTGGCTGGGACTGAACTCACAACCTTGTGGTTTTCAAGTGAGTGGCTACAGTACAGGCATTTAACCACTGCTCCACCAGGGCTCTTAGGTAAAAGTCCTAGGTTTAGCTGTGTAGTTTCACTTTCACTATTAAAAGGATCCACTGGGTAGTGGCTTACTCATCACTAGCAGAAGGACCCTTTTTGGCTGGATTTGACACTCCTCAGTTACCCCTGCACATTCTCTTTCTTGCTATAAAACACTACATATCTGCAGGGCCCAGATACTTTTATTAACTAAAATTCATTTTATCAAAACAATATAACCCTAAGAGGCAAATTCCAAGGTCAGTTTAGTATCCATGTTGACTTTCAGGTGGCTAGGCCTCATGGCTTTGGAGGCATGTCCTTCACCACTCTTTTACTTTTTACAGATTAGTCAATAATTTGCTTTATTTACATTCAAACCACTGATTTTCCTGTCTGTGCTCCAGTACTTGCCCCTGCTAATTTTGTACAAAGGTTTCACTAATCTAATTTTTGCCATTGTGGACACTATATTATGCTTATTTATTTATTTTGAATATAATGGAGAAAATCTGCAAACAAATAATTAAAAACTCAAAAGCTATTAATTATGTGGAAATGATTACCTTTTCTTGCCAGACTTGCAGCTTCTGAATGTGGCATGCTGGTGACATCTGTGCCATTGACAGCCATCACAATATCTCCAATCTGGAGACCTGCTTCCTCTGCTGCACTGTCTGCAATGAAATGAGAAGGTGGCTTTTATGTACAGACATTTTTCTAATATCAGCCCAACGTCATTCACATGATATCTGTAAATATGATCCACAGTGACAAGAGAAGCAGTTTTCTAACCAAACATTTTCTAATCAAGATCTTCTCTCCATTTTAATATTTAGCAAAATGTACTTGCTTAAGCCATTCTAAGTGATGGTAGTGTCATACAGGTTATTCTTTATTTTTCTAGTGCCTGCCTTACTATTAGGTAACTATTAGGTAGCTGTTTTGGGGTAGATGAAAATGACTAGATGGCATCTAAAGCTGTGTCCATTTAGATGTGTTAGATAACAGTGGCAAAAGGAGACTGTGCAGTGTGTAGTCATCAATACACACAGGGAAATCTCCACCCTTAGCTCCAGTCAGTGACTGGATATAGTGGGAATTCTTCTCTCAGCTGGGCAAAGATGGTACTAATGGAGGGCTGGGAGGACTTAGGATGCATCTGTACTGTAGAAATGATGCAGTTTGACACCACCTTATGTGCTGTAGTTCCATCCTATGTAATCTTGGGATTTGTAATTTTACAAGGTCTTTAGTATGTAGGGAGATCTTGTAGCACCTTTGAGACAAAGGGCCTTTGCAGACTGACAGAAATAGTGCAAATTGAGTCCACTTTAACTGTCCTGGCTCAATGCTAGGGAGTCATGGGAATTGTATTTTTTTTCTGAGACATTGAGCCTTCTCTGTCAGAGAGCTCTGGTGCCACAATAAACTACAGTTACCATGATTCCCTAGCACTGAGTCAGGGCAGTTAAAGTGGACTCAATTTGCACTATTTCTGGCAGTCTGCAAAGGCCCTAACTGAAAGAAAGAAGTTGGCAGTGTGAGCTTTCAAAATCGATTTCAGTCTACTTCCTCAGATGCTTTTGGTGGAGTGGAAGCCAGGGACAGACATATATATGCCCTTGCTGTGTGAGAATGTCAATTCAAATGCAAAATTCTTTGTGTATGGAAATGAAGTAGCAAGTCCAGTTTTAACAATGGTCATTTGTGGACAAAGACATAGCCATTGGGTATGGAAATGAGGTGGCAAGACCAGTTTGGCCTTGGAAACTAGCCTGCAGGTGGGAAGGATAGAGCAGTGTAGGATGCCCCCATGAGAATGAGGTCAGACAGTGTTGAAATGTGTGTAGTGAGCCAGGAAGCCATTGTCCCTGTTCAATCCATTGCTGAGGGACTGAAGTTTATGGATGAATTCCAATTCTGCTGTTTCTCTTTCCAAACTACCTTTGTAGTTCTTTTGTTCAAGAACCACTCTTCTGGAGTTTGAGATGGAATGCCCAGGGAGATTGAAATGTTCAGATCTTTAGCTTTCTCTGCCAAAAAGTGCTGGTGCCCCACAAAGCTACAAATTTTAGGATTCTGTAGAATGGAGCCAGGGCAGTTAAAGTGGTGTCAAACTGCATTATTTCTACTGTCTAGATGCTCTCCCATTTGCTTTCCAGGCCAGATCTGGATAGCCTTTGTGGGCCACACACACACACAGGCCAGAGTTGCATGGCAGAGACGAGTGGGGTATCTATAATCTTAGGTAGCAAATCTGGAGTGTCATAAAAGGGCAGCAAACTAGCACTTCACTATTTTTGTACTTTTGCTTCCATGGATTGTAGAATTTTCTAGTTGCTGTTAATCACCATTATAATTTCCTGCCTTTTCCTGTGCCCCAACTTAGACAAGTTAAACTTAGCGGGGATGCAGACGGGTGGCCCTGGGCCACCCTGGGAAGTGGATGATTGGGGCCAAGGCTGCCCCACGCTTCGGCCCCAATCCTCCCTCTTGCTGGTCCTGAAAGAGCCGGCAAATAGGGTGCTCTAAGAGCCGTTGCATGGTTCTTCTGCATCCCTTCTGGTGCAGCATGTCAAGACACTGTGCCAGGAAGATGTCTTGACATTGTGCGCCATGCGTAACGTCACGCAGCATCACAACGTCCTTGGTGTGGGGTTGAGGTGCCCAGCGTGCAGCTGCCCCTTCCATCCCTGCCTCCAGGCCCGCTCGTTGGGCCGGTCTGTAGAGGCCCTTAGACAAGTTAAACCAAAAGGACATGTCATACAAAGTTAAAATATAATTAAACTAGCAATAGAATTCTGTTGAATTAAAAGCACTTGGTACATGCTTTTTTCTGAGGCATTTCCTTGATAGCTGCCAGTTATTTCCCCCCATTAAGCTAATTTAATTCATACATTTTTGCATGTGTTTTGATAGCTCTCAGTTTAATTTGTGTTCTTATGATTTTTACATACATTTCATTGATCACTGACAAATGAAAAGACAGATGTGAATACTGGAATGAAACAGGATCAGGAAATAAGTGTAAAGAGATAAAGTGGTATAAGACTATGGAGATATCAAAGGTAAAGACAAAGTGATGGTGAGGTAGTGCATATACAGAACACAGAGTTACAGTCTGGACCTTAGAATAGCAAGTGAGATCCCCGTACTCTGTTTTATTTGCAGTGGAGAGATATTTTACCACTTAACAGAATCAGTGCAGGACAGCCTTAAAGGTCTGAATGTTGGTTGATTTTCTCTCACCACTTTAACATCTTCATTATGCAAAGAAAAATGGAGGGTTTGAATATAAAAAGAAAATCTATTGTTGGTGAGATATAAAAGCATGTCTGATACAGATGTGCAAAAATGTCCATCTTTGAATTATTGATCGGCAGCTTAATATGGCATATGCTTTTCATGGAAACCCTTATGTAAAGTCAGGCTAGGAATAGAAGTGAGCTTACATAAGCATGTTCAGTTTAGGTGCATTAATACACAGTCATTTGAATTCTACCTGTATATGTTCCAGAATCTTACTTTCTTCTTTTTGAGCACATAATTAAACAGTCATAATGTACAATGCAAATATTTTTCCATTTTTTTAAAAAAAGACCTGAAATATTATTCTTGACTAATTAATTATAATTTTAAATTGCAGATCCCGGAGTGGAGATGAATGAAATCATAAAGACAGCAAAGTAATGACAGACAAAAAGGGTAATGTGAGTTTCTGTGATTTTCATAAAAATATATCAGGTAATAAATCATGCACTATAACAATTCTGCTATTCAAGAAATAGATTGATGACTTATAGAAGTAACATGGGACATTATTTCAATACATCCCACAGAGACAATTTTTCAAAGATTTAAGAAGCAATTTCTTTAACTCTCAGTTGGCTGCAATTTGGAGAAAAGAAGCCTTTTTGCAAGAAATTTTTACAAAATTTATTCAATCTTGCCACTTGAAAATGAAATAAGCAGTGTCATGGTAAATGCATTATTCTTTTGAACCTGTCTGTGTTCTAATTTTCAAGTTGTACATGGCTTTTTAAATTTCAACTTAGGGCCTTTGCAGACTGCCAGAAATAGTACAAATTGAGTCCACTTTAACTGCCCTGACTCAGTGCTAGGGAATCATGGGAACTGTAGTTTATTGTAGCACCAGAGCTCTCTGACAGAGAAGGCTCAATGTCTCAGAAAAAAACCCCCAATTCCCATGGAAAGTGGACTCAATTTGCACTATTTCTAGCAGTCTGCCAAGGCCCTTAGTCCCTGCCACTCCTATGGCAAAACCAGAGCTTGGAAAAGTTTCCTTTTAAAATAACAACTCACATTTCTGGAAAATGAATTCTGGAAAGTGTTGTACAAAAAGTATATTTTTAAACCTCTGGACAGACACTCAAAAACAAATGAACATGTTTGGCTTTAGGAGGAAAAGCCATTTCTGCTGTCCAGAGAAATAAACATAGTAGTTAGACTCCAACTAGGAACCTTTTCATTCCAGATGAACTGATTTTCAAAATTATGGCAGCATTCATATTTAATGCTGAAGCATGAATCTTGAGCATGCCCATCTGTCCTTGTGTGCAGCAATTAAAAATGTCCATATCTGGCAAATAGAAAATTCATTTTGCTATTTCATTTTAATCTGGTAAACCAAGTGCAGGGAATCTGTGATAATCCAGATATTGTTAGAGTCCATCTCCCATCATCTCCATCAAGTATGACCCATTCCATCACAGATTATAGAGATAATAGGCCACAGGATACTCAGCTGTGTGGTTATCAATGATTTGTACAAATTGACTTTTCTCTGCATACCAAGATCAAATACTGGTTTGCAGTCTTCGGGGTTGCTTTGATTGTGTGTTTTTGCATGGCAGGGGGTTGCACTGGATGACCCTTGTAGTCTTTTGTAATTATATGATTCTATGATTCTATGGTAGGTAAACAGTGTAAACATATACTGTAGTTTCCTGGCTTTGGATGGACTAGCAAATAGTAGCTTTCTACTTAGTCAGGAATTGAAATTTTCAATTACATGAAGGGAGTGGAGAGAAGAGGAAGAAGGGACATTGAAGCCTGGAAATTTTCTACAGAAATTTGAATTCACTGACATAGCTGTATTAGTCTGGAAACTCAGTGTGCAAAGGGATCTTGTAGCACTTTTGAGACTAACTGAAAGAAAGAAGCTGGTAGTGTGAACTTTGTGTAGTCTTGAGCCTACTTCTTCAGATGGATGAGGTGGCATGGAGAGTCCAGAGACAGACCTATATAAGTAGATTTTGTGAGAGAATATCAATTGAATTGATATGGAAATGAGGTGACAAGTTCATTTTAACAGTGGTCATGGGGGGGGGGGGAGGCAGGAGGAAAGATGTTCCTTAAAGCTAAGGAAAGTAAACTGTATGAATGAGTATTAAAATGTGCAGAAACCAGAGAGGAGATGTGATGAACTGTTCAAGGTTTCCCTCATGAGAATGGGGAGCTAGATAGTGTTGAAATGTGTATAGTGTGCTAGGAAACCATTGTCTCTGTTCAACTCATTGCTATTTCTCTTTCCAATCTTCTGTCTCTGGGCTATCCACTCTTCCTCATGCATCTGAGGGAGTAGGCTCAAGTGTATGAAAGCTCATGGTACCAGCTTCTTTTTTTCAGTTAATCTCAAAGGCACTACAAGTTCCCTTTTCATACAAAAATTTGAGATATCCAGCTTTTGGCTCCCATTAAGAAAGTGATCAATTAGAGACAGAAAGAGACAGAAGCCCTCAATTCAGGTGCTTTTACTAAATACCAAGTCATTTTTTTCTTTCTGTGGATCACTGACCTTTGTTGTCATTATGATCATATCTCCCAAGCTAAACTTTTTAAGAAGTTATAAGGTGTGGTAGGAATGGAATTGCCACAGGCAATGTCTGACCCTTTTAGTTTGATTGCATGTAAGTCAACTAGAAATTAATTTATTTATGAGAAAATGGCAGATTAGAGGATATTTATTTCTGTTATCATTTTCAGTACAATGGTATGTGTCACTTGCAAGACTAACACAAAAATCTTCTATAACACAGAGAAAACATGTTTCATAGCATTAATAATAAATGAAACAAAAGAGACTTGTTGAATAACCCTGTCACTTTGCCCTGAGGCAGTTTGTCATCATTTATTCATTGATGTTCTAGGCTTCCTTTGAACACATTGCCATACTAGTTACTTTGGATTTTTTTGTTAGGAAAAGAAACGTGAGGAGTACCACTTACTAGTGTCCACTTCAGTCACCAAGATTGGCTTCGAGAACTGGATTCGGAATCCCCAGGGATAATCCCCAGTTCCTTTCGCAATCCTCACTGTTCTTTCTCGAACTTAAAATTTAAGAAAAAAGTCATGTCAAATACTCAATTTCATATCTAGCTGAAAGATTCAAGTAAAGATTTATTTTTCACCAATGAGATATTTGTAATCAGAAGTAATTTTGAATGGCAAAGAAAAGCATATTAGCCAGATACAGAACTATTTATTTCTTGATAATTTTTTTGAAGATAAATGAAGTTTATATTTACAGATCTAAAGAAGGGAACCAGGTACATGAAAGTATTGCTGCAGACTTTTGGCCTCGGCAGACGGCTTATTGAGCCATCTTGGAGGCCCGGAAGAGGAGGAGCAACCGCACACGCGGCGCTCCTTCCTCTTCCTGAGGTCGCCCTGGGAGCTGCCGGCCCTCCACAAGGCTGGCACTTCCGGGGCAACCTCCCGCCGCAGCGACTGCACGCGCTGCGATGGAAAAGGCAGGGAAAATGCGCCCTACGCTTTTAGGGCGCACTTTCCCTGTCTTGTGGAAGGAGTGCTATTTTTGAGCTCCTTCCAGGGACGCCGACGGTGCGCCTCGGTCCGGCTGCTGCGGTCTCGCGGCGCACCGTCCCAGGGCGTCCCCGACGCCCTGGTCTGCTTCCCCCCTTAGTTTTAGTTGGTAATTTACAAATAATTTGCTAACAGGATGCATTGTGAAAGTCTTTCACCTTCTTGGTTCTTAAAAGTGGATATACAGCTTATACATATGCTGGAAAGGGGTTAGGGCAGGGAGATAGGGCTATGGACACTGGTGTGAGGAAGGCAGAGGCTGTGGTAGAAGCATCACCATCAAACTTTTGAAGAACTGTGAAATAATAATTGTCCCCAGCCAGATATGTTTGTGTTTGCTAGAATAATGGCTTTGTGGCACCTTATGAGCCTGATGTGATATAGTCCTAATTGACATCTCATTGATTTCAATGCATCTACATTAGAGGTGAGCAAACTGCAGACCACGGAGTGCATGTGGCCTGTGGACCCCACTTTTGTGGTCCCAGAATTCCTCCCTCAATCCCTGCAAAGCCTGCCAACCTGTATTTTTATAAAAAAATGTGAATTTGGAGCAATGTTTGTCCACACACCATACAGAAAGTTAATAAATGCATGAAAAAGCATGCAAATACTTTCACTCACCCCACAAGGACCCCAAATGTCCACCTCACCCCATAGACACACCAGCATTTCCTATCACCATTTTCTATGGACTGCAGAGGAACATGAAACTACTTAGGCTTGTGGTGGAAGAGGGGCAGGGTGGCCTGTGGGGGTGGGCCCAAGCAGATTCCCACCCCTGATTTACATTAAGAAAGACTAATCAGTCTATCAGAGGAAAACAATCAACAGATGATAATGTAATCTTTCTATGGTCATATGCCATCTGAAGATGGTATTTCGTAAACATTCTGAAATTATCATTCCAGCTAAATTTAATGACCACTCCACACCCTATGACCTGTACTATGCAAAATGCCATTATTAGGTTGTTTGGGAAACAACTCTTAGAATCCCTCATTAAGCATGGCAAGTGGCCATCATGAAAAAATATTTCCAAACTCTGACTGACATGCAAAGACACAGAGAGATACATGTACTTACCAGCTACTGGCCTAGGTCTTTTGCTAAGACATCTGGGGCTGTTATCTGGACTGGCGTCATCCCCTCTGAATACCCAAGACATTGAGTGGAAGATCTCTGTGTAGAAACCTCTCTCTTCACTTTCACCACGCAGACCTAGATCGAGCGAACGACCATCTTCTGAGTTTACTGGAAAGAGCCAAGAAAAATGAAAACATAATCAGCCTTCCATATCCACAAATACTTTTTGTATGGATTCAACCATCCATGGTTTGAAATATTCCAAAAAGCAAAGCTTAATTTTGCTCTTTTATATAAGGGATACCATTTCACTACACCACTGTATTTAGGGGTACTTGAGCATCCACAGATTTTGGTATCCATGTGGGGGGTCCTGGAACCAATCTACAGCAGATACAAAGGGTCCATAGTACATTTGTGTGCCCAACCTAATTTCAGTTTTAAAAAAGCATTAGCGCCAAAGGTATTAGAAACAAACAAGATAAGGAAGAATTGGAATTAGATCAAGGATGGAAATGAAAGAGATGTTTTTATGAGAAAAAGAGGAAAACTGAGTTTATGGTTACCATTTTAAAATGTTATGGACATAGTTTTTGGGCATGCTTATAACCTATTTTGCTTTTGTACAAGAAGTCCAGATAGGTTATAGCAAAACAAAGCAGGTTATAGAATAGGCACTAGAGAGTATACTTTATTCTTTAATAAACATGTATCTGATCAACAAGATGAGAGCTCTTGTGTACCCTTCCTTGATCCAAAGGGTAATCCATGTGTATCAATAGAGGGATGTATGGTTAAAGTGATTATAATTCAACAATTTGAAATTATTGTTAAACAGAGTTTAACAACTCAGTTCAACATTGTTGTTAAAATCTCTATTCTTGACTACATGTTAACATTGTTATTGTGTGCTGCACTGGGGACCCTTATGCACCAAAATCAAGATACAAATGAATTAACACCTTAATGGATGGATGCTGGGTTGTTGTTTTTGTTTGCTTTTTTGCAAATATAGACTATTTAAAACTAATGAGGTCTATTCAAAAGGATGCCACATACCCATCAAAGTACATATGGGGATCCAGGCCAGAGTAAATGGCTGTAATCCTGCACTCAAATGAGCAACCATCACTCTGTACAAGATCAGAATGATACTGGTTATCACAACTTCCATCTAGCAGACACACTATCAATGCCTGAGTCAGAATGCAGAACATATTTATTTATTTGCAAAGACAATGTACCCTTCAACAAGTCAAATTAGTTCATTAAAAATAAAATCTACTTTTTACAGGAGAAGTCATAAGTTAAATGCTATATATCTTTCAGGATTACCTAAAATACTATTTTAATTTAGTTTATTTCACAGCCTATTTTATTAGAACTGTATTATATTCAGAACTTGAAATGTTATCTTGTTGCAGAAATAATTCCAGTAATGTCCTAAAATAGGTAATTAGAATTTCTAAACATAAGTTTCTCCCTCACAAATGTAATTGATATGATTATTTTTCAAGTTACTTTTTATTTTTATTTTTTACTTCTGAATGCTAGAAACTGCTAGGCTGTGTTATAAAACATAACACTTCTCTCATCCACTTTGCTAAATCTTCAGTACCCAAACAAGATAAGTGAGTCATTGAAACTGCAAAGACATTGACCCTATAATGGTAAAAGTAGTTAAAAGGTTACCATTGTGCTGTGAAAAGAGTGATGTTATCTTGTTACAATGGAAATGTTATGCAGTTACATTGTTGGAAAAAAAAGGGGTTAAATAGGAGTAATCTGTTAATTGTAACTATTTACTTCCAAATGTTGATTTTATTCATCTGCCCATCAACCAACTTTGAATTGCTAGAGTAGCATGCAAATAGGGATCCCATCAAGGGGTACATGTATGGGGGGGGAACGACTGCATTTTAAGCTCATGTACTATAGAAGAGTATGACCCAGTGCTACAGGTTTAAATTTCTACCCCACTCTGGAATGAAGCATCTTAGGCAATTGTAGTCACTTTAACTGAACCTCCCATACAGTGTTGTGTTATATAAGGAGAAGGCGAACTGCATTTGGTAACCTGACCTCTTTGAAAGGCAGGACAAAAGCATGACAAATAATACAAACACAATTTACAGCTTGTGCAAGTCCAACTGTGTGAAAAGTACAAATGTGACTATCACCTTTTCTGCACCAACTCATAATCAGAAACTCCTGGGATTTTGAAAGTTGTAGTTCAAAAAGTCTTTTACAAACTCTGCCTGTAAATGTAGAAAGACATTTTGAGGCAGAACAATTAAAGTTCACCCATCCTTCTCCATTAAGTCTGTGGCTGGACATAGATTTGAACCAAATTCACCTAGTCCAAAATCCAACCCATGTGACATTTTAACATACAATAATAAAATCACATTTTCTGTTTGTGTGCACATGCAAAAATTTAATGTGAGTTCCAGGCTTGGGGGTGGGGGAACGGGATATCTTTGGGCAATCCTGAGTGAGCTTTACTTCTCCTTCCCACTGGCCATTTGTCGACTTCTGTTTCTGTGGGTTACATCCATACAATTAACCAAAGAAAGAAAGAAATGTAATTGGAAGATGATGATCCATCTCCTTGCTTTTGTACGTTCAGAGATGGGCATATAGGAGGAGAGCTGCAGAGCCAGGAAGCACTTAGTAGGCAACCATTGATATCAACCCTTTGAACATGCCCAACTGAGGACATTAAGCAGGTACATTTATAAACAAATGGACACTTTATCACATATCTCAAGCTAGCAACTTGTGACCTGCTAACCCAAACACACAACCATTTGCCAGCTTAGCATCCTCCACCCTGCTTTTGCAGTCCCAAAGAAACAACAAAATGAGAAAGATCATTATTTAGCCTCTGTTGTGCTACTGTGCATAGCAGGTGTGACACATTCAACTTGGCAGGTTCAAGATTGCATGACCATCCCTTACAGATATTTCATTGATTCTGGTTCAGAAGAAATACTTTTAGTGCTACACAATCTATTTTATTATTTGTAGGATTCTAAATCTGGGATAGATTAATAAATTCTATGCCTGCATGCAATCAAAAATTTTGCTCACAGCAACACTTTCAAGTTTGCTCCATCACAGTGAAGCTCCATTAATTTTGTTAGTAATATTTTTGTTCAGTCTTTGAGCTGCTCAAACAAGCACTCAGGTGCATTTATATTGTTTAGGAAAGCAGATGAGGTTTCTGGAGATTAAGGGGCTTATTGCACCACTAAATAAAATGTCTTACCTCTCCCAAATTCAATTTTAATTCAGGTGGCATCTGGATACTATCACAGGGTTTTTGCCACTGAATCTGCTGCCTGGGTCCAGTCTGGATTGAGCCTGGGTCCCGGGGTGCTCAGTGCACCCCTTTTTGAAACCGGGAGTTTTTTGACTTAAAAAAAATGGCTGGAGTATTCCTGGGACCAGGACTGGACCTGGGCTGGACGTGGGTGGTGGATTTGGGGGGGAAATCCCTGCGATAGTATCTGGATGCTGTCCAAATTAAAACTGAATTTGGGAGTGGTAAGACATTTTATTTAGTGGTGCAATAAGCTCCTTAGTATTATAAACCAGTGTTTGGAGATGCTTGTTAATGACAAGAATAGAAACTGGCAAGCAGTGAGGGTGCGTGGGAAGAGGAAAAAAGTGAATCTAAAATAAGCTTTGACTGATGCTTGTGAGGTTTAAGCCTTCATATTAATCCGATTCTTCAGCATAGGTTAAAAAAATCAATGTATCAATATTTCAAATATTATATTAACATTCCATCCACATTTACCAACATCCCATTTTAGCCTGGCAAATTAGAACCAGGAGCACATTATTTGGGGATCACAACATCATCTTTAAAAATTTCTTCCTATCCTGCACACAAGACTGCTCTTATTCTTATCCAATACATTTCTACAGAGTTTGATGACCTCTCCTCATTTAGGAGTGGGTTATAAAGAGTGGGTTACAGAAGTTAAATATTTCTCTGTGGCTCACTTTTTAAATGCCATTTTTCTTTCTTCTTTCATTTACTCCCTCATAACGGGTAACATAACCTTAGTTTACTTGGATCATGGAACAAAAAATGACAAATATAGACTTTCACACCAAAGCCCACACAAACTTACCTTTCTGTTCTCCTTTTGACCATTGAAGGTCCATGTGTAATAGATCTACCTTTGTCAAGATCCACAGCCTTTAAAGCTTAGTGATTATTGTTTATGGTTCCACAGTGTAAAGACAGAGAGGGAGTTTCCCAGGAGCACATTTGATCATATGGATGAGTGATTCACAGTTAATTCAGTCACTCAGACAGCACTGATCAACATAGTGTTACATAAGGCACCACAATATTCATGATATAGCATTTCCAAATAGCAGCAAGTTGTTATGCATGTCACAGCTTCATGTGCAAAGCAGTGCTTAATTTATTAAATATTATGCTTTAATTAATTATGAGATATATCAAGACCAGAACTTTTTACTCCCACCCAAGTAAGACCTGCTACTGAGTATCACATAGTCCTCACTACCACCTGCTACTTATGATGACAGCATACCTTTGGAATATTTCCACTGTACAGGATATAAGCTGATCTTTTCTTAGAAAATGGCAAGATTGAGAGATCTCATAAGATCAAATGCATTTCTTACAACTCAAGCTTAACTTGGAACTTCCTGCTGCTGCTGTGTGCCTTCCAGTCATTTCCAACTAATGGTAACCTAAGGCAAACTTATTGTATAGTATTCTTGGCAAGATTTGTTCAGATGTTTTCCTCTAAGGCTGAGAGAGTATGAATTAACCAAGGTCTCCCTATTGGTTTCCATAGCTGAGCAGGGATTTGAACACCTTCAAAAACAGCCTCAGTTAAAGATAATGTATCTCCTCTGAATGAGAGCCTGGAGGAGGTAATGGGTTGGATGAAGAGAAACAAATAAAAACTGAATCCAGACAAGATAGGTGCTTATTATTAATCTGGGGTTGGAGGTGTGTCAACCAGTTCCAGATGGGGATACACTCCCCCTGAATGATTGTATTCACAGCTAAGGAGTGGTCCTGGATCCATCTTTCCAAATGTTAGCGCAGGTAGATGTGACAGTCAGGGGTGCTTATTATCAGCTTCAGCTGATACACCAGCTGCACCCCTTCCTAGATCTGGAAGACCTAATGTAGTGTATGCATTGGTAACCCCACAGGATGTATTTTGCAATGCTCTCTACCTTGGGCTACCTTTGTACAAAGTTAAAAATTTTCATTTAGTTCAAAATTAGTTCTGGGAAAACTACAAAATATTGGTGATTACCTTTAAAGCTCAACATGGTTTGGGTTGAGGTTACCTAAAGGATCACCTCCTCCCATATAATCCACCCTATACTGTCAGGTCCTCTAGGGGGCATTTACTTCAACCAACCAGAACTAGACTGGCAACTGTCACCCAGATAACATTTTTTTGTCAGCTGCCCCTAGACTGTGGAATGACCTGCCAGGAGCGATTCAACACCTAAACATGCTGTCTGAATTTAAAACAGTATTAAAGACTTCTCTTCTAGTAGGCCTACCCAGTCAATTTTAAACTATGAATTTTAAATTGATATGTTTCTAATTTTATGTTGGATGATTTTAATGTGTCTTATGTTTATATTTAACTTAATGTGTTTAAATGGTTTTGTGTGTTTAATCTATGTTGTATCCCACCTTGAGCCTTGGAGAGAGGCAGGTAATAAATAAATAAATGTAATAATAATAATAATAATAATAATAATAATAATAATAATAGATGAGAGGTCTCATCATATTACATTCATGAACTCAGTATCATCACACTACCCTTTGGTTTTGACTAGATTCTATAGCTTCACTGTGGAAACAAAATGCACCAGAAAGCATGCTAGTGTGGACACAGCCAAAAGACCACCAAATGCAACCAGTCACATCCCCCTAACTATTTTACTTTATTCAAACATTGGTGTCACATGAGAAGAGAAGCAAGGGTACAGCTCATTAAGGATGCGACACAACAATTGTTCCAGATAGCTTATGTGTGATTGAACCAAACTACATAGCCTACTGTTTGGAATGTTGGTGGTGGTCAACTACAGCACCAGCCACTGTGGCTTAACAGCTGGAGTTTGAGGCTAGGACTTGGTGATACAGGAGCTAGCCCATATTCAGCCATGGGATAACCCAGCACAGTCTCAATCCCTCACCCAGATCTGGCCTGTAGGGCTTTGCGAGAATTAAGGTAGTAAAGAGAAGAGCTATGCATGTAGCCTTGAAGTCATAGACAGAAAGGCAAACAATAACGGGTAAGGATGTAATAAGAAGTGTCACTAAAAGCAACACCATATGACAACTCTGTCATGATATGAACAGGTGGGCCCACTAGACTAGACCATAATCTCTGTGTTCCAATTATTCTGCAGTGCTAAAGCAGAGTGTGCTGAAGACCTTTTGTTACCTGAAACAGAAGGGCAAATGGTGCCTCCTCCCAGAGCAAAGGAACATAATATTGAAAGCTAATCTATTTCAGCACCTGAGACAGAAACATCACTAAAGAATATTTCATTGGGAGTGAAAGTACAGTAACAACAAATTTGATAGCTAAACTTTTGCTCTGTTTTCATGACACTCCCAAACAGATACCTGAGGCAGCTGCCTCATTTTTCCTAATAAAAGCCTCAGACTTTTTGGGAGGGTGGGGTGGGGTAGGGTAATTGACAAAGCCAAACCAAGGTCTGGAGGCCTGCATGTGCATTGTAATGAGCACTACAATTGTACAATTTCATACTGTATTTGACTAGTTTATATCGGCCTAAAAGCGTAGCCCCTACTGTTACAAAGAAAGCCAATAGCCATGTTCTTGTACAAGGTCCCATTCATTTATATGGGACTTGCAGACAACTCTACAATCAATTTGGCTCAATTATATGTACAGAAGATGTGGTTTTTAGATGTGACCCAGCAAGCCTTTGGAAATTGTCAAAAGCTTCTGCAGATATAACAGGTTGTATTATTTCCCTTTCTTCTACCAGTGGTGTCACTAGGAGTGTGAGGACTGCACTGGATGACACCCTGGAAGAGGGGTAATACCAGGTCAAGCACCATTCTACTTATGAGTAGAGTGGTGCAAGTAGTGTGCACACACATCCTCCCTGCCATGTGCAGTTCTACTCATAAGTAGAGTGGCACATGGTAATGAGATGAGGGAGCATGCCCTTTTGGCCCATCCCTCACACCGGATGACACTCTGGACAGTGATGCCACTGTCTCCTACCACAAGTTTCTTGATTGAGTCACCCCAGTCTGGGGTGTCATCCAGTGTGAGGGGTGGGGCCAAAAGGGCACACTCCCTCACCTCACTGCCATGTGCCACTCTACTTATGAGTAGAACTGTGCGTGGTAGGGAGGGTGTGTGTACATGCTGCCATGTGCCACTTGCTGCCCACTTCCTCAGAAATGCCAGAAATACTTCACTGTCAGGTAGCATAAGGGAGGAGCTTCATAGCCCAGCAGTAAAGAATGTTCACTGAAAATTTATTTCAGTCAATGTTTTTATGTGGTGCAAACAGAATCTGATACTCTGTTCCTTACTATACTCCAGATGACCGGGCAAAGATGTAGTGGTAATTGCTGAAGAACAGGTGGTCCTCATGATGGTCCTTTTTACCTTGTTCCCATATCCCAAGAAGAGTCCTCAAATTTATCAACAATTGATTCTTAACAATACACCAGTTTCAACAGCGCATGGCTATAGTTAGTTGGAATTAGGCTGGCACAGGCAGCAATGGGGGAGTAGGCATGAGAGTAAAATAGCCACAGGCATTGTGATTACCTGGGATCTCAGAGATGACAACAAAAGCCATCCCTCTTAGAAGTCAGAGATGCTCTGCTGGTTAAGGAACTGGAAGAGCAGCTGTCTCTGAAGATAGGTACAATTTTCTTTGAAGTTGTCAGACAGTTATATGCACTGGTCCAAAAAGTGCTTTACACTGGCATAATGGACTACTGTGCTACCATAATGCATCAAAAGGATTTTCAGTAGGAACCAGTCTCCCTGCCCCCCCCAACCCTCAAACAACTAATCAGTCTCATTTCCCATTCATGATGAAGACACCCCTGATGCTTTGTATTTTGTTGCTAAGATTCACCCTCACCGCAATATATTTCAACTAAGGGCCTCTACAGATGGCGCTTTGCGCCGTCTTGGAGGTAGGGAAGGGGAGGGGCAGCTGGACGCTGGCTGCCCCAACCCTTTCCCAAGGATGACATTGGAGCGCCTGCTGTTGCACACGGCGAGTGCTCCGATGATGTCTTTCCGTCGCAGCGTCCGGACATGCTGCGATGGAAGAGATGCGGAAGAGGCACGTGCCACCTCTTCCGGCACCCTTTCCACACCTTGAGGAAGGAGCGCTATTTTAGTGCTCCTTCCTGGGCTGACAGAAGAGTGGATTGGGGCTGAGGCATGGAGCAGCCTCAGCCCCAATCCACCGCTTCTCAGGGCAGCCCACGGTCACCCATCTGCATCTCCCCTGTGATGTAAAGTGCCTTTAAGACACAACTCTTAGTGGTATCAGCTGCAGTATATTTATACCATTAAGAGGCTTGCACGGTGATTCATTGTTCTTCCTCATCTCACTCTCCTGGGACTGGCTGTGGTCAATAGCTCATGGATGAATAAACTTATCATTTTATATAAGACTGGACTCTGCTTGAATTCTCACAAGACTGGATTCTAACAGCAGACACTACACCCCCTAAGTCTAGTGGGAACAGAAAGCATCAGTGGAACAGCAGAACATTTCAAATTTTATATTCCAATACCTTCTACATTTATCTATGTCTCATCTAATTTCCTAGTAAATAAATACCTCCAGTGATTCAACCATCCGAGCCCTGTGTCTGCTACACCAGCTTATTTATAGTGGTGATCCATGGACTAGTGCTGGTTCATGAGCCATCACCTACCAATCCTGGAGAATTTCCAGAAAAGAAAGACGCTGTCATGCCTTGCCTGGAGGACATGGAGGACAAGGAGGACAAGCCAGAACCTCTTCTGGGACCTGAGTTTGCAGCTGTGGAGCCCCAGCCCGGCCCCATCTCTGCTTTGCCAGCTCCAGCAGAGCCTCCAGCAGAGCCTGTGGTCTTCCAGGAAGCTCCACAGCCAAGCTTCCCAGCAGCAGAACCTTCTGACATGGAGGAGGATCAAGGGACTGTGCCTACCTTCAGTCAATGTCGAGCAGAAAGGGCAGGGCTTTGGTGTTCAAGGAGACTTTATGAAAAACGCCAGAGTAATCAGCCTCAGCTGAGCTTCTGCAGCTTGGTAATTTAAGCAGGTGCAGAAGAGCTGCCTCAGTGCTAGAGATTATCTGAGCTTCCCAGCAAAAGCCTCTATTTCTCTTTTTTCCTTGGCCTGAAACCTTGACTCTTGGCCTGCGGATTTATCTTAAATGTCTGGAACCTTTGACCTTCGGACTGCTTTGCCACTCTGCTTCTCTGGACTTCTAGACCCTCAGACTGCTTGACCATTCACTGGCTGGACCCTTGGATTGGTATTATGGACCTTGCTTTCTTGCTTTGCACTGGCAAAAGACTTTGTTTGCCTTCCACCCTTACAAGAAGCTGCTATCAGCTCTCTTGGCAGCTTTTCTGGACAGACGCAACTGTGGCCAATGGGCATAAATATGGTACCAGTCCCTGGAATACTGGGAGGGGGTGAACTGTCCATCTCTTACATTAGATAGTTTGGGAAGCCCTGCATTACACAACTGATGCTGAATGAAGGGGTTTTGAGAGAAGCTGGCTTTTTTTTTTTTTTTTTTTTTTTTAGGTCTGACCAGGTGCTGTAGGTTATACTTCAGAGAAAGGAGTGGGGAAAAAAACAACAACACTTCTGAGTTTTTCTTGCCTAAGAAAACCTTAAAAAATTCATGGGGTCACCATAAGTCAACAGGCAAGGTGAAAGCACACATACACATCTTTATCCAAAATGGTGGTTAAAGACAAGAGAATGGGGCAAAGCAAATGTTAAATCAAACAACAGACTATTTCAGTCCTGGAGGTCTTCAATACAGAGTGAAACAATTTTTTTTCTTTGTTGTGAGGCCATCAGTTAATTTCATTTGTTTTACATGTCATGCACCTATTAAGGGGATTTGCTTCACAGGCAGAGACATTCAGAGTAAATTAAATTTTAAACTGGAAGCATTGTGATATGTTGAATGTCACTGGTTCTAGTGTGGTTAATGATAAAGAGACAACCTTCTGTTGGGGAAACATAGATTTGGAATGCAATTACTAACATCACAATTTGGGTGAAATGTATAAAAGATATTCTTATTGGTGGTTATGTTAGCAATAAATAATTATGTATTTTAGGCATATCATTTATTTCCCTTGTTTACATTGGTTATACATGTTCATCTAGCTAGTTTTTTCTTGTTTATATTGGTTATACATGTTCACTGACAGACAGGGAAACAAAGACATTGATGTTTATAAGCTGAAACATTTGCTGTGCCCAAGATATTTAAATTCCCACTTGAGGAACACATCAGCATGCAGTGTAAATTCATTAAGGCATCTAAATTTTGAAAACCATCCCTTGAGATTTCAGACCATTGCATTTGGCATACTTTTAAACAAGTGAAAGAAGAGCAGATATAATAATGAAACAAAGCAGTAAATTTAGCCAAGGGATGATGAAGGATAATCCACTCAGTAGAAGTCATGGGGAAGCTGTGAAGAATTGCTTGATGAGCATGGGGGCGAGGGGCACAGAAATACAGGAGACATCCTATTTCCACAACTCTCTATATCTGTGGGATGATTTTAGAGTATCTCACTACTGCTGTCATGTCTTACTCTTTGAAAGCCCTTATTCAGCTGTGATGCTTCTGTTAAATCTTATTTAACCCTACAAACACAAACATCTCTACCTAAAATTAAAGATGTAATGATGTACAAATGTACAAATATTCAAAGAGAACATGGGCCATTTCAGATGTTATGTTCCTACACCACAATTCAGCAGGCTCTATCTCCCTGCACCTGGATTGTTATTGATTATTTTGTGCATGGTTTGAATCATGATTCCCCATTGCACCCAAAAGATTTTGACAAAGAAAATGCAGTGCTCTGATGATACTCCCACCATCTACTGCAGGGGTAGGCAACCTGCGGCCCGGGGGCCGGATGCGGCCCCATGAGGCCTTTGAACCGGCCCCAGGCCGGTCCTGCCCCCCCGCCATGATGATATTGATTATTGTTGTTATTACTTGTTCTTGGGGTTTTCTTGGCAAAATCTCCACAGGGGTTTTGCCATCGTGGCTTTTCTGGGGCTGAGAGAGTGTGCATGCATATTTTTACATTTTATTTTATTTTATTTTTATTATTTTTATTATTTTATTATTTTGCTTCGGCCCGCCAATTGTCTGAGGGACAGCAACCCGGCCCCGAGCTCAAAAAGGTTGCCTACCCCTGATCTACTGGAATAATTCTCTGTGAAATGGCTCACCGTTATCATTGCAAATGTGCTTAATACTTACTTGATCCTTCAGTGAAAGTGCTGCTTATGGAACTCCCTCCAGCTGAGCTACATCTTTTGCTGTTTTTGAACTGCTTCCTTCGTAGGGCCCAGAGATCTACGGGTTCTTCCTTAGGGCATTCGCTAGCTCTTTCGTCTTTTGATACTTGTTCATTGGACAAGGTTGTGCTTGTGTCTTCTAATGCTGCTACTACATTTTGTAGAAAGAAAAAGTATATAAAATGCACAGTATTAATCTTATTACAAAGCATACTATCTTTTAAGTTCCTCAATGGAGAGTTTGAAAAAGTTACTTTTGGGGACTGCAACTTTCTAACTCTACCACCCAGCATGATGTAACTTTTCCTAGCTCTGATTTTACTTTAGGATGAAAGACTGTATGAGAAAATATAAGGGCTATAGCACTGAGTGAATTAATGGGTAACATTAATTTGCAATATTTTAACAGTTAAAATTGTGTTCCAATTAATCAGGGAGATACTAATATTTTGAGGCTTTAGTGCTTTACCCAGTTGCCTTGGAGCATTTTCAAATAGGGATGTATTGGATTACACTCTAAATTACTTTCTATACACATGCTTATAAAAACTACAGATGCATTGTCTGATCATTGAGAATATGGCCAATATGTGTTCTACAGTGATTCCTTCTATGACGTGTTTGTGTCATATAAATCAGAGAAAAGGAAGGTAGGACAAGTATGAATCTGTAACAGGACATTTT
This sequence comes from Phrynosoma blainvillii, assembly GCA_026167975.1. Lineage (NCBI taxonomy): Eukaryota > Metazoa > Chordata > Lepidosauria > Squamata > Phrynosomatidae > Phrynosoma > Phrynosoma blainvillii. The sequence goes on from JANUYF010000002.1 coordinate 72,797,100, forward strand.
CCTCTTCAAGTGACACTGAAAGGATATGTTTTATTAGTGTCACTATAGGGTTGAGAATTGTGCTGAACTCTAGATGTTGTATTCCCATCAGTCATAGCCAGCAGTCAATGCTAAAGGATTACAGAGCTTGTGTTCCAACAATATCTGTTGGGACACACATGATTCCCTGTTCTAACAGAAGCTTTTTCTGTTGTTTTTTTAAAATGAGTTTTATGTTCCCTTTTATTTGCAAAGTCCTCAATCTCATCAATCATGATTCAACCCTATACATTTGATGACTGAAACATCTCCTTCAGTAGAACGAGGAAGGCACTCCTAGCTTTCCATCCCAGCCAGAACTGGAAGATTCACCATCCCTCCAGAACACAATGTGAGAGTGTGTAGAGGCTGTGCAAGGCAAAGGAATGGTTCCCTCCTAGTTCTACTGATGAAACTGTTCACATTAAGGAACACTCACTATTGTATCTTGCTGAGGCATTTTGAAGAAATTGTTACTGGGTGTCCATTTTCTGCTTTCATATGATTCATGTGTGGAAGTCTAGAGACACAATACTGACATTTGAATTGAGAAAAAAGTTACTAAAAAACCCCCCAAACACTATGTAAACGCAGAGTTTCCAAAACAGTTTACACAAATTATATTCTAGAATTAGTCATTGTAACTTGAAAACTGAATTTGTGGATTTTAGTTCATTGATTAAATTGCCTCCACTGTGTGTCTAAAGGGTAGGACTGGGTCCTTTCTTACACCATTTTTACTTAGGGCCTCGGCAGACGACTAATTGAGTTGTCTGTGAGACCCGGAAGAGGAGGAGCCACCACACGAGCAGTGCTCCTTCCTCTTCCTGAGGTCGCCCTGGGAGCTGCTGGCCCTCCGCACGGCCGGCGCTTCCGGGGCAACCTCCCACCGCAGCGACCGGACGCGCTGCGGCGGAAAAGGCAGGGAAAGTGCGCCCTACGCTTTTAGGGCGCACTTTCCCTGTCTTGTGGAAGGAGCACTGATTTAGCACTCCTTCCAGGGACGCCACAGGAGCGCCGGGGTGCAGAGGCTGCGTTCCCGCAGCGCTCCGTCCAGCGGCGTCTCCGGCACCTCCGTCTGCTTCCCCCCATTAAATGCCTTGGATCAAATGCATTTGATTTAATGTCTACTATGTGTTGAACTAAATCTGGATGCAACCCAACATCTATTAAGCTACCTGTTTTGAAATAATGCTAGCTGTCTGCTTTTTTTTTTTAAATGAGGAACTCTGTTTTTATAAAAGGAGCTTATGAGGAAAGACTAATAATTTACTACAATAATAGTTTCCACTGTAAGATGGAATCAGATTAGTCTAAAATCCAGACTTGCTATAGTGCTGCAGCACCAGCTTTCTCCCGCTCCACTCTTCCCGCTCCATTTTCCAGTGCAGCTCTCAGCACTGCCCAAAAGATTAGTTCCAGGGGGTTTCTCCAGCCTTCTGAATCAAGTTTTTTTTTTTGGGTTGCAGTCAAGAGTGATGACTCCTGGCTGATTTCACCGATGGAAGCAGTTCTGTCAGTAGATGTCCTCCATTGCATTTAGGCCATTGTACAAAACCCACTTCATTAATTTAATGTATAGAAAACTGGAAATGTACACATGAAAGCATTCTGAGGAAGCAGGAGAAGGAGGAGAGAAGAAAGAGAAATGGATAGAGCAAAATGGTTAAAATATCTATCTTGATATGGCAAGTGAAAACCAAGCTATTTTTGAATAATTTAGAAATTATTCATTTTTCTGTCTCTTTAGCAGAGAAAAAAGAGTTTTCAAATGCAGTTTCCAGAAATTAAAAACTTCCTTTCATCTGCTGAGGGAATCTTTGATTGCCTCTTAGGGGGGATGCAGACGAGGGCGTCCAAGACGCCCTGGTCCGCAGCGCCGCAGGGCCAAGGCAGCCTCACCGTGGCGCCTCCCCGGCGAATCTAAAAGGAGCGCCAAATTGGCACTCCTTTTAGATTTAAGGGAAAGTGCACCCCAAAAGCGGTGGGCGCACTTTCCCTGACTCAAACGCTGCGGCGAGTGCGGTCGCCACAGCGTGAGGTCAACCCGGAAGTGCCGGCCGTGTGGATGGCCGGCGCTTCCAGGGGCGACCTCAGGAAGAGGAAGGGGCACCGAACGTGCGGCTGCCCCTCCTCTTCCGGGCCCGGAAGACGACCCAATTAGTCGTCTGCCGAGGCCCTTAGTATATATTCATCTCTATTAAGGTTATTAAATTGGCTTTGCTGCATTTTCTGAAGTAGTGCAGTTTGTAAGCCAACATTAGCTCTTTTGATTAAAGCTACACTTTGTTATGCTTTAAAGCAGGAGTAGGCAACCTTTTTGAGCCGGGGGCCAAGTTGCTGTCCCTCAGACAATTGGGGGGCTGAAGCACCAAAAATAAACAAACAAACAAACAAATATAAAAATAAAACATTTTAAAAAAATAAAAAATATGCATGTACACTTTCTCAGCCCAAGAAAAGCCATGGCAAACCCCCTGTGGATATTTTGCCAAGAAAAACCCCAAGAACAAGTAATAATAACAATAATCAATATCATCATGGCAGACGGCGGTGGGGGGGGTGGCAGTGGCGGCAGCAGGAGCAGCAGGACCAGCCTGGGGCTGATCCAAAGTCCTCGGGGGGCTGCATCCGGCCCCAGGGCCTTAGGTTGCCTACCCCTGCTTTAAAGAGTTCCTTTAAATCAAGAAAATGTTTAGTTATATATTAGGAACTACAGCATGCTAACCCCTGTCCAAAACGTAATGAATTATGAAGACTATCCTTTTGACATTGAACACACAATTGTTTTCATTTTCATCTGCTTACATCTAGGTTTGGAAATAGATTAGAAATACATAGGGAGTGAACAAAGGCACTAGAAATTCTCAAGGGATTATTACTAATCAGATCACCTCTGCTCAATGGCAAGATCATTTTTCCGACCTCTTTTCCCACTCTTCCCATGATAAAATTCAGAGTCCTATTACTAGATTGGACTTATCTTTATTTTCTTGTTGCCCCACTTGGGATCCAGTTACCACTGATGAAGTCAATTCTCTGATTAAATCCCTTCCTAATAATAAAGCACCAGGAGAAGACATGCTTCCCGGTGAATTATTTAGATCTAACTTAGATTGGTGGGTTCCACCTCTTGCTGCTTTATTTACTTATATAAATCAGAATGGGAATATTCCGCAGAGATGGGCTGTGAGTATTGTTATTCCTATCCATAAAAAAGGTTCTATGGCTGATCCTAAAAATTTTCGGCCTATTAGCCTTCTGAACATCATCTCTAAGCTTTATGCTAGATATCTGTTAAGTAAACTAGAGGACTGGGCCACGGAAAACAACATCTTTGCAGAAGAACAAGCTGGCTTTAGGAAGGGTAAATCCACACTTGATCAATGTTTTGTTTTACACCATCTGATTCAAAAATACTCTCAAAAAGATAGAAAGGAACTTTTCACTGCCTTTGTTGATTTCACTTCCGCCTTTGACCTAGTCGACCGTGATCGACTTTGGTCAAAGTTAGCAGCAACAAATATTGATAGAAGATTGCTCCTTTTAATTCAAATGCTGCATCACGATACTTCCATTAGGGTTCGTCTAGGGGCAAATGGTGTTCTATCTGATAGCATCCCCACAGATAGAGGTGTACGCCAGGGATGTCTCTTGGCACCTTTTCTATTTAATTTTTATATCAATGATATTGTCCAGACCTTAAAAGGATCTAACTTTTTCCCAGCCACTATCCAGGATGTTAAACTTTTGGTTCTGTTATATGCCGATGATATTGTTCTAATCTCGGTTACCTTAATCGGAATGTGTAGACTCTTAAGGAAACTGAGTGAATATTGTTCAAAGGAAATGTTAATAGTTAACCACTCTAAAACCAAAGTAGTGGTCTTTGGACCAAAGAAAAAATTGCATCGGTGGAACCTTGAGATAAAAACTATAGAACAACAATCTTATTACAATTATCTGGGTTTAAGATTTCAATCCAATTTGTCATGGAAAACACATTTTGTTGCTGCCAAGTTAAAATCATCCTTCTCTATAAATTCTTTGTTAAAATTCCACAGACTTCAAGGAGGCCATTTAGTAGCACCCACTTTAGAGATTTATCAAAGGAAAATTGTTCTTCAATTATTATACGGAGCAGAAATTTGGGGATACAACAGTATATCAAATTTAGAACCTGTTCAGAATTTATTTTTGAGATCTCTGTTGGTTGCCCCTAAGTGTACCCCTGTCTCTTTTTTGAGAGCAGAAACAGGTCAAATTACCCTTCAAGCCAGTATCCATATAGCTCTTGCTTTTTACTGGCTAAAGTTGTTATCCATGAGTGATTCCAGGCTCCCCAAAAAATGTTTTTTGGAACAATTATCGGTCAACTCTTCAAGTTTTTGGGTATATTTGGTCAGGATGATACTGTTGAGCCATGAGATTAACGTGGACTCACTTCCAAATTATGCCACCCTTAGAGTTAAGCAACTGATTAAAGAGAAAATTCACCTTGCTGCTAAATGGGCTGATTTACATTCCTTTTTCCTTTTGGTACCCATTATATAAGACATCGTTTGGACTAGAGCATTACTTTATTAACCTTACTCTGGCCTCTATTAGAAAAGCTTTTACAGCCCTTAGATACCAATGTATGCCTTCTGCCTATTTGACGGGCAGATATAATAACACTCCTGTCCATCTGAGATTTTGTATTTGTAATACTGGGGTAGTGGAGGATATTGTACATTACCTTTTGTATTGTCCTCTTTATACACCCCCTAGGAAAAGATTTCTTGAATGTATTTTACATTCTCTGTCTGATAGATCTTGTCTGCACCAAATTTGTTTTCTTCTGGCTGGCAATGATGTATTTATCACTTGTATGGTTGCAAAATTTGGTTTAGCGGCCAGTAAGATTAGATTCAATTCTCTTAAGGGGAATGATGACTAAAACCTGCTCCGTTGTATCCATTATCATTATTAATGATTTATTACAATGTTTTATTGTATTTTGCTGATAGCCTTCCTCACCTGTCTTTCTATGTTGATTCATTGTCAGTTTTTGTGTAGTATGTTTTACTTAGTTATTTAGTATTAATACTGTTTTGTTTTTTAAATGTTTTGGGTTTTTTTTAATGGATGGATTTGTTTTATATATTTGTTTTATATTGTGATGGCTTTTAGCTTTTAACAATAAACTTCATCCATTCATTCATAGGGAGGTCATTATGCCATCTTCCACTGGATATAAACAAATAGTTTTCATATTGTGATAAAGAGATATGCAGTAGTGTGAAGAAAGTAAATGCTCTTTTTTATTATAGGGAATTTCTCTCATGAGATTCCTGATGTTATTTTTAGTTATCTTTAAAGAGTTATTTTTAGTAAAGGCTGTCAGGTGACTGAAATCAGCAGTTATTTTAAGAGATAGAAAGAACCCTAAAGTTGCATTCTTCATCACCTCCTTCTCCACCCATTTTCCCACATCAATATCTAATCATAGTGATTTTCTCTCCACTCTCAAGGCATAAAATGGATCTACTTTTGTCCATCAAATTGTCTTATGCTTCCATTAAGTTAGATAGTTTTGTGACAACATATACTCAGAAGCATTATGAAAAATGATAAGTTAGCAATTGTGGCATTATTTTCAATGATTTTAAAAATATTTTATTTTTTCTCTCAAGTGTGAAATGTTCAAGTTAGATTGTTTAGTTTGCTAATATTCAGAAATGCTACAAAAAAAAAAAAAAACAACACAAAAAAACCAAAACAAAACACAACTTTAATGAATGCCAAGGAAAAATGAAAATGAACATCACTTTGTCCAATCAACCATTTATCTTATGTCTATAATCTTCTGTTCTTACCTTGCGTGCTGGGAAGCCTTCTCCATTTACTGCTGTGGAAGGAAACCTACTTTGTACTTTTCACTATTGGTTAGTCACATAAAGCTCTTTTATCCATTTAATTGAATGGAAGTGATTCCTACTCCACACTGCAACAGAATAGCTTTATGTTGTTAGGCATTCTGGGAGGTTCTAGATGCATACCTGTTTTCCATGGGTGCTGACAAGATTTGTGAGCCCTCATTGTTGTCCAGTAAAAACTAGGGCTGCATCTACACTGCAGATTTAATGTAGTTTGAAACTGCTTTAATTGTCATGGCTCAATGCTATGGGATTTGTAGTTTTGTGAGATATGTAGACTTTGCGTCAGACAACCCTGGTGCCACAACAAACTGCAAACCTCAGCATTTCATAGGATGGAGCCACTTCAGTTAAAGCTGTGTCAAACTATATTAATTCTGCAATGTGGAAGCAGCCTAAGAGATCTTCCTGGAACACATTCACCCATGGTCTGAAGCATTTCAGGGGGAAATTAGTAATGTTGACACTGCTTTCTTTCTGTGAAGTTGTCTACTATTAATAACCTGCCCCCATCCCCCACAATTGTGGAGTGCTAAACAAAACATAATACAAAAATGTGGATTGAAGAAGAATAAATTGAGCTTATTAGCAAAACTTTGCTATAGTAGTTGCTAGTCTTTAAGGTTCTAGCTACCAATTCACCACAAGCTGATTTTCAATGGATCCCCTCAACAGTAAGTCAGGTTTATATGGCCATTTGACTATTTTTGACCTCCCCCCGCCACTTAGGGTATATTCAAATTACTTTTCTCCTTTTCCATAACCTGAGGTTTCTCCAAGCCCCTTCTTTTGTGCATTCGTGACAATGTTTTGGCTACAAATGCAACAGTATTCAGTTCCTGAATACTGGAAAAAGAAGAATTGATTTTACAAACAGTATTCATTTATTTATTCAGCTTGGCAAAACTGGAATTTGCATTCCTTTTCCAAGAGCACTGAAGGTAATATCTAATAGAAACTTCATGTTGGTATATTTCACCAAGGGGGTCAACATTCATAAGGACAGACTCATTTTTCATCATACATGATGTTCTGAATATAAAGCTTGTTATTGGAGTTTATTTAATATTCATTCTATTCAAAACTCAAGGCCTGCTCAAAATAGGCACAGTGTTTTGATTACAAATTGTTACTCAAAGTGACAAATAGATGAATCATTAGGTCATAAAAAGACAACAAAAGACCATTAAATTTAAATTGCTTATGCATTAGAGTGAAGACATTTAAAGGCAGCATTTAAAGATGAGCAAAGCTCATTAGAGAGAGTCAACATGGCATAGTTTTTTGAGCACTGGACTAAACTATGGAGACTAGAGTTTGACTTCTTGTTTGGCCATGGAAACCTAACTGGGTGACCTTGGGCAAGTTACTCTCTCACTCTCAGATGAAGGCAATGGCAAACCCCCAAATAAACAAGTTTTGCCATAAGTCGGAATGACTTGAAGGCAGACAACAAAAGTTCATTAGTCAAAATTATATGTCATTGAAGATTTTGCTTTAATGCAAGTACAGTTTTTGAGGAATCTGAAATTACTCACCTAGTTGCTTCACCTGAATTTTTGGTGATAATGTACCAGGATTCTGGCCTAAATCCACATTTATTTCACTTTGTATTTCAAGACTTTGACAGCTGGGTTTCAGGAACTGTAGCATTTCATCTTCTGCTAATTGTGTTTCACTATGACTGGATAAGCATATACCTTGGTTGCTGGAGACCACCTCTGGTGCTTCTGTGAAGGTATGAACCAAATTATGCTCTTTTTCTAAACTGTTAGACATTGAACTGCTCTGAGCAGAAATATCTTCATGTATAGAATGTTTATGGATGATTTCAGACATTTCCTGCACTTTAGTAAAGTTCTGGAATTCATTATCAAGCTCTGGTTCATCTGAATCCAACAGAGGTGACATAAAAGTTTCCCTTATGCTGCAGGGTAATATGGGCTCCTTTTTCATTTTCACATCCAAAGAATCTGCAATAGTCTTATTGTCAGCTCGAATAATGAGCCTTCTTTCTAATTGCCCAGTTATTACAGTCATAACTGATCCTCTTCGTTTCTTTTTTGTCCCTTCAGACTCATTTCCATCAGGTTGCAGAACTGAGTGTTCACTTTGTATGCCATCTATAGTATCTTTAGGAGAAATGTTATTGTGATCAGTATTTGCATTTGATGGGTGTCTGGAAGCCAAGCCAGCTTGACATACTGCTGCTTCATTTTCTAATTCTACATATGCCTGAACTTCATGGTGATTACCCCCTACAACTTCACCATCAAATCCACCTTTAGCAAGCTCAGTGTATTCCTCACACATACCTAGTCTTCTCAGAGGCTCACATGGTCTATATTTCTCCTTTTGTTCTCTACTGGAATTAGCAACGGAATGAAAATCTTCCACAACCACCTGGTCCATTTCTCCATAGTCCTCCATAAATTCAAAACAATGATCCATGAAAAAAGCACTGCTTAGTTTTTCTTCCAACTCAGCATGGTATACAGTCATGTCATGGTCATAAGAGGTGAAGGCATAGGAACATGAAGATTTAAGATCTCTGAGATTACTAAGCAATGATGTGAAACTGGAAGAGAGATCTGTACTGCTGATAGTTGCATGGTGGCTCTTATTGCAAGTATTTAATGATTTGTCTGGCTTTGGCAGGACTTTTAAGGATAAAGATGGCATTGAATAGAAACCTGAATCTCTTCTAGGGGGAAATGATGACAATATATCAACAGAAGTGGCTGGGAAAGAGTATCTTCTAGCAGTGTTTGCTTCCACATGTGAGACTACCATAATGTTCCTTGTATCAACCAGGCTTTTATTCCTTATTTGGTGCACATCAGTCATCCCTTCATTACATTTATTTCTAAAAAGGATTTCTCTGGAACTGTGATCTTCTCGAGGAGATTCCTCAGTATATCTAAATTCTGAAAAAAACATATCCTTAAAGAAATCTTTTCCATTGGCACCCTCTATCATTTCATCATCTTTCTGTTGACACAAATCACCTCTGCCATCACAATTTAAGGCAGCTGAGAATGTATCTGATATATTCTTATCACCTTCCAGACTTAAGGAAACAATCTCAGTTGTACAAGTCTCCTCAGGGTCAGCAAACTCATCAGGTGGAGGAATAAGTGCACAGCACTCTGGGCTTGTGTAACTTGTGAATGATTCGTCTTTCTCCTGAAAACTGAAGTCTGACTCAAAATCTGAATGGCAATATGCCTCTGTTGTTGAATAACTGACATCACTGGCAAATTCATTTCCATAAGTTGAGTTGCTAGCTTGACCACATTTCTTTGGTTCATCACCAGGTAGAATACTAACTGTTAATTTCTGTTTCCTATTGCTACATTTTATCTTGATTTCCTTCCCAACAATAGTTACTTTCACTGAAGGATTCTGGTCATTGACAATTTGGATTATGCATTTTGATGGTTTATCATATTTTCCAGATAAATCAGTGGGGAGATTAGAGACCTTCTGTAGTTTACAACAGTGGTCTTTACGCTGCCTTCTTTTCTTATGGCTTTTCCATTTTCCAGCAGCATACTCTGCTCCAGTGTTGAACAATTCATTTTTTTTCACTTCCACTTTCACATCAAAGGAACCACATTTCACTTCTGCAAGAAATGCATTTTCTGACTGAATAGAGTGTACAGTTTTTGAGGTGTGTTCCTGATTAGCATTTTCAGTTGATGCAGTTCCTAATTCATCAGTGTTTACCTCTGCTAAGACATTATCTTGCTGACCAGAAAAACCCAACAATGAACAATCCTTTTCTTGTTTCCCTTGTTTTGCACTATCACATGTATACTCTTGTTCCTTGGTTTCAAAGATGTCACTGTCATTCTTTTCCTCACTTGTTAGTGTGCAAGAATTTCTGTTTTTATCAGTCTTTTCTATGTCCATGACTTCACTGAAATTTGTTTTCAATGCATTTTCACCTGCTCTGTTTTCAGCATCTACACTTTGCTGGCATCTGGAGAAGATTGGCAAATGTTCATCTAAAGAGAAGAAATAAATTACAAAATTGTTACTATCTTTAGGTTAGTAACCTTCTTCAACATCTCAATGCAGCAAAATCATGCCAGCCATTGATCCTGATCCATTCACATTTTCCTCTTCCACTCTCCTTGATAACCTTAAGTATATATCTACCACTATGATTAATTCTACAATGTGCAATCTACTAGCTGATGAGACAAGACAAGCATGTAATAAGGGAGGAAGTAGAGTGAGTGGAGGGGACAGGGAATGTGGCAGTAGTCTAACAACTTTCCTAATCCCTCATTAGCTCAACCATCAAAACATTAGACAGCAGACCATACACACAGACCTCTGTTTTTGCTTCCCTCCCTCTGGATGATTCCCACCCTTGTGACAGAGAATAGAGCATGTAGGGGTGTGTATGTACACCTGGGAAATGAGTCCTCAGTCAAATCCTTTCAGATCCTCCTAAAATTATTATGGTAGTTGTCTCCAGCATTACTACAAACCTTGCAGTAACTTCTATAAACAACACAAATGTTAGGAAGGATTTATTTTTGGAAATTATGCATATATTTATAATTTACGATTCCCACCCACCTCAGCACCCTCCGCCTTATGTGATATATGCTCATTAACCTCAGCTGCTTTCACCATTCAAACAATGACCATCATTTACTTTACTTGGTGGCAGCTGTGTTTCCTTTAGCCCACATGCCCTGCCCATATGAATTTATCAATAACTAAGTTGTCATTAAAACATTCAAGCATAATGTTTAACACCCAGAATAAATGGATTACTGTGCATCTAACAATGTAAGTCAGTTGGAAACTCCTATGACTTGTCTTTCTTGCCCCCTTCACTAGATGATAGCTTTTCATTTTAGCATACAGCTGAGCAATTAGTGTAATTGGTGCAGCAGGAGGGTAACTGGCATGAAAAACACTTTGTTTTCCTATGACAGCCCACACTGTAAAAATGAGCCGTAATTTTCTTGGTCTGCTATTCTTGCATGTTGATTGACCACTTGTTTAGGCCATAGGGCTCATCACTAGAGGTCGTTCCAGTGTTACTTCCATAATATTGCTGGTAAGAATTGCTTCTGGGTGGTTGAAACCCCTTTAACTGCAGTAATGTCTAAATCTGATATTCCAGTGGTATTTCACTGTACCCAACTATGATTACTGTCATGGTCCTGTCCTATGGAATCTTGGGATTTGCAGTTCAGGGAACGTTGTTTAAAATTCTCAGCCAGAGAGTTTTGTTGCCTCTCCAAAACTGCAAATCCCAGGATTCCATAAGATGTGGTTATGACAGCGAAGGTGGAATCATAGTGCCATAATGGTGCAAAGTTAGTCACATTGCATGGTAAATGCCTAAAATGACTGCACTTACTATTTTCTATAGAACAGGTGAGTAAAAGGTGAGAGTTTGGGGCTGTATTGACCCACCATGGATACATTGAGGACCATGATACTAGGATTTTTCACATTTGTTTTAATTAAAAGGATCCCTATTCTTTCCTCCAAGTAGCATAGGGGGCATTTCACCTTGTTTTTAGGTCTCCCTGACTGTTTGGACCTAGGAGAGGCCCCCTTCCAACCAGGAGCTAAATTTATTGGCTGTTTTATTTGGACAGCAATAGTCTCAAAAACAGCCTCATGGAAGCTGCACTTTGACCATTTCTACCCTGTGGTTACACAACAGCTGTCTTTCTATTTACTATGTAAGTTAAATGACCTGAGTGAAAAACTAATTCTAGATATTGTTTCAGTCAATTGGGTGGAAGCTATTATTTAAAATGTTATGGGTGCAAAAACCCACAATGCCAGCAAGACACACAAGACTCCACCAATACAAAAAATAAAAATAAATTAAAATATATCCAAACAGTCAGATGCATATGGAGAAGACATTTGGTTGCCCCAAAATGGCAGGGTGGATTTCTATCTTGTTATACAAACTCTCTGCATGTCTATATAAAGAATTAGAAGAGAATACCATGCCACTGTGGGGCCTGTTTTAAGAATGCTTTGGAGTTAAGAATCATGATTATATTCTCTAGGAAAGGGATATTATAGAACACTACATCTATCTCTGAAACCCACAAAATAGTAGGCTGTATTATCCCACAGCTTGATAGGCCACATGAAGGTCCTGTGGGCCTGGGTGAAGCTTTCAGGTTAAGTGTTTGTTTTTTTTTAATTTCGTATTTTTATTTTTATTTGTTTAAGATATTTCTTCCCAATCCACAATGGCTTCCAAGGTGATGAACAAATAAGAAACAATTAAAACAACACAAAGATAAAACATTTAAAAAAAAAACACATTAAAATACTCTTTATTTCTTTTTAAAAGAAATCTAAAAGCATATTTTAAAGCCAATTTCAAACATTTTTCTAAACTTACTGTTTCTGTTAGTCTTATTTCCATATCAATTTCACTAAAAAAACCAAAACAAACCTCTCAAGACACATTTTGTATGATTTCCCCATTAATATTCAATTGTGTAATAAATTTCCTCTAATACCTGCATTATGAATTGCAGTGCAAAACCTGGAAAAGTCCAAATGCCAAAGGATACATACATTCTGATTCTGATATTGGTTCAGAAAGTATTGGGTGGATTCAAAATGCATGACTTTCTCCCCTGTTCTTTCTGTGAGCATTCTCCTTTATTCAATACAGGTTTATAACTTTGCATTAGGATTGTATTAAAATGTTATTTTTTTTAAAAAATGGATGATGTTATACTTTCTAGTTTATAGTGGTGGACTGAACTCACTGAAGTCAGGGAAAAGTGGATTTGAGTTCAGTCATATTACAGTCGCAAAATAAATATAAAGGATTTTTTTTAAAAAGCACTTCTGAAATACCATTTCCCAAAAGAGTGATAAATAACAACCTCACAAGGCTGAAACATTATATCATAAATCTACTGTTGCCATTTATAAATATTTAATGATGAAATCTTAGATAAGCAATACGCTAGTAATTCAAGCAGGAAACAGCTTTATGACGCTGTGTCATATTGATTTCTATCATTTATCTTTGGAACAGAGCCACAATTCCTCGAACCACAGCTTTGGCACAAGCCACATTTTTGCGATTGGAACTTTAACCGAAGGGATCTTTGAGAGTTGCTGACTAGGTCACTGCAATCATTCCTCTCTTAAGGAATGATGAACTATGGTCGTAAACTTACTTTCTTGAGTATCTGAACTTTTCCTGCCTTTGCAGCTTCTCCTCCTCTTTCTGCTCATGCTGTAGGCCTGGTGTTTCTCTACCTTCCTCCTGCTCTGTAATGGGATGTGGAGATAATCATTAGATAGTATTCACTTTCAGGTTCTCTCTCCTCTTTGATTTGTCTTCTTTTTCAGGTCAATAACCACAGATGAGCTCAGAAGTCCAGAAACTTAAGCTGACAATAGGTTGAAGGGTTTCACATCCAATCTGGTACACCACCAATGTCCTTGAGGTATTGGCGAGATATCATATTTTGTGATGTTGGGTTGTTCTGGTGCATCTCTCTCCTTCTCCCCCCATCTCTTTTTCTCTCTCTATGCCCTGCTCCATACCCTTGAAGGTGCAGAAAGTATTCAGCTAATCATTTAACTCTGTGCAATAAATAGCAAAGTATAGTTGGACACAATATCCTTAATAGCTGATTTGTTATGTTATTCTGCCCATGTGAAGGATATAAACAAAATTCTTATAAGCAAGTCTGTTTTCTGAGGTAGAATCAGAGCTGGGGGTGGGGATGTTTTTTCAACTACATGTCCCATAGTTCCTGGCCAAGTGGCCTGGAAGATTATGGGAGCTGTAGTCCAAAATGTAACTCAGTACTGTGCTACTCCTCTCTGCTAAAATATGGGCATTTAATTGTATAGGAACTTTTTTTTATTTTGCATTTCATTGCTTGAGCTTTGTGCCTGGGACAGGGATGCAATGGTCATATATCTGTTGGCCACCTCTTCCCAGACTTACTCTCAAGAGGTTTCTTTCATGTCTGCCCTGTAAAGAACCATTCTAATTTCGCTCTGAAGAATAGGCAATGGTATCCACCAAAATTTCCTAAAAGCAGGTTACAATTTAAAGTCACAGCAAATTATGTGTGTTTGGCAGAGGGAATGAGTGAGGAGCTTATGGCATGGAGATAATGGCCACATTAACTCTGATGTGCTGTCCTGCTCTGTGTCCAGAATCCACAGATAGTGTTTCTGAAGCAGAGCTGAGAGCAGAGCCGGTTTCAAGTGTCAAATTAGGACGGGCTGAGATATAGCTCAGTGATAACATAATCTCCATCTGTCTTGATTTGTGAAGGACAGTTTTGATTAATCATTTGTCATCTCACTTTTTAGCTGCTTTTAAAATGTCCCAGTTTCTCCTCTTCCCCCTTCATCCTTGATTTGTATCAATGGATGTAACTGAATTGGTGATATTAATTGCAGAAATATTATCCAAAGCAGAAAGAACCCATATCCTCCAAATGTCCCAATTGGGCAGGGACAGTCCCAGTTAATCACCTGTTGTCCCACTTTTTCAGCTGGTTTTTAAATGTCCCCGTTTCTTTCTCCTCTTTTACTTTGAGTGCTGCAAACTGAGTTAAATTTGCAAGAGTAGTTTGTACTCAATTAGCTCACCAAAGGGGAGAAGAGAGGAGGAGGTGGAATCTTTCCCTTCGTATTAGCCTCAGGCAAAAGCAAACCTCTCCTAGGTTATGTATTCCTCCTCATTAATAACTTTTGGTGTCTCAATCACACTGTGATGTTGCTTGGTTACCTGCGTTTTCGTTTTCACTTGTGAATGTTGGAGGGCGTACAATAAAGAGTTCATGCTTTAAATGCCCAAGCACCAGATTCAAACCCCAGCATCTCCAAGTAGGACTAGGGAGATTATCACATTGACTTTTCAGCCCAATCCATAAATGGGATGGGATTGGACTGGAACGAGGCAAACGGGTTTTATTGCACACAAAATTGCTGCTGCACTGCCAGCCAACGATCACCCGTCCTTGTGCATGCTCTGCTGGCCAGTAGAGTGTGGCTCAGGGACAGGTGATGGTTGGTCAACAGCACAGCAGCAATTTTGTTTGCAATAAAACTCATTTTGCCCTGTTCCAGCCCGATCCCCTCCCATGCACGGATCGGGCTGAAAAGTCAATGCGATAATCTCCTAGGAAGGGCCAGTGTTTGAAAGCCTGCCCTGATGAGTCACTGCCAGTCATTGAAGACCAGAGGTGAGCAACTTCCAGGGACCAGTTTTCCAGTGCTGGGATCCGCCATGGACTATTCTGCACAGTAAATGCAAAAAAATTAAAAAACAAAAATAAATTAAAAATATATTTTAAAAACAAACAAACAAACCCAGAAATGACAAATGAGGAAGCAGATGAGCAATCACTTCCAGTTTCATTTTGGGCTTTGGGGTTATTAAATCACTTCTCCTGGAGACTTATAGGAGTGAAAATGGGCTCTCTTTTTGCTACTAAAAGGGGGGCAGGGGGAATAGGCTTACAAGACATGCAGTCTGCACATTGGCCACCCCTTTGTGCACAGTTCTAAACATGATGGTCCACTGATATAAATTGGGTTAAAAAAGTTACCATGTGCCTGAATTCCTCCTATCGTATTTTGGAGGTAGCAACCATAGCTTACCTATACACCAGTGGTACCTATACACAGTGGTTGCTAGTTTGCATGTCTCTCTAAGAGTGTAGGCACAGAATGTAATCATGTCATTGCCTATTTACTGAGCTAGGTCATCCCTTTCTCTTCCTGCATCAGTTAATTTGTAGCTACTCTGGATTTGTTCAGCTCCCATTTTGCAATCTGCAGATCTTCTCTCTATCCTCCATATTTCAAGATCACGTTTGCACAGGATCTCACCAGGAGATGGTATGAAATTGTTCCTTATAAAGTGGGCCCTTGGTATGTTCTGGGATTTGGTTCCAGGACCCCCCCCCCCCCATGGATAACAAAATCCATGGATGGTCAAGCCCCATGATATATAATGGCATAGTAAAATGGTGTCCCTTAAATAAGATGGGAAAATCAAGGTCATGGATGGTTGAATCCATTGATAAAGAATCTATGGATATGAAGGTACGTAATATTTGTTATGTAAAGTCATTTCACATGTGTTTAAAAAGAAGACAAAACCTGCTTTATTTCTCTGCTAGGATTTGTGTGGGGGACTTGTTGCTCACTTTCTGTGAATACAAATTATGCTGCTTGGGAGGTATATCACTACTCCTCTTATTCCTCAGCACCAACCATGACACTTACTTGATGACCCTGGAGAGTCAATCTCTCTTTGGTTTGCCTTTGTCATGAAGATAACATAGGATCAGGTGTGTTTATGTGGGAGAGATAGAGGAATTGGTATCTTGCTTTCAGCTCCTAGGATGAAAATGTGGGGCACAAATGATTTAAAGAAAATATACTTCTAAATTGAAGGCAACACATCAAGGTCTACCAGTCACCAGAGGCTGCAGTTTCGGCCACATATGGAAAGTTAGTGTTTTGTTGGCATATCTTTTATTGTTCAGGATGAATTATTTTGGAATTGTTATACCACATTTGCCAAAACAAGTTGTTTCATTCTGTGAGCCTTGGTGGTACAGTCGACCCATGGTATCCATTGGGTTTGTTTCCAGCACTCCACCCCTGTGGATAGTCAAATCCGTGGATGCTCAAGTCCCATTGAATATAATGGTGTAGTAAAATATTCTCTCTTGTATAAAATAGCAAAATCAAGGTTTGCTATTTGGAATTTACATAATTTTTGGAATATTTTCAATTTGTGGATGGTTGAATCTGTGGATGAAAAAAATCAGTGGATATGGAGGGCTGACTGTACCTTGGTGTGAGTAGGTTTGTACCAGTAGTGCCCTTCCTCAGGCAGTCAAATTCCTGGGGCTAGCCCTCTACTCCCTATTTAATTCAACTGGTATTTCAGATAGCAGTAATTGTAGGTCAGTCACCCAGAGCCTTGAGAACATAGGGCAAATACAAAACTATTTTTCCCCTAAACCTACAGGTAAGTACAGCAGTACTTTTATTGCCTTCTTTAACCTTCCAGTTTAGTAGAGCACTGAATACAGTGTTTAAATTCCTGATTAAAATCATATAGAGCTGAGGAGTTTGCAAGCTGAAGCTCTGCTTTGTGGGGGAGGGGGGATTATTAGGCTCGAACAGTGACAGTGAAATTTTAAAAGTCGAGATAGAGAAGACAGTAATTGACAGTACTGCAGGAGTAAAATATTTCTCATATATATATATATATATATATATATATATGCGCATGCAGCTGTGAACAGTCGAGATATCCTTTTTTTAAAAAAAGGTGTTGATAGGAAGTTTTTAGCTCTGTCACTTGTGTTGACATGATGCGTAGAAAATCTCTATTTTAAAAAATGGAGCACTTTAACTGTCAGATGATGAAAAGGTGGTTTTCAAGGCCCCCACCCCTCAGCAGCAGCTGCACAGCATATAGCAATATATAGTCTCCCAAATGTACAACCATCTTAAAAGGATCAACTCTAAATGGGCTCTCTCAAAGCTCCACATATAACAAGGCAATTCATCATCCTTCTGGATCGAACAACTACACTAATACTTTAAACAATTCCCTCCCCCCATAAAGAATGCCTCTAGCTTCTCCCAATAGGAAATAACATTTTTAATGGGCCGTGCAATATCCCAAAGAAGGTTAGCTAAACAAATCTTACCATGGCACAATTTTTAAATATCAAACCCAGGCAGACATGATTTATCACTGTTTTTTTCCCTTGGTCCAAAATTATCTCAGGTTAACTGAATGTAGTGGTGACATGGAAAGGGACAGGTAAACTCAAAACAAAATGCATATTGTCATTTCATGTTCTCAGCATCCTCAAGATACTCATTTCATATATGCGCTCTAATATTTCACAGATGAAAATTGGGATATATGTGGCCAAGGAACATTAAAGTCATTAATAAGGAGAGAGACACAAGCTAAAGATGCTGTAGCAGTTTGTTTTTGCCTCAGTCTACTGGGAAGGGCAAGATTTAATCCCATCCTCTCTTTTCTCCCCTGGTAAATTAACTGAATGCAAACTACTTCTGCACTTTGAATGCATTGTACTACAATTGAAATAAACTGAGGAGAAATGGGGAAAGTGGGAAAAGGAGAGAGAAATTGGGACATTTTAAAGGCAGTTGAAAAGATGTGATGTTAGCATTTTCATCAGGACTATCCTTGCCAAACTGGGACAGTTGGAGGGTATGTTTGCACTGTCAGATGTCCCTACATGTATGCGGAAATATGACTGCTGCTCAAAGGCTGCATCTACACTGCATAATTAATGCAGTTTGACACTGCTTTAATTATCATGGCTCAATACTATGGAATTCTGGGGTTTGTAGTTTTTATATTATTTTTATACTGTAGTTTTTATAGTTATATACTGTTTTAGTGTGATTATTTTAATTGTTTTAAAATTTTATTGTTGGGTTTTATTGATATCTTTTGTTATCTGCCTTGGATCCCACTCTGTGGAAAAGGCAGTGTATTAATTAATTAATTAACTAATTCTAAGATTTTAAGATGGTATATTTTATGAAGTACTTACAAAGCACACTATAAATCTCAGTCCCTCCCCTTTGTTAAGCAGTTGGCTTTACTAAGAAATCATCCTTTCAAGGTTGCCATGCGCACCATGGAACTCTTAGCAGCCATTGAAATATTTCATATCAATTGATATTGATATTATGTGGAATTGTCCCAGAGGCTAATTCCCTCAAGACTTTGAGAATTGAACTTGTTCTTATTTCACCTATACATGAAAGACTTTATCATGGGCAGGTTTTAAACTGACATTAAACATGGGAAATAGTTCTTTTGGCAATAATTATTGCACAGTGCCATCTCTGTCTTGTCGCTGCCTTACCCTCCAAACATTGTTAGAGTGCAACCTGTGGTCATTGATGGGGATAACCCACCAACAAGCTCTCAAATGCACTGCTGTAGCATTAGTCCCAGCTTCTGTCAATCTGGCAGTTCGAAAGCATGCAAATGCAAGTAGATAAACAGATACCACTTTGGTGGGAAAGTAACAGCATTTTGTGCAGTCATGCTGGCCACATGACCACCAGAGTAGTCTTTGGACAACACTGGCTGTTTGGCTTAGTAATGGAGATGAGCACCATTCCTTACAGTTGGTTATAACTAGACATTCATGTTAAGGGATTGGATCCTTAGGCGGGAGTGATCATGTCCTCCTGGAGTTTATTATACAGTGGAAAGGAGAAGCCAGGCATAGTCAGACACGCATTCTAGACTTTAGGAAAGCTGATTTTACTAAACTTAGAGAAAAACTGGGGGTGATCCCATGGACAGGAATACTAAAAGAGAAGGGAGTTCAAGACGGATGGGAGTTCCTCAAAAGGGAGATATTGAAGGCACAATTTCAAACCGTGCCAACGAGGAGGAAAAATGGGAGGTGTCTCAAGAAACCAGGATGGATGACTAAGGAACTTGCAACTGAACTATGTTTTAAATGGAACATGTATAAGAAATGGAAAAATGGGGAAATCACCAAAGAGGAATTCAAACAAATAGCTGGCACGTGTAGGGGTAAAGTCAGAAAAGCTAAAGCGCAGAATGAAATCAGGCTTGCTAGAGAGGTTAAGAACAATAAAAAGGGCTTTTTTGGGTATGTCAGCAGCAAAAGGAGGAGGAGGGAAATGGTAGGGCCACTGTGTGGAGAAGATGGCAAAAAGTTAACAGGGGACAGAGAAAGAGCAGAATTGCTCAGCACCTTCTTTGCTTCAGTCTTCGCAGAGGGGGCAAAGGGTGCTCAACCTAGGTATAGTGGAGCAGAGGACAGAATGGGAGAATTTCAGCACAGAATAAGTAAAGAGATAGTACGGAAACAGATGGTTAATCTAAATGAATATAAGTCTCCAGGACCAGATGAATTACATCCAAGGGTATTAAAGGAACTAGCAGATGTAATATCGGAACC
The DNA here is from genome assembly GCA_026167975.1 of Phrynosoma blainvillii. NCBI lineage: Eukaryota > Metazoa > Chordata > Lepidosauria > Squamata > Phrynosomatidae > Phrynosoma > Phrynosoma blainvillii. Next base: position 72,817,042 of record JANUYF010000002.1, read on the forward strand.
ATTGGCAATAATCTTTGAGAATTCCTGGAAAACAGGAGAGGTCCCAGCGGACTGGAGGAGGGCAAATGTTGTCCCCATCTTCAAAAAGGGGAAAAAAAGAGGATCCCAACAATTATCGTCCAGTTAGTCTGACATCAATACCAGGAAAGATTCTGGAGCAGATCATTAAACAGAGAGTCTGTGAACATCTGGAAGGTAATTTCATAATCACAAAAAGTCAACATGGGTTTCAGAGAAACAGGTCATGCCAGACAAATCTGATCTCTTTTTTTGATAAAATTATCAGCTTGGTAGATGAAGGGAATGCTGTGGATATAGTATATCTTGATTTCAGTAAGGCCTTTGACAAGGTTCCCCATGACATTCTTGCAAGCAACTTGGTAAAATGTGGGCTAGACAAAGTAACTGTTACATGGATTTGTAATTGGTTGACTGGTTGAACCCAAAGGGTGCTCAACAATGGCTCCTTTTCAACTTGGAAAGAAGTGACCAGTGGGGTGCCACAGGGCTCTGTCCTGGGCCCAGTGCTATTCAATATCTTTATTAATGACTTGGATGACGATATTGGGGGCATAGTTATCAAATTTGCAGACGACACCAAATTAGGAGGAGTAGCTAATACCCCAGAGGACAGGATCAAAATTCAAAATGACTTGAACAGACTAGAAAGCTGGGCCAAAGCTAACAAAATGAAATTCAACACGGAGAAATGTAAGGTACTGCACTTAGGGCGGAAAAACGAAAAGTACAGATATACGATGGGGGACACCTGGCTGAATGAGACTACGTGTGAAAGGGATCTAGGAATCCAGGTGGACCACAAGTTGAACATGAGTCAACAGTGCGATGCAGCAGCTAAAAAGGCCAATGCAATTTTAGGCTGCATCAGTAGAAGTATAGTGTCTAGATCAAGAGAAGTAATAGTACCTCTCTATTCTGCTTTGGTCAGGCCTCACCTGGAATACTGTGTCCAGTTCTGGGTACCACAATTCAAAAAGGATGTGGAGAAACTGGAGTGTGTCCAAAGGAGGGCAACTAAAATGGTGAAGAGTCTGGAAACCAAGCCCTATGAGGAATGACTTAGGGAGCTGGGGATGTTTAGCCTGGAGAAGAGAAGGCTGAGAGGTGATATGATAGCCATGTTTAAATATTTGAAGGGATGTCATATCGAGGAGGGAACAAGCTTGTTTTTGCTGCTCCAGAGACTAGGATCCGAAACAATGGATGCAAGCTGCAAGAAAAGAGATTCCACCTCAACATTAGGAGGAACTTCCTGACAGTAAGGGCAGTTCGACAGTGGAACACACTCCCTCGGAGAGTAGTGGAGTCTCCTTCCTTGGAGGTCTTTAAGCAGAGGCTGGATGGCCATCTGTCGGGGATGCTTTGATTGGGAGTTCCTGCATGGCAGGGGGTTGGACTGGATGGCCCTTGTGGTCTCTTCCAACTCTATGATTCTATGATTCTATGATATTGGCAATCATGTGATATCAGTGTCAGTGTCTCCTCCTCTTCCCCATCCCTTGCCCCCCTTGCTATTCTCAAGCAGGCTTTTTTTTTGAAAAACTTTTCTTTTCTTTCTTTTTTTTTTTTTAAAAAAAATCTCATTAGCATACCTCTGAAATTCCATTAAAAACAAAAATAAAACCACCACCAACACAATAATAATACAGCAGCCCTGAAAGGCATGCTGGATATGACATAGGGCAGGAAGGTGGGGTTAGGGAGAACTGAAAGAGAGAGCACGATAGCCAAGTCACACTATTGCAGAGACATGTGGGATGGAATGGTCCCAAACTGGAATATATCCAGTTCCCTTTACTAGTATGATCGCAATGAGAATGGGGCTCATGCAATAAGTTTCATAGACATATACAGAAATGGAGTTAGGAGCCATCAGTACACTAAATGAAAGATATGGCAAGAGGACCATTCTTGAAGACCTACACATTATTGTTGGTAGTGATAACAGATTTTGTTTAACCTACTCTGCAAGACTATTAAGAAGATCCATGCTCCCAGCTCAACTGTAATGGTTCTCCTAAAAGTTTTAATTTGACTTTTGATATATTTCACAGAGAACTCTTTCCTTTGGGCACCATCTCTTTACCTCCTACATAGATCAGATGATCTAGTACTCAGATTTTCTCCAATCACCATTAAAATAAATTCTTTATATTCTCTAATCCATTGACATTAGATAAATGAAAGTGTACACAGAGCTTTTTGTTTTTAACAACCAAAGTCTTGGAGAAATGCTAATTCAAAACCATAGCAATTGACTGTGCATGTTTGGAAGGAAGCTACGTACTTCTTAGTACAGAAAGGACTACCCTATCTCAATGGTATTGTTGGCAACTTTCCCACTGCCTGCCACTGTGCAGATTTTAAGATACACTGATTTTAATGGGAATGACATTGATCCAGAAAGTATTAGGCATGTGAATGGTTCCATTGACTTCAATAAGGATTACAGGAATGAATGAGGACTGTAAGCTCAACTCCTTATGTACCTGCTAAACTTGGAAAATACAAAACGCTCTGCCTCCATTGACTTAAAGATGGCCATGATGCTTAGCCTTTTATTGGATTAGATCCATGCTATACTAAAATAGTGGTCGAGTTACAAGGTTATTCTGAACCACCACCACCACTCTGGAAAGATTCAGAATAAGTATCTGGTGTATTTATAACCATGGAAGTAACAGACATAACAGATTACTACCCTTTCCCAACCCAATTAAGCTATTAAAAAAAGCATTCACCACTGCCACTGTGATCAATGACATATTCATTGAAAAGGTTAGAGTGCTTGGTTACCTTATTTAGGTGTTGACTTGCGAAGCACCTTTGGTTTAGTAATGCACATTTAGATTCTAGATAAAGCTTACAAATATTTACTTGTTATGATGGCTTCATTTAGAAATAAACCTATATTGCTAGGCTGTTACAAAAGCATGAAGCTAAGTATGAAGCTTTATAATGCAACACACTGGTTTAAAAGAAAAGCAGAAGTTGTAAGGAAATGCAAGAAAGGCCAAGGAGGAAATCCAAACAACAAATAAACAGGGAGTCATTTATTATATTACTTTTTTAACTATGGTGAAAAATAATTTGGCACATTTCTAGAACAGCCACACTTTTATAATGTTACACCATTTTGAAAGAAAAAAACCCTTGTAGAAGCAGATCTACATCATATCTTAAAATGTTTTATCCCATTACAGGGCTAAAGCTAGTCACAGCGTAATGGTCAAAACATCCTTACTATTCAGGAACACCGACAGAATATACCTCTTCAAAATCATCAGAAACTTAGAAGCTCCACAAAATCCAATTTTAGCACTCTCTATTACTTTTTATGTCCTCCACTTTTCAGAGCTCTTCCTTCCCATGGGTCAGTTCAACATCCTTCATTCTTTGTGCCTGGTAATTGCTTCTGCGATGCATGAACTAGATAATGGGGCAACTGACCAAAGCCTGCATAACAGGGAGAGAACATCCTCTTGCTTGCTATATAGTTTCTCTTTTGATTTTTTTTAAAAATACTCTTTTTTATCCATTTCAATTGACCCTCATATGAAAAATATCATAAGATTTTAAAAACACTCAAGCAACACTTTTTACTATTCCTTCTGATGCTATTACAACCAGTAAAATGGAAATCTGGATCTGGCAGATTATTACTTAGCTGAACAAAGCTCTCTGTGTCATAGGGTTATTTTCAATGGGGGCAAATGCCAATTTTGGAGAAGATTACCTTCAGGAGGAAAATGGCACGGTGGAAAGGGATGTAGGTAGTGGGGGTGGATGAGTGGAATGAAGCCCCCAGTAAGAATTCTCCCACATGAAATGTTCCTTCAATCCCCAAATGTCTGGCATTATATTAATTTAAAATTTCAGATAAGCATTAGAAATACAGAAAGGGGTCAAGAAAAGTTACAAGGCAATGGAAACATAGCAAATATGAATCCTTGGTGAGAACCATTTTCAGTGTATCATTCTCTGCACTGTTAAAAATTTGGGGACTAAAGGAAAGTTTCATTTGTGGGGCCAGAATTCTGATTTTAGGAGACAATTGCCATATTTTGCCCCTTTTAGACAAGCCTCAGAATAACTGCCACCAGTTGCAAAGGTCCCAATCCGGATTGGTTTCTACTCTTAATTTATTTTGCAGGATAGAGACATCACAAGTTCCAATCACATCACTCCTATGCCATGTGTACACTGGACATGAGTTGATTGCTGAGATTTAAGCAATCTCACATCATCTCCAAAACAAATTGATGGCTTAGATCCAGACTGTCTCTCCATCCTCCCTTTTTTCTTCTTTTCAGACAGTCCTAAAAGCTCAGAAAAAATGTTTAGAACTTTTAGCAGCACCTTCAGGATGAAAGGTGAGGCTGGGGGCAGCAGAGGGAAGAGGTAACTGACAGAAATAACCTACCTATCCTTCCCTCAGCGGAAAAAACCCCACACACAACTTCATTAGATAAAAGCTAGTCTGCTATTCAGTCTGAATAGGTAAACACAGTTCACTGAGTGCATAAGATCTTGAAGGAAAATATGGGCTGCCACCAAAGACAGATAAAGACTTTGAAAAAAAATATTCAGATATCTCAGATTTACCATAGATGGAGTTATACATTTCTAAGATGTCACTGTATTTAACCTAAGCAAAATTTGAAGTCAGTTTGGGGGTCTGTGCTAGGTAGGGTTGGCATGTGTCCCTTATTATAAAGGATGTTCCTTATTTGAGGTCCAAAAAACCTATCCCTTATAGGTTTGGTAATTGGCCCTTATTGTAAGGGAAGCCCCCTATATAGGATTGAAGTTTTTCCTTTAATAGACTGAACAAGATGAACAATTCATATTTTGGGATGTGGGTTTTTCATAAAGACAGAAGTGTGTGCATCATTTAATTTATAGATGTGGACAATGCATGAATTTTACAGAGAAATTTATTGCTAAATTAACAGAAATAATTACTTTCATTTTTAGGTATAGCACAAACTTGTAAATAGCTATTTCTTGATTGTCAAATTGGTATGACATGAATTACCATGGTCCGTATTGCTACTTTGAAAAACTGGGAAAACCAGTGCTAGGACAAATTATCTGAAAAGGTATATAGAATATTTAGAATGACATAGTATTTGTATTTACTTAAAAGTATGTCTCATGTAGTCAAAGTAAATGCACATTTCATAGTGAGTATTGATGAGAAGGAAAAGTAAAGCTATGTTCTGAAGTATATTGATAAAAAAGCAGATTCTATTGAAATCAGATTTAGTACAAGGAAAAATGCGGTTGGGTGTGAACTTCTAGAGGATTAAAAACATTTTAGCTGTTTCTAGATTTTTAGAAAAATGTACATTTAGAAACATAGTGTGAAAACAAAACATTAAGCAAACCTTATTCTGGATTTGTTTTATAGCATAATCTTGAATATTTATATTCAGAAATGCATGTTACTGAGCTCAGAAGGACTTATTATTCTCAGGTAAGGATATATATTTCAAGCAGCATAATAACTAAGTATTTCAGTCTTAGGACAATAAGTGAATGCTCCAAATGTTGGTTAATGTTGAGTTTCTTAACAAAAGGAAGAATTTGAGAATGCTTCTGGTTCACAGAAGCAAACATTGTGAAGTACTACAGGTACTTTTAGCTAATAATATATAAAAAGAAAATGTTCATATAAATACTTACAAAAGATAGGAGCTAAACATCACTTTCCTTCTTTATGATTTCCAAGTGCAAACCATATGTTCTACAACTGATCTATGGCTCAGTTATTATATGCTCTGGGTTCACGTAGATGCACTGGGCATGATAAAGAAAACTAAATAGGGTATATAAGTTCAACACTTTTTCCCACCCTCTCTCCTCTTATCACTCATCCTTTCCTGTACTTTCAAATCAGGACAGTGTAACTGCACATACATAGTCATGTGTCCTAATTTGCAAAGGAGGGAAAAAACACCACATATCATTTATTATCACTTATCTAAAGGGTATAAAAAAATAAACCACTCACCTCATCAAATTCTAATAAAGTCCTTCTATTTTTCCAAGAAGTCTAAAACAAAAAAATTGGCATTCAAACAAAGAAGAGACTAGACACGTCTTGTTAAGTATTGTTAAGTATTATTGGCCTGCTCTACTTCTTTTCATTACTATTTTTGTCACTTAAGCTCAGAATCTGATTAGTATGTTTAATTCCATGGAGTATCAGGAATGACCTATCTTTAATCAGCCTACTGGCACTCTCTTTCTTTTTCCTTCACGTGATTTAACAGATTTCAAAGAGACAAGAATTACAATTACACTAATCTTTCTTTGAAAAAACAAAATAAAAAACAACTTGGACCAAAAGACACTGTCTACCTAAGTAAAATATATTTAATAGACCACATCACAATAGGCAGGCAGTGTACATCTAACGTTTAGGTGCTAGCATGCTGATCATTAGTACATTGGTGGGAAAGCAGTGGTAAAAATAAAATTGGAACATGAACAAGTGATTGCTTAGTCTGAAAACTGGAACATGAAAATAAAAGGATTTACTGAAAAATGAAAAGAAAAGTGTTAGTTAAGGCTAAGAATGTCTCCCAATGAATTCAGTGAGACTTCTATGTAGAGCCGCATAGGATTGTGTTGAAGGGGGCTGGTTTAGCAATGTTGTGGCCAGAATGAAACAAGCAATTAAAGGGTGGTGCAAGATTCAAAAGCAGCTTTACAAAGGGGGTGCAGGAAAGGTAGCTGGGAGAAATTGTAACAATGCTTTGCCATTACTGGTGCAGCTGGTGCTAGTTCTTCACTTAAAGTCAGGAAAATGCAACAAAACAGTACATTGAGAAGCAAAAGCCCCTTCTAGATTAATATAGAATACAACTATTTGGGACTGATGTCACTTAAATATTCCATAGTGACTTCAGAAATATTACCTAAAGTTGGAAAACTGTCCTGGTTGGGCAATGACAGTACTGATTAATCAGTAATTGGCCCATTTTTTTCAGTTGTTTTTAAATGTCCCAGCAATTTTCTTCTCTTCCCACTTTCCCTTTGTCCTCAGCTTACTTTAATTGCTGTGAACCGAGTTCAAAGTGCAAAAGTAGTTTGCACTCAGTTATCTCAATATGGAAGAGAGAAGAGGAAGGGGCAGAGTCTTGCCTTTTCCATTAGGTTCAGACCTTCATAGCAAATGTGGTGATATAGAGTGAGCACTGATTTGGGTTAAAATTTGCTAAATTTATGGCCCCAAAATTCTTATAATGGATTTGTAAGACATGTCAAGTATACAAAGTACAAATGCAGAAAATTTATAGAATGTGTGTGAGAACAGAGAGACAAGCTAATTCAAGATATGAAGCCTACCCAATTGTTAACAAAGATATAAGATATGCCAACAATTCTTTGATCGATATTAAACTCAAAGCCAGTGCTGCATAGAAAATAGCTGATTCAATCAGATGAATTTCAGCTAAAACAATTGCTGAGACCCTAGAAGTAAACTGGGAATGCATTGGGTTTATAATTCATGAGCAATTGGTTATGCAGAAGCTATCAGCCAAGTGAGTGCCAAAATGTTTGAATGCTGATCAGAAATGAAATCGAGTGGATACCTCCAAGTTGATTTTGCAGCATTTTGAGTGATCTAGTGATAATTTTTTGGGAATGATTAATTACTGTTGATGAAACATGGTTACATCACTATGATCCGGAGACCAAACAACAGTAATTGCAGTAGTAGCACTCAGATTCTCCACAGCTGAAGAAATTCAAAACTCAAATTCAAAACTTTTTGCAGTATGTTTTGGACTATCTTCAAAAGTGTCAAACAGTTAATGCAGAACACTACTCTAATTTGCTGTGCTGATTAAAGGAAGCATTGAAGGAAAAAAAAGCAGGGAGGGGAACTGCAGAAAGGTGTTCACTGTTTGCAGGACAATGCACTTACTTACAGGGGTGGAAAGATGATGGATGTTTTGAAGAATCTGGGGTCTGAATGCATAGACCATCTACCTTACTCACCAGATCTTGCTCTGTCTACTTACTGTTTCCAAACATTGAAAAGAGTTTGAAAGGAAGGACATTTTTGAAAAAGTCAGAGATGACAAAAGCAGCAGAGCAATATTTCAGAGACCAGACAACATAATTTTTGGGAGGAAGGGTTAAAGAAACTTGAGAAACGATGTGCCAAATGTGTTGAATTCTAGGGTAAATACATGGAATAGCTTGTAACTTTCATGGCTCTAGGTCATTCCCTTCTTGGTTGGGCAGATAACTTTTCAGCATCTCCTTGTAACTAATAGTGCAGTATAAAATAAAACACCAGCAACTTGTAGACCATAGTAAGGAAAAAAAATGCAATCCCAGTTTACTTTAAAAGTATTTTTGCCACAATTCCACTTTCAGAAACAGAGTCAAACATAGAAACAACATGCTGCATCTGCTTCCTTGGTGTCAGGAAAATTATATTGAAAGGGATAGGTTAATCATTTACAGTTCTTCTCCAAGTGGGCCAAATCTCTGACAAGTTCAAACTACTAGACACCTGTGCAAGTACAAGTGGGAGCTTGCTGCTCCCAAGTCATATTACTCACCATTACTGTGCACATACTGCCCAAGCTCCAGTTCTACAAATAATAGGATGTAGCAGTGTGTTGTTCTTTGTTCAGAACAATTCCAAGGCACTATTCTTTGAGTAATCACTTCAAAGTGGCTTTAACTGCAGCATATGGCTGATACAGAAGTCTTAGAACACTAGCTTAGAGATCCCAGAGAGCATACTTTCCTGATTACATGTTGTCTTTCTCAGTTTCTATCATAATTCTTCCCTCTTGGAAAAATAATAAAAATAGTTGAAATATAGGTATCCATGTGCCAATTTTAAATGCCTGTTGCAGCATTGGCTCTTTGTAATGCTTTTTCAGAGCAGAGAAAATGTGATTTTATCAGTTCAGGTTTTGAGAAATGGCTGAAAGCCTTTAGGTAGAATCATTTCAGCTATGATAAAGAAAGTTTGAGAAAGTTAAAATCTGTTCTAGGCAAGAATCAAATCAAGAGTAACCAGGCTCAAATGAAATAACACTTTTCCCTCTGGGATTCCACACCAACAATTTTGTAAATGCTTATATCTGAGGCTTTTGCTCCTAGATTCGTTGCTTCACATGATTGATCAGGTGAATGCGGCGGTCAGGAGTGCCTGTTATCAGCTTCAGCAGATACACCAACCGTGCCCTTACATGGAGAAAAAGGACCTAGAAACTTTAATACATGCACTGGTAACCTCACTACTTGACTTCTGTAATGGACTCTAAATGGGGCTACCCTTATACCTAGTTCGGGAACTACTACTGGTACAAAATATGGCAGCCAGGCTAATCATGGGAAAATCAATAAGGGATCACATCACACCAATCTTGAAATCCCTTCACTGGCTGCCTATTGGTTTCCAAGCACAGTATAAGGTGTTGGTAATGAGCTTTAAAGCCCTACATGGTCTAGGTCCAACCTATCTAAGGTATCGCCTCCTTCCATACAATCCACCCTGTGCTCTTAGATCCTCTGGGAGGAACTTGCTGCAATCAAGGAGAACCAGATTAACAGCAACCTCCCAGAGGTCTTTTTTGGCCGCTGCTCCCAGACTATGGAATGCACTGCCGGAAGAGATCCATCAAGCAACTAGTGTGGAAAATTTCAAAAAAGCCATCAAAACGGATCTCTTCCAGCAGGCCTTCCATGAATAGATTAGACCAGGGGTAGGCAACCTTTCCCCTTTAAAGGCCGAGGGACTTCAGCTCCCAGAAGCTTCAGCCATGTTGGCCAATAGTCCCATGTTGGCCAATAGCTCCTGGGATTCTGGGAGCTGAAGTCCCTCGGCTCTTAAAGGGGAAAGGTTGCCTACCCCTGGATTAGACCTTCTAACATGTCTCTTCCTCTCCCTCTTTTATAATTATTCAATTTTAATTTTATGTTTAGATTTTTAAGTTTTATGGGTGGTTTTATAATCACTGGTGAATACGCCAGTCATTTTAAATTATAATTGGTATTATATGTAATTTTAAAGGGGGGGTAACTGTTTACTATGTCACAATGTACTTTATGTGTGTTTGAGGAATTGTATGTTAGCCACCTTGATTGCCTGACAGGCAAAAGGTGGGATCCAAGAATAAAATTTACTTACTTACTTTCTTACTACGTTGACTGAAATCCTTTAAAACTCAAGCTAAAATAAATCCAGTCATTTTATATGGCCTGCTAGATTCCATCACCACCCCCACTTTTCTCCCTCTCTCCCAAATATAAGCAGTATCAGACCTTGGGAGTTCGAAAAAAGATCTGTGTTTTTTTGGGGCAATGCAGGCTAATAAATTCAGACTTCAAAATGACTGGACACACACACACACACAGCAATGAGTGATGAATAATACATAGTTTAATTCTAACATGGTAGCAGCATGGTATAAAATAGATTAATCAACTTGCTGGATTTAAAGATTGGCACTTGTTCCAATCCAGTGCTTTATCAACTGGTGAGCAATGGCTTGCTGTGATGGCACAACAAAAGCATTCTGGGTCCTTTTATTGAGAATTTCAATGACCTGAAACATATAAAAATTGTATACAAGCAGATTAACACCAACACAGGAATATGTGTAGTTCATCAAATGGGACTATAAATCTGAAAGCCTTCACAAGGATGTGCCTAATTGTTTTTCATTAGAGAGGTGCAACAAGGCAACTAATACTAGTTTCATACATACATTAACTTGTTCTTATACACTTTATAAACTACTACTATTTTTTCAGAGTGCTGTTTCGGAGATCTGATTCTTAAGTCCAATGACAGAAAACCACAGACTAAGGCAGCATGACATTTTCATAAAAATATCAACACTTATATTACTCTAAGTTTTTTGTTGTTGTGGGTCTAACAACTATATCTGCATGTTACATTTTGTTTTTTGGTAGGCACAGGCAGAGGAAAAGCAGACAAATTTAAGCATCCTGGAATTATAAATAAAAATGCTGAAAAAGTGATGAGTGGGAGAAAATGTCGGGTAAGTCACTTTGTGATACACATTTCTACTGGTGTAAGATTGCATCAAAACCTAAGAACTGGACATTTCTATACAAATGTGTTCCTTAAAATATGATTGCCTAATCTTATTTTTCTCCCCATTATAGAATGGCTGATATAAGAAAGTTGCATGTTTAGAAAGCCATCCTACTTTTGATGCTTGCTTTTGAAACGGATCCATACAAAGTATTGGCAACATCTTTAGGCTACATAGAGGAAGAACTGCCTATATCAATTCTTTTAGTACCACATAATTTTCAATTTCAGTGTAATCACTGTACAATAGGTAGAGTACAAGAACTCATTTGTCTGCCTGAAAAAGTACATCCATATTGCATGCTCTAACCAATACAGTCAGAGGGCAATCAATAAGAAAAGGAAATTAAATTGAACTTTACCTGTTCTCTACTGAACCAGCGGGCATCTTCTAGTTCAATGTTGTCAACTTTAATCTCTGTAGACACTGCAGCTGCTATGCATCCAATCATTAATGAGGAGGGCATTGGCCATGGTTGACAAGAGACATACCGAACATGGCCTACTTTAACTCCACTTTCCTCCTCCACTTCTCTTCGAACAGCATTTTCAATTGTCTCACCTAATCAAAGAAAGGAAGGAACTGTTAACTGACAAAGCTCTGTGCAAAGTTACATCCCATGCCGTATGCATCTCAAAAAATCTGAAGATGTTTTGAAAAATCTTTTAGAATATCCACAATCTCAGAAGAAGAAGGAGTGAAGATAGGAAGAAGGAACATCAACAATCTAAGATATGCGGATGACACAATATTAATAGTGGAAACATCAATGACTTGGAAGAATGACTAAAGAAGGTCAAAGAAGAAAGTACAAAGGCAGGCCTGCTGCTAAACATAAAAAACAAACAAAATGACCATGGAGGATCCAAATAAATTAGAATCAGACAATGAGGAAATTGAAATAGTCAAAGATTTTTTGTACCTGGGATCAAACATCACCCAGAACGGAGACTGCAGTCAAGAGATAAGAAGAAGACTAGGAATGGGAAGGGCAGCCATGAAAGACCTAGAAAAGATCCTAAAGAGTAAAGATATACAATTGAGCACCAAAGTTAGAATTATCCAAGCCACAGGTTTCCCAATCACTATGTATGGATGTGAGAGCTGGACTGTGAATAAAGCAGATAAAAAGAAAATCAGTTCAACTGAGATGTGGTGTTGGAGAAAAGTGATGAAGATACTGTGAACAAACCAGAAAGACATACCAATGGGTTCTTGAGCGAATCAGGTCGGAAATACCCCTGGAGGCCAAGATGATTAAATTGAGGCTTTAATACTTTGGCTACATCATGAGAAGGCATGATTCATTGGAAAAAACAATAATGCTGGGAAAGGTTGAGGATAGAAGAGGGAGAGGGAGACTGCACACCAGATGGCTAGACTCAATTAGGGAGGACACAGGCATGAGTCTGCAGGAAATGAGCAGAGCAGTGGAGGGCAGAGAGACTAGGAGATGCCTCATCCACAGGGTCGCCATGAGTCGAAGTTGAGTCAAGGGCAGCTAAAAACAACAACAATGTAGAGTACACATCAGAAGTGTAACAAATAAAGGAAAGCAGTATTTACAAGATGAAACATACACACCAAACAAATAAATTAATAAATCAGATTTTTACACCAGCAAGTGTTTTCACGGGATGCATCTTTTATCATACATCATTTGCAGCCTTTCAATGCTTTTGTAAATATAAACATTTTTATAATTGTGAAGTCATAGGCTTTCATGGCCGGCATCCATAGTTTTTTGTGGTTTTTTCGGGTTGTGTGGCCATGTTCTAGAAGAGTTTCTTTCTGATGTTTTGCCAGCATCTGTGGCTGGCATCTTTGATGCTGGAGAAACGTCAGAAAGAAACTCTTCTAGAACATGGCCACACAGCCCGAAAAAACCACAAAAAACCTATTTTTATAATTTACTACTATCCACTTTTACAGTATTCACTTAACCCAGGTGCCCAGATAAAATCCAGGATCTGAAAACTCACAGCTGTCAAATGTTGACTTTTTAAAATGAATTTAAAAATTTCAATCCTTAAGTGGGACCAGAGAGAAATGGAATAACAGATCTCTCTTGATTGGTGCCATCTGGGGGACTGAATAATAATATAATAATAAAATTTTATTTATATCCCGCCTTTAGCCAAGGCTATCAAGGCGGCTTACAATTTAAAAATAAAATCCAGTACAATACAAAGGACACATCATCCCCCCCTCTTAAAAATATATTAAATCCATAACAACATTCAAATTTAACTTAAAACAAAATTACAAATCTAATACAATTAGACAGGGCACTCTGATTATAAACGAGTGATCTAATGGCGGGGGAGAGACTGTGGAAAGTATAATTCTGGGAACGCCTGCCAGAAGAGATCCGTCTTGATGGCTTTTTAAAAGCCATCTAAGTTGGTTATCTGATGGATTTCCTCTGGCAGGGCATTCCACAGTCTAGGGGCCATGCCAGAGGAAGTCCTCTGGGAGGTTGTTGCCAATCTAGTTCTTATTGGTTGAAGCAACTTCCTCCCAGAGGACCTGAGGGCACAGGACGGATTATATGGAGATAGGTGACTCCTTAAGTAAGATGGGCCCAGGCCATGTAGGGCTTTAAAGGTTAATACCAACACCTTATACTGTGCCCGGAAACTAACTGGCATAAAGTGCAGAGATTTTAAAACTGGAGTAATATGATCACTTCGTGATGTTCCAGTGATCAGCCTGGCTGCCATATTTTGTATTAATTGCAGTTTCCGAGTTAGGTATAAGGGTAGCCCCATGTAGAGTGCATTGCAGAAGTCGAGTTGTGAGGTTACCAGAGCATGTACTACAGTTTCTAGGTCCTTTACTTCCAGGAAAGAGCGCAGCTGGTGTATCAGCTGAAGCTGATGACAGGCGCTCCTGACCATCACATTCACCTGATTTATCATGTGAAGTGACGGGTCTAGGAGCACCCCCAGTCTGCGGAAACAGTCCTTGGTGTAAAGCGTGACCCCATCCAAGACTGGCGGTCGCAACCCAATCTCTGGTTTGGGGGCCCCTACTGTAAGTACCTTAGTTTTGTCTGGATTCAATTTGAGTTGGTTTTTCCTCATCCAGTCCATTACCGCTTCAAGGCATTGATTGAGGGGAGAACCGCCATCTGCCGTCACAGCAGTTGACCGAGACATGGAGCAGAATATTTGAGTGTCATCAGCATATTGGTAACATCCTGCTCCATGCCTCCTGATGATCTCTCCCAGCGGCTTCATATAAATATTAAATAACATTGGGGACAGAATGGATCCCTGAGGGATGCCATATTTTAGCTCTGTTTTTGATGAGCAGCTGTCCCTGAGTACCACCCTCTGGAACCTGCCCGAGAGAAAGGAGCGGAACCACTGAAGAGCAGTGCCTCCCACTCCCAAAGTACTCCCTGAAGTACAGAGGGCCCTTGGTATCTGCTTGATTTGGTTCCAAAACCCTCTATGAAAAACAAAATCAATGGATGCTCAAGTCCCATTAAATACAGTGGCAAAATAAAATGGTTTCCCTTATATAAAATGGTAAAATCAAGGTTTGCATCTTTGGAATTTATGTTTTTTTCAATATTTTCAAGCTGTGGATGTGTGAATCTGTGAATAAAGAATCAGTGGATACAGAGTGCTGACTGTAATGCTAGATCCTGCAGATTCAAAGTTGGTTCCTCCTCAGTCTTGAGACAGCATATGTTCAGGGCTTTCCTCTAGTAATCACCAACTTTTCACCAGCTTAATGGGAATATCATCTTACTTTGGTACTTATAGGAAGTCCTCTATCCTATCAATGTACCATTTTAACTCCTTCAGCCATCAACAGCAGGAGGCTTGGGCTGTACTTTAAAACAACTTTTAAACCACCTCAGTTTCAGGAACTGCTCCTAGAACTATTCTGAATAACCTCTTCAATAATTAATACTTCTAAAGCACCTTCAGAAGTTTCTGCTTGGAATGAGATGTATAAATCCTATACAAATAGACACTGAAATGGCTTTTTAATGCTGATTTTAATTAGAGACTGCAGTCCACTTCCAATTACTTGTCTGATTTTATAGATTTAGAATTTCCATTTTAATTATCTTGGCATCACTTTTCATGAGCTTGACAATATGTATCTTTGTTCTCCAAAGCACGCAGGCAGCTCTAGTTCCAGTAGAGTAAACAAGGATTGAAGATTTGAGAATGGAAATGTGTAGTCTCAAAATCTACACATATGTATTGCAATGTTTTTAGCAGGGAGGATTCATTAAATTATGTCCAAACTCATGGTGGGAATCCTTAGATATTAAAAGTAACAAAACATAATAATTCATACTGTGGCCATCCATGAATCACACTCTCTGCTCATGAGAAGGATCTTATTGCAGGCTACTGCTAGAGACAGATGTGTTGCCATAGGTGACAGTAGCCCTGAATCCAATGGCCCACAAAGAAACTGTACTATCTGCCCAAATATTCTGACTGATAGCAAATAAAAAATGGTCTGATACAGTTTTACTTCTATCTGGCAATGGAAAACAGGCAAGGAAGAGCAATCAAAATGATCAAGGGTCTGAGGAAAGTAAGAAGAGATGGTAGATAGGACAAAGTTTTTTTTCCTTTTTTCTTTTCCTTTCCTAATACTAGAATGTAAAGACACACACTGAAGCTAAATGGTAGGTGATTCAGGACAGATAAAAAGAAGTACTTTTTCCACACTGTATAGCTAAACGGTGGAATTCATATGGTATAATTATGGTTGTCAACTTGGAAAGCTTTTAACAAGGGATTTAATGAATTAATGAAGGATATAACCATCAATGGCTAGTAGTCAAATTGGCTACGTGCCATGTCCAGTACCAGAGGCAGTATGCCTCTGCATATCAGTTGCCAGGCAATATGAAAAAGAGGATGTACTTGCACTTACTGTTACAACTGATGGGCCACTGTCCAAACAGTATGTTAGAATAGTCAGGGCTTTGGTATGATCCACCATGGCTTTTTTTCCTATTTTTATTTCTGTGGCTGGCTTGGAGAATCAGAGTGTAGAAGAAATCACACCACATGTCTATGTATGTATTGACATAGCAACTCAAGGATAGTACAAAAAGTGGAAGGGGTCAAAGGGCTGCAGGAAAGGGGAGAATGAGAAATTATCACAGACCTAATTCTGGGAACAGAGTTCTATTCAGAGACCTTGAGATGTAAAGCAGAGTTAAATAACAAAATTAACAATTGAAACAAACCCAGCAATTACTGTATCTTTATCTTGCACTATCATTTTTTTTACTGGCTGAATGAAGTCCAAATTATTATTTTGACATCAAAGGGCAAATGGATATGTAAGACAGGAAGGAAAAAACACCCAGACACAACATGAAAAAAGAAAACTCACCAGGTTCTATAAATCCAGCAAGGCAACTAAACAGGCCTGGAGGAAAGCTGTTCTTTCTACCCAAAAGACAATGGTTACCATCTGGATGAATAACTTGCATTATCACTACAGGATCTGGAATACAGGTTAAAGAAATGGGTTCATATTTAACAGTTTAGAAAAAAACCAACAAAGAGCATAAATGTACCCATTCTCACTTGGTATTCATATCTCCTTTAAACGCTTAAAATCCAATTCTCCAGAAGCCTCATAGCTAGTAATCGTATTGCAGGTTCTTTAAAGATACTTATTCACCTATTTTTATAACACAGATGCCTTGAAGGAATACACTTACAAGGACCAAAAGTGAAAACTCAGGAGATAAATTACCTGGAAATACAGCATGCATTTGCTAAAAATACTGCAATAAGTGACCTACTTACACACCCAACAGAAAGCAATGACTTAACCAGCAAAAATTCTTGCCTTCAACTCTCCAGTCACAGATTAATAGACTGTGGAATATATTTCTCTCCAAACATTATGCAGAGTTCGAAGTACTGTACGATTTAGCTTCCCTCAATGCTGTTTCATCTTACCCATGTCCTACATGAAGCTTTGTTCTCTAGTCTGTCCGTCCCTCATTAGCATTGTTTGTATTTTCCCCCATTTCCTTTTAGATGGGTAGAAGCATTTCACTATAAGTAGGTTGATAACAGTTAATAAAATTCTCTAACAGACCCCAGTCCTGAGGCATGCCATGGATTCAAACAATGGTTTGCAGTTAAAACAATGGTTTGCTAATTTGGAATAAAACTTTGGAATGAAGCAATGTACAGTTAAACAAGTTTCCAATTGAGATGTTTAGTACAAAAACTGTGTTTTTTCAAACAAAATAACAATTTTTAAATGCAAAAACATACCAGTGAGGCATGTGTTTTTTACGTTATTGTGAAAAATTCCTATTTTGTATAATTCTCCTCTAGCAATCTTGCATTGAAAACTGTGCCTGTATTTTGTGTAGAAATATATAAGAAGCTGTTCGTGCAAACCCCCTCCATACCCAGAAACCCAGATGTTTGCACAACATTCATTTTGTGCACAAAATAAATGTTTTATGTAAAAAAAACCCTTCACTTTTGTGATTTTCACAACACACATGGTTTTCTAGAAATTGGGTTCCTTTGTATAAAAAACTAGTTTTTGAATAAAATCTATGATTTTCACACACACACACACACACACACACACACACCACAGTTGTTTTCCTGAAACTCAGACTACTTGTTTTGTAAAAAAAGCACCAACATATGGATTTCTGGAAAGTGGGTGGCAGGGCTGCATAAACAATGCTTTTCTTATGATTTTGTTTAAAGCAAAGAACAGCGTTTCCAGAAAGGAACATTTTGGTGCAATATTGCTGTTTTTGTACAAGATCTCCACATCGCAATTGAATTTTGTACTACTGGGTGAAAATAATACAAATGTTTTGGCACTAGATTATTCTTATTCATCCTAAACAGGTCTCCTGAGTGCTGCAAAACTCATTTCCCCTAGGAAACAAGTAACAGTATTTTCCCCCTCATGTAGCTTTTCTATAGTTGGTTAAGGATTTTTATTTTTTGTTTGTTTGTTTGGTTTGGCTGCCTGTTTTATGACATTGTGTCTATAACTGTTTTGGCAGATCTTGACAGCTGATTTTACTTGATCCTAACTTTTCTTTTTATTTTGTCACTTTATCTACCATGGTTTTGATCATACTTATTTGTGGCTCAGTTTTGAAACAAGAAGGGATGGTATTAGTGAATCTCTGCAGTTCAGGACTTCTTCTTCTTCTTCTTCTTCTTCTTCTTCTTAACTGCCCTCAAATTGTCCCCGACTCATGGCAACCCTGTGAATGAGACATCTTCAAGCTCCTCTATCCTCTGCTGCTCTGC
Source organism: Phrynosoma blainvillii (assembly GCA_026167975.1). Classification (NCBI taxonomy): domain Eukaryota; kingdom Metazoa; phylum Chordata; class Lepidosauria; order Squamata; family Phrynosomatidae; genus Phrynosoma; species Phrynosoma blainvillii. The sequence goes on from JANUYF010000002.1 coordinate 72,835,463, forward strand.
TTAGGTCCTGCAAATTCAGACTCATGGCTTGTCTAATTGAATCGAGCCATGTGATGTGTGGTCTTCCTCTCTTTTTACTGCCCTCTACCTTTTCTAGCATTATTGTCTTATCTAATGATTTGTGCCTTCTCATGATGTGGCAGAAGTACAACAGCCTCAACTGGATCATCTCGGCTTCCAAGGAGGTTTCAGGCTTGATCTGTTCAAGGACCAATTTGTCTTTTTTGCTGTCCATGGTATCCTCAGCATTTTCTAGCACCAAACTGCAAATGAGTTAACTTTCCTCTTATCTGCTTTCTTCACTGTCCAGCTCTCGTATCCATACATGGTGATGGGGAATACAATGGCTTGGATGATTCTAACTTTAGTGTTCAGTTGTATATCTTTACCCCTTAGGATCTTGTCTAGTTTCTTCATAGATACCCTTTCCATCCCGAGTTTTCTGATTTCCTGACTGAATTCTATTCTGATCAATGTTTGATCCAAGGTATGGGAACTCTTTAACTATTTCAATTTTCTCATTGTCTATGTTCAATTTATGTAGTTCCTCCATGATCATTATTGTTGCTTTCTTTATATTCAGCATTAAGCCAGCCTTTGCATTTTCTTCTTTTAACTTCCTTAGTAATTGTTCAAAGTCTGTGATGTTTTCCACTAGTAGTATGGTGTTGTCCACATCTTAGGTTGTTGATATTCCTTCCTCCTATTTTCACTCCTCCTTCTTTTGAATCTAAACATGCTCTTCTTTATGATATTCTCTGCATAGAAGTTGAAGAAATAGGGTGACAGAATGTAGTATTGCCTGACCCTTTTGCTAGCTGGGAACCAGAACCTATTCTGCACCAAATCTGCACAGATGGTTTGTGCAGAAAATAACACTTTCTCTGCAGGAAACAGCATTTTTTACATAGAAAATAGTATAAATTTTATGTGCAAAAATATAATTTCCTGTGCAGAAAATGCTGCTTCCTACATAAAAATGTTGTGTTAATGTTGTGTAGAATAACTCAAACTGTAGATAGTCATTGAAAACTGCAGTTTTTGAAGATGTTCTCGCAGAGGGAAGAAAATTGGTCAAATTATACATTGCTTCCTTTGAGAAGAAAGTAAAGAATTACATCCCTACTGAAATTGTTAAAATGCTGTTCTTGCTGAACTTCCTACATTTTCAACTATAAAGTATTAATTTCCAAGGAAAGCAAACGTAGCACCATTGCAGTGTCTGAAGGGACCAAACCTTTGTTCCTACATTCTTTCCTCTCCATATTCTGCATTTCAGTTATTTTTTTCTGTTTTCTCTATTTTCCTCCTAATTTGTTCTCCCTTCTAATCCTGGATATTTTTGTTTCTGTATCTGTTTCTTTTCCTCTCTCCTTAAACTTCTGTTTTGTTCTCTCATCTCTGCATGTTGTGTTCCCTTGCTTTTTTGCAGGATTTTCAGGTCTTTAACCAGAGAAGGTACTCTTATCAAAAATCACCTCACATCCTGAAAATAGTTGCAACTGCTTGCCTCCCCTGCCCGCCCCCCCCCCCGCACCTCTCCATTTGTTCGCTCTCTTTTTTCTGCCATTATAGCAAATAGGACTCTTCCTATTTTGGGAGGAAGGGGCAGGGAAGGACAGTGAGCAAAAGAACTAGTAAAGTAATACAATGGAAAGTGTGGTGGTGACATTTCTCCAGCCTTTAACAAATTCAACAAATTGGGCACCACTTTTTAGTATTGACTTAGCAACCCAATTCTTCCACACTTTGATATTCAAGCTTCCAGCTGTATTTCTAGCCCTTTCTGTTGGCTTTTCATCTTGTACTGTTTCTTTGCTGTCAAAATGACGGATATGACAATCCCATTAGGTAAATAAGTTTCGGAGACTGATGACCTGTGGAAAATACATATGCTGTAAGGCATCAAGCAAGAGTTTCAAATCCTGCTGACTGCTAGCTTTGTTAAGGAAATGTCACTAGGAATACCAACTGTTGGCTCAGCAATCTTGTACATGTTATCCTGCTCACAATTCTTTCCTTTGTTTAGGCTTCTTAAGATTTAAGAACCACTTTCTGCATATTTCTCTGTCAAATTTAAAAAAACTAGCACATCAACCAAAATATGGAAGACAAATTAACAAACCAGAAGAAAGAGAAGGGAAAACCTACAATGAGAAGGAAGGAAAGAATAAAATTACATGACAAAAAAGCAATGTGCAGAGAACCTCAGACTAGGAGACCATACAAAATTGTGAAGATATAAAAGTAAAAGAGCACATAAAAACAGTTTTTAAAAACCTGAAAATAACTGCATATTGAAGTGAATAAGGCAATGTCCTTCTCTAGGTCACTAAAACAAGTACCCAGCTTGCTGGGGGCAATTAGCTTACACTTTGTAAACCATTTAGGTAGTGCTTAAGTGCAGTATAGAAATGTGCTTGGTATTGCTATTGCTAAGACACATCTAGTGCAAGAGTAGGCTACTGCTGGCATGGGCGACACAGGATATTAAGAGAGCTGCTTAGCCATGTACCCTTGCAACGGGATGTTGAATTTTTTTCACCCCCAGTACTACACCCACAACCTCTGCTCACTCTAGACAATTATTTTCTATGTGGTAAATCTGCCTGAACCTAAAGAAAGAGGAAGCCCTGCCCCCAAATGTACTGAAACAGCTGACAGTGCTCCCAGAAGCTTTTGAGGAACTGTTATTCATTTTTGGTGTGAACATTTCTTGGCTTCAAGTATTTTTTGGGGGGAGGTGTGTGTCTTGTGGCTGTATGTATCCCCCTCTGATCTAATGGAACTATTATGTACTGAAATGATTTACATCTATGTTGCACTGGTATCTCCTGTGCTATATCAATGGGCCTCTTGATGGCTGCAGGCAGGCATTTCTATTTTGTAATGAGAACACAGTAGTTATGCTCAGATTGCTAGAAATCCTTAAACTGAATGAAACATGCCAGCTGCCATTGCTCCCTTGCTCTATCTTTATGCCTCCTGCCATTATAAGTGGATAAGCAAGCCAGAAATTGTATCTGAACTAGGGTCCTGGATACTTCCTCTGAAATAATCCTGGATCAGCAAGCCAACAACAATTACTATCTTTTTTCCTGACTTGCTTGGGATCAACAAATCAACATCTTGGGTTTGAATGTCATGCAAAGTAAGCCACTACTGGTGATGTAAGCAGACTGCGAGCACCGACAGCCAGCTCATTTATGTAAAGCCAAGGTTCACCAGCAATCTTGATTTATCATCATATAAATGCAGCCAGTGGAATGAGGATGGAATCTGACCTGAATTTTAACCAAGGCTGACATTTCATGCACAGCATTTGCCAATGCCCACTTAAAATTGATATGAGAACATGTTTAGAGTAAAATCTGCATTTTTGCTAGTTCAGATCAGTAAGTATTACTTGGAGGACAATGTAACAAAAGACAAAGAGAGATAGTAATTTCAGGCTGCATATTATAAGTGGTTCATACTTCAATTTTTCTTTGCTATTAGAGAGGAAACTGTGAGAATTATCTTACCAACTCTTGGGTAGCATGTATTGTGAACTCCCTGGTGGCTGGCACAGTCTTCCTTCAAGCAAGATTTCCTGTAGCCTCCATCTTCTAATTTGGTTGCACTGCCACATGTTGGACAGAACTGATATCGGCTATCCCAGGCTAGAACAGATCTAGCTTGGGCAATTATTCCTTAAAAATGACCAGAACAAATAATCAATCTATGGGGTTTTCTACCATCAAAGTAATTATTGCAACACCAACTTTTTAATTTATCACAAAAGGTAATGTTAATGGTGTGCCCCCCCCCCCCCCCCGATTTTTATTTATAAAATTGTATCTTCCCTCTCTCAGGCACTCAGGGCAATGCAGAGTATTATACTGTGCATTAAACACTAACTGCAAATAAAAGTCAAAGAACCAAAGGACAAAATCTGAAAGCAGCATGAAATTTAAATGAATGCCAAAACATTTAGTCACTACAAGAAAGACAGAACATGACAGACTTTAGTGTCCTACTAAAGCAGAACTAGGGAGGAGCCAATATCATGTCTTGGGGGAAGGTGTTCTACAATTTAGGTGTGCCAAAACTTGTCAGTACAAAAGAGTTAGAAAAATGACATTTTTAAGCAACCTCCCCCCCAAAAACCCACCCTAATGAGCAGTTAAGTGATAAATCATTATTCCTCCACACACTGAAACTAAAACATATATATTTTTTAAAAATTGAGAAGTGCCCAGAACATAACTTATGTTTTCAGCATGGGGCTCATATGGTGTCCCTAGGTACCCTGTACTGTACTAGAGAAGAATGACAAAGTAACATTAAATTTTTACTAAATCAGCTGTAAGTCAGAAGTATGGTTTTACATCTCTGTTCCATTTGATTTAATAGTTTGCCTGTCCTCAATGTTTTACGTTACAGTACAAAACCTCAATGAAAAGAAATGTTTTGGATTCTTACCAGCTTCATTTTCAGACAACTGCAGTAATGCAGGCATTGGTGGGTGAAGGAAATAACAGTCCTGGTGTTTCTGCAGAAAGTCGTCAGCAGCAGTAGCATCTATACTAAGAGCAAACCAAGCAACTAGCCCATCATCTTCACCGTCATTGGACTCTTTCCCATTCAAAGTTGGAAGGGAAGTACCTTTCAATTCAAGTTCTACTCCAAGAAAAATCAATGTGGTGTTTTCAGTGTGCTCCATGAATTCCTTTACATCCTTATAGCCAAGCCGGCGAAGTTTAGCTTTTGGAGACTGGAAGCTATCTTCTTCACCATGCTTTGATACAACCAATGGACTTAAATTTGAAAAAAGAATGTATACTGTAGCTGGCAGCTTTTGTTTTGCATTTAGCCATTTAGCATCTGCCCTCTTCTCACTTTTCCTATCCAGAAATGTCCTGCAAAAATAGTTTTCATGCTCTCTGACTTGAGTGGTCAGGAAAAAGGGTTCTAGGCCATCCTTCACATTAGCTAACAAATTAGCTATGTTCTTATAACCCCAAAATCGAGCGATGTCCAGTGCAGTCTGGTTTGATGCATTGGTTATAGATTTATCACACCTTTTAAAAAAGGAAATTATAAAATCAAATTAGCATAACCAAAATTTAAAGGTTTTTTTTTTTTTTACTACAGCTCCTGAATTATGGTGACACTGTTATTGTGTTAACAAAAACACAATTTAACTGTTCAGTTGTATGCTTAGGGCTGCAATCCAATGATCAGCATGATTTACTTCTAAATGTGTACAGAACTGGCCAACAAATACTATTATGTCCCAATCTTAATGCTTATTTTTTAGAATGAAGTGTAATTGGTACTTGCTCCTAAGTAACATGCTTAGGACTTCAACCTAACTCTCACAACCTAAATATTGTTAGGACTCTAATTAACAGCATAGCCAAGTATGAGCTTTTGCCATCTACTGATTATCTTGAAAAAGACCCTACCACATTACAAGTGTATCAGCTCACTAAAAGGGTGATTAATGAGTTATTGAATGTCACCTTTCCCACCCCCCTATAAAATGATTAACAGATTTTTATATATAGAGATATTGTTCCCAGAGTAAAAGTGTTTGAGATATAAGAGGATTGGTTTAATAATAATAATAATAATAATAATAATAATAATAATAATAATATTTATTTATACCCCGCCCATTGGTAATCCAATCCGGGTGGCTTACAATTAAAACATACAGTACAGAAATCTGTTTACATTCCAATTTTAATTTTAGCTCTGAAGATCTGTGTTTGTATAAGTCTATCAAGATTGCAATTATAAGGAAGGCCAACTATCCCTATATAACCACACTGTTGTAATTTTCATTTTAGCTGAGTATAGGTTTATGGAATCTGAACAATTAATTTTCTTTATTTTTCTTACCCCTTCTCAAGAAGAGCCTGTACTATTTCAAAGTGTCCATTTCTAGCAGCATACATCAATGCTGTCCAACCGTTCTTTGCAGTTTCATTGATAAGGGATGGAGAATGATTGAGTAGGACCACAAGCCTGGCCTTGTCTCCAACAGCAGCTAAACTGTGAAGCTCAGAAATCAACTGTTGTTTTGGATTCTCTTGGATATCTGCCATTATCTGCTTGGATAAATCTGTAGTGTTTAAAATGTTATCAGTATATAGCATGTAGAACTCATTTAAAATTTTATTGTAGCATTACGGACAGCATACCAGTCTTTCACATAATTCAATAAAATAGGCACTTTGCATAAAAGAAGCTCACATTTTTATAAAGGATTGGGTCAAACTACATTATATCCTTCGAACATATTTAGAAGCAGTGATTCCTTGAGTGGTGAAAGTTTTCTGTTTGTTATTTCCCATGCCTTTTCTCACTTCTGCATTTTGCTTATTTTATGGAAGATAAACACAAGTTTACTTTGCCAAAGTGAGAGCTCAGGCACTCATGTCTGAGGAAATCACATCACAGCCAAAAAGCAATATTAATCCCAGACCATACACAAGGGTTCTTCTTAATGTCTAGCTTGACCCACATTGACTATAGGAACATACAATTATTTTTGACATGGTGACATGACACTAAAGCATACTACTTGAACTACTACTATTATTTTTAAAATTCTTAACAGCTTCTGTAGGTAGAGATGGATTGCCAGGATGATGGCATCCAGAGAGGAGATAAGCTGCAGTCCTAATCAAAATCTGGCTGTTAGGCCTTGGATATCAGGCTCCCAGAGGTACTATCAGGGGCTTCTGGTCTAAATACTGGAAATGCTCGATACACATTTCAATCCCCAAGACAGGGGGCACCAGGGATTGTATTAATCTTTCATGCAAGCAAAGTCATACTCAAGATTTCAGCACCACCACCACAAATAATATTACCATATCTGGAGTGGGAAATGCTGCATGTCCCAGCTGTGTTCCAAAAAGGAACAGGCATTATGTATCATACTGAAAGCATATATTGTATAATGGAGATCACCAAATGATTTCAAAGAAAATGAACCTGTGTTTTATGGATTATGGAACTTTGTGTAGATAATGAAAAATTATGGGTCTCCTTAGAAGAAATGGATTTGCGACAACATATTATTGTCCTAATGTGTAACTCATATTCAGGACAAGAGGCTACTGTCAAGGCTGAATATGGAGAACAGTTTCTAAATCACAGAGTTGTCAGACAACACTGTCTTTTATTACCTTATTTGTTTAATATGTATGTAATGTTTAATGTATAAAGAACATTATCATAGATAAAGAGGGAAGGAACTCAGGAAAGGATGCAAGAAAACAAAAAGAAGGAACACCTACAATTTAAGATATGGAGATGACAGCACATTGTTTGTGGAAAACAGCAAAGACTTGGAATAACTATTGATGAAAGTCAATAAACAAAGTGCAAAAGTAGTGCTACAGTTGAATATAAAGGTAAAATAATAATTACCACAGATGAAGACGATGAAATAAAGATTTCCTATCCTTGGCTCAGTCATTAATCAAAATGGAGAGTGCAGTCTAGAAATTAGAAGACCAAGACTTGGAAGGGCAGCTATGAAGGAACTAGATAAGCTATTGAAGTGTAAAGATCTACTACTGAATACCAAAGTCAGGATTAACCATCTCTCTATATAACAATAGCATATATATTTCTATACTGCTTAACACTGAACTCAGCACTCTCTAAGTGGTTTACAATCTGTAAGCTAATTGCCTCTAACAAGCTGGGTACTCATTTTAGCGACGTACAAAAGGATGGAAGGCTGAGTCCACTTTGGAGCTCCTGGGATTGAACTTACAACCTTGTGCTTGAAGTACTTGCATTTAACCACAGTGCCACCAGGACTCTCTGGTGGTGTATATATGGTAGTGAAGACTGGGCAGTGAAGAAAGCTTGCCTTACGGGGAGATCAATTAATTTGAAATGTGATGGTGTAGGAGAGTTCTATAGCAATAGCAATAACATTTCTATACTGCTTATCAGTGAACTAGCACTCCCTAAGCAGTTTACAATGTCCAAAAAGATCCAAACAATGATACTTTTATTGGGACAACCGAAATGCACAACTACATGTTGCAAGCTTTCAAAGTCACACTGGTTTCTTCATCAGGCAACCAGGAGAAAAAAAATTGAAGATGTTAGTCTTGGGTCTGCATTTTCTGTTTCTGATCTCAGTTCAAATGTTAGGGGATGACTATCTGCAGGCTGGCTCCTCTGCCTTTGGCCATGTGGTGGCTGGAAAAGGTTGCAAGCCAAGGAAATTTAAAGTCCATTTGCAATCCAAAGAAGATGTTTCCTTGGAATCCAGCATGTCTCTTTCCTTTGTGAAGCCTCAGGCTCCTATGCAGGTAGAGAATTTATCAGGTTTACAATGTGTAAGCCAATTACCCCCAACAAGCTGGGTACTCATTTTGCCGACCTACGGAAGGATGGAAGGCTGAGTGGACCTTGGAGTCCTCCAGGATTGAACTTACAATTGTGGCTGCAGGACCAGCATTTAACCACTGTGCCACCAGGGCTCTGTATAGATACCATGAACCACATGAAGAGAAAACGAAGGGTCTGAGAACTGGGATTGGTAGCGCAGGGAGGGACATTAACAATTCTGTCAGAGAGCTCTAGTGCCTCACCAAATTAGATGGAACCACGACAGTTAAAGCAGAATCATAGTGCTATAACTGGTCTCAATCATTAATTGACATTTTAGTTTCTATCGTCTTGACACTTCACTCAGGATATAATATACATGAGCTTGTCAATAAACTTTATCAAAATGCCATTGTTTTATAAGTCTAAATGCCCTTTATTTCAAAAATAGTTGCAGGGGCTACCTTACAGGCCATCTTCCAATGTAATATAGGCAAATATATTCCCACAAGGCATTTTCACTTTCAGACATGAAATTTGGTATCAGTTTGTATTTAGAACTGTCCAGAATATGGACATAAAACCTGTACATACTGGCCCCAAAATTAACTGGCAGTGAAGAGCACTGAACTCACAGGGTACTTGCTTCTGAGCAAACATATACAGGATTGCACTGTCATTTTATGTACATCAGGAGTGGGAATAATGCAGCCCTCCAGATGTGGTCAGACTACATTTCCCAGCATTCCTGAACACTGACTAAGACTGATGGGAGTTGCAGTCTAACAACATCAGGAGGGCCATATGATTTCCACTCATTTTATAGTCTACTCTGTATTACCACTGTCACAAGCACAAACAGCTTTTGAGACTCAAACATGTTTCTAGCAGGGCATGTTATAGTTATTACTACAACTACCTTGGACTTAGAAACACAACATTGTGACGCATATATAATTGATTCAACTAGCTTTTATGTACACAGAAGTACTTTCAAGCTGCTACTTTATAATTATTAACAGCTGATGTCAGAAGCAGCAGCTCAATAAAAGGTATAACCACTATTTCTTGGGGGTTCACTCTTGACAGCATTTTCCCTTAGTACACTAGGACTGATTCTCTTTAAAAAAAAAAAGCACCTTTGTCACATTTATTTATTTATTTAGCCACTAGGAATACACTATACTGTACATTCGGTTGAAGAACAAATTTCTTCTGCTTTCTAAAGTGCATCACGTACACTTCACATATGTGGTGCGTACGCAAAAACTGAATAGCTGTTCAGTTAGCTACAGAGTAGGTGAAAAGTGATAGCACAGTTTGCAGAGTTTTTGCTGTTGTCCTGTGCCTTCAAATCAACTCCAACTTACAGCCCCCCCCCCCCCCCATTATAGGGTTTTCTTGGAAAGATTTATACAGAGATTTGTCATTGCCTTTCTCTAAGGCTATGAAAGAAGGCCCTGCTCAAGGTCACCCAGCGGATTTCTATGGCTGAGGCTGCATCCACACTGCAGAAATAATCCAGTTTGACACCACTTTAGCTGCCATGTCTCAATGCTATGGAATTCTGGGAATAGTTGTTGTTGTTGCACCAGAGTTCTCTGACATGGCAGTTCACGCGTTGACAAACTGGATTGTATCTGCAGTGTGGATGCAGCCTGAGTGGAGATTTGACCCCTGGTCCAGGAGCCAGAAGAACTCTGGACTCAAGACAAGGAGATTCTCAGGGAGGAATGCAAACAGACACTATCTGTGGCCAAAAAGAAATAGAAGCCTTAATGGATGACAGATTAACTCTTCAAGCAGTTAAGGACAAACTAGAAGCAAAAGGGGTCAGAACCCTGAATGCAACTATTCAATGACTTGTACGAAGGGACAAAGTGAGGTAGTTGACCCTCCTTTTTTGTGGGGAATCCGTTCAGACCCCCCCACAAAAACAGAGACTCATCAATATTCAAGCCCCATAGGCTTGAATGAAAAATTAAAGGAGGTCGCCCCTCCATGAATATTCGAGTCCACAAGAAGGGAGGGGGTGACCTCCTTTAATTTTTCATTCAAGCCTATAATAATCAATGTAGAGAAATAGAAGATGAAACCAAAAAACAAAGACCAAGAGATCTCTTCCACAAGATCCGAGAAATCAAAAGGAAATTTAAACCTTCCTGGAGACAAGTTCTACAGATACTGTACTTGCTATACTGTGGACTGCTAAAAAGTCAAAGAAATAGATCCGACCTAGAGCAAATCAAGCCTGAACTCTGCCTCAGAGCCAAGATGACTAAATGAAACTGGTGTACTTTTGGCTATATCATGAGAAGACATGATTCACCATAAAAGACAATAATGCTTTGCAAGGTAAAAGACAGGAGGGAAAGAGGAAGACTGCATTCCAGATGGATAGACTCAAACAAGAAAGTCACAGCCCTGAGTCTGCAAGACCTTAGCAGGGGAACTTGGAGGCCTCTCATTTGTAAATCCAAGGTCCAAAACACACTGCAGAAATAATCCAGTTTCAGATTACTTTAACTGCCCTGACTCAATGCTAGGGAATTCTGGGAACTGTTGTTGTGTGAAGCATTTAGCCTTCTGTCAAAGAGCTCTGGTGCCACAATGAACTACAATTCCCAGAATTCCCTAGCACTGAGTCAGGGCAGTTAAAGCTGTCTCATTATTTCTCCAGTGTGCTTTGGACCCAAATTGATTTGACAGTAGCGAACAAAAACTCCAGGAGTCCTAGTCCCATCCTCAAACCCCTACAACCATCTTGGCTCTCCAGCACTAAATCATAGTGATTTTACTTCTTGTTGCAAGTCCTTAGGATTGCAACTTCATATGTAATATCCAAAAATGCTCTTAGCCAGAACTGCTTTTCTTACACCTCATTTTGAACTTTCTAAGGATTACTGAACAAATTCCTCCAAAATACATATAGGGATTTTTTCCACATTTTTTAATAGTTTGTATTTTGGCGGCTAGGCTTATAAATCTATGCTTCTTCAACATGCGGAGGAGTAGCAATAGAGGCAGGCTTAGCTGCTTTCCCTTTTCTCCCTGTTTTGCTGTTCCAACATACAGGAATCTGGAGGGAGATGCTCTTTACCTTGGCTGTTGTAGTCAAGCACAAACCTCTAAAGCAGAATCAGATCCAGCAGAATCCTTCCCGGCTCAAGCTTTATTTTAATGTTTATTGCAGACACACTGTTGCAACCTGACAACAAAGTCTGTGGAAGTATCTACATTGTTGCTGTTGTTGTATGCCTTCAAGTCATTTCTGACTTATGGTGACCCTAAACTAAAGTGACCCTGTTGTGGAATTTTCTTGGCAAGGTTTGTTCAAAGGAAGTTTGCCATTGCCTTCCCCTGAGGCTGAGAGAGTGTGACTCAGGGCCCAAGATCACCCATTGCAGACCGTGGATTCAAACCCTGGTCTTCGGAGCTGTAGTCCAACAAACACCATGCTGTCTCTCGGATACATATACACTGTAGAAATAATGCAGTTTTGAAACCACTTGAAGTGCTCTAGCCCCACCCCATTGAATTCTGGGATTTGTAGTTTTGCAGGGTCATCAGCCTTCTCTGTCCAAGAGTTCTTCACAAAACTACAAACCCCAGCATTCTGTAGAAGGGAACCATGGCAGTCAAAGTGGCACCAAACTGCATTATTTCTACAGTGTAGATTCACCTCCAGTTTCTCCAGCTCTCCTTCACCATCCTCCAAATACTGATGCTGCTAAAGAACCCAAACAAACCCAAAACCTCCATTTAGACAGAAGGCAAACAGGAAAATAAAGGAGCTACACGAGTACAAAAAGGCTGGCATTTCTCTCCTTATTTAAAATCATCACCAGGTTCCTCAGGACTCCTTTTCCTGCATCACGTTCAGGGTGACCTAAGGTCCTCCTTTTCCAGGACAGGTCCTACATTTCAGCCTTCTGCCCGGGAGGAATTCCAAAATGCCCTCCATTTGGAGCAGGGCTAAGAAGCATGGACTTATATATAATAAATATGTCAGTATTATTTTGAGCTGTTATGTTGTAACGGCCTACATTCCCCCCCCCTCCTCGAAGGCCCTCGTCCTCCTTTGCTGTGGAGGACATCTGGTCACCCCTTGGGCCTGGCAATATCCGGGAGCCCTGGCCTTCCTTCCTTCCTGCTGGGACTTCATGTTTCCCAAGGGCCCCTGAATGGCAAACGTGGAAGCTTCCCCGGTCCAAAGACTTGGTCCTTGCTCTTTATTCAGGCTTATGGTGCCCCTATCCTGGGGGTTTCTGTTAATGTTTCTTCAGAGGGGGTTTGCCATGGCCCTCCTCTGAGGCTGAGAGAGTGTGACTTGCCCAAGGCGCTTGGATGGGAAGAGGGAGGGAAGGAGGGAAGAGCCCTCCGGGGCCAGAAGGAAGCCGAGCCAGAGCAAAGGCCCCAAAGAAGAAGAAGAAGCCCTCCGTTACCTTGCCCGGGTTGGCGCCCAGAAAGGCCTCCGCCGTCCACCTGCAACAGCAACGCTTCCGGAGTGTCCCCTGGCTGCCGAGAGAGGCATCTTGGGAACTGTAGTTTATTCGAGGGGCCTCCTTCCCAGAAAAGCCCTCCCCTCTCTTTCTCCTCCTCCTCCTCCTCCTCCTCCTCCTCCTCCTCTTGTTACAAAACAGAACCAGGAGGAGGTCTCCTGTGCTATTTATGTGTAGGAAATATCAGGTTACAAATGTGTCAGAATAAGCATTTGTTTCTGGGTGCATTCTATATCTATCTATCTATCTCAGGGGTAGGCAACCTTTTTGAGCCGGGGGCCAGGTTGCTGTCCCTCAGACAATTGGGGGGGCCGAAGCACCAAAAATAAATAAATAAATAAATAAATATTTAAAATGTTATTTTTAAAAAAATTTTTTTTTGCATGCATACTCTCTCAGCCCCAGAAAAGCCATGGCAAAACCCCTGTGGAGATTTTGCCAAGAAAACCCCAAGAACAAGTAATAACAACAACAATCAATATCATCATGGCGGCCGGCAGTGGGGAGCGGCGGCGGCAGCGGCAGTGGTGGCAGGACCAGCCTGGGGCTGGTCTAAAGGCCTCGGGGGGGGGGCGCATCCGGCCCCTGGGCCTTAGGTTGCCTACCCCTGATCTATCTAGTGTGTGTGTATATGTGTGTGAGTATATGTGTGTGTGTGTATATATATATATATATATATGTGTGTGTGTGTGTGTATGTATATGTGTGAGTGTATCTGTGTGTTGTGTGTGTGTATATATATCTGTGTGTATGAGTGTGCATATGTGTGTATGTGTTGTGTATATATGTGTATGTGTGTATATGTGTATTATGTGTGTGTGTGTTAGTAAAATCTGTGAATAATCAAAGCCGCAAAAGTCAAAGCCGCAAATGTGGAGGGACGATTGTGTGTGTGTCCAGTAGTCCCTCCTGTTCTGGAACCCTGCCCCCCGGGGCAAGTTGGAAAAACTGCAAATATTCAAAGGTCGAAGGAGCGAGACCGTGGACCCCCAAGTCCGCGAATGGGGAAGGACAATTGTGTATGTGTGTATGTGTGTGTGTATTATCCCGACCCTCTGCAGAGCAATCGGGGTGGCTTACAACTTTAAAATTACAACATTAAAAATTTTCATACAGATATGTTAATACAATGTAAACAGAACCTAAAAAACCCGAGACCTGCCCACCCCTTAAAAAGTAAGGGTTCTTCTTCTTAGACTAGGCCTTATGGAGATGGGCCTGCATCTCTCCCCCAGATGACGTCGGATGGAGTGGAGCAGGGCTTCATATATATATATATAAAACTGAAAATAGGAGGAAGGAATATTAACACTCTAAGATATATATCTAAGATATATATATATATCTTAGATATATATCTTAGAGTGTTAATATTCCTTCCTCCTATTTTCACTCCTGAAAATGGATGGACTCTATTAAGGAGGTCATGGGCATGCGTTTGCAGGAGTTGGGCAGAGTAGTGGAGGACAGGGGGTCTTGAAGATGTCTCATTCACAGGGTCACCATGGGTCAAGATTGACTTGAGGGCAGTTAACAATATATATGTATGTGTGTGTGTCTGTGCGTGTGCCGGTATATGAAAACTGAAGGGGAAAAAATAATTTATGGGAACAGAATTCTTATGGGAGGAGAGCAATAACTTCAGTGTTCCCACCCTGTAGGGAACATACAGGGATGTTCCTGTAGGGAACATAGGGATGCAGTGGCTTAGTGGTTAAGATATCAGTTCTGATGATCAGAAGGTGGGCAGTTCAAGGCCTGGGTGCTGCATGATGGGGATGAGCTCCTGTCACTAGTTGCAGATTCTGCCAACCTAGCAGTTCAAAAGCATGCAAGTGCAAGTAGATAAATAGGCACCATTTCGGTGGGAAGGTGCAGTCATTTGGTGCAGTCATGCTGGCCACATGATCACCAGATTCGTCTTCAGACAATGCTAGCTCTTTGGCTTAGTAATGAAGATGAACCCCAGCCCTTATAGCTGGTTACTAGACATTTGTCTAGGGACTACCTTTACCTTCCACTCTGTACCCACACCTTATTGAACTGCAATTCTCATCAGCCCTAGCCAGCAAAGCCAATGGTGAGGAAACTTGGGGTTGCAGTTCAACAATATCAGGAGGGCTCTATGATTCCTCTTCCTGCTATACACACCTGAGAGTAAGGCATTTTACAAACATCACAGAAGTATAGCATTTTGAGACCCTTTTAACTGCCATGGCTACATTCTGTGAAATCCTGGCATTTGTACTTTCACGAGGTATTTAGAATTCTCAGCTAGAGAGCTCTAGTGCTTCACCAAACTGAAAAATTTCAGGACAGATGTAGTAGGCAAACCATAGCGTTTAAAATGGTAGCAGTATGTATAACTGTACAGTGTGTGAGAGATGTAAATCTCATTGGATTCAATAAGACCAGCCAGTTTCCTCTTGAGTACTTTGGAGTAAAAATCGCTAACATTTGTGGAATGCATATGCCAAATAAGCCCTGTTAAGGCCTTCATGTGCTACAAGATTCTTTACTGGCTTTATCGCAACAGACAAAACCATCTAAACCCTTGGAAATTGTAACATCTGAGTAGATATCCTCAGGACTGCAGTTGTGAGACTCATACAAAGCCATTGCTTATCACATGGGATCCATTTGTCTACTTGTATCAGAGGAGGTAGGGACTTTAGATGTTTCCTAGCACTTCAAGTCACCAGGCATTGTACAGCTACTCTGGTTTTTTGCCTCCTTACCAGATTTGTTCTGGCTTTTATCATACAATAATCTTGCCCCATTCAAGAAACTGAATGGGAGGTCCGAATTACAGGTCTCCTACTTTTAAGCCTCTTACATTTTCCAACGGTTGCTGCCGTCACTTTCTTTTCTTTTAAAATCTGTTAAGGAGGGTAAAAATGGAATAGAACAATATCTTTTGATTGGTAGCAATAGGAGCATTCTGGCAGCATGTAAAGCAAAATAGAAAAAATGATGGAAGAAACAATAGGAAAAGATGAGAGGATTAGAAATCGAAGATATCATTGTGACCCATATGAATGAGGCAGGGCAGTTACATGATACAAAGCTTTCTGAAAGTGTCTGTGATTTATCTAAAAATAAAAGTTGAACATTTAGGGAAGGCAATTCGAATAGCCATTAAGGGTAGGCTGGGAAAGTACAGCTCTACAGATGCTGTTGGATTGAAACTCCCAGCATTTTTCGCCACAGGCTAGGATGGCTAGAAATGCTGAGACTAACTGTCAGGGGTCTGTTACACATAGGTCCATGAGAGGAAAGTCAGACTTCTCAACAGCTTGCTGTAACCAGCATGCTTAGCACTTTGCAATAAAATTGCTCAAATCTGCTCCAATGAGGGTGCTATACAGTAATTCATACAGATCCAGTGGATGTAACATTGATCCCTGCTTGTCCAGTGATAAAGGATACTTGTCAACATAGCCTGGGAATGTGGGTGGGATTCTTGGAAAGGTGAGAGGTAATATGTGTGTTAAATTCTTGCCTTCCTGGCCTATAAAAAAAAAACCCAAAAAACAACAACACCACAAACCCTGAATGGATAGATTGAGAGAGAGGTCAATGTTTCACTAAGGAGATTATCGCACCACAAAAAACGCGATTTATCCCCGATGGGATACAGTCGCTTTTCGGATTACTACCTGATTTTATCACATGTAAATCACTGCCTTCGCTGCTGGGTGACTGCAACCTAGCTGTATCTTGGGTCCCAGCCACAATTAGCTAGCTGTTTTTCCAAAATGGCAAGCTCCTGTTTTTGAAAAATGGCCAGATAAGTGCAGCTGGGACCCAAGATGCAGCCAGGTTGCAGTTACCCAGTGGTGAAGGTGTCAATTTCCATGCAATAAAAACATATATATATATATATATATATATATATATATATATACACACTCATACACATGTATCCCATCAGGGATAAGTCACTTTTTTGTGGTACAATAATATCCTAAAACAAGGCAGAATTCTGGTATGCCTAAAGGAGGGAGTTATATAATCACTGCTGAAAAAGCCCCCCGCCCCGGATCCCACTGTATTGGACAAGTATTGACCAGTTACCAACATACGGAGAGTGTGGTGCCCCCCCCCCCCCCCAGCTTTAGGGGGTTCCTGGATAAAATGGATTATCTAGATCCATTTCCATCTGTTTTCAGGCCTGGCCATGGGAGAAAGATAGTTTTGGTCACTGGGAACTGGACAGGGGAAATGTGTTTCTGCTTGTTGTGCTGGAGCTCTCACCAGTTTTTGATAGTAACACCCATGGTATCTTTCTGGGCCACCTACTGGGCTCAGACTTGAAGGCACGGTTTGACAAACCAAGAAGATGGGGGACTCCTGTCTGACTCCTTTCCTATTGGTCTTGGGGTTCCTTGGGGTTCTGTTTTGTCTTGCATGCTATTTAACATGTACTTGAAACCACTGAGAGAAGTCAGCTGGAGTTCTGGGCTCCAGTGTCATCAGTATGTGGATGGTATCCAGCTCTATTAATCCTTTCCACTTCAATCCAAGAAAACTGTCTGGTTTCTAAACTGTTGTCTATCATCAGTAATGGACTGGATGAAGGTGAACAAATTCAAACTTGATCTAGACAAGGCAGAAATGCCCCTGGTCAGATGAATGGAAGATCAAGGAATGAGGATTCACTCTATGCTGGAAGGGGTTATACTCTGTCTGAAGACATGGTTTTCAACTTGCATATACTTCTGGATTCAGCCCTGTGCTCGGAAGCTCATGTCTCAGTGGTGGCAGAATTCTGCCTCCTTGAAATGAAATTTGTCTTCAGTCTCCAAATTTCTATAATTTCAATAACATAAAACTTAAGTTGTTCATTTAGAATTACAGTTTAGACATACAAAGGAAAGAGGCAGGCAAAGTTACCAAAGTTACAGAAGAAGATTAAGAATGGGGAAGGTGGCTATAAATGAACTAGAAAAGATTCTAAAATGCAAAGATATACAACTCGGCACAAAAGTTAGAATCGTACAAGCCATCATATTCCCTATTGCCATGTATGGATGTGAGAGCTGGATAGTCAAGAAAGATGATAGGAAGAAAATCAATTCATTTGAGATGTGGTGCATGAGAAGAGTGCTGAGGATCCCATGGACAGCCAAAAGGACAAACAAATGGATCCTAGAGCAATTCAAGCCAGAAACCTCCCAGGAAGCCAAGATGACCAAATTGAGGCTGTTGTACTTCGGATACATCGTGAGAAGGGAGGACTCATTGGAAAAGACAATAATGCTGGAAAAAGTGGAGGGAAGTGGAAGAGAGGGAGGCCACATGCCAGATGGATGGACTCTATTAAGGAGGTCACAGGTATGGGTTTGCAGGAATTAAGTAGAGCAGTGGACAGATGGTCTTGGAGGTGTCTCATCCATAGGGTCACCATGAGTCGAGATTGACTCAAGGGCAGTTAACAACAAAGTTACCAAGGGAATGCTAACAACAAATATAAGAGTACTAGGTGTGAAGGATTTTCAGTGACTCTCTCTGCAATGCCAGAAATGTGGTGCCCATAGGGAAATTTCATTCGAGGGGGCAGAATTCTTATTTTCGGGGCAATGCCCTCCTTTGCCCCCCCCCCCCCATGGCTACAGCATTGAGCTCAGTTTGTAGTATTCTAGAATGCAAGAAATGTTTTATTAGCCTTAGAAATGAAAATGTAATATGTATATTACCAAAGGTAAAAATGACAATTTGAAATGGCATTTGAGACTGAGAAATAGCTAAATGAATTCCTGCTTTTCAACACTCAACCTATGATGTTTCTACATTTTATATCGTTGATTTATCTTTCCAAAAGATTTAAAAACTAAGGGGGGATTGCAGACTGCCAGAAATAGTGCAAATTGAGTCCATTTTTAGGGTTAGGGTTAGTGCTAGGGAATCATGGGAATTGCTTTTTTTCTGAGACATTGAGCCTTCTCTGTCAGAGAGCTCTGGTGCCACAATAAAATACAGTTCCCATGATTCCCTAACCCAAACCCTAAAAGTGGACTCATTTTGCACTCTTTCTGGCAGTCTGCAACCCCCCTAAATCATTCAGTTTCATACCAATGATAAACTGTTCCTGAATTTTGCATACATTTATTTGTGATATTTATTTGTAATATGCATTTTCTTTATTGTGTACTGTAGGAAAATGTACTAAATATCAATTTTATTCTAACATGAAGGAATATGTGTATACAAAGGGATCTTGCACTCACCTTTGAGACTAGCTGAGCGAAAGAAGTTGTAGCATTAGCTTTTGCAGACTTAGGGCCTTTGCAGACTGCCAGAAATAGTGCAAATTGAGACCACTTTAACTGTCCTGACTCAGTGCTGGGGAATCATGAGAACTGCAGTTTATTGTAACACCAGAGCTCTCTGACAGAGAAGGCTCAATGTCTCAGAAAAAAACAACACCATTCCCATGATTCCCTAGCACTGAGCCAGGGCAGTTAAAGTGGACTCAATTTGCACTATTTCTAGCAGTCTGCAAAGGCCCTTAGTCTTGACAGCTGTCCTTGAACAACAACAACAACAACAACAACAAAAACAACAACTACAAAGGAAGATTGGAAATGTGATATATGTGGTATGTTTCTTTAAGTCTTACATCCTCTCTCTTCATCCACCTGTTTCATGTTACTGTGTTATTATAAAAGATTATGTGATCTTGGGAGTGGCTGGAGTTGTTTGGATAAGAGACTGACCATGTGTGTGTGAGTATTCTGAAACTCCAGCTTTCCAGAGGATACTGACTTTCCAATAAATGTATCTTTCTTTTTGAGAAGCTCAGCGAAGCACTCTTCTTTATATTACATGGTGTCAGAAGTATGGACTTTCTTCGACCTCCACCTCCCCTGGTTATGCAGGGTAATTTGGCGGTGAGTTGGAAGCAGTGGGAACAAGCTTTTCAAAATTATCTTACAACAGTTGGAGCAGATAAATATTCAAAGACAAGACAAATAGCTATTCTCCTGAGTTGTGTTGGCCAGGATGCTGTTGAAGTTTATAACACGTTTGTTTTCCCTGACACGGAGCCAAAGGATGTTGATGAAGTACTTAAGAACTTTAGAGACTATTTTACTCCTCGGACAAATGTTATATTTGAGCGTTATTTGTTTTGGAGTTGTTTATGGAAAAGCGAAGATTCTGTTGATACTTTTGTCACAGACATACGAGGGAAAGCAAAAAACTGTGACTTTGGTTCTATGGCAAATGAGATGATAAGAGACAAAATTGTTTTTAGTGCACCGGAGCAGATGAAGGAAAGCCTCTTAAAGCAGTCTGACCTTACATTAGAGAAGGCATTGGAATTGTGCCGGTTGACTGAAGTGACCACAGCTCGTTTGCAGACCATGGTACATTCTGGCAAGCAACAACAGGAAGCGTGTGGAATACATCAAGATTCTGAAGAAATACCAGTTCAAACTCTTGGATATAAAAAGTTTGCCTCTGATAAGAAACAGGTTCCTACTGGATGTATATTTTGTGGAAAATGTGGAACTGAACATAGACCATATAAGTGCCCTGCATTTGGTAAATTATGCCATAAGTGTGGAAAGAAAAATCATTTTGCTAAGCATTGTAGGCTTATGAAGACAAATGAGACTGGAAGACAAGAAGGACGTCAAGTTCATAATTTGGACTTACAGAGTTTATTTATAGGACTTTTATCTCATGATACTGTTGAATCTGTGCTGACAAATCAAATTCCAGGATGGTATGCAGATGTAACCTTGAAAGGGTTTGCAGTAAAGTTCAAACTAGATACAGGGGCTGAGGCAAATGTTTTGCCAGTAAAAATATTAAATGCTCTGCCAGGAAAAAAAGAATTAGTTAAAAGTGAAGTAACTCTTGTAGCTTATGGTGGAGCTCAGATAAAGCCTCTTGGTACAATTGTCCTGGAAGGGCGCACTAAAAATGGAAAAGCCAATCTGTTGTTTTATGTAACTGATAAGTCAACACTTCCATTGTTGGGTAGGGTGGCGTGTGAGACTTTAAATTTAGTGTGTCGGGTTGATGAGATAGGCCCGGTTAGTTTTACATCATGTGAACAATTAGTTACAGCATATTCAGATGTTTTTGATGGACTTGGGGAATTTGAAGGTCCTCACCATATACACATTGATCAAACTGTTCCTCCTGTAATACATGGGTGTAGAAAGATACCTATTGCAATTTTGGATAGGTTAAAAGAGGCCTTAATTCAAATGCAAGCAACAGGAGTGGTGTCTAGAGTTGAAGGCCCCACAGATTGGGTGAACAGTTTGGTTGTTACAGAAAAGAAAAATGGAAAGTTACGAATATGCCTTGATCCTCGTGATTTAAATAAAGCAGTTTGTAGGCAACATTATACTATTCCTACAATAGAGGAGGTATTAGCTAGGTTAGCAGGAATGAATTTCTTTACTATCATAGACGAAAAAGATGGTTATTGGCAAGTGAAGTTAGATGAAGCTTCAGCCCGTTTGTGTACATTCAACACACCATGGGGAAGATATTGTTTTAATCGTCTGCCATTTGGGCTTAAGTCTGCTAGCGAGGTATTCCAGCAAAAGAATGAAGAAACTTTTGGGCATATAAAAGGAGTGTATATGATTGCTGATGATATGATAATAGCAGGGAAAACTTCTGAGGAACATGATCAGATTTTGCAGCAGGTAATGGAGACAGCAAGGGCCAAAAACATCAGGTTCAACAAAGAAAAGATTCAATTTAAAATTGACTCTGTGAAATACATGAGACATATAGTGACAGCACAAGGTGTTAAAGCTGATGATGAAAAGATAAGAGCAATTCGAGAAATGCCCCCTCCACAAGATAGACAGGGTGTTCAGAGATTTTTAGGGACTGTTCAATATTTGGCAAAATTTATTCCGCAAGAGTCTAAGATTACAGCACCTTTAAGGGCGTTACTGAAGAAGAATGTAATTTTTCAGTGGATGCCTGAACATCAGGCTGCATTTGAAAGGGTTAAACAACAATTATGTCAGGCACCAGTGCTTCAATATTTTGATGTTGAAAAGCCAGTAATTGTTCAAGCTGATGAGTCAAAAAATAGATTAGGTGCTTGTTTGATGCAAGCTGATAAACCAGTATTTTACGCATCCAGATCTCTTAGTCAGGCAGAACAAAATTATGCTCAAATAGAGAAGGAATTGTTAGCTGTGTTATATGCAATGAAGAAATTCCATCAATATGTCTTTGGTAAGGAAGTATTAGTTCAGTCTGATCACAAACCACTAGAAGTAATTTTCAAAAAGCCAATTGGTAGTGCTCCTGCTCGGTTACAGCGTATGTTATTACAACTTCAAAGGTACCAACTCAATGTAGTTTATACTCCAGGGAAATATATGTATTTAGCTGACACATTGTCCAGGGCTACCGTAGATCCCCCCAGTAAGGATGAAGAACAAGTAGAGGGGGAAAGAGTAATACATGAGTTGAGTAAGATAGTAATGCATCCAGCAGGGGTTGCAGCCATAAAAGAGGCAACTGGGAAGGATGAACAGCTTCAGGTTGTGGTCACTTTTACAACACAGGGCTGGCCACAATATTATAGAGATGTACCCTCAACAGCGAAGCCATTCTGGTCAGTGAGAGATTCCCTCCAATATGAAGGGGGTATTCTCTATGAGGGAGAAAGAGTAGTTATTCCATTTGCCCAAAGGCAAGAAATGTTATCTATGTTGCATGACTCCCTTCAAGGTATTCAGAGGACTAAAGCAAGAGCAAAAGGCCTTATGTATTGGCCTGGTATGGGTAAGGATATTGAAGCATGTGTTGGGAATTGTTCTGTTTGTGCATATTATGCATCAAGGAACCAAAAAGAACCACTTATACCCCATGAGATACCAGAACTACCTTGGGAAAAAGTGGGGATGGATATTTTTGAGCATAAATCATGTGCATTCCTTCTGGTGGTGGATTATTATTCAAAATATCCAGAAGTTGTAACCATTCCAAATAAGACAGCACAGACAGTAATATCAAGAGTAAAAGCTATATTTGCATGGCATGGCATTCCTAGAATTGTAGTGAGTGATAATATGCCTTTTGCTAGCCGTGAGTTTCAACAGTTTGCTCGGGAATGGGGGTTTCAGCAGTGTTTTAGTAGCCCGGGGTACCCCCAGTCTAATGGAATGGCAGAAAGAACGATACAGTCTATTAAACAACTGATTAAGAAGGCAGAAGACTCAAAAAGAGATCCATATTTGGCATTGTTAGAATATCGAAATACTCCTGTTACGGGAATGTTATATTCACCAGCACAAATGCTAATGAACAGAGTGTTAAGAACTAAACTCCCAGTAACTAAGGATGTGTTATCTCCAGAAGTGCCTAGTGGTGTAGGAGATGGTCTTAAAAGAGCTCAGCAGAAACAGAAACATTATTATGGTAAAACTGCAAAACCCCTTAAGCCTCTGAAAGAAGGAGATCATGTATGGGTTGAAGAGAAGGAAGGGTGGTCTGCTGCAACTGTTGTCAAAGAGTGTAAGCAGCCCCGAACGTATTGGGTTGTGACTGAGAATGGACATAAGTATAGACGTAATAGGCGTAGATTGCGACGCCGGGGAAGGGTTGCCAATAGTCATTTGGAAGTCAGTCAGGATGTTTACCAAGATGATCAGTCTTCTTATAGGTTAAATGAAAGAGAATATGATGGTCACGTAGACAACTGTCAAGGTACAAGTGTTTCTCAGAGAAGAGAAAGGTCCCCCATATATGTAACATCTCATGGGAGAAAGGTATTCTTACCTGAGAGATATGTATCATCGTGAATGAAATTTCTTTTTTTTCTGACATTGTAAAGATTGTAATTTTATTATTAATGTATGATTTTAATGGATTTTTATTGATCTTAATATCTATGGTGTTTGTAATTGTAATTCTTTTTTTTCTTTTGGAAGAAGGGAGATGTGATATATGTGGTATGTTTCTTTAAGTCTTACATCCTCTCTCTTCATCCACCTGTTTCATGTTACTGTGTTATTATAAAAGATTATGTGATCTTGGGAGTGGCTGGAGTTGTTTGGATAAGAGACTGACCATGTGGGTGTGAGTATTCTGAAACTCCAGCTTTCCAGAGGATACTAACTTTCCAATAAATGTATCTTTCTTTTTGAGAAGCTCAGCTAAGCACTCTTCTTTATATTACAGGAAAGAGAAACAGCTGAATTAGAATATATCCACAAATTCCAGTCCATCAACAGTGGATTGAACTGAGATAATGGCTTCCTAGCACACTATACATATTATAACACTGGTTAACACCCCAGCCTCATGAGGATGCTTTTGGATAGTTAATTACATCTCCTTTCTGGCTCACAGTCGGCACACACCATATTCCAAAACTCTTTCCACCATTCATATGGTCATCCACCATCCTTGGCCTTAGTCAACATCTTTCCTTCAGTCTTTGTCCCTCAACATCATAGTTAAAGCTGAACTCGTGGCCTCATCACCAAATCCACAAGTTTTGCATTTCTATGGCTAGTCATACAGTCTTGTTATAAAGGTCGTTCCTTGGTACCAACTCATGTATCTGAGGGAGTAGACTAAGGACTTTACCACAAGAAAAAAGAAAGGCAAAACCTATCATGAGAGTAGCAGCCTTCTCCATGCTGCTCTGCATACCCTCAAAGCACTTCCGTTCTCTTTCCAAAGAAAGACAGTTGTCAAAGCATGCCTTTTGTTGAATGGGAAAAATCCACAGTTTTTGTAAAGTCTGCAGTTTTTGAAAATGTCCTTGCAGCAGAAATTACTTGTTGCTTCCTTTGAGAAGAAAAATATCAAATAATTACATCCCTGATTACAGGGAGATAACAATGGCTTGAAAGCACACAACAACAACAACAACAACAACAAACCATGTCATCCAGAAGCTGCTACAGCTTTTGCCACTACAGGTTAAGTCTCCCTTATCCAAAATGCTTGCCACCAGATGTGTTTTGGATTTCTGAGTTTTTCAGATTTTGAAATATTTGGATATACATAAAGAAATTATCTTGAAGATGGGACCCAAGTCTAAGCATGAAATGCATTTATGTTTTCTATGCACCTTATACACATAGCCTGAAGGCCCTTTATTATATTAAACATGATATTTTTTATTAATGTTGTATATGAAACAAAATTTATGTACACTGAACCATCAGAAATCTCAGCCACTCATGCAGACGATTTTGGAGGATTTCAGAGTTTGGATAAGATATTCTCAAGCTGTAATCCTTCATTGTAGAAGGGAAGATGAAAAAGCAATGATAGAAGAGAGACCTACAACCTTGAAGATTTTGAAGGGGCTTGAAGAGCCCTGAGGGGAATGTATCAGCTCCCTTTTTCTGTGAGCCCAACAACACCAACAACCACAGGTGTAAGCCTGCTTGTAAATGCCAGTATTATATAGAACTGTTCTAAAAATATTTATAAGCTGTCTAACAACCTAGAAAAATCCAAGGTGGCGGGCAAGGAATAAAATCAGTGCAAAATGAAAAAAATAATATTTAATATGAATTAATTATTAATAATAATTTATAAAAGCAGGTGTCAGCAGCTTTCAGTTTTTTGCCTCTGACTAATCCTAAAACCAATTCACACCTAGAATCTTTTGAGACTATACGCCACGGCAAGGAAGTTTCATCTCTTTAGACACATTATTGTTTCACAAGTGTGCTTCATCAGTGCCTCCTTCCATGCTTGATATTCAAAACTACAAGACATCTCCCCCCCACTGCTATTTTTATATGTTGGTTACTTTATTAAATAATTAAATGACATTAAATCATTTAGGCCTTTTAGATGAAGGCAAGTGGAATACAGTAACTGGAAATAATATTTTAAAAGAGAGAATGTTTCATGCTAGTTGAAGGTACTTGCCTGCCTCATTACGTTTGAGAAAAAATACTGATGACAGTGTTATGCCAATAGCCCCTAATGTGTCTTATTTTTAACACCTCTGGGAGGATTTCAGCTGTCTTCACAGGTATCATTGTGACAGTAATGCAATGCTGATTGCTACAATATTCAAAATATTCAAAACTGCAAAAAACCATTATAAAATATGAATTGACTAATAAGCAATATCAGGTTGACAGTGTTAGTCTGACTTCATTGTACATCTATGTCATGATACCTTATGAAATTTAATAGGTTTCAGTAGTTAAACCCCTTCTGTATATTGAAAAAAGCTAGAATACATGTTACTTATACGTACAACAACCACTGTAACTCACAGGCTACAGTCATGCCACAAGAAGCCATGGTGCGATTTGTCAAAATCTGCATCTCTCCTAACAAAACAGATTGTAATTAAGCTACAAAAATGCAATGTAAAACTATAGTTTGTTGTTACCTTAGAAATCCATGCACCTTTTCATTAGAGCATGTGGAGTTTATTTGGAGCAATGCTAGATGTCTCTTGAAGTGAGAGAACTGGAGGAATGAGACAGGATGGGGACAGCCTTGTTCCCTGTTGTTAGACATTACTGGCCAAGGCTGAATCGGCTCCATCCTAATTATTTAAATGAGCTTTAATCTTTCTCTTTTGTCACTGTTAGGTTTGGGGATTGTTGGGGAATCTCTAAGTAATGAAAATTCTTGAATGAGATGAACTGCATGGATGAGCAATCTGCTTGGGGAGAAAACTTCTAATGCTATAAACTCAGTTTCCTGGGGATCAGCCCTACTGAGCTCAGTGGGATCTGCTTTTGAATAGACATATGCAGGATTATGTTTAAAAATCTGTAGGGTTGATGAGTGGTTTGAGCTCTGGGCTATGATTCTGGAGAACAGGTTTCAAATCCTGGCTTGGCCATGAAACCCACTGAATGACCCTCGGCATACCACAATCTCTCAACCTCAGAAGATGGCAATGGCAAGCCCCCTCTGAAGAAACTTGCCAAGAAAACGCCATGATAAGCTTGCCATAGGGCCACCATAAGTTGGAAATGACTTGAAGGCACACAATAATAACATGATTCTTCAATCTTAGAATTCACTACTTCATTCAGGGTTAATGATGCTTCATTCAGGCCTCATTCACACTGGCATTTAAACCAGTTTTTGAGTTGCATAGATTCGGGATCGCAGAATTGATTCAAACTGAAAAGAAGTTCACACTACATTTTCCATTATTCAGTGTCTCCGTGTCTATTTAACATGGTTCATGTTTACACTTCCTTTTGCAATGGAACAAAATGGATTCTCAATCTTGGACATGTTTGATCCATCCTGTCAATCATATGATGCACATGGGTGTGTTTCTGGTTATGCAAGCACTCAGAGGTGTGGCTGCATGCATCAGCTGTTGCTAATTCCATGGGCCTCTCTCTGTGTATGTGTTTATGTGTGTGTGTGTGTGTGTGTCCTCCTCCTCTTATCCACTGATCCAGTCAGAAAAACACACACACCTTCCCATGCCCAGGGGCTACTCACCAGGGGGCTTGGGGCCCTGTACAAGGAGGGGTCTGAGCAGGAGGGTGGCAGCCCCCAGGAATCTGTCTGGCTCCACCAGGGTCCAATGCCAGAGGGTCACCCTGAGGAGGAAGAACTGGGGGTCTGAGGGGTCCCAGGGATCTGGGGGCAGCTCCAGGTTCTGGTTCTGGGTCTCCCAATGGTGGGAAGGCAGGGAGGAGGAGGACAGCCCTGAGGGGACGTGGAGCTTCTGACACCCCAGCTGCAGCTCTGCAAAGAGAGGGGCAATGACTCCTGAGGTAGAGGAAGGCCCCTGTTTGGTCTGGAGCCCCCTCACTCCCAGGACTCCCACCTCCACATGGCTTGGGAATCAGGGGGCCAAAGGTGAGGGAGGAAGAGGAGGAGGCTGGGAGGAGGAGGAGGAGGAGGAGAGCCCATCATCCACAATGCTCATCTTCCTGGGTGCTAATGTAGCAAAAGGCCACCCAGAAGGAGGAGGATGAGGATACAAAGTTACTCTTCCTCCCTTCTTTCCTTCCCTCCTTCTTCTTTTCCTCTGCTGCAGCCTGGTGTCTCCTCCTCTTCCTCCTCCTCTGCAACCAAAGCAGCTGATGCAGACACTTGTGTGGATGCCCTGGCACTGATTTGTGCCAACACCAGCTGCCCTGTTTCCTGTCCTGGAATGGGGGTTCTGGGGGCTCAACAAAGGATGGGGGGAGACCCCAGTGGCTTTTCAGTCCTCTTCCAGGGAGCCCTTGTGACCCCCAAATCCAGGATGGGTGGAAAGAGGGGTCTCCTTTGCCCACGCACCTCTGTAATGGCCCTTCTGGGGAGCACCCCAGTTTTCCTCCTCCTCCTCCTCCTCCATTGATCCAGTCAGAAAAATACGCACACCTTCATCCCCACTTTCCCTCCATGCCTGCAAATAGGCTGCTAGAAACAGAGAGAATGCAGGGTGATGGGAGCAACAGCTGATGCACCCATCTCTGGGCTTAATCCCCCATGGCACCCACAGGTGCACCATGCCAGGGAAGAATTCCTGCCACAGCACCCATGATTCTCCTGTGAGCCTACACAAAAATGAGAGTGCATGAATTTATTAAAAAACACACACCACATCATGGTCCCATAGGTTCCCCTCCCCCCAGCTTCACCATGGATCAATACATGCCAGGGCAAGGAAGAACTCGCTTTCATGATCCCACAAAGATGCGGCTGATCGCAGAAACTGTCATTTATTTTTTTAAACAAAACAATCCATGCTGCACCATGCCCCCAAGGCACTCCTCCCGACTTGCCCTACCTCTGGAAAATTTTCCAGCAGAACTGAAAAACAGCTGCACAGTGTGATCGGGACCACAGTGTGATTTAAAGGGACCACTTGGAAGCACTGGAAATTGAAACCCACAGCCCAACGGAAGCCCAATGACAGCCCCATAGCAGCACTGAGAGAAGGGAAAATGGTGGTAGGATAGGTACCACCCCTCTGCCCATCCTCTGCCCATTGTCCCCCACTCCTGGCTGCCCTGAATGTGATCGGAAGTGCATTCACATTTGTTCAACACAGTAGCAACCCAGTTCTTTTCAAAAGAAATGCTTAAAAATCTGTTTCCAAAAGAACCGTTTTTTTTGGGACTTGCTCTGATTCACGCCAATTCAGCTTGAAAGCAGTCTGAAATTGACTCAAGTGTGAACGAGGCACATATAAGCTCGCTTAATCTGATTCGCAAACTGGTTTAAATCATAGTGTGAATGAGGCCTCAATCTGCCTTAAATCTGTGACCTATTTTTTTTAAAATAATTAACATAGACATGTTAAACACAGGTTTTTTTAGACAGCTCTTAACCTTCACATATTATCATTTGAAAAAAAAAGTCTTGTACTTGTTCATCTGTGAATTCAAACCATGGTGCTGCCAAGTTCTGACTAATTTGTGTCATTGCATCCTAAAATGAATTATGAGTACAGTCCACTGCACAGTCAGATTTGTATTTACAAATCTTCTATAGCAACCAAAATCACAGTGGAGTCTGAAGAGAGAAAATAAATCTCTGGGAATTGTCCCATTAGGCTATATCTACAAAGACAGAGCAAAGAAAAAATCTTAGTAGGCCTTAGACAAGTGGTTTTACTTTACAGTTCATAAATTTCAGTGTTTTACTTTTTCAACTGTTCACAAACACACACAAATTACAAATCATCACAACTACTCTTCTGTTTAATCACCCATGAAAGTAGCACAAGGCAGAGACAATCGTATTAGCAGCTGCTAAGGAAATGTGTGATGATAACTTGTGTCAAAAATGATTTACAAAATCAATGTTGTTTTGATGATGACCCTACTCCTTAAACATGGGCTACCTTGCTGCATCAACTACCAAGCTTCTGATAATACTGGTACCAACACCAGTTGGCTGTGCCTTCAAAGTCAGAAGGATCTACAATATTCATAGAGAAAATGTGTGAGGAGAATTTAAAAATTCTTGAGCCAACTGTTTCAAATTAAACGAAAACTATGTCAAATCTTGTGGATTTGCTACCTAGTAGAGTATAGAGCATAGCATATACTGTAGTTCAGTTGACAAAGCATCTAACAATGAAGTTCCTTTTTAGTACTCCCAGCTCCTCTTTTCTTCTTTTTGCTCTCTTTAGCTAGACTTTTATTTTTTAACAGTTTCAGCAATGGGTCAATAGTGAAAGAGGACTGGGGAAACACAGACTTTCAGTGTTGAGTTGCAGTAACTTGTTTGCAGTGAATAATGCAATAAAAGTTTGGGTTGAGAAAGAATGGAATTCTGCACTTTAGCTGTGTGTGCCTACCAACTACTGGCAAAGTAAAAAGCTGCTATCTCCAGAATCCTTTATTGAACATGAGTGAACAGAGTGTATAGGTCTATGCTTAACATGCATAGATCTATAGGCTTGGCCACCAAAATCAAAAACATAAGAAAAGTGGAGGATGACGAAAGAAAATAATAATTTGTGGATGCATTTTTGTCAGAAGCTTTCAGATAATCTCTAGAAAGCTCAAAATATTTTTGTTTACTTATGCAAGTCTTACCTGATCTTGTTGTTTCATTTACAGATATGCTGTTGTTCATTTTGGATAAAAACATTTGCTTAAACATGTTGAACAACTCTTGTTTGTTGTGGTGTATAAGCCTATCCATGTTATTTCTGCCTCTGGTGTCAAAACTTCCGTTAAAAAAGTAATGCCCAGGAACAAAATGCACTTTCTTAAATGAGGTATAGATCTGTATATCTGAGCTAAATCTGCCAACAAATATGGAAAACAAAACAGTGGCCCACAGACTGGAAGCAATCAATATATATTTCCACCCACAAAAAAGGAGACACAAAAGATCGCAATAACCATGGAATCATCACATTAATTTCCAATGCAAGCAAAGTCATACTAAAATTCTGCAGCAAAGACTCCTACTACATATGGAGCTTAAAATCTCTGAGGTGCAAGCTGGATTCAGGAAAGGAGGAGGCACTAGCAATCACATTGCAAACATTACATAATGGAGTGCACCAGGGAATTCCAGAAGAAAATCTGCACATCCTTTATTGACAACAGCAAAGCATTTGACTGCATAGATCACAAAAAGCTATAGTTTGCATTTAGAGGAATTCTCCTGATGAGAAATCTGTACTCATGACAAGAGGTTGCCATCAAAACAGGATATAGAGAAACCAAATGGTTCCCAATCTGCAAAGGGGGCAGGCAAGGATGCATACTATAACCCTACTTATTCAACCTGTATGCATATATATGTATACGTATATGTATGCATAGGGACATGGTGGCTTAGTGGTTAAGAGGTTGACTCTGATGATTGCAAGGTTGGCAGATTGGCAGTTTGAAACCCAGCACCACGTGACAGAGTGAGCTCCTGTCACTAGTCCCAATTTCTGCCAACCGAGCATTTTGAAAGCATGTAAAAATGCAAGTAGATAAATAAGTACTACTTTAATGGGAAGGTAATAGCATTCCATGCACTTCAGCATTTAATCATGCTGGCCACATGACCATGGAGTGATCTCTGTCAACGCTAGCTCCCTCAGCTTAGTAATGGAAATGAACACTGCTCCCTAAATTCGGATTCAACTAGACAATCTTGTCAAAGAGGGAACCTTTACCTTTTTTCTTTATGCAGAAAATATCATACCGAGAGCAGGCTTGATAAGCAGGAGGAGTGAAGATAGAAGGAAGGAACATTAACAACCTAAGGTATGCAGATGACATGATACTACTAGCAGAAACAAAGACCTGGAACAATTACCAAAGAAGATCAAGGAGGGAAGTGCCAAGGTTGGATTAATGCTGGACTTTTTAAAAGAATGGCCACAGAAGAGATACAAGAATTCATCCTAGACAATGAGAAAACTGAATTAGCCAAAGAGTCCCCATGCCTTGGTTCAAATATTGATCAGAATGGAGACTGCAGTCAAGAAATAGAAGAAGACTAGGATTGGGAAGGGCACCTATGAAAGAAATAGACAGGATCATAAAATGCAAAGACATAACTCTGAACACTAAAGTGAGGATCATCCAAGACATTGTATTTCCCATCACCATGTACAGATGGGAGAGCTGGACAGTGAAAAATGCTAATAAGAAAAAAATGAACTCATTTGCAATGTGGTGCTGGAGAAAAGTACTGAGAATACCATGGATGGTCAGGGAGACATACAAACGGGTTCTAGAACAGACCAGGCCTGAACTCTTTCTGGAAGCCAAGATGACTAAACTGAGGCTCTTGTACTTTGGCCACATGATGAAAAAAAAAAGAATAATTAGAAAAGACAATGATGCTAAGAAAAGTGGAAGTCAGTAGAAGGAGAGGAAGACCACACACCAGATTGTTAGACTCAAAGAGGCTGCAGGTCTGAATCTAGAGGACAGTGGGTCTTCATTTCATCCACAGAGTCACCATGAGTTGAAGTCAACTTGGGAGCAGTTAACAACAACAAATCTTTAGTTAACTATGTACTAATCCTGCATATAGAAATAGTTTCAAAATCCAATCAAGTTGGAAACATGGACTGGAATATATATAACTGATGGACATTCATATTTGCTGTCTCTCCCCCCCC
The DNA here is from genome assembly GCA_026167975.1 of Phrynosoma blainvillii. NCBI lineage: Eukaryota > Metazoa > Chordata > Lepidosauria > Squamata > Phrynosomatidae > Phrynosoma > Phrynosoma blainvillii. Next base: position 72,867,842 of record JANUYF010000002.1, read on the forward strand.
CCCATATATTTTTTCTTACCAACTCTAGAATTGTTGTTGTTGTTGTTGTTGTATGCCTTCATTTCCAATTATGACACCCCCAGGGCATGGGGCTTTCTTGGCAAGATTTTTTGAGAGGAGGTTTGTCATTGCCTTCACCTGAGGCTGAAAGAGTTTGACTTGCCTAGGGTCACTCAGTGAGTTTCTGTGTCTGAGCAGGGATTTGAACCCTGATCTCCAGAGTCGTAGTCCAGCAGTCAAACCACTACACCCTGTTGACTCAGCCCTAGTATTACTTCACATTTAGTGCCTTGTCTACATAATACTCAGTGCTTTACAATCCTTTACAGTTACATGCAAATAATGAAGTCAATTCTAGTAGAACAAAGACATAAAATTTTCAGAAATGTTGAAATAATATGTAAAAAAAAGTTTTACCTTTAATTTACAAAATAGTTAACATCTAAACAATACTTTTTGCCACAGCAATTTTCTTTATTTAAATATTTTTCACGGCTTAGTTGTTTAGGATTCAGGGAAGAAAATACTTTTTAGGGGAGTAAACCCTTACTTAAAAAAGATCTCATGCACATTTGCACAGGCCTAAGATCCACACAGTTTAATGCAGCAGCCCCCCAGGTACAAATGCCGAAGAGAGCAATCCCGCTGGTTGGAGCAGAAAGCCTTGGGGGGGAGTGTCTTCCAGTTCTAGTGCTATGATTCTACTTCAACTGCCATGGCAAAATCCTATTGAATTTGCAGTTTAGGGAATTGTTAGCTAGAGATTTCTAGTGCCTCACCAAACTACAAACCTCAGATTTAATGGGATATTGCCAAGAAAATTATAGTGCTATAATTGTATAATGAACCTCCAAAACATCTCAAGCCCTGTTGTTTTTTTCTTGTAAGGCAGAAGTGAGGGGTGGTGGTGGCTGTTTCTATTCTTCTCTCACCTTTCTGGCCATTTAAACAAAACAAAACAAAACAAATTCTCTTGCACTGGAACCAAGGGAAGTAAATTAAACTGTATCAGCATCAGGCCTGGCATGTGTTGTGGATCTAGTGATTTGTGGAAGATCCAAAAATCTTCCATTTTGACTGCTGTAAAAGGCACTTTACTCATTCTAAGAAATGTGTTTCATAGGAGGTTTCCCCCCACTTTCCATCCAAATATCTATTTTCTTCTCAAGAGAAAATTATTCTAAAGTTCTTCAGAAAACAAATCATCTGTTTTGTCTTGTTTCTCTCCCACATCTTTGTATCTTTGTATCTCTGCTTCTCTCTCACACAAAAATTGCAAAAACAATGGAGTGCATATGCTGTCAATTTTTAAAATTTTTTCATGCATCCTGGGGGAGAGTCCTCCATGACACTAATGGACCCATGCATCCCAGAGGAAAGTCCTCCATGACACCCATGGATGCATGCATCCTGAGGGAGAGTCCTCTATGACACCCATGGATGCATGCATCCTGAGGGAGAGTCCTCCATGACTCCCTTGACCCATGCATCCTGGGGAAGAGTCCCCCATGACACCCATGGATGCATGCATGCATCTCAGGGGAGAGTCCTCAATGACACCCATGGATCCATGCATCTCACAGGAGAAACCTCCTTGACACTCATTAATCAATGCATCCCAGGGGAGAATTCTGGGCATGGCACCCATGACTCCCTCCTGTGTTTTCTTGAATGTGCTGCTGGTTGCATCATCGATGATGCGTAGAAGATTGACAAGCATTTTGAAGTGGCACAAACTAGTGGGAACGACAATTGTGCCAAAAAAGAAGTGAATAAAGAAAAGACCCGCTTCCATAGTGGAAATGACACATTGACTGGAATCAATTCACTGACCCAGAGTGAAAATGAATCGCGAACTGGTTTAAATGTAAGTGGGAATGAGCCCCAAGACTCCCTATTCTCCTCCTTCTCCTCCTTGTGATAGCCTCAGCACTCTTCTCCAGCACACATCTCAAAAGAATTAATTTTCTTATCTGCTTTCCTCAATTTCCAGCTCTTGCAGCTGTACATAGTAATAAGGAATACAATGGCTTGTACAATTCTGACTTTCATGTTCAGTTGTATATCTTTACTCTTTATGATCTTTTCTAGTTCTTTCATAGTTGCTCTCTCCATCCCTATTCTTCTTCTGATCTCTTGATTGCAGCCTCCATTCTGATCAATGTTTAAGCCAAAGCATGAGAACTCTTCTATTATTTCGATTTCCTCATTGTCTAGATTGAATGTGTGTAGATCCTCCATGGTCATTATTTTTGTTTTCTTTATGCTGAATGGTAAATCTGCCTTTGCACTTTCTGCCTTTGTAGTTTTTCTAGGTCTGTGATGTTTTCTGACAGTAGTATAGTGTCATCTGCATATCTTAGATTGTTGATATTCCTTCCTCCTATTTTCACTCCTGCTTCTTCTGTGTCCAAGCCTGCTCTTTGTGTAATATGTTCTGTGTATAAGATGAGTGAATAGAGGGCAAGGATGCAGCCTTGCCTGACCCCTTTGCCAACTGGGAACCATTCTGTTCTCCATGTTCTGTTCTGACAGTAACCTCTTGTCCTAAGTACAGATTCCTCATCAGAACTATCAGATGTGTTGGCACTCCCATGTTTTTAAGGGTGTTCCATAGACCTCCATGAGGTATACAGTCAAAGGCTTTGCTATAGTCTATAAAACATATGCAGATTTTCTTTTGGAATTTCTTGGTGCATTCCATTAGCCATCATATGTTTGCAATGTAGATCCTAGTGCTTCTTTCTTTCCTGAACCCTGTTTGGACCTCTGGGATTTCTCTCTCCATGTATGGTTGGAGTCTATGGGCCTAAGCAGACTGCCAGAAATAGTGCACATTAAATTGAAGCACTGCCCTGGCTCAGTGCTAGGGAATCATGGGAACTGTAATTTATTGAGGCACCAGAGCTCTCTGACAGAGAAGGCTCAATGTCCCAGAAAAAAATACAATTCCCATGACTCCCTAGCACTGAGCCAGGGCAGTGCCTCAATTTAATGTGCACTATTTCTGGCAGTCTGCAAAGGCCCTTAGTTTGTTCTTGTGTGCCTTCAAATCGTTTCTGCCTTATGCTAAATTCTAAGTAGAGTTGCATAGGACTGTAGTGCACATCTTCCACTGAAATCAGCTTGGGCTGGATCACATCCACTTTTAAATCTTTTTAAAGTTTTTATGGCTATTAGTGGAAGGAATAAGTTGCAAAAACAATCAACCTTTCAGCGAAGTAGTGAGTATATTTTCAAAATTCAAACTTTTATCAATTTTCACCTCTGGGAATCTCAGTTAAAAATGGAAGCACAACTCACTTCAGATCAATATCACGAATTGATTTGTACACATTTCAAGAGAACTTGGGTTCTTTGGATTTTGAGCACTGCAGTTTAAGTATCTTTCCTACATATTAAATTTTTATCTGCTCACTTTTCCACTATGCTAAAATAATATTTTAAGGGTAGAAATGTAGGCTTAATCAGAAATTATAAGCAATGATCAACAACTGCAAATGGTTTTTGCCAATTTGCAGTGCAGAAACTCCATTAAAAGTGATTTAAAAGTGGATGTGATCCAGCCCAAGCTGATTTCAGTGGAAGATGTGCACTACAGTCCTATGCAACTCTACTTAGAATTTAGCATAAGGCAGAAACGATTTGAAGGCACACAAGAACAAACTAAGGGCCTCTGCAGACTGCCAGAAATAGTGCACATTAAATTGAGGCACTGCCCTGGCTCAGTGCTAGGGAGTCATGGGAATTGTATTTTTTTCTGGGACATTGAGCCTTCTCTGTCAGAGAGCTCTGGTGCCACAATAAATTACAGTTCCCATGATTCCCTAGCACTGAGCCAGGGCAGTGCCTCAATTTAATGTGCACTATTTCTGGCAGTCTGCTAAAGCCAAAAGTTACTATCAAGAAAGTATGCATAGGATTTCAGCCTTTGGCATGCTCCTATTCATAACTGCATAACCTAGGAGTAAACTGCATTGTAGCTATTACTTCAATGCATTTTTGTTGTTGTTGTGTGCCTTCAAGTCAAGTCATTCCACTTCAGTTTACATTGTGCGATGATGATTAATTGGAAGAAAATGCTGGGAAAAGTGGGCGGCAGTAGGAAAAGAGGAAGACCATATTGCAAATGGAAAGATTAAAGCAAAGAAGCCACAGCCTTGAGTTTGTAAGATCTGAGCCTGGCAGTTAATGGGTGGAAGCTCTTGAAAGTTTCTCATTCACAGAGTTGCCATGAGTTGGCCACTGGCAAACAGCAACAAAGGGCTCATCTGCATCAATAGGAAAGTCCCCAAAGTCCCTGATCTTGTTACTGTCCTGATTTTATTTTGCAGATCCTTATAATGTTTTGTTAATTCCAGAATATTTTTGTTAGTCCTGGCATCATCAGAGACTTTTAAACCCAACTCCTAGGGCTGGTTTATTTTCAACCTATATTTCCTGAAATGAAATGTACCTCTATGCTCCTGCCACACTGCAGAAATAAAGCAGTTTGACACCACTTTAACTTGCATGGCTCAAACCAATGGTGTTCTGGAACTTGTAGCTTGTTGGTGCAACAGAGCTCTCTGATAGGGAAATCTAAATATCTCACAAAATACAAATCCCAGAATTCCACAACATTGAGCCATGGGAACCAGAGACAACAGAGGAATGAATCTTTCTCTCATTCTATAGGGAATCATATTTTATTTTGGGACTTGCAATCCAAACAAATAATTTTTCCAAGGTCTGCCTGTAATGTTTTCAAGCCAGCTGGGGCTCTTTTGGCTCTAGCCAGATTCCTGGCAAGATTGCATATTTGTCTACTACAAAGGAGCACTGATTACTACTGATGTTTGTAGAAGTTACTGAGAATTACTAAACAGCGATTATAATAAATAGCAAGTTACAGTTGCCAAATACTACATTGTGGAGCAGCCAATAGGAATCTCAGGTAGAGCACCTGTTCTTTAAGAATCCCTTTTATTGCTGATTATATTCATACATTTAGAGTCATCTGGAACATAGCTGCCTTTTTCTTTGTAATCCTTTGTGATGTGATTGTGAGAAGCACAACCCAAAATGTTACCTTATAAAATGTAGATAAGTGCAGGCTACTTTGGAACAGGAATTTTTTATTTGATGCGCTGCACCTGGTACTGTTCTTTCTTTCTGTCCCTTTCCTCTTTCCTCTTCTGTCCCTTTCCTAAATCTATCTTGAACTAGTTTTGACTTCTTGATTACAGAAAAGACAACTCAGGTAGCATAAACTGTGCCTTTGTGAACTATGACATGACTTTATGACCAGTTTTCTAGTTGGTGAATGATGACCTTCATTAAGATGTAGTTCTTACTAAAAACATTTTAGGACATCCTGTCAAATGCACATGACTTCAAGATAAAAATCTATGGGCAATTGAGTCTTATCTGGAGTAACAGGAATTGAAGTCCCAACATAATACCATCAGCCCAAAATGTTCTGCACATGAGGTGAAGGACAAGATAACTCTTCCTTTCCAGTCTTTTTACCCAGTGAACAGAATGAAATCCTCAGCTTTAGAAATTTCTCCCTCCCTGATGGAGGCTGTATATATATAAATACAGCATAGGCCAAAATGCACTAGATTTTTTAAAAAATTAAGCAGCCATCTATTGAGCACTTTGAGACTCATATGTGATTTTTCCTTTGGATTCTGTTGGGTGCTCCCCGTTTTTTTTGTTTTTCCTTTTCCCTCCCCAGTCCACATACAAAAGCTTACTGGAGTGGCAGACGAATCTTACTTAAATACTAGTGACTGAATAACGTTTGTTACCCTATCTGAGCCTGTTTGGCAGCTCAGGACATACACTGCTCTGCCCTCCAACAGAAGGGGACAGTTGGGGATTTCAGAGGAAAAGGTAGGAGCCTGTCACAGCTGCCCTCAGCATCTGTTGCTTGAAATAGTTGGTGTGGACACCAACCACCCTTCCTTCCTTCCTTCCTTCCTTCCTTCCTTCCTTCCTTCTCCTTACCTTTAGGATATGACAACTCCAGCTGCAGCAACAACAGCTGTAGATGGAGTAAGATTCAAATAGCAGAGCAGAAGTAATACACAATCCCAAAAGCCTCAGTAAGCCCTTCTGTTATTACAAATGAGTAAATATGTTGCATAGGAGTGCAGCTGATGACCTTCATTAAGATGTAGTTCTTACTAAAGCACAATCTCGCTCGCTATCATCACCAGCTCTCGTGACCAGCTATTTCAGTTGCTAATGTATCCACTTAAACATGTCCATTATTAATGAGTTCACCTAATGTACAAGCACACTGTTTCATTAAAACCTAACTAGCTTCATATATGAAATATGAGTAATACAACCCCAATATTTCTGTATAGCTAGAATCATTACAGTGGAGCGAAGCAGCTAGAAATACATCAGTGTGCCACTAGAGTGTGCACATTAACCAAGTATTGGAAAAGGAAAAAAAAACTACACAACTCAACTTCTTAAATTATTGCATAAAGAGCTAAGACAGTCTTGTCTGGGGAAGTGCAAAATGTCAAAACATTTCCAGGGAAGTGCATACCCTTACAGAAGGTTTCTAAGTTTTCTTCCATATACTACTACAGAGATTGTAAAAGATAACTGTAGTTGGATCCCTCCCTCCACCCTGTAGCATTTCCTATAGAAAAAGTTGTCACGGTGCTCATTCTAGCAGTTATGGGACATCTTAGAAGCCATGAAAGATAGTGTCAATGAAAAGTTTGGTATATGTTGTTGGTACTGTATCCCCCCCCCCCGCCCCCCAGCATGACTCCTGCAGTCTTCTACAGTATGAGTCAAAACAAATGTATTTTCAGTATTGGAACCTCAAGTTATTCACTGTTTGGAAACGGCTTCCCATAAGATGTGTTAAAGGCTGAGGGGTACAGTATTTAATTATTTATTTGTTATATTATTTCCTAACTTTTCTCCAAGTAGCTCAAGGTCCTCCTCCCCATTTTAACTTCACAACAAATTTGCAAAATGTGAGAGAAGGCAAAAAAAATATATGGCTCCGAAATCACTCAGTGAGCCTCATGGATGAGTGAGAACATGAATCCTGGATGCAGGAACAATTAATATATCTGAAATATATCTCAAACACATTTAGATTGCAGCTTCTGAAGGATGTTTGTTCAGCATCTATATGCAGAACTACATAAATATTTATTCACTATTGTTATCATATGCTCTTGGCTTGGGGTTGGCTTAAATCCAGTTGTTAGTCCCAATCCATATAAACTCACTGAATCAGTTGCAGAATATTTGTCAATGCTTGTGTAAATCCCACTAAATCAATGGGTTTACATGCTAGTTGGGACTAGCAATTGGATTTAGGCCAATGGCATGATGAAGGAGAGATGTAAGTGTTAATACATTTGGCTAAAATTTGGCTTATACTTCACCAGCCCTTTCTTTTCTGGTATGAATTTTGAATGACTTATGATTTTTTTAATCAGTTGAATTGGTGTTTTCATAGTACTGAACTGAGAGGATATTGCATTCTAAATGCATTCTAATTCTGTTCTCAGAGCTTTGAAAGTTATTTTCGACAAGTAATTAATTGGTTTTGATTCCAATGCCAAAATAGCTAGCTAAAATAACATAGCTATAGTTTTGATAGGTGACTCTGTGCTGCCTTGATTTTCAAAAGTAAGATTTTTTTTAAAAAAATACATTATTATCTCCTTTCCTGGGGCTTTTTCAAACTACACAGTTCTATGATCCTACTTTAATTGACATGGCAATAATCTATGGGATCCTAGAATACTTTTAGGCAGGGGCATTTAGAATTCTTACCCAGAGAACTCTAAGCCCCACCGAGCCCCATATACTAAGATTTTATTGGATCTAGCCATCAGAGTTAAGTGGAATCAAAGTGCTATAATTGTGCAGTGTGAAAGGGTCCCTGGCATCTTCAAAGGTCATTGCTCAACTCAGTGAGCATTACCACCATATACTGTACCAACAACTGGATTAACACACATGAAAGCACAATGTTATGGTTTAAAGCATTGCTTGGTGAAATGTGTTTTATTCTAATAGTTTCTCGCTCTTTAAAAAATATTCATTGCATTTTTTATTTTTTATTTAGGGGCTACTCATGACCTAAGGCCCTAAATTGTCCTTTACTTAACTTAAGAATAACTCCAGCATTGCAAGTAACACATTACAAATGAATTGTCACCACCACCCACCAATTCTGTCATTTATCTCAAAGCAACAAGACCATATTTTGTCACTTCCTCTTGACAAGAATATCACTTTAGGCAGGATTTTTAAAAATGGTCCCTAGGGAGCTCAAGGGAAGTTACTTTGCTGTTGCTAGTGGAGTTGAAATTTTGTTGCCTGCCTTTTATTGCCCCTTGTCACTGATCTTCACAAGGGCAAGAAGGAGTGGCCTCTGCCTATATTGAAATCCCACATTACCATCTTAAGTGACAACAGAGTAATATCTGAAACAGATGCTAACATCTTCTTTTTTTCTCCTGTACGATTTTTAACAGTTTTGCCTGATGAAGAAAATGGTGCAGCTTTGAAAACTTGCATGATGCAATTTGGTTGGTCAATAGAGGAATTACTCTTTTGTGGATTTTGTTGTATTTTGCTGTACGGACAACACAGCTACTGCTGAATATAGTTCTTAAGCTTGGATCTGGATAGATGAAATAGTCATATAGGAAAACTTGTAGCCCCTTTTTGTACATTTGTACCTGAGGACTAATCGGACTGTGGCATGATTGGGAACATATTGATAGGTTTCCCAAACCACACTTCAGAGACAAACAGCTACAGGTGGGAGGTGACATTGTGTGATAAGTATTGCCAAAGACATCATTTTTCAAGTGTAATTGCAGTTGAAAAGCCACATGTAGTAATCTCAGAGTAGTAATTCTGTAGTAATACAAAATAAAACGGATTGTAAAAAATCTTTCAACTGCAGATTGAAATTGATTTTAAAAACCACCCTGCCTTTCCCAGTCTACTGCTCTCCTGAGGAGTTGAACTGCATGAACTTTTATTGTGTAGTGTGAAAAGGCTCTAACTACCATGACAACATTGTATGGAATCCTGGGACTTGTAGTTTGTTGAGGCACTGGAACTCTCTGGCAGAGAAGTTTAAATATCCCACCCTGAAATACCAATCCCAGAATTCCATAGGATGAAACTATGGCAGTTGAAATGGAATCATGGTGCCATAATTGTGTAGTGTGAAATGTCCAAAGATTGGAGAAGGCTAGATGAAATAATCCTTTCAAATGTGAAGTCGTAGGCTTTCATGGCCGGCATCCATAGGTTTTTGTGGATTTTTCGGGCTGTGTGGCCATGTTCTAGAAGAGTTTCTTTCTGAGGTTTCACCAGCATCTGTGGCTGGTGAAACATCAGAAAGAAACTCTTCTAGAACATGGCCACACAGCCCGAAAAGCCCACAAAAACCTAATCCTTTCAAAGTTAAGAATGAATTAAAGATATGCTCTTGACAACTCTGTATGGACCAAACTGAGATTTAGCAGGGAATGTAACTGAAGTCTACAGTTCATCTGAGAAAGATTTGGAGATTACAGGAGGAAAAGCTCATTATATTCAGCTGTGATGTTTCCATGGCAGGTCATCCCTCTACATTTGCAGGTTTGGCTTTTGCGGATTTGATTATTCAAGGATTGTATTAGTGTGTTCTCTCTAGGAATATGTAGGTCCTCCAGTGCAACTCTATGGTCAACTTTAACCAAAAGTTCCACTGAAGGACCTAGAGATTCCTGAAGGGAGCAATCCATTAGGTATTTGTAGCTCCTCCAGCACAGTTCTATGGTCAATGTCTGGCAGAATGTTTAAAGCAGATTAAAGCAACATCTGAAGATGCACATGGAAAAATTAGCATGAGAAGCTTGGACAATGATCCAAGGATGCAGTCATAAAGAAGTGAATAAAGAAAAATTGAACTGTTTTTTTAAATAGCCATAAACCTTCTGTCAGGGCATATGTTTGTATCCAAAACAGTACAGAAAGATCTTAGATCAGGGGTAGGCAACCTAAGGCCCGGGGGCTGGATGCACCCCCCCGAGGCCTTTGGACCAGCCCAAGGACGGTCCTGCTGCCGCTGCTGCCGCCCTCCATGATGATATCGATTATTGTTGTTATTATTTGTTCTTGGGGTTTTCTTGGCAAAATCTCCACAGGGGGTTTGCCATGGCTTTTCTGGGGCTGAGAGAGTGTGCATGCATTTTTTTTTTAAATTTAAATTTTTTTTTAAATTTATTTATTTATTTATTTATTTTTGGAGCTTCGGCCCCCCCCAATTGTCTGAGGGACAGCAACCCGGCCTCCGGCTCAAAAAGGTTGCCTTCCCCTGTCTTAGATGTTTTTCCTGGGAGGGACAAACTTTCTGGAAAACATAAAGAGTTTTAGCACTAAAATGTCAAAGCACTGATAAGATCTGAAACAAAGCTTTGATGATCAGACAGGAAAGGGAAATTCAAAAAGGGGAAATGGGGTCTGGTCTCTGTCAATCTTGACATATGCTTTCCTTATAGTGTCTTTGTTTCCTATAGGAAATGCTAAATAAGCATGTAGGGATATCATGTTAGCATAACCCATGGTGCTTGTCATTTTGTTCTTTCTAGTTCCAGCATGCCCTAGGTCAAGTGCCCCTGATACTGGTCTATTTTAACTTCCTTGGGTCCTCATGAGCCCCAAAAACACATGTCAAGTCATTGTGACATCCAGTCATGTTTCCCACTAGATGCTAATTATGATTTTACATATATCCAGCAGAAGGGTATGCAAGACCAGGTAATGTGATGTCACAAGGGTTGAGTTTTGGTGTTGTTAGAAGGGTGAAATTACAAGGGGCTCCCACTGGAGATGTCAATAATTGGGACACATTTACTGTTAACCACAGTTGCACAGGGTATGCCATTCAAATAAAAATACTGACTTTAATGGGGCAACTATTGAAACAGAAAGCAGCCAATCCCAACACAAGCCGATCATGGGGGTCTCTTGGCAAGATTTGTTCAGAGGAGGTTTGCCTTTGCCATCCTCTGAGGCTGAGAACATGTGACTTTCCCAAGGTCATGGCCAAGCAGGGAATCAAACCCTGGTCTCCAGAGTCCAATGCTCACACCACTATGCCACATTGGCCCTCATATAGAACAAAAAACTAACACACACACTAGTCCACAGTAAGATCAGCTGGAAACCCAGCCACCCCAGATCCAGAGATGGATTCTGAAAGGGGACTTTGGGCTAAGGGAGAGTAGCAGGCATCCCCAAGGCTATGAACTCTGGGGTTAGTTTTGGGAAAGCCAACATCACAGCTATTATATGCAAAAATGCTTTTCAAAACATTGCTCTAATAATAATAATAATAATAATAATAATAATAATTATTATTTGTATACCGCCCTATGGTGAACCAATCTGGGCGGTTGACAACAGTAAATAACAAGAATAAAATATAACATTAAAACATTATAATCCCTCCCCCCTTAAGAAAGTATTAAACAATATGACAAATTAAAAACACAATATCAAAACATAAAACCATGATTAAAACAAACAAAAACCCTGATGTCCCTCTGGGGATCCTCAACCATCACTAAAGATGGGGCCATGGGAGGAATGAGGGGATCAGGAAGCCTGGGCCGGGATGGTTAATCTGGAAAGGCCTGCTGGAAGAGATCCGTCTTGACAGCTTTTTTAAAGCTGTCTAATGATGTCAACTGACGGATCTCATCCGGCAGGTCGTTCCAGAGTTTGGGGGCGACAGCAGAGAACGCCCTCTGGGAGGTCGCCGCAAGCCTAGATTTTAGAGGCTGCAGTAAGTTCCTCCCAGAGGACCAGAGAGCGCGGGGAGGATTGTACGGGAGGAGGCGGTCCCTGAGATAGCTTGGACCCAAGCCAAGCTTGGACCCAATCTCTTGCTTTGAGATTCTTTCCCCTCACCCTGAGGACTGGAGAAGAGAGGCCAGGCCCTGAGATCTGGGAACTCCAACTGAGCCCCACAGTTGGAGACCAGCTGTGCAACTGTGAAACCAGTGCAACCAATGCCTTACAAAATGATACAGCATCTTTCTACACTGCACAGTTATAGCACTCTGATTCCACTTTAGCTCCCATAGTTATAGTCTATGGAGATCTGGTGTTTGCAGTTTAGGGAGACATATTGAGAATTCCAGAAAGCAAACCTTGATTTTGCCATCATTAGTCCTTCACCAAACTACAAACACTAGGATTCCACAGGAGGCAGTCATGGGAGTTCAAATGGAATCAGAGTGCTATAACACTGTGAAAAGGCTTATAGTCCAGTGATTTGCCATCCTCATCTTTTGAATGCATTCACCTGCTTTAATTCCACTTGGATTTTCTCTTATTCAGCCATTTCTGCCTGATTCCAGTCCACAAACTGTCAGCTGTTTCTATGTGCTATTTCCTTACTAGACCTCAGCATCTGACTAGGATAACTCATTGTGGCAGGTGAAAAGGAAAGACCAATAGTGGGAAAAACAGACACGACCTACTGAAAGAAGCCATTAAGAAAATGTCCAGGAAAGAGTCTTTCTGAGGTTGCCCTTGCCTTTTATTCTCCCTAAATTGCTTGGCCTAAACACCTGCACTCCATTTTGTGTTATTTGGTGTGATCTAAAATCCTTCAACACAAATCATGAGTTTAAAATAAAATATGTAAGGGAGGGAGGCTGGCCTGCTATCGTCTCAATACTTCATCCCTTCCTTTGTCCCACATTTCTGAGGAAAAGGGAAAATAAATGGTATCACAGTAAGAGAGGAATTTCCTTCAGTCATTTTTGTGTTTAATGTTGAAAGTATACATCCTGCTTTGATCATCCTACACTGTCTGTCTCTCTTTTTTTCTTGCCCCCAAAAGTTCTTGCTTTGTACTCTTGATAAAACGAGAGATATTATTCAGTGCTTTTAATGAAACAGTTTTTTACAAACTGTAGGTCGGACCCCTGGCACATGTTCAAGCTATTTCAGACTGCCTGGAACTAATAGAAATGAATGAATTATTAGAGAACATCTGTGTAAATTATTCAGGATCAATCAGGACTGAATAGTTAGGGTTATGCCTTGCATACCGTGGGGGAAAAGCTCATCTTTACATCCTTAAGCTTAAATGACAGGCCTTTATGAAGCATGGTTTTGTGTTAACTTCTGGTATTCAGGGTGTTCTCTGGATAGCTCTGGAATTCATGAGAAAATGTTCTCTCCTTTTCTTGTTAGGCAAAGAGTTTTAGGACCTTCCAAAGGAAAGCACTTGGAATCTGGGCCACTTTTGTTTGCTTCTTTGTGAAAGGATTTATATCTGTTTGAAAATCCACTAGCTGCCTAATTATAATTAAAATCCTATGTAAAACATTGACACAACAATAATAATCCATAGAATAGTAAAGCATCAATGGGAAATTATCAAAACATCCAGAATAATTAGAAGTGACAGATCAGAACCACAGCAGTCATGCAACTTTGCACAGTGTGATACAGCCACATTGTATTGGTTCAACTTACTAAAGAAGAATAATTGAATGAGGTAAATGGAGGCTTCATCTGCACTGTAGAAATAATGCAGTTTGACACCACTTTAACTGCCATGGCTCAATGCTATGGAATTCTGGGATGTGTAGTTTTGTGAGATATTTAACTCTCTGTCAGAAGTTCTGTTGTCACAACAAACTACAAATTCCAGGATTCCATAGCATTGAGCCATGGCAGTTAAAGTGGTGCAGATTAGAACAAGGAGGAGCAGGGTAGGATCCTGAACCATGCTGATTAGGGATGCAATTTTGAAATTGAGTGGTATTGTGAAGCCCTCCAGATGTTCTTGAACTACAGTTCTCACATTCCACACCATTGGCCACGCTGGCTCAGGCTGCTGGGACTTGCAGTCCATTAACATCTGGAGAGCCCTATAATTCGTAAACTTAAGTACATATCATTACTTTTTCCTTCAGAGTATTCAATATGTATTAAAGCAACCATGCATGGGGCTGTTGTCTTACATGGGTAAGAAGTAGACAGGCCAGGAAGTGGAATGCAAATGTTAGGCATAGGGAATAGAGGCAATTGAAAATCCTTCTCCCTTGATAACTATATCCCAGAGTAATGCTGCATGAGTGAAATTATATTTGTTTATAGAGTCTTCTCCTCCACTGGTTATCACTAAGCTCATACTGTGGCAATCTCTTTTCCTCATTGTCTACCTCTTTGGGGGGGGGGAGGACAAATTCTCTGAAGGTGCATTTTTGTATGTCACCACAATCCTTCTCAGTCTGGCTTGAGCAGTCATGAATGTGCCCAACAACCCAATGGTCATGAACAGAAGAGTTTCTACAGATCAAGAAAAAAAAATGTCAATGGCATTTTTATTTGTTTAAAATATGATAGCAGCAGATTTATGTTACCAAAGAGGTGTTTTAATTTTCATATGAAAACAACAAGAAAGGGCTTTTCTAGATGAGACAAATGTTTTAGAAGGTTGTGCTGTTTGTTATTTTATTCACAGGGTTGTTATTGTTGGTTTTTTAAAAATCCAAATGAGGTTTCTGTTGTCCCAGACAATTTTCTGACAGTCCCTGCATTTGCTGCAACATTTTATTCTCATATTATTTATTGAATAGGCTCCAGAAAAATGGAACAAGTGGACATGGTGGAAATAACAACCACCCAAACCCAAGGTGCCATGGCACAAGAACTCACATATCTTTAGAATCAATCATCTGAAAAAGACCACAATTGAGTATTATGAGAATATTTTTCAGTTATTGACTGCTTCATAAAAGTAGGGGGAATCCTACGTATGATGATCTACACATGTATGTTACCCTGTAGAACTTGGACTCAAGTTCTCCTCTCTGCTAGTGCTAGGCTCCCTTTATAATTTTGCAGACATGGTGGACAGAACTTGTGTTTTGCCTCCATGCTGAGTCATTCATTTTTACAACAAAAAGCCATGGGAAAACCTGAACACCCTGGAACTATCATAGTATTAGATATTTATTGATGTTGATCAAGAAAGGAATAGGTCATGATTTTCCCCCTTTCTTTGAAAGGAAGGAAAACCACTTTCCTCCTAATTTTGAAACTAAAAATGAGAAGAACCCCCTTTCTTTAAATTAGAATTGGCAGCTCTATTCCCAGCCTCCATTCTGGTTTAAATCACTGTTTTTACTACCTTCTCCCATCTCACTTTCCCAGTATTAAAAGGAAATAAAGAGACATAGGAAATAGCAGAAGAAACCTTGTATAATCTCTGCCAAAATTAACTTCAATAGCTGTTTAGAAGGGGACATACATAATGTTTTGTTTCCTCCAGTATCTATAGCAATAACCAAATCATTAATGAGGGATATGTACTGTAAACCAGCACGATCAAATGCATCATGATGTATAATAAAATTTAGGATCAGATATTTCAAAAGATTATCAGTGTGTGTCCTTTGCATTCAAATATATTTGTGTCATTCCAAAATCATTAAAGCTTGGGAACCAGTACCTGGAGATTTTCTGCTCTGTGTAATGAAATACAGTGATCCCTCCACATTCACTAGGGTTAGGGGCACAGGCCCCCTGTGAAAGTGGAAAAACCACAAATAACAAAAACACTATGTTTTTACATGAGAGAACACCTCTTTAGCAATCTCTAGGTCCTCCAGTGCAACTTTGTGGTTCTTGGTGTTCCCTGGGCTGCTTTCTGAGTGTTCAATGTTTTGCTCCATGTTTGGTCTTTATTAATTCCCTTGCCATCCTTTTCTGGACATCCCTCTTTTTGGACATCTCTCACATTTAATCCCTTAATTGTCTCTGTCTAAACTTTCCAAACCTCTCCATTCTGTAGCCTTGGATGAATCTTGGTTGTTTGGCTGTGCTCTTGTGTGTGTGAAAATATGCACCTTTGGGACATTTCTAAATAAAAACCTCTTAGTTATTTGAAACTGGAATCTCATTGTAGTTGTTTCTGGTATAAATACAGTGGGCCCCTAGTATACGTTCCCAGATACCTGCTGTGGATAACAAAATCCATGGATGCTCAAATCCCATTAAATACAATGCAAGTGGTATCCATTATATAAAATGATTTTGGGAATTCATGTATGTTTTTTAAAAAAAATATTTTTCAAATGACTGAATCCATTGATAACTGAATCCACTAATAAAGAATCCATTATTGAATCCATTGATAAAGAATCCATGATTGTAGGTGTAACGATCTTACCACAAGTTGCCCAACCTCTTGCAACCCTTTGAGATAATTAATATTCCCCAACATTTCAAAGAAGCCATTAGCATTTCTGGTGGTAGCATTTCTGTTCAAGCCCTATCTTTTTGAGTAACCATCATAGAATCATAGAGTTGGAAGAGACTACAAGGACCCTCCAGTCCAACCCCCTGCCATGCAGGAACTCAAAATCAAACCATCCCCAACAGATGGCCATCCAGCCTCTGTTTAAAGACCTACAAAGAAGGAAACTCCACCATTCTCCGAGGGAGTGTGTTCCACTGTCAAACAGCTCTCACTGTCAGTAAGTGCCTCCTAATGTTGAGGTGTAATCACTTTTCCTGTAGCTTGAATCTGTTGTTCTGAGTCCTATTCTCTGGAGCAGCAGAAAACAAGCTAGTGCCCTCCTCAATATGACATCCCTTCAAATGTTTAAAGAGAGCTATCATATCCCCTCTTAACTGTCTCTTCTCCAGGCTAAACATACCCAGTCCCTAAGTCATTCCTCATAGGGCATGGTTTCCAGACCCTTCACCATTTTAGTCACCCTCCTCTGGACACGCTCCAGTTTTTCAAAATCCTTTTTGAATTGTGGTGTCCAGAAATATTACTTCCCTTGATGTATATACTATATTTCTATTAATGCAGCCTAAAATCGCTTTGGCCTTTTTAGCTGCGGCATCACACTGTTGACTCATGTTCAACTTGTGGTCTACTAGGACTCCTAGATTCCTTTCACATGTAGTCTCATTAAGCCAGATGTCCCCCATCTTATATCTATGCATTTCATTTGTGGCACCCCACTGGTCACTTCTCTCTAGGATGAAGAGGAGCCATTGCTGAGCACCCTTTGGGTTTGGTCAGTCAACCAGTTACTAATCCACCTAACAGTTGTATTGTCTAGCCCTTATTTTACTATCTTGTTTCCAAGAATATCATGGGAAACCTTGTCAAAAGCTTTACTGAAATAAAGATATGTTATGTCTATCACATTTCCTTCATCTAGCAAGCTGGTAATTTTATTTACAAAAAAAGAGAGAGAGAGATTGAGAGAGAGAGATTGAGAGAGAGAGAGAGAGAGAGAGAGAGATCGGTTTAGTCTGGCATGATTTGTTTTTGAGAAACCCATGTTTACTTTTAGTGATTATGGCATTCCCTTCTAAATGTTAACCTCACAGCCCTAGATCCAGGAATAAGCTGATGATGTCTTGTTGTTATATCATGATTTTTAAAGTATAAGGTGGGAAAAGGAAGATGAATGCTGATGGGAGAGGGTTGGATTTTCTGTAGCCCCTACCTTCCAATACTACTATTTACAGTGGAAGGAAAGTTCCCAATCACAATATTGGAACCAATATCCTAACAGTGGAACTACAATGGTGCAAAAGGCCTGACCCAGATTGGGACTACAATGGCTGCATCTGCACTGCAGAAATAATCTAGTTTGACACTGCTTTAACTGCCATGGCTTAGTGCCATTGTTTGGTGTCCTAGTCTTTGGAACATCAGAAAAAAAGCTTGCACCATTCTTAATATGACATTCCTACAAATATTTAAACAGAGGTATCATATCACCTGTTAACTGTCTCTTCTCCAGGCTAAACATACCCAGCTTCCTAAGTTGCTCCTCTTTGGGCATGGTTCCCTTTTGAACTGTGGTGCCCAGAACTGGACACAGTATTCCAGGTGAGGCCTGACCAAAGCAGAGTAGAGTGGAACTTTATTAGTAGTCACACAACCTCTGAGGGGCCACATGATTGCCATCCCTGAATTATGAAAGGCCCCCTCCTCCATCTCAACTGCCATTGCTGTAGCAGCAGCTGCAGAGGGGAGAGAAAAGTTAGCAACTGCAAGACTTTTTAATCCCCCCACCCACTGCCATCACCCAAGCTCTGAAATAAGCAGTTGGCTTGTGAATTCCCCTGATTACTTTATCTGAAATGTGGAATTTTATAAAGATGCAAGTGTTATTTTATGCTCATTTTAAGAAGGAAAAATAGGCATGTTGCAAACATCAAACATAAGGAGTAAGGTGAGTTTCTCTCTCTGAATTATTAATGAAAATGGTGCTTTTAGAATTTCTTTTTTTTTTTAAAGTACCATATTTACATACACAACCATTTTAAGAGGACTGCATTATGTTGGCTGCAAAGTCAAACATTTACAGTTTAGGTGATGTTTTATTTATCATAATAGCAGCTAGAACTATATTCAGTTCAACCTCTTTGTGCATGCTGTGAAATAAACAGAGAAGAAAAACCATACTTAGAATATTAGACCATTCAATTACTACAAGATCTTCTCAATATTCAGAATAATGCTATATTCAGAGATAACTAGGATCCTTTAGGGATTTAAATATTCATTTATTTCATTTTTGTATGTGATAATTGAACATTTCAGTAACTTTTTTTTTTTGCATAAGACTTAACATTTGCACAGATGACATGGTATTTTACATAGAACAGAATTCTGGGGATCCTTGCAAAATTTGGTCTCTCAAAAGACTTACCTGCTTTTGTCATTGTGTCTTCTCAGAAGGCCCCTGCTACAGCTTCTGATGTTGAAAGGGGGCACCTGGTCCCATGGGTGTAGCCACATGCCCAATTTCCAGCCACGACAGAGGCCTTCAAAGAAGATGCAGCGGCAGCAAGTAAGGGGTGTGCAGTGGTGGCGGATCCATGGCGTGGTAGTGGATGGATGTACGAACACCCAACCATCACTGTGCTGGCCTGGGGCTGACTCAGGTTGGAACCAGAGGCAGGATACTAGAGGCTTGGCCCATCTGCTCAGGCTCTAGGACAGGGGTAGGCAACCTTTCTCCTTTAAGGGCCGAGGGACTTCAGCTCCCAGAAGGCTCTGCCATGTTGGCCAATAGTCCCATGTTGGCCAATAGCTCCTGGGATTCTGGGAGCTGAAGTCCTTCGGCCCTTAAAGGGGAAAGGTTGCCTACCCCTGCTCTCGGACATTCCCTCCTCAAAGTGGTTTTACCTGGTGTCTATTTTGTTGTTATTATGGTGCCAGGTAAAGTCCATAATTTAGCATATCACTGACTTCACTGTTTTTCCCCCTAATGATACTGTGGTCATTTAATATCTCAGCAACTCTTTGTGCTGTTTTTCAGTATTCTTTTTAGTTTGTGCCTTCTGTTCTATGCAGTATACATTTCTCCTGAGCTCATGAATTTGTCTTTAAAGAGCATTCAGGCACATACTCTTAGCATTGATGAGTTAAGACTCTTTTCTCCTTGCAGGATTAGACCTGAAATGCTGTATAATTCTGTCAAGTGTTGTTGAACAGCTGTTGTAGAAGCTCCTTAGGGAAGTAGTACATTCCGCTGGTGGGTGAGCTGGTCTCTAAATATCCTTCACCAGTCACACAGGACCATTGTTGAGATTAATTAGCTAATTACTTTTAAACTATTAAAGATCTTGTGTGTTGTATGAATGTTATTATGACTGCTGTTAGTCATAGTAATTGTTCACTTGGGCTATAATTCCGCACAACAGTTATCAGTGGGAGTGAGGCCTGGTGTGTATAGGCAGCAGAATGATGGTAGTAGAAGCAATGGATTTTGTAACTTTAGATTAGGGTTGCCAGCCATTTCTTGTCAAGAGAGAGGAAATAGAACTTAAAGTGAAAAGCACACACACACACACGACAGTTGGAAATATATGTGCATACTAATTTACATTTATAATGACTAGAAATACACCACATACCTCCATAGAAGGGGAAGACTTTGACCTTTGTGTCTGCTCCATTTGATGTCCATGTAAGACTTCATGTTCAACTTCATGGCCCTTGCTTTCTCTACTTAAGGTTTTTTATTTAAATATAAAGAAATATTTTAGTTTAGAGCAAGCACTTAGCTAGATTGATGATTTCTGTCAATTTATATTGCACCATTTAATATTGCTTCTTAACACTCCTTGACCTTTTGTCATTTCCCTGTCCAAACATCCTTGACAGATTGACTCTCTCTCTTTCTCTCTCTCTAATAAAAATGATTTATTTTGGTTCCTGTCTTGGTGTCTTCTTGTATTATGGGTTGTGACATTGGATGTGGGTGCATTCAACCTTCTCACATCCTTCCCCAGATGTGTTGCAATCCTCATAGGATTGTTTTTTCTTCCCTAGTGTCTTAATTAAAAAAAAATACTTTAGAAGTATAGTGCTAAAGTGCAAAATTGTAATGCTGCTATGTTTCTTTGGAGCAAGTTCATCCCACCCACATATATGCATGCGCTCCTTCCATAGTCATTCTCTTTCCATGCTTCACTTCAACAGGGAATGAATGTTTATGTGTGTGTGTGTGTGGCTGGGATGGGGAAGTTGAGCAGATCTTGCTCCAAGGAAAGATACAAATGAATAGTACCCATTACATTTTATCAGTTTTGCACTATACCTCCAGAGCTTTTTTAAAAAAAAAATCTCTAGCACCTTAATGTTAAAGCAGGTTCTTGTGCTCTGAAATATTAACATGTGCACTAGCTTGCATCCTTTCTATATCAGCCCTCTGTGTGTGAAAGCTTGTATTATTGATCTAAAATAGAAAATAATTCTTGCAAAGCAAGATTCACCTGAACAACTAGATTTTATAAACTGCTATATTGAGAAATGAGTTAGATGTGCCCTGTCTAAACAGACAATATTGTTGAGCCAACTGGAACTAGATGCTATTCAAGAGTACTGTCTTGCTACACAATAATAGCACTATGTACTGCCATGGCAACATCCTATGGTATCCTGGGATTTGTGGTTTAAGGAACAGCATTTAGAAGTCTTAACCAGAAAGATCTAGTGTGTCACCAAACTACAAACTCCAAGATTCACAGAAGGCAGCATAGCAGTTAAAGTGGAATTTTAGCTCTATAACTGTGTGATGTAAATTTTTTTTCTATACTAGTGTACCTTAGCAAAAAGCTGCAGTATCACAGGTCAAAAATGAAGCCTTGGCAAAATAAACCTTACTATGAAGATGTAGTCATATATACAACACTGAACAGACAAGAATTCTTATTCACATAGGAAACTCAACCCAGAGAGAAACATCCAAGCTCTCCCATGTAAACCCTGCTATCAAATATTCTTCCCAAACTTTCTGAATACATCTCATTCTGGTGTGATATGCTGCCTTTTCTATTTCAACAAGAAGAATAGCCTGTGTATTCGGAATTTCAACCAAGATAAAACAATTTTCTTCTTCTTAAATTTGACTGAATGTGCATGTTTTACCTCTACAACCTCCAAAATATTCCTGATGCAAAAACTTCTTGAGGAATTCATTGTTCTATGCCACAAAGAGGCCTCTGACCTCATTGGGATGGAGACATATTGGATTGCAAAAGAGAGGTCCCTGCTGAGATACAAATGGATTTTAAATTTCCTGGACTTTGAAAATCTCCCTATAGCCACAGGGCCAGAAGGAGGAGAAACCTGCCTGCAAAAGATATCCTCCCCACCATATACCATCCTAACTAAAGACTGAAACAACATGCAGGCATCTGACTAACATCTCCAATTGTTTTTCTGCTGTTTGGTTTGTAACATCTTGCCTGATGAAGAAGCCCATGGAGCTTTGAAAGCTTGCAACAAGTATATTGTGCATTTTGGTTGGCCAATAAAGGTATCACTGATGATTTTTTGTTTGAATATCCCATAGTGTATAAGTGAAACCAGAGATTTATTTATCTAAGTACTAATTTCCCATACATAGGAGGAAAATAGTGAAACTTCATGATGATTAATGAGGAGCCAGTGTGGATTTTTTTGACCTTCAATTTGTTTTAGTGAACCTGCAAACATTGCCAACATAATTTGATGGGAGATTTTTTTTACACTAAACTGAAAAGCCTTACACTGTGAATAAATATGGAAACAGAATCAATCCAGTAGGCAACTTTTGTCAGGACCACGTTTGGCCCATGGGGGAACAGGAGCATGTATTTGCAAATGCACTAATCATTCACTTAAAAGGAGCCAAAAATGGAAAAAATTCATATGTATTAATATTATGAATACTGGCTAGATCTTTCTTTCATTGGGAGTATTGCTAATTCTTCAGAACAGCAAAGTAACAGCTGCACTGTCCTTTGGTGTTTTGAATATAAGAAAATGTTGAGGTAAGAAGCATACATTTCTTTCATTTAGCTGATATAATCTAGATTGTAGAAAGGAACAGTGCCACCCACCATGCCCTCTAGTTTAAAAATCATAAAGCCAGAGATATAGTTTGAGGACAAACTGAAGAGGTAAAAGTACAGGTGAGCTGATATTGCAAGACCAGGAAAGAATTGGGAAGCAGGTGCAGGCTTCAAAGAGTCATTTCTGAACTACTCCCAGAACCTCAGCCACCATGGTATTAGTGGCACAACTGCACTTATGCCATTTGAGAAATTGTGGAAGTTGTAGTTCCCTAGAGCACAATTCTTCAATAAGAATAGAGGAGAGGGGGGTGGTGATTTCTCTCCCCACCCCCCAGGGATGCTATAGTCTATATTTCAGAGAGAGGAACAGGCAAAGGCACCTCTGACTATTCCTTGGCTAAGAAAATCCTATGTAATTCATGGGGTTTTTCACCTCCATTTCTATCATATGTTGATAGAACATCATGTATCCCACCCACCACCCTGTTAGTGCACTAACTGAAGACCCAACCAGTGGAATCCTGGATTGCAAGTCCTAAATATTACTTGGCCCAAAGAATTAATTATTGCAGATGCTCTGTATTGTATGACATATCAGAGCATTTAGATCATTTCTCTCAGTGGAGGCTCCAAGGCAGCTTACAAGCAATGAAACAAAATTGGCTAAAAAAAAAAAATTAACAATAAAATGAAAACACAATTAAAAGATTGTCATATTACAAACATAAACAATATGAAATCATTAAAACATTAAAACAAGATTGCCAGCACATATATTTACATAGGTTTAAACAAAAGGAATAACAGTGTTCGACAACTTATTATATTGTAAATTAAAAAAATCCCTCTCTTGCAGCCTTTCTAATCTTCTTTGCCAGTTTCAGTATTACTGTTGGCAAAATAAAAAAAATTGCCATACTGGCAAATAACAGTGGTGGAGTACTCCTCCTGGAGAGAAGATAATGCATCTTACATGAACCCTACAGTCCATGTGGAATTGTGCAATGCAGCTTCTGCTCTCCTTGTGCTGTACTAGTGCTGTGAATCAATATATGGTGTAGACCTCCAGGGTTGTCAGCACCATCTATTCATAGATGCACTTTAGAATCCAAGATTTATCTGCCTATATTTCAGTAGCTTTCGTTTGTTCTCTTGTTCTGTGTTCCACCTTACATAAACTGGACATTCCTTCTTCTTCTTTTTGGGTTCTATTTATCTATTTGAAAATGAATTTGAGCTTGCCATGCAAAATATGTCATTCTGAAATCAGAAACTAAATAAATGGAAGAAACTTAGCAAAACTGATTCAGTCAGACATTGTGACTTGCCCAAGACCACTAGTATATTTCCATATATACTAGTGGGAGGGATTCAGACCCTGGCCTCACAGAGTTGTAGTCCAGCACTCAAACCACTACAGTTTGCTGGCTCTCAATAACAGTAAACCTATCCAGTATTAGTGACTGATGCATCATTTTTTAAACAGTCTTACTTTGGTAGCACCTTAGTGTGTTTCTCATTTTCACCATTGCCCTTTCAAGCCATTCAGCCACACCTCATTCATTTGCATTTGGCTTCCACTGTTTATGTATGTGCCTTCCTGTCTCCTGTCAATTTATGGCCACCCGATGAGTTTCATAGGGTTTTCGTAAGCAAGGAATGTTCAAAGGTGGTCCACCATCTGCTGCTATAGCTTTAGCAGATTGTTTTCAGATATCTTTTCCATTTCTTCTCCTCATGGACTTAATGCAAACTTGATTTGATATAAAGACCCCTTCTTTGAGTCCCTGCCATAGCCCTGGGCTGGGATTAGTCTCTACTGCCATGAATTTAAAGTGTGCACATCACGTAGGCACCCAAAAAGGTTACATCTGCATTTACAACAATTTTCAGATCAAAAAGGCCAGGTTTAGGAGCTGCTAAGCAGGACATTCACACTTAGAGGATTTATGAATGCCAGCCAGGATGTGTCTGGCTGAAGATGAGATAACATTAACATTCTATTTCCTCTCCTTGGAAATTGTCTACTTCAAAGCAAAGCAATCAGAATCCCTTTGATATACAATAGCAACTCTTCACCTCAGGCTAGGTTTAAGGGTATAAATATGCCCCAAAATCTCAGGCATATCGGAGTCTGGCTAGATTTCATGGTGACACTATGCCACTGTGAGTTCTGACTAGAGTCCCAGCTCTGTCCGTTATCCTTTTCTTTCATAACTGTTGAGTCTATCCATCTTCATTCATCATTGGAGCAGCCTCTTTCAGGTAATTATCACTATTAGAAAGCCTTGTGTTTCCTATCCAAGCTAACTACTTTACTCCTGAGTTCTTGTGTGTATGATTGTATGTTAAAAGTGTCTTTCTGTGTTTGAATCCCCAAATAAATTACAGTTCATTGGAAAGCTTTGTCTCTATCAGTCTGTTCCCTAGCCACCTCCGTAAACATAGGATAAAAGATCCCATAGAAGACTTGGACTTTAGTAATTCCCCTGGTTCAAGGTCTTCATTACATAACACAATGCAGTTTAATGTTGCACTAGAACAACATTACTAGATGATGTTACACTAGATGTTGTACTGATGAGTGACCTTGCCTCATCTCAAATTTCTGATGCTTCAGTGGCAAAGTATTAATGTGGTGATCAGAGAAGAAGTAGGGATTGTGGTGTTGTAGTTCACAACCTTCTTCCCACAGTGACTCTTCTGTGGTGAAGACAACTTAATAGGTGGGTGAAGCAAAAATAGTTGATAGATTTACAGCTTTTATTTTACAGTATCTTTGGTTCAGTAAGTTCTAACATCACCACAGAAATATGGGGCTGCCCAACTTTTTGGTTAACCGAACCTGCATGTTTTTGAAAGCTTCAAGACAGAACATAATAATGGGTAGAGCTATGAAATTAATGTTCTTTTATTATAGTTAGCAATCTTAGTATGCCTATACTGAGTTATTGCTAGTCTGTTTGTTTGCAGACTTTCTGCTTGTTTGCTTTACTATACCCACTCTCTTCCTGGATCATTCAAATGTGCATCCATTTTATCTCTTCTCTCTCTCTCTCTCCTGGATTGGACTATTTTTAATTATGAACAAGTAATTGCTAAGTGCAACTTCTTTAGATGTTTTACAGAGAAACCTAAGCTTATTTCTTGTCTCTGCTATACCCTGTGTATAGGCAAGTAGATGTAATGGGCTGGTTGTTGTTCAGCTTCTGCTTTGCCATTTGATTACTCTGCTGCAGAGATGTGATACTATTTTTCACATTTTCCAACATCTTGATGAGTGTAGCATAGTACATCTGAGAGATGGCAAGCATTATCTATCTGTTTTTGTGGGTTTTTAAGCTGTGAGGCCATGTTCTAGAAGAATGTATTCCTGACATTTCACCTGTATCTGTGGCTGGCATCTTTATCTGAAGATGCCAGCCACAGATGCAGGCAAAATGTTAGGAATACATTCTTCTAGAACATGGCCACACAGCCCGAAAAACCCACAAAAACTTATGGATGCCGGCTGTGAAAGTCTTCGACTTCACATTATCTATCTGCCATTTCTGATTCTCTGTTTTGTCAGCAGTGCTCCTTTTTGTCCAATACTGCATGCCCTTTCATTGCAGTTCCCACCTGTTCATTTGAAAGTTAAGGTTCAAGGATATAGACCATGAGATTTAGCTCCATGTCATCATCATGTTACAATATGACCTTGCTCAGAGTCATATATATCTGATGCTGTACTAAGAGTTGGAATTTAAGTGGCTGTTGGATGGGAGATGAATGAGTTGGGATGAGAAGCATCAGGATATTTCATAATTTACAATCTACCATTGGAGTGCTCTCACAAAACCACTTACCCACTTTTTTTGGGTAATGTACACTGTTAATGGGAGTGTTATTGTGATCCTACCTTGCCACCCAATTAGACTTTGCTGTTAGTCTTGAGTTGACAGTATTAATCTGCATACAGGTTACCCTAGGAATACGTAGCAGTGTTCAGGATTAATGATGAATTAGAGGTGTAATGTCAGCATAAACTCAAAACTCCTGTGTCTTCTGCTGCTGCAGCACTTGCTGCTTTTTCTAGTGTACAGGAATTTAATAGCAATCATTATCTTGCGGTCTGTTAAATATTCAGTTAATAAAGGCCAGTAAAATAAAGTATGAATGCAGTTGAAACAATCAAAATACTATATAACTGCAAAATGATATCATTGTCTTTATGCTAGGCTGTATTTTTGGGGAGGAATTGTAAAAGTATAAGCAGGGTGATGCTGAGGTCAGACCAGAAGTTCATTTAGCACTCTGTGTCCATCATCCTCATGCCCTTGGGAAACTCATAGGCAGGGCAAGATAATAACAGGCATTCCTTGTTTGACTCCAAGCTTCCAATTATCCATATACCCCTGAATATGGAAGATGCATTTCTTGCTATCGCACCTAATAGTTGCCAACGGACTTTTCCTCTATGAATTTATCTGACCTCTAAAACCATTTATACAAGTGATCATCACATCATCATGTGGTAATTCCATATGCTATTTTTTCCCTCCTGAACCTGTGGCCAATCAATTCAAATTCAATTATCCCTCCCCTGGCACTTACTGGGCAGAGGGAGAGGAAGAGGTAGAGAAGAAAGATAACTTTTCTCAAATCATTCTCTTCTTGCTGCTCAATCTGTATTCTGTCCCTCTCTCAATTTCTGTTCTCTATCTCAGTATGTAACCCTTGGGCCACCTAAGACCCCAGTTCATAAACTTTTTTCCCCACATGCCTAAAACTCACCAAGAAAACCTGGGAACCAATTTTGATCAAATGCCTTGAAATGTCACACTAGGGGCATATAATATATATAATATCAAACACATCTTTATTTTAGTGCAACAAATCCAAGACAGCATCATAAGCACAGCAAAAAACAATGTCTTACTGTTCAGGAGTCTGTTTTATAATGTTAATTGTAAATAAGGAGTTAGGTGCTCCTGAACCCTCTGGGTGCTTAGCATCGGATTGTTATTATCTTAGAAATAGTATGTTTGTCTGGAGCTTGTTTTATAACACAGCCCAGGGTTACTATCTGGAACTAGAAAGTGGCTACAGTAATAGCTTGTGTAATTTAGGAATGGCAACAACCACAGTTTTATTTGAGCTATTCTGTTGACCTCTCTCCACAGTAAGCCCTGGCCAGCATAGACAATGGTAAGGAATGCTGGGAGTTGTATCTCTACCTAGAGATCCCTCATGTTCAATGATGGTCTTTTACCAAGTATTAACCTGACCTTGTTAATAGTCCCAAACCAGATGAGATTAAATATATCCAGGGTGGTAGGGTTATATAAAAATATGGAACACTTCACAAATGTACATGTTATACTTCAGTGTTATTTTTTTCTGCATTATTATTAAAACATATGCTTATCTTTTACATGCATCAGACATCACACACAAAACTTTCATCTCACCTGAACATTTTTTCAAAAATTCTATTTTTCAATGGAGGCATTTTAAATGAGCTGTTGCAAGTTGATAAGCATCAGGAATAAAGTGACTACACAGATATGCAAATCAGTGTGCAAATCAGGACAGAACTATTAAAATCATGAGGATATTGACAAATGACAATTCAGTTCACTGTATACTCACTTTCATCCCAATACAATTATGAATGTTCATTGAAGTTAAGAAATATGCTTCATAATGATGCAACATAAATATGAGTTAAATTAAACTGGACATTATGGAATTCAGATCTATTCCCATTTTCATTGACTATTAAATGCCCCTGTTCATTTTAGGGTGGAATCTGCTATTGCACATGTTATACTAAATAGAGATGCCTGTAACTGGATTATTCTAATAAAAACACACTGTTTTGCATTTATTTGGTTGCATTTATTCTCTTCTCCAACACAATGATCTGATTTCATGACCTATGATTCATATAATCTTAGTTCCACGCAAAATACATGAAGCAGAACAGAGATCATTCAGTTTATTAACTGTTTTATGTTACTGACAGGCATTTCTGTGGTTTACTAAAAACTGGTAATGCAAGTTAATGGGCAATTTACAGAAACAGCATTGATTTTTCTTTTATGAGGCTTTTTCTTAAATATTTCTAGTGTTTCCACCAATTATTTTGCTAAACTTTCTAGGTAAACATTAGGCCAGGGAGCTTTAATTTGCTGCTTCATAATGCTTTTTTTTTTTTTTTTTAAAGAAAACCAACCCAATAATGTTACTACACAATTTTCAAATATTTATTCTGAAAAAATAATAATATTCAATATAATATTTGTGATCAGTTGCCCTTAATGTACCCTCTCCTTATTAGATCCTAGTTAGTGGCATCTGCAGACTTTAATAAAGTGTCTGAGTTTATTCTTGGAAACCTTACTAAACATACAATAACTTCTGTATGATCAGTTCACATCTATACAATATATGTTGTGGTGTATTATTGCCAAATTTAAACAGTTTACAACAAGAATGCCACACAGAGGCACTAATGCAACTTAGAATTTTCAGTGGCAATATGAAATATTTTATAAGCTCATGAAGACAGTATTTCTGATCATTTTTATGAGAAAGCAACATGATTAGCTATGGTATTTTGATAGTTTTCAGTACAGGAAAGATATGTTTTCTTTAAGCTTGCCTTGCTTTTATTGAAATGCCACAAAAACAGCACTTTGCCAATCTGTGACATACCCTACTACAGTGATGGCAAACCTTTTAGAGACTGAGGGGCTGAACAGATTGCCTCTAAGGGGTGGTGGCAAGCCACCCCTTTCCTTGCTGAATCGGGGCCATGGCAACTGCACGCCACATCCCCAATCCGGTGCTTTGCTGCTCCTTTTTAGAGCAGCAAAAAGCTGCCCTTGCTACTGTGGTGGCAGCTTTTCTGTGCTCCTTTGGCACAGCGTGTGTGGACGCTGCACCAAGGGAGTGCCCTACGCCTCCCACCATGCAATGGGGTGCATGGCATGAAGCTGGCATGTGATCACCATGTCCTCATTCTGCCCCCCCAGGCTGGCCTAAAGTGCCGGTCTGTTCAGCCCGAGTGCCCAAACTGCAACCCAAAATGCACTTATTTATCGCAAAGTGCCACATCCCTCTGGCTTTCTAGTAATGAATTCTGGTAGACTCAGTGCCCACAGTGAGGGCTCTGAGTGCCACCTCTGGCATGCGTGCCATGGGTTTGCCACCACTGCCCTACTACTAGTCAATGCAGCATAAAAATATGCATTTTAAATATTGCTTTAAATAGGTGCATTGTGCACTAAGATTCTGGTTATCTAGTTAAGATGTACAAACAATATTATATATATATGGCAATCTCAAATGCTTATCCTTCAACAGGCAAAATGGGCTTGTAAGGAACCTCAAAGTATACCAATCCCCTTCAAAAGCTTTAGATGAAAAAGAGGGAAATGCTCAAACCTCTCTCTCCCACTAAGAGGGAGATGATGTCAACAGTCTAGTGCAGGGGTAGGCAACCTTTCTCCTTTAAGGGCCAAGGGACTTCAGCTCCCAGAAGCCTCAGCCATGTTGGCCAATAGTCCCATGTTGGCCATTAGCTCCTGGGATTCTGGGAGCTGAAGTCCCTCGGCCCTTAAAGGGGAAAGGTTGCCTACCCCTGGTCTAGTGCAATTAACTACCACAGAATACCACCTGGTGTGTATGTGTGTGCGTGCGTGTCCATGCATGTTGGGAAATGTAAGATGGAATGGAATATTCAGCATAAGGGCATGGCTGGCTGACTGGATGCCTAAATTTACATCTTCCAACAATTTGTTACCGGTTTCACTTGTTTCCCTTCACTTTTTATGCTATAAGAAATGTTTGGAGAATTGGTCATTGGATTATGGCCCATGAAGTAACAGATTAAATAATAGCTAATTCTGGGCCCAGTCCTTTCCCTCACTATTCTCTAAGCTTGGATGTAACTAGTTACAGATACATTTGTTGTTGATGTGTGCTTCCAAGTCATTTCCGACTTTCCTAAGGTGAACCTATCACTGGGTTTTCTTGGCAAGATTTGTTTTGAGGAGATTTGACATTACCATATGATGAGACTGAGAGTGTGACTTGTCCAAGGTCACCCATTGGTACAGATGCCTACTTACTTGCAATTAATTCTTTTCTCCTGTAATGAAACTATAGCTACATTAGATCATATGTAGAATGTAATCATAGATGACATAACCTCTTTTGTGGTTAAACTCTGACTCTAATTACTTTTGTCATTAAATGATTGAGAAGGAGTATGACATAGCTGAAGTGATGGTTCAGGTTGTGCTAGGCGCAGGCTGTATTGTGTAAATATTTTATAATTTGTGGAAAACTGGTAAGGATATTCGTTTGTTTTTTTTAAAAAATAGTAACAAACTAATTTGGCTAAGTTTATAACTGAATTATAATTTGATTTAGTTTTAATTATAATTCTTATAAATTACTTCAAAAGTAACTTTCTAAGCTCTGGGTATTATGTGTCTAGTTCATATTCTAAATAACTCAAGAGAAAAATGAATGTCACTTAATGCAAAAGAATGTTATTTTTTTGAGTGTCTTATGTGAAATATTTACTTAATATTCAATAAGTTCGCCTTTACTGTGTTTAATATTTTATATGTGTAAAATCTTGACGGTAATTATATCTTTAACTCAACTTTGTTTTCAGTCCTAATGTTTTATCTGTGTTTATAAATAGGAGGCTTTGAGAGAGTAGCATGTGCAGACCAATTGATGCTTCTGGTTTGCAGATTGGAAAGATGAAGTAGGAGATATAAAATGGATTAAAGTTAAACTGAAGGTAAATTCCTGAAAGCAAACAGAGGCATGAAAAAAAAAAGCAAGCAACTTTTCAAGGTTAAACAGAGCAGTTTATTCTAAGAGTTAAATGGGTTTTAAATCCCTAATTCCACTTGCATCATCACTGCCAATAAATAATGTCATATATATCCCAACCTACTGAATCTTTTGAGCTTGGTTGTGGATACACATCATTGATTTGAACAGAATATGGTATATCTGGGCAGATCCTTCACTGGATGTAAGGAACACATATAGTGGTTACTGGATTTAGTGCATTTCAACCAAAGTTGGGAGAAATTCTGTAGTAGAATGGGCTTTTCTTGAAAGTAGGTGCCAGTTTATACAACCAGGCAACTACATTATAAACGTATCTTCAGTAGTCTGTATCCATAGCTCAGTGGGAGAGAACATGCCTTGCATACATACATAAGGTCTTAGGTTCAATGCCTGGAATTTCCAGTTAAAAGGATAATGTAGCAAGTGGTGTGAAAAATGTCTATCAAATGCAACTTGTTCTGGTGAAAGACAGATATCTTTATTGGATATAAATGTCCACAGTCCTGATGTCCATTTAGTTAATCAGAACTGTTAGGCAACAGGAAGGAAGTTTCTAATGTGCATATTCAATAGCACGGAAGAAATGCACAAATCTTTTGAATTCTGATGACCTGTGACTATAAAGTTATAGATGTCAGGTTACTTCTTCCATCATTTGCTATACGTTCTTTCTACTATTTCTTCTTGATATTTATGACATTGTAACCTTTCATTAGTCCTTCTTAATCTGGTACACACCACATATGTTGGATTGCACCTCCCAGTGGCCAAGATCTTACATGATTGGTTGTAGTATAATAGTTCTACTATGGCTCCACCACCAACCTCAGGACTCACCAGTGTACTGCAATAACTCCCGCAAGGCATTTCATTACTGGTGGAAGTTGGGGGAGGGATCAGAGAAGTATCTGGCTATGATCAATGACATCTTCTGCTGAAATCCCCTGGGCTCCTCTGGAGGTCTCAGCAGATGATGTCCTCAGTCTGCATCTGGCTATGGGAATATAGCTGGATGCTTCTCAGATCTCCTTCTCTCTCCAACAGCAATGGAATGGCTGTGGAGTGGTGGGCTATCATAGTACCGTGGTGATTTCAGGATGATGTACATTGCAGAAGGAGGTAGAGAATACCAACCTCTGTAACAACAACAACAACAACAACAACAACAACAACAACAACATATATGCAAGAGGAAGGTGGAGATACACGTGTATGCCATTAAAAGGATGCCAGCTAATATCTCCTGCCAGTGTGACCATCAGAATGAAGTCCTGAGAATCAGGACAGTTTAATGTGCAAGTGATGTTTTTACAATTCCTCCCACCACCATCAAAGTGTTAGTAACCTATAAGATTTGGGACTTTGTCTGCTAAACTCAATGCATTCATGTTCTGAGTGCATTGACAGGGTTATGCCCTGGGCCCAGTGCTAGTCACCCTCTTCATCAAAGACCTAGATGATGGAATAGAAAACATGTTTATCAAATTTGCAGATGACACCCAATTAAGAGGGATAGCTAATACCACAGAGGATGGGATCAGAATTCAAAGTGACCTTGACAGATTAGAAAGCTGGGCCAAAACTAACAAAATGAATTTCATCAAGGAGAAATGTAAGATACTACATTTAGGCAGAAAAATGTTAAAAATGCACATATATAGGATGGATGACACTTGGCTTGACAACAGTACAAGTGAAAGGGATCTAGGAGTCATAATAGACCACAAGCTGTAAACAGTGTGATGTAGCAGCTAAAAAAGTCAATATGATTCCAGGCTGCACCAATAGGAGTATAGTGTTGGGAGCTTCCTGACTTTGCAAATTGCCCCACTGAGTGTGGATTTTAGCCGGGTTTGAGGTGGGATGTGGCCGGGTGGCAGCATTGGTGGCATTTTGCATGCAATAATACCCAGCTTCATCCTGTAATAGAATTGAAAATGGTAGGAGTAAGACAGTTCATTTTTTAATGTGATAAACTCCCTGGATACAAAGTAATAGATTCAAACTACAAGAAAAGCAATTCCACCTAAATATTAGGAAGAACTTCCTGACACTACGAGCTGTTCTACAGTTGAATTCACTGCCCCAGAGTGTGGTGGAATTTGCTTCTATAAAGGTTTTTATACAGAGGCTGGATAGCCATCTATTGGAAGTGCTTTAATTGTGTATTCGTGCATGGCAGGGGGTTGGATTAGATGGCTCTTATGGTCTTTTTAAACTCTATCATTCTATGATGTTAATGTGAATGCAACCACCTCTCTCATCATGAGCATTTTTACTTCTATGGACTTAACATTCATGGTTCCTGGTTCCTGGGATATTGAGAAATGTTATCATGGGTATTCTATTCTCCAAAGATAAGGAAGCAGTGCTTAGAGCACCTAAATTGATATATGCCCATGTATGCAGTGAATTGGTGCCTAAGTGAATTAGTATAGCTAAGATTGTATACTGGAATTGAATCATGCAGTTTCACCAATGTTGTTGGACTGCACCTGCCAACATTGCTTGCCATTGGTTATGTTAAATAGTACTGCTGGGACTTGAAGTCCAGTAAACACACACACTTTCAAACTAGACAATGAGGAAATAGAAATAGTAAAAGAGTTCTCATATCTGGGATCAAAAGTTGATCAGAATGGGGACTGCAGCCAGGAAATCAGAAGATTAAGAATGGGGAGGGCAGCTATGAAAGAACTAGAAAAGCTCCTAAAATGCAAAGACATACAAGTCAGCTCAAAAGTCAGAATCATACAAGCCATTGTATTCCCTATTACCATGTATGGATGTGAGAGCTGGACAGTCAAGAAAGAATATAGGAGGAAAATCAACTCATTTGAGATGTGGTGCTGGAGAAGAGTGCTGAGGGTTCCATGGACAGCAAAAAGGACAAACAAATGGGTTTTAGAGCAGATCAAGCCAGAAATATCCCTAGAAGCCAAGATGACAAGACTTAGACTGTCATATTTTGGACACATCATGAGAAGACATGAATTGCTGGAAAAGACAATAATGTTAGGAAAGATGGAGGGAAGTAGAAAGAGAGGGAGGCCACAATAGATGGATGGACTTTATTAAAGAGACCATGAGTTTGCAGGAGCTGGGCAGAGCAGTAGAGGATGGGGCGGGCAGGTTGGAAATGTCTCATCCATAGGGTCACCATAGGTCAAGATCAATGCAAAGGCATTCAACAACAACAACAAAAACATCTGAAGGGTTCTTTTCTTGGGTGCATGTGTATTTGTTAGAGGCTTGAAAATTACTTTTGGACTACAGGTCCCAGAATCTGGAGTCAACATGGCCACTGCTGTAATGGTGCTGAGAATAATGGCTACATAAATGGGTAAAAAGAAACTATTACTCTCTGTTTTAGGATAGACCCTTCCAATCATTAGAAAACAAGCTCTGATTGGGCATCCTTGGTGCTAGAATATTAATGTATGATAGACTTCTGTATTACATTTTTAAAAGTGTTTATAGGATCTATTATCAATTAAGGTTTAATTCATAACTATGTTGGATAATATAAGTATATTGATGCACATGTGGGCTTGCCAGTGGTGTCAATAAGGGGTGCGGGGGCTACAGATCACAGCAAGTGGCACCTTAAGAGGGGTTGACACCACTGATCCTTTTGGTAGAAACAGGCTGTGGCACTCATCTGCTTCCCTTTAAAGTACTTTAAGAGATGGTGGGAGTGGGTGAAGCTCAGTCGGAGTAGAAAGGAGAGGCTCCAGATTTTTTTTATTTTTTTTAAATATTCTTTCTTAATATTCTTTAAAAACATCACATTTTAACCAAATCTTCACTATGTATATGCAAATACACTTAGGTTGTGTGCATGATATTGTAATTTGAAGGTATAATTTTAATTTTGCTAGTTGTTTATGTCACAACTATTAGCATGACATTCAGTGGTATATGGGAATATGATGTATGAGTAACATTAGTACAAAAAAGCATTACTAAGGATTCCCTGTGGTGTGAAATGGGAGGAGGTCAATGGGGGTGTGACACCATGGGTGACACCTGCATGGGTGACACCAACCCTAGTGATGCCACTGTCTATCTGAAGTCCATCCATTCTGCCTTGATCCATGAAAGAGATGGGCAAGAAATAATAATAATAAAATAATAATAATTTCAGCATTATTTGTAAGAATCCCTGCAAAACAATAGGTGCTACCTGACTCAAGCATGATTCATATTCTGCCCTCTCATATATTCTGGCAGTGAACTGTTTGAAGATGACTAATATCTGTAGTTTGACTTATGTACTCTGCTGTGACAAACATATAACAGTCTTTGTTGTTCTTTGAAACTAGTTTGATGGCAATACAAAGATATATATTTATTTATTTCTAAATTTCATTTGAGCCAATATTTGAGGAAATAGATTTCTACATTGTATAAATTCAAATTAAACCTCTTGTCTACTGAACAACACTTACATACTTTTAAGCACCTTTCACCTGTTTTGTTTAGATAATATATTGGTTTTAGTTTGCTAAAAGCTTGGGTCTTGGACCTTGGAAAAAATTTCTTTTGTTGCTCTCTGTCTTCAAATCACCTCTGGATTATGGCAACCTTCTCACAAGAGTTTTCTTGGAATGATTTATTCAGAGGAGGTTTGGCATTGCTATCCTATTAGGCTGATGGTATATTATTACCTAAAGTCACCCAGTGGGATTCCATCATTGCTGTATGATAGAATGTATGCTTACATGTATGTAGATGAGACCATGAACTCATTCTGCATGGTTGCAGTTTATGTTCAAGGAGCCTTGAATCCCATTTTGGGAAAAAGAAATCCAAAACACGCACACACAAACACACAAACAGAGAGAGAGAGAGAGAGAGAGAGAGAGAGAATTCTCATGCTGGCTCTACCCATTCTCTGAAGATGCCAGCCACAGATGCTGGCAAAACGTCAGAAAGAAACTCTTCTAGAACATGGCCACACAGCCCGAAAAACCCACCAAAAACTATGGATGCCGGCCATGAAAGCCTACGACTTCACAGAATTCTCATGTATTCTACAAAATGTAAGGATTCAGATTTTCACCTTAGTTGTAAAGACAGAAAAGAATATGGTCACTTCCTCCATAGTTTTCCAACAGCATTTTTTGTGGTAGATGTGCTTAATATGGTTTTAGATACTTGATTGCCATGTAGGGGAATCACCACAAGAATGACCACAGTACATCTCAATTGGAAGGAAAAGGCCACAACTTTATTGACAACAGCTGTAATGTAGGGTTTTCGACAAAGCATGAGGTCTGAATCTGTCATCAATCAATCCCTGATTGATTGATGAACCCATTTGCTTGGTCATGTCCAAGCTTCAGGATGACAAAGGGGTAACCAGTTAAACGCCCATTTGCATCTCAGATAACCGGTTGATTGCATATTCAGATCTCTTCCTCTTGTTATCGGGCAATGCTGAATTGGTGTTGCCCCTGCAATGGCAACACCACAATACACAGCACCCCCGGGTTCCTGATGGACTCCTGACCCACTTCTGTGCAGCCCTGGAAAGCACACCCACCAGATCCAAGACCTATGCTATCGCCCTTGGAAAGTTGTGACAGCATAGCTCCTATCCCCAACTAGAGGGAGGGAAGGTGGGAAAAGCCAAGCTAGAATGGTACCATCCTTGAGCACCACATGGCCTTTTATAGGCCCATGGACCAATCAGGGGCTGGGAGGGGTGGGGGTTCCACCTCCTCAGGCCCTTCTACCAATCCCAGGCACCACCTGCCTGTGACACCACTCATTAGGCAGCACATCCGCCCATGGCACACTTTGGAAATTGTAGTCCTGGCACCGGGGGGGGGGGGGGGGGAGGAAGTATTGCCTTCCCTTGTCCTCGCTGGCCAATCGCAGCCCAGCCTTCTCTGTCAGAGAGCTCTGGTGCCACAACAAACTGAAGTTCCCATAATTCCATAGCATTGAGCCATGGCAGTTAAAATGGTGTCAAACTGGATTATTTCTGCAGTGCAGATGCAGCCTTAGTCACCTCTCTTTTTTCCACTATTCGTCTAACTTGTTTCTAACAGTTCTTCTGCTTCTGTCCTGTACACGAGTCAGCAGTGGTGGCCCCACACCAGGTGACACCCAGTGCAGAGGGCAGGACCTCCGAGGAGGGGTGGGACTTCCAGTGCTGGACTTCCGGCTCCAGGACTTCCTATTTCCAGGGCCAAAGTAGCACCTGCGTGTCCCAGAGTAACACCCACATGGGCCGAAACAGTCCCTGTGTAGCCCCTAGAGGCACCCACATGGGCCCGAGGAGCACCCATGCAGCCTCTAGAGCACCTGTGCAGGCTGGAAGAGTCCCTGTGTGGGCCAAAACGGTGCTCATGTGGCCCCGAGGGACACCCACGCAGGCCAAAATGGTGCTCGTGCAGCCCTGAGGGGCACCCCCACAGGCCCAAGGAGCACCTGCACAGCCCTTTGAGTGCCTGCGTGAGTGCAAGGAGTGTGCGCACCGGCCCAAGGAGTGTCCACTGGGGGAGGGGATCAACTGGGTGTCATCTCCCCTTCTGGGGTATCACCCCTCCCTCCTTGGGTGCAGTCTGTACCCCCTGCACCCCCCAGGGATGCTACTGCCAGTCAGCAAGTATCTGAGGAAGCAGGTGGCATGGCATGCAAGAGCTGTTGGATAGTTAATTGTCCAGATCAGTTACAAGTTATTCTCCCCCACCCCCAATTCCTTTCCTTTCCTTTCCTTTCCTTTCCTTTCCTTTCCTTTCCTTTCCTTTCCTTTCCTTTCCTTTCCTTTCCTTTCCTTTCTTTTTTTTTTTACTTAATGGATTGTCATGATTGTGCAATTGCACTAAAAAAAATACAGACCAAAAAGCATAGTGGGAAGGGTCTGTGAGGCTATGGAAGCCAGTATGCAGAAGACAGAGGCTAGGACAGAGGTAGTATCATTGTGATTTGGAAGAGCTGTGTGATAATTACTGTCCCAACCTGGTAAGTTGTGTTTCCTAGACTAATGTAATTGTGGCGTGTCATGAGCCTGGTGTGATAAAGTACTCACTTTCCACAAAATATGCATGGAGTTTTCACACAGAAAAAGCCCCTTTTCTGTATAGAAAAAAAAGTTTCTGCACAAAAACCTCCACATATGTGCAAAATTTAAACAGTGCCCATCAGTCTAGGATTCATCAGGGTTTCCTGAAACTCAAGAAACAACTTTTCAAGCATTTCTTTTGAGTATATATTTTTACCTAGTGGGAAGGCCACAGTCACTTTTAAAAAAACCCTCCATAGGAATTCTACATTCAACACACATCTACCCCATAGATAAAATGTTGCCTTTGGTTTCTGAAGATGGTTTTTTTTTTTTGGCACTCATTATTTGGAGCACTCTTTATTTTTAACAGTGACATTTATCCTGTGAATAATGGTTAATGTAGATCTGTTTCCTGCTATTTCTGGAAAAAGAATAGAGAAGCTGTAGGATTATTTTACATTTCATAACTCATTATAGCCAAAAAGGTAATTCTGCTTGTTAATGCAAGCAACCTTTCTAATGCTGAAATTCTGGGCACAAACCTAGGTGAACTTGCAAGTGGAAATGAGGTTTGTGGCCTCTGTTTGAGTCTTTAGTGAATATCTGTCCACATCACAGACTTGGGATAGTAGATAAGTGATGCATAGAACAAGTCCAGATCTGGACTAGCAGGGGTGTTATAGGTCAAGGTGGAGAAATATCAGCAAAACCCTGCAGGGAAGTTTGTGTAGCATCTGCTGACACTCTGGCTGCTATTTTTAATCAAGGCTTTCAATTCTGTACTTACATAAAATTTGCCCATGCTGATTTGTGTATAGAGAGATAAATTTAGAAGTAATTGCTACAATTTAAATAGAAATACATGTTTCCAAAGGAGTGGGGACTTTGACCAGGTGATCTATGTACCTTCCCAATCTTCTGTTACCTGTTGATGCATAAATTCAGAGTCCTACATCTCCCTTCTTATAGTTGCTTATCTTTCAATGTGGCTTGGACTGGACAAGTCTTCAAACAGAGGATGCCTTCAAACAGTGGGTTGTCCTCTTTATAATCAGACACATCACCTCCTTAATTCCATACAAGAATAGCTAACCTAAACAGGGGAAATGAATTAGTTTAAAAAGTAACATTCCAAGCTCTGAATGTGACTAGGATTCAGTCTGCAGAAATAATGTAGTTTGACACTGCTTTAACTGGCATGGTTCCATCCTATGGAATCCTGGGATTTGTAATTTGTTGTGGCACCAAAGCTCTCTGACAGAGAAGGGTAAATATCTCATGGAACTGCAAATCCCAAAATTCCATAGCATTGAAACATAGCACTTAGTGGTGTCTAACTGCATTAATTCTGCCATACAGATTAGACCTAGAATGCTGATGGCATTATAAGCAAAGGTTTTGGTAGTGTACTGTTTGAATACATAACTTGGCCTTTTAAAAGAAATTAAACAAATCCAGAGTTTAAGAACCATAGTGAAGAAACTGCCCTTCTTCACAGTGAAGCTCAGCACCATCCAGCATTAAGCTTTTTATATCTCTGACATGGAAGAAAGTTACCATAACACAACAAAGCTGCTTTGGGAACTGAGTGCAATGAAGAAGGGCAGTACAATCCAATGCAGTTTAGATACACTTGGAAAACATGAGCAGATAAAAGGATTATCCATCTCACAGGATCGAAATGTGAGGAATTTCAAGGAACAGTTATGTGGTTAAGGTCAAATTGAACTAAAGGGAATATAGATTCATTGGTCAACAATGCTCTGTGAAGTGTAAATACAGGCACCTAACCTAATGTGGAGGTGCAAAGAGGTTTGCTTTGGACTACTGTGTTTAGTTTTGTTTTCAGTTTAATGTAACAAATGTCTTGTGAAATACAAAAAATGAGGAAAGTACAAGGGCAACCAGATTAATAGAAGGACTTGGAGGAATAGAGTTATTCTTAATGTGCTTTAAAACATAACACAACACACACACACACACAC
The DNA here is from genome assembly GCA_026167975.1 of Phrynosoma blainvillii. Classification (NCBI taxonomy): domain Eukaryota; kingdom Metazoa; phylum Chordata; class Lepidosauria; order Squamata; family Phrynosomatidae; genus Phrynosoma; species Phrynosoma blainvillii. The sequence continues at coordinate 72,908,099 of JANUYF010000002.1, forward strand.
ACACACACACACACACAGATACTTCAAGGAGACACAAGATACAATTTCCGAAAATGCAATAGGCTGTTTATCTAAGTAGAAAAGCTCATAGCAAGGGCACTTGAGTTAAATTAGGGAAGCCAGACAACCAGAAGCTTTCACAGTGAATTCCTTCCTCTCTGAAGTGTAAGTACAGCCACGGTATCCAGTATAAAGTGATTTTCATGGGTTCTAGAATGTTTATATTGGGTGTGTGATACCACGTTTTAAAGATGTCCTTTATATTCTGCATTTAAAGGTACTGAAGAAATGTTGAGAAATGGTTATGAAAGAAAACAAAATGTGGTTGGTTCTCTAGGTATGGTACCTGGACTGCTGATCTATGTGTATGCATATGTGTGTACACACATGTGTGTAGCAGGTAGTGTTGAAGTTAGTAAACTCTAATCAGTGTCTCTACAAATACTTGGAATATTTGTAGGCTTGTTGGTTCAAGGACCTTGCCTGAGGCAAAGTTCTCACCCCCAAATGAAGATGCATCATATTAAACTCCAGACAAGTTATTTGGCACCTGAGGCAGAAAATCCTGTAATCACTCTCCATGTCCCTTCCAGTAAAAAGACAACATTAATAGATTGAATAACCAACCATTTACTATATTTTAGAGACATTCAGCATTCAACCAGCTGCCTTACTCTTCTTAATGATAGGGAAAGATGCGAACATTGGGGAAAATTCAGAAAAACATAGAATAGTTCCCCAATAGTGTATTTGCTAAAATATATATTTTACATGTCAGTGGCATTATCTGCAAAAATAGTTCTGAAGAAGGAGGGCGAAGAAGAATCATGTAACTACACATACTATGTCATCAGGCTCTGAGTTAACTTGGCACTGAATTTTGATTTTGTAGTGCACAATACACTTGAGTCCTTTCCAAGGCCCACAGCTACAAAGCATCTTGGCTGTGTGCATAAATATTCAAGAGTAGATTATTTTCTTTGCACCAGACCACTGATAGATAAAATTGTCCCCATGTTTGCCTTAATTCTAAATACTTGTTTACTTTTATATATGATAAAGGTTTGGGGTTCTTTGTTGTTGTTTTTTTAGAAGTGGTAAGCTCAGAAAGATAAAGAGCAAACATTTCAGGGAATGGCTTGATGGCTTTATGTGGAATTTATGGTCTATTGGATTTATAAGGATTTAGGCACTTTCCAAACATGCATATTTACTCAGCAGACTGTAGTGGCTTCAAAGGATTCATTATGGTCTATCAGCTAAATATGTCTTTTAGGCATTTTTACAGATGACTGAAAATAGCTCTTTTTGAAAAATAATAATAATGATGATGGGCTCAAAATTTAAAGAAAACACACTCTTAAAAATAAAATAAGATTCTTAACCATATTTAATCTACATTTAAAGTGATAATGGAACTTCTTATTTCTTGTTCTAGCAAAGCCTTAATTTCACAAATCACTGATCTCATAAGCCACTGATATGTATAGCCTTTGCATAATTTTGTAAAAACCATTATGTGACTGCTGAATTAGCCTATTGTTCAGGAGAGGATGCACAAAATATGGCCCTGTTTTTGAAGTCTGCTGCCCCCTGACTCCCAGACTAGTATTTTTCTGGACAAAAGCTTGTGATTTCCCTCTCCTAGAAACCTTCAGAAAATGAAAAAATAATAATAATCACATTTTAAATAGGTTGCTTCATCCATTGTTGTGGAATTTATCCCCAGATCAAAGATAAAGAGAGACCGGATCGATCCAAAGCAAGACACCTTTTTATTTTATTTTCTGGCCAGGGCGGCAGCATGCCAAATAGCACTCCAAGAGCCACCGCATCCAACTATTGTTCTCCAGGGTTTTTAAAGAATTGTTTCTTTACAGGTTTTAACTGATTGGTTACAAGCATCTACTGTGTCAGCATCTAATTGGTAGCATGCACTGTTCACGAGGTGATCATAAAACTCCTGATTAGCTATATACTACAGACCATGCACCAACTTCCTAACTCCTTATATGGTGTTGCTTCCTAACTCAGAAACAAAAGTTGGCCGTTACTTCTTAACTGAAAAGCGAAAGTAGGTGAAAGGTAAAGGACTCTTTTCAAAGCAGCTCTAACTCCCTTTGTCTAGGCAAATTGAACTGAGCAAGCAGGAATATAAAAGCAGAAAGCAATGGTTACTCCATTTTATCCCCTCTCACATCACATTCCAGATTCTTTTTTTTTTCCAGAATCAGAAATGGATTTCTAGGTATTTTTGAGAGTGTTTGTTTGTTTGTTTAACTTTGGCAATTTTGGCAGTCCTTGCAGACCCTGGAGGATCTCAGGACAGAAATATAATCCCTGGACCCACTGTATTTATCTAGCCATGGTTTAGGATGACTATCAGGCAAAAATCAGGATCATAATGTTCAAGATAACTTGAACATTAAATAAATGATCACATTTATTTCTGTTCCTTGCATTGTAAGCAGGCCAAACTATATGCAAAGAGGCATCAGTGTGCAACTGGAATCCCAGAAATAGGCAGTCTTTCATCACTTGAGCAAACCTAGTCTAGGGGATCTGCTTACAGGAGAGAAAGAGGCATTGCTTCCAAAGTAAGCATTATGAAAATCCTTTGCACCTAAAATTCTTGTATTTGTTGTGTTCACATCCCCTCAGTAACTTTGCCTACCCACTTTCTTTGGATGCATAAATTCCATTTAGAAACCTTACATTGCTTCAGATTTTCTTGGAAGATCCAGAGCCCTCTGTTTTTAAAAAAATGCTTTTATTCCATCATTAAAACACATCTAATATAACACAACATATAACACAGTAACAACAACAACCACACAAAAAAGAAAAGATAGACATATAAACTACCACAAAAATTATAAATGACTTCCTGAGCTTCCTTTTAGACCCATTTCTTTGTTGTATTCATCATTTTCTATTTAACAATAATAATTAATTAAGCATTATGTGCACACATTTCCTCTTGATTTCACCAATGTCTGTATCTGTTTTGGGTTTCTTGAACAGGTTTCTTAGCATACCTGGCCTTGTCATACACTCAGCTCTGCTATTCATGCTTGCTTGCCTGACTGGTCTAGTTGAATGCAAAATTAAAGTATATATGGAGAACAAAAGAGAGAGAGAGATAAGGGGAAACTAACATGGCTTTGCATTTGCTAACCTAGCAAAATACTTTTGTATTGCCTCCAAAAAACAAGCTGACACTATGAAGATTACATGGTATATGTTATTCCCTAGGAGGCCAAGTGACTGGAAAATGGATTATTTAGCAAAGACTGGGAAATGGTTTAGCTTAAAGTAGATCATCTGACTTCTAGTCTATAGTCATGGACAACTGACACCTAGGCTATAGTCAAAATTTCTATCTAGTCTGAGAAAATTTTCCAGTACATGTGCTTTACAATAGTGACTTGGCAACTTTGACAAACCATATTAGAGCTCAGGGCACTCCCATTTGAAGAGAATGGTTTGTCATGGTGGAAGACAGAAATGAATTTCTTTCCCTAAATAAAGCTGGATCCTTGATTACCAGCTCTTGTATTCTAATGTCTCCAGGACTGAATCTGCACTGCAGAATTAATGCAGTTTGATGCTGCTTTAACTACCATGGCTCAATGCTATGGAATTCTGGGACTTATTTAGTCTTATTTAGTCTTCTCTGTGAGAATACTCTGGTGCCACAACAAACTATAAATCCCAGGATTCTATAAGATGGAGCCATGACAGTGAAAGTGATGTCAAACTGCATTAATTCTGCAGTGTGGTGGTAGTTAGGAGGGGGAAGGAAAATCCCTTTCAAGAAAGTGGAATATGATTATAAAAATTATAAAAATTCATAATGTGAAATTGGTTAGAGTGTATTTATGACTTTATATATGTGTGACATTGTGAGAGAACACAGACAGATTAGAACGTTGGTGACAGCCAATGGGAGCTGTCAGGAAAAGGTGGGGGCTACTCCCAAGAGTGAGTATATATAGAGGGACAGAGCAGTATTTAAAGTTAGTTAAGAGAGTTTTATTTTACCCTGAAGGGTTTAGCAGCCGATTAGGCTGAGGGAGACTGCTAGGAGGTGCAGTTAGAAGGGGGTTTATGTACCCAAGATAGGAAGAGATGTTGATTGTACCCTGAGGAGTTAAGAGTCATTGAAGCTAGTATAGGCTGTTGAAATAGGTATGAGGAAAGTTCTTAATTAAATTGTTGTGGTAAATTCCTGTGGGAAATATAGTGCTTGGTGACTAGTGAAGTCACAGATAATCAGAACGGTTAAAAGATACAGAAGATAGATAAAGGTTCTGTGAGAACTCAGACTGTAAAGGAATATTTATAAGCCTATAAAGAAGCAATTACAAAGATAAGCAAAGAAACCCCAACCCTTTTAAACCATGTAACTATTAAAGTATTTATGCATTGTATCCATCTTGAATGCCATCCACTGAGAAAGATACTATATTCAACCCAATTTGTAAATAAAATATTTTTGTTTGTTCAACAAGCAGTTGTCTAAAGTGCTTAAAGAAACATATTCAAAATGCGACCAACAGAGAGAAAAGTCTTTATGTTTGGGACACATCAGATAGTAAGTGTGTGGTTGTCATTGAGTAATTGGTGCCAAGCTGGGGTGTGTGTGTTAAAGCTGAAAACCCAGAGGGCTGCCATTTATACAGAGTTCTAGTGTAGGTGGCACTAGAGTTGAGACCTGAGTTTGAGTGTCGCGCCACAAATATAGTGACAAGCTGGTGGGATAATTGCCATCCCATGACTAATTGGTGGCAGTGGTGGGATCAAAAAAGACCCATTGTGCCATCCAAGAAAAGAAATTGAGTGGGCGACTCTCACCATCATTAGTGGCAGTGGTGGCACACAGTGAAAAGGAGTGAAAGGTTTTAAGAAATTTTGGCAGTGCCACATTGCCACTGTTACAGAAATGAATCAAAAACAGAATGATTCATTCATTATTATCCATCATAGAAAAAGTGCTGGTGTATATTGGCCCTAATCTTTAGTAAGCTGTCAGAAGATTCCACAATGCAATGTAAATCTTCAGCTATTTTATCCTTGTATGAAATGATAAATAATTACAATACTGGTAGTTTTCTTCCCTGTGTAGGAGAAAATGGAGATTTCTTTGTAGTATTCTCCTGGTATTCAAACTTCCTAAATTGTTGGAGAGAAATTATTCTACCTAGGAAAACAAACAAACAAAAACAAACATATGGTGTGTGAGAGAGAGCAAACAAATACCCTGCTATTTCCTGAGCAGGAAATGGGTTTCTGCACAAAAACTAGGTTTTTGCACAGGAAGGAGTGTTTTCTGTTTCCTATGCAGAAAGGAGTTTTTGTTTGTGGAAAAGTCCCCCACATATGTTTGCCTGCATAATAATCCCTCTGCAATACTTCAGGACATTGGAATACCAGGAGAAAATTGTATGATTGTACAGCCTGTCCTTCCTGTCCTCCGAGGTTTGGTTCCCCCCATATTCTCAAGCCCCATTACAGTCAGCAGGAGGTGACATGCTCATGGCGATATTGTCGTGGCTGTGTGCACACATTATCATTGACAATAATAGTGTGGTCTGATCTGCGGGCAACTTAATAATAATAATAATAATAGCCCTCCCTCCACTCCATCTGATGTCATCTGGGGGAGAGACAACAGGCCCAGCACTATCGGGCCTAGAATAAGAGGAAGAGCCCTTACTTCTTAAAGGATGGGTGGGATTCAGGATTTTTATGTTCTGTTTAGATTGTATTAATATATCTGTATGGAAATTTTAATGTAGTAAGCTCTCCTGATTGCTCTGCAGAGGGGTGGGATATAAATTATTATTATTATTATTATTATTATTATTATTATTATTATGGCTGTGGATGACTAGCCAGCCAATATGACAGGCCCACTGCACTGGTCTATTATTCTTCCTAATAGGCTTTCTTAAATCTTGGGAAACAAATAATTTTACCTGGGAACAAATAATTACAAATATTCTTTCCATCTCTATGTATTCCATATTTGACTCTCTGTACACATTGGAAAGGACTGTGGAAAAATCTGTTTCCCAATATGAATACCTGATCAGGGCAGTCAAACACTGAACCATCTTGCCTAGAAGAAGGCATGTACAGTGCCATGCAAAGCTTTTCCTCATGGCTATAAAATGCTCAGATAATCTCGTGACTCCTTGTTGACTGTTATCTTAGTTTGTCAAAGTATACTTGTCACCATCTCAACCTGCTGTTCACCTAAAACCCGCTTGCCCATATAGGTTCCAGGTTATTTCCTGCTATCTGCCCTCATTTTATCTTGCAATGATAAACTGTTCATGAAAATCAGAAACAGAATGAAGGTAAATGTTATAAAAGTTGCTGGCTGGGAGGGGGCACACTTATTAAGAAGAGACAACAGGATGCTTATCTTCATACAGTCATCAGATTAGTCCTGTGTCACTAAAGAAATCTATTGCTGTGCCATAATTATGGTAACCATGGAACCTTCTTCAGCTATAGAAGATGCAGCTGTTACCATAGATACCTGGAGAGATAAATGCTGGGCTTTCAAAGGAGTCTGTTATGTGGATTTGAAAGAAAAGTAATGACCAAAGAAGCCTATTAGGGAATATAGTTGATAGGGTTGCAATCTTTCTTGCTTTCTTTGCACCATAATGAGATCCATTCTCTCCCCTGGCATTTAACACTGTAGATAACCAAGAATATTGAAGAATGGTTTCTTCTAGGAATGTGAGTGAGGGACATAAGTAGGCCCTCTAAGGAAGAAAAATTATATAATTAATGGTATAAATAGTAAAAAGTCATATGGAAACACTTAACAATGGAAAGGTAAGATAAATGTGTTGGTTTCCTCTGAACTGAATATTCATCATAAACTTTACACAGCTGCATTTCAAAATGCTAAGTGCTATTATTTTACATAAAAGTGGATTATGTGTCTAGTTTATTTTTCATGTTCATTCTGTAACTTATGTGCTGAACAAGCTAGTGCAAGTCAGCACAATAAATCTTGCTTTGCTATTTCCAGATAGGCATTTTTCTCCTGACCTTGTAATAATAATAGCAAATGGCAAGTGATTTGCAGGGAATTACCATTTTAAAACAATGAATGACAACAAGGGAAGAAACAAGAACAAAATATGAATTTGAAAGGAACGTGTCTTGATTTTCCTCTTTGCCACCAATGTGAAAGAAGATTGTTGTTCTGATGCTGACTTTCTATTGAATACTAAATAAACTGTTTAAACTGGTTCTGCTTTCATTTTCCCACCTGTGAAATAGGTGCAAGTGCCCCTCATCTTTCAGTAGCCACACAGAACATTTTCAAATACATGAATCATGTTAATGCTAGCAATCTTTGCATGATTAAACTAACTGTTACTTCACAATTTTCAGACCTCCTTTTGTTTGATTTATCATATTCACCATCTTCCTGCTTCACTGTAATCCACAGCCACTTTCCCCTTCTTTTTCCTCCATAAGACCCTATGTTTCATTATGCACATGCAAATCGTAAGTGACACTACTGTTATAAGTTTTATATGACTAAGCTTACTTCTTCTCCCACATGATCATGATTTGTTGTACACATTTGCTGTCCCTTCCTGATCAACAAACACACATGAAATTACAGATTCACATTGGAGGTCAAGTCATATAGCTAGAAAAAATGTTGTTCCTGTATGCATTTCTAGGTTCATAGGAAACATGATGAGGATAGGGACTTCTCAACAACATGGGAAATGTATGACAAAGGTGGGCAAATCTGGTCTTCCAAATGATATTGAATGATCTACAAGACCACACCAGTCCTAGACAGCATAAATGATAGTGAGAGATTAAACTGGCTATAAATCGTTCAATTCTGCTTCAGTGTTTTAACATCTACAATTATGTTTTTTGTAACACCATAGACTTTTTTTCAGCCATTCTTTAATGTTATAGTTCTGCAGTATGGTGAGTTCAACTGTGTAAAAAGTGATTAGCTTCATTATAATCCAACCTGAGTTTCAGACCTGTAACCTTGGAAGTTAGATGTGTAGTCTTCTTATTTTTGTTTTTGAACTTTATGTGATGAACTAATTAAAACTATTATGTTTCATACATCAACTTTGATTAGGGAGCACTAATCCTATTTAAATTCATTGTTAAGTGGTGCAGTTTAGACAAAGCAATGAATAAACTGAGAAGAGTGTATGTCCTTGATGATCAATGCCTATGCTTCACAAGTAATGCCACTGTTTATAAATGATAATAAAATTTGGAATGTAAATAATTTCAAACAACTGAGTGGATATGTTTACCTCATTAACAAAATGTAATGGTGTACAATCTGGAATACAAGGAAAGAGATTAGAGTGATGGAATGTGCTTCCTAGCATTTTTAATATGGTCAGTTAAGAATGAAGCATTAATCTTGCCAGGAAAAGATTCCAAAGTATTGCCTTGGCTGTTTTTATTAATTCCATGTTGTCCTCAGGCAATAATTCAGCCAGTTAGTTTTAAATCTGAGCACTCATTTGTAAATCTAGCAAATCAGGTGCTGGTGTTAACATTTATTTATTGCTTTGCTAATCTTTATCTGTATTCCTTGTAAAACTAGAGATTCTAGTAAGGCCTTCAGGGGGGCTATATGCTGATTTACAGCACCAAAGGATCTGATCATTTTTCTTATTACATACCAATCATTCTTCCCAGATAAATTTCCAGCAGTCCTATTCAAGTTACTGGCTGCCAGAAAGTCACAAGAAAAGTAGAAATCAGTTATTCATTGCAGTTTTGGTTCCCAGTTTAATTACATTTTTGCAGCTTTTACCTCAGGGTTGGTGATAGTGATAATTTGCCTGCCTGTTACTTATTTATTTAGATTTATAGTCTGTCCTACTGTTAGGTAGTAGACTGACTGACATATAAAGCCAATGATAGCATACATAGGGGTAAACCATTATAACCTATATCTAGTGCGATGCATTGAAAAGCTTAGCTGAGTTCCACAAAAGCAAGCATGTTTTTTATAGCTCCACATTCACATTAAATGTTCTTAAGCCAGAGCAAATCAGGAAAACTTCTGATCCAGAACTTAGAAAAATTATTTTGTACTCCCTCCCAGAATGCTCAGTAGCCATACTGGCTTTGGAGATTCTGGTAGTTGTACATAGTTTATTTACTCCAACTTTGATGTTACCAATATTAATCTAAAAGTTTGGTTTTAATGTGTCTGAAGGACATCTTTTTAATTGCATGCAGTTAGATATATTCTGGGGAGGTTCTGCTTTGAATTTAATTACCTTATGAAGTAGAGTTGAAAATTACATAGGAGAGGGCCTTCTCAGGGGTGTCACCCAGAATCTGGCATCTTCTTCCTTTGCAAGCAGTTACCTAGGTTTACTCATCCATAACTGTTTCATATTCATGATCACTAACTAGACATGATTTTGACACTGTTGCCACAATTGTGACTCCCCTCACCAATAGTGGCATCACTAGGGTGTGTAGCAGGTGCAGACCACACTGGGTGTCATTATCATAGGAGGTGATCAGCACCTTTGTTGCTCTTGCCGAGACCCTCCAGTGGCCCCCAGCTTCTCAATAGCTCCACATTCCATAAAGCCCACCTGATCCAGTTTGCTGCTGTTCTGTAATGATCCTGCTATTGCTGGATGAGCTATGAAATCTAACCTCCCCCCACTTCACATCCCTGCAGACAGAGACACACAGAGTGGAGTTTGCTTTTTGAAACAGACAGAATGAGGCATGAGGGGGATGAAAGAGTCTCAAGATTCCCCAAACCTCAGGTGGGAGTGACACTTTGAGTTACTGCATTGGGTGACACCAACCCTAGTGATGCCACTGACCTCAACCTGTTTACCAGGCATCAACTGCATGTGGAGAAAGAGGTCCATTCTGCTGATGATTGGAGCATGGTTGAATGAGAGGACTGGGCCAAGAAAACCTACCTAGTTATGTATACAAGTTACTGATACAAGATTTCTATATTTTCTCAAAGAAATGAAAGTGTATTGTTGATAGGCCTGGCTATGTTGCATGATATTACAAACAAGTGTAAATGGCAGAAATGTAGAAGGTTATTTCCCTGGGTGACATCTTAAAAGGTACAGTAAATAAGAATATATTTATTTGCACAAGGAGTCCTCCCACCATGGTGCCAGGGGTAAGGGAGAAACACCCTAATCACACTAGTTACATGCCATCAACTACATTTATTGAAATATTCTTAAACAGATTTTTGCCATTCAACCCTTTGAAACCTTAGAAGACAGTGGACAGATAGATTTCACAGTTGCTATCTCTTCTAAAAAAGAAAATAAATGAGTCCCAACATGCACAGGAAGTATTTCTGGGACTGAAAAAAACAGGGATTAAAACAAAAATTTAGCTTACAGACTATTTACAGCATGTAAAAAAGTGTTGCAGGTATATCTCAATCCACAAAGATTTGTTCCTTCTTTTAAAAAAACTTTTTAGAGGAAGAAATAACACAGGAAAAAATAAGGATAGGTTCCAATACCACAAAAAAGGAGCAGTTCAACATGTGTCAGCAATTTTTTTTTATTTAATACTAACAATGAATACATGTGAAAAGAAATAAGCTGGTCTTGCTTAAGTAAACAAAAACCTTTCTAGAGACCACACAAAGGCTTTTTGCAAAATCCATCCAGGAATGACTATTTCTTTCACCTGTGTCAACTTTTCTTATGATTTCTCTTTTGGTGGCGGGACTTCTAGATGAATGATTTTTAAACAGAGGACAGCAGACTTATCTGCTCTTGTCTTCTCTCTCTCTCTCTTTGCTGTTCATGCATGCTTAGGAAGAGATCCTGGAGTCTGATGCTGTTTATCTTGCCTGTTGTAGGCAGGTGCACATTAGTGCAGTAGTACTGGTTAAAATAGAATCTTATTCTTCTCCACCTTAAGCTTTATTGCATTCTTTTCTACAGACACACTGTTGTAAATTGACACTAAAAGCCTGTGTTTCTCCAGCTTTCCATTCACCATTTTCTCAAGGCCAGCACTGTTAAAAATATCCATCTAGACAGAAAATGAAGTGCAAAAGGGTGAATGTGTGGATGTTAAAAAAAAAACCCAAAACCTTGCAAAAAGGACTTCACCATCAGAGGCTTTTTAAACTGGAGCATGCCTGTATGCCATATCACTACAGACATTTATTGTTGTTAGCTGTTCCCACCATCTTCATGTAGAAATTAAGTTCAACTGTTTTATCCAGGCCACTGCTTAAGTGCTCAAAGTTTAAGCCACATTAAAATACATTGTGGATGTGTGTTTTAGCTCAAAATGCTTGTTGCGATGCATAAGATGTGCTTTCAGACACAAAAGTGTACTCATTTTATTAATGGTTGAGGAAAAAAAGGAGGCAATTTATATTGTAGCTAGCATAGTATGTTTGATACACTTTTCTGAAATTACTTTGGCTGCTGATCACTAAATTAATGAGATTTACACAGTGACCAAAAGATTTATAATAATATTATAAGTAGAATGACAATCTGATAATCTGATGCCTGGTGGTGATTAGTTTGTTTTAGAAAGAATGCTAGTGTGTAAAAATAAGAATGTAATGGAAACAGTGAATGGGATTGGCCTTTCAATGGAGAGTATTGTGGGGTAGAGGAAGATACAGATATTAAAAATGTGTATATGAAAATAGTGTGATTCTATGGTGATATCTTCCAACATTTCAGTAATGCAAATGCAAATATTATTTGTGTAGTTACAACTATAGAAGGATGAATTTACCTATTTTCAATCTATAATATGTTTGCATGATTTTAGCCATAGTTCTGGTCTTATTTTTGCATTAATCTGCAATTTAAATTAGATTTAAGATGAAAAATCCAGAATAAATAAATTAAAAATAAAAATAAATCTTCTCTCTCTCTCTCTCTCTCTCTATATATATATATATATATGTATTACTACATATTTAGTTGTTTTTCCCAACTAATAATAGTTACTTTATTTAAATGCATATTTTGATGCAGTTAAATTTCCTGGAACTTCATCAGAACAGTTGGAAAAATTCTAAATCTGGTAGATGGTTAAATTGCAATGAGTACATCAGTCCAAGAAATGTGGATTAGTTATTTAATATGCAAATATATACAGGTTGAATTCCCTGCTGGTAATACTTGTAGACTCATACCAAGGGGTTCTGCCCCATAGTCTTCCTCAAATAATATTATACATTGTCAGACAGGTTTGGCTTTGCTATGGTTTGGCTCTACTCTATGGGCAGCAATTGCAGTGCTCCTTGGGAGCTCCTTCTCTACTTTCTCATTGTAGAATCTGTGTGTGCCACACAGCCTGTCCTCACTTATAAACTACCTACTACCCCCAGGAATGGAGAGGAATGCTGTCTGGTTGACACTGCTGAAGTAAAATTTGGCTACCAGACTAGCCAGTTTCTGTATGTGGAATGGAAGCAGCTTCATTTATATACAGCTTCATATCGCGCTATGGGATGTCTAAGCGGTTTACAATTGTAAGCTCCTTGCCTCCCAACAGCTGGGTACTCATTTTAGCAACCTCGGAAGGATGCAGGTCTGAGTCTAGCCTGAGCCCTGGCTAGTATTGAACTCACAACTTTGTGGTCTATGAGTGAGTGGCTGCAGTACAGGCATTTAACCACTGCACCACCAGGGCTCTGTGTGTGCTGTTTGGTCCTTTGCAAGAAAATGTTTTGGGAAGGCTCTGCAGCCTAAGACTCTTCTAAAACACTGCAGTCAATTAGAGTTCAACAGTCTCTTCTGCCCTACGTCTGGAAGCAGGGTGTGAAAGTAAATATACTAGTTTACAGTTTTGGACTTAAGAATGTGTAATATACTATCAAATCCTGTTGCAAAATTTATCTTTACATTTTCATGTTCCTTCTTAGTTAGATAGGGTTGCCCTTTCTCTTTCTCATTCTATCATGTGATGTTGGTGACTGTTTAACAGTTTTCTCTAAAGATTTTAAACTGCTTGTAACCGCAGTCAGTAGTTGTTGCCCCATCTTCCTGCCATATTAAAGATGGTGAGATTTATTCTCTTTACCCAAGCCATCTCCAGTTAGATTAGGTTTTAGATATTTTATGTAAATATTTATTAAAGCCATTATTGTTTGTTTTAAAACCACAAGCTACATGTTTGTCACTTTTTCTGAGTAAGTTTTTATTCTTTAGGAAAGCATATTAAGAATAATTTAGTAAGGCTCACACTTCTGTTGTTTTGCTAATGAAAGCTAGACTCCAACAAGTTTTACTTTCATACTTGTGTATTTTTGTTTCCTTTAAAAGGAATAACACCCTGGGAAACTAAGGGCCTCTGCAGATGAGCGGTACAGAGCCGCCCTGGGAAGTGGCGGATCGGGGCCACGGCAACCCCACGCCCAAAAAGCATGGCAAAATGCCACTCCATTTAGAGGATGGCTCTTCCTTGCACTTTTCAGCTCAGCATGTCAGAATGCTGCGCTGGGAGGGCATCCTGATGCCGCATGCCATGCATAACAGCACAGAGCATCAGGACAGCATCAGTATGGGGTTGGGGTGGCTGGCGTACAGCTGCCCCGCCCCAACTCTACCTCAAGGCCAGACAGTCTGCAGAGGCCCTAAAATTGCACCCCACAAATTCCACAACTAATATGGTTCTTCTTAGGTAGAACTATATCTATTTGCTTCTATGGGACAGAACTTTGCTCTCTCTTTGTCTCTACAACCTTCCATTTTGGGGTAAGATGCTGGAGCGTGTGGTGGCTTCTCAACCTCAGGAGTTCCTGGATGAGACGGATTATCTAGATCAGGGGTAGGCAACCTTTTTGAGCCGGGGGCCGGGTTGCTGTCCCTCAGACAATTGGGGGGCCGAAGCACCAAAAATAAATAAAGAAAGAAAGAAAGAAAGAAAGAGAAAGAAAGAAAGAAAGATTTAAAAATTAAAAAACATTTAAAAAATTCAAAAAAAAATAAAAAATAAAAAAATGCATGCACACACTCTCAGCAAAGCCAAGAAAACCCCAAGAAAAAGTAATAACAACAATAGTCAATATTATCATGGTGGGTGGCAGTGGCAGCGGGGGGTGGCGGCGGCGGCAGGACCGGCCTGGGGCTGATCCAAAGGCCTCAGGGGGCCGCACCTGGCCCCTGGGCCTTAGCTTGCCTACCCCTGATCTAGATTCCTGTCAGTGTGGTTTCAAGCCTGACTATGGCACAGAAACTGCTTTGGTCACCTTGGTGCATGACCTAATACAGAACTGGGCAGGAAGAGTGTGCTCCTGTTAGTTTTGCTGGACCTCTCAGCAGTTTTCAATATCATTGACCATGGTATCCTTCTGAGTTGCCTCTCTGGGATGGGGCTTGGAGGTACTGTTTTACAGTGGCTCTGTTCTTTCTTGGAATGGTATTATCAGAAGGTGGTGCTGGTTCCCCCCCCCCTTTGGCTCTTTGGCCATTGGCCTGTGGAGTTCCTCAGGGTTCAGTCCTATCCTCTATTATTTTAACATCTACATGAAACCACTTGGGGAGGCTGTCCAGAGTTTTGGAGTAAGGTATCACTTGTATGCTGATGATACCCAGCTCTATCACTCTTTTCCACCTAATTCCAAGGAAGCTGTTCCTGTCCTAATCTGGTGTCTGGCAGCTGTAATGGACTGAGGGCTTATGCAGTCTGGCCCAAAGGGCTGGCCTGGAGGCAGAGTTGGGGCGGGGCAGCTGCATGCCAGCCGCCCCAACACCACACTGACGCTGTCCTAATGCCGTGCACCATTATGCAGCATTCTAACATTTATTTTCAGGGCAGCAAAAGGGAAGATCGGGGCTGCGGCATGGGGTTGCCACAGCCCTGATCCACCAATTCCCAGGGTGGCCAAGAGCTGCCCGTCTGCAGTCCCCCTGAATGAGGGCAAACAAATTGAAGCTTAATCCAGACAAGACAGAGGTGCTCCTGGTCAGTTGAAAGAAAGGGATTCAGTCTGTGTTAGATGGAGTTACACTCCCTCTGAAAATTCAGGTTTGTAGCTTGGGGATAGTTCTGGATTCAGTGCTGAGCCTGGAGGCACAGGTTTCAGAGGTGACCAGGAGTGTGTTTACCAGGAGTGTGTTTGCACAGTTAAAGCTAGTGTGCCAACTATGCCTGTTCCTGGAGAAGCTAGATCTGGCCATGATGGTACATGCCTTGGTTATATCCAGTTTGGATTATTGTAATGTGCTCTATATGGAGTTGCCTTTGAAAAATGTTCAGAAACTTCAGTTGGCCCAAAGAGCTGCAGCCAGGGTGTTAACTGGAGGTGGCTACAGGGAGCATAGGTCCCTTGTTGTGACAGCTCCATTGGCTGCCAGTCTGTTTCTGGGAACTATTCAAATTGCTGGTTTTGACTTATAAAACCCTATACGTCTTGGGTCCAAGTTATTTGAAGGACTGTGGGCCTTCACAGACTGCCAGAAATAATACAGCTTGATACCACTTTAACTGTCCTGGCTCAATGCTAGGGAATCATGGGAATTGTACATCGGAATTGTAGTTCTTTCTGAGATATTGAGCCTTCTCTATCAGAGAGCTCTGGTGCCACAATAAACTACAGTGCCCATGATTCCCTAGAACTGAACCAGGACAGTTAAAGTGGTCTCAAGCTGCATTATTTCTGGTAGTCTGTAAAGGCCTCATATCTCCCTTTTGGGCCCACTAGAGTGTTGAGATCATCCAGAGAGGCTCTTCTCTCTGTCCCACCAGCCTCTCAGGCTCGTTTGGTGGCAGCAAGGGAGAGGACCTTTTAATATTGCTCCCAACCTCTGGAATTCCCTCTCTAGAGAGGACAGCATGGCTCCATCCCTGCTATCCTTTCACTGGCAGATAAAGACATTCTTGAGCTGTCAGTCCTTTACAAACTGTTAAGGGTTGGGATTTAAATGTTGTACGAATTAAATTTTAAGGTTTGTATTTTAACATGTTCTATTTTAATTCATAACTGTTTTAACTTTTAACTTTTTAAATTGTTTTTACATTTTATATTAATACATTTTAATATTGTTGTAATGTTTTTAAATTGTATTGTTTTAAAACTGCTGTTTGTTGCCTTGAGTCCCTATATTGGGAGAGAGACAGGATATAAGAAAATCATCATCTTTCTGTGTGTATGTGCCCTTAAGTCACTAGTTGACTTATGGCAACCCCATGAGTTTCGTAGGGTTTTCTTAGGCAAGGAATAGTCAGAGGTGGTTTTGCCAATGTCTTCCTCTGAAATATAGTCTATAACACCCAGTATTCATTGACAGTTTTCCATCCAAGTACTAACCAGGGTTGACCCTATTTGGTTTCCAAGATCAGACAGGATATGGTGCCTTGTGGGAGATGGTATTTCATTGTAAATCAATACATGGTGCTTTAGGTGGAGAACAGCATTTAGCAATGTGTAGTATTTATTATAGTCAAATGTTCTTACATGTATAATATTTGGCATTTAGGAATGCATATACCCTAAAAGTGTATGTTTGTTATCCTAAAAGAGGTGTGTGTGTGTGGGAGACCCCATCGACCATATCAGTGTCTCTTTGAATTTATAGCTCCAAAAGAGGTCTGAGAGATGAGAGTAACTTCAGGGATGATCCTTTGACCTTGCATACAAGCACTAACTGAAGTAAGACTCTTGTTTCAGTAAACAGGAGGGTTTTATTTAGAAATGTGCAAAGGTACGGTACATGCAAACATACAAAACCATTGCAACCTGAAGAACCATACAAGGCCAACAGAAAGAAATGTGTGAACGGTTGAATAGTGAGAAGTCAGGATCTAAAGAGGGTGATAATTACCAGTGCTGAAGATAGGTCCACATAAAATGGAGATTGGCCCAGCCAGCATTGGACACTGAGGATGGCACAGACAGAATGAATGAAACCCTCTGTGCACATAGGGTTGTAAACTGCACCCCTATTTGTGAGCATGTTGGTTATGTCTGTGGTGGTTATTTATATCCTATTTCATATCCCTGAGTGGTGCTTGCTGCTACCAAGTGTTGTAATAAAGGGCTTGAGGGTTTTCCCATGGAATTGACAAAAGGAATCTGGAATGGCTGATGGCTTAAACCAGGGGTAGGGAACCTTTCCCCTTTAAGGGCCGAGAGACTTCAGCTCCCAGAATCCCAGGAGCTACTGGCCAACATGGGACTATTGGCCAACATGGCTGAGGCTTCTGGGAGCTGAAGTCCCTCGGCCCTTAACGGGGAAGGTTGCCTACTCCTGGCTTAAACTGTGGAGTGATAAAACATTGATTGGATTTGAGACAATACCTGGATACTCAGACAGGAAGGGCGAATAGAAACACAGTCTGGGGTGAGGTGAAAGGTTGATCATTAACTACTTTGCAATGGGACTCAGTTTCCATTGTGAGAGGAAATACAAAGGGCCTGTGGATGGGGTGGGGGATGGAGTTGATCAGGAAAATCATTCAGCATTTATTTTAGTCCTATCTATGTTTTCCCCATATTCTTAGGTCTGCATGATGACTTACACATGCAACTTCCTAGTCTCGACAGGTCAGTGTGACCTCTTAAAAAGATGCCCAATGCTAAATATTAATTATGAAACCCCATATCCAGCTAGAGGGTATAGGTTGTGCTAACACTTTGGACTAAAGAAAAGGATAAATTTGTGGAGATGACCCAAAGCCACCAAGTGATGCCAAGCAGAAATGGGGTATCAAATATCAGTTTTCCAAATTAATTTCCTCCTTAGGCCATAGCTGGGAAAAGTTACTTATTTGGAGTACAACTCCTAGAATCCCACAGGCAGCCTGGCAATAAGAGGAGTAACTTCTGCTGTGGGAAGCCTGCTGTATTTTCAAAGGCTTCCTCTGTGATTGAAAATCCTGATTTCACAGTGTTCCCAATTACACAGGGAGTCTATATGGGAAAGAAACCCCTGTTACAGATCTTCATCTTCTGTATCTTAACAGATGGAAGAACCAAATGACAAGAATGTGAGGAGGCAGGCAGGACCAAGAAGTGCATTTCTGCTTTCCATCTCACATGCCTCTAAATGAGTGCACTTGTGTTTGCACAACATGAGAGGGAAGGGTGAATGCCCGGAGAGCACTTGAAAGAGAAAATGAAGGCTCGAATCCTACGTGAAGGCTAGAATCCTACTGTGGACAATTCAACAATTTTTCTGCTTACATAAATAGCGGGGCTATGAGAAAGCATAACCCATATGTAATTCACAAAAGTGATATTCCAGGTCACCTCTTCCATATTGTGGTGGTCTGGAAAATCACCTCCATAGAGTAGACAGATCAGAACCAAATGCCTCCTTCTCTGTCAATTTCTTCTTCATCTTTCCAATTCTCTTTTCTCTTTCTCTTTTCCTATTCCTTTTTGTTCCTATCTCCCTTTTGTATTTCTTCTTTTCTTTATTGCTTGTAGTTTTTTTTTCTGTCATCCATTTTTTCTCTCTTTCTTTTTGTTTATTGAAAGTGTCTGTCTGCATTCTTCTTTTATTATGTCCCTGGCTTCAGACCATGGTTTCTCTGGTTCTCGGTTTATTATGCTTAGTAGTGCAAATCTGTTTTTTTATGTTGTCAATAAATTCTGTTAAGATATTATTTAGCTCTTATTTTGGTATGATCACTGGTTTTGTTTTCATCTTGAGTCTTACTCTTATTTTTGATAAAAGTAATTCATGATCTGTGCCACAGTCGGCACCTGGTCTAGTCTTGGCCACCAGTATAGAGTTCTGCCATCTTTTACTTCCAATTATATAATCTATTTAATTTTTGTGTTGACCATCTGGTGGTGTCTATGTGTATAGTCTTCTCTCTGATTATATGAAAAATGTGTTTGCAATGAATAGGTTGTTGGCTTCACAAAAATCTATGAGATGCTCACCTGCTTCATTCCTTCTGCCTAATCCAAATCTGCCTGCTGTTTTTGATTCTTTGCTTCCAACTTTTGCATTCCAATCTCCAATGATCAGCTTGACATCCTGTGTTGGTGTGCTCTTAATTTCTTTCTGTATTCCTTCATAGAATTTATAAATTCCTTCCTCTTCTGCCTCTGGTTGGTGCATATACTTGAATTATGGTGATGTTCATAGGTTTACCATGGAGCCTTATCAAAATGATTCAGTCTGATTTTGCATTGTATCCTATGACTGCTTTTTCCACTTCTTTTCTTAGTATGAAAGCCACCCTGTTTCTTCTTGTCTTTTCATTCCCTGAGTAGAATTCTGTATGGTTGTCTGATTCAAAGTGGCCCATTCCTGTCCATTTTAACTCACTCATCCCCAGTACTGCTTATGTTCACGCAGTCCATTTCCTTTTTTTACTATGTCTAGCTTCCCTTAGCTCATGCTTCTTACATTCCACATTCCTATTTTATGTGTAATGCTGCTTTGGATGCCATTTGCCTTTCTCAGGGTGTCTGCTATTTGTCTTGGTATCTTTCTTATGCCCTTGGCTAATCTTGCAAATGTGATATCCCTTTATTTCTCCCTCCTTCCCTTTCTGTTAATGTTCTGATCCTGTCTGCATCTCACTTGGGGTGTCTCATCATAGGGTTTAGTAGGTGATCGAGTTATGCAAAGAGAGCCACCTACACATCTCTGTGCACAGTGCCAACCAATGTTAGCTATGGTGTCACTACAGTTCTCTCCTGTCAATGACACCCACCACTACTGCTGATGCCCAGTAGCTGTTTATCTAATGGCTTAGTGATGAATGCAAATTCACTGCCAGTACCTCAGCCCTCCATTTGTGCTTCTTGGAGAAATCTGAAACAGTACAGCAGTAGTCATTTATGTGCCTGGTGATGCATTGGACAGACAGGCCTAGCTGAAAAGAGTAATATCTTCTCTCTCATAAATGAATAGGATAATAGCTGGGTTTCAGTGGCTCAACAGGAATCTGTCTTACATTGAATGAGACTATTTGTCCATTTAACTCAATAATGTCAATATTAGACCACAACTGCCATGATAGCTTGTCACTGACAATGCTGAATGTGACCTATGAGGGTCTGTAGACCAAGCTGTCTGGATTATACTGTCAGAGTGGGCGATCTAAACAAACTGGCCACATCTGTGCACCTATTAGCACCTCTAAGTCGGGACATTTCTGGGCTGTCCCTTTTGATGCCATAGATGGAAATAGAACCCTTTTATATGTGATTTGATACTGAGCTCTACCATCTATACTAGGGATGGGCCACTGTGGCAGGTTGAGAGGCTAATTTTCTGTTGCAGGGGGCCCACTGGACTGCCAAAAATGTGATAATACAAGCCATAATTCTGGAAGGGTCCAGAAGCATACATCTAGTTTTGAAAAAAAAAGTTAAATAGTGTAGAGTGAGGTCTCCAATCTATTTTGAAGGCAAATTCTTGCTCCTAGAAGCTTCAAAGAGAAGCAATTAACACAATCCTTTTTGAGAAGAAAAAGGGCAGACCAAGGAGGGACAAGAGCCATGGAAACAACTCTGAGTGCTTCATCTTCATCCCTGTGCTGTACCCATTCTTGAACTAAATGAATTTCATCCAGTTTCTGCTCTTATTCTGACTGAACAAATATTTTTTTACCCAGCCAAACAATAGCTGAAATGGGATGTGTCTTCATCAAGTGGCAAAGGTTTTATGCCCTGCCCTCATTTGGACCTGATCCATATTTAGGTGCACTACAGCTGAAGCAATCTGTCCTCTACTCAGGCATGTATGTGGCATCTAGAGATCTGAATATACCTGTGTGCATGACATATACCTATGTGCATGATGGCAACATTTTCAAAAGCTATGCTCAGCCCTTCACAATATAGGAACATTGTTTTTCCCCCAAAGATAGATATCAACCCTCCCCTTTTCCTTGAATAAAGAAAGTATTTGGAAGTATTTCACAATGTGTGAAAATATAGCGGTATAAATATGTGTACACACAGAACAATTATTTTATATGTACCTGCATTCATTTGTTGGTTTATTCCCAACCCCTGGCCCACATCTAGAAAAGTCTCCAAACCTCTAGCTGGATATATAGTTCTGTTTTCTTATAATGACTTGTGCCACCTGAGTTGAAAGTTTCTTTTCTTTTCTTTTCCTTTCTTTCTTTTCCTTCCTTTTTTTCTTTCTGCATGTAAGATTATTGATGGTGTGGGAAAGGATTGCTGTAGGGTAAGGCACCAGATGCAGTAAATTTCTCATTGTCATCATGAAAATGGATATCCTCTGTTCAGTGTGTGAAGCCTGTCACCTCCCAACATGGCTTGTCAGTGCTCCCACTGTAACCATTTTGTTTCCTGTCATAAGCAATGATGTGGTTCCCTTGAGGCACTTCTAAATTTGTCATTTTCCATATTTCTATCAGCTGAGCTGCCCCTCCCACCTCTTCCTCCACACCACACACATGCACACTCAGCACGCGCGCACACACATGCACACACACAGTTTTGCATGTACAAATGTGTCCACTTTTAAACACCTTGAACTTTACAAGGGCACTACACATTGTCAAAGAGAATCTGAGGAATTACAGAAAATAAAAGAAAAATACAGAATTCCAATGAGCCATTAACTGCTCTCCTGAATATATGTGCAGTCTCAGGTTGTCATCTTTCATACAGTCTTTCCTGTGCTACTATCTCTCTTCCCCCCCCTTTTTTTGCCATAATGAATTGTGGAGGGGGAGGAAGAACAAATGCATTCAAAAATTAAGTAATGTATTTTATTTTAATCTGCTGAATTGCTTTAACAAACATGATGGCATTGAAAAAGCAGGTAAAAATTGCCAACCACTATTAAGATAGAGGCACCATTTGGTATGAAATTAATTCAAAGAACACTTCTGTTGGTCATGTCAGAATTTTTTTTCCTACTGTTGTCTTCACACTGCTTATTAAAATAAAGTTCACTCCCCAAGCATATGTACCAAGAGTGGATTCGCTCCTTCACTTCTTCACAATGTTTAACAATGTCAACATGCTCTCATTACTATAACCTTGAATATATAATAAGATGCATAAGGAAACAGTTAGGAGCATTTCTTGCAGGGAAGCACACACAATATTACATTACATGACCCCCCCTTCTCACCCCATAAACATCGCCACACAAAATGACTGTGGAAGAACAAACATTAAGAAGGCAGCAACACAATGACAAAATATGTGTTCTGATCTAGGGCAGCTTGAGCATTAGCATTGTTATAACATTTAACCTTAACCCAGAGAAATAAGTGTGTGTGTGCGTGTCTATCTGCCATAATGCATTTTTTTAATGATAAAAGTTGAAATTTCTCCTAAAGACTATTCTGTCATGTCCTTTACTTCAAAATAGGCTATAGTAACAATTCTAATACAGAATTGTATTACGAATGCTTCTTCTACTGAAAAATTCGACTTACAAAACGCGCCTTCCGAAAAAAATTGCTTCGACTTAAGAAAGCGTTCCAACTTACGAAAGTGGCGCAAACGAGCTGCTCTCCAAATTTCGTGGCATGCCATTGGTTAGCGAAATCTAGCAAAGCAGCACTGTATTGGTTAGCGAAAGAGGAAGTGTTTGCCTAGCGAAATTCAGCTAGGCAGCACTGTTTGGGCTTGCGAAAGAGGAGAGGAAGTGTGGATAGTGAAATTGGTGGCTTCTGAGATCCAGGAAGGTAGGACTTGTGGCTTGTGCCTTTTTGGCTTCTGATATTTGTGGCTTCTGATCTCTAGGACTGTATTTTTGGCTTGTGATATTTGTGGCTTCTGATCTCTAGGACTGTATTTTTGGCTTCTGATATTTTTGACTTTTGATCTCCAGGACTGTATTTTTGGCTTCTGATATTCAGGACTGTATTTTTGGCTTTTGATCTCCAGGATTGTATTTAATAACCCTGTATTATACATTTGTATTGAGTTGTAGCTTGAATCTGGGGGCCTGGAACAGATTAGGGCATTTCAATGTTAAATTTGCTTCTACTTATGAAATTTTCTACTTACGACATGGCTGTCGGAACGAATTAATTTTGTAAGTAGAGGTACCACTGTATATCACACACACAAACACATACAAACCCACACAAATATTTTATAGTGTACTTGGCTGTTATCTTTTCTGGTACACTGAACATGCTGTTTCCAAATGACAGAGAGGTAGCAGAGAGATGCCAGAGATAAGTTATAAAAGATAAGTTATAAAAAAGAGGGTCCAGTTTAATGTTTCTCTCTAGGCATACAAACATAGTAGAGTCACTTCTGTTCCCCTAATAGTATTATTACTACACCTACCAGTAATAATTAAATCAAAAGTTGTTTAACATGTAGAAAAACATACAAATGCATTTTCTTTCAAGGCGGGCAATTGGTATCTCACGATATCAACTCCTCTTGAGAAGGTGTGATGGCAAAACAGCTCCTGGCATAGTACCAGGAAGCAAACCTTCGACTGTGAGGAAAAAGGAAATATATTGGAAAATCTGAACATTGGGTTTGAGTGATAGTAAATAGCCTTGTTGGATGAAAGATCTGGATTTGCTTCAAACAAATGAACACCCAGTGATAAGGGAGCCATTTCCTCACTGTTGGATACTATACTAGTTGAAAATGAAAGAGGATAAGACTAACTCCATGGGCCTTTCCTACCTATTTGGACCTTCCCTGCTTATAGTTGTGAGTAACAATTCCCATGTTGCCCCCCAGGCTCTTTAATTTGTACCAAGCCTCCTGCCTTCTTTTGCTTGCCCTTTGACAATTGCTGCTTGACTTGCTACCAGTGTTGGAACAATCAAATCTTCAACAGTATTTCTTTTACAATTTTTGACTCTGTTCTGAATCTATATTGACTAATTCCAAATGCATATTTTATGACACTTCCAGCAGGGAAACCTTAACTGTGACATAGTTGACACAAGGGTCCTTGCGGATGGAGATTGTACTGTGTACAGTGATGTCTAATTCATATAACTTCACAGGAGGTCCAAATGAGGGCAACATCTATTAGCAGCCCTCCTTTATTTGTTCCATTGTTTCTTCTATCTTTTTTTCTTAGAGAAAATTACTTAAGAAAAAAAGAGTGAATAGTACAGAATCTTTTAATTGTAAGCAGAGGGAGCCTTCTGTAAGAAAGAACTCTTGGACCATTTAGTTGCTTAGGGAAGAAAGCCATTTACAGTCAAGTTTCTGTGAGGGAAGGGAAATAATCAGTTTAGTGGGAATTAGCACCTCACAAATGTGCATATAGAAGTCTTTTGTGAAGTTTTGATCTCATGTGACATGGACTAATGTTGATACTGGAAAAATTTCACTATATTATATTTTGCTTCATTGGTAGTTAAATTTTTTAAAAATGATATTAGCACCTCTTGACATGATAATCGGATGACACTGGTAAAGTCAGAACTATCAATATTTATTGAATTGTTCCTGTAAACCAGGTAATCATAGTAACCACATTTCCTTGTTAACATGAAAAATTGAAACTTTTGTTGATTGCTTTGAAAGGCAGATCAAATTGTAGAAAGAAATTTTTCTTCTAATAATCTGTTTATGGGAAGCAGCCATACAAGATAGTAAGCAGTAGCATAGAATGGGGAAAATTAAAATTATGCTGGACAGTAGAATTATTCTCTCTTTCTCTGGAAGAAATGGTCTGTCAAATAGGAGTAAGACCAAGCTTTGTGTCATTTAGCTATAGCATTTTTTGAAAGCCCCCAGTTAGGTCCTAAGATGCATCTGGTACATGCAGCTTCATAAACTAGGTGGGATTATAAGGCTTAAGCACAGAGCTTGGAAATTTGCTTTTTAAAAAGTACTTGTACCAAGTACCAGTTCCAGTACCAAGACCCCAAGCAGGTGGTTGCCATTATGGCTACATTTTAAATGTAACTCTTTACTTTTACTTTATTGTTCAAAAGTAACTACAATAAGCTTGTTTTAGATTTTAAACAAAGTCCAGTTGCTATGAGCTCTCTGCTCATGCTACAAAACACACATGAGTAGTGAGGCTACATTCTCTTTGGGTATAAAATAATTCAAACATTTACATGGGAAAAGGAATGAAGTTATCCCCATAGGCTACAATCAAGAGTATAATTTGAGTCCTAAACTGGCATCTACTCCCTGGAATGTAGCATTAAACTGGGGTGGTGATATGGACATACATGTAAGCGCTGCTCCAGATTGTCTAACAACTCAGAATTCTGCACATTCAGCACAAAGGTATGTAAAGGGTGCTGTAAGTTTTTGAGAAGCTGATCTTATCAACAATTCAACTGGATGCAGTTTTACAGCCCCTCCCTGTTTGCACAGATCTCAGTACACAAAGGTGTGGGGTGCTACTGGGTACATGAGAACTTGTAGGACTGGAATTACATGTTTTCATCTCCTATTTGGCCCTACTGATGAATAACCATGAGGCCTTTGGTACTGCATTAAAGGAAGTAATGTCAAGCAACTCATTATCTGTAAGCAGTTACATTATGCATCAGGAAATGATGTCCAGTCAATGGCAACTGTACAAGGCTTATAGCTACAGCAAGATCCTAGGCCTGGCTTACTTACCAGGCAAAAGCTACATTGGTTCTTAGCAAACTCTATTTACTATATTTATGATAATTTTACTTCCCTTTCCTGACATTTTTGGGATAGACATATGACAAATCCATAACGAAAGAAGCAGTTTCCCTAAAATTGCTACAAGAAAAGCTGAAGCAAGGAAGGCATAAGTGCTGTAAAGAAAAAACAACACACAGTGGTCTAGAAATATGTGGTTTACTATGCCTAATGCATTTTGAGTTATGATGTACAAAATTGTGTGTTTGTGTGCTTATAAATACATTGAATTTCAAGGCACTTCTGTATATTTTGTTGCAATGCAAACATATAATGAACTGTCACTGCTGCATCCTTTTTTTCTTATTTCTCCCCAAAATGTAACAGACATATCAGATAATCACACTGAACCAGATGAGAAAAAAGTGGTTATTTGATCAATTAAGGTGTTTTTCTTCACTCTTGTGAATTGCTGGAAGAACAGCATTTCCTTCCTAGTTTACACTGTTGTAAGTCTCAGAGCTGAGAGTTCTGTGATATGGAGACTTGGGCTTTTGTACATATTCTGCACTAGACAGATCAGTGTGAATTGGGAGGGCATCAAGCATAGGCTATGCTGGAAGATGCCTTGAAGCACCTTGGTGGTGAGGAATGACTAATAAACCCATTTCTCATGGTGTGGCTAGAAAAAGTGGGAGGAAGCTACCAGGTGAAACCTTTATGGTGAGCAAGTAAATAAGAGGACCAGACAGTTATTGAGTTAAACAGGGTGATAAAGTGCAACCTTGCTGACCCCCTTGTCGATTGGAAACCATTCCATTTCTCTGTATTCTGTCCTGACAGTATCCCTTTGTACACAGTACACATTATGTATCAAGACAATAAAATCTGTGGCAAACCCATTTCTTTAAAAGCAAGCCATAGTTTTAAAAAAATATTTTCTGTAATTATACAGGATAGAAAAACTGAACAACACAAATAGGCAAACAGCTACTATAAAGTAGAAAATCTACCAAACAAATTGCAAAACTACAAAAAACACAATCTACAAATAGCACATGCTCTGTCTGCATGGACCAAATAAAATGGTCTCCCTCACATCAGTTCAACAGGGAGTCCAGATGACACAGGGCCCAATCCTTTAATCTGGCATCAGCAGACTGAACAGCAGCAAATTTAGGGTAGACCACTCTTAAAATGTATTTTTTAAAAGTCCCTCTTTGCTCTGGATTGTCTTGGAAGTTCTGCAGCCTTCGGTTCTGATGCCAGGTAGCCATTCGCATGTGTATCCTGTTGTGCCACCTGGCACATCTGCCTCTGCCTCTTGTTGCTTGCTCTGAAGTCAGAACCAGGCACCCAGCCATGTGATTGGCATGTTGGCACATTGGCTGGTTTAGTGTTCTTCTTTAGCTTTATTCTAAGTTTTGATATTATCATCAGTTCATGGTGTATGCCACAATCTGCTCTTGGCCTTGAGAGAATGGGGCCTCTCCATCTTCTGCTTCCAGTTATGTAGTTAATTTCTGTATAAGCCATCAGGTGATGTCCAGTATGCAGCCATCTCTTTGGTTGCTTGAAGAATGTGTTAATGTCTATGTAGCACCAGTTGCAAGTCTTCTTAGGATGTTGACACAGTACTTAAAATATCATTTTCTGCTGTTTTCTACTGCTGAATTATAAACATTTTTATTTTATGCTGTACTTTAATATAATTTTATTGTTCTCATCACTGACTGAAATAAAGATGCATTCTCATCCCTAATTCTGTCCCATCAAATTTCAAAGGTGTGAGAGCTGGATGGAACAAAATTCATGGAACAAAATTCATGGAACAAACATTCTTTTCTGGTGAAGTCGTAGGCTTTCATGGCCAGCATCCATAGTTTTTTTGTGGGTTTTTTCGGGCTGTGTGGCCATGTTCTGAAAGAGTTTCTTTCTGACGTTTCGCCAGCATCTGTGGCTAGCATCTTCAGAGAAAAAGATGCTGAGCAGAGAAAAAGATTTTCTGGTGTTTACTAATAGAACAGGTGATACAATGATTTCTTTTCTTCTCTTTTTTTCCTCCTTTAGAAAATAAAGCTGCAGATTTGACATGAGATTCTTAAATACCACTGGGAATTATGTTATGTAATCTTGTGGAGTTGTTATCTAGGCATGATGCAGAAAAAAGATGTCTGCCCATGTTAAGATGTGTATGAGTGTGTTTACCTTTATGTGTGAGAGAGATTCACAACAGCATTAAATTTACTGCTCATTTAACATCACAGTAAGATAGAATAAATTCATGCTCCCTTTTAAAATCTATATTTCATCCAGTGTACTTAGCCTAGCAAATGAAAAAGTCAAGGCTTTCCCTCTTTAAAAAAATAATGTTTTATCTCATTACATTCAAACACCCTTTATTGTTTGCAAGTAAAAGCATCTTCAAAATCTGTCCATAGGCAGACATAATTTCAAAAAGCTCTCATTCAATGCTTATATGAAGTTTCAGTTTTCAAAATTGCTGAAAACCTTTTATTATTCTATTATATTCTAGAACATTTGTCATTTGGGAAAGAAATGTTTCCATTGTAAGCTAAACTGTGTATAAGGCAACATGGGTAAAAGAACATTTAGAACTGTTGTGTTGTATATATTTTTCTTTGTATGCCATTCTTTCTGTTTGAAAAAAAAATCTAGGGCAACAGTACTGAAATAGAGAAGGGAAGTCACAGAAATTTTATCCTTTGAATTCTGTTCTGAGCCTTTGAGGTCTTATCAGCCTGCATCTTACCTCTACAACTTAATTTTAAAGTATATATCTAGTCATCAAGATACAATGTATAAACACCCTATGATACTATATGTGCTTTTTCCAGCAATGCACTGTACCAGTTCATTGGAAATGAATGGCTGAAGTACTATTACTAGATGTGAATGCGTTGACATGCCAGTCCTCTACATGCTTTAGGAGTAGGTTTCAGTAAATTCAATGAGATTACCTCAGAGTAAATCTAAGGAATTTAGTATCTCGCATGCATCAATATGTATACTATACTATATTGTAGGCTAATCAAGTAGAATTTATTTCATTTAAAGCATTTATGAATGACTCTCTAATGTTTGCTTTCTTTCACATATGTGATTTTTTTTAAAAAAAGGTCTCAAGTTTTTTCATTCCTTTTATAAGGAAATGTGTGGTCAAAGAACAAACCATAAAAATATCTCACACAATTGTAATGACTGAATTGAATAGGTATGACTGCTTCCAGAATGGAAAGGGTTATCCTGTACTTGCTTGCTTGAGTGGCAATTCAGTACTACAGAGTTAAACAGAGAGACATTCAAAATAAAAGATTTTAGAGAGCTAAGCCCATCAAGGCATGGATGGACAAATCCTTTGCCCCATAATACCAACTCTCATGTTCTTTCCATCCTATCTATGATTAAACCTGTAATTTTTTTTATTGTTCTCATCAAGCATTGAGCCAAATAAAATTCTTGTTGATCCCTAGTCCCATCTCACATATATAACATAATAAAGCTAGCCCTAATATCAGCAAGAAGAGTTTGTGAAGGGGATGACTGATATTGGATAGCGTCTGCATAACATCTAAGTCAGGGGTAGGCAACCTTTCCCCTTTAAGGGCCGAGGGACTTCAGCTCCCAGAATCCCAGGAGCTATTGGCCAACATGGGACTATTGGCCAACATGGCTGAAGCTTCTGGGAGCTGAAGTCCCTCGGCCCTTAAAGGGGAAAGGTTGCCTACCCCTGATCTAAGTAGATGTGGTCCTATTGCATTCCTGGAAGAAGCATCTTGGGAGACAAGTGACAGTGGAGGACACAGCATCAGCGTTTCAGCCACCCACCCACCCCTTTAAGAACTTTGGTAGTGTGGCCTTGGAGCCCCGCAAGAGGCTATTTGAGCCGCTTCGCCGGCCCGAACACCAGCAGCAGTGGAGGATGCGGTGTTGGTGTTTCAGCCACCCACCCGCCCCTTTAAGATATCCGGCAGTGTGGACTTGGAGCCCTGTGAGAGGCTATTTCAGCCGCCCCACTGGCCCAAGCACCAGTGGCAGTGGAGGAAGCGGTGTCAGCATTTCAGCCACCCACCCGGTCCTTTAAGATCTCCGGCAGTGTGGCCTTAGAGCCCTGCGAGAGGCTATTTCAGCTGCCCCACTGGCCCAAACACCAGTGGCAGTGGAGGATGCAGTGTCAGCATTTCAGCTACCCACTTGACCTTTTAAGAACTCTAGCAGCACTGGTGATGTGGCTGAGTGCTGGACTTGGGCATGGGGCTTCCATTCACCCCACCTAGTCCTTCACCTGGAATAGTGGTAGTGACAGCGAGGCCGAGAGTGGGGTCGTCCACTCCCTTCTTCCTCTAGCAGTGGCAGTGGTAGCAGATACCCCACCCTTCCTTTTTACCATCTGGGGCACCTGCAGCAGCAACGTGGTTGGGAGGGTTGTCTGGCTCCTTCCACTCTTTTTCCGACAGAGGCCGGGAATGCCCTGGGAGTGGAAATTGAGGTTGTGTGGGGAAAAGGAGGTATGGTGGGAACAGAGTGAACAGATGTTACAAAAGAAGGTGGGATCACTGTTTGAAAGCTACCCCTCCTTCAGTTCACTCTGTTTCCAGGAATGGATTGGAGAGCGTACCAACCATTCCACTGAAACTTACCCTACTCCTCTGCAATGCCATGTCGGTCAAAAATATTATGTATGATATGATATTATATATGATCTCCTCCTAGATGAGGATGCCTACCTGGCTTGCTTCACAGAATCCTGGCTGGGAGAGGATAGTGCCATAACCTGGACTCAGGCCCGCCCAGCTGGGTATTCTGTTAGTGTGCAGGTAAGGGGAAGTGGGTGGGGGGCGGGGGCAGGGGCGGTGGAGTGGCTCTGGTTTATAAAAATATTCTGACCAGGATACCAGAACACAGTCCACTTCGAGTGCATGTACCTGAGCCTGAGGACCAAAGATAGTTTGGGGATTCTGCTAGTCTACCAACCACCTCATTGACTAGCAGACTCCCTAACCAAGCTGGCCCAGCGGGTCTCAGAGTTGCTGTTGGAGTTGCTCAGACTTTTAGTTCTGGGCAACTTCAACATTCCACTCAAGAACACCCTGTCAAATTGAACAGGTGCGGCTCAGGAGTTCATGGAATCCACGACAAACATGGGCCTATCCCAATTGGTCATCGGGCCCACGCTTGCATGAGTAATACCCTCGATGCAGTCTTTAGTATGAAACAGGAATATCCATGGGTGGAGGTTACTAAAACCACCACATTGTCATGGATGGATCATTTCCTGGTCAAGACTGAACTAAGAGCCACTATCCACCCCACCGGGGGTGGTGGACCTATTAGAATGGTCCACCCTCAAAGACTAATGGAACCAATTAGTTTCCAGAAAGATTTGGAGGGTTTAATGGTTGGCAACACTGATGATTCTGTGGAGGCTTTGGTTAACACTTGGAACACTGATCTTACCAAGGCTATCGACACGATCGCTCTCAAGCGTCCTTTCCAACCCGCTTCAAACTGTAAGCCTGGGTATACAGCAGAGCTTAGGAAAATGAAGCGGGTTAGACAACAACTAGAGTGCACCTGGCGTAAAACTCGACTCTTATCTGACAACTCATCATAGGAACTTTCTTTGGTCTTATCGAGAGGCAATACACGCAACACAGAAATCTTTCTCCTCTGCACGTATTGCATCTGCAGAGTCTCATGCAGCAGAGCTGTTTAGGGTGGTGAGGGAACTGATACAGGTTCCACCTGCACAGAAACCATTACTTAACCTGACAATGGCCTGCTGTGATATGTTTAACAACTTCTTCGCAGATAAAATCTCTCAGATAAGAGCCGACTTAGACACCAGTATTGTGACAGAATCAATTGAAGAGGTGTCCAGCAACTCCATCAATTAAATTATTCTGCATCAGTTCCAATCTGTGAGTACTGATGATGTGGACAAGCTCCTTGGTAGAGTGAGGAAAACGACCTGCCCTCTTTAATCTGGCATCAGCAGACTGAACAGCAGCAAATTTAGGGTAGACCACTCTTAAAATGTATTTTTTAAAAGTCCCTCTTTGCTCTGGATTGTCTTGGAAGTTCTGCAGCCTTCGGTTCTGATGCCAGGTAGCCATTCGCATGTGTATCCTGTTGTGCCACCTGGCACATCTGCCTCTGCCTCTTGTTGCTTGCTCTGAAGTCAGAACCAGGCACCCAGCCATGTGATTGGCATGTTGGCACATTGGCTGGTTTAGTGTTCTTCTTTAGCTTTATTCTAAGTTTTGATATTATCATCAGTTCATGGTGTATGCCACAATCTGCTCTTGGCCTTGAGAGAATGGGGCCTCTCCATCTTCTGCTTCCAGTTATGTAGTTAATTTCTGTATAAGCCATCAGGTGATGTCCAGTATGCAGCCATCTCTTTGGTTGCTTGAAGAATGTGTTAATGTCTATGTAGCACCAGTTGCAAGTCTTCTTAGGATGTTGACACAGTACTTAAAATATCATTTTCTGCTGTTTTCTACTGCTGAATTATAAACATTTTTATTTTATGCTGTACTTTAATATAATTTTATTGTTCTCATCACTGACTGAAATAAAGATGCATTCTCATCCCTAATTCTGTCCCATCAAATTTCAAAGGTGTGAGAGCTGGATGGAACAAAATTCATGGAACAAAATTCATGGAACAAACATTCTTTTCTGGTGAAGTCGTAGGCTTTCATGGCCAGCATCCATAGTTTTTTTGTGGGTTTTTTCGGGCTGTGTGGCCATGTTCTGAAAGAGTTTCTTTCTGACGTTTCGCCAGCATCTGTGGCTAGCATCTTCAGAGAAAAAGATGCTGAGCAGAGAAAAAGATTTTCTGGTGTTTACTAATAGAACAGGTGATACGATGATTTCTTTTCTTCTCTTTTTTTCCTCCTTTAGAAAATAAAGCTGCAGATTTGACATGAGATTCTTAAATACCACTGGGAATTATGTTATGTAATCTTGTGGAGTTGTTATCTAGGCATGATGCAGAAAAAAGATGTCTGCCCATGTTAAGATGTGTATGAGTGTGTTTACCTTTATGTGTGAGAGAGATTCACAACAGCATTAAATTTACTGCTCATTTAACATCACAGTAAGATAGAATAAATTCATGCTCCCTTTTAAAATCTATATTTCATCCAGTGTACTTAGCCTAGCAAATGAAAAAGTCAAGGCTTTCCCTCTTTAAAAAATAATGTTTTATCTCATTACATTCAAACACCCTTTATTGTTTGCAAGTAAAAGCATCTTCAAAATCTGTCCATAGGCAGACATAATTTCAAAAAGCTCTCATTCAATGCTTATATGAAGTTTCAGTTTTCAAAATTGCTGAAAACCTTTTATTATTCTATTATATTCTAGAACATTATCGAGAGGCAATACATGCAACACAGAAATCTTTCTCCTCTGCACGTATTGCATCTGCAGAGTCTCATGCAGCAGAGCTGTTTAGGGTGGTGAGGGAACTGATACAGGTTCCACCTGCACAGAAACCATTACTTAACCTGACAATGGCCTGCTGTGATATGTTTAACAACTTCTTCGCAGATAAAATCTCTCAGATAAGAGCCGACTTAGACACCAGTATTGTGACAGAATCAATTGAAGAGGTGTCCAGCAACTCCATCAATTAAATTATTCTGCATCAGTTCCAATCTGTGAGTACTGATGATGTGGACAAGCTCCTTGGTAGAGTGAGGAAAACGACCTGCCCTCTCAATCCTTGCCCATCTTGGCAGGCTGTCCGGGGGGGCGGGGCGCATTGAAGACGTTCCTTACGGACGTGGTCAATGCATCCCTCAGGAAGGGTCATATTCCATCTTGTTTGAAGGAAACGGCTGTCAGGCCGCTTCTAAAAATTTTTTCCCTACCCCCCTGGATATGAAGAACTATAGGTCAGTCTCTTTACTACCATTTTTGAGCAAGGTAATCGAGAGGGTGGTCAAGCTTCAACTCTGAGCTGTCTTGGATGAAACTGATTATCTAGATCCATTTCAAACTGGCTTTAGGACGAGATTTGGAGTTGAGACTGCCATGGTTGCCTTGGCTGATGACCTTTGTCTGAGCATCAACAGGGGTAGTGTGACCCTGTTGGTACTTTTAGACCTCTCAGTTGCTTTTCATATGATAGATCATAGCATCCTCTTGGATCATCTGAGTGGATTAGGAATTGGAGGCACTGCATTGCAGTGGTTCCATTCCTTCCTCTCAGGCAGATCCCAGAGGGTGCTGCTTGGGGACAGTTGCTCTGCCAAAAAAAAAAAAAAGCTCACATGTGGCATCCCTCAAGGTGCCATTCTGTCCCCAATGCTCTTTAATATATATATGAAGCCGCTAGGAGAGATCATCTGGAGACATGTGGCTGGGTATTATCAGTATTCTGATGACACCCAGATCCATTTCTCCATGTCTCGGTCATCAGCCTTGGCTTCCGATGGCATCTCTCCTCTCAGTGACTGCCTTAAGGCAGTAATGGACTGGATGAGGAAAAACAGATTGAGATTTAATCCTGAAAAAATGGAGGTGCTCACAGTAGCAGCCCGAAAACCAGGAATAGGGATACAACCTCCAGTCCTGGATGGGGTCACACTCTCCATGAAGGACTGTGTTCACAGTCTGGGGGTGCTCCTAGATCAGTCACTCCAGATGACAAATCAGGTAAATGCGATGGTCAGGAGCGCTTGTTATCAGCTTTGGCTGATACGCCAGTTGCGCCTTTTCCTGGAATAAGGGACCTTGAGACTGTGGTGCATGTACTGGTAACCTCTCGTCTTGATTTCTCCAATGTGCTCTACATGGGGCTACCCTCGTGTTTGGTCCGGAAACTTCAGTTAGTACAAAACATGGCAGACAGATTGGTTTCAGGTACATCAAAGGAGACACCACATAACACCAGTATTAAAGTCTCTCCACTGGCTGCCTTTTAGTTTCTGGAACCAGTATAAGGTGTTGGTTATGACCTTTAAAGCCCTAAATGGCTTGGGCCCAATCTATCTCCAGGACCACCTCCTTCCATACCATCCTCCCCACACACTTCGGTCCTTTGGGAGGAATTTGCTGCAGCCGATAAAAGCTAGACTGTCAGCAACCTCCCAGGGGACCTTCTTGGCAACCGCTCCTAGACTATGGAATGGCCTACTGGACGAGATCCATCAGATTACAACCTTAAGCAGCTTTAAAAAGGCTGTCAAGATGGATCTCTTCCAGCAGGCCTTTCCTGATTAGGCTTCCCAGCCTCAGGAGTCCTCCATCCTGCCCTCTCTCACTCTTGTCTGCTGTCACTGCTGTATTAGCTTTATTAGTTAATTAGTTTAATAGCTTTATTTGTTATTGTGATTGGAGTTTATTTTAGGATGTTTAATTAACATGTTTTAATTGTTAAATGGGTTTAATACTTTTTAAAGGGGTGGGTGGGTTCTGCGGTTTTGGGGTTGTATTAATACATTGTATGGAATTTTAACTTTTGTTAGCTGCCCCGATTGCACATCAGAGGGATGGGATACAAATAAATTATTATTATTATTATTATTATTATTATTATTATTTATATAATAAGGGTTTAGTCCTGTAAAGGGATTGATACAATGAGAAAACCCAGAGCCAAGCAATCAGGTGTTTTCTGGTCAGCAATGTAGATTCTTTGTTTTGGTGGAAGACAGGGAACTCATTGCTTTTACTACAATGCATATATAGGCCAAGAACCATTAAGCTTGCTCATGTAAGTCTTCGCCAGTATACATACAGCATTGTGTACACCATACATGCCTCCTTCTCAAGTGTGCAACAGCAATGGGGTGTTCCTGGGTGCATCTTCATCTTTGAACTTCCAATGGGCTTCAGGTGCAGCCAGGTGCATTCTCAATGCCCTTGGGTAACCAGAGAATAAGAAGCAGTTGTACAAAGTTGTGGGGACAAAGGCTACTACTTCCCCAAGTTTTCAAAAGCAGCCAAATATGTTGCCATGAATCTCACAGGATGGAGTTGGACACAGGAGCCCCTGGCTGCTGTTGTGTTCCTGGAGAAAGGGCACTGAACAAGAAATTAATAGGCATCTCCTTTTGCAATATCCTCAAAATACTGTGTATACTCAACTATAAGGCAAATTTTGGTATCAAAATTATAGAATTTGATATGACTCGTGGATTGTATGTTCACAACCCAGGCTCAGCAGAGAGAGGCAGTCCAGCAAACACTCGGCTACTGAACACTGCACTCTCTACCTCAACTATGATAACTCCTCTCAAGCTCCAGGGGAACACTTTCATAGCCTATCCAGTTGTCAAGCCTATTTGGGTTTGGAGAGGAAGATTAAGTAATAGTCAGTTCTAATCTTGGAAGGACTATTTATTCAGAAAGGAAATAAAGGCATATACTCACTATTCCACCTTCTAGTTCCCAACAAGTAAGTATCCCAACAAGTAAGTGCAAAGGCAAAGGGAAGAGAAAACAAAACAAGACAAGCACACACTCTCACTTAGCAATTACACACGTTAGCTTATGACAAGATGGACAGAGATTCCCCCCCATACATTCATTCACTCACTCACTCACATGTGTCTGTGAGACAAGACACACAGCAGAATACTGACATATGTTCACATTTGCTGTTTTATTGACACATTATATTTTAATCTATCTCTCAAATGTTCTTATTGTATTTTAATAGTTTTTGTACAAATGCTAAAGAATTCATAACATCTTGTGGTGAGAGGCCCAGTAACACATGCTTTTCAAACATGGAGGAGAGAGAGAACTGCAGTCTACAAAATGGAAGAATAAGAAATTCAGACATGCCTAAAATGTGCAATCAGGGAATAACATGAATAAATACTATGTCTAAGTTCTCAGAGAGATATGCAAAGCAACAGCTACTTAATATTAGTATACTAAGGTTCCTACTGGAATGAAGGACAGCTACCTTCACAGTGGGCTTCATTTTTATATGGCTGGTACTTTGGTTTAAGCTCAAGGCCATATGTGAACAGGTTTAGTGTGAATTTCCTGTCAAAGCTTTAAGTTATACCATATAGTGGAGTGGTTTTGTATTTGCCCAGTAGGGGTCAGTAATAGACCAGTACTGTAGAACTCATTACACTACAGCATATATATTTACCATATATATATATATATATATATATATACACTTCATTTTTTTTCTTTCAAGAGAAAACACATACTCCTCTCAGAATGATGAATGCACTCCTGTAATATACCCTTTGGAATTTCCAGTATATTTTATGCAGTGCAAAATATAAACATGTAACACACAATGGCTTTACATCATCCTCTTACAATGTAAATGCAAGCTCTGAAGTTACACTTTTTATGTTCCCAGATAGCTTTCTGTAGTTCAAGTACTTTCCACTACCACTTCCTTCAGCAGTTTTGATATGTAGCAATAGTGGCTGCAAGTCAATTTTTTTGCTATGGAGCACCAGATGTCAGGAGAAGAATATTGCCCATTCCAGTATTTATCTTTGAAAATTC
Source organism: Phrynosoma blainvillii (assembly GCA_026167975.1). Lineage (NCBI taxonomy): Eukaryota > Metazoa > Chordata > Lepidosauria > Squamata > Phrynosomatidae > Phrynosoma > Phrynosoma blainvillii. Next base: position 72,945,153 of record JANUYF010000002.1, read on the forward strand.
CATTATGAATAGTAAATACTTGGTTGCAATCATGTACAGCAGCACCTACCACTGCTGTTCTCCTGGTTCACATCTTTTAAAGAGAACTCAGTGCTATTTTTGATTCATTACAAATCTCATTCACTTTGTAGCATTTCATTTTTGAGCACTGTAGGTCTCTTTTATTTTGAAATGAAAATAAAGACACCAAGGCTTATTCCCACACTGTTTTCCCTCCTCACTTAGGAGTTTCACACAGTATGGAAGTTCATCGGTGCCTGCTCTAAAGATTTTTGCATCTCAAATGAGGAGTCAACATATGTGTCTCCTGTGTATTCTAAAGATACAGAAAAATGGAGACTGGAAGTAAGAAAACAGCAGCAGTCTACCCTGGAACTGAGTTCATGAAGGCAACCAACATCATTCAGACTGATTTACTTCATCTTGAGGGTTTCTTGCTTCTGTCAGAACTGATATCTACTCTAAAACCATTTCATCAAACATCCCGCCACACATCTGCACCAACTATGTATTTGGCAGAATGATGTAGAACAGTGTTTGGAAAAGTTACCGTTTGGACTGTAACTCCCAGAATCCCTCACCTGCCATGGGAATTTTGAGTGACGTAGCTTAAAAACTTAACTTGTATAAACTCTGAGAGTTTCCAAACTGATCCTATGAGACCTAAACTCTGATTCAGACCACCAAGAGATTCCTCTTCTATTTCAAACATTTTACATAACTGATTCTCTTTAGAAGCTGCCTTGGGTCTCATTATGGGAAAAAGGCAGCCAATAAATAAATAAATAAATTTGATCTCTCTATGCCCTCCTCAGTGTCATCACCAAGAACTTACTGAGATACTTCCAGGTGACCCAAACTATGGACTTCTACAGACTGGCCCAAAGGGCTGGCCTGGAGGCAGAGATGGGGAGGGGCAGCCACACGCCGGCTGCCCCAACCCCACACCAGCGGCATCCTGACACTGCATGCCATTATGCATGGCGCATGGCATCAGGACATCCTTCTGGCACAGTGTTTTCACGCGCTGCACCAGAAGGGGCGCTAAAGAGCTGCGTGCCAGCTCTTAGGGTAGCCTTTTGCCGCCCCTGAAAGGAGCGGCATTTTGCTGCTCCTTTCAGGGTGGCAAAAGGGAGGATCAGGGCCGTGATGTGTGGCAGCAGCAGCCCTGATCCTCTGCTTCCCAGGGCGGTCTAGAGTCACCCATCTGCAGCCCCCCCCCTATATCCAGATGTTTCATGCCTGAAGTGAATAGCACCCTGACATTCCCTAACATTCTCTGATGGCAACACTCTATCTTAGCATTTATTGGAAAGTTGCTTGATTCCAAACCTTTGCTGCCATCACCTAGGATTTGCTACTTGAGAAAACTGCATAACTAGTGAGCTGTTTTTCCAAATGACACCTTCATCACTGCTATTTAAGAATGTTAAATAAAGAGATTATCAGACAGTGAAAAAGGACAGGAGAGAAGCAGGATGCTCCCATCCATATCGCATGATTGTGAGAAGATTATCAGACAATGCCCCATGACATTGTGCTCATCCCATCTTTCTCCCGTCAATGAAGTGGAATGGCTCCATAACTATTTATTGACAAGAAACCTCTGTTCCACTTTACTGATGGGGCCATTCCACTTCACTGATGAGAGAAGGATGGGATGAGTGCAACATTGTGGGACGTCATCTGATAACCTTTCCACAATTGCACAATAAGTTTGGGAGCATCCCCCTTCTCTCCCATCCTTTTTCGCCATCTGATAATCTTCTATGTGATAAGGATGTTTTTCTCCCAACTATACACCATGCACAGATGATAGTGAAAAGAAAAACTAGTGTGGTTCTTCACTAGGATAATCTCATGCTATAGCTGCCATTTTACTTAGAATCAGTTTCAAAAATCACTGGGTGGTACTCAGAGGGAGACTATGTTTTCCCAGTCTATCATCTTTCAATGACATTTTGAAAATATCTGAAAACCAGGTAATAGCAGTTAATGTCTCCTTTCATGGATGGCCAAGGATTTCCATGTCAGGGGTATGCACCTTCCTTCATAAGTAGACAGGGTTTACCAAGTCAGGGGTGTGGCAAATCTATGCTGTTTCTGTTCCAGACTTGGAAGAAGCTGTCCTAAAGTCTTGAATCCCTTCACAAAAATAAATTAAGCCTCTGGGATAGTTCTTTAAAAAGTGTGGAATAAAACTGAGATTCATTGTTCCTTTCACTTTTGGACCATAATTCCATGAAGACTGGTTTCCTTGTTCTCTAAGACTTACAGACAGAAGAGTTTATTTCCAAGAACAATGCTAAACACTCTAAAACCAACACTACTCTATATTCAAGACACGTAGGTGAATATAAAAGTAGGCATCTTGCAGATTCTGATCCAGTCTTCCAGTAAATTGTGTGCATATGTGACTGTCAACGTATGGTGGCCTCATGAATTTCATAAGGTTTTCTTAGGAAACGAATACTGAGAATTGGTTTGACATTGCCTTCCTTTACCGCCTACAACACCTGGCATTCCTTGACAGTGCCCTTCCCACAAGATTGGATGGGATCTGGTTTATTGTTGTTATGTGCCTTCATGTCATTTCTGCTTTATGGTGACCCTAAGGCAAACCTATCACAGGGTTTTCCTGGCAGAATTTGTTCAGAAGGGGTTTGCTCTTGCTTTCCTTTGGGCTGAGAGAGTGTTACCCAATGGGTTTCCATGGCTTTGTGGAGATTTGAACCCTTATCCCGCTTTGTCCTTGTTTAGCACTTAAACTACTATACCACACTGGCTCCTAGAAATCTGGTACCTTCAAGGTATTCAGACATCCAGTACATTAAATATGTATATGGATGCCATGGTCCCTGGAGTGAAGATTATGTTGGATATGCACATCTCACAATTTTCTTGGCTTCTAATCCTCTTGCTCATCTCTGGTTGGCTCTGATATGCCTCGCTTTTCTTGTTCATGTTCCTGAAGTGCAAAGTGCCTTTCATAAACAACATCATGCCAAAATCTTACTCTAGAATCTCAAGATATGTAAATGAAGTGCTTGACCATGGTGGCAGAGGCAAAGGGGGAAAAACTCTCAACAGCATCACAATGCAATAGTAATCCAGCCTTCATAAAGTAATTGATTATATACATTTTAGAGGCATTATAGTATGTTTATCTGAATATATACATTTCTCCCCAAAGGAAGCTATTTTGCCACTATCTGTTTCATGTGCAGCAGAGCTATTGTTTACCCTTGATCTCTCCTATGAATCCAAAGCTCTGAAAACTATATGGCTGCTGATTCAGTTTTCTAAACAATTGCCAGACTATGCAAAAATATAGCTGGAAGTCTGCCTTGTTGTGGAAATGTTCAGTGACACTAAAGCAATTGACTTTTCCCACCTGACTTGTCAACATTTGGAGAGAGAAAAAACATATGTATCCTCATTGTTAAATGCAGTCTTAATGAACACACCAGCATTATGTTTTTCCAATGCAAAAAACAAAACAAAACAAAACAAACAAAAACCCATGATGCCAGCTACTTAAGAATATATTTTGTGAGAACCAATTTGCTTTGCCAATGTTGTAAGGAAGAATGTGGATTTTTAAAAATAGTTCCCAGTCTTATATAAAGCAGCAGCTTATTTATATACCGCTTCATATCACACTATGGGATGTCTAAGCGGTTTACAATTGTGAGCTGATTGCCCCCCAACAGTTGGGTACTCATTTTAGCGACCTCGGAAGGATGCAGGTCTGAGTCGAGCCTCAGCCCTGGCTGGTATTGAACTTGCAACCTTGTGGTCTATGAGTGAGTGGCTGCAGTACAGGCATTTAACCACTGCGCCACCAGGGTCTTACATCTCAGGAATGTATGTGGCTGCATATTTTAAATACTATGTTGATAATTTTTTTAAAGGAACTGTTTTTGTCTCATGAAAATATCCAGTGGGTGCTCTTTATTAATGCCTCCCCTCCCTTCCAAAGTTAGAGCCTTATTACATGAGAAAAAAGAGAACCAAGAGGAAGTGGGAGGGTAGTGGCTTTCTCTGCGCTGTATGCTGTTATAGCACTTCCATTCTTTTTCTGAGAGAGAGAGTCATAAAAGCATGCCTTTTGTCAAATGGATTTTTCCTGGAAGAGAACAGAAGTGGTACAACGGCAAGTGGAGAGGCATGCAGAAAGCTGCTACACTCTCACTCCATTTTGGCTTTCTTTTCATAGGCAATAGGGCTCTCGGTATAAAGGTACAGGTAAAGGTATTCCTTGTTGGCAAGGTTGGCAAGTTGAGTCTGACTGAAGGTTGTCAAGTTGTGTCCGACCGTAGGGGGTAGTGCTCATCTCCATTACTAAGCTGAAGAGCCAGCATTATCAGAGACTACTCTGTGATCATGTGGCCAGCACGATTGCACAGAACACTGTTTACCTTCCCACTTTTGGTACCTATTATCTACTTGCATTTGCATGCTTTCGAACTGCTAGGTTGGCAGGAGCTGGGACTAGTGATGGGAGCTCACCCCATCATGCAGCACCCAGACCTTTAACTGCCATCCTGCCAATCTTGCAATCAACAGAGGCAGTGTCTTAACCACTTGAGCCACCACGTCCCATAAGGCTCTTGGTAGATTCTTATAAACACATTTTTTTCTGTCAAGACAATAAGATTGTTGTGCCCATATTTTATGCTGGAAAATATAAAACCCATGACTAAATAAGTGTGCAAGCAAAGAATCCTAAAGAATTAAAACAAATTCTCATCAGTCCACTAATCACTTCAAAAATGAAAATAATTTCAGAATAAGAACTTATTTCATTTCATTTGTATGCTGTCTTTCTCCCTGTAGTGACCCAAGGTGGCTCACTGACAAAAAAATTTAAAATTTCTGTAAAATTCAAAACAATTAAAATCTATGCACAATATAAAACCAAAGAATATCTAAAATCCACCTACTCCATAAAAACCACCCTGATATGACTTATATACCAAATGCCTGCTTAAATAAAAATGTTTTGACTTGTGTGCTTCATGTGCTAGATTCCTATATGATGTCACACAGAAACCACTCCTATACTTAGGGATTCTTACTTAGGCTGAATGTGCATTGCAGAAATAATTCAGTTTGACAGTGCTTTGACTGACAAGATTCGATCCCATGGAATCCTGGGACTTTTAGTTTGTTGTGGCATGAGAGCTCTCTGACAGAGAAGGCTAAATATATCACAAAACTACAAATCCCAGGATTCCATAACATTGAACCATGCTCATTATGGCAATGTCAAACTGCATTATTTTTGCAGTGCAGGTTCAGCCTTAATTATCCTTCAAATATTTGGATATCCAAAGAATATTTTTGAGAACAAATTCAGTATCCAGGAAGACAGAGAAAAAGTGATTAGTTTGTATGTAATAGATAAATAATAGATATTACAGAGTTAGGGATACAGGTAACATTTGGTGCTGATCATTGATTGTCAACCTCCCTTTACCCTATTTATATTTTTGTCTTTGAGGTGAATATAATGAGGATCATTAATGAGGAACAAAAAGGAAGGACAAAAAGACCACTTGTGGAAATTGAAAGACCAGAGGAAAGTTGAGGAGAGCAAGACTTGAGGGATCAGGGATGGGAAACAACTCAGGCAAGAACAATAGGATGTATAAAATAGAGTGACAGACAGCTACTGGGCAGCAGCAGCAGTAGTGGTGAATGACACTGATGTAAGATCTCACAAAGAGAACAGCAGTGATACCATAGCTAACATATGTTAGTGTCCCCATCATCATGACATACAGATGTGAAAGCTGGACAGTGAAGAAATCATATAAGAAGAAAATCAACTTATTTGAGATATGGCGCTGGGGAAAAGTGCTGAAGATACTGTGGATAGCCAAAAAGACAAACAAATGGGTCCTTGAACAGATCAATCCAGAAATCTCCTTGGAAGCAAAATGATCAAATTGAAGCTGTCATACTTTGGCCACATCATGAAGAGACACAACTCTTTAGAAAAGAAAATAATGCTAGGAAAGGTAGAGGCAGTAGAAAGACAGGAAGACCACACACAAGATGGATAGACTCAATCCACTGAGTCAAAAGCTTTCCCTGCGTCTACTGCTATCATTGCTAGTTTTTTACCAGGATTTTTTTTCATAGTACTCCAATATATCAATTGCTGTTCTCATGTTGTTTTTAATTTGTCTGTCTGGGAGGAAACCATTTTGGTCTTGATGGATTATCCTTTTAAGAATTTTTTTTTAATATCTCCGCTAATATATTTGTGAAAATTTTGTAATCTAAATTAAATAGTGAGATCGTGCGATAATTCTTTGGTCTTTATGATTTTTTTCCTTCTTTTGGAATTAAGCATATATCCGAATTCTTCCATGTCTCCAGAATTTTCCCTGTGAATGCTTTATTCAATATTTCATATAGCAGTGGAATTAGTTCATCTTAGAAAGATGCTGTTAAACCATCTGGGCCAGGAGATTTCCCCTGTTTTAGGTTCTTAATTGTGTATTTAATTTCTTCTATTGTAATTGGCACATTTAATTTATCTTGTTGTGTTTTAGTTATTTTAATAATTTGTTGTTTGTTTAGATATTCCTCAATCTTTTCCATCTTGTTTCCTTTCTCTTTCTTTTCTGTAAATAAGTATCTATAAAAATCTTGAAATATCTTCTTTATAGTCTCTTGGTCTGAGAACGTCCTTTCTCCTTTCTTTATTTCTGAAATCAGTTTCTTTTCTTTTTCTTTTTAAAATTTATTCACCAACCATTTGCCTGGTTTATTTGCACACTCAAAAAACTTTTGCCAACAATATTTCAACTTCTTTTTTACTTCTTGAGTGATTTCTGCGTCTAATTGCTTCTCTAGGATTTCAATTTCTCTCTTTATTTTCTATTTTGAAGCTTCTTCTTGTATATCATATAAAGTCTCTTCTCTCCTTTGTATTTCTGCCATTAACCTTTGATTTTTTTCTCTCTCTGTTTCTTTCTGACTTCAGCATCTTGTTTTAAAAATTGACTCCTCATTACAGCCTCTAGAGCATCCCAAAGTAGTTGCATTGAGACTCCTGATGTCTTATTTTCTTTTAAATAGTATGAAAACATTTCTTTTGTTTCTTGTAAATGTTCCTTGTCTTTCAATAAATATTCTTTCAGTCTCCAAATATAATTTTTCTTCTGTTTATACCATGTGAGTAAAATTGGGTGATGGTCAGAAGGAATTCTTGGAAGAACTTCCATTTCTTTTATTTTAGTACTCAAAGTTTTGGATAGGGCAAAAATGTCAATTCTAGAAGTAAAACCATGCACATCTGAGTAAAAAATTCACCCTTTGGCCTTTTACTTGAATCTCCATACATCTAATAATCCCAAATCTTGCATCATTTTGAAACATGACTCAGGCAGTTTCCCTTGAGATTCCATAATCTTCTTCTTGGAAGCTTTATCTAGTTTGGGTTCGAAATACCCCATCCCAGTCCCCAAATATCAATATTTCTTCACTGTCATATTTCTGAATTTCTTATGTAATTGTTTATAAAATTTAAGTTTATTTGTTGTTGGAGTGCATATGCCCACCACTGATATTTTTTTTCTTCGAATTTAACTTCTGCAACATACGCTCCCTCTTCATCGCAGAAGATTTCTTTAGCTTGAAAACTGTTATTAATGTAAAGGGCAACCCCCTTCTTCTCTTTATCTCCATTTGCTGTGAAGCATTGTCTGAATTTTGGGTTCCGTAAGTATTTATCTTCTTTTGATTTTATTCTTGTTTCAGTTAAACAAATGATATCTAATTTCTTTTTTTCCTAATAAATGAAATATTTTGCTTCTCTTAAATTTAGAATTTAAACCCTTTACACTCCATGTTAATATCTTAAATTCCATTATCAGAATTAATTAAATAAATATTTAGATATATTTAAATAAGTTCTGGACTATCTTGAAGTACTTCTCCAACTCCTTCTCTTCCTCCTTCTTGCTCTTCCTCTATTTCTCCCTCCTTCTCATCTTTTTTTGGTGTATACTCTCTCAGTTTTGGTTTCCCCTTCTTTTGTAGCATCAAACTTTCTGTTTCTTCAGTTGATGTGTTCATCTCTTCTCTCTTTCCCCCCCTTTGTTTCTTATAATGTGTCTCCTCAGCAATGTCCTCTTTCTCTGGTTCCTCCATTGTTTCCTCTTCAAGTCTTCTACAGAATTCTTTTGCTTTGTCTGGGGAGTTTATTCTGTATTTTCTCTGTTTATATATAATTGAAACCCCTTCAAATCTGTCCCAGCTGTATTTTATGTTTCTTAGAGTCAATAGTTGTGTCAAAGTTTTGTATTCTTGATGCCATTTTAAATTTTCTTTTGGGATATCTTTATAAATCCTCACTACTTTATCATTAATGATGAGCTTCTCTACATAGCTTTGTTGGAGCAGCAGGTCTCTCATCTGCATTCTTGCTTGACATTATCACATCTCTTGGTAGATTCCATTTTTCCCAGTTCTTGAGTTCAAGCCCGAAACCTGGTCTATCTCTCTTTCCACCTTCTCCACAGGCACCTGTAAGTAATTTGCTACATAAATTGTGACCCTATCAAACAGATTTTCATTTGGAATTTCAGGAACTCTGCAAAGTTTAAGGCAGTGTTCTCTGTAATGTATTTCTGCAGTTAGAATCTAGATTTCATCTTTTTCTTGTTTAGACTTCAAAATCTCTAGTGCCTTTTCAGATTGTTTCACTTTTTTCTGAAGTTGAACAATGTCAGTTTTTATTGAGGTTATATCTTCTGCTAATTTATCAAATTTCTTGTCAAGTTTATCAAAGTCCTATCTTGCTTTTGCTCTGGAATTTTTCATATCTTGTTGGAATTCCTGTCTCATCAGTTTCAGTTCTTCCACTAGTGCTGCAATAGAGTCCATTGATTTAGATGGCATTTCCATTGAAGGCCTTTCTTGTGAACAAGTTTGTGTTGATGGTTGTATTTTTTTCATAGCGGTAGTCATAATTGTTAGTTCTTTTTATACTTTTGTACTCTTTTATACTCTTTTTATGTTCAATACAAGCGGTATATAAAAAGGATGCATAAACAGCAGAAATAAATTCTTTTTACCTCATTTGGCCACTTGATGATAATCTGTCCCTGGTAACAAGGAAAAATGTTAATTTTAAACTTTTTATCCTGTCCTTTGATCTTTCTACCAGTAGATGGCAGTGTTGTTTAAATTTGTGTAATGTAAGTTCTGGGCTTCTTGCCAGAGAGTTCTTTACTTCCCAGCCTTGAGACTGCTAGACAAAACACGAACACTACACATCCAAAGAATAACAATTTTGAAGGTTAATACTTTTTGGTTTAAGTGAATTCCAAGTCTAACAATTTTGAGATTAGACCATGTATGCTCTAATCCACTAATAAGAGGGGAAAAAAGAAACAAGAATATCTATTTCTTAACAAACTTGAAACCAAATGATTATAATAAATGTAGATACCTAATTTCCTTAATATTAAAATACAACAGAATATTAGAGTGCAGTATTGAAGTCCAGTAATAATATTAAATGATTGTTGTCTTTCAATTTCTTTTATAACTGTCAGCAAAATCTTAATAACTTTTCTCCAAATGAAGTAAAATGTCTATTTGTTTTTGCCCACCCTGGTACACATATATTCATACCTTCAAATGAAGTCAGATAAGGTCACGTATCCTGTATTCTTTTATTTTATTCAGTGTCTTTTATTTTGTAATCCAACAAAGATTCCTAAATCACTTGTAATTGTAATCCAGTAGAAACCAGTTTATAATATCCAAGTCCCAAGTCCTAGTTAGTTTTTAGTATCCAAAGCTTAAGGTTTTAGGTTCATAGATTGTAATGTCAAAATTGTAATCCAAAAAATACCAGCAGAAAACTGAGAAAAAATTAAAATACTTAAGAATTTGGCTTACAAAAAGAAATATGGACCTGTATGAAAACAATTATAAACAAACCTGGGAGGAAATAATAAAATTTTTTTTTACACAACTGGTCTAAACTTCAATTATTTCTCACAGGGAGAATATCGGCAATTTCTATGAGCATTTCGCCCCAACTGATGTATTTGTTTCAGAATATTCACATAATAGTACAACCAAAAATCTTCAAAATTTGGCAACAAGACATTTCAAAATTTATATGAAATGGCAAAAAGCCAAGAATAAGACATCTATCATTAGTGGAATGGAAATGGAAGGGAGGACTGGGATTACCAGATCTACAACTGTATTATGAAGCATGTAGTTTAAATTGCATCTCAGAATGGTTGAAATTAAACAATGAAGAATTATTGAATTTGGAAGGTTTTAACAAAAAAATTGGATGGCACTCATACATTTGGTACAATAAAGTAAAGGCTAACAGAGAATTTGAAGACTGTATAATTAGAAAATCTTTATTGACAACATGGACAAAATACAAACAGAAGATATATAGGGAAATCCCACTTTGGATCTCCCCAGAAGAAGCTTTCATGGGACAATGGAAGGACAAAAAGGATAATTGGATCAGATATAAAGATTTAGGGGGGTTGCAGACTGCCAGAAATAGTGCAAATTGAGTCCACTTTAAGGGTTAGGGTTAGTGCTAGGGAATCATGGGAATTTTTTTTTCTGAGACATTGAGCCTTCTCTGTCAGAGAGCTCTGGTGCCACAATAAAATACAGTTCCCATGATTCCCTAACCCTAACCCTAACCCTTAAAGTGGACTCAATTTGCACTATTTCTGGCAGTCTGAAACCCCCCATAGTGAAAATAAACTTTGACTTCAGCATAGAATTAAGAACAAGAGATGGAATGGAGAAAAAAATTAATTGTCATTAGTTTACTTATTGACAACTTCAAGAAAGATTTGCAATGGATAAAAAATCAGAAGATTTTGACATAGAAGATGACAAATTAGGAGACACTTCAATTAAGGAAAAGGAGAAAATGATATCCAAAATCTATGACATACTATTAAGATTACAATTAGAGAAAGAACAAGTAACTTACAACATGGTTAAATGGGCTGAAAATATTCAAAATACAATAACATTAGAACAATGGGAAGATTCTTTGAGAAAGAAATAAAGATTTACTAAATCTCAGGACCTTAAAGAAATTTATATCAAGATATTCCACAGATGGTATCTTACCCCAGATAAATTAAATAAAATATATAAAGAAGTTGACCCAACATGTTGGAAATGCAAAGCAACACAAGGATCCTTTTTTCACTTATGGTGGAGCTGTCCAATTATTAAAAAATACTGGAAATCAATACAATCTAAAATGTCACAAATTATAGGGAAATCTATTCTTATGAGATCTGAATTATTTTTGCTTAACGTGACATCAGTATTAGACAAAGCAATTAAAAAAGAACATTGGAAATTAATTTTATATATGGTGACATCTGCACGTATTCTATCAGCTAAATATTGGAAAGGGATAACAATACCATCAATTGAAGAGTGGCTAATAAAACTACTGGATATGATTGAACTAGATAAACTTACATGCAGACTAAATAATGAGTCATTAAAAGAAGTAGAAAAAGATTGGATACCAGTGATAGAATATTGGAGAAAAGATTGGAATGGCTTGATTATATAGTGTCTTGCAATGAATGGGGAATGAACATTTACAAGAAGACTGTAAACTCAATATAAGCATATGATTTGGTTTTTTAATAACCTTCTCTTTGATTGTTATACTTTTATTTTGAAATCTTAGTAACTCTGTCAGAATAACTTTGAGTGACTTTATAGTAACTTTGTAAGATGCAGATCCATGAAAAACTTCTTGAAAAAGTAAAGATTGCTGTTGATAGTGTGATTTAAATACTACGTAAGGTAAAAAGAAAATAACAAAGTTAAGAGTTAAAAGGAAGTATTTGGTTCTCAATTATTATGAATGTAGAAGGTTTTCATTCTCACAAATATAACTAATTACTAGAAATGACTAGTATGTAATTAATACCATTAGCTATGTTTTATTTGTATGCTATAAATGTCATAAATAAAATAAAAAAGGTGGATAGACTCAACTAGAATTTACAGGACCCAAGAAGAACAATGGAGGACAGGGGTCTTGGAGATGTCTCATCCACAGGGTCACCATGAGGGGTTGACTTGAGGGCAGGTAACAAAAATAAGGATCAACAGAATGAGTCAACAGTCAGCATCATGATCAACAACATGAGACTTCAACAGAAGGGTCAGGTGGGAGTCTTGAAACATAAGGTCTTCCTGTGCTTTGGAGAAATTGAGTTTTAGACTACAGCTCCCAGAAGCCATGCTGGCTGAGGGATTCTAATATTTGAGTCCAAAAATTAACTTTTCCAGAACTCTTGGATTTTCTGAGTTGACTTTGAAAGCCATGCCAGAGTGCAATAGCATTAAACATGCCAACTAAAAGAAAGAATGGCAATAATTGTGGATTGATCAACAATCAATATTGATTACCCTAGAAATAAGTAATTTGAAATTAAATAGGAATAATTTCTTATTATTAATCAATAAGTGACATAGGTTTCATTTATTTATGTGTTATAATCGGTAATTAAGATAGAGTGATATAAAATGCTTCCTTAAATTTAGCCTGTGGCAGAGTTGGGATTTTGAACACCATTTCTTTTAAGTTGCAAAAACAAATTGACAACTGTTAAGCTGTTCCCACAAATGTCTACCAGTGTCATTATCTCTGGCTTGGGTAAAGACAAACTATTGGGCTTTTATGGCTCATGCACTATTTTAGTTTTCAGTCTCCAGCATATTTCTGCCATTTAATCAAAGTGTCCTTTTATAACAGTGGTTGAGCACAGTATGCAACATCCATAGGAAGAGACTTAAAAAAATATTGTATTCATAAATTAAATTGACATTTTGAAAGGTTAACACAAAAATGGCTTTGCTGTCTGTGATCAATAAAAAAGTATTTCAAGTAAATTAAAACCTCTGATGTGAACAATCCTTCGTTGCTGCCTATTAGCAAAAATATAAATAACTTGCCAGACACATGCAATAAATATAGATAAAACAGGTCTGCCCCAGAGAGGACTTATTATTTACAGGCTTAACATGGGTGCTTGGGAACTCTCCAGATCAGGTTGTAAATGAACTCTGAAAAATACTAAATATGATAATGATTTCCCATGTCTAGTCAAAAAGAAATATATATATTTTTCTATCATGCAAAGACATCCAAGGTGTTTAGGCCTTACCAGTATATCGTTAGCAGCCATGTCTTCATTTTCAGTTTTTTTTTTAAAATAACTGATGTAAGCTAGGTAGGGTGATTTTCATTAGGGCAGGGGAGATTTAACACATTGTTCCTCAGACATGACCCCAACAAGAGTAATCTGTCATTGTAACTTATGCCAATTAGTGTGAGGTCTCATTCTGCTCAGAAGCAAAAGAGGGGACCTAGAAGCATTACGCAGGGTTTCTGGGCCTGAGAATATATGACTCACCCAAGGTCACTCTTATAAAACCACTCAAACCACTATAACCTGCTGACCCCACTGGTGGCAATGGACATACAGGACTGGAGGAGATTTTCATCAGTATAGTGGATGTGGAGGGAAGGGGTAAAGCATTCTTTTTCATGTGTTGTGGTCAGGGTGAAAAAGCACTCTCTTCTCTTCCCCCTCCCTCTTCTTCATAATTCTAAGTACCCCTTCCTCAACTGAAAATCCCAGGATTCCATTGTATAGAACTGTGATGGTTAAAGTAATGCCATAGTGCTATAATCATGTAGTGTGAAAAGGCCCCTGGTATTTGTAGAAGTTGGACTATGGGTGTGAAGATTAAGCAGTAGTGTTAAGGGGTGTGTATGCGGGCTGTACTGAGTGACACCCCAGAAGAGAAGGTGACACCTTGTTAGTCCCCTGCCCCCATGAGGCTTTCCCAGCCCACAGGTCCTTGGGCAACTCTCTGGAGCCCTGGTGGTGCAGTAATTAAATGCCTGTACTGCAGCCACTCACTCATAGACCACAAGATTGCGAGTTCAATACCAGCCAGGGTTCAGGCTAGACTTAGGCCTGCATCCTTCCGAGGTTGCCAAAATGAGTACCCAGCTGTTGGGGGGCAATGAGCTTACAGTTGTAAACCACTTATACATCCCATAACGTGATATGAAGCGGTATATAAATGAAGCTGCTTTGCTTTTGCTTTGCTTTGGATGTTTGCGGGGTCTTGGGCCTGCTCCCTTCATCTGCTTACCCAATTCTGTGGTGCAGGCATGTTCCCACGTGGTGCATGCACTGGAACTCCCACCCCTCAGAAGTCCCCCTGCACCGGGTGTCGCCAAGGTGGAGTGCCACTGAGAATAGGGTTCAAATCTCCACTCTGCAATGGAAACCCACTGGGTGACTTTAAACATGCCATCACTTGCAGCCTCAGAGGAAGGCAATGGCATTCCTCTTCTTGAACAAATCTTGAACAACACCCATCCCCCTGACAAATCTTTTGAAGAAAACCCCACGACAGTTTTCCGTAAGTCACCATGAGTTGGAAACAGCTTGAAGATACAGAACAACAAATAAATATTGATATTAGTTGATAGTACCCTCTACGTTACTCTTTGGCAAAGGAGCCCTGGTGGCGCAGTGGTTAAATGCTGGTCCTGCAGCCACAACACTGTAAGTTCCATCCTAGAGGAGGGTTCTAAGGTCCTTCCATCCTTTCATAGGCCATTAAAATGAGTACCCAGTTTGTCAAGGGGGCAATTGGCTTGCACATTGTAAACTGCTTAGGGAGTGCTAGTTCACTGATAAGCAGTATACAAACGTACTTGCTATTTCTATATTGTTCCAGGGGTGCACTCATCAAAAGAAATTTTCCTCCAGTCTCCAAATTTTTAGCATTGCAGACAGTGTGATACATTGATCATTGTAACTATCTAGAACTATCTAGCCACTCCTTTGATATGGCTCTACCCTTAAACACTTCAAAAAACAAATAAATATACATAACTACATACTGTTAATTCTACATACCTGTGATAAAGCCATTCTTGTTTTCAAATGATTAAACTTTTTTTTTTTTACTGTAGACAGTATGGGTTCACCATTCAAGTGAATTCTCTTTTTTGGAGCAAGGGTTATGGCATTCTTTCATGAAATCAGTGTTTAATAGATTGTGGCTTTATTAGTATCTTATGGTTTTTATATTTCTGTTCTGATACAGAAAGATTGCAAACATACCTTTCCAATTTAGTTCTTCCTTCTACTGCCTTTGAAAGAAAGAGAGGTTAGTAGAAATGAAAGAAGGGGGGAGGAAATAAAGCAGTCAATACATCCTTGAACATGGACTCTTACCAGCTGCATTTAAAAGAGTGTCATTCCATTGTACTAGAGTAAGTGTGCACTTTATACATTATGTGCATAAATACAACCTGATTAGTTTTTTTTAATAAGCTAGTCTTGTCTGCTTTTATTACAAACATCACATTCAGATGCAGAGCCACTTCAGCCATTAAATCAAGACTATTTAGCTATTATTGGTAATAAATGTCAGCAGGGGCCGAGTCAAAGCCAGAAGGAAATGTTCAAGGCAGAAAACACAGTGACATTCATTCATGAAATTGCATACTACTAGCAGAATTAATAATAGAGATGGTGTATAGTGCATACAATGCATGCATATGATTGGTTTTAGGCAGTTCTAGTTCAACATGACAACAAGATTTAATATTGCTAAGCAATCTAACAGCAAACAGCCATCTTTACAATACAGTGAGTCTGGAATATGTTGATAGTTAATCCACTACAGGAGTCCACAATGGTCCAGTGGAGCATGTGTGCAAGCAGAAAGTATGATGTAATTCATGTCAAGCCAGAAGGCTCATATTTTGTCAGGAAATGCATATAGAATGCTGTGCCAGTTCTTTTTCTGGCTAGCTGTTGTTTTGTGCTTTCATGTCATTTCCAGCTTATGGTGCCCCAAAGGAACTCTATCATGGAGTTTCCTTGATGAGATTTGTTCAGCGGGGGTTTGTCTTTGCTTTCCTATGAGACTGAAAGAGTGTGAAGTGCCCAAAGTCAGTCAGTGGGTTTCCATAGCCCAGTGAGGTATCAAACTCTGATCTCTGGAATACTCTACACCTGTACCAGAGGCTGTATGACATGGATCTGTATTTTATATATATTCTACCTGATATGGTACACAAAGTGGCTTAACAGCATAGGTAGAAAAAAGTATGCCTAACAACCTGGAAATTAAAAAGTACAATAGTGTATAGTTAAACAAGCTATCTTATTCAATACTACTGATTTAAAACAATGTAAAACATTTAAAAACATAAGTATAAAAATACAGCAACTACCCCTTAAAATGCCCTTCTGTAGAACCAGCTAACCCTGAACAACCAGTTAGCCATGGAAACTCACTGGTTGACCTTGGGCAAGGCAAAGTCTCAAAGCATACCCTCCAACATTTCACAGATAAAAATTGAGACACATGTGGCCAAGCAATATCAGGCTATATTCAAGATTGTCAGTGTATGTGTATATGTACATTACCTGGATTAGAATTTCACAGGACACAATATGGTAGCTGGTTGAAGAAACTGGATGATGCAGGTCTAGGAAAAGTTGCACCATGGTGACTGACATGGTCACTGCCACATCACTTGGATGATATGCCCAGGATGATTCAACAGGTGTGATGGAAGAGTCTGATGCAAGTGGACAATTGCAGACACCTGAATGAGGAGATCATGTCATGGAAAATGTGTTTAAAGATGAGCATGACCTATGGACAGTGTGGATTATTATTGTTAGTGGATGGTTAGTGGAGAGTCGTTGTCATGTATATAGTGTTGTACATACTCTGTAGTAAAGTTCTGTAAGTAGAACTTGGAGACTCTGAGTATTTCTTGCACTTTGTGAAGTTGTTGGTGCTGGCACCACTGCAGAGCCTAGCAGAGAAGGACCAGAAGTAGTGTGCGGCTCTGGCAAAGATTACAATAGTTATGAATGAGGAAGATCATACAAGCTAAGGGAGGTTGCAGCAGTTTTATTTTCACTGAGCCTCCTGTGAAAGGTAAGATTTCATTCCCTTCTCTCCTCTCCACCCTACTGAGTTAATTGGGTGCAAATGACTTTTCATTTTGAACTCAGCCTGCAGCAACTGAAGTAAGATGAAAACAAAGGATGACAATGTAAGGAGGAGAGAAAAACAGGGAAATTTTAAATGCAACTGGAAAAGAGGGATGATAGAGGATTAATCAGTACTGTAATTAAAATGAGATGTAATCAAGGAGTGTGTTACCATAACTAAATTCGACATCTCCAGGAATTGGCACAGCTGGTCTACTAGTTTTAAGTGTCCAAATAGAGTTCTGGACATAACCCAGTCTCAACATTGAGTATACCTAAGCTATGAGCCTGAGATTTCAGGGTTATAGTGGATCCAAGCAGGGTTATAGTGCATCCAAGTAGAGGTTCCAAGGCAGGTTATGCCATGTGTTCATACACACACCTTGCACCAGAGACCTCCTTTTGTTCCTAGAATACACACTAAAACCATTTAAAAAGCTGTGCACCCTAGGTCAACTATGAGAATTCAATTTCCCCTGTAACCAGGACTATTCAAACAGACAAGAAGAAGGTTGTTAGGGTGTAAGAGATAATCTGGAAAGACTGGCATGTCATGAAACTATTGCAACTTCCTTTGATATAAGCAGTTGCACTGGCACAAAGGACATGAGATGCCTCTTTTTGGGTTTAAACAGGCTACAACTTTTATTTAGCTGTACAGGGTCTATTTACAAACCAATAAACATTAACAAATTTGTCACATGTGTAAGTAAAGGTGTAACCCCCCAAATGGGTGGTCCTTCACTGCACGTGACAAAATAAGTAAACAATAATATCAAGAAATTTACAAACCCCTCCCCTCTGGAAGTGTCATCATATTACGTCATATGACATCATACAAATTAATGACATCATGCATTTAACTGCATATGTCATTTCCTTTAAATTTGTCTTATGACAATTTTACCCCAATTATTTTAAATAGCCAGATTAATTTTCCTGTGGGGTGGGGGTCATTACCCGCCCCCAAGTACAAGACAAGCAATTTTAAATTATAGACCCTACCCTTAAGTTGTGACAAAGCAAATAACAAGAACAACATGAAATATCACACCATGACCCATTCCCCAAAATCAATTTTGATTAATAATCTCAGGGAGGGTGAAAAACCCAGGGAAGCCCCCTGGGGAAAAATTCCCTCCCATCCCCCAAAGGTGACCAGTCTAAGCCTGAGAGTAACAATTTATAGCTTCTTAATAAAGGGTGGGTGGGATGGGTTGCTCAGTTCAAGCTCGAAAATGGCTGCCTCCACGTGGCAGCACAGAGCTATAAAGAACAAACTCTCATCCCAAGTCTCGGGAGACCAGTAGCACCGCGAGACTTAGAGTAGCAACCAAACAACCTGATTGGACAAAGTGTGCAGGTGTTCTCATGCCCCTGCGCACTTTGACCAACCAGGCATCTCATGTCCTTATTTGGCAAGCACAACAAGAAACCCCTCCTGACTCGTTGGGGGGTGTCTTTCTCAGTGCTCTTCTAATTACTGAATTTGTTTTTCTAGAATGTCAGAATGAGATATAGTCCTACTGGAACCAGAGAGAATGGCTTTCAGCAAAACACTTTCTGATGAGAAAAAGGATTTTAATGTCATTTGAAAGCCTACACAAATGAATCACTTAAGTCATCCAAGGGAAAACTGTAATTACCATTTTTCAGACAGTAAGAGAATCATTTTGCTCCAATACCAAGGACTATCATTTAAATCATAGTGTGGTTAGAGTAAAAACCAAGATATCTTAACACTGAGTTCATTCATATGAGAGAAACAAGGAATGAAAAGGCATAGTTTAATCTTCGCCTAATAACTGCAGTTTCAAAAGTTTCAAAATTGTTCTTGAAAAGGTATAAAAAGCTTTTCAGAGGAGCTGACACAAAAATTATAGGTGACATTTTATGACTCATAGTATTCAAGTTAGGAGATTTAAGTACAAAAACAGCTTAAGAATGAGATATTATTTAAAAATAGGATAACAAAGAGAAAAGGTATTCAAAATTATAAACAGTAGAATTCTTTGGGGGCAAACTGAACTCTCAGATTATTTCTGAATTTCTGAACGATTGAGTTGTTAAGTGCAAAACAAATACTCCATAACAATATTGTATTTGTTCTGATCCCAATCTTCATGTCGAGTCTTATCTTGCACAGACTGGAAGCAGTTACAAAGAAAACAGCCTTTGCTTTTCAACATAATTAATGTTTCTGTAGAATGCTTTTAATTGCAAAAGTTGAGGGAAATTGCATAATTTGGTTTTAGAGAAGGAAGTGTTTTTTGTTTCTGCAAGGTTTATAAGAGCTGGCGATTCCTTATTTAACCCATTATACTATTCAAGCAACACACACAATATTTTACAGGAAATGAGATTTCATCTCAACATTAGGAACAACATCCTAACAGTAAGAGCTATTTGACAGTAGAACATGCTCCCTTGGAGTGTAGTGGAGTGTCCTTTTTAAACCGGTTTTTAAACAGATGCTGGATGGTCATCTATCAGGAGTGTTTTGATTGAGTATTCCTGTCTGGCAGGTGGTTGGACTGCATGGTCCTTGTGGTCTCTTCCAATTCTATGATTCTGTGATTCTGACACTATCAGGAAATCCCCCTAAGTTCTAACTCTATTTTGCTGAATAGTTCCTGACCATTTTGCAACATAGAAGCAGACAGATTCTGTGGACAAGAACAAGTAATAGTAACTGCCCATACTCAATCCTACTCCATTATTGACTCAATAACATCCAAAATCCACAAAATAGAAATACTTTATTGGACCAACCAAAATACACAAAATACAAGATACAAGCTTTTGAAGTTCCACTGGCTTCTTTATCAGGCAAAGGTGTTAAAAATCACACAGGAGGAAAGAAATTCTCAGTTAAGATAGTATAAAGGCATATCCACGAGATAAGAAGCCACTCCTTTTGACCATGTGGGCTCTGGGACACAAAGAATCTTAAAGCCCAGGAAATAAAATTTGAATCATATTAGCAACACTTCCTTTGAGATCCAGTTGCCTTTCTCATTTGTGAGGTTAGCCACTCCCTTATTAGGTAGAGAACACTGAATTTCTCAAGAAGCCTCTGCTGTTGCATTTGGAAAACTTTTAGGTACAGTTTAGGTAAACCCCAACTATAAACCTCAAATCCAGTCCCAACTGAAAAAGGTTTTACCTTTGTTGAAAGTAGAAATCTCAAAGAGTTAAGTCCCAGTACCCTAGCTGCCTCTTCAGGATTCCCCTTTTGTGGTGAAAATGTACAGTGCCCTCAAATCCAGAAAACATATCCAGGGGGAGCCATGTTGGCCATACAGCACAGTACAATAACATCCAAAATCTACAAAACAGCAATATCTTTATTAGGTCAACCAAAATACACAAAATTACATAACAAGCACTTAAAAGTTTTCCAAATGGGCCTCCCAGGTCTCCCTAGATAGGACATTTCAGAACCTGGAAACAGCCAGCATGAACTCCCACTCTTGAATCCACAATGAACATAACCGAGAAAGTGGCAAGACTGGGATAGGGGGAAGCTTCTGATTAATATTTCAAGATTCAGCCTATATGAAGGCATAAAGTCACCTATATTCTTCTTCATGAACCAGTCTGGCTCCTCTATACCACACCACCACCATAGGTATTGCTGGTGGGGATATGATATGGAGTCTTCTTGGTGGTTGTTTTTTGAACACTGCTTATTGTGCTTCTGTCTATAAACAGAGGCTTTGTTTTTATCTCAACAGGCTTTTGGGAAGTGTCTGTTTTAAAGAAAGGTGTTCAAATAGCATGCTTTACTGGTTTCTCATCATATATTTATCTCTATGATTTCTTAAAACATGGATTGTTTTAAGTACTTTTAAAGTTATTGATTATTTAATTACATTTTAATGATAATATCTTGTATGTTTTTGTCTACATTTTATTTCTTTCAGTTTGGTGAACTGCTTTATGTTCCAGTGCTGTGGGGAAAGATGGGATAATAAGTTAATAAATGAATAAATTCTTACTTATTTTGTTTTTTTTCTGGATTAGCAGACTCTACATATGCAGTCTAGAAGCTCCTTATGTCTCCAGCTCACCACAATCCAAACTGCTGAATAAATGCAAGCTCTTGGATGTGCTGATGGAACACATGAGAAACAAGGAATCCTTAACAATAATTGTGTGAACAGTTGTATTGAAATGCCCTTTTGCACCGAGTCATGAATACTTGTGTGAATTCATCACTGGAACCATGATGACAACAATAATGGATGCATAGGAAGGAGTAAAATATGTGAAAACCAACATACACATTAATATCATTATGTGTTTTAGCAGTTCTTAATGTTAAATGAGAGGAATGGGCAAGCAAACTCATGTATATTGAATAGAATAGCATGGGGGGTGGGAAGGTTTGGCTCCCAATGCCCTTTCTGTTGAGTCTGTTGAGCTCCAGCAGTGAAATACTACTGTGGGTTCATTAAACCTATACCAGAGGCAACATTGTTATCAGTAAATAAAACAACTGTCTCAGTAGTGGCTCAAGTTCTCTGAACTTTCTGTCCACCAAATCTTTGAGCTTAGTCAATTCTGGCATGTTAATTATGACTTGCTTTTTTAGTGAGTCATTTTATTTTTTGCATAGGCTTGGCCACATAGATAATTGTTTCTGCATAGGCTTGGCCACATTATAATTGTTTCTGCTAGATTTGTTTTGTCATCGTTATTATCATTGTCATTATGCCATTGTATATTGTGTGGTCATTTTTGCGCATTTTTAAAAATAGGTGTGTAAAGTCCTGCCCTGGTCTCCGATATCTGTTTTTATGGACTCCAACCCACTGATTCCCTTGAACTTCATTTCTTTCTAGCAAAGTGAGAGTGACGGAGAGAGAGAGAGAGAGACTGAAAGGGAAGATCACTTTTCATGAAAGATTCTTTTAAAGTCATCTTTTAAATAAGGTATAAGTCCCACTTATATTGTTTACCAAAATTATTAAACCAAATGTGAATTTCTAGTCACTTCACAGACACACACACACACACAACATACTGCAGTCTATGCAGCCCTTGGAGGTTCTGGAGCAGAAAATTGGCCCCCAGACCCACTGAATGTGCCCACTTCTGATTTAAAATATTTGTACTATTTGAATGTACAGGGCAGTTTACAACAAAATAATTTAAAACAAAATGAAAGTCCCAGAAATATCATAAATTAGAAAAAGCAATTATAGAAGACAGCATAAAATACAGAAAACAAATATAATTTTAAAAGCCCAGCAGAACAAAAATTCCTTTTCCTGATACCTTCATGACAGCATCCATAATCATTCATTCACTCATTAACTGCCTTTCCTGCAGTGCAGAACCCAAGGAAGCACACAGTGTAGATTAAGATTATTGCACACCAAATCCATGCTGGAACAGACACAGGTTGTAACTCTCACCAACAGTTCTAATCACATTGCCCCTTACCCAGGCAGTAGGCAGCCTAAATCCAACCCAGGCTTCTCTTGCAGCTTTTCATGAATGGGATTTTCCCATTCTTGAAAAACTACCAGAGATGCCAAGGTTGGATACAGGCTGCTTACTGCCTGGGCACAGAGCAATGTGATAAGATCCATCACTGACAGTTACAACCCACATCTATCCCAGTGCAGACTTGGCGTGCGTTATTCTCCTAAAACAGAATATTGCTAAACATCACTTGTAATATTGAAAAAACAATTAAAATGATTAAATAAATGGCTGTATTAAAAACAGCACTGGATTAAAAACAGTTTAGAATGGTTAAAACAGAACAAGTAACAAAGAAAGGAGAACAAAGGGCAATTTCCAATAGCCAGCCAAAATCCCCACTGTTTCTTCTGGGAAAGCAATTTTGTTCAATCCTCATTCTGAATTACCAAATCTATACTGCCCACATCAGTATATGAAATAAAGTGTGGTTATGTGTTTATCCTTTAGTATTCACATTTCTCCATCTTTTGTAATGGAGTTGTTAATTCTCTGCCCTATGTGTGTGTGTGCTTCCTTGGGTTCTGCACTGCAGGAAAGGTAGTTAATGAGTGAATTACACTTACACACACATGCAAACATGCATACATACATGTGTTAAAGTGTGCACAATAATGTTTATATTAAGAAAATGTACACACAGAAATATTTATTTTTATTGATGAAAAATATATACACAAAACAATTATATAAGGGGAAATGGACACATGGAATGAAGAGCCACATGAAGATAAAACCCAAATCCTAAAAAATGAGGTGGGAATAGCAATAAGAGAAATAGAGAAAACCAAATCATCAAGAACAGATGATATTCCAATTGAACTGCTGCAGTCCACATTAACAGAGTCAACTCTAGTGCTAACCAACATATGTCAACAGATATGGAAAACAAAAGATGGCCAACAGATTAGAAGTGATCAATATACATCCCCATCCACAAAAAGGGAGACACAAGAGACTGTAGCAACTATAGGATCATAGCACTGATCTCCCACACAAGCAAAATCATGCTTAAAATTCTGCAACATAGACTCCAACCATAAATGGAAAGAGAGATCCCAGAGGTCCAAGCAGGGTTCAGGAAAGCATGAGGCACTAGGGACCACATTGCAAGCATACGATGACTAATGGAGCGCACCAGAGAATTTCAAAAGAAAAATCAGCATGTGCTTTATAGACTATAGCAAAGCCTTTGACTGCATAGACCATGAAAGGCTATGGAATGCCCTTAAAGATATGGGAGTGCCAGCACATCTGATTGCCCCGATGAGGAATCTGTACGCAGGACAAGAGGCTTACCTGCATCTGGCACAGGTAAGCGGAGGAGTATGGACTATATAAGGTTTGGCTGCCCCTGCATGAGTGTCTTGGATCTTTGCTTCACTTCTGGGCTGGGCAGCAATTTTCTCATCTTTACCTGTCCCCCTCCCCAACTCCATACTGTATCTGTGGGATTTTGGGAATTGGCTAAGGATGGTGTCTGTAAATAGGGTGTCAATGGGCAGGTAGTGAGGGAAGAATTTGAGTTTCGGTGTACACCTTGACAGCCCTTGGTGAAGGGCAGGCCTCTGGGACTGCCTCTTTTGGCCCTATGAGGTGGGGTGTGTGGAAGGAGTTTACCTTTGAGATTGACCTGAAGCTTTTGTTCTCATTTATAATGTCCTGTGACTTGGGGGCAAGTACCCTGGGTTTGCATTCCAGTAGAAGTAATTGGATTGCCCTCAGGGGTCATGTATTTCAACCAAGGGAAGGCTGAGGAGGTAGTCAAGTGGTGACACCTGTATTAGGTTGCTTCCCCCTCTTGTTCCTTTCCAGATTCAGTGCAACTCAAATAGTTTCTAAGTTAACTAAGGCGGTTCTTATTTAATCCAGCCTTCTGTGTCTATTTTGGCCACTGAAGTTTCTTTTCATGTGTTATTCCATGGGTTGGTCATCAATCTTCCCAGACCTCTGAAAACCATCCAAATCCACCCTCCAGGGGTATGTGTGTGGAGCATTGAAATGAGTTCTGAAATCTTGCAAGGGTTAAGACTGGCCAATAGGGTAACTTTGATGAGATAATTATCTCTCCATGACAACTGAGCTATTTTGACCTGCCCTACCAATAGATCATTGTCTCCTAAATCAGTACAGAAAACCAAGTCCAATGTGTGTCCTGTCATATGGATTGGACTAGATATTAACTGAGAGAGTTTCACAGTTGTCAGAGCAGCCATTAAGTCAAGATTTGCCCCAGATGAGATGGATTTATATTAGAATTGCATAAGAAATTGCACTCAAATTTCTGCGCACACTTTTAAAATAAAATATACATGTGATCTGGAAATGAGAAAGAATGAATTGAAGGTCATAACAATGACAAATTGGTAGACTGAACAATTTCTACTCTGTTTGCTACCAAACTTGGCTTCAGATGATGGGTGTATGAAGAGGAGAAGGGCCTCTGAAGCTATCTGTAATGCAAAGCAGGTGGATAGTATGATGGGGAAGGTAGGTGTGTGTGTGTTGATGTTGATAACTACTATTGCTGCTGCTGCTACTACTACTACTATTATCACCACCACCACCACTATTGGTATTGCTGCTACTACTTTGTTGTTCTATTTGTAGACCTTTTAATTGAAATGAAGATTATACATTCCTATTAGGGGAACAGCATCTTTGTCCCCATCATCCTCATCATTGCGGTTGCATTAGTAGAGGGGTGGGAGAGAAATAAATTTTATCATCATCATCACCATCACCATCATCATCATCATCATCATCATCATCATCATCATCACACCAGCATTCTGTCAAAGAGGATTCAGTATCCAAATGTAAAATGAAATGAATTCATCTTAAGAGTAAAGCAGCCAGGAAATGTTTCCTAAAGTAAAACAATATGTTGGATTTGAAGCAAACCAGACATAAGGACACAGTATTTGCTGCTGTGCATGTGTACATATGTGCTCATGTGAAGGAATTTCACTGCTCCGATACAGATGTATCTTATTTTAATACTCTAGACATTTAAAAGATTACTCATGTGAGTGGTTAGAGTACATTTCCAGAAAGGGGCTTTATCTTTATCTAATCCATGTGTTGAAGATCATGTGCTAAAAGACTTTTTATTTCTTATTTTTGGCATGAGCAGGTTTAAGGCATTTTAGGAGAAATGGAAATACAGAGTGAAAGTGCTTTTATTTTATTGTTTTTAAACTTCACATGCAATATCCTAAGGCTCTAAAATTCTGAGGGCTAACTCCTTCTCTGTTGTTGCTTTGTCTTCTTTTTGTCTTTAAGACATGTGAAAAGAAACTTCAGTGGCCAAAAATCTGTATATTTAATATTATCTTGATCCCACATGGGTCTGATGTGTATAATTCAGCCATACTGGGAAAAGGAATGCTGGTATCAGACCTGTTAGATAAAGAACACAAAGGTAAATATGTTTAGGGGTTTTGCATTGTTCTTTGTTTAATTTTTTGGACTATCTAGTGCTGAGTTGAAATATCCCCTTCAATGTCACCCCACCTTCTTCAAAGGCTGTAAAATTGGGAGGGTATTGTTTTGTCATCTGTTGTGTGTATGTGTGTATGTGTGTTTGTGTGTGTTAAGAAGCATGCAGCAACCTTCCTGATGGTTGTGCACCCAGAAATTCCATGTGACTGTTTTTTAGCAGATGTTGGACAAGTCACCACAACTTGGAAAAGTTATTCCCAGAATCCCCAGAGAGCGGGACTATTACCCAAAATGCTAGGGTTCTGTGAGGGCACCTACAAATTAATATGTTTATAGGGAAATTTTAATAGTAGCTCAAATGAGAGTTATAGTATGGCTGTGATAACAGGCAGCCCAGGATATCAAAGCAATGTATACCAGGTCCAAATCACACAGAACTCAGAGGCAAATCCAAACTAATTTTAGGGGCTTTGCAGACCAGCCTAAAGAGCAACCCTGGGGGTGGAGTTGGGGTGGGGCAGCTGCACGCCAGCTGCCCCATCTCCATCCTGACGCCCTTCTCACTCAGCATATACACACGCTGCACCAAAAGGGTGTGGAAGAGCCGCCACACTGGCACTTAGGGTGGCCTTTTGCTGCACCTAAAAGGAGTGGCATTTTGCTGCTCTTTTGGGGGTGGCAAAAGGAAGGATTGGGGCTGCGACATGGGGTCGCCATGGCCCCAATCTGCCATTAGCAGGGGTGGTCTGTAGAAGCCCTTTGTTTATTACATCAATGAACAGCATACACACAAAAATCCATGCACACTCACACAC